>JAENHJ010000027.1:0-2504315 GCA_025330945.1 Mucuna pruriens
TTCCTCTTCCTTAATTAGAAGTTTATATTATATGAAAAAATGATATTTTGTCTCATAGTTTTTTTATTTTTACTGAGATTTTATTTTTCTATTTTGAAGATAGGGAAAAGATAACAGAAAATGAGAACATATACATGAGTCCTCTATTTATGATTTAACAAAGATCAATCCCTAAATCATCTGCTCGTTTTTTAGAAGCGTCTCTTTCTCACCTTTTCAAAATAAACAAATGCTCATAGTGGTTCAAAAGGAAAATGAAAAGAAAAGAAGTCAACAAATAATACAAAAAAGAGGTAGCGTGCGAATTACGCTTCATGCAAAACTACTAGATTGATTCATAACAGCCTTCTCTTTCAACAAGAATTTACATTTGACAATAATCACGATTCAACAAATACGGCTTGCTTCCACAAGACCACAACTCTTACGTTTGATTTTCTCTTATTATATTATAAGGTCATCCTCTTACTCTGCATAATCAAGAGAGGTTACTCAACGCAAAACCTCATCTTTCCTCATTTGGTAGTCCATATTGCATCCACAACACAACGGTGCATTGCATCATAATGTTATGTATTTGGTTCTTCATATTCTCCTATATGTGGGGAATTTCCACTTCACTAGACAGAATAGAAGTGGGTCAATTTATCAGAGATGGTGAGAGTTTGGTTTCAGCAGGTGGAATTACTGAAGTGGGTTTCTTTAGCCCAGGCCAAGGAAATTCAACGAGACGATACTTGGGTATATGGTTCAGAAATGTATCGCCTTTAACAGTGGTGTGGGTGGCTAACCGAAATACACCTCTTGACAATAAATCTGGAGTTCTCAAACTCAATGAAAAAGGGATTCTTGTGCTTCTCAATGCTACAAACAGCACCATTTGGTCAACCAATATATCAACCAAAGCAGTGAATAATCCAATTGCTCAGCTCTCGGATTCGGCAAATTTTGTGGTGAAAAATGGAGATGAAACTAAGGAGAGCGTCTTGTGGCAGAGTTTTGATTATCCATGTGATACATGGATGCCAGGAATGAAACTAGGATGGGACTTAGAGACTGGTCTACAAAGATCTTTATCAAATTGGAAAAGTGTTGACAATCCTGCTAAGGGAGAATATGCTTTAAAAGTTGAACTTAGAGGATATCCTCAAATATTTGAGTTCAAGGGACCTGATATAGAATCGAGAGCAGGGTCATGGAATGGCTTGTCCACTGTTGGAAATCCAGGTCCAATTTATGATTCGAGGCCAAAGTATGTGTTCAACGAGAAAGAGGTGTATTATGAGTTCGAGCTTCTTGATAGATCAACCTTCGCCGTATTTACACTGACCCCTTCAGGCACAAACCAGTTTTTGTTTTGGACAACTTCAACAAGCACTAAACAAGCCGCCTCAATCTTAACGAGGGAGAAAGATCCATGCGAGAATTATGCCTTTTGTGGTGCAAATTCTATATGCAACTATGATGGTAACCATCCAACTTGTGGTTGCCTGAGAGGTTATGTTCCCAAGTCTCCTGATCAGTGGAATATGTCAATTTGGTCCAACGGTTGTGTTCCAAGGAATAAATCTGATTGCAAAAGCAGTTATACAGATGGCTTCTTCAAGTACCCACACTTGAAATTGCCAGACACGTCTTTATCATGGTTTAATAAGACAATGAAACTTGATGAATGTCAGAAGTCATGTCTTAAAAACTGTTCTTGTACAGCATATGCAAACTTAGATATCCGTGATGGAGGGAGTGGCTGTCTACTTTGGTTTAACACTCTAGTTGACATGAGGAATTTCTCTCAATGGGGACAAGACTTGTATATCAGGGTCCCTACTTCAGAATTAGGTACTCCATTTTTTTTATTTTGATTGTGACTTTTGCCTTTAATTTCTTTGCTTTTTTTTCCCGTTTGGTTTCTAGTTGATTATTCAATTTTTCTTAAGATAAAAGGGTGGAGTATTGTAAGTCCGTGAAATCATTCAAGGGTGAGTTAAACAAACATACTATATTGCAGCTTAAATTTAAAGTTGACAACTGATCTTGCTCTGTTTCTCTTAGATCACGGTGTCCATGGAAACATGAAGAGAATGATAGTAAGAATCACTATTGGTGTTACTATTTTGGGATTAGTCATCTCATGCGTCTGCATAGTGATAATTAAAAATCCAGGTAAGTATATATATATAATTTAGCATCTGTCATAGGCAATTAGACACAAAAAAGTAATAGAAAAAACTTAGATGCAGTTCCATATATACTTTTCGTTCTATTTGCCAAGCAGAGTTGGAGTTTCACCTTGCTAATCCATAAATGTTTCCATTAACTGTCAACATAGATTACCAACGTGAAACTTCAATCCTAATCGGAGAATAATACCGGATGCACTTAAAAATTGTATCAAATGTAATATGTGCATATCATGTGTCAATGTTTACACACTGTTATTTCACAACAAATCAGGGTCTGCAACAAAATTTTACAACTATTACAAACATATACAGTAGGTAACCATTTATATTAATCACGTGCTTGATAATTCTTGGATGTGCAATATCTGCATTAAAAAATATATGAAAATCCGATACATATCAAGCTTGAATTCGCAATTTATTCTTCAATATGCAAGTATATAGGCCCCCAAAATTAGGGAAATAAACAAAAAGGACACTAGTCATATTGATTAATTTTTTGATAGTATCATTTTGCACATTTTAGTGGCGGCAAGAGTATATGGTCATAATATCCCACAATTTCAATGGCGGCAAGAATACTTTAGATTGAGGAAGGAAGACATGGATTTGCCAACATTTGATTTGTCTATCATTGCTAAAGCCACTAATAATTTTTCTAGCAGAAATAAACTTGGGGAAGGTGGATTTGGACCAGTGTATAAGGTAACATAGCCTAGCCATATCGTATAAAGACCTTTATTTTCTCAACAACATTTATAAGTACTCCGAATAATGGTTTTCAGGGTACGTTGATAGATGGGGAAGAAGTAGCTGTAAAACGGAACTCAAATGTGTCTGATCAAGGACTGGAGGAGTTTAAAAATGAAGTTGTTTTGATTGCAAAACTTCAGCATCGTAATCTTGTGAAACTTCTAGGTTGCTGCATTCAAGGAGAGGAAAAATTGTTGATCTATGAATACTTGCCCAACAAGAGCTTAGACTTCTTCATCTTTGGTTAGTTCCTTTGAAGTGTAACTTTACATTTAAAAATTATGGCCTATCTTTATGTGATTACCCTTAAATCCAGTTTACAAAGTCAGTGTTGTACTAAACATGTAAGTGAAATTAACTAGATGAAGCTAGAAGCAAGCTCTTGGTCTGGCATCAACGTTTTCACATTATTGGTGGTATTGCTCGAGGACTTCTCTATCTTCACCAAGACTCTAGACTAAGAATTATTCACAGAGATTTGAAAACCAGCAATATCCTATTAGACGAACATATGAATCCTAAAATCTCAGACTTTGGCATGGCTCGGACTTTTGGGGGTGATCAAATTGAATCCAAAACAAGAAAAGTGGTTGGAACATAGTAAGTTGCCTTCTATTTGTACTTATTGTTTAGTCTATATGCAAGTTTTTATGTCTTATTCTGAAAATTATACTTGTAGTGGTTACATGCCTCCAGAGTACGCAGTGCATGGTCATTACTCTGTGAAATCCGATGTCTTCGGTTTTGGCGTGATAGTACTAGAGATAATTAGTGGCAAAAAGAACAGAGGATATTCTGACCCAGAACACTCTCTTAATCTTCTTGGACATGTAAGCACAATGACTATCCACTTTACTACCTTGTTGAATTGTGTCTCATCAGAGTAGATTAAAAGTACGTCACCACTTCAATTTCCTTCCGTTTAGGCATGGAGACTTTGGACTGAAGACAGGCCATTGGAGCTGATAGATACACACTTACGTGAAGTATGCATTCCTTTTGAAGTCTTAAGATGCATACATGTGGGTTTGTTGTGTGTACAACAAAAGCCAGGAGACAGGCCGGACATGTCTTCTGTCATTCCTATGCTGAATGGTGAGAAATTATTGCCTCAGCCGAAAGCTCCTGGATTTTATACAGGAATGTGTACTCCTGAATCAGTATCTCCATCCAGAACAAGCAATCTTTTCTCACCAAATGAGATGTCCCTTACAATATTTGAGGCAAGATAGAATGTGAAGACTCAACTAAATGATATGTTTAGTTGATGAGTAAAGGAAACGATATAGCTTCAAATATGTATCGTTGATATGAAATTTGAGTACAAAGACCAACAAAGTCTAGCAAAGTTGGTAGATAATTGAGTCTCCTTAAACATGCTATCATGGGTTGGATTCCTGACTACATGTGTATGGAAAATACTTTGTTCAAAGAAGCAATACTCATTTCGGTGATCTCTATACATTATTGAAAAAGAATTAGTCTCCAATTGTTGGTGGGGGATATTTGTGGTGGTAGCAAAAACAAAAAAATTGAATATAAAGAACCTATGGATAACAGCATTATTTCATTTGTCTGCTGATCTATTGCTTGATTCTGTAGGTTTGAAACTGAGGGTCTGTGTCTTATTTGTATAGCATTCATCAGTGTAATGCCAATTTCTTTTGTTGAAGTTTCAGTTGCATCCAATATTGAAAGCAAAATCTTATACAAGACTACAAGCTTTACCTTCTAGCAGATTATATATACTTCTCTACTCTTTGTTATAAAATGGTTCAGTATTTGTCTTTCTTGTTCTGTCATGAGTTTGTCTCCATTGACATTGAAACAAACCTGCTTACTGGTTCTTTTTTCCACTCATACAGCATTAACAATATTTTCACAAACACTACTAGAAATATACTATTTGTCTACGAATTTTCCTAGGAAAAATAATTTGCAAGAACTTTGTGTGAATTTTGCTATGTAATATAATTTGTAAGAAATTTCTATGGATTTTGTTACCAAAATATATCCGTAGAAACTTTTTGTAAATGTTGCTACCATTTCAGCAATAATAAATAATTATAAGAAACATTTCATACAAATTTAAAATCTGTAGAAAATAATACCTGCAAATTTTTTTCACAAGAAAATTCACAGGAAAAGAGGTTGTAGCCAATAACAAAACATGTTTTAAAGATGTTAAAGAACTAGAATATGTAAATAAGGTTTGATACAAATATGTAGGAACTTAGACTTTTTAAAATATTTGACAGGAATTTAATTCCCAATATAATACAACACATATAAATAGAGAATCACTACAAAAAAATATATAATTTTTACTTGCGACTTGTTTGTGGAGGTTACAGTAAACTACCACAAAATGTTACAAATTTTGACAGAAACTTTAACCGTCACAAATTTAATATAATTTTTTATGATTTACACTTTTTTGGGTTAGAAATCACAGAATGTTTTAAATTTTTTTTACTAATTTTTATTGCTCTTTCAATTTCATTTTCGTTTTCTATTCTTGCATTAGCGTTGTTGGACAAACTTCTTAGTGGAATAGTAACGTTCTCTATATTCAAGACAGCATTGCTTCAAACTTTGAGCCTGGGTTGTGGATTAAAATAGGGCCAAAGGGGGCGAAAGAGAAGGCACGGCGCAAGAAGAAACTTCTGGAAGAGAAAAATCAAAATCAAAAGTGAAACGAAATCAAAACAAGGAAGAAGGTCAATGGCAGAGGCTGTGGGCTAGGTTGGGTGTTTCAGGTTCAACGCTTTTGTACCGTTGTCTCTTTCGACTCGAAGGCCACTTCGCTTGACTTAAGGCAACCTGATTTTGATAATAACGGCGGTGGTGTCGACGATAACGGAAACAGTAGCGACTCTGGTGGCGAAGGTGGTGGCTGCGGTGGCTGCGGTGGCGGCAATGGCGGCGGTGGCGGCGGAGGTGATAACAACCAAGGCAAGAAAGGATTAGACAGTGACAAGAGGAAAATGACTTTGTTAATGTCTCAAAAATTCACTCTATTGTCGTAGGTACCTCTCTCTCTTTCTCTCTCTTATTTGTGCAACCTCAACTTATTTGTGCAACCTCAACTTGTTTAGGTACTAACGAAAGATAACTATCACTAAATCCTAGCGAATGATCATTCTCTTGTTTTATTTGTTTTGTTTAATTATTTGTGGGGTTGACTTAGCCAACTTTGTTACCATCTCAATTCAACCAAAAGCATTTTGGACAGAACTTGATGAATGAAAACTTTTGAGGACAAGGTGTTTGATTCATTACAATTTCAAATGTTAAATAAACTTAGTTATTGTTTGAATAAATTTATCCATAAGCAGCACTCTGGTAAAATGAAAATAAGAAAAATAAATAAAATCAACTTATTTATAAAAGCTAAATTTAGCTATACATTAGTTATAAACTAGCTTTTAGAGAAGCTACTCTAAGAGAGAGGATCTACAAATTAACTTATACATAAGTTAATTTTAGTTTTATAAAAAAAATTATTTTTTATTTCTTCTTATTTTCTTCTTCTAGTATAAAGTTCTCCAAGTGCATTAATCTCTATTATTTGAGTTTTGTCTCTTGTAGCCATTTTTCACAAATTGCAGGGCAAGGAACCATACTTCAAATTAGTAGCAATGACTTGCCAGACATGAGCACGTGTCTGAAACTTATTCATTTGGAACTTTTTAAGCTTTTTATACATATACAGACGAGGATTCACTACAAAAAATCTGATTTTTAGTGGGGGTTTACTTGTGGGAGTTTATTATAAATCGCCACAAAATTGTATTAGTTTTGACAATTTCTTTAAACTCCACAAATTGATATTTAGTTATTATTTTAAATTGATATACATTATTATTTATTTTTTACTTAGTTTTATTGTTGTTTTACTTTGTATATTTCTTAATTTATTTATTTTTATTTTTTGTCAATTTAACTTGTCCAAAAGAGAAATCAAATTTAAGAATCATATTTTTTTTATAAAATCATGTTTATATGTATGTAACTTTTATTAGTAGTGAGTACTAATAAAATATCAAATGAAAGATGTTTATATGTATGTAACTTTTATTAGTAGTGAGTACTAATAAAATATCAAATGAAAGAAGAATGGAATGTATTTTTTGGCGGTTACAAACTCCCAATAAATATTTTTTATTTTCTACGAAAAAACCAGGGGTTAGATATAACCGCCAAAAATAGTTTTTGGTGTATGCAGTGCCAGCGGTTAGTTTAACTCCAGAAATACTTTTTGTGGCGATTTTCAACCGCCAGAAATTGTAAATTTAACCCCCACAAATAACATGTTTTTTTAGTGTTTTAATAATTAGATAAATTATAGCATTTTTGAAGCTGAGTTGCCTTTTTGAAGTGATCATCTGTATGCATGTAAACAGAATCTACCAGTGAGAGTGACAATAAAGTTGTTGGTGGAGAGTATTATGAGGCTAAAACATCAAAGAAAAAGGAAATCAAAAGGGAAGAGAGGGAAGCACAGCGTCAGGTATTGTTTCTTAATCCTGTTTGATGTACTGGTACAATTTCGTTTTACTTGAGTATATTTTTAGCTTGATTCTGCACCATGACCTGTAGTCTTCTTTCTATGCCAATTTACCAAAGACTGTTCTGTTTGAATTTAACTTAACAAAAGAATGGTTTCTTGAAATGAAAGATGTTATGTTATGTGTATTTGATGGTTTAGGAACATAGATTCAATATATTATTATTATTATTATTATTATTATTATTAAAAGTGTCCAGTTGCCCTAGATCGAATTTTCACTCCTGAGAAAGTTTCCTACTTGATTCTTGTAATTTTGTTAAAAAATATGGTCATTTTGTTTTGATCTTCATTATTGTTTTCTCATGTAGTGTGGACGGGTAATTCCTGTATGTAATTGTCAAACTAATTTGAAGAATACTGGACAAAATTTGTATTCAGATATGGGTGTTGAGTGTGTAATTCAAGACAACAATCCTTCCCATCCGTCCAGGGTTAGATTCTTAGTCGTCATAGAAATGCTACATGGTGATCATGGTTTATCCGCAATTTCTTTTGTCCTTGTATTTGAAATTACCATTGCCAGCTCAAGTACTTAATTTGGTTGCATATGCCAACAATGGTATGATATTCTCCATAAGCAACTTTGGTTTTGGTATCTCTTAACCTGTAAAATTTATAACATGTAATGTAATAATAATAAAACTGGATACGGTGGTGGATACACACAATACTTCTTAAGATGAAGCAATCATAGTTTAGGTCACTTGCGTCAAGGTATATTTAGTGAATTAAATTAGGATGTATTTATTGGGTAAAGTTTTTTTAAATGTACAGTAAAATTGGAATATGGAACATATATAATGAAATTGGGAACCACACTATTTGAATTACTATCAGAAGCTCTTGGCTGCATCCAGACCATTTAAAAGACATTGGTTGTGCTGAGGGGCTTATTTCACTAGGTCATTACTACCTGCTTGCTCTGAACCAAAATTAACTTTGGGAACCACCAAGCATGCTAATAATTATTTCCTCTCAGTGCTTCTCCAGGACCATATTAGTGGCCTCCAGATTCTTCAGCAGAACAATATTTTGTCATTTACTTTGCAGGTGTTTACTTTCCGGCTATACATGTGCTGTTTACATTGTCTTCCAATTGGGTGAAATCTGATTGAAGAGCAATGCAGAGGGATACTAGTACCACTGCCGCATCAACCACAAGTGGCCGGATTAGGCATCGAAAACGCTCAAATAAGGTTAATTATATAAAGTTTGATTTATCACTAAATCATCTTTTTGCTTCTATCTATTAAAAAAACTTTTGTATTAGTGAATTTCATGATGAAATTGATTCAACCTACTTTATGTATAATGAAAGGTAGTAGGATCCTTATTCTGTAGCAAAACCATCAGCTGTTTGTACTGTTAGGTGGCTAATATCAGTATTCTATATAACATGAAAAGTAGGCTTCTATATGTCTCATACTTAGAGAGTATTTTGTAGTTAAGCTATCTGTTATTTGTACTATTAAATACCAATGCGACCTAAATCGTGCCGGGGGCGGATTTAGAAGATGATGGTATGGGGCGAAATGGTGTTTCGCCACGGATTCGAATGGATGGATTGAAGTCTGAGAATGTGCCAGAAATCCACAGGGACCCGACGTGATGAGTTGGCATCTGTTAAGCTACCGGGAAAGGCTGGCCTAAACTGATGTGACTCGGATTGCAGTCGCCACCAATGTTTGATGGTACACTGGAAATCGAGGGGTGGATAAGGCGTGGTCTTGAGTCAAAGAATCCGGGTAAGGAGCCGGTTACACATGCGGACGACTCATCATCCCATCCGCCTACCATCTGGTAATTACCCCATGAATTGCATGCTATATAACCTCTACTATTATAATGGATGATACAGGGACAGGTTTTCGGTGGAATGGTTAACTTGACAAGAGTAGGCCACTTGCTCTTACGTACCTCTCAACTGGGAGGAATCGAAGTCGACGTAGTTTTGTATGGATGCAAGAGGCGAGGGATAAAGTCGGACTTTCCATTAGGCGTCCTTCCTTTGGGAGGGGAAAAGTGAGGTGCTTATAGGGTATGGACTCTAGTATGGTTGGACTTTCCCTTAGGCGTCCGTTGAAGTTTAGGGTGCGGGAACTGAACTTTTCGTTAGGCACTTAGCCCTTGCAGTTTGAACTCGAAATTGGGACTATCCATTAGGCGTCCTGCCTCGGCACTGAATAATATGTTTGTGAGTCTGCCTACTAGGTTGACTCGGGTATGTGGATACGGACTCGGGGTCGGGTGAAATGCACTAGGTGTCAGGTCATGAAAGTCGAGACCAACTCGGTTTTAAATTGAGGCGAGCTATAAGCCTGCCATCTGAAGTGTTCGTGACTCGATTTGATATTGGAATGGGTTGTATGCTAGAGATTTCGAGTGTTTGGGATCATATGAACTCGAGGACGCGGAGATTTAGGCTTGGTGAAAGGGGAAAGCCGAGGCCGACTCAACTTCCTTTTGTGGCGGACTACGTATTCGCCATTTGACGTGTGTCTAGGGAGAATGCCTATGGCTTGAGTGAAGTTTTGGCCAAGAGATTTACTTTGTATCCAGAGAGAGTTGGTTGTTGCGTAAGCTTGCAGCTGATCCTTTCAGAGTTTCAGGTCGCAATTCGTGTAGCAATACCTCAATGATTTCGCTCTTCTTTGATTCTTCGATTCTTCCTCCCCTCAGCCCCTCAAGCTAAGGCGTTTTTATAGCCTTTTGAGAAGGCAATGAGATCACGTATGATCTTGCCACATGGAGCTACTCCAGCCTCTTGATCGAATTTGCTAGCTTTGACAATCCCCAAGTTGATGCTCATTGGATCCCGTGCTTGATCGTGGCACGTTCTCCCTGAATTCGTGGTGCCTCTCGTAGGTAGTGGCTGACATGGCACATTCCTTTGTTGTGATTGGCAAGGATCTTGCTCTGCTAAAGGCGGTGGGGCCCCTAGTTTGCTGGTGTCGCTTTATTAACAGCCTCTCCTTCCTTTTCAGAAGATCGTGCAGCTCAAGCTGCTCTAATTTTGGTGAAGCTGTATCTTCGTTCTGATGTAGCAAATTCTACTTTGTTTTGTTGAACCAGACGACTCTCGTCATTGTTGAGGTGGAGTCTTGCCTACCTAATTTAAACCGCTTCAAGTCTCTGATCGTTTGAGCTGTGCTTGAGGCCCTCTTTCTGCGTTCGTCTTGAAGAGAGGTTAGACGCTAGCCCTCCTAGGTTTCGTCCAAGTCATAGGCTGGGTCATGTACATTCTTGCTGGTCTTTTCTCGCTGACTGGAGTCAAATGTGTTATGGGCTCCTCTTGGATGTGGCCGAAGTCGACTAATCTTTCCAAGGGGTCTCTTCTCGGCCCTTTTGGGCTTGAGTCCTCTTTGTGCTTGCATTTTTTCGTAGTACTGTTTCTTGGGCTGGACAGATTTAGGGTCCTACAAGTACCTAATATTACTATTCTATATAACATGAAAAGTTGGCTTCTGTATGTCATAATTGGAGAGGATTATGTAGTTAAGTCATCTGTTGTTTGTACTGTTAGGTACCTAATATTACTATTCTTTATAACATGAAAAGTAGGCTTTCTACTTACTTTGTATATCTCTATGTGTGACTGTGTAGGGAGCGCAAGGCGTTTTCCTTTTTTTTTATTGCAAGAGGATATTTATTAAACCTTCTGAGTTTTAGCTTCTCCTACCATGATCTGATTTGAAATCAACTATGATTTGCCTATTATTCTTATAAAAGATACCTGGTGACAACAAGGAGACCGATTCTCATTTGTGGAATGAAAGTCATTGAATGTTAGGGCTTGAAAATTTTGTAGAAATGTTGAATGCCTTGCTATGCTTAGTCTCAATCATTAAGATTTTATTTAGGTCTTTTGGACGTTAGAAGAATTAGAAGAGTGGACCTACTTTGATAGAATTGTACGTTCTATGTTATAAAACTATAATTGCTTTATGCTCTTTGGTCCTTACAAAATTTTCAGCTATAGATGTAAGGATCTACTGTTTGAGTTATAACATGTTCATTTATTTAGAATTTGAATCATTAGTATATATTGAACTCCCTGACACTGTAATAGATGCTTAACCTGTATCATAATTGATTTACAGGTGCAGGACCACTTGCTTGGAGTGGTTGTGAAAACTCCTCCAAATAATAAGTTGTACACTGTTTTTGTGATTAAACCTGACATGCCATCCACAGTGGAAAATGCCTCAAGTAGTGGTAATTTGCAGAATAAAAGTGGTGCATTTGACCAAGGTTATTTTGTAATGCCAAAAATCAAGATGTTGTCTTGTAGATGAAGATAGTACATCTATTTCTGCTCGCAAAGGAAGAGCTGTCATCAACATCAAATTTCCCCATTATGGCTCTGCCTGTGGAATGGGCTATGAAGTCCGAGAAGTTGACAATAAAGAGCTTCTATGCATATGCAGTAGCAAAATTAAAATTGACCATGTTGGACTTCTTGGAGATGTTAGCACTTCTGTTTATTCGAAGACTGTTCAGCTTCTCCTGGATTTGAAATCAGATGGAAATAAGTATCCTCCAGCTTTGGATCCTGTGAAAGGTATTACCATTTTGTGGTTTAAGGATGATTTAAATTTGATAATTTATCCACTTTTTATGAATAACAAGTGGATCATTTTTAGCCAAAGGAAGGTTTTTAAAATGATATAAAGAAAGCTGAAAAAGAATTCTAGTTTGTCAGATCTCAGATGTATATACATGAGGAGGCATGTTAAGGTTGTAAAAGCATGAATAGGCATATAGCCTGCAATATTGATGTTTCTAGAGTTGAGGTGTTGTCCATACTCCATGCTCCATACTCCTTAATTTGGGTCTAATAACTTTTTTCTTTTTTTATTTTGACACTAGGGTTTCCTTCTCTGATTTTAAAATCATGATTTAAGCCAATATTGCTTTTTCATATCTAAAATTGAAAGATGTGAAATTGTGGTAACAGATCATAAGTGGACTAGATTGTTGGAGAAGATGTCTCGGAATCAATGTCATGGGTGGATGTATATTTATTAATATTAGGATTTTGATTGCAACATCACATTAATAATTGTCTTTAATATTTTATAAATTTGATAAAAATTTTAAATACTAAAAAATATAAAATTTAATTTATATGAATATTAATTAAATTAAAAAAAAATTGTTATATTTTTAATTAACACACTTGAAATACAATGCATTACTATTACTTTCACTCTCTCATTGTTTTCTATAGGAGAACAATGACTTGGATAATGGTTCAGTTGTGTATGGATTTGCTTTTGTTGATTGTGCTCGGCTTAGAGTTTGGGTTGGCTCTATAGACAATGATGCATCCTATTCTGCTTTGGGGGCTTTATTAATACAAGTATGTTCACAATACCCTTTCTGGTGATTTAGCATTAATGCTTGATAATTATGATAAAACTAGTACATCATAGTGTATACGTCAACTACTAAGATGCATATAATGGCATTGGGAAACATCAAAAACGACGCTCCCAAAGACTTCCTTTTTGAAGAGGGACTGTACATAATGTGAGGAAAATTTGGGAGGCCCTATTATTGGGCAATTATTATATAAACATAATATGGAGAGATCAAATGATTAAAAGGTTTATGATTATTTAAATAAAAAATGTATATATATTGTCATTAATAAAATTTTGAATAGGGAATAATATTTATTTATAAATCACTGTTGATTCTTTATGTTTTGAGCTCCTTTTTTTTTATATCTAAACTTTGTTTAGAATAAAAATAAAAAATTATCCTACCTACTATTGTACTATAAATTATCATGTTATATTTTATATGGAATGACGAAGGAAGGTACCCTTATTAGTTTATAAAAAATAAGCAATTGAAGATAATGCACTATTTTAGATGCTTTTGTGCCATAAATAACTTGTAAAAAATATTATATAATTTGTGTCACTTTAGAAGAAAAAGGAAAATTTTAATTTATTATCCTATAATTACTTTTTATATATATATATATATATATATATATATATATATATATATATATATATATATATATATATGAGTTATTTCAAAAAAAATCAATTAAGAGGAAGTAAGTTTTTCCAAAAATAACTTGCAATCTTGTGATCTATTTATTAGTATTTAAGTAATTATCTTGCAATAATTAAAACTTTTAAACACCATTCATTAGCAAAGGATTTGCATAACGTCTCATCCAATAAAAGCAAAACATAAAATCTACTATCACAAGGCCAATTTATTACACTTCTCAAAACCAATAAATTAGAGAAATCTAAATATACCGGTCTCTATGTCACCCATCCTATTAAAGCGGGACAAAAACCCAAAACAAACTAAAGAAAGAAACCAAAAATAATAAAGTCTAACTCATTCTTCTCGTCCTTGCTTGCCCTCACCTACAAATGACGTTTGGCACAAACATAAATAAGACATAACAAATAAGGAATAAAAATACGTATCACTATTACAAAGGGATACCTTGGCAAGACTTGATAGCACACACAATAACATATATAAATTAAAACATTCATATAAAAATAATTCTCAATGTACCTACTATGATAGTGATGCATCCTACTTACTACTTCATATGTATGTGGTACCAACTCAAATAAGAATAGTAGGCTAGGGACAAATACTAATATTTGCCTTTGTAGTTATCCAAACTACGCTAGCATGATACCTTTTAGAAACATGTCAAGATCTACTCATTTTTGCATGCATGAAAACCTATTTTTGAAATTTTGATTTTGTGGTTGGAATGAAGTTTTTTTTATGGTTGGAGTGAATTTATATGAATATGTTATATTGATTAGGAGTGTTTAAAGTTATAAGTTATTTTGAGTGAAAATTGTGTTTTCATAATACAATTTTTGTGTTCTCTTATTGAGTAAGAGAGTCACTCATTGAGTGAGCTTGAAAGTTTGGAAAATTTGTTGAAGGCACACTAAGCAAAACATACATTTTGTCAGCACCTTAAAAGTCTAAAGTTTAAAATCTACAAATGATGAACCTTGCTGAGTAGCATGAGTGCTTGTTGAACGAGTGACATAATCATATGAACTGTATAAGTGATTACTAAGCGAAAGGTGTCTTTTGTTGAGTGCACTAAAAAACTTAGTAAGAGATATGGAAATAAGATGAACATCATTAAACATCTTGAATACTCGCTAAGCGAGGATCTTGAGAACATAGAAACTCATAAGTTCACTAAGTGAGTTCTGCACTTGTTAAACACTTACTAGACTTTTGAAAATACTTAGAACTCCTACCATGGATTGGTGGGCAAGATTTACATTTTGCAAAGCGCCTAAAAAACATTTATTATCCCTTCTATGGCCTGTCTCATTGAACAAATGTGTCAAACTTAAAGAGAATTAGGCTCAAAACTATGTGTTCTTTTGTTGTAGAGTTCTCATATAAATACCATTTAGTTACAAGATGTCAAGTTGATTTTCAGCCCACTAAATTAACTAAACTATCAACCCACTAAATTAGTTAAATTGTTATATATACATTTACATGACAGTTAATCCTAATTAAGAAAATAATAAATTATAAGATATCAAACTGATTTTTAACTTACTAAATTAACTAAATTGTCAACCCACTAAATTAGCTAAACTACTATATTTACATTTATGTTACACTTAATCCTAATTAAGAGGATAATAATTACAAATAAATGTAACTTCATTGACATCCCCCTCAAATTGATGTTGGTAAATCAACAAGAATCAATTTGCCAAGTAAAAAGTTATGTGCTGATGTGTTAAACTTTTTGTGAAAGTATCAACTATTTGAACATATGTTGACACATGTGTAGATTGATGATTCTACGATCGTATGCTTCTTAGATCAAGTGACAATCAATTTCAATGTGTTTTGTTCGTTCATGGTAAACTGGATTTGTTGCAATCTGTATAACATTGGTGTTGTCAGCAAACAATGAAGTTGGTTGTGCTTGAGGAAAATCAAGCTCTATAAGAAGACCATGCAACGATATTATTGCAGAACAAGCAGTAGACATATTGCACAATGGATGATTTTGAAATTGAATCTTGTTTCTTATATTTTTCATGAAATAAAAAGCATTCCCTAGCAACATACACCAACAAATAGCAGATTTCCTTGTATCTGGATAGCTAGCTTAATTAGCATCACTATATGCTTGGAGATTTAGATACAAATTAGTAGGAAAAAATAAACCACGCTTTAAGGTACCAAGGATATATTTAATGATTTGTTGTACTACTGAAAAATAGAAATTTGTGGAGATTACATGAGCTTGCTAATAGTGTGTACAACAAAAAAGAATCTTGAGGAGTGATAATTACATAGATGAGACTACCAACTAGCCTGCAATATAGAGTAGGATTGTCTAGAATGTCACAATCCTCTCATCTATAATTTAACATTAACTTTGAGGGGAGTGTTAACAAGAATTGAATTTGTGAGTCCAGTTAGCCGGACCAAATCTTGAATGTACTTTTGCTAGTTTAAAAAAATTCCTTTAGGATGATAGTGCATCTCTAAACCTAAGAAATAAGTTAGATGACTTAACTCTTTCATGTGAAAAGTGGAATGTAACATGTTTTTTATTCTAGAAATTGCCTCTTGATCAGAACCAAACACCACAATGCCTTTAGGAGTTCTTTGGAAAAAAAGAGATAGATCATTCTGATTTTGAGTGAATGAAAAATCAAGTATTATGGAATGAAACTTTTCAAACCATACTCTTGGGACCTATTTCATTCCATATAAAGGGGATGTATGTGCGTACCATAGAAAAGTTTGATGTAAACTTCCTCTTTGAGGTCACTATGGAGGAATGCATTTTTGACATTCATTTGATGTAGTGACCAATATTGTGATGCAAGAAAAGCAGTAATATGATCATCTAGGCAACTAGAGTAAAAGTCTCATCATAATCTAGTTCATATTCTTGCTTATTTTCAAGCACAACCAACCCAGCGTGGTAACGATCTATGGATCCATCTAAGTGGAGCTTTATAAAGAACACAAACTTGTTGTCTAATGTATAATGGAAGGACATGACACTGTATCCCATGTTTGATTTTATCTAATGCGAGAAGTTTAGTTTCAATAGTCTTTTGCCAACATTCATTTAAAATGACCTAAATTATTAAATTATTAAATTATTAAATTATTAAATTATTAAATTATTAAATTATTAAATTATTAAATTATTAAATTATTAAATTATTAAATTATTAAATTATTAAATTATTAAATTATTAAATTATTAAATTATTAAATTATTAAATTATTAAATTATTAAATTATTAAATTATTAAATTATTAAATTATTAAATTATTAAATTATTAAATTATTAAATTATTAAATTATTAAATTATTAAATTATTAAATTATTAAATTATTAAATTATTAAATTATTAAATTATTAAATTATTAAATTATTAAATTATTAAATTATTAAATTATTAAATTATTAAATTATTAAATTATTAAATTATTAAATTATTAAATTATTAAATTATTAAATTATTAAAT
Organism: Mucuna pruriens; assembly: GCA_025330945.1. NCBI lineage: Eukaryota > Viridiplantae > Streptophyta > Magnoliopsida > Fabales > Fabaceae > Mucuna > Mucuna pruriens. The sequence goes on from JAENHJ010000027.1 coordinate 17,048, forward strand.
TATTAAATTATTAAATTATTAAATTATTAAATTATTAAATTATTAAATTATTAAATTATTAAATTATTAAATTATTAAATTATTAAATTATTAAATTATTAAATTATTAAATTATTAAATTATTAAATTATTAAATTATTAAATTATTAAATTATTAAATTATTAAATTATTAAATTATTAAGTTATTAAGTTATTAAGTTATCAAATTATTAAATTATTAAATTTTAACAAAGATCAATCCCTAAAAGTCATGAAATGATACAAAAAAAGAGGTAGCATGCTAATAAGGTTTCGGGTCAATTACAACATTGACTTATAACAGTCTTCTCTTTTAAGAACAATTGACAGTAATCACAATTCAACAAAAACAACCCGCTTTGACTACTCCTACGTTTGAAGTCTTCTTTGTTATCAGGTCATCCTTTTCCTCTGCATAATCAAGAGAGCTTATTCAAGGCAAAATCTCATCTTCCCTCATTTGGTAGTCCATATTTCTTCCACAACATAATGGTGCAACGCATCATGATGTTATGTATTTGGTTATTCTTATTCTCCTACATGTCGAGAACTTCCACTTCACTAGACAGTTTAGCAGAGGGTCAATTTATCAGAGATGGTGAGACTTTGATTTCAGCAGGTGGAATTACTGAAGTGGGTTTCTTTAGTCCTGGAAATTCAACAAGACGATACTTGGGTATATGGTTCAGAAATGTATCCCCTTTAACAGCGGTTTGGGTGGCTAACCGAAATGCACCTCTTGACAATAAATCTGGAGTTCTCAAACTCAATGAAAAAGGGATTCTTGTGCTTCTCAATGGTATAAACAGCACCATTTGGTCAACCAATATATCAAGCAAAGCAGTGAATAATCCAATTGCTCAGCTCTTGGATTCAGGAAATTTTGTGGTGAAAAATAGAGATGAAACTAAAGAGAGCGTCTTGTGGCAGAGTTTTGATTATCCATGTAATACATGGATGCCAGGAATGAAACTAGGATGGGACTTAAAGACTGGTCTACAAAGATCTGTATCATCTTGGAGAAGTCTTGACAATCCTGCTGAGGGAGATTATGCTTTAAAAGTTGAACTTAGAGGATATCCTCAATTATTTGAATTCAAAGGAGATGAAATAGAAACGAGAGCAGGGTCATGGAATGGCTTGTCCACTGTTGGAAATCCAGGTACATTTTATAATTCTTTGCAAAAGTTTGTGTTCAACACAAAAGAGGTGTATTATGAGAATGAGCTTCTTGATAGATCAGCCTTCAACATCCTTCAAGTGACCCCTTCAGGCTCGGGCCAGTTTTTGTTTTGGACAGCTCAAACAAGTACTATCTCAATCTTACCTAGGGAGAAAGATCCATGCGAGAATTATGCCTTTTGTGGTGAGAATTCTATATGCAATTATGATGGTAACCAAGCAACTTGTGAATGCCTGAGAGGTTATGTTCCCCAAGTCTCTAATCAGTGGAATATGTCAATTTGGTTGGACGGTTGTGTTCCAAGGAATAAGTCTAATTGCAAAAACAGTTATACAGATGGCTTCTTGAAGTACACACACTTGAAATTGCCAGACACGTCTTCATCAAAGTTTAATAAGACAATCAACCTTGATGTCTGTCAGAAGTTATGTCTTAAAAACTGTTCTTGTGCAGCATATGCAAATTTAGACATTCGTGATGGAGGAAGTGGCTGTCTACTTTGGTTTAATACTCTAATTGACATGAGAAAATTCTCTCAATGGGGACAAGACTTGTATATCAGGGTCCCTGCTTCAGAATTAGGTACTCCATTTTTTTAATGTGATTTTGAATTCCTTTAATTTCTTTGCTTACTTTTCCCGTTTGGTTTCTGGTTGATTTTTGAATTATTCTAATACAAAAGGGTGGAGTAGTGTTAGGCCGTGAGAACATTCAAGGGTGAGTTAAACAAACATATTATTATTGCAGCTTGTATTGTTTAAGTGGAGACAATATTTGAAACGAATATCTTTGGGTTGCAAGATTTTGCGAATAACTGCACAGAAATTAAGTAATTTGTAATGCATGTTATTTATTATATGCCATTTATTTTCCAAATTAAATACAATGTCTTTTTGCGCAACTCAGTCTAAAGAAACTAGACTCACTTTCTAAGCTTCGACCGATAGAGTTGTTTATTTTAAAGTTGGCAACTGACTTTGCTCTGTCTTTTAGATCATGGTGGCCATCGAAACATCAAGAAAAAGATAGTAGGAATTACTGTTGGTGTGACTATTTTTGGATTAATCATCACATGTGTTTGCATACTGATAATTAAAAATCCAGGTAAGTATATATATAATTTAGTATCTATCATAGGCAATTAAACACAAATGTAATGGGCAGACCTTAAATGCAGTTCCATAGGTGCCTTTGGTAATGTACCAATCAGAATTGAAGTTTTACTTAAGTAATATGCATAATATATGATTTCGTTAAATGTCAACAAGAATTACGAAGGTGAAACTTTAATCCCAATTAGAGAACAACAACAAAAACACTTATGAAACATAATATTCAAAGATATCCCATTATGTAGGCTCCCGAAATTACAGAAATAAAATAAATAAGGACACTGGTCATATTGATTAATTTTTTTATTTTGTCATCTTGCACATTTTAGTGGCGGCAAGAGTATATGGTCATAATATCCCACAATTTCAATGGCGGCAAGAATATTTTAGATTGAGGAAGGAAGACATGGATTTGCCAACATTTGATATGTCTATCATTGCTAAAGCCACTAATAATTTTTCTAGCAGAAATAAACTTGGGGAAGGTGGATTTGGACCAGTGTATAAGGTAATATAGCCATATCTTATAAAGACCTTTATTTTCTCAACAACATTTCACAAGTACTCCAAATGATGGTTTTCAGGGTACGTTGACAGACGGGAAAGAGGTAGCTGTAAAACGGAACTCAAAGATGTCTGATCAAGGACTGGAGGAGTTTAAAAATGAAGTTGTTTTGATTGCAAAACTTCAGCACCGTAATCTTGTGAAACTTCTAGGTTGCTGCATTCATAGAGAGGAAAAATTGTTGATCTATGAATACATGTCCAACAAGAGCTTAGACTTCTTCATCTTTGGTTAGTGCCTCTGAAGTCTAACTTAATATTTAAAAAATTATGGCTATCCGTATTTGATTTTCATTGAATCCTGTTTACAAAGTCAGTGTTATACTAAACATGTAAGTAAAATTAACTAGATGAAGCTAGAAGCAAGCTCTTGGCCTGGCATCAACGTTTTCACATTATTGGTGGCATCGCTCGAGGACTTCTCTATCTTCACCAAGACTCTAGACTGAGAATTATTCACAGAGATTTGAAAACCAGCAATATCTTACTAGATGCACATATGAATCCTAAAATTTCAGACTTTGGCTTGGCTCGGACTTTTGGCGGTGATCAAATTGAAGCCAAAACTAGAAAAGTGGTTGGAACATAGTAAGTATCCTTGTATTTGTAGTTACTGTTTAGTTTATATGCAAGTTTTTATGACTTATTCTTTAAAATTATTCTTGTAGCGGTTACATGCCTCCAGAGTATGCAGTGCATGGTCATTACTCTGTCAAATCAGATGTCTTTGGTTTTGGCGTGATATTACTAGAGATAGTTAGTGGAAACAGGAACAGAGGATATTCTGACCCAGAACACTCTCTTAATCTTCTTGGACATGTAAGCACAATGACTATCCACTTTACTACCTTGTTGAATTGTCTCTCATTAGAATAGCTTCGAAGTATGTGACTACTTTAATTTTCATGGGTTTAGGCATGGAGACTTTGGACTGAAGACAGGCCATTGGAACTAATAGATATGCACTTACGTGAAACATGCATTCCTTTTGAAGTCTTAAGATGCATACATGTGGGTTTGTTGTGCGTACAACAAAATCCAGGAGACAGGCCGGATATGTCTTCTGTCATTCCTATGCTGAATGGTGAGAAATTATTGCCTCAGCCGAAAGCTCCTGGATTTTATACAGGAATGCGTACTCTGGAATCAGTAGCTCCATCCAGAACATGCGATCTTTTATCACGAAATGAGATTTCCCTTACAATTTTTGAGGCAAGATAGAATATGAAGACTCAACTAAATGATGTGATTAGTTCATGAGATAACTTCCAATATGTATTATTGTTATGAAATTTGAGTACAAAGACCCAACAGAGTCTGGAAAAGTTGGTAAATAACTAGATCCTTTAAACATGCTGTCAAAAGTTCCATTTCTTACTATGTATATAGAAAATACTTTGTTGAGAGAAGCAATACTCACTTCAGTGATCTCCATATATTGAAAAGGAATTAGTCTTCAATTGTCGGTTGAGATATTCTTGGTACTAACCTGCAAAAAAAAATTGAATACAAGGAACCTCTGGATAGCAGCGTTATTTCATTTGTGTGCTGATCAATTGCTTGATTTTGTAAGTTTGAAACCGCGGGTCTGTGTCTTATTTGTGTAGCATTCATCAGTGTAATGCTAATTTCTGTTGTTGAAGTTTCAGTTGCATCCATATTCCCAGCCACCGTCAGCATTAAGCTGAGACTCAAATTCTGTAACAGTGACAGGCTCTGTTTTACACAGGGTAGTGAATTTTCCCCTTTTAATTCCTTTGAAACCCTAATGAAAGCACTCTGTCTTTACCTATTTGAAACCTTTCATTATCGTTACATGCTTAGTACAAGGTGTGCCCGAAGAGGACTTTTCAATTGTGGGAAAATTACACTACACGTGTACCGGACTGGTCAACCAGCAGCCGGTAATGATTTGTTCATTATAACAAAAAATTTGGAGCCTCTCAGAACCAGTTCAAAATCAGTAAAATATTGGTGCAGACAACTGGTATCTTTCAATTTTTTTATTTTTACTTTTTAACTTAATCTAAAATATCTTTAAGCTAAATAAAAATACATATTTAATGATTTCACATAAGTATAATTTATTTTCTCAGTTATTATTAAATTTTTTCTTATAAAATATATAATTTAATCATTTATATTAAATTACAATTTTTAGATCCTGATTTAACATGATTTTATATTATTTTATTACTTAAAATATTATATAATATAAAATATATAAATTTAATTATTATTGGTTTTATTATTGTCTAACTATCCTTAGACTATTGAAGCTTGAGTCATACCTTCACCAGCCCGATTTTAAAAATATGGTTAACTAGAGAATCTAGAATTTAATTAATATGATTAAATTATATTTTGGTAACATAATTAAAATTGGTTTGGAATCCTAAATAATTTTTTACTTGGGATGACTATAAATTATGTTTCCTTATTTAAATAATGTGAAATTTATCCTATTTGAGACCCAATTAGTAGTGGCTATTCAAGTTTTTTAGTTATGAATATTTTTTGTGGGAAAAAGAAGGAAAAAATTTCGAGATTAATAATCTCTAAAGAAAGTTACACCAGTTAAATCAGTTAATAATAAAAATGATAAAAAAATTAGGTGAAAAGTAAAAAACATTATCTATTATACTATTTGAGAATGCATGCTTCGTTGACGTGTTTGTTGTTTAGTTCACCTCATGATAAAAATGAAAAAAGAGCATCATGAATCTTGAATGAGAAAGTTCTTTAATATCTAACACTCACAAGGATGACTCGAAAAATATTTACTTATAATCAAATTGAGGATTGCTTAGAAGTCTGATTCAATGCAAATGTTGGTAAATACTATAGTTTAGAGAAGTGTTAACCCTTTCTTAATGTCCTAAAATTTAACCAAAGTAATGAAGTAAGAGCCAATATGAGTTAAATATTCCAACACATTCATGGAACTATGATCACGAGCCACCCATCTACATTTAACTTATTTGTTAATTTTATTTATTGTCCCATTTAAGATAACCTTGACAAAGGATGGTGTTAGGTGGAGTCATTTAGTAGTTATATGTCAATGAAATGAGATACAATATTCATTAATAATTTTTCAAAAGATTCACATGTGATTACATGATATACTCTATATGTGACTCTGATGATCTTAAACATCATGTTTGTTAGCGAGGTCACCACGAACTAAGAGCACTCGTGCAAGTGGACCACTTTCACATTGATTTTAGAGAAATAATCATGGGCAATGTAGAGATTCCAAAGAGCTTGGTACTCAGGGGAGCTCATACTTTCCTATGCACCAACTGAAATTACCTTGTTTTTAGTGGCATATACCAATCTCCTAAGTTTGGTTGCCTATCCAAGCAATGTGGAGAGAGCCTAGTCATGCCACATAAACTCATATGGCTGGTGACAACCACCAACAACCATCTTGACCAAGACCTCACCCACGTTGTTGTGTTGCTCTTATTGATACACGTATGAAGGATGCACTACCTACCACTCCTCCTTAATAGTAGTAGTGTCATAGTTGACCATTTGTGGGTGTATGTGTTATGTATCTCTCTCCCCTCCTTTGTTGTAATTTTGTTATGTTTTAGGATTGTTGTATTTATATCCTTAACTTCATGTTTTATCTTTTGAATTAATGGGCATTGTCCTAAGATACAAACTATTACCCTCGTTAGTCTTTGTTATCTAAATCCCTTGCAATGTATTTTCAGCAATTGGTTTGAGTTCTTAGTATTATATGAAATCTCTACACAAAAAATTTACTAGAATTATCATAAGTAGATTAACACAAGCTTTTTAAAATCAACTTCTGTGACTTACGTTTTTAGTTGTGCTTTCACAATTAGTGGTATCAAAGTTGCTTGTGTTGGCCCTTACCAGAATGTCCCTATGGGGAATAGATCCATGGTATTTTGTCATGTGATGTGGAATCATTTCTATGAAGAAATATTTATTGATTATTTAAAGTTGAATAACTTTGGATGGTATTTCTATGAAGGAAATATGTGTGATGGTTTTTAGCCAATCTTTGTTGTGATCTTGTCTTAACCTTGCAAAATCAAGATGGGGAGACAACATCAAGAATCTTCATCATAGCTAGGTGATTTCTCATAAATGGCAAGAGCAATGACACAACAAAACCCCACTAACGCTCAACAGCAAGCCGCCATGGCACAACAACATGAGGATGTAATGGAGTAACTATAGAAGTTGATCGAGTGGATAGCTTGCAATTCAAGGAAGAGTATAACACAAATATTTTTTATCACTAGATTAGAGAGCTAGAAAAGATTTTTCGAGCCATGAACTACGTAGAGGAATATAAGGTAGCATATGTCACAAATTAACATGCTAGTTGAGGAAGCAAAGTATGGGTGGCAAGGAGCCCAACAAATGATGGAGGCCTGAGATGAAGCAATCTCAGGGTGAACTTTATAAGCTAATTTTAAAGGAAGTACTTTCCAGAGAATGCTAGAAACTAGAAATAGACCGAGTTCTTGAAGTTAAATCAAGGAGTCACTTCGTCAACAAGTATGATACGAAGTTTGAGTATCTATTTCGTTTCTACAGTCAACTGACATCAGAAGAGCGGAGATACCATAAGTTCAAGAAAGGACTGAGGCATAAATTGAAAAGAGTGATCAACCCAATGATAAGCCGAGAATTCCCAGAACCAGTAGAGAAAGAAAAAGTCATGGAGCACCTATAATGCAACACAATGGGTGGTCAAGACTCAAGGAATTTTATCACCAGGATTTAAGTAAGGAAACCACCAAAAGAAGCCATTCAACAAGCCGCAAGATCAATAGAGATACTCTAGACATTGCAGTATATCAAGTAGATTAAAATATAACAAATTTTAACTAACTTTATTGATGGAAATCTAAATGAATCCAACAATCTTCAAATTTCTTTGCAAGGAATAGAAGGTCCAATGACTATAACAAGATAAAAAGAGTTAAAGAGGACTTTGTAATGCTTAGTTAAGAACATGCGAGCTAAAGAAGGTTTAGCTGAATTGGACCTTAATCTAAGAATTGTCACATTCTTGCATTTGAAGATAATCTTGACCTAACTTAAAGACAATAATTATATAGAGCAAATTGAGTCCAACACTTAATATTATCACGTCTTTATGAGTTGGAGTGCATTTAGTAGCTTTTGGAATAAAGAAACAATTAAAGCTCATTTTCTTATTTTTAATGTAATTTTCGTACTTAATTTTTTTGAAATAATTTCATATGTTTTTTCATATTTGTAGGACAATTTTTAGTGTACTTAGGTTTCCCTATTAATTGAATGCTTAGTGAAAAGTTTAAAGGAAATCTAAGTCTATTAAAAAACAACACATTGTAATTCAGAGGAGGTGAAATTTAAATGAAAAACTAAGTTTTCTCCCCTTGTGAGACCTTCATTTTGTTCTTGAACAAATAACTAAATTTGATCTTTTCATAGAACTTATGACGATTAAACTTATGACTTATTACTCTTATTCTTATTTATTTCTTGAGTGTAACGTCAATATCCTTATCTAAATAAAAGATTCCAAAAAAATAATTTTAAAAAAAATCTGAATTTTTTAAGACCATTTTACTTTTAGGTTCATATCATTTATCTTATTTAATTATATCATTTCTAAAATATTTTTTTATTATTTTAATATTCTATTTCCAATAACTCTTTTATTTTTATATCAAGTTTCAATAAATAAAAATTTAAGAAAAAAAGAAATTTTGTAAAATTAAATAATTTTAACTAATTTTTTTAATTAGCATGAATTAATTTTTTTCTTATATTTCAATTCAATAGAGTAATATTTAATGTTTCATGTGCTTATGTTGTTGATAAGGTCAACATATTAGAAGAGACATTAATTAAAAAAAAATATTTACATTCTGCTCCCTATAAACTAAAATATAAGCAACAAAGTACTAGTGTGGTGAACTAGAATATAAGTAAACATTATCTAATTTTATCTTATTTAATGATGTGATTCTTAAAATATTCTTTATTTACAATAACTCTTTTATTTTTGATATAAAGTTTTAATAAAGGATAATTTAGAAAATAACATTTTTTAAATAACATTAATAGAATTAAATGATGCTAGCAAACCTTCAGTGAATAATTTTTCTTCTTATATTTTAGGGGCAGGAAAAATTTGGCAATGGAAATCATTTATTACATTTCTATAATTTAGCAAAATTTCGTTCCTATTCCTTAATTAAAAGTTGATATTGTATTACAAATGATATTTTCTCTCTCAATTGTTTAATTAATTTTTTTACTGAGATGTTATTTTCTATTTTGCAAACAACAGGAAATGAAAACATACAGTCCTCTATGCATAATTTAACAAAGAACAATCCCAAATTCTCTCCTCGTTTATTAATATTGTCCCCTTGTCATCTTTTCAAAATAAAAAATTGCTCATAGTGGCTTCCTGCCAAGTACGACATTGACTTATAATAGTCTTCTGCTCCAACAACTGAAAGTAATCACGACTCAACAAATACGACCCGACTCCACAACTCTTCGTTTCATTTTTTCTTCATGTTATCAGAAGATCGTCCTCTTCCTCTGTATAATCAAGAGATCTTACACAACGCAAAACCTCATCTTCCCTCATCCAGTATTCCATATTGCTTCAACAGCGCAATGGTTCATAGCATCATAATGTTATGTATTTGGTTCTTCTTATTCTCCTATATGACGGGAACTTCCCACTCTCTAGACAGTTTAGCAAAGGGTCAATTTATCAGAGATGGTGAGAGTGAGAGTTTGGTTTCAGCAGGTGGAATTACTGAAGTGGGTTTCTTTAGTCCTGGAAGTTCAACAAGACGATACTTGGGTATATGGTTCAGAAATGTATCCCCTTTAACAGTGGTGTGGGTGGCTAACCGAAATACACCTCTTGACAATAAATCTGGAGTTCTGAAACTCAATGAAAAAGGGATTCTTGTGCTTCTCAATGCTACAAACAGCACCATTTGGTCAACCAATATATCAACCAAAGCAATTAATAATCCAATTGCTCAGCTCTTGGATTCGGCAAATTTTGTGGTGAAAAATGGAGATGCAACTAAGGAGAGCGTCTTGTGGCAGAGTTTTGATTATCCCTGTGATACATGGATGCCAGGAATGAAACTAGGATGGGACTTAGAGACTGGTCTACAAAGATCTTTATCATCTTGGAAAAGTGTTGACAATCCTGGTAACGGAGAATATGCTTTAAAAGTTGAACTTAGAGGATATCCTCAAATATTTGAATTCAAAGGAGCTGATATACAATCGAGAGCAGGGTCATGGAATGGCTTGTCCACTGTTGGAAATCCAGGTCCAATTTATGATTCGTTGCCAACTTATGTGTTCAACGAGAAAGAGGTGTCTTATGAGATTGAGCTTCTTGATAGATCAACCTTCGCTGTATTTACACTGACCCCTTCAGGTTTGTGCCAGTTTTTGTTTTGGACAACTCCAACAAGCACTGAACGAGTCATCTCAATCTTAACTAGGGAGCAAGATCCATGCGAGAATTATATCTTCTGTGGTGCAAATTCCATATGCAATTATGATGGTAATCATGCAACTTGTGATTGCCTGAGAGGTTATGTTCCCAAGTCTCCTTATCAGTGGAATATGTCAATTTGGTCCAACGGTTGTGTTCCAAGGAATAAATCTGATTGCAAAAGTAGTTATACAGATGGCTTCTTTAAGTACCCACACTTGAAATTGCCAGACACGTCTTTTTCATTGGTTAATAAGACAATGAACCTTGATGAATGTCAAAAGTCATGTCTTAAAAACTGTTCTTGTACAGCATATGCAAATTTAGATGTCCGTGATGGAGGAAGTGGCTGTTTACTTTGGTTTAACACTCTAGTTGACATGAGGAATTTCTCTCAATGGGGACAAGACTTGTATATCAGGGTACCTGCTTCAGAATTAGGTACTCCATCATTCTTTTTTACTTTGATTCTGAATTTTTCCTTTAATTTCTATGCTTTCTTTTCCGATTGATTTCTAATTGATTATTAAATTATTCTTAAGATAAAAGGGTGGAGTAGGGTAAGTGCGTGAGATCACTCACGGGTGAGTTAAGCACACATTCTAAAATTGCAGCTTGAATTTAAAGTTGGCAACTGATCTTTCTCTGTTTCTCGTAGATCATGGTGGCCATGGAAACATGAAGAAAATGATAGTAAGAATCACTGTTGGTGTTACTATTTTGGGATTAGTCATCTCATGTGTCTGCATAGTGATAATTAAAAATTCAGGTAAGTATATATATATAATTTAGCATCTGTCGTAGGCAATTACACAAAAAAGTAAGAGAAAAATCTTAGATGCAGTTCCATATAGACTTTTCGTTCTATTCGCCAAGCAGAGTTGGAGTTTCACCTTGCTAATCCATATAACAAATGTTTCCATTAACTGTCAACATAGATTACCGACGTGAAACTTCAATCCTAATCGGAGAATAACACCGAAAGCACTTAAAAATTGTATCTAATGTAATATGTGCATATACAGTTGTTAACCATATATATATCTTAATCATGTGCTTCCCAATTCTGGGATGTGCAACATCTGTATTAAAAAAGATTTGAAAATTCTGGTACATTTTAAGGTTGAATTAGCAATGTATTCTACAATATGCAAGTATATAGACTCCAAAAATAGGGAAATAAACAAAATACACTATTCATATGGATTAATTTTTTTATTTTGTCATCTTGCACATTTTAGTGGCAGCAAGAGTATATTGTCATAATATCCCACAATTTCAATGGCGGCAAGAATATTTTAGACTGAGGAAGGAAGACATGGATTTGCCAACATTTCATTTGTCTATCATTGCTAAAGCCACTAATAATTTTTCTAGCAGAAATAAACTTGGGGAAGGTGGATTTGGACCAGTGTATAAGGTAATATAGCCATATCTTATGAAGACCGTTATTTTCTCAACAACATTTCATAAGTACTCCAAATGATGGTTTTCAGGGTACATTGACAGACGGGCAAGAGGTAGCTGTAAAACGGCACTCAAAGATGTCTGATCAAGGACTGGAGGAGTTTAAAAATGAAGTTGTTTTGATTGCAAAACTTCAGCACCGTAATCTTGTGAAACTTCTAGGTTGCTGCATTCAAGGAGAGGAAAAATTGTTGATCTATGAATACATGCCCAACAAGAGCTTAGACTTCTTCATCTTTGGTAAGTGCCTTGGAAGTCTAACTTAATATTTAAAAAATTATGGCTATCTTTATGTGATTACCATTAAATCCTGTTCACAAAGTCATTGTTGTACTCAACATGTGAGTGAAATTAACTAGATGAAGCTAGAAGCAAGCTCTTGGCCTGGCATCAACGTTTTCACATTATTGGGGGTATTGCTCGAGGGCTTCTTTATCTTCACCAAGACTCTAGACTGAGAATTATTCACAGAGATTTGAAAACCAGCAATATCCTACTAGATGCACATATGAATTCTAAAATCTCCGACTTTGGCTTGGCTCGGACTTTTGGTGCTGATGAAATTGAAGCCAAAACCAGAAAAGTGGTTGGAACATAGTAGGTTGCCTTCTATTTGTACTTATTGTTTGGCTTATATGCAAGTTTTTATGACTTATTCTGAAATTATACTTGTAGTGGTTACATGCCCCCAGAATATGCAGTGCATGGTCATTACTCTGCGAAATCAGATGTCTTTGGTTTTGGCGTGATAGTACTAGAGATAGTTAGTGGAAACAAGAACAGAGGATATTCTGACCCAGAACACTCTCTTAATCTTCTTGGACATGTAAGCACAGTAACTATCCACTTTACGACATTGTTTAATTGTGTAACATAATGGTAGACTAAAAGTATGTGAGTACTTCAATTTTCTTGGTTTTAGGCATGGAGACTTTGGAATGAAGACAGGCCATTGGAACTGATAGATGCACACTTACGTGAAAGTTGCATTCCTTTTGAAGTCTTAAGATGCATACATGTGGGTTTGTTGTGTGTACAACAAAATCCAGGAGACAGGCCGGACATGTCTTCTGTCATTCCTATGCTGAATGGTGAGAAGTTATTGCCTCAGCCGAAAGCTCCTGGATTTTATACAGGAATGCATACTCTGGAATCAGTAGCTCCATCCAGAACATGCGATCTTTTATCACGAAATGAGATTTCCCTTACAATTTTTGAGGCAAGATAGAATATGAAGACTCAACTAAATGATGTGTTTAGTTGATGAGTAAACGAAATGAGATAACGTCCAATATGTATTGTTGTGAAATTTGAGTACAAAGACCAACAAAGTCTGGAAAAGTTGGTAAATAACTGGACCCTTTAAACATGTTAGAAGTTCGATTCCCTCACTATGTGTATAGAAAATACTTTGTTGAGAGAAACAATACTCACTTCAATGATCTCTATATATTGAAAAGGAAATAGTCTCGGTTGAGGATATTCTTGGTACTAACCAAAAAAAAAGTTGAATAGAAAGAACATTTGAATGGGAGCATTATTTCATTTGTCTGCTGACCTATTGCTTGATTTTCTATGTTTGAAACCGCGGGTCTGTGTTTTATTTGTGTACCATTGATCATTATAATGCCAATTTTTGCTGTTGAAGTTTGAGCGGCATCCATATTGAATGAATAACTATACAAGATTTCAAGCCTTACCTTCTATAGGTTATAATGTTCTACTCTTTTATTATAAAATGCATTGGTATTTTTTTTTCTTGTTCTGTCATGAGTTTGTCTCCATTGACATTGAAACAAATCTGCTTACGTGTGCATTTTTCCACTCACACAGTATTAATAATATTTTCACAAAAGCTAGAAAATCTAATTGTACGATTTTGATCAGGCAAAAGTTTCCTACTTTTTCCACGACATAATTTTTTGCAATTTCAGGACTTACGCATTTAACATTCTCTCATGCAGAAGAAAATGGAAACCAAATGAACTCTGGAATAAGGTTTTGTCTTGTGATCCAAACCTGATGTCACATTGCTTCTACCTATCCTTATAATCAATCTATGTTTCAAGCTCCAGGGGATAATAAAAGATAATCCATGAATATATTTATTGGCAAATAACTACATTGCGTCCAGTTTGGGGCTACTTCTATTGATGTTAAGTTGATAAGACTTCCATTAGTTTGTTCTATTAGCAGTTTTCAAAGTTGGGTAGTCTTAAAACAAAAGCACAAGACAATCTTTTTCATTAAAGACACATGAATCTTTTCCATCGTGTGTTAGCTTTTGATTTTTGGCACACGAGTTATGAACTTATGACGAGCTAAAATATTAACCTGTACCTAATGTGAAACAGTATTCCAAAGAGCTGCCGATGAGACATGACACATTTACTGTAAATTTATTTTTGTTGAAATATATTTTGATTCTTGTAATATATTTTTTTTTCTTTTATAAAATTAATTTTTTTAAATGGTCTTTTGTAAAATTTATTTATTTTTATTTTATTCCTTGTTATTTTTAAGCCCAACATCGTATCTATTTTTTTTTGTTTAGTCTTCATAATATTTTATTCATTTTGAGATAGTCTTTTTGATAAACAAATGGTAGGGAGTAAAAACAAAAATTAACGTATTATAAAAGATTAAAACAAACAAATAGATACATTACATAGACTAAATATAATAAGAACTAAAATAAAAAATAAATTTTACAATAATCATTTTGAAAAAAATATTTTTACAAGGACCAATACTAAAAAAAGTGGTATATTATAAGAATTGAAAGTATATTTAAACCAATTTTATTTTTACTTAGGATAACTATAAATTCTGTTTGCTTATTTAAATATTATTAATTTATACCTTATTTATGAGTGTGGATGACAATTGGTAGGTTTGAGTAAGAAACTATGATTCCCATCCTTGTAACCATATGGTGAAAAGAATCCTCATACCTATATTCATACTCTTTTGGAGAGTAACTTTAATATGTGTATCTTTTCACCATTGGTATCTCAATATCCATATCCGTACCTATTACTCGTACTTTTATTAACTATAGAAATTGATTCATAAAAATATTAATTAAAAATACGATATAATTAAATTAAAATTTATTAAAAAATCTTTTATAAAACATAACAATTATAATCTTAAAACATCACAAAAATTAAAATTCTATCCAAAGATCTTTTACAAAGTCTAACAATTAGTCATAAAATATTACAAATATTATAATAAACTTTCAGACTAACAAATTTATGAACTTTTAATTTTAAGTACAGAGTTATTATTCTCTGAAATTTGTTAAAAAACAATAGGTCAAGCCAAGCTTTTGGTGAGTCTCAACGTAGTTTACTTACTTGATAGAAGTCATTTTTTAAGGTATGACCTAGCATGTTTAAAAGTATAGCCTATTCTAAAAGTTTATTTACTTAGCCTGTTTTAAATAAGGTTTATAAAAAGGCCAATAGACCTCCAGAAACAATTGTTGGGTTATTTTTGGGCTCCCAACTAAGTGGACAAAAGCTTAATACTCTCAAGCTCGCTAGGTCTCTCTTTATAAGAGGAGAAGGGGTCAGATTGAGGAGACACACAGAAACACAGAGATTGAGAGAGAGTGGATTTTCACAGCCAAAAGAGACTAGAGAAAGAAAGAGTTCTACTTTCATCTTTGCACAGATCAGCACGATGTCAAAATCTCAATATCTTCTTTGTTAACTGTTGGATCGGGCTGGAAATTTGACAACAAGTTCAACACACATAGTTCTTCATCTTGACCATTCGGATCTTGACTTGGAGGTCTATGGTGCGAGAATTGCATGATTTTGTAAGTTCTTCATTTTCTTGTTTCTCATTTCTTGCTCTCCATTTGCAAGCTTTGTTGCTTGATTGAGTTGATTGGTTGTATGCACAAATTTGTGCTCTTGATTGAACACTCTTGTACTTCTATTTGATCTTAGTGGATTGATTTCTTTGGTCTGGACAACCCGTGGTTTTTACCTCTCACGTTGAGGAGGTTTTTCCACATTAAAAATATTGGTGTCTCTTTGCGTGATTCTTCTCATTGTTGTTGTCATTCTTATTTGTCATTACTCCTTAGAGATTCTTGCAAGTGAGGAAAATTTATATTTGCTACGTTATTGCATCATTGCATGTGCCTTATTTCTTTTTCTCTATCAAAGTAGTATCAGATCTGGTTTGAAGGGTGTTCTACTTGCGAGAATAATGGAGGGTAATATAAATAGAATGGTGAGTCTTAATGGTACTAATTATCACTTCTGTGAAGAGAAGATGAAAGATTTATTATTTGTGAAGAAAATGTATCTTCCTAATTTTACTGCTCAGAAGTCAGAATTAATGTCTGATGAAGAATGAGACTTTAAGCATCAACAAGTAAGTAGCTTTGTTCGTCTTTTTGTGAATAATAATGTTTATAATCACATTTCAAGTGAGATACATGCCAACACTTTGTAGAAGAAGATTGAATCTCTGTATGCCTCAAAGTGTGGGAACAACAAATTATTTTTGTTGAATTCTATTGTGAGTTTGAAGTTCAAGGAAGGCACTTCTCTGTCAGATCACTTGAATGAATTTTAAGGGATTATTGATTAGATGTCAGGAATGGGCATCAAGTTTGAAAATGAGATTTTGGGATTATTACTCTTGAATTTTCTACTTGAGTCTTCAGAGACTTTTAAGGTCTTTATCACAAATTTAGTCCCTAATGGTGTTGTCTCTTTACAAATGGTAAAGGGTAAGGTCCTTAACAAGGTGATGAGAAGGAAGGCACAAGGTTCTTCATCTCAATCTGAGGTACTTGTCCCGAAAAATAGGGGGAGAAGTCAGAAAAAGGAAAGAGAAAATAGTAGAAGTCTAAGTCCAAATACAAGAATGTGGAGTGTCACTACTGTCACAAAACAAGACATATACAGAAGCATTTTTCTTGTAAAAAAAGGAGAACAAAGGAAAAAAGGGTAAGTCAAAAGAGAAGGATGATGATGATGATCGTGTCACTATTACCACAGGTGATGATCTTGTCATTCTTCGAGACTTTGAGTCGGTTAATCTTGTATCCGATGAGAGCATGTAGATTATTAATAGCAATGTTACACTACATGTTATACCAAGGAATGAGTTCTTTACATCTTACACCTCAAGTGATTTTGGAATGTTGTAGATGGGTATTAATGGTGTGACAAAGGTGATCGATGTTGGTGATGTTTTCATGCAAACCAACACAAGAATGCAATTGTGGCTTAGAGGATTCAAACATGCTCTAGATGATTGCTTTAACTTGATATTTGTGCATATGCTTAATGATGGTAGTTATGATAATGACTTTGGTTATGGAAAATGGAAACTCACCAAAGGTAACTTGGTTGTGGACAGAGGGGAGAAAATTCCTAAACTATATTGGACAAAAGCTTTGGTTGCTAAAGATAGTGTGAATGCCATGGATATGGAGGCATCTTTGTGGCACCGAAGGCTTAGTCATATCAGTGAAAAAAGGTTGAATTGTTTAACCAAAAAGGACATCCTTCCAGGATTGAAGAATGCAAAGTTGGAAAAGTATTCTCATTGCATGGCTGGTAAGCAGACTAGAGTATCCTTTAAGAAGCATACTCCCTCAAGGAAGTTAGAGTTGCTAGAATTGGTGCATTCTGATGTTTGTGGTCCATTGAAGGTAAAGTCATTTAGTGGTGCACTTTATTTTGTTATCTTTATTGATGATTGTTCCAGGAAGCTTTGGATCTATGTTTTGAAGACAAAGGACCAAGTGTTAGAGAAGTTCAAACATTTCCAGGCTTTGATTGAGAGATAATCAAGCAAGAAGGTGAAATGTATTCGTTCTGACAATGGTGGTGAGTATTGTGGACCATTTGATGTATATTGCAAGTAGCAGGGTATCGTAGCAGGGTATCAAACATGTAAAGACTCCTCTTAAAACTCCTCAATTGAATGGCTTAGGAGAGAGGATGAACAAGACATTGATTGAGAGAGTTAGGTACATGCTTTCTGAAGCAAGGTTACCTAAGTATTTCTAGGGTGAGAAAGACAATAGTTTGTCTGAAATTGATCCAGTTCAGATGCATGTACATGATTTGGATGCTACTCATAATAATGTTCAGAATGGTGAGCAACATAATTATGTTGGTGACCAACAGCTTGGAGATGGTTTTGATGTTCCTCTTGATGATGATGCTGAAGAAAAACAAGAGATGTCACAAGATGAGAATATGGGTGATGCTCCTGAACCACCTTTAGTTCAACTCAAGAGGTCTAATAGGTAGGGACAATCATCTACAAGGTATACTTTTGATGAGTATGTGACCTTGACAGATGGACAAGAACCTAAATGTTACCAGGAGTCCATGGAGAGTGAAGAAAGGCAAAAGGCTTGGCAATCTAAATTGTAGAAGTGTGTTACTTTGTTCACTACCAAGGCAAAACTTGGTTTTGTTCAGGACAAACATTGGTTATTTTGTGATAGTCAGAGTGCAATTCATCTTAGTAAGAATTCAACTTTTCATTCTAGATCCAAGCATGTTAATTTGAGGTATCATTGGATACGTGATGCTTTGGATGTTAAGTTGTTAGAGTTGGCTAAAATACATACTGATGATAATGGTGCTAAAATGGTGACCAAGATGATTCCAAGAGGGAATTTTGAAGTTTGTTTTGAAATCGCCAGACTGGCGATCACCTCCATATAGTTGTGATGGGAGAGATATGTTGGGTTATTTTTGAACTCTCAACTATGTGGACAAAAAGCTCAATACTCTCAAGCTCGCTAGGTCTCTCTTTATAAGAGAAGAAAGGGTCAGATTGAGGAGACACACATAGAGACACATAGAAACACAGAGAAACACAGATTGAGAGAGTGGATTTTCACAACCAAAAGAGAGAAGAGAAAGAGAAAGAAAGAGTTTTACTTTCATCTCTACACAGATCAGCATGACGTCAAAATCACGATATCTTCTTCGTTAACCGTTAGATCAGGCTGGAAATTTGACAGCAAGTTCAACACACATAGTTCTTCATCTTGACAGTTCGAATCTTGATTTGGAGGTCTGTGGTGTGAGACATCATGCTTATACAATAGCACGATTTTGTGAGTTTTTCATTTTCTTGTTTCTCGTTTCTTGCTCTCCATTTGCAAGTTTTGTTGCTTGATTGAGTTGGTTGGTTGTGTGCACAAATTTGTTCTCTTGATTCAACACTCTTGTACTCCTATTTGATCATAGTGGATTGATTTCTTTGGTCTGGACGACCCATGGTTTTTACCTCTCACTTTGAAAGGGGTTTTCCACATTAAAAATATTGGTATCCCTTTACGTGATTCTTCTCATTGTTGCTGTCATTCTTATTTGTGATTACTCCTTAGAGATTATTGCAAGTTAGGAAAATTTATATTCACTGCATTGTTGCATCATTACATGTGTCTTATTGCTTTTTTCCTATCAGCAATTAATCAAGTAACCAATTTGATAGATGAAAACTAAACCCACTTGCAACAAAAATGATGTTGTAGGGTGAGAAGTTTAGATTATCAATTTGTTGTTTGTACTCTGCAATTTTATGCATCTATTGTTGTTCATGCTCAATATTTATGGAGAAACAAACACTACACCACCTATGTGCAAAGGTGGACAAAGGCGCACAAAGGTACAGGACAACAATGTGCCTTGGCAAAAACAAAAAACTAGAATACGATGTGTACTAATTTGTTGTCTGTTTTAGCTTACTTAGGTTTCCATGGTAGAAAGTATAAAGACACAACGCAGTATAAATAATTTCAAATAAAAATAAATTTATTAAAAAACTTATTATTAATAATTATATAAATTAAATATAAATATTTTATATAATATAATATAAATATACAATGTATAAATAACACAATATAAATATATAATTATTTATATAAACGTGCTAGCATATAAGGCCTAATAGGTTTTTTTAAACTTGAAGTCTGACCTATACCCATTAATTAAATAATTTTTCTATTCGTTGTAGATAATGTTGACAGATATGATTATTTTACTCATTATCATCTCTATGTAGCCGGAGTAACTAAGAATTAATGACAGATTTAGCATGATGAAGTTAAGAAAAAAAAAAAAGAAAATTTATGGAATTCAGAATTTGTAGTTTGAAATTACTTATGCCCATAGTAATATTGAATAGTGATGTGTAGTGGGTAAATGAGAAAAAAAAAATTGGTGTGGTAGGAAAGTAACGAGAAAAATTACAAGACGGTCATGTCCCTATCTAAAGAAGCTAACACACACAAGCTATCCAATTCGGGTTAATGACTTTGGTAATTTGAATATATTGGTAGTCATGAGATCAAGTTCAACCTTCTTTATTTTTATTATTTTTCTAAATCGTATATCTTTCATGATACGCCAGCAATACGTAAGCTGCCATGTCGACTGACAGGGGACCAGCATGTTAAACACAGTTTGATAAATGATTTTAAATATTTGTTATTAATTTGATAGGTTATATTTGTTTATCAATGTAAAGTTAGGGGTGTGTTACACCTTTATTTTTGTCCTCCATGAGACATAACATTATAAGATAAAATTATTCTCCAAGGCCAAGACAATGTATCAAAGACAGACTATTCATAAAGAGTAGTCCTTTCAAAATGTTAGAATAATCGGTCAAGCTGGTCGTTCATTTGATTCTATGATCATAAAAATCAAACTGCTATGTCATTAATTGCATTTTAAATGTGGTTATTGATTCCATAAAAAAGAAAATATTCATTTTTTTTTTAGCCTTTACAGATTATTTAACATATTTTACTGGATGAAGTAGAGGAAGTCGTTGAACAGTTCAACATTATTAATTGTGAGAGTTACTTGAGGAATTCTTTGACTTCCTCAACAATCTAAAAGATTATTCATAGATATCAAAGTATATATAAAAAAATGGTAAAAAAAAATAGAGATTTCTAAGCAAGTACAAGGTCCAACAACATTAAAATTTTGGAGTTGAGACTTAGTCTGGGATATCATTAACGGCTTAAAATTTCATGTGAATTTGTCGTCTCACACGTAAGTGTGTGGAATGGGTTAATTTAATTTGATCCATTTTAAATTTGTCAAAAATTGGATTGAATTAGGTTCAATTTATTTTAAAACTTTATTGAAAATCTCAGTTCAATCCAATTTATAATGAATTGAGAGTTGGGTTAGGTTAATTTATCGAAATTATTTTTTTTAAAATTATATAAAAATGAATAACTCATAAATTAATCTACAAAATAAAGAAAATAAATAAATATAAATAATATAAACATTAGTTATAATAAAAAAATTATTTTATTTAACTTTTTTAACACATTCTTTTTAAAAATTATCACCAAGAACTAATAAATATAAAGTAAAGCAATAAATAACTTGAATTTTAACTATATAATCTAGAGAAAAAAGTTATAAAATACATCCAATAAATCAACCCAACCCAATCTGCATTTGAACCCAATAAATTGACAAATTGTATAGATTAGATGACGAGAATGGATAAATTGAATTACTCAACTCAAACCAACATTGTTTTGATGGGTTAAGTAGGGTAGACTCAATTCACTTTTACACTCTGGCTTACACCAAAATCAGTCCATTAGAATACAGACGTGTTACTTCAGACAAGGAGGCACACTCCATCTTATCCATAAAGATGTGTTACTTCATACATAGTTATAAACATAATTTTTATGATTAATTTTCTATATATATTAGTCACTATTTTTTATGACAAATACTTTACACATAAAAGGATAAAAAAATAATTTAAGAAAAATGAACGATGAGATGGAGAACTTCACATTATGTAATATATATATATATATATTTATATTGTATTGGAACACTTAAAATTCTTGACCATCGCGATCCTTTGCCCAAGATGGGACACTATCTCCTTCACTCACGAATTTTATCTCTAAACATGCCTTGTGATAACATGCCAATTTCTTAAAAAATAATTAATACAGAGGACACTCCAACTTAAGAGACAACATATCAAAAATTTCAGTGTAAGACCTCCAGACGTAAAAGCTAGTTAACACTAGACTTAAACTGCCTTGTGTTTAATGATAAAAATAAGTTGAACCAATCTCAATTTGATTGGATGAGAATTGATTTAATTAAAACTCAATTTAAATTTGGTATGTACCATTTTTTCAGTTCAAGTTCCGCTGGATTTGAGTTGATAAGTTATTTGGTTTAACAAAATGTAAATATATAACACTCGAACCAATTTGTAAATTATTTGGTTCAGCTTGTGTGTTTGAATTAGATGAACCAAAGTTCAAAGTAAACATAATTTATAGATTTTATTGAATTTTATAATAATTATATTACAATCATATCAAGAATAATTTTTTAGTTAACTAACGGTGGAAAAACTTTTGTACTAACAATGCGATCCTATTAAGCTCTACAATTAATTTTATATAGTAAATAAATATTTATACACATCATTAATGTACATACGTGTATGTGTCAAAATAATTCCTTGAAGCAAATAAATCCAACTATATTTGGCCTATCATCAAGTTATTTAAGTAATGACAGATTAATTTTCATCGCTAGCTCAACTAATTTATTAACCAAGTTATCATGTTAATTAATAAGCCGATTAATTGCCAAACTAATTTTGAATTGGTTGTTGATGGTTAGAAGTATATTACGAAAATTGTCTGTGTAACATTTAATATAGGATCATATGCTAAGTGGTTGAGAAGGTCAACATGTTATAGGAGACATTAAAGAAAGAAGATGCCATTCAATTTGTCAATGGAAACCACCTACTACATTTATGTTTTGTGTTCCCTTGTTATTCCTTTTAATTAAAAATTGATATTTTATTGAAAATGTCAGTGCTAGTATTGCAAAAATTTTTGACACCAAATGCATGACTGGGTGTGCACATCTCTATGATATACAAGTTTTCTACTTTCAGTTTTTGTAAAATTTTTATTATGATTTTGATTTTCATAAAATTTTAAAATCAATAATTATCTTATAGATAATTTCTAGTAAAAATAATTAGCTACAAATTATTATAATATTGATTGGTAGCATGAAATAAGTAGCAAATTAGGTAAGAAATAATCTTAGTTAATTTGTAGTAAATTTTTAAAATTTGTAGTTATTTTCTAGCTAATTTGTAGTAATAAGAAGTATAAATGAATATAACTTCAATTTAGGTAGAAAAAAATAATATTCTAGTTAATTAATAGTTAATTAATTAGGATTTAACTACTAATTTAAATGGTAACTAAAATTAATATCAAAATCAAAAAATTCTTGTAGTGATATTTTTTAATATTATAAAATTATAAAATTTTAATATTGACCTCTCTTATATTTCTCTTGTATTTCAAGATATTCATTTTAGTTCCTAATAGATAAGAGACATAATCCAATAAATAATTGCCATATCACAATAGTGACAAAGATTAAAAACATAAAATAAAATTTTATTACTAGAAAATTTAAAATTTACTACCAAATAATTTTGTGGCTAATTTTAAAATCAATAGTTATTTTGTAACTAATTTCTGGTAAAAATAATTAGCTATAAAATTACTATAATATTAATGATAGTATGAAATAAGTAGCAAATTAGCTAAGAAAATAATCTTAGTTAATTTATAGTAAATTTTTAAAATTTGTATTTGTTTTCTAGATAATTTGTAATAATAAGAAGTATAAATAAATATAAATTAAATTTAGCTAGAAAAATAATATTCTAGTTAATTAATAGTTAATTAGTTAGGATTTAGCTACTAATTTAAATGGTAGCTAAAATTAGTAGCAAAATCAAAAAAATCTTGTAGTGTTTATAAAAATCAAAATCATAAAAATAAATTTAGAGACTAAAACTATAAAACTAATACTTCCTCCGATTTCAATTATAAATGAAAAAAAATACATAATTGTTAGTTTCAAATATAAATAAATATGAACTATTTTTTTATTTAATATTAATTATTTAATATTTTATTTTTAATAACTATTTTTTATTCTTACATGATGTTTCAATAAAAAAATAGTTTAGAAAAAAAAGTATCATTCAATAAGATTAATATAATTAAGTAATATTTAAATTGATATAATAAAAAATAATAATATTTATTTTGTTTATATTGGACCAGAAAAAGTATATTAAAACGGAGCCTAACAAAAAGAATGAACCCTTAGTAGAAATTCTCGCACAATTCTCATGTTATTCATAATACTCTTAAACCACGAACACTCTTGCCACCCATGACCTTGACAACATTCATATCTTCAATCCCCCGAAGCACAATGCCGTCATTGTTTCACATTGCAAAACCTCTGAGATGCCATATCGGAGTTTCCCACATCCAGAAGCACGATGCTAAATTGTATAACATACAGTGGCAAGTCAACTGTGCAATAAAATTATTGACATGAGTCAATTTTGTATTGATTTAGAATATCATTTTCAACAGAAAAATGCTGTTGGGAAGTATGTTATTTATATTCTACAGCTCTGTAATGGATTACGCCATTGACTTGTCGCAGTCCTCTTCTGACAACAATGGGTGTTGTCATGGTATTATTACTCTACTAACCATCTTAAACGCCAGTTTTTCAAGTTCCTTCTCATCCTATGTTATGGTCATCCTCTTCCTCTGCATAATCAACTTTCTACTAGTGAGCATCACAATGTTACTTATTTGGTTCCTACTATTCTCCTACATTACTACAATTTCCACTTCAGTAGACCGTTTAGCAGTGAATCAATTCATCCGAGATGGCGATACTTTGGTTTCTGCAGCTGGAATTATTGAAGTGGGTTTCTTCAGTCCTGGAAATTCAACAAGACGATACTTGGGTATATGGTTCAGAAATATATCTCCTTTAACAGTGGTGTGGGTGGCTAACCGAAATACACCTCTTGACAATAACTCAGGAGTTCTCAAACTCAATGAAAAAGGGATTCTTGTGCTTCTCAATGGTATAAACAGCACCATTTGGTCAACCAATAATTCAAGCAAAGCAGTGAATAATCCAATTGCTCAGATCTTGGATTCAGGAAATTTTGTGGTGAAAAATGGACAGGAAACTAACGTGGACAACGTCTTGTGGCAGAGTTTTGATTATCCGGGTGATACATTTATGTCAGGAATGAAACTTGGGTGGAACTTAGAAACTGGTTTTGAAAGATCTGTATCATCTTGGAAAAGTTTTGACGATCCTGCTGAGGGAGAATATGTTGTGAAAATTGATCGTAGAGGGTATCCTCAAATAATTATATTCAAGGGACCTGATATAAGATGGAGAGATGGGTCATGGAATGGCATGTCTGTAATTGGATATCCAGCTCCAATTCCTGAAGAGTTACAAGAGTTTGTGTTCAATGAAAAAGAGTTGTATTATGAGTTTGAGGTTCTTAATAGATCGGTCTTCAAGGTACGTACACTGACCCCTTTAGGCACTGTGCAGACTTTATTTTGGACAACTCAAACAAGTATCCGGAAAATCATCTCATCTGGGGACCAAGATCAATGCGATAATTATGCCATTTGTGGTGCAAATTCTATATGCAATTATGTTGATAACAATCCAACTTGTGATTGCCTGAGAGGTTATGATCCCAAGTCTCCTGATCAATGGAATGTAGCAAGTTGGTTCGACGGTTGTGTTCCAAGGAATAAATCTAGTTGCAAAGATAGTTATACAGATGGCTTCTTGAAGTACACACACATGAAATTGCCAGACACGTCTTCATCATGGTATAATGTCACCATGAACCTTGATGAATGTCACAAGTCATGCCTTAAAAACTGTTCTTGTACAGCTTATGCGAATTTAGATATTCGCAATGGAGGAAGTGGCTGTCTACTTTGGTTTAATACTCTATTTGATATGAGGAAATTTTCTGGTTGGGGACAAGATTTGTATATCAGAGTCCCTGCTTCAGAATTAGGTACTCCAACAATTTTTTATTTTGATTTTTGCCTTTAATTTCTATGCTTCCTTTGCCCGTTTGGTTTCTTGTTAACATCAATCAATAGAGCTGTTATGCTTAAAGTTGTTGACTGATGATGCTCTGTTTCTTTTAGTTTAGATCATGCTGGGCATGGAAACATCAAGAAAAAGACAGTAGAAATCACAGTTGGTGTGATTATTTTCGGATTAATCACATGTGCGTGCATATTTATAATAAAAAATTCAGGTATGTACATAGATATGTTTACCATCGAATATAGCCTATTAGGAACAAGAAAAGAAGAAAAAAAATGTATGCATATTATGTATTAGTGTTTCAATATTGTTATCTTCCAACCAATCAGGGACAGCAAGAAAACTCTACAGCAAGCATTACAAAATTAAACAGAGAAAGGAAGACAATGATTTGTCAACTTTCGATTTCTCTGTCATAGCTGATGCTACTGAAAACTTTTCAACCAAAAACAAGCTTGGGGAAGGAGGCTTTGGACCAGTATACAAGGTGATAAAGAAAACTGATATCTAGAATTTCTCTTTTCCTTAAAACTGTCTAACTTTAGCAGATGATTTTTTTTCAGGGCACACTGGCAGATGGACAAGAGTTAGCTGTGAAAAGGCTTTCGAATAATTCTGGACAAGGGTTACAAGAGTTCAAAAATGAAGTAGCATTGATTACGAAACTTCAGCACCGTAATCTTGTAAAGCTTTTGGGTTGTTGCATCGAAGGAGAAGAAAAAATGTTAATTTATGAATACATGCCCAACAAAAGCCTAGACTACTTTGTTTTTGGTTGGAGCCCTTATGATTTATTCTCATCTATGGAAATCTTCTTATTTCTTGTTTGTGGTTTATAAAATATGTGAAGCTGCAACTGCTATGCTAAATGCATGTGTTTTTTTATTAGATGAAACCAAAAGGAGGTTGCTAGACTGGAATAAGCGTTTCAACATTATTAGTGGCATTGCTCGAGGACTTCTATATCTTCATCAAGACTCTAGGCTGAGGATTATTCATAGAGATCTAAAAACTAGCAATATTTTACTAGACACTAATTTGGATTCTAAAATATCAGACTTTGGCTTGGCTCGATCGTTTTTGGGAGATCAAGTTGAGGCAAACACAAATAGGGTGGCTGGAACATAGTGAGCTAGTTTAATTTCTATGATTCTTTGATATTGTGCTGTCAAGTTTTATTATTTTATTTTGAAATTTTCATTTTCAGTGGTTACATACCTCCTGAGTATGCTGCACGTGGGCACTTTTCAGTGAAGTCAGATGTCTTTAGTTATGGTGTTATAATGCTAGAGATTATAAGTGGGAAAAAAAACAGAGAATTTTCAGACTCAGAACACTATAATAATCTTCTTGGACATGTAAGCATACTGATCTAACTATGTTGCTAATCAGTATAAATTGAATTATTTCACTCCTATTAATTTAATTCTCATCGTCTCAGGCATGGAGATTATGGACTGAAGAGAGGGCGCTGGAACTATTGGATGAAGTGTTAGGAGAACAATGTGCGCCCTGTGAAGTCATACGATGCATACAAGTAGGCTTATTATGTGTGCAACAAAGACCAGAAAATAGGCCAGACATGTCATCCGTGGTTTTAATGTTGAATGGTGATAAATTATTGCCAAAGCCAAAGGTTCCTGGTTTTTACACAGAGAAAGATGTTAAATCTGAAGCAAATTCTTCATCGTCAAATCACAAACTGGGCTCAATTAATGAACTTTCAATCACAATGTTAGATGCAAGATAGGAAATGGAGTCAAGAAAATGTTAAGGCTTCACCTTCCAATGTAGGACCTACCTGTTATTGGAGCATACATAACTAGTGAAAGTGCTATTATGAGCTCCTTCTTTACCTTTGTTTCATTAAACAAATGTATGAGATAAGCATATTATGAAGACAAGAATTGTTAATTGCAATCAACAATAGAATATAGTTGTGAAGCTTCTCTAGATCTTCACATGAAACAATCTAGATCCCTCTCAACTTGTTCCACACATCACAAGAAAGCAAAAAGGTAAGAAGCTTTTTGTCACACATTGAGAATGTTGGTACCTGTGACTTCGTACATGAGTACCAATATGCTGCCTGATTGATAGAATTGTCAAAAGAAAAACAAACCAATAGTCATTATTAAACATGGTTTTTACTTTTGACATCCTTTAGTTGAGACCATTACTAAATTTGACATAAGCTTGTTGCTTAAGTCACATTGTTGTAATATCAGTTTGCTTCAAACTGTCAGTTACATTCACAAGTATAAGAATTTATATTTAAAACTGAGGTCCCAGGCTCAGCTGAAAAAAAACATAAAACATTGAAAACTGAGGACTCTAGAGTTGAACCTAATTATATAGAAACTAGGTGGATGAAAGTCAGATGGTATTGTCATGGGAAGCTCATATACTAAGTAAAGAAGGTCCTTCTCACTTTCCTTAGGATGGAGAAATTTGATTTGGTGAATATCCAGAAGCTATAAAAGATTCTGGTGCAGGTTCTACCCATTGAGTCATGAGGGGAGACCAAATAAAAAAGACTCATACAAAATATTTAGTTTTTTTAGATAAGCAGTAAATTAAATTAAAAAAATATTTCTAGATTAATTAAATAAAGATATTAACCTTTTTGAAATATCCATTAAAAAATACAACAGATGGTACTGTCATTGTCAGAAGAAAAAATAAGGAAAAAGTGAGGAGAAAGCGTAGAAGTATATTGGATCCAATCCATAGATAGGAAAAAGCTGCAGGCTTTGCTTTTCTTTTTTTAAAATTTCATTTTCTTTTTAATCATAAAAAGATTAAATTAAATTCAAAATGAAATGAAATAATAATAGAAGCGAAGTTTTTAGTTCTCTGTCTTTTGTTTTTTCTTCTTTTTTTTATTTTTCTCTCTTCATTTTGGATTTTGTAAAAAGAGTTAAAATGAGATAAAATCAAGAAAAAGAAAGAAAATGCATTTAAAATTGAGTGTTCACAATTATCAGATTCTTACCTCCCTGTCAGTGAATGCATAGACATAATGTGGATGCATATACTTTGCATTGTTTAAATATTAGGTTTTAAGTAACAGGTTATATTTATTTATTCAATGTAACCTTAGGAGGGGTGTTACAACATTATTTTTATACTCTAGGAGGCTTATAATATTAGATAAAATTATTCTCCAAGTCCAAGGGCAAACAATCTGTCAAAGTTTGAACCTATTCATAAAGAGTAGTCCTTTGAAAATATTAGTTTTCCAGAAAAAGTATTAATTTTAAATTTTAGTGAACACTAAGAATATCTTTCAACTAATAGTTAGAAACTAATTCTTTTTTAGGCATAGAAATTACTAAAGTAGAGTATGCCTTTCTTAACCAAGTCTTATCTATATCAAGAAACAAACTCCTAACAATATGTATAAGTAACAACTATCTCTTAACTATATTGGACCTTAGTGGTAGCTGGTCACCAGATTATATTATGAAGTGCAGTGGAGCTCATTTCCTTTTAAATGTGGTTCAACATAATCTTTTTAATTCCATAAGAAATGTTGATTTATGAATAGAAGCATAACAAATACTTGACATGGACTATTAATTTTGAGACTTTACAGATTATTTCAACTTCTTTATGAAAGAGACGCAAGTTGTTGAACAGATGAACATTATTGTGAGTGGGTACGTGAGGACGACATCTTTGCTTTTGTCAACAATAAGGATTATTCATAGATATCTAAATATCAAAAAAATGGAGATGTTTTCTAAGCAGGTACAAGTCCAAAAGCATTAAATTTTTGGAGTTGAGGCTTAGTTTGGGATATGATCAACTACTTAATAAATTCCATGGTGGATCGGATACGTACACTCAGTTTTACACTTTCACTTTTACTCATCCACACACTAAATTCCTAAAATTGAAATACACACGTTGACAAGAAGGCACACTCCATCTCATCCCTAAAAAATGTTAATTAATTTAATTGTATATATAACAGAATATAGTTGTAAACATAGTTTAATAAAAATGGAAGGTGAGATGGAGAACTGCCCAATTTTTTTATAGCAAGACCTCTGCAGACTGTAGTGTGGTTGTATCATCTTGCCAACACTCAGCTTTAATTTTGGTATAGTATGCCAAAAATCCAGTTCAAACATAATTTCACATAAGAAAATTTTTGTTGTTCATTTCTGTACTTTTTGTTTTTGGACTGTCTCTGTCCTAAAAGCTAGTTAAACTGCCTTGGATTTAATGATATTTCCCCCAAAATATGAGATGGTATTGTTTTTTTTAATTCACTTACGCTGAAATTAATAAGTTGAACCAAAAATTTAATGCAAAATATATACGAATTATTAAATTCTAAATTAAATCATACAAATTGATATAATTTTTTAATATCAAAATAGTATGCATAATCTGAATTGATATGCATAGTAAAATAAATTATGAGCGAGGAAAACAATAAAACTAGAGTGAAAAAAAGGAAAAAGAAAAACTAAAAGAGGAAGAAAGAAAAAAGATACCAAAAAAAACTATGATATTCGCAATTTTACAATAGAAGAACAATGTTCATTGTCTCCCATCCTCGTTCTCTTTTCCTGCAAAATTAACAAATAGTTCAAAATTAGAAAAAGAAAGAAGTAAAAAATATTATTTAGAATTAATAAAATTATTCATAATTATACAAGTTATATAATTTTTTATGTTAAAATAGTATGCATAATCCAAATTTATATGCATAATTATAATGAAAATTTTATGAGAATGAGAAAAAAAAATTAAGAGTGGAAAAAAAGGAAGAAAAATAGGAAAGATAAAGAAAAAAACATATACAAAAAGTACTACGACATTCTCAATTTTACAATAGAACATCAATGTTCTTTTCCTTCTGTTCTCTTCCACTACATAATTATCAAATATCTTAGAATAAAAAAAGAGAAAAAATTACAAAAAATAATATTATTAGTATAAATGAATATGAGGTTCAATCTTCGTTTTGAATATGTGAACCGTCTCAACGAAGAAAAAAAGTCTTAAATATTTTTTTAAGTCTCCACATATATTTCTCGATTTGATTTTTATCACTTACTAGTTAGTTTATTGTTCACTGTTCACGTGAGTAGACTAATATTAATTAAGATAATTAAGTTAATAAAGAATATTTTAAATTAAAATAATTATATTTCTTTTAGGTATGTAATTTAATTAATTAATGTATTAAAATTTTATACAAAATAATAATTATATATAATTTATTTTATAATTTATTTTTATAATTTATTTTTATAATTTATTTTTAGTATATTACGAACAATAATTATTATTATTTTAATATTATTCTTATTTTTTAATTAACTAATCTATTTTTAATTTTGTACCTTTTTAAAAAATATAATTTATTATATTCTTATAATTTAATTTTAATATATTACTTTTGATGTTATTTATACATTTTACTTCTTTGACTTAATGTAATGTAAGATTTTGTCTCTAAAGACAAAAATAAAGTAAAGTATAATATATTAAATGTAAATTATATTTTAATTGATCAAAATTAATAAATTAAAATGTAAAAATAATATATTAAAATTAAATTATAAATATCAAAACAAATTATATTTTTTTAAAATAAAATATTATTTGTCTGAATGCAAAAGAACAAAAGACACATGATGTGAGACATTGAAGGCAAATTAAGTTTGTTATTGTAATTGTCTATTTTTTCCTTTTTTTTTTTTCGAGAAACCATTTTTTTTCTGAGCAAAAAAAATGGTATAATTAATAAGTGTTTAATAGTACTGTCTAAAGGGTGATATAAGTCAACAACGTGGTTTGAAATTAGTGTTGGTTTCCTTTTCTTCTAACTACATTATCAACAAGACAAAACCTTGGTATTAATGTATTCAACTAGATTTGAAATATTGGAAGTCACTGGTATCGACAGTATCAATGTAACTTGTTGATTGGATTTTATATATCCGTTCAAAGAATGACATTATACAATATCACAATTTGTAAAGCAGTTGTAAAAGAAAAAACAATTGTGAATTTGTGACTATCATTTTCCAAGTTCAAAATTCTGTGATACTATAAACTTAATTATTATTGATGAATGCCTACTAATGACTGAAAACCATGAATTTTAATTTGATACAAGATTGTACGAGAACTAGACCAAATGGGTTAACCTATTGTCTAATATTGAACCTAAATTTCTTATTCACAATATTCTACATCTTTGATGGTTAGAACTTGTGCCAGAATCGTTTAAAGCTTCTGCATATTTCACAAACCAGATTTCTCTGTGCCTAAGGAATCTGAGAAGGAACCTTTCATCCACCTAATTTCTACAAAATTGTGTTCAGTTATAGAGACCTCAATTTCCAATGTTTTATTTGTATAGCTGAGCCTGAGACCTCAGTTTTCAATATAAATTCTTACATCAATGTTACTTAAGCAACGTGCTCATGTCAAGTCTAGTATTTAGTAGTCTCAACTAAAGGGTGTCAAAAGTAAAAAAACGTGTTTGAAAATGAGTATTAGTTTGTTTTTCTTTTGTCAACATTATCAATCATACATGCATTGAAAATTGATGGTAGTTCCAGAAGATTTGGTATTCATGTAAAGAAGTCACAAGGTATCAATACTCTCAACGTATGACATAAAGCTTCTCAACTTGTAATGTGAGGAGCAAGTTGAGAGGGATATAAATTGTTTCCTGTCAAGAACTGAAGAAGCTTCACAACCATATTCTATTACAAATTGTAATTAACAATTCTCGTCTTCACAGAATTCTTTGCTTATTTCATACGTGTGTTCGGATACATACATGGAACAAAGATAAAAGATAAAGCAAGAGCTCCTAATAGCCATTTGACTAATTCATTTTGTATGCTTAAATGATGACTATGACTATATACCACAATGAAAGGTGAATCCTTAACATTTTCTAGCCTTTGTTTCCTATCTTGGAACTGACATTGTGATGGAAAGTTCATTAACTGAGCACAATTTGTGATTTTCTTCAAATGTAACATCTTTTTCAGTGTAAAAGCCAGGAACCTTGGGCTTTGGCAATAATTTATCACCATTCAACATTAAAATCACTGATGACATGTCTGGCCTCTCTTCTGGTCTTCGTTGCACACATAATAGGCCTACCTGTATGCATCGTATGACATCACAGGGTGTGAATTGTTCTCCTAATACATCATCCAGCAGTTCCAACGCCCTCTCTTCAGTCCATAATCTCCATGCCTAACATTGTAAGGAGTAAATTAGTAGGTTGGAAATAATTCATTTTGTACTAATTAGCAACACATTCATATCAACCGGCTCACATGTCCAAGAAGGTTATTGTAGTTTTCAGAGTCTGCAAATTCTCTGTTTTTCTTCCCACTTACAATCTCTAGTACAATCACTCCGTAACTAAACACATCTGATTTCACTGAGAAATGCCCACGCGCAGCATACTCAGGAGGCATGTAACCACTGAAAATAAAACTTTAATAGTAAGATAATCAAAAGTTGACAGAGCAATATAAAAAAATAATATAATCAGATAGAAACCAACTAGGTTCCAGCAAGCCTATTTGTGTTTGCATCAACTTGATCTCCCAAAAATGATCGAGCCATGCCAAAGTCTGATATTTTTGGATCCAAATTAGCATCTAGTAAAATATTGCTAGTTTTTAGATGTCTGTGAATGATCCTTAGCCTAGAGTCTTGATGAAGATAAAGAAGTTCTCGAGCAATGCCACTGATAATGTTGAAAACGCTTACGCCAATCTAGCAGCTTCCTTTTGGTTTCATCTAGTCAAATATTACACACATGTATTTAGCATAGCAGTTTCAGTCTCCATAATTTTATAAACTATAATTAAGCAATAAAAAGATTGTTGTAGATGTTTAAAATAAATTGCAAGGGTTCCAACCAAAAACAAAGTAGTCCAAGCTTTGGTTGGGCATGTATTCATAAATCAACATTTTTTCTTCTCCTTCTATGCAGCAACCCAGAAGCTTTACAAGATTACGGTGCTGAAGTTTGGCAATCAACGCCACTTCATTTCTGAACTCATCCAACCCTTGTCCAGACTTCTTTGAAAGCCTTTTCACAGCTAACACTTTCCCATCTATCAGTGTGCACTGAAAAATAATCTTCTGCTATAGTTAGAAAGATTTTAAGGAAAATAAAAGTTCTGGATATCAGTTTTCTTTATCACCTTGTATACTGGTCCAAGTCCACCTTCTCCGAGCTTATTTTTGGTTGAGAAGTTTTCGGTGGCATTAGCTAAGACTGAGAAATCGAAAGTTGGCAAATCAATGTCTTCTATCCTTTGTTTATTTCTGTATTGCATGTTGAAAAATTTTCTTGCAGCCCCTGATTTGTTGGAATATAACAGTGTATTAACCTTGACACATAATATGCACATATTTTTTGTTTGTGAATAATTGCCCGTATTAGACGCTAAATTATATCTATATATTTACCTAGATTTTTAAATCTCAATATGCACACACATGTGATGATTAATCCAAAAATAGTCACAGCAACAGTGATTTCTACTATCTTTTTCTTCTTGTTTCCATGGCCACCATGATCTAAAACAAACAGAGCATCGTCAGTTTCCAAAGCTAAAGATAGTGAATCTAGTTTCTTTTGACTGAGTGAGGGAGAAAAACATTGTATTTAATTTCGAAAATAAATTCCACATAATAAATATTAAATAACATGCATTACTAATAAGTGTCTATGAAGTTGTTAGCAAAATCATGCAACCCAAATATCTATGTTTCAATTATTGCCTCCACTTGGCATGCATTTCAAGCTGCAATAATAGAATGTTTGTTTAACTCAACTTTGAATGTTCTCGTGCCCTTACCCTACTCCACCCTTTTATCTTACAATAATGCAATAATCAACAAGAAATCAAATGGGAAAAGAGAACAAAGAAACCAAAGGCAAAATTCAAAAAAAAAAAAAAAAATTGACGGAGTACCTAATTCTGAAGCAGGGACTCTGACATACAAGTCCTGTCCCCATTGAGAGAAATTCCTCATGTCAACTAGATTATTAAACAAAAGTAGACAGCCACTTCCTCCATCACGGATATCTAAATTTGCATATGCTGCACAGGAACAGTTATTAAGACATGACTTCTGACATTCGGCAAGGTTCATGGTTGTATTAAACCACGATGAAGATGTGTCTGGTAATTTCAAGTGTGTATACTTGAAGAAGCCATCTGTATAACTGTTTTTGCAATCAGATTTATTCCTTGGAACACAACCATTGAACCAAATTGACATATTCCATTGATCAGGAGACTTGGGAACATAACCTCTCAGGCATTCACAAGTTGGATGGTTACCATCATAACTACACATAGAATTTGGACCACAAATGGCATAATTCTCACATTGATCTTCCTCCCCAGTTGATATGCCTTGCCGGGTACTTGTTTGAGTTGTCCAAAACAAATTCTCCACAATACCTGAAGGAGTTAATCTATATATGCTGAAGACGGATCTATCAAGAAGCTCGAACTCATAATGCATCACTTTCCATCGAACACAAATATTTGTAATGTTTTAGAAGTTAGACCTGGAAATCCAACCCAAGACTGGCCATTCCATGGCCCTATTCTGATCTTTATCTGAGATCCCTTAAATAAAACTGCTTGAGGATATCCTCTACGGTCAATTTTTATACTATATTCTCCATCAGCAGGATTTTCAGAACTTTTCCAAGACGATAGATATCTTTCTAGACCAGTCTCTAAGTTCCACTCAACCACCATTCCTGGGATCATTGTATCACTCGGTTCATCAAAACTCTGCCACAAGACACTGTTGGTTTCTTGTCCATTTTTCACTACAAAATTTCCCAAATCCGAGAGATGGGCAATTGGATTATTCCCTGCTTTGCTTGATATGTTGGATGATGACCAAATGGTCTTGTTTGTGGCATTAAGAAGCACAAGAATTCCTTTTTCATTGAGTTTGAGAACTCCAGATATATTGTCAAGAGGTGTATTTCGGTTAGCCACCCACACCACCGTGAGAGGGGATATATTTCTGTACCATATACCCAAATATCGTCTTGTGGAATTTCCTGGGCTAAAGAAACCCAGTTCAGTAATTCCACCAGCAGAAACCAAAGTCTCACTCTCACCATCTCGGATAGATTCACTCACTCCTAAACTGTCTATTGAAGTAGAAGCTCTAGCCATGTAAGAGAATAATAAGAACCAAATAAACAACATTGCGATGTTATGGAAGCAATGACACAGTCCTTTGTGGAGTTGGATAGGATTGCAACGAAAGAGATTTTTCATTTTTCCATAGAACGTGAGAATGTTTGCCACACATTTTAGGTAAACACTTTGAAAAAGTATGGGTTGGTACAGTGCTTATATTACTAACTTCACACCATTTAAGTGGAATTACTTCTACTTGATTTTTAGAGTTTTTGCAAACAAAATTTCAGGCAAAAGATTGTAAAATATTCATGAAATGGAATTAGTTCTTGGTTCCGTCGAATAGGAGAAACTATGAAAGACAAAAGAAAAATAAAACTTCTTGTTTGATAATTTTAGTCTTTTTTTTATAAACTTTATTTTAGTAACTTATTTCAAGTAGTTTTCAGCTTCTAACTTCAGTTACTCATATTTTATTCTTTTTAATTCTTAAATTTAGTTTTTACTATTTTCTAGGGAAATTATTCTATTTTTGGTTTATCTGCTTCTACTGTTCCTTTGGTATTATTTTTTAAATATTATATATAAATATATATACTATTTATTTTAATTATTATATTATTTATGTTATTATTTTAACATCATATGGTATTGATAATGATTTAGTATGACAAAATGATATTTAAAAGTATGCAATAACATTATCATGCTAGTCTGTCTGTAGCCTGGTCTATTGGTTTGCTTATTGCAATACCATTGTTGGGCCTCAGCATAATGAAAATATATTCTCAAACTTAAGTGTATCATATTTTTATTTTATTTTAAATTTAGTTGAGAATATTTGAAAAAATTATATAAAATTAATGATAGAATGTACAATATTATAAAAGAAATAATTGAAACTAAAAAATGTAATTAAAATAGTTTGTCTTCAAATAAAAAAATATAAGAGTTCAAAATGAATTAAAAAATAAAATTAAAATTACCTTAAATTATATTTTTTTATCCAGAAAATAAATTAAAATATATGTAAAAATATATCTTAACATTTTTTCTATTACCTTTATGCCTTTTGAGTAACCAACGTAATACATACGAAATTTTCGATTCCTTGGAATTTTCCCTGACAGCTGGTTCTTCTCTACTTTCAATATTTTTGGAGACGGATAATATACATTATTAAATTTTATGTAATTGATCAATTAGGTTTTATTTATAATTTTAAATATTTTTTATTAACTATTTTAATTTTAGAATTTTTTATAAACATTTTAAATTTTAAATTTTAAATAAATGAAGTTAGGAATTTACAAATTGCTTATCCTTCATAAAATCTGTTAAAATTAGAAAATATACAATAATTTCAATTTATCAAAATTTTCTTTGAAATTTTTATTGAAGGTAAATACTATAATTTTAAATATCTGGAAATTTTTCTAAACTTTTAAATTGACATTTTTATATAAAATGAAAATTTTAGCCTTAATATATAATAAAAAATACTATAATACATGTAATTACTTCAAATAATTGTAAAATCATGTAAACAGAAAATTTTCAACAAATAAAATAAAAATATACTATTTTGTTCCAAAATAAAAAAGTTTAAGAGTAAAAATACCATTTTCCTTTATTTGAATTTTCTATGAAATAGTCTTATTTTACTTCTAAAATTGTTTAAAATAACAAATAAATTCTCAAAATTTATTTATCAACTAAATTAATTAAAAAATAATATAATATTAATTATCCAAGGTGTAAATCAGTTTTTTTCCTAATAAACTAACCTTCATTGAAATCTGATATTATAAATAAAATAAAGTTGAAAAAAAATCTCAATAAAAATATTTTAAGTGAGGTTTAAACTCATAATTTTTATTTTTTATTTTTTTACTTATATTCGAAATTGGAAGTCCTGGTATAACTAAATCAGGCTTAAAAAAAAAAAAGGATAGTTTGTTGGTGCTAAAAATGAACTGGGCGAAATGGCTACATGGGTCGAAAGTAATTGGGCCTGATCACTCCCGAAATGGGCCATGCGAACTCAAATCCAAAATGTGTGAAGTGGTTTAAACTTTAAAAGTTGTTTCCATGTAAATTATCCATGATAATCATGCATGCCCATGACTGCCGAAAAAATGGGTTGTCATTTTTAAGAAAAATGAATTATTGATGCTAGGAGCTTCTTCAAAACATTATAAATAGTATAATATCAAATATAAAATAGATCACCAACTAAATCAATCAAAATTTATTTGTCAGTAATTTATCACTTTATTTACAATTTTTTTACCATTTTGTTTACAAATTCAGTCATTTACC
The DNA here is from genome assembly GCA_025330945.1 of Mucuna pruriens. Taxonomy (NCBI): domain Eukaryota; kingdom Viridiplantae; phylum Streptophyta; class Magnoliopsida; order Fabales; family Fabaceae; genus Mucuna; species Mucuna pruriens. Next base: position 55,439 of record JAENHJ010000027.1, read on the forward strand.
ACACTTCTTTATTCCAAAAAGTGGGGAAATGGGTAGTTACTTATAGAAAAAAAAAAGTCGATGCGAGGAGTTTCATAGAAACATTATAAATAGCAAAATATCATGTTAAATAGTTTCGCGACCAAATCAATCAAAATTTATGTTTTAGTTGAGTATCACTTTATTTACAACATTATTTATCACTTTCTTTAAAAATTTAGTTGTTCATCCCACCCCTTTACTACATTTTCATTAGGAGTAGGATAATTAGCTTTTTTTCAGTTACACAATTGCAATAAAACTCATTTTTTAGGAGTGGATTGTGAACCCATATTAATCAATTAGTTATACTCGAGACCAGCACTATCAAAATTCAAAATATAAAATATATCTTTTTACGTACTTTCAAAAATTAAAATGCATGGGTAAATAAAACAAATAAATAAATTTAAGAACTAATACGTTTTAGTCATTTTACAAATAAGAGAGTACTATCAAAATTCAAAATATAAAATATATCTTTTTACGTACTTTCAAAAATTAAAATGCATGGGTAAATAAAATAAATAAATAAATTTTAAGAATTAATACGTTTTAGTTATTTTACAAATAAGAGAGTAATACAAATATTATTTTTACACATTAGGCTATATAACCGGCTATATAACCAGTTTTATAATCAACATCATAATGTACTAATACATTCCATATCCGTAAGCAACATCCAATTCAATTTTTTGTTCGAGACTATTTGTTAGTCTTTTTCTAGACACTTGTAGATACTTTTTTGATTATTTTAAGGGTTTTTTTTTGTCCCATCGCAATTTTGGTTACAATACTCAATAATGTAATTTATGGATCTATCGTTTATTATTCTAAAGCACAAGTCAAGGAGTCCACATATAAGCATAAATAATCTGTCATTAAGTTATGTGAACATGAATATTTTTTTGTTACAAAATCACATCATCCATTCATACATTCTATTGCGATTCTTGCTTATTACATTCTTCACTTTATTGTGTCTTCTATTAGTCTCTTGGCATGTGATGGTTAGTGGAATAAGGCAAAGAAAGAGAAGACAGAGGCAGCAAAGAAGGAGCCAACAAGGGGCAAGGCAGCTGAGGCTCCACTGCTTGGGCCAGGGGCTGCGGCAGGAACCTCGGCGGTAGCTACTGCGGCGCTGACGGAGGCAGCGGCGATGAGAACAACGCAGGTGACTTTCTTCATGTCCATTATGAATGAAATGTTATTTGTTTTTGAGACCCGCAAATGTGCTGATCAAAAAACTGTGTTTAGTTTTATTGTCTTTGCTTGCAGGTCTGAGGTACAATGGGGCTCTTGATGGGCTTTTAAAGATGAGGTTTGAGTTATTTTGGGAAAACACCACCTTTTTTGCTTGTGCAACGGTTGTAAGTGTATGGTCTTGCATGGTTTCAGGGTTTGCTTCATAGGTTTTGGCTGATGTACTTTTTATGTGTGGTTGTATTTGAGTACAAAAGGTTTGTCAACCTCACATATGCTTAGACAAGTTGTAATTAAACTAGAACCATTCAGATTACTACACAAATAGCGATTGTAATAGCTGTTGCTGAATATATGTTTATTTTTCTTCTTCTCTTTACTATTCCTATACCATTTTTAGTTATTGAAGGGTGTGCTTAATAGAACCTATATGGTCTTGCATGGTTTCAGGGTTTGCTTCATAGGTTTTTGGCTAATATACATCGTACGTGTGCTATATTTTGGTACAAATCATTTTCATTGTAGCAAATTTTATTTATTATTATTTTAAAAAAATTACTGTTCTGGTTGAGGGATTTTCTTCTTCCCCAATTAAATATGAAATTAGAGTTTGCACTCCTTTGCTATACCCATTTTGTACCCAATTTTCCTATATTTAATCTTCCTACTCCATAAACCCTCGTCTTAGGAATTAACCTCCAAATCTTCTTTCTTTTCATATATCAAACTCTTTTGCTGCAAGCCTGATTCCCAATCTCACCTAATTCTAGCAAATCAAAGTCATCGCATTATGTCCTATAATTCGCATCATCAAATTCATCATCCTCATCAAATTCCACACCCAAGTATCATTGTTGAACCACATCCTCATCACTAGACACAATTTCCCTACTCCGAAGCGAGAATTCTAAATCAACCATCGACACCTTGAAGTTGTTTTTCTCAATCACCATCATAGATAACATCCTACCAAAAATTTCAAATTTTTGAACCACACAAAATAAATCTCAATCTAAAACCCTAAGCACAAAACAAAAGAAACATAACTCACAAAACTCTACATTCTCAACTTCTTTAAGGCGAAGAAAAAAAAAAAAAGATCAACCAAATAACAAACTAAAAAGAAATGAAAAAAATAAAACAAATCAAAGGATGAAAAGTGTAACATTATTACATTTTTGAAAATTGAAAGATCAAATCAAAATTTTTAATAAAAGAGGGACCAAATTAAAAAAAAAAAATAGAGAGACAAAAGAAGCAATTTAACCTAATTAAAAATAAGTTGACTCCCAATCGAGAATAGGTCCAAGTTTAATATTGTGAAAATGAGAATAATTAATTTCAATCGTTAAATTCAAATAAAATTAAAATTAAAAAATTCATTTAAGTAGTCATAATTCCTACTACTGTTGTTGTAACAATGGTAGTATGGCGGTGGTGGCATAACTTTCAATCATAGCTTTTTAGATCACTATAAAAAAAATGTGGTTGAGATTAAAATTCAATTAAACACCTTTTATGAAACTATCATTGTCTTTGTCTCCTTCATTGTCGTTGTCGTCACTACTACAATCATTATTATTATTGTCACCAGCACTATCGTCGCTACCGCTACCACTACCACTACCATCATCATTATTGCTATCATCATCACTGTCACCACTGCTGTCACAGTAGAAGAGTTTTGGAATTGATGTGTCTTAAAGTGTATAGGGCCACAAGTAAGTCCTTTGGTTCGCAGATCGTATTCTCGTGGCTTATTATTCAATGATCCATGCTAAGTGCAATGGCATTACATTCAATGTGTAAGTGTTAAGCTCTATATGATGATTCACGCTTAATATTGTGAAGACACGTTGAGCACAAACTCCATGGATTGGGAGTTTTTTAGTTAGGTTATGGTGTTAATGGATTGGGAGTTTTTTAGTTAGGTTATGGTGTTAAGTGTGCTGAGGTGTTCGTTGAGGGCCAAGGCCCCATGGACTCATCTTTGAGGCTCAGGTCCCTATGCTAAGTAGGGATATCCTTATGCTAAGCATGAGTGCTTAGAAGAAGTATGTGATAGTGGTCTCATATCATTCCATTAAACTACTATCTCACTTAGTTTTAATTTTATTTTTTATTTTTATAGTACCTCCCGAGCTACAAGTATCAACAATATCCTAATCATCAAATCATTGATGTTTGGAAATATTGGTCTCGCAATATAGGGTTTAGAATTTTACATTGGTTAAAATTCGATAGTAATAATATAAAAAATGACATTCTTAACATAAGTTATTCAACTAAAGTAAATTTGACGACTTCGGAGTCCATCACGGCATCCTTCTTCACATTGGCTAGGTTTGAGCTCAAATTAGGCATGACTTGTAGGTCAAGCCTTCTACACTTGGCATCATCGTTCAAGTTTGTGCTTAGAGTTTGATTGGTGCCTGAAAGATGGGCGCCTATGTTTCGATGATTTCTTGTATGACAAAGTGCAATAGAGTGGTTTTGTCATCTCCACCTTTGACATCAACCTGTTTTGAGCATGACCTCTAGAAGCTTAAGAACATTTTCCTATTTCGCAACTCTTCACAAGCAACTTGCAAATGCAGAGATACGAAATTTTGTTTGTCCTCCACTTTTTATATTGGTTGTTTTACTATCAATGTAAAAAAAAATAGCTTTACATTTGTTATAAAACCAACAAATGAAAAAATAACTGTTTACATCAATAGTTAAATTACCAATGTATACAAAGATATAATATTTACAAAAACATTACTGTATCTTTATTTATATTAATTTTTAAGCAACTAATGTAAATGAGCATGTAATAGAATGTATTTTTTTTCACTGGTGTTTAATACATGATGTCTAATACAATAACAATGATCTTGGTGTCAATTTCTTATAACTTGTTTAACTTAATTATCTTCTGGACTTAGTTGAATTAACTTTCTTTTCTACTTTTGTTTGTTACATAATTGACATATACTACTTGGTGGACTATTTATGACAATGTATAATATGCAGTTGATGCAATTTCTTTGTAGGTGTAGTTGGAGAGAAACATTTATATTTTTAAGTTGTTCCAAATTTTGATCTTGGATAGAATCATGTCTTTGGCCTTTTCGATCTAGATTCATGTTTCTTTGTGTTTGCTTACTTGCTAACATAGTTATCACATTGACTATTGTGTGTTTTGTCTTATGGTTATTTCATCCTTATAGATGCATGACTTCCTTAAGTTTTCTTAGTATTCTTTTCTTCGCAACACTAGGGGGTCATCGAATCCAAGAGCAAGATCCAGATACTATTGGGAAATTTTGGTTGCATTCATTTGTCAATAGACAATAGTTTATGTAAATATAGGTTTCTTCTTCTTTATATGTAACTAGTTTTTAACTCTGTGAGTATTGTAATGATAAACTAATGCTTCAAGCATTTGGGTTGATTTCATCTTTTTGTAGCAATAGTCATTTGGGAATATACCTATTTGTAAAAATAGTTTTATGTTTTTGTAGAATTCAGTGTAACAGGTTTGAAAAGTGAAAACAATCAAACTAAAATAAAACAAAAATTAATTACACTTAGAGTGCACTTCTTCAACTAATCATTTTCTAAAGACTACATTGTAGAGAGCACTTCCTTGAAGAGACGTTCTATTTAGTTTAGTTTATACAAAATCAACAAGGATATAAAAAGAGTTTTCTAATGACCAAATAAGTGTTTTTAATGACAATTTTCGAGGTAGTATAATATTATAGGGGTTGTCAAAAGCTTCGACAGGAACCATTTGGAGTAAAAAAAAAAATTCCTAGGAATCATTTTACCGTCCCTAACTCGAGAAGAAGCGCACACGCCCTCCCTGTTTTATATAAAAAAAAAAACTTCATAGGAATCATTTTATGAAAGAAGGTAAACAACAAAGTGGTTAGAAAAAACAGGAAAGATCACTAACTCCTACTTGAAGAACCCTTTTTAGTCATGGAAATATTGTTGAGTAGCATGTTGATAGTATGACATAGTTGAACATTTTATTTAAGTCTAAATGAGATCATTGGAAGCTTTAGGTTAGTATAATTTATTCTTTAGACACTGGAAATTTAATTGGGTTGGAATTATATCTATATATTTTTACTTATTTAACTACATTTTGATGTGGCTAATAAATTAGACGAATTTAAAAAAAAAATTGAGTGTTATAAACTTGTTAAATAGCTTAGAAAAAATTCAAATCAGTGACGTTAGCAATTTCTAGAGTTAGTAGGGGTTAGAAAATTATTCATAGTCATATTTTCCTTTGAAGTTCAATTTAATTTTATCCTACGCTAGATTGTGCGCAGTCATTGGCGTCAACTCCAGCATCATAGGGAGTCTGTGAGTAAATAATGAGAATTGTAACAAGTCCTAAATTAATTCTTTAAATTTCTTATTTTGTATGATATGATTAATAATATTGAAGATGTTCATCTACAGATTTTGGAGGTCCTGTGGTTTGAAAATTACTATATCACCATTATATCATTATTTAGATCATTGATAATTTGAAAAATATTGTGATATTATTAAATTTATACATTAATTATTGATTGGAAACCTTTCTATAAATACAAGTTATGATTTTGGATTTCCAATTGTTTTGGGAATTTGTACTTTTTTAGAACACTGCAACTAACAACACTATTAGCCTTGATGCACCATGACTTATCTTTAGCCAGTGAACCTATTATTGATATTTACATATAGGCGGGGAGCTCGACATTGATATTACTAGGCAATTAAGGAGCCTATTGTTGATATATATTTTCAGGTGGGGGAGCCTCTTATAATTTTGTTTGAGCAGTACTCCTACTCAACTCATGAAATTTTGGTTTCATACAATTTTTTTATTGAATACTAGACTTATTATTGTAATTTCCTTATACTCGATATTATCGTATCCCTCTTGTTACATTTTTAATTGTTCACTCACTAAGTGGTGACTCATATTGTCTCTCTTAGTACTTTATGTCAGATCCTCAGGTTCTTGCAGAACCGAGCACCTCTGCTAGGCCCTTTTTGTATTGGAGGGTTTATAGTGTCATCGGAAGTTTGTCATATTGGGGTTGTACCTATGATATTTTATAGTAACTCGGTTATATTACTTCTCATATATGTAGTAACTCAAAGTGTAGTCATAGATACAAAGTAGCTACACAACCAAAATAACAAAAGAAAAAACCTAAGGCAATGGCCCAAAACAATAGCTGCAACAAAGTGACAGTATTTAGCCACTACCTCCACTAAACCCGAAATACAAAGTACCTGCATGGCCAAAATAATTAAAAGGGGTTATGCTCTCCATTCATAGCAACGCCTGATTTCTAGGTATTTGAATTGAAGCAATAATTTTTGGCAGGTTAAATCCCCTTAGATAAATCCATACCAGATAGAAAAGGAGGAGCTTAAGAATAAGTTGTGGAGATCTAGTAGCTTACCTCCATCCATCAAGAGCCCCAAAATAATCGTCACGTCCATGAGAGTGGGACTAACAACAACACTTAAAAAGAATAAATTCATATTATAGTTGTCAACTAATAATAACTAGAAGGGCGAGTAAGACGCCATGCTGCATGGGAACTTCCTCCTACCACAACGAGTTTGTTTAGATAAATTTTAACAAGTGATTATGGAAAGATAAAATAAAAAGAAAAAAATAGATATATATTTTCATAAACTAAAATTAACTATGTACAAATTAAAAATGAGATTTTAAATAAGTTAATATTATTTTTTTCGTCATTTATAGAAAAATATACTTAAACATATCCTTCCACAAAACATTTACACTCTACGGTGATAATCCAATTCAAAATTTCGAAAATTTAAGCAAAAGTATAAGAATCGTTGAAGGTTTTTCCTGGAAATAAAATAGGTTCCCAACGGAATCAATCAAAAGTTATCTTTTCAGTGCATTTTCATTAGGAGTACTGTAATTAGCTTCTTTCATTCAAAGTACAGCTAGAAATTAAGTTCTTTGGAGGAAGAAAGTCTCTTCTTCAAGTAAATTCTCTAAAGTGAAAAACTAAGTCAGTTATTAGTCATTCATATGGTTAATCAAGTCGCATACGAGACCAATACTATCATGACTCAAAAAATAAAATATATTTATTTATCTCCTTACAAAATTAAAATAATTAAAATGTATGTGTAAATAAATAAATAAAATTAACAACATTATTAATACGTCTTAATATTTACATGTAAAAAGGTAAGATAATTATTACTTTTACCCATTAGATTAAATGTAACCATTTTAATAATAAACACCATATGGCGATAAAGAAATTTTTTTATGCGTAATCAACTCTCTTGAATCCAAGTTTTACTTTGAAACCATTTTTTATTATTTTTCAAAACTTTTTCCTAATAGAAATAAACTTCAATAGCGACTATTTCTTTCGTTATTTAAACTTTCTCGTCATCACATCGGGATTCCAGTTGCAATACTCTAGAATGTAATTTATAAATCTAACGTGTATTATTCTAAAACACATGTTGAGTAGTCAACACATTATTGTGAATATTCTCTGTCATCAAATTATGTTAACACGAACATTCTCTAAATAAAAAAACATCATCAATCCATTTTCTACTGTCATTCTTGCTTACATTCTTTACTTTAAGCAATTTGGGGAGTCGACACATAAGCGAGAATAATTTCCATCATTGTCAATATGAATATTGCGATTCTTGCTTACATTCTTCACCTTAATGTCTCGTTTATTAGTCTCTTGCCATTATGTCACGTTCAGTGGAACAAGGCAAAGAAAGAGAAGACAGAGGCAGCAACGAAGGAGCCAACAAGGGGCAAGGAAGCTGAGGCTCCACTGCTTGGGCCAGGGGCTGCGGCAGGAACCTCGGCGGTAGCTACGACGGCGCTGACGGAGGCAGCGGCGATGAGAACAGCGCAGGTGACCTTCTTCATGTCCATGATGAATGAAATGTGACTTGTTTTGGAGACCCGCGAATGTGCTGATCAAAAAACTGTGTTTAGTTGTATTGTTTCTGCTTGCAGGTCTGAGGTACAACGGTCTTCTTGATGGGCTTTTAAAGACGTGGTTTGAGTTATTTTCGGAAAACACTACTTTTTTTAGCTTGTGAAACGGTTGTAAGTGTATGGTGTTGCATGGTTTTAGGGTTTGTTTTATTGGTGGTTTTGGCTGATATACATCCTACATGTGCTACGTTAGACAAGTTATAATTATACTAGAACTATTCAAATGCCTATTGAGATTGTAATGGGTTTCTAATTATACTATAACCATTCAAATGCCTACACAAATTGAGATTCTAACCGCTGTTGCTAAATATGTTTATTTTTTCTTCTGCTGCCTATTTATACCATTTTTAGTTATTAGAGAATGTGTTTAATGGAACAAATTTAGTATTAACAAATTAGTAATAACTTCTAACGAAAAGTAAAACACAATTTATTTATAGTATTCGATTAAAGTTGAAATTTCATTTATTCAATTTTTTGACATTAAATAGAATAAATAATGATATCTTTAGGAATTTGTTATTATTAATTTACTGACTGCATATCAATCTATTATAGAGTGGCTAACTTTTCCCACTTTATTTTTAATATTAATTTTAGGAATTGTGGATTGAACTCTTCTACGGACTTATATCCTTTGGAGTCTCTAAAATTATCTATGATATTATATATAATTAGGATGAAAATATGTTAATGTTTTATGCTAATTAAACTCAAGAAGTTAATTAATTTTTTATTATACTAAAATAAAAGAAGATTAACATAAGAATTATTAGTGGTATTATTTATATGTTTTGTATTTGATTTTCTTATTGAATTATGTTTCAGTAAAACATTAATAAATAACTTATTTAAGTTTTAAAACTATTGATTCGTGCAATTTTATGTCACTTGTTCAATACATAGGTCTATATATATGCCTTTTAGTGTATAATGCACGTTCATCAAGTTAATTAATAAGTTGTTTCTCAAGCTAATTTTGAATTTGTACATTTCATTGTCAGCCACACACTTCTCCCGTGCGAAATTGTGTTTGGAATATCTAATATGGGATCACATGCTCATGTTTGTGCATTACATATCCCATAACCAAAATTTACTAACCCATAACTATTAAAAAATGTGAGATTTCCACGTGAATTTGTGCGCTCTATTTGCACCAAAGTAGTGTGTAGTTAATTAAAAAGGTAAACCTATAAAATTTGTCAAAAATTTAGTTTTTGTTTCTCGAAATTATTTTGTCTATTTTTATCTTCTAAAATATGAAATTTGGTAACTCAAGTCTCTATTCTTAATTCCGTTAATAATGTTGCTCACGTGACTAGTATCCTTCTATATAAATTGTAATGTATTTGATAAATTTAAAATTTTAATGTAGACACGTGTTAGAAGATTATTGAATGTGATGTTGATAGTGAATTTTTAAATTTACTAAACACATAAGCAACATACGTGGAAGAGCATCAATCAAGTGAACTATGTTACTAATGAGGTTGGGTTATGGACTAAAATTAACAATTTTTATTTTTTAAGGGACGAAAATCATATTTGATAAATTTTAGAAGGATGAAATAAATATTTTACCTTAACTAAAAAAATATATTTTAATATCTTTAAATATATTTTTTATCATCATAATGTATTTCTTAAGTTTTTCTATAAGATTCAATTATTTAATTTATAATTTAAGTAAATTAATTAATTTAGTTAATAATATTAAATTTGTCTCATATTTATATATTTTTTAAATACACTCCTAACATTAATTAGATATACTCTTTTCCTTTTTAAAATATTATATTAATTTTAATTCTTTTAATCTTTTCATTAATAATATATTTATTAATTTTTATTTTTATTTATTATACATGTGCAGGAACAAAACTCTGTTATAAATAATAAAAGATAAATCATGAATATTTTTTTAACAATTGTTGACATATATAAACGAGTAAAACTTTATGAAAATATTGAAATAGTTTTAGTTTGTATTTAGTTTTAGTTTGTATTTAGTATCACTATTTTATTTTTTTATTTTAGAAAAAATTATAAATATGCTAACATAATACTTATAGTACTTATAGACACTTATGGATATTACCTGTGATTACTTCATCTTTCATGTTTGGTAGAGTGTGACATGAAAATAAGGAAAAAAACAATAATTTAATATTTTTAAGGATGAAAATAAAATAAAAAATTACAAAAATTAAAATTAAAATTAGCTCATTTTACATAGATTAAAAATATATTAAAACTTTTTTTAATCGATAACTATTTAAAAAAAGTTTAATTATTGCACAAATCCTTTGTTTTAGTTGGTACTACTTCTACTATTTTTATGTTTTTAGTCTCAACCTACAATTTTTAGGTTTTAATATCTATATGTAGAAATTACTCATTTAGTCTTTACATAAACAAAAATTTTATTCACCATACATCTATTAAATTTCATTTTTGCTTACAACTTTTTTTTATTTCCCTTCACATATATTTCTATTGGATGACTTTTTTATTTCCCTTCCCATATATTTCTATTCTACCATAAGACACCACTTTTTTATTTTGCATTCGTTTATTATCTCTCTTTCCTTTCTTTTGATTTATATAAAATAAAATATTATATATTATATATAAACAAGACACCTAAATATTGTAAACCAAGATCAAATTATATATCATGTGATCAAGTGACATTATTAAATTTCTACATTAATTGATGATTGAAAACCTTCGTCCTATAAATACTTTCTCATAACAGCACAGCTGACAACAACAGGTGTTAGCATTGATACACCATGACTTATCTTTAGGCAGAGAATCTATTACTTGTAGGAGGGGATGAGTCTGACGTTGATATTATGAGGCAGGGGAGTCTATTAATTGCTGATATATATTTTCAGGCAGGCAGCGTGTTGCAGTTCTGTTTAACTAGTACCCTACTGAACTCATGAAATCTTAGTTTTATACAACTTATTTAATGAATAGTAGACTTGCGTGTCCTAATTTTCTTATCATTAGGCTCTGTAGATAGGTTAAAATCACCTTTTTATATCGGTTGGGTAAATGATGTATAATAAAGTAACGTAGAAAATGATCTTACTTTTTAGGTTGATTATTTTATGACTGATATGGTTATTTTATAATCAGAAAGTTTGATTTTTTTTAAGATAACGAATATTTATGTTTCCGTTTTTATTAATATATAGACTTCGGAAAATTTTTGTTAGTTTGTGTCAGACAGTAAGTATTTATATATTTGCGATCTCACATGACCTAGAAATATGTGTTGTATTTGTAGATCATATATCTATACTTTCAAAAATAAATAAAAAATGATAAACACAAAAATAAAACAAATAAAAATGATTAAGAGAATAAAAAAATAAAACTAGTACTTTTATAAGAGTAAAAATGACTGAGAGAGAAAGACAAAAAGATAAAAATGAAAATGTTAGCGTTGATAAATGTATTGATGAATGCTCTACTAATGAAGGATTCAATTGGTGATGAGTGTAATTTTAAATGAAATAGATTTACTAATAGAGAAGATGAAATATTGTAGTTTGTAAAAATATTTAAAACACTTTTTATATCGATTGTTTTTAAAATATATATAAAAAATACTTTTTACATTCATTATTTTTAGAAACAATGTAAAAAGTTGTAATAAATAAACCTGCAATATATATAAAAATGTCATCATATTTTTATTTACATCAATTTTTTTTTAAAACTAGTAAAAAAAGACTAATATAAAAACCTGTATACATGATATTATCGTGTTCATTCCTATTGTTACGTTTTAAATTATTTACTCAATGAGAGTGATACTCAATGAGAGTGATACTCAATGAGAGTGATGACTCACGTTACCCCTCTTAATCTATTTTTGATCCCCAGGCTTGTACAAAACTGAGCACTTCGAATAGGTCCAGTAGGGTTTTTTTTTTTTTTTTTTAGTGAGGCCCTTTATGTATTGGAGTGTTGATAGTGTATCATTGGAAATATATTTTATTTTGTCATTTGAGTTATACCTATAATATTTTGTAGTGGCTCTATTATATTGCATGTGAGACGTGTAGTAGCTATATGTAGTTATGTTTGGCCTAGGGAGGTACTTTCGAATTTTCGCTAAAAATTTCTTTGAAGGCAAGAAAATTCGAAAGTACCTCCCTTCTTGTCCATACATTTTATAAATATACATTATATATATTTGCTGTTATAGTCAAAGTTAACCATTGTTAACGCTTGACAGAGAAGGGCAAGAATTCAAAAACATAATTTGTTTAGGAAAGCTCAACAGACGGGGATTTTAGCATTCACATAATTTTTGCCTTCCTTTCGACTAAAGCAATTAATCCAATATTAACCAAACAAGGCAAAAAAGGGTCAATTTGTTAAGGCTAAGGGTAATCGTTCTAATAACATACCTCATTGTGCTAAAACATTTCTTACAGGTGATCAACTCTTGAATCCAAGTTTTGTTTGAAACCATTTTTTAGTGTTTTTCCCAATAAAAATAAACTTTAGCAGTGATTTTTTTTTTTCATTATTTAAGCTTCATCATTACCACATCGCCGAATGCAATACACTGTAATGTAATTTATTAATCTAATGTATATTATTCTAAAACACATGTTGAGTAGTTAACATACTATCATGAAAATAGTTGGTTATCAAGTTACGTCAACATCAACATTCTTTATATAAATAACCTCGTTCATTCTTCTATTGTCATTCTCACTTACATTCTTTACTTTAAGTAATTTGGGGAGTCGACACATAAGCGTGAATAATCTTTGTTATTAAATTATGAGAACATGAATATTTTCTGTTACAAAAATCGCATAATCCATTCTTACATTTTATTGAGATTCTGGCTTACATTCCTCACTTGAATGTTTCTTCTATGAGTCTCTTATCATGTAACGCTTAGTGGAACAAGGCAAAGAAAGAGAAGACAGAGGCAGCAACGAAGGAGCCAACAAGGGGCAAGGAAGCTGAGGCTCCACTGCTTGGGCCAGGGGCTGCGGCAGGAACCTCGGCGGTAGCTACGACGGCGCTGACGGAGGCAGCGGCGATGAGAACAGCGCAGGTGACCTTCTTCATGTCCATGATGAATGAAATGTGACTTCTTTTGGAGACCCGCGAATGTGCTGATCAAAAAACTGTTTGTAGTTTAATTGTCTTTGCTTGCAGGTCTGAGGTACAACGATGTTCTTGATGGGCTTTTAAAGATGGGATTTGAGTTATTTTCGGAAAACACCACTTTTTTTAGCTTGTGAAATGGTCGTAAGTGTATGGTCTTGCATAGTTTCAGGGTTTGCTTCATGGGTTTTGGTTGATATTATTCATACATGTGTTGCATTTTGGCATAAAAGGTTTCTCAGCCTCATTAAGTTGCAGTTAAACTGGAACGATTCAAATGCCTACATAAATTGAGATTGAAATAGTTGTTGCTTTTTGCTAAATATACTCTTTTTTTTTCTCGTTTCTATACCTATACCATTTTTAGTTATTAGAGGGTCTGTTTAATGGAACAAATTTAATTAACAAATTAGTAATTACTTCTAACGAAAAATAAAACACAACTTATAGTCTTCGATTAAAGTTGAAATTTCATTAATTAAATTTTTTACATAAATAGAATAAAATATTATATCTTTAGGAATCTGTTTTTAAGAACTTACTAAGTGCGTAACAAAAATATATTAGAGTGGTTAAGTTTTACCATTTTGTTTTTAATATTTGAGGAATTATGGAATGATTTCTCTTCTAGGGATTTATATCGTTTGGAGTCACCAAAATTATCTATGATATTATATATAGTTAGGATGAAAATAAATGTTAATGATGTTTTTTTTAATGTTAATAGGATACCATAAACATGAATGAAAGTTAATTCCATAATTACTTAACATTTTGTTAAATACATAATAATTAAGAATAATAATTTTAAAGATGAAAACTAAAATTATCTAATCAATAACTATTTAAAAATGTGTTTAATTGTATTTTAAATGTAATTATATAATTTTAGTCTCTCAAGTTCTAATTGAGTCAATTAAGTCTTTCAAATATTACAATTGTGAGATTTTAGTTCTTAAATTTTAATTTTGCAAATTAGATCCTTAAGTATCATAATTATTTTATTTTAGTTCATCAATTAGTCTTTTATTATATATTTAATATTTTTCTTTACTAATGTGACATTGACATCCGATACAGTGATATAGAATTGATGTTTAACACAATAAATGATGTGACACTATCATTAATAAAAATACATTAAATATTTAACATAAGACAGAGTGAGTAACTAAAATCATCCAATTACAATAATTTAAAAATTCAATTCACAACATTAGAATTAGAATTTGAAAAAAAAAAATCGTATAATTACTAAATTTGAAGGACTTGATTGGCTTAATGAGAAGTTGAAACATCAAAATCTTAAAATTACAATTTTTAAGAAATAAAAAATGCAATTAACCTTAAAAATTCGTGAGATTTCCGGATTAAGTTTTGCGCTTTCTTTGCACCAAACTAGTGTCCGACTCGTGCAATCACTGACATTAATTAATTAATTGAAAATATAAAAAATTTAATGTGTTTATATAGTATTTTTATCAACCTAATATATTATTTTTTAATTTTATATAAGAGTCAATTAATTACTTTATAATTTAAGTAAATTCATATTAACTTAGTTAGTACCATTAAATTTATCCTAAATTATATATATATTTTTAAATTACTCCTAACATTAAATCATTTATGAGATATACTTTTCTATTTTAAATATTTTATTAGTACTTTTTCAATCTTTTAATTCTTTATCAACAATATATTTATTAATATTTTAATCTTTATTTTCTATACAAGACAAAATTCTCTCATTAATAATAATAGATAAAATTATGAATATTTTTAACAATTTTTGTCATATATAAATTATTAAAAAATTATGAAAATGTTAGAAATAATTTTAGTTCTTAAATTAATTTTATATTGTCATTTAATCATAAATTACTATATATAATAAGTTTGTTGACTTTTATAGTAATTACTTAAAAATTATTTTAACAGTTATTTTTTAATTAATTTACAGTATAAAACTAATTTACAATGATTAAACTCTTTTCTAAAATAAAAAATTTAATAAAATTCATTTGAGGATTTTCGAAAAAATTTAAAAATATCGCATAGTACCCTACACACTATTAGATATACCAAATATATTTACTTTACCTTTCATTTTTTATAGCAGGTGTGACATGAAAAGAAAGATAAAAAACAATTTAAGAATTTTAATAATGAAACTAAAAAATTACAAATATCAAAATAAAAATTAGCTATTTTACCTAAATTGAAAATATATTAAACCCTTTTTAATCAATAACTATTTTTAAAAAATGTGAGATTTCCACGTGAATTCATGCAATCGTGTGCTCTCTTTGCACCGAATAATACTTTTGTTTTTAAAACGACCAGATAAAAAATTGTTAGTCATGATGCTGATCCATTTTAGTATTAAAATAAACAAATAGAGAGACATCCTTCACACTTATTAATTTAATTTGAGATCAAGGGAGATGAAATATTTGATATGTTATTTAAATAACATATAGTATATATATTTGACAACCATTTAAAAGAAAGCTTAGATACATCTCAAGTTTTTAATAAAAAGTTTTTTCTATTCACTATTCAGATCATGCTAATTTTGAAAAGGTTTCTCTATTTAATATATAATCCATTTATGTAAATTTTGTTTTATACCACTCTTAGGCAGGGGGTGTGTTGAGAGGCATTGTATTATTGTGATTGTATAAGTCTATATAGTATTTGAAATGTACGTGTCCATAATTCAGGGGAGGTACTTCCCAGTTTTAGGTAAAAATTTCTTTGGTGTAGATTTTATAAATTTACATTTTATTTGCTATTTTGGTTGAAGCTAACCATAGTTTTTAAGGCTTGTTGGAGAAGGGAAAGAATTTGTCTTTTTAGTCAAATATCAATTTATTTATAGCTTTAATTACAATTATTTTTCTTTTTTTTTTTCTATTTATCGATTCAGCCGTTTATCACACTTTTTATCATTCAGGAAAGGCTTAATTGGGAATACGAAGTTGGAAGGTTAGTTTTTTATGTTTGATATTCTACTTAAAATTTTTTTTTAAAATATATTATAATTCAATGCGTAATACAATTTTATGTAATGAAGTTATTTTTTAAAAATGATATTTTTTAAAAAATCACTTATATACTTAAGAAAATCTTAACAAAACCAAACATAAAATATTTTATTTCTTATAAAACATGCATAAAAATATTCATAAAATATTTATAATTAATCAAATAAATTTTACTTATTTTTAAAATTATAATTCTTGAATTTATAATTTCAAGAAATCATGATGATTTGAGTATAAAAAAACTTCTTCTCTACATAGGAATAATGTAATTAGTCTCTTTCGCTCAAAGGACTACTAGAAAGTTCTTTGAAGTGAACATGGAACCGATATTTAAGAAGAAAGACTCTTCATTAAGTAAAGAGAATGACAGGGTTGGTTATAACTATTCACACAGCAATCGCAAAATTGAGACCAATACTATCAATTCAAAAAATAAAATATATTTGTTTATCCCTTACAAAAATTAAAATGCATATGTAAATAAATCAAATAAATAAAATTTAAGAATTAATTCGTCTTAGTAATTTTAAAATTAATTCGTCTTAGTAATCTTACAAGTAAGAAAGTAAGCCAAATATTATTTTTACGCATTAAGTTAAGGATACCCACTTTTATAAAGAACGTCATGCTAATACATACCCGACATGCTAATCCAATTTTTAGTGTTTTCCCAAGAGTTTCTGATAAAGGTAAACTTCATATCTACTATTATTTTTATTATTTTAAATTCTTTCAATGACATGTCACAATTTGGCTTCATTAATACTCCATGATGTATTTTATCAATTTACCAAATATATTTTTGGGTGAAACAAACTCAAAATCTTATCCTCACACATAATCAATAAAATATTATAATTTATAAAAAAAAATTCATCATTTAATAGATTTAATTTGATTCTTCCTAATTAAAATATGATATAATTAATTTCTTTGAATAAAGATTTCATCTTAAGAAAACCTAATAAATATTTATAGAATAAAAAAATTAATTTCTATTATTATCTTTTGTTTACGTAAATAAAATAAAATATAATTCTTTTTATTTCTTCTAGTTTAATTTCTATTATCTTATATCTTTTATTTTTAATTATTTATATTATTTTCATAATATTTTTAACACATTTAAATATATTTATGATTATTAAATAATACGTATCACAATTTTTATTTGTGGAATTTTGTTCTCTAATAGAAAAGTCTCTTATAAATTTTGATTAATAATATAAAATGTATTAAATATGTATATATATATATAGAGAGAGAAAATATATTTATAATATTCTTTGTTTAATATAATAAATTATCAAAACAATTTGACTATTCAAATTTACTGTATATTTTATTTTATTTTATTTATAAAAATAAAATATAACAAGAGAAATTGATTATTTTTTATTCTATAAATATTTATCAAATTTTCTTAAGATTGAATTTTATTAAAGAAAACTAATAATTATATCATATTCTATTAAGAAGAAATCAAATTAAATATATTAAATAATGAATATTTTTTCCTTTTCTTTTACTAGTTGTAAACATTATATTATTTGTATGTAAGGAAGTGTTGAGTTCTTCCTATCAAAAAATATATTAGATCTATCCTATATTATTCTAAAACACAAGTAGGGGAGTTGACACATAAGCATGAATAATCTCTTACATTAAATTATGTGAACATGAATATTTTCTATTACAAAAATCACATCATTCATTCGTACATTCTATTGCGATTCTTGCTTAATTACATTCTTCACTTTAATGCTTCTTGTATTAGTCCCTTGTCATTATGTCACGCTTAGTGGAATAAGGCAAAGAAAGAGAAGACAGAGGCACCAACGAAGGAGCCAACAAGGGGCAAGGCAGTTGAGGCTCCACTGCTTGGGCCAGGGGCTGCGGCAGGAACCTCGGTGGCAGCTACTGCGACGACGGAGGCAGCGGCGATGAGAACAACGCAAGTGACCTTCTTCATGTCCATGACGAATGAAATGTGACTTCTTTTTGAGACCCGCGAATGTGCTGATTCAAAAACTGTTTAGTTTTTTTGTCTTTGCTTGCAGGTCTGAGGTACAACGATGCCCTTGATGGGCTTTTAAAGATGGAGTTTGAGTTATTTTGGGAAAACACCACTTTTTTTGCTTTTGAAATGGTTGAAAGTGTATGGTGTTGCATTATTTCAGAGTTTGCTTCATAAGTTTTGACGGATATACACCGCACATGTGCTATACTTGGGTACAAAAGATTTGTCAACGTCATGTTATGCTTAGATAAAAGTTCAAATTCCATTAATTAATTTTTTTGACATTAAATAGGATAAAGAATGATATCTTTGGGAATTTGTTATTATTAATTTACTAAGTGTTTATCAAAATCTACTAGAGTGGTTAACTTTTTCCATTTTATTTTTTAATATTTGAGGTATTATAGATTGATTGTTCTAGTGATATATATATATATCCTTTGGAGTCTCTAAAGTTATCTATTATAATTAGGATAAACATGTGGTGTGATTGAGAAGGTGAAAATGTTCACAAGACATTAATGAGAAAAAAAAAAGAAAGAAATTGCCATTCTCTCTTAATGATAAACGTTTAAATGAATATAGATATTATATTAAAAAAAATGATATTCTCTCTTTATTATTACTTGCTTTTTTTGGTAGATGTTATTTTTCTATTTTGAAGGTAGGAAAAATAACAGAAAATGAAGAAATATACGAGTCCTCTATTTCTGCCTATTGTTGCGAAAATCGGTGCCGTCATATTTTTTTTGGTTGGATGTCGTCATTTTCATGTGATTTCCATCCATGTAAATTATATGTATTTATTTTAAAATTTTAAAATTAAATATATTTTTATGCTCTATTAAATAATCAAAATTTGACTCTGATTTTATAATTATTTCTCCAAAATATGAAATTACTTCACTGAAGAACAATTTTTTTTTAAATACCACATATTATGATACCATAAATATTAATACATATTATTTGTGATGATTGTTTAATATTTCATTAAACATATAAAAAAAATTACGAATGCCACATGATAATAAAATAAAAAATATATAATTTTTATTTTTGAGAGAATTACTAGTTCTAGAAGGACTTGAATATATCTAATCCTTTTTTAATCAATAACTATTCAAAAATTTGTGAGATTTCCACGTAAACTCGTTGTGCTTCCTTTGCACCAAACTAGCGTTCCACCAGTCCAACGCACGCGCGACATTAATTAATTAATTAAAAACATAAAAATTTAATGCATTCAAATACACCATTAAGTATTACTTTTTTATTTTTTTATAAGATATATTCTTAGAGTTTAACAATCATCACAGTATAGAACAGTTGTTATCTAATAACAAATTATCACAGTAAAAATTAATAAATTTATTTGTAATTAAATAATAATATAAAACTGTTTTATATTATTAATGTATAATCTATTTTTTCATTCTTTTATTTTTTGTTCAAATATCTTATTTTATTAATTTTGATTATTTTAATCTCTTCATTAATAATAAATTAAGTTTTATTCACTACACATATGAAGAACAAATCTTTCATTAATAATAAATGATAAAATTATGAATATTTTTAACAATTTTTTTTATGTATATAAACAATTAAAACTTTTTAATATGATCAACCCAATTTTTATATATTAATATGAGGAATTTTTGGATTCAATTGTATTCTTTTTAATTATTATCACGCATAATTTATTTATTTTCTTTAAATTTGATATAGCATGTGTCCACAAATTCAAAAGAAAGAAAAAAAAATTGAAACTCAATTTTTTGAATTCAAAAGACAGTCTCATGAGAGAAAGCATGATTCTACTTTTGCAAGCACAGTCCTGTATAAAAGGTTAAAGAAGAAACATGGTCATGTTCCAATTTAGTAAACTTGATCTTCAACACGACTGTGTATAAGACTCAGCACAACTGTCTCATGCTACAAGGAGATCAACATAGTTGTGCTCAATGTAATAATGCTTGATACAACTTTTTTAGCAATAAGGTGTTTACCCACTAAGAAGATTCATTTTTCTTGACAATAAAAGAGAATAATTAGAGAGCAAAAGAATCATTTCAAAAGTCCCAAAGCTTCTGGTTCTCTTATATTCTCTCTTTTCAATTATTAGCTCTTTGTGAACACCTCAAGCCCATTTAGCAAGGTAAAGGTATAATGCATAAAACAGGAATGGAACCTCCAACCACCAGGAGTTCTCTTTTTTCTATTAAAGGAGTGAGGGTCATTTAGGAATATCTCAAAGAAGGAAAGTACAATTTTTTTTTTCTTATTTTTATAGGTAAGACTATATAATCTTATAATATATGAATATAAGTGTTATTGTAAATTATTTAAGTGTAATGTTATTTATTTTAAAGAGTTAAAAAATTATTTTATATTCATTTTAGACTCCTCTCCTCACCTTAAAAAATTACTACGGAAAACTACAAGTATTACAATATATGAAAAGATTATATTCTTTTTTTCCAAATTCATGCATATTGCTTCTAAAACATTATTGATAATATTTATAACTACTTTTATTGTTGAAAAATAATTTTTTAAAATTAAAATTATTCAAATCTCTAAAATTATTTATGTCAAATAATATATTAAATGACTTTATTATTTATAGACCAAGAACGAAATGCTATAAATATTTAATTAAAATTTTTGAATTGACAAGAAATATAAAAATTAAAATATAAATTTTGCCTTTAAGCCTCATAATTTGGAGACACGATCTTATTTGGCCTATGGCCTTCTAAGGACCGGACTTAAAAAATAAATAAATATTAAATTGGCTCAACCTACCCCCAACATGAAAATGTGTTGGCTTAAATTGATAGTTCTAAGCTCTATTACATTATAATATTACAAGAGAGAGGGGTATAATAATGCCCAGCATTGAGGGAAGATTAGGGGGCACCTTACAGGATTCCAGGAGGGTAGGGTTAAAAAAATAAAAAATAATTATATAATAGTGTGGTAATTTTTATATTATTTTATAAATAGTTAAAATTATTATTTTTAATATTATATTTTTTTATTTAAATTAAAATTTAACTTATTATAAAGTATCTTCCTTATCTTTTTCAGCTACATTAGTAAACATATTAAATGAATTTTTAAGTCATTCTAACGTTAAAAAAGTAGAACAAATATTTGATAATGTTTAGACTTAAAGTTATTGATTTTTCCAAATAGGTAAGAAATATAAATTAAAAATAAAATTAAAAAGAAATCTCTTTTTAAATTAAAATTTCTAATTTATATAATGAAACTCTTACCTTGTTTTTAATTAGAGAATTTTAAAATTATTTTTCTTTTACTTAGGAGTTGCATTTCATGCATTTTCACAATTAAATAAAAATATATCTCTCAAATTATTATTAATTTATCTTTATATATATAATTTTTAACTATTCATTTGTTTTTATTTAAAAATAAATTTATATTATAATTTGAATTTTTATAAATTTAAAATATTTTATATATTTTATATATTTAGAATATTTATTAATTATGAAATAATTATATTTATATAAAAATAAATATTTATCTTATGTAATATACATACTAAAATATTGGTATTAATACTAAAAATTAATAATTTAATAAAAACATACATGTAAGATTTTAATTTGAGACAATAATGTTTTGTCAATAATAATCAATAATATATAAATAAATTGAATAAAAAATATAGTATGTCTTTTTGATAAATTTTAGAACTATGTTATTTATTAATGTAATAAAATATATCATTTTTAATAAAATTATGGGTCTATTTATTTATATAATATATTTTACTATAATAAATTTTATATATAAAAAAACTTTATTTATTCCTAAAAAAATCTTATTTAAATTTTTGGCCGGAACCTATCAATATGTTAGAACCAATCTTGGGTATAATATTATAAGAGAGTGGGAGAAGCATTTTGGGTGAAAAGCTTCAGACGAAGCATTTCACCGTCCCTGATTCGAGAAGAAGAACCCCTGCTCTCTTTTTAAAATAAAGTTGCAGCAACTTCGTCTCGTTCTTAAGCAGAGTATCGATCTGTAGAAAACTAAATAAATAGTAAGAGTATGTTAAGCCATGTCAAGAAGAAAGGGGGAAAGAGAGGACTACTTAGAGGTAGTACATGGACGAGGGATTAAAATTTATAGTTGGATATATTAAAATATTTTAATCACTCATCCATGTACTATAAATTGGATGGTGCTTCAGCTGAGAATAAAGAAAAAAAAATTGGATTAATCGGTAACTTTTAAAACATTTTGTTTTATAAAAATATTCTCTCTCTTTTTTTTATATAAAAATATTTTCTCTTGTTTTTTTTTTGGGCTCTATGGTAACAACATTGTACCTTGGATGATCTTCAAAAGGTGGTTCTTCATCTACATCATCATCTTAGCCTAAATATTATGTTTCTTCTAAATGCATGCATCTTTATACTTTTCTTTTTACACTAATTCTTCTTTTTTATCTTTTTCACTTGTAGTTGGCTTCTCTGTAGTCAAATCTAAAGCAAAATTTTTGTCCGTCATCTTGATTTCTTCTATGTTGTTTTTTTATTTTTAATAACACACTTTTTATCTTCAAAAAAATATCTTATAACCTTTCTCTAACAACTTAGCAACAGTTAAAAGATTTTAATTAATATCAAGAACGTATAATATTAATTTCAAAACCTAAATGACTCTTAATTGCATTTGTTTATTTTTCGTTAATTGTAATGTGTGCTTCATTTCTAATTTTGACTTTGGAAATAGCAGTTTTGTTGAACTCTTTGAAGAGCTCTATATTATAAGTCATATGATTTATACAGTTGCTACCAATAAGCCAAGTTTTGTAGAGTTGTCTATTGTAAAATATGACATGAAAAATAGTTGTTCCTCTTTCTCTTCTTGTTGATCCTAAACAACCTTAGCCTCTTCTTATATTAAATCTCTAGATCCACACACTTAAGAAACATAAAAAATTGAGAATGAATTAGAATTCTAGAATTGAAATAGTTGAAAAGTAGAGAATGGAAAAAATATTAGAAATGATTTACCATTAATTCCAAGGGAATTAGATAAGAGAAAGTGAAATTCACTACAAGTTTCATGAAAAACTTAACGAGAATTAAGTATTCTTGTTCAAGAACAAGATGAGAGAAACTCTCCAATAGCATGCAATGTAAGTAATAAATTTCATTAAAAGTGATTACAAATGTGAAGGATTAGGTTTTTATATCTTCTCCTAATTATATGAATTATAACTAATCTAAAAGGCCTTGCACCAAGTCCAATTTACAACCCATTAAGCAAGCCACTAGTGGATCCAAAGCTAAGTGAGAAAATTCGCCAATCCGTCATGAAGTCTATCACTAAGGTCCAATTAGTCACTAATCCATCTCTAAGCTCATCATTAAATCTATCTTTAAATGGGCTTTGAGGCCTAAGGCAAAATACAAGAAAGAAAACAAAGATATAAGGTTTTAATACAACGAAATGTAATCTTAAAAAGCTAAACAAGGGCATTGTGACAATCCCATAATGTGAATAGAATTGGGCATTTGGTAGGCCTTTCTTGCCCCATAAGGAGGCCCATTTTTTTGTTACACTTCCTCCTTAAGTCTCTTCAATCACCCTCTAGTCATGGGTCCTTAAAGGGTTTTGACCTCCATATACTCAATGTTTTTCCATGCTCTCCTCCATGTTCTTCATTTGCCTTCCCAAAAATTCATATCACCTTATTATTGATAAGACTTGCATATTTTCTTCATGTGTCCTAATTAACCGCAATTGTAACAACTTGCATCAAGCCTCACCAACATCTCTTTGATGGATTTTTTTTTTGCAATGAAGACATGGTGGAAAATATTGAGTTTTATTGCTTTGGTTGCCATTTTCAAAATCTTCAACCTGCTCTTTATTCTTGTTTTTACCACCATTGTTATGGAATTTTACTTGGAAAGCACCATCCGTTATTCCTTCTTCTCTCATAAGCCTTCGTTGTTCTTGGACTTGCAATGCATGTATGACTTTGGCTAAAGTGATCTTAAATAGATCCTTTGTGCCGAATGAGATTATTAAAGTTTCGAATCTCTTAGGAATTGTAACAAAAAAAATTTCAATAATTCTAGAACTAGAAAATTGAATGCCCAACAATCTAACCTTGTTAGTAGTGTCAAGCAACTTGTTTGAGTAATTTTTAATTGCTTCAGACTCTTTCATTTTTTGCAGCTCAAACACTCATCAAGTTTAGTACTTGCATGTCTTGAATTCGCTCATCTCATGCATACTCGTCCTTCAAATAATCCCGAATTGATTTTTTTTTTTTGTTTTGAAGGTCATGATTTTGGTGAAAACTATTTGTGAAACACTAGCAAACAAACATGTTTTTGTCTTTGTCTTCTTAAGTTTTTCTTATTTGTGCATTTTTATTAGGGCCATTGTGGAATTTTCGGACAATAATAGAACATTGTAATCTTCTTCTATGGCTTCCAGAGATCTAAAGCCTCTAGGTATGACTCCATTTTCACTGTCTAAAGATTATAATTTTCTTTATCAAAGATAGAAGAGACAACTTTTGAAAATCTTGTTTCTGCAAGTTGGTATAACAAAATAGATTTTGATATCAATTTATTGGTTTTTATAGTAGAAAAATATGATTTTGAAAGAAGAGAAAATATGTTACTCTCAAAAGCTTATTCAACTTTTATTCATAGACTATGTATAGACCAAAAATATAACAAAAGTTCAAATACTAACATTATCTTAATCTTAAAATCAAATTTCTAACAACTTAAATATAAATAACAAATAATATCCTAAAAATTGAAACATAACAAAAATATATAAAAATTAAATTATCTATTTTCAAATTATAAATATTTAGACATATATTTTCAACCTTGGAATTTTCCTTCAAGAGCACTCACGATTAAGCCACATTCAAAATCTCAGGCAAGATCTGCAACAGTTCCTTGAGCTGTTGAAATGAATTATCCAGAGGGCATGCTTCAATGCTTGGTGACTATTGAGGTGTTGATAACAGCCACGCCAACCTCGCTCCTCTGATAGGGTTTTAAATTTTTTTTGCAAAGACATCTATTGTTATTTTTTATAGGAGGACTAAATTGTAAAACGATAAAACATACGAACGGGGTAACCGACCGTCTTCAATCCTATCCGTCTAATTATTTATTAATATATCAAATTGCTAAATCTAATGGCGAAGCACCAAACTAAATAGCCCACTATCAAAATTATCGGTTATAGTAGCTAATAACCGGTTATTGTTTAAAATAAATATTTGCTAAAATAGGACTGAACCGAAACCAGTTCGCATCGTCTACGCTACCGTTAGACATTGATTCTGATATAGTATGTAAAGACTAAAGGGAACAAGAAAAACTCCCTAAATTGCTCTTTTATGCGAAATGCTATGTACTACTTTTATGAGTTGTATTGTCTGCTGATAACTAGATTCACCATGAATTGAACCAACAAAATCTTAAGTTCTAACATAGTTACTATCATTGTATTTTTTTGTGTTACTGAAAAAAACTCGACAAAAAATAGAATCAGTAACCGCCAATGTCACTTCTAGGATTTTCAACATTCCCAATTTTTGAAGGAATAATTTGCAAATACACCCTAAATTGTAATTTTATAAAGACTAAAATGCAAAATCTCAATAATACAATAACCGGTAATAGATATAACAGATAAACTATCACATAATTTTTTATATTATTAATATATCTAAGGTTAAATTCTAGTGACTTATCCTAGAACATCACTATTAGAAAATTTAAAATTTGCTATAAAATAATTTTGTGGTTAATTTTAAAATCAATAGTTATTTTGTAACTAATTTCTAGTAAAAATTAATAATTAGCTACAAAATTAGTATAATATTGATTGGTAGCATGAAATAAGTAGCAAACTAGTTAAGAAAATAATTTTAGTTAATTTGTAGTTATTTTCTAGCTAATTTGTAGTAATAAGAAGTATAAATGAATATAACTTCAATTTAACTAGAAAAAATAATATTCTAGTTAATTAGTTAGAATTTAACTACTAATTTAAATGATAACTAAAATTTGTAGCAAAATAAGAAAATTCTTGTAGTGCACTTAATAAGTTAAAACTCTATTTGAGATAAGAAGTTAGAAAAAAGAAGAGAAGATCACTCCTACTTGAGGTAAGAACTCTATTTTGTTATGGAAATATTGTTGAGTAGGATGTTGATATTATGTCATTTATATAAGTCTTAAATGATAAAATAGAAAATTTTAGGTTAGTATTTAATTTATTCTTTAAGGACTTGAAATTTAGGTGGGAATTGTAGATGTATATTTTTAGTTATTTAACTATATTTTGGTGTGATAATATATAAAGTAGACTGATTTTAAAAATATTTGGAACTGTTATAAACTTGTTAAAAAGCATAGAAAAAAATCAAAATAGTGACATTAGCAATTTCTAGAGTTATGAGGAGTTAAAAAATGATTTAAAATTATATTTTTCCTTTAGAGTTCTAATTTAATTTTATCCCATGCTCGATTCACACCAATATTGATGATTGACCTCAACTCCAGCATCCTAGGAAGTTTGTGACTAAATAATAAAGATTATAACAAGTCATAAATTAATTCTTTAAAGTTATTATTCTGTATGATTAATCCATTATTTTATCTCTTTATGGACGCTATGGTTTTGACATTACTATTTCACTGCTGCATCATTATTTAGATTGATGATGTGAAAAGTATTACGACATTATTAAGTTTATACATTAATTATTGATTAAAAACCTTTTAATAAATACAGGTTATGGTTCTGGATTTCGAATTGTTTTGGAGAAAACACTTTCTCATAACACTGCAGCTAACAGTAGTACGTGTTAGCCTCTTTACCTCATTTTCATTACGAGTAGCGTAATCATATAGAAAGCTCTTCAGAGTGGACTGAGAACTCATACTGTGAAACAAAGCCTCTTCCTCAAGGAAATCACCTAAAGAGAATGACTTTGTTGGTTATTAGTCATTCCCACTACTACTCAAGTCGCATTCAAGATTAATACTATCAAAATTCACTATATTTGTTTAACTCCTTACAAAAATTAAAATGCATGTGTAAATAAATTTTGGTAATTTTCCAAGAAAGGAAGTAAGACAATTTTTTTTTTTTTAACTTATCAGGTTAATTAAGAGTAATCAATTTTATAACTTACGTCATATATGGTGCTAATATATTGGTCAATTTCTAAATTCAATTTTTGGTTTCACACTATTTAATTTGCAAGTTTTTCCTAATAAAAGTGAACTTCGGTGGAAACTACTTTCTTAATTGCATGGTTTTTTATCTTCACGTGAACACTCGACACATAAGCGTGAATAATCTTTGTTATTAAATTATGAGAACATGAATATTTTCTGTTACAAAATCGCATAATCCATTCTTACATTTTATTGAGATTCTGGCTTACATTCCTCACTTGAATGTTTCTTCTATGAGTGTCTTGTCATGTAACGCTTAGTGGAACAAGGCAAAGAAAGAGAAGACAGAGGCAGCAACGAAGGAGCCAACAAGGGGCAAGGAAGCTGAGGCTCCACTGCTTGGGCCAGGGGCTGCGGCAGGAACCTCGGCGGTAGCTACGACGGCGCTGACGGAGGCAGCGGCGATGAGAACAGCGCAGGTGACCTTCTTCATGTCCATGATGAATGAAATGTGACTTCTTTTGGAGACCCGCGAATGTGCTGATCAAAAAACTGTTTGTAGTTTAATTGTCTTTGCTTGCAGGTCTGAGGTACAACGATGCTCTTCATGGGCTTTTAAAGACGTGGTTTGAGTTATTTTGGGAAAACAACACTTTTTTTTTTGCTTGTGAAACGGTCATAAGTGTATAAGTGTATGGTTTTGCATGGTTTTAGGGTTTGCTTCACGGGTTTATTTCGTACATGTGTTGTATATTTGGATACAAAAAAGGTTTGTCAACCACGTGTTATGCTTAGACAAGATGTAATTAAATTAGAACCGTTCAAATGCTTGGACAAATTTAGATAGTAATAGTTGTTGCTAAATATATATTTTTTTCTTTTCTTCTTGCTCCTATTCCTGCACCATTTTTGGTTATTAGAGGATTCGCTTAATGGAACAAATTTAACATTTCAATCCTACACCATTTTTCTCTTCTAGGAGTCTTACCCTCTGGAGTCTCTAAAATTATCTATGATATTATATATAGATAGGATAGATGAAAATGTATGTTAAAGATGTTTTATACCTTAATGCTAAACTCATGGAAAGAGAAGCAGTTAATGATTTTTTTATTATACTGAAATAAAACGGGATTACCATGACAAATATTAGCGGTATAATTTTATTTTTATTTTTATGTTTTGTATTGGATTTTCTTATTGATTTATGTTTTAGTAAAACATTAATAAATAACTTATTGAAGTTTTAAAATTATTGATTCATAAATTTTATGTCAGTTGTTCAATGCATATGTCTATACCTATTCATTTAGCTTTATAATTCACGTTCATCGAGTTAAATAATAAGTTGATTCCAAAGCTAATTGAGTTTGTGCATTTCATTCTACTGTGCGAAATTGTGTTTGTAATATCTAATATGGGATCACATGCTCATGTGATATGATGTGATTGAGAAGCCGAGAAGGTCAACATCTACAAGAGACCTTAATAAAAAAAAAAAAGAAATTGCCATTCTATTAGACCAAGGAAATCAGTTATTATATTTCTATATTTGTATTTCTGTTAATTGGGATGATTACTCAATCTTTAGTGTTTGACAGCGTGTGGCACATGGTAATAATGATAAAAGAAATTATAGTGATTTTAGAATTTAAGAATGAAAATAAAAAAATTACAAATAATAAATTAAAATTGACTCATTTTATAATGATTAAAAATATATTTAACTTTTTTTATCCATAATAACTATTTAAAAAGATGAAATATTAGGTTACTGTAAAAATAAAAAGTTTTTAATTTTCCAGTAGGTTGAAAGTGGGAATGTTGATTTCCCACATTTTGTAGAATATCTTTAAAAATTCTCAAAAATGGTTTTAGGCTAAATTCTCACAAAAATATTCTCAATGTAAGAATCTAATTTTTTCGAATAGAAGGAAAATTTTTAATGAATATATTTTTATAACTCATTTAATGTAATTATAAATTTAGAAATAATTTCTTATTAAATGTGATAAATAACTTATTTAAAATAATAAATACTGATAAATATTCTTAATATACTTAATAAAATTTTAAAAATAAAATTGTTTTATAAAATATATTGTTTTAAAATTTTTAATATATTAAATATTATACTTTAAATATTTTATTTTTAATTATTTAAAATTATTATGGTATTAATTAACAATTTTTTTAATAATATTATTAATGAACCATTCAAAAAATGTTTTAGTAAGAATTGTTTAAAATTTATAAAATAATAAAATTTTACATAAATTTATCTAATAAAATTATTTTTCTAAAAGAATATTTGAAAATTTTACTTATTTATCTAAGAACGTTCTATTAAAACTAAACATAGAATACTTTAATTTATAAAAAAAAACATATAAACATTCCAAAAAATATTTATACCAATCAACTAGACTTTAATTATTTTTAGGAATCATAATTCTTGAGAATTACAAATCTTTAAGTATGAATTTTTTTTTTTACCAAAGGCCCGTAACCAACTCCATTATTCAGTTTTTATTAATTTAACCCTTCTAACAAGTAATTTATTTTTACCTCTAGCTTAAAAATTGAAAATAAAAATGGAGAATAAGTTTTTTTAACGCTTACTCTTAGGGAGACATTTGATAGACAGAAAGTTTTAGTCTTTAAGAAATTTAAAAGTGGGAAGATTGGTTTCCACATTTGATATACTATCTTGAAATAATATTCTTAGGAAACATTATTTCCAGGAATGGTTTTTACTTACGTTTTCCATGAAAATATTCTTATGAGAGGTAAGAAATTAACTTTATAGATTAAGAGGAAAAATTTTTAATGATACAAAATATCATGACATCCTTATTAATTATCTTATTTAATGTAATTATAAATTTAAATTTTTTATTAGATATGGTAAATAATTATATTTAAAAATAATAAATATTCTTAATATATTTCATATAATTTTAAATTAAATATATTTTATAAAATATATTATTTTATTTTTTTAATATATTAAACATTATACTTTGTAAATATTTTTATTTTTTAATTCTTTAAAATTGTCATAGTATTAATTAACGATTTTTTAATAATATTATTACTACAACATTTAAAAAATATTTTTCAATGAAGGCTCAATAGACTTGCTCTTTCGATGTCAAGTGACTAGTTAATTTTAGTGAAAAATGGATGACTTTAAAGGCTTTATGGAAACATTATAATTTGCAAAGTTTTAGATGTAAAATAGTTCCTTGGCCAAATTAATTAAAATTTATCTTTTCAGCCAAGTATCGCTTCATTTTATTGCTTTATTAATTATAACTTGGTTTACTACTTTCTTTTGAAATTCATCTGTTTATCACACTTTTTAACCTAATTTTCTACACGAGTAACGTAATTAGCCTCTATAGCTAACACTATTACTAGAAAGCTCGTTGCTGTGGACAAACCACATATTGAGGAATGAAGTCTATTCCTTAAGAAAATCACTTAAAATGAATGATTGAGTTGGTTATTAGTCATTCACATCCCTAATCAAGTCGATTGCGTTCAAGACCAATACTATCAAAATTCAATATATTTGTTTATCTCCTTACAAATATTAAAATGCATGTGTAGATAAATTAAATAAATAATTTTAAGAATTAATAAATTTAGTAATTTTAAAAATAAGAAAGTACAACAAATATTATTTTTACACATTAGACTAAGGTTATTGTTTTATAACAAACGTTATACAGTGTTAGTACATATACAGTGCGTAATCAATTTCTGAAGCCAACTTTTGGTTAATTTAACACCATTTTTTAATATTTTTTCAAATATTTTCCCTGAAATAAGTAGACTTTGGTGGCAACTACTTTCTTAATTATTTTAAGTATTTTCATCATCACATAACGATCTGATTGCAACACTTTGTATGTAATTATTTTATCAATCTATCGTATATTATTCCAAAACATAATTCAGGGAGTTGACACATAAGCATAAAAAATCTTCGTTATTAAATTATGTGAACATAAATATTCTGTTACAAAATCACCTCATCCATTGGTACGTTCCATTGTGAATCATGCTTACATTCTTCACTTTAATGTCTCTTCTATTAGTCTCTTTTCATGTCACGCTTAATGGAACAAGGCAAAGAAAGAGAAGACAGAGGCACCAACGAAGGAGCCAACAAGGGGCAAGGCAGTTGAGGCTCCACTGCTTGGGCCAGGGGCTGCGGCAGGAACCTCGGTGGCAGCTACTGCGACGACGGAGGCAGCGGCGATGAGAACAACGCAAGTGACCTTCTTCATGTCCATGATCAATGAAATGTGACTTCTATTGGAGACCCACGAGTGTGCTGATAAAAAAACTCTCTCGTTTTTTTGTCTTTGCTTGCAGGTCTGAGGTACAACGTTGCTCTTGCAAGCTTTTAAAGATGGGGTTTGAGGTATTTTGAGAAAACATTACTTTTTTTAGCTTTGAAAAGGTCGCAAGTGTATTTGTGTACAATTGCTATATACATCGTACAATTGCTATATTTGTGTACAAACGTGTTGTCAACCGCATGTTATGCTTAGACAAGTTGTAATTAAACTGGAACCCTTCAAATGTTTACACCAATTCAAATTGTAGTAGTTGTTGTTATTTACTAAATATGTATTTTTTTTTCCTCTCGTTTTTATTCCTACACCATTTTTTTAGTTATTAAAGGTGCTTAATCGAACAAATTTAATATTAACAAATTAGTAATATCTTTTAACCAAAAATTAAACACAATTTATAATGTTTGATTAAAGTGGAAATTTCATTAATTAAAATTTTTGACAAAAATATATATCTTTAGGACCTTGTTATTACGAATTTACTAAGTGCATACCAAAATATATGAGTGGTTAACTTTTACCATTTTATTTTTATTTTTATTATTTGAGCAGTTATGGAATGATTTCTCGTATAATTTGGAGTCCGTACAATTATCTATAAATTTATATATAGTTAGGATGAAAATATATGTTAAAGATGTATTATACATTAAATGCTACACTCATGGAAATTGAAGCCGTTAATGATTTTTTTATTATACTAGAGTAAAACAGGATTACCATAACAAATTTATAACAGTGGTATCATTTTTTTTTAAGTTGGATTACCATAACAAATTTATATTAGTGGTATCAATTTTAATTTATTTTTTTATGTTTTGTATTTGATTTGCTTATTGAATTGTGTTTCAGTAAATTAAACACTAATAAATTACTTATTACGTGTTGTTTGGAGTTGATGACGAGTTTTGAATTTTGAGTATAATTTTTAATATAAAACGTATTTGAATAATATGGAGTTGAAATAATCTTTTATTTAATTTTAAAATATTTTTATATTTATTTTAAAATAAAAAATTTGTAATTTTTTAATTTAAAAAAAAAAAACACATTTTCATTACTTTTGACCATGACTCTTCTCAATAATACCACCATTACCACCCACAAAAACTTCACCATTATCACCAGCATTGATTTAACATTTTAAAATTTTATAAATATAATATTAATAATAGCCAGTAGCACTTACACGACATTTGCATATTCTTGAATGTACGAATTGATTTTTTTGTTTCATTGTATCATGAACAACATATACATAAACATTTAAAATAAAGTTTACAATTTTCCTAAAGTTAATTATATCTAAAAATTAAACTTGTACAAAAAGATAAGTAGCAAAGAGTTGCCCAAAAAAAAAATGTTATGAATTTAAAAACGTGGAGAAATCTTGCCAAGCCTCATGGGCTCGGGTACACACAACAACATCAAGAAAAAAAAAAAAACAAATAAATAAATAGTGAGATAAATATTTACCTAAAAAATCATGTGGTAATAAAACAAATAGAAAAGTCTAATCTAATCAAGTAATCATAATAGGAGTAATCAATTCAAATTAATATATCAAATAATAAATAATAGTCAAATGCAACATATGAATACAAGATGAACTTTTCAAAAAATATAATAACATTTGGTACACTACCGAT
Organism: Mucuna pruriens; assembly: GCA_025330945.1. Classification (NCBI taxonomy): domain Eukaryota; kingdom Viridiplantae; phylum Streptophyta; class Magnoliopsida; order Fabales; family Fabaceae; genus Mucuna; species Mucuna pruriens. The sequence goes on from JAENHJ010000027.1 coordinate 89,151, forward strand.
CTATGTGCACAAAACCAACATTTTACCTAATTCTAAAACAACGTTAGGTGATTATAATGTTTGTATGTGGATAGCCTTTGGTGATAACAAATACGTAGTAATACATTACACTTATTGTAGATAAATTGTAGTAATTTCTAAGGAACATTAGTGTATTAGTGTATTTATTGTCTTAACCATAAGATAGAGTCGTGACCCTCTCACCCCTTATAGGATGATGTACATCGGATGTTCTTGAGGTCTTTTTATCCCATTAGATGGTGTAACTATATTGGAACTCTAAGTTCAAAGAATAATAATATGATGACAATCGATCTTATTAAAATTAATACCAATTAAATATTGTATTAGAGGTTATAAGATTTGCATCCCATTACATGATGTAACTATATTGGGACTCTAAATTCAAAGAATAATAATGTGATGACAATCGATCTTATTAAAATTAATACCAATTAAATATTGCATTAGAGGGTCTCAATCTCCCTCATTCCAATTTTTCACTTTGCCACATTAAACTTCCCTACAAATCCTCTAAACTAAAGCTTAAGGTTCAAAATCTTTATGTGATATCAACTCTAATATCAAAACTAACTATATCAAACAACAATAAGGAGTGAAATCACTTATAGATAACTTCGTAGTATCCACTAATCCCTCCTTCATTCCTATTATCGTTATTATTATTATTGTAATTGTCAATATTATAATAATAATAATAATAATAATAATAATAATAATAATAATAATAATAATAATAATAATTATTATTATTATTATTATTATTATTATTATTATTTATTTTAATAATTATGCACCGATAATTTAAAATAGTTCTATACCATTGTTTAATCACAAATCAATGTTAAAATGATTTTAAAATAGTTATTATAAAAGTTAATAAAATTATTGTATATAATAATTTATGATTAGATAACTGTGTAAAACTATTTTATATTTAACAATGCATAGACTATTTTTATTTCTATAATTAAATATTTTTAATTTTAATCTGTTGTACTAATATTACAAAGATGCCTTAGTAAGTAATTTGCCGTAAATTAGTATTGACCTTTTTCTTATGCAATTTATGAATTAAAATAAAATCATTTACATTTCCACAGAAAAATTAATAAGGCGTTGCCTCGTGGCAAAACCTTATTTATAATTGCTTATGAGCCTAAATAAATAATAGATGCATACTTGTTTAAAGTTTTAAGGTAATATTATAATATTAATTAATATTTAAAGACATAATAATTTATTTACACGTAATAGAATAATAGAATGAAATACGGAAATCAGTTATAAACATAAATCAATAATAGAACTAATACTTGGTTAAAGTATCTAAGATAATAGTATTAATTAATATTGAATGGTGTCTAAAAAAGTTAATATTTTAGGATGAGTTTTGGATGATTTTAATTGTAAGTTTTAAAATTTTTAAAATTTAAAACTATTTTTTAATAATTTTTGTTGCAAAAATTATTTTTATTTGAAATAAACTTACTTTGAAAATTCTTTATCTTACTAAAATAAGTTTAAAGGTGTATTTATCTATGGATAGCAATGATGGTAGTGATAATTAGAGTTGATAAAATAGACTCGATGGTCCAATGGGTCGGGTTGAATTAGGCTCTACAAAATGGAGTACAGAAAGAACTAGACCAATTTGGCTTAACTTGATGAGCCTAAAAATTATTGACATGAACTTTTTTCTTTAGAAATTATATAGAAAATTGAAAAACAAACTAGTAGACCAATTTGGCCTAACTTGATGGCTACAAAAAATACAACCCATTTAGTTTTGGGTTAAGGCAACTCATTGTGTCTTGACCAGTTGAGTTGTCCATTTTATTAACTATAGTGGTAGTGGTCCTGATAGTGGTAGTAGTCCTGATAGTGGTAGTAGTAGTGATAATTGTATTAACAATAGTGATAATAGTGTTGGTGAGAATCTGGTGGTGGCACGGTGTTTATGATGGGAGTACAATGGTAGTTATAATACTAATGGGTGGTGGCATTGATGGTGGTGATTGTAGATCACCAATGCTAGTGCTAATGGTAGTAGTGGTAGCAGTATCGATGATGGTGATGATGGTGTCAATGAAAATTGTGATGGTGGATTGCCAGTACCAGTGATGATAATAACGATAATACTAGTAGTGGTGATGGTGATGGTGATAGTACTGATGGGGTGGTAGTGATGGTAGTGGTGTTGATAGGATAGTGGTGGTTATAGCTAATCACCAATGTCGATGTTGATAATGACAAGGTACAATAATAGTGATGGTGGTGTCATGGGGTGGTGGTAGTGGTGTCAATGATGGTGGTGGTTGTGGTGATGATGATGGTAGATTGCCAATGATAGTGGTGATAAAGACGATGATAAGAATTGTCATTATCAAATGTACTAAGAGTATTTTTTAAAAAATTAAAAAGTAAATTTATAAAACTTTTTTATTTTAGAAATGAAAGTAAAAGTATTTTAAAATTGAGTTAAAAATCATTGTCTTTTACTATTTACACTTCTCAATTTACTAAGTACAACTTCTTTTTTTATATTTTTTTATTACCAAAAGTATCTTTTCTTATAAAATAATAAAAGCTCTATTTTTATATTCATTTTTATTATTCTTTAAACTTCATTTTTCATTTCATCTCTATTATTCTTTGAATCCTAATTTTAAACTTCATCTTCATCATTTTTAAATCTTAATTTTACTCTTTATCTTCGTAACTCGTTAATCTTAATTTTATATTTTGTCTTTATTATTCTTTAATCGTGTGTTTTATATTATATTAAAAGTATATGAAATATTTCTGTGTTGCAAGATACTATGATGGTCCATAACTGTATCTTCGTCATGTCGCACTCCAATTGCAACACTATGATGTAATTAGTTCCCCAATCTATTGCATGTTATTATAAAACATAAATCGGGGAGTCGACACATAAGCTTGAATAATCTTTGTCATTAAGTTATGTGAACATGAATATTTTTTTGTTACAAAATCACATCATCCATTCATACATTCTATTGCGATTCTTGCTTATTACATTCACTTTATAGTGTCTTCTATTAGTCTATTGACATTATGTGAGTCTTAGTGGAACAAGGCAAAGAAAGAGAAGACAGAGGCAGCAAAGAAGGAGCCAACAAGGGGCAAGGCAGCTGAGGCTCCACTGCTTGGGCCAGGGGCTGCGGCAGGAACCTCGGCGGTAGCTACTGCGGCGCTGACGGAGGCAGCGGCGATGAGAACAACGCAGGTGACTTTCTTCATGTCCATTATGAATGAAATGTGCTTTGTTTTTGAGACCCGCAAATGTGCTGATCAAAAAACTCTGTTTAGTTTTATTGTCTTTGCTTGCAGGTCTGAGGTACAACGATGCCCTTGATGGGCTTTTAAAGATGGGGTTTGAGTTATTTTGGGAAAATACCACTTTTTTTGCTTGTGAAACGGTTATAAGTGTATGGTGTTGCATGGTTTTTGGGTTTGCTTCATAGATTTTGGCTAATATACATTGTACATGTGCTATATTTGGGTACAAAACATTTGTTAACCTCATGTTATGGTTAGACAAGTTATAATTAAACTCGAACCATTCAAATACCTATACAAATTTAGATTGTATAGTTGTTGCTAAATTATTTTTTTCTTCTCGTTTCCATTTCTACACCGTTTTGAATTATTCAAGGGTGTGTTTAATGGAACAAATTTAATATTAACAAATTAGTAATATTTTCTGACGCAAAATTAAACGCAATTTATAGTATTGAAGTAAATTTAAATTTTCATTAATTAAATTATTTGTATTAAATAGAATAAAATATGATATCTTTAGGAATTTGTTATTAATAATTTACTAAGTGCGTACCAAAATCTATTAGAGTGGTTAACTTTTACCATTTTATTTTTAATATTTGAGGAATTATGGATTGATTTCTCTTTTAGAGATTTATATTTTTGGAGTCTTTAAAATTATCTATGATATTATATATAGTTAGGGTGAAAATATATGTTAAAGATGTTTTTATACCGTAATGCTAAACTCATTGAAAACTCATGGAAAGTTAAGCAGTTAATGCTTTTTTATTGTACTGAAACAAAACATGATTACCTTATCAAATATTAATGGTATCAATTTGTTTTATATATGTTTTGCATTTGATTTTCTTACTGAATTATGTTTTAGTATAACATTAATAAATAACTAATTATTAAAGTTTTAAAACTATTGATTCGTACAATTTTCTGTTACTTGTTTAATACAAAGGTCTATACCTTTACAAAAAAAATTACATAGGTCTATACCTATTTATTTAGTTTATAATTTCATGTTCATCAAGTTAATTAATAAAGTTGATTCTGAAGCTAATTTTGTGTTTGTACATTATTGTCAGCTTTCTACTGTGCGAATTTGCGTTGCTGTAATATCTAACAAAGGGATGGCATGCTCAGTTTGGATTATTAAATTTAAAAGATTTCATTTTAATTTATTATAATATATCTTAAGTTAGAATAAGTTGGATATCACGTTAATTTGGTTAATTTCGTAACATATGAAAAACTATAATACACGTCACGTTAATCAAAATTAACACAGTAATTATAAAAAAATTGAATGAAAATTTTAAACTTAGAAAACTAAACTGAAACTAATTAAAACTGATATTATATTTCTTAATTATTAATTTTATTTTATTGGGATGCTATTTTTCTATTTTGAAGTTAGGAAAGATAACAGTAAATAAAGAGTTATATGCCATTTATTGTTACGAAAAACGGTCTTATATTTTTTTTTGGTAAAGATTTAATACTTATTTTTACCCAACTAAAAATAAAGTAGTAGATTTAATTGTAATTTTATGTTGAAGTCAGAGATCGAACGTTGGATTTTGGTTAATTTTCATATTAAGGTTGTTAAATAATATTTAATTAAGGAATCATATTTTGTATAGAAATGTCACATTCTATAGACACTTGTGAGTATCACTTCATATTTATTTGATATATTGTTAAATACATTAAAAAAAAATAAGAGTGTCCCTTGATAATAAGAATAAGAGATAATAATTTAAAATTTTTGACAGATAATAATAAAAGAAATTACAAAAGAAAAAAAAATCAAAATTTACTAATTAATAATTATTTAAAAACATGTGAGATTTCCACGTGAATTCGTGCACTCCCTTTGTACCAAACTAGTGTCCCACCCACCCGTGCAATGCACAAAAATTAATTAATTAATTAATTGAAAATATAAATACTTAATGTGTTTATATAGAATTTATTTTATCACCATTATGTATTACTTCTTTTAATCACAATTTAAGTAAAATAATTAATTTAGTTAGTAACATTAAATTTATTTTAAATTTATATTTTTTAAATTACTTATAACATTAATAAAATCAAATATTTTATTAGTTTTAATTATTTTAATCTCTTCATTAATAATATATTGTTAATATAATATTTGTTAATTATTGGGTATAAAGGTGAAGAGAAAAAAAAAAAAAGTCTCTCATCAATAATAAATGATAAAATTATGAATACTTTTAACAACTCTTTTTACATCTATAAACAATTAAAGCTTTATGACAATATTGATATATATAATTTTAGTTAGGATTTTATTTCCGATATTTTACTTTTTAAAGTTTCAAATAAATAGAAGTAAATACAAGAATATTTTGCCGCTAATTAGTCTTGTGTATGTCAATTTATGTTTTTTTTTTCAAAATGAAAATGTTAATAACGTTAATTTTAAATTTAATTAATAATATTGATTTGAAGAACATTTCAAAAAAAAATATAAAAATATCACAAAGATAATATCATAAATAATAATAAGTATCACTTAGATAATTACTTAACATTTTTATGTTCGATAGCAAGTGTTACATGACAATAAAATAAAAATAATAATAATTTTATAATTTTAAGAATGAAAATAAAAATTATAAAATTAAAACTAAAATTCACTTACTCTATTGATAATATATTTAATTCTTTTTTTTTTATCAATAATAACTATAAAAAGAAAAAGTGAGATTTTCACGTGAATTTGTGCGCTCTCTTTGTACCGAATAGTACTTCTGTTTTTAAAATCACAACATAAAAAATTGTTAGTCATGATGCTGCTTCATTTTGAATCATAATAAATAAATAAGGATTAATCATATAAATAAGGATTAAAATATTTGGGTGTTATAAACTTGTAAAAAAGCTTAGAAAAAATTCAAATTATAGTGACATTAGTAATTTCTAGAGTTATTAGGAGTCAGAAAAATATTTAGTTATATTTTGCTTAGGAGTTCTAATTTAATTTTATCATACGCTAAATTATGCGCATATATACACCTCACCAATACCGATCACACTGGCCTCATTCCAGCATCTTAGGAAGTTTGTGAGTAAATAATGAGGATTATAACAAGTCCTAAATTAATTCTTTAAATTTCTTATTTTGTATTATTCGTCTTTATGTTATCTCTTTATGGAATAGTTACCAAACAATCAAAAGTTTATGACGTTGTTTTATTTTTCCTAAGGAACAAGAGGTAATATGATTTATCGTGGAATGCATAACGTGTCATCTTGTGATGACTTATAATATTGAAGATATTAATCTATGAATTTTGGAGGTGGGAGTTGCTATGGTATATACCTGATAAATAACGGTTTTTTTTTAACAATTGATTTTTAGATTAATGAAAATAGAAATAGTTGACATGTCATCTATTTTCTTATTTAGTAATTTTTTATTTACCCCTTTAGTAATTAAAATATATTTTTAAATTTTCAAATAATAATTATTTTAATTAAAAATTTAATTACTATTTTAAAAGTATTTTAATCTTTTTTTGTCGTTGACAATAATCAAATTTCTTAATTAAAATAATTATAATTTTCAAAATTTTGAAAAAATAATTAAATACAGACTAAATTAAATATATATATTATAATAAAATGATGACATAGCAGAAATATAAGGATTATCGATCTAAATAAACTATTTCAAAACTCCTCAATTTATAGGAGTACCATATAATTCTTCATTCACAGGATTTTCTGCCTTTCTTTCGACTGAAGCTGTTAATTCAATAGTCGGTGGTACAACTAAACAAGGCAAAAAGGGGTCAGTTTTTTTTTTGTGCTAAAACTGAATTGGGCCAAATGGCTAAATGGGTCAAATATAATTGGGCCTGAATTGCTCACAAAATTGGGTAAAAACAGTGACAAATTAAGACAGGGCAATTTTGAATCTAATTTGCCCATGATAACCATGCTGCTCATGACTGCTAAAAAAGTGAGGAAGTTGGTAGTTTATTATAGGAAAAAATTCTGATTCTAGGAGCTTCATAGAAACATTATAATTTGCAGAATTTCATATGTAAAAAAGGTAACTTGACCGAGTCAATCAAAATTTATCTTTTTAGCCAACTATCGCTTTATTTACAACTTTTTACTGCTTTCTTTACAAATTCAGTCCTTTATGACACTTCTTTATCTCATTTTCATTAAAAATAATGTAATTAGCCTCTTTCACTCACAGGATTTCTAGAAAGCTTTTTAGGAGTTGACTCAGAATCCATATTCAGAAACAAAATATCTTCTTCAAGTAAATCACCTGGAGGAAAACAGAGTTGGTTATCAGTCATTCACATCATACGAGACCAATACTATAAAAATTCAAACAATAGAATATATTTGTTTATCTCTTTATAAAATTTAAAATAATTAAAATGTATGTGTAAATAAATAAACTAAATAAATTTTAATAGTTAATATCTTAGTATTTACAAGTAAAAAAGTAAGAAGATTAATATTTTTTTACACGTTAAGTTAAGGATAACTGTTCATGGCTGTGACTTTTGCAAGAGCCACAGTGTGAGCTTAATCTGAGTATGAGAGTGACCTCCCTTTCCTTCTCTATATTCCCTATTTATAATCATTTCTAGAGCTATACTCTGTCAACCACTTTGTAGAACGAATCACTTTCGGAGAACTGGCTAGAGGCGGAAGGTCGGGAAGAGTTCGACCAAAATAGATTGTTCAAGAGGGTTGAAGGTCGATCAATACATAGCCTCCAAAGTACCGAGTGGAGCGTTAGACACTTTGAATTGGAGCTGGCTGAAATGAGTTTAACTAACCGCTTATCTCAGAATCTTCATTTATAAATAGTCCTTGTAAAAACAATTCATCTTTGGGGTCTTTGGACCTCTCTTAGGGTCTTGGACATTGCCTAGAAGGTCTTTAGACTGACTCTCTCAGGGTCTCATTTATTATGGGTCTTTGGATTGCTTCTCTCAAGGTCTTTAATGTTGGGATTTTTGGACCACCTCTCTCAAGGTCTTCATTTATTGCCTGGGGGGTTTTTTGGACCGCTTCTCTTAGGATTTTCATTTATTGCCTAGGAGTCTTTGGACTACCTCTCTCAGGATCTTCATTTATTATTTGTGGGGTCTTTGGACTGCCTCTCTTAAGGTCTTCAATGTTGTTGGGAGGCAAAATACTTTTGATATCTGCACAAATGATGAACTATGACCCTAGACATTTTAAAATATGAAACTTAGTTATAGTATGCACCTAAGTTTGGGAATTCTCTGTTGCATTGTGGACGGGCCGGCGGAGGATGACTGAGCTCAAGTATATCAATTTATGCATAAATGGATGAGGATAATTAGCTTTGATAAATGCAAACTATATGATGTTACTACAACTATACTCGACAATAGCTATTAAATAAAATAGAGAATACCAGAACACCAGAATTTAATGAGGTTCGGCAAATAAATAAAATAGAGAATACCAGAACACCAGAATTTAATGAGGTTCGGCAAATTAAGCCTACGTCCTCGGACACTATCAAAATAATATTTCACTAATGAAGAAATATTACAAATAGAGAGAATGAAGACTACTAAGCAAATAAAAGAGGAAATGCTTAAGTAGTTAGGATGATACAACTAAGGTGAGGGGTTTTCATTTTATAACTAAAACAAAAGGCCCATATTTCAATTGTTTCCGATGTGGGATTTAAAATCCCAATTGTGAGCCATAAAGTCAACATATGATTGGTTCAATATGTCCACAATTACTCCAGTTGGATCTAGTTATTAGATAACCAAATTGGTGGAAAGAATATAAAAATGGAGAAATCTACTTGAAACTAAATTTCTTCCAAAGCACACCTTAAAGTCTGCTTACCGGAGTCAAAACAATTTAAAAAAAACAGCAACAACGATTTTCCTAATAACAAATAACTTTTTCTCTAATGTTGTCCTTGCCATCTTGATGTGGATCATGGACTAGGTTGAGGAACTGTCCTTTATGCTTTAAAAATTGTGTAACTAGCAGTTTGCATACTATAGTAAAGGCAGGATTAAAATCGAAGACAAATGTCATGATGGAAGCCAATAGCCCCATCCACACATAAACTAGGCTTATTATATTCAAGAGTACGTATCACAATGTTAATTTTTGTCTATACATTATTAAACAAAACAGACAAGATATATTTGTCCGTGAAAAGGTGATAAAAACAAATGGAAAACAGTTACCAAATCATTTGTTTTAGACAAACGAATGCCGCATAGGAAACTGCCTACACCATAAAATAAATCACTGATTTTTCAAGAAAGGGAAATCCTACCAAAGTTACAATTTTACCTATGGTATTGCAATAGGGGAGTAAACATTGAAATCTTAGTCTAAGGTGCTACAACAGATTAGTGATGATCAGCAGCAACCAGTGCAAAATTTGAAGTTTCTCTACTAAAAAGCTAACTTACTATCACAAGGATTGTGTATACACTTGGGATGCAAAAGAACTATTCCCAATTAGCATTTTTTTTTACCATGAACCATATAAAGTTCACATAATTATGGCAGTTAATAGTAATGATAAGTGGATGGACCTAACTAACACGTGTGAAGCAGAGAAGCTCAAGCAATGCACAACTCTCACATAATCAGCAACTTATGGGCTTATAGCCAATAATTTTCTTATGCTTTCCATTTCAATTATATTTGCATAAACATGTGGGAAATTAACCTTTAATGATGTTCTTCAAATGATGGGGGACTGTGTACTAGTACGACACTATGCAGCAAGTTAAAATTTATAAAAGTATAATGATGTTTCTTCAATGACCATTCGATGCACTGCAAAACATAATTATCTTTTGCATGCAAATCAAATCAATCAGGATTCTAACCAATTCACTGATGAAGTCAGCGTAAAACCAAAAGAAAATTATACAATTCAAATGTTTTTAACTTTTAAAACATTATGTCACCAATTTCAATGGAATCATTATTTTAAATTGTAAACTAAAAAGTCTGATATAACACCTGCAAGATGTTGAAATTTATTAGATTGTACAGGAAGGAAATCAACATACTATGAATCTCCCTTTTGAGCACTGGAAGACAGTAATTGTGAGGTTGTAAGCCACCTTGGAACAAAGCATTACGATTGAGCTTAATCCGAGTCTGAGAGTGATTCTCCCTTTTCCTCTTACTGTTCCTTATTTATAATTATTTCTGGAACTGTACTATGTGAATCACTTTGTAGAATTAGCCACTTTTGGAGAACCGACTAAAGATGAAAGATCGAGAAGAGTTCGAGTTACCATTTTAATAATGGACTTCATATGTTACCAGACATTTTCTACGTATAATCAATTCTCAAATCATAATTTTAGTTCAAGATCATTTTTACTATTTTTCCAAAAGTTTTTCCTTATAAAAGTAACTTTAGTAGCGACTAGTTTTTCATTATTTTAAGCTTTCATGTGGTCACATCCTGATTTTAGTTGCAAATCTCTATAATGTAATTTATCAATCTAATATATATTATTCTGAAACACATGTTAAGTAGTCAACACGTATATAGAATAGCATCATTCTTGCTTACATTCTTAATTTACTATTTAGGGAGTCGATAAATAAGCGTGAATAATCGTTGTCATTAAGTTATGGAACATGAATATTTTCTGTTACAAAATCACATCACCCATTCGTACATTCTATTACTATTCTTGCTTACATTCTTCACTTTAATGTATCTTCTATTAGTCTCTTGGCATGTCATGGTTAGTGGAACAAGGCAAAGAAAGAGAAGACAGAGGCACCAACGAAGGAGCCAATAAGGGGCAAGGCAGCTGAGGCTCCACTGCTTGGGCCAGGGGCTGCGGCAGGAACCTCGGCGGTAGCTACTACGGCGCTGACGGAGGCAGCGGCGATGAGAACAACGCAGGTGACTTTCTTCATGTCCATGATGAATGAAATGTGATTTGTTTTTGAGACCCGCAAATGTGCTGATCAAAAAACTGTGTTTAGTTTTATTATCTTTACTTGCAGGTCTGAGGTACAAAGGTGTTCTTGATAGGCTTTTAAAGACCAGGTTTGAGTTATTTCGGAAAACATTACTTTTTTGGCTTGTTAAACGGTTATAAATGCATGGTCTTGCATGGTTTCAGGATTTGCTTCTTAGGTTTTGGCTGATATACTTCACACGTGTTGTATTTGGGTACAAAAGGTTTGTCAACCTATTGCTATGCTTAGACAAGTTGTAATTAAATTAGAACCATTCGAATGTCTACACAACTTCATATCGTAATAGTTGTTATTTATGTTTATTTTTTTCTTCTCAGTTCTATTCCTATACCATTTTTAGTTATTTGAAGGTGTGTTTAACGGAACAAATTTAATATTAACAATTAAGTTAGTAATAACTTCTAAAGAAAAAAAAATACAATTTATAGTGTTCTATTAAAGTTGAAATTTCATTAATTAGTTTTTTTAACATTAAATAGAATAAAGAATGATATCTTTAGGAGATATACTGTTATTAATTAGTGTTAATTCCTTTAATATCTTCATCAATAATATATTTATTTTTATTACCGAATAAGAGTCAAAATTCTCTCATCAATAATAAACAATACAATTATGAATTTATTAACAACTTTACATATATAAACAATTAAAACTTCATGACAATATTTGGGAATGTGAATTTGAAAATAATTGTTACTTGTGCTTGTCCCGTATGAGGCAGGAGACACATCGGAGGCATTGTCAAACAAAATTGCATATGTTGAATGGGAATTGTAATGAAGGCCTTCTACTTCAGTTTTTGTACTTGCTTATGAGGAACAAGGAAGAGCAGAATATTTGGGGTGGGAAAGGGGAAGTTTGCAAGCTTTAGTGCGATCATTTTGTGGTTGTCAAAAATTGCCAACAAATGTTAAGTTGCAACAGTCTCTGAGTGCATTTTTTGTGACAGTTTATAGCTATAAAAAATTGTATTTTCAACATGAAATCGGTTTGCTAGCTAGTAATGGTTCTAACTTCGTGAGAGATAAGGACTAAATTCACAAATTTATAAAAGTTATGGACCAGATTCATCAAAATTTGATAGACATTTTAATTACGTTTTATCGAAAGCATTGAAACCAAAAACATATTTCTTCCTATTAAAATCATTCGACATTGATTTATTGACATTTTGCAATGTCCTTCCTTTCATCCAATATTACGTACAAGAAAAATGTATTTTAGCGATCGAAATTAGCGACCGATTTTCACAGTTATTAAATAGAGACAGAATTAGTAATTGAAAAGGTATTTTTTTTTAAAAAAATTAGCGACCGATTTAGCGATAGGAAAAAAATATATATATACTAGCAACGGAAATAGGGTCCAATTTCACAAAAATAAAAAAATAAAAAATACATTAGTGACCGAAACTAAAAATCACAAAAAATAAAAAAAATATTTATTAGCGACGGAATTAGCGACCGAATTTTTAAAAATAAAAAATATTTGTTAGCCACGGACTTAGCGACCGAATTTCTTAAAATAAAAAAATAAAAATCATAAATTAGCAACCGATTTAGCAACCGAAGTTTAAAAATAAAATAAATTTAAAATATTTATTAGAGACGGAATTAGCGACCGAATTACGAAAATAAAAATATAAATAAATTAGCTACCAAAATTAAAAAATTAAAAAATAAAAAAAATAAAAATATTTATTAACGATGAAATTAGTGACCGAATTTTGAAAAATAAAAAAATAAAAATATATATTAGCGATTGAAATAGAGATAGAAAATAAAACGAAAAAAATGTAGCGACCGAATTAGAGACCGAAAATAAAACGAAAAAAGTTAAACGACCGATTTTCAAATTTTTGAAATGTTTTTTTCCCTCTCTTTTTCCTTCTCCCTCCCTTATTTAAACACTCTTCCTCTCCTCCTCTCACTCCTCCTCCTCCTCCGCCGTCGCCACCACCGTCACCGCAACCACCACCATCGCTTCCTATCTCTTCGTTCCTCATCTCCTCTCTATTCTCCACTCACCTATCTTCCTTCACAACCACTACCACCATTTTCCTTCCACACCTTCCATCCCTCCCTTTCCTCTCCTTTTTCCCCACTTTTTTCCTTCTCTCTCACTCCCTCCTCCCTCCTCCCTCTCCTAACCTTCAACAATCTACCACTGCCACCACCAAAAATAACGACCGACCAAATTATTTAAATAGCGCTCACATTAGCGACGGATTTTTTAAAATATAAATATTTAACAATAAAAAACTCATGGGATTATTTTAATAATATAAAATAGCGAACAATTTAGCGACCGAATTTTAAATATAGTCAGTCACTGAATGTATTTCGGTCGTAAAATATTTAACAACTTGGATTTTAGAGACGGAAATTAATCGGTCTCTAAGTCGTCACTAAGCCATTTTGCGACCAAATATAACTTTAGCGACTATTTTCGAGCTTTAGTGATTGATTATTTGTGGTGATTGTAGATATAACTCAAATATTACACGTGTGCGTCAATAAACAATGTAGTTTAATTTTATAGTATTATTGTGTACATTCGACAATATAGACATTCACATTGGGAGAATGAAATATATAAATAGAAGTACGATTAATTGCTAAGGACATGCTCAATCTAAGAAGTTAGATGAGAGTTATACTGTAAGAACTCACCTCTGCAAAATTCTCAACTCAACATAACTTATAAGGTCAAAATGTGGATACTCGTTGCAGTAATAGCCACTACCCTAAAGATAACTTCTTACATCATTAATTGTAAGTTATTCCTTTGTTATAGATATTAACGATGTAAAATGTGATAATCTTTTGCATCAAATATTGACTAGATGTAAAAAAAATACTTTTATTATATAAATTTGTTGTAAAAAGTGTAAAAAAATACTTTTTACATAAGTTATAAACCCAATGTGAATAAGGTTTTTTTTTTTTAAATTAATCTTCAGTCCAACACAAGTTCGAATCCCCTCAGAATACCCATTAACACCCAAATGTTCTGAATATTACCCTCCCCTATTACCAGGGTGTCATCTGCATATTGTAGAATAATAGAAAATTCAGAGTCTCCATAGACTTTAAAATTGAGAAATTCCCATCTGCTACTGCTTTGTGCATCAGCCAAGTCATCTTAATCTCTCTGGTAGGACTTCCATTCACCAATATAGATACCGAGCCTGCTTGAATGCATCTTTACATCCATCTCCTCTGTTTTTCACAAAAGCCTGTTCTAACCATCATGCCGTCTAATTTAAGAATAATGCAATCTTTTTTCCTTTTTTTGGCAAGGAGATATTGTTTTATGAAGAACTTTTGCTATAATTTGATTAATGCTGGTGATCAAAGAAATGGGTCTAAACTCATGAAGGTCTAAACTCATGAAATGGATATGAAACTTATATTTCACTCACTTAATCTCTTTCCATCGAATTGGTCTTTAAGTAAAGTAGTATCATCAGTCACAATTTCATGATTAAGTTAATAATTAAACTCTATTAGTTAAATAATATAAGTAATAAAATTACTATCAACACTCTTCCTGGATATTTTTTTAGCTTTCAATAGTTAACACACTTGTGTCTCGCACTTCAATTTTTTTTTTCATTATTTTTACTGTACGTTTTGTAAGATTTGAAAATGCAACATGTCGATGGACCACCTTTATGTTCATCTAAGAAAAAGAAAAATTAATAACTTGTCGGTGTCTATATTGACATTAAAAAAAATTACGATAGTGAAATCCGTATTACTTACATGCTGCTCCAGATACCACACAAAACTATGTTATTTAGGTGTTTATTTTTATTTTTTTGTTCACTTTTTGGCTTTGTTTGTACGTGTATATCCGCATGAGCTTTTAGTTATAGGCTAATAGCTATTATAATGGATGCTTTGTAATTGAAACCCAGTGTATTCTTGTCACTTCAAGATTTTATTTTGTTTTATCATTTAAAGTTGATTTGTTATTTTAACTACAAGACAAGAAATATTGAATGGTGACGTAGAGGAGGGTTTCGAGGAATACAAATAACCTTTGTTTTTTTTTTTTTTTTCAGATTTTGAGAGCATCCGGAATAACTAGTGAATTACAACTTTATTGTACCACAATTGGTGCATTGATCTTTGCAGCCTTAATGCGTTTTGCTGGTTGGTTTCATTATCACAAAGCTGCTTCAAAATTGACTTGGTTCCAAGATGTAGAATCTATGTTGAAATCTATATCGATATGCACTTTAGTGAGATCGACATAGATTACTCGTAATCCATTTGTTATTATCAAATGTATTGAAAATGGAATCAATAAACAAAAAAAGTCTTTTTTTTATTGAAATCTTTTCCTTATATTTTCTATTTACAGATCTTGATATGAATCTTGAATATTAGCAAGATCCAAATTTGTGGAAATGAAATATGTAATGTAATACATAATTTAGCGACCAAAATTATTTTTTTTAAAAAAAATTTAACAACCAATTTAGCAACCGAAAATAAAAAAGTATGTATTAGCGACTGAAATAGAGACGGAAATGAAAAGAACAAAAAATTACATTTTGCAATCAAATTAGAAACCATAAAAAATAAAAAATATAAAAAAAGTAATTTAACGACCGAAAATAAAAACGTCAAAAAATTAAAAAAAAATATATTAACAACCGATTTAACGATCGATTTTCAAATTTTCGAAAAGGTTTTTCTCTCTCTTTTTTTCCCACTCCCTTTTATTTAAACACTCCTCCCCTCCCTCCCTCTTCTACCTTTCACTCACTCTCTCCCCCACTGCTACCACCACTGCCACTGCCACCACCATTCCGCCGCCACCGTCGTTGCCTCCCTTCCCTTCCTCCTTCTTCTCCTCTCTATTCTCCACCCACATCTCCTCCTTCTCTCTTCCACCACCACCACCTCTTCTCCATTCCATACCTCGTTCCACTCTTTTCTCTCATCCCTTCCCTTCCTCTCCTCCTTCCATTCCTTGTCCTCCTTCTCCTCCTTCCATTCCTTGTCCTCCCTCTCCTCCTTCCATTCCTTGTCCTCCCTCCCTCTCCTTCCCCTTTCTTTTTCCTTCTCCCTCACTCCCTCCTCCATCTCCTAACCACTAACCAACCGCTATCGCCACCCATCTACTTTTAAAAAAAAATAAGTAACTGATTTAGTGACCAATTATTTAAAATAAAAATTAAAAAATAGCAATCAAATTATTTAAAATAAAAATTCAAAATAGCGATCGAATTAGCGACCAATTTTTTAATATTAAATAATTAAAATAAAAAATTAGCTACCAAACTTTAAAAAATAAAATAACGACCGATTTAGCGACTGACTTCCAATTAACCACAAAAACAATTCGGTGATTAAATTGTTTAGCGACTAGGCTTTTGAGAGGGAAAATTATCGGTTGCTAATTCCGTCTCTAAGCTATTTAGTGATCAAATCCAACATTAGCGATCGATTTTCAAATTTAGCAATCGATTTAAAAAATAATAATTATAAAAAGAGAAATTAAAGAAATAAATTATTGGTGCTAATATTAATATAATTATCTTGGTTATATACGTGTTGCTTCTAGAATCACACAAAACTTTATTAATGATGTGTATTTCTTCTTTTATTTTTTGGTTTTTGTTGTATATGTAAATATCTTCCTTTATTCACTTATCTAAATCAGTGCATGTAAATTGATGTGAGACATGGTGCAACGCTTTTAGATATATAATTAGTTCTAGTCCAATAAATCTCTCATCAATAGTAATTGGAATACTTAGTTTTGTTTTTTTTTTTTTTTTAAGCTTAAATGTATTTTTATCCATAGTTTATCAAATGTACAACGCGTGGGTAACATGATATTAAAGATTACGTGTGATGTTGAAATGACTTTCAAATTTTTTTTTTTTTTTAAAGTATTCAAGATGGAATTTTAACTTACTACTCAGTAGTCTATTAGCATTTATTTAGTATATGTTTCAAAAATATATTATATATAACTTAAATGTATATATAACAAGAAGTATACATATATTTACTACTATAAAATAAACAATATAATATTATAAAATCAAATAAAATATAATGTGATTTTTTATAATACATATCATAATTATGACTTAATTGTTCTATATTAAATAATTTATTTTTTATAAAACTTTTTTGTTTTAATTTCTTATATTTTTATTTTGATACTCCAATAAATAGAATAAAATATTATTGTTGACTTAATAAATTTTTTTATACTAAAATATATTAATATAACTATTCTTCTACAGTCAATTTTTTGCAATAATTTTTTTAATTAAAAAAACTAAATAAGTTATATGATATTAAAATTAAAACGGTTATCTTAGTTATTCAAATATATTATTATTATTATTATTATTATTATTATTATTATTATTATTATTGAGGTAATAATTTTTCCTTGACATAAAAAATGTTATTTAAAATTTTAAGATATTAATAAAAAGGATTATTTTAATTTGAATTAAAATATTGAAATACAAAATAAATTTTCAAGACAAGAATAAAAAGGAATTCCTAGGAGCTTTATAGCAACGTTATCATCTCATAATTTCATATAAAAAAGCTTCTCCACCAAATTAATTAAAATTATCTTTTCAACCAAGTTTAGCTTTATTTATAGCTTTATTTACAACTTGTTTTTTACTGCTTCCTTTTCAAATTCATTTGTTTTTACCACACTTTTTTACCTCATTTTCGTTACCAGTAGCATAATTAGCCTCTTTTATTCACACGACGACTTTAAAATAAATTGAGAACCCATATTGAGGCTCTTCCTCGAGTAAATCACCTAAAGATGAGTTCGTTATTAGTCATTCACACGACTAATCAAATCACATTATTCAAGATCAATATTATTAAGATTCAATATATTAATTTCTTTATTTCTTTAGAAAAATTAAAGTACGTAAATAAATCAAATAAATAAATTTTAAGAATTAATAAGTTTTAGTAATTTTACAAATAAGAAAATAATATTAATATTATTTTCAATTTTATAAGAGACGCTAATAAATTTCCTACGTGAAATTAATTCCTAAATCCAATTTTTAGTTTGAGAATTTTTTTAGTGTACGTTTTCCAAATATTTTCTCTAATAAAAGTAAAATTTAGCAGCTACTACCTTTTTCATTATTTTAAACTTTTTCATCGTCATGTTACCATTCGATTGCAACGCTCTATAATATAATTTATCAATCTATCGTATGTTATACCAAAACACAAGTTAGAGAATCGACATAATATCATTAATATTCTCTATTACGAAATCACATCATTTATTGAACTATTGTCATTCCTCCTTACATTCTTGACTTAAAAATTTCTGCTTACATTCTTGACTTTAAAATTTATTTTCTTAGTCTCTTGCCATGTCACATAGTTAGTGGAACAAGGCAAAGAAAGAGAAGACAGAGGCAGCAACGAAGGAGCCAACAAGGGGCAAGGCAGCTGAGGCTCCACTGCTTGGGCCAGGGGCTGCGGCAGGAACCTCGGCGGTAGCTACGACGGCGCTGACGGAGGCAGCGGCGATGAGAACAGCGCAGGTGACCTTCTTCATGTCCATGATGAATGAAATGTGACTTCTTTTGGAGACCCCCGAATGTGCTGATCAAAAAACTGTGTGTAGTTTAATTGTCTTTGCTTGCAGGTCTGAGGTACAACGATGCTCTTCATGGGCTTTTAAAGATGTGGTTTGAGTTATTTTGGGAAAACAACACTTTTTTTGCCTTGTGAAACGGTCATAAGTGTATAAGTGTATGGTTTTGCATGGTTTTAGGGTTTGCTTCGTAGGTTTGGGTTAATATATTTTATACATGTGTTGTATTTCGGCACAAAAGATATGTCAACCTCATGTTATGCTTAAGATGGAAGTAAACTAGAACCATTCAAGTACCTACGCAAATTGAGATTGTAATAGTTGTTGCTAAATATGTTTATTTTTTTTTCTTCTCGTTCATATTCATACACCATTTTTAGTTATTAGAGACTGCGTTTAACGGAACAAATTTAATATTAACAAATTAGGAATTAGTTATAACGAAAAATGAAACCCAATTAATTGTGTTCGATTAAAGTTGAAATTTCATTAATTAAATTTTTTTACATTAACTAGAACAAGGAGTGATATATCGAAGAATTAGTTATTATTAATTTACTAAGTGTAAATGAAAATCTATTATAGAGTGGTTAACTTTTCCCATTTTGTACCTTATAAATATAACTTATATAAGTTTTGAAATTATTTATTCGTACAATTATATGTCATTTGTTGAACACATAGATCTATACCTATTTATTTATAGCATCACCAATAAAGTTATTTAACTTAGATCTTATAAATTGTTGAAGTTTTTATGAGTTTTTAATCATTTAATAAAAATTTATATTTTTATATAAAAATTGGTTGCTTGTATAAGCTTGTATGAAGTTCATAAATCTAACATGTACTAGTGCTCACAAAAATAAATTAAGAATGCACTTAATCCATCAGACATTGGAAATGCTATATATTGGTTAATAATTCATGTTCGTAAAGTTAATTAATAAGTTGATTTCCAAGCTCATTTTGAGTTTATACATTTCATTGTCAGCCATATACTTCTACTGTGCGAAATTGTGTACATTAATTAAAAAAAAAGAGAGATTGTCATTCTATTTGGCAATGGAAATCAGCTATTATATTTGTATGATCTGATCACTTCCTATTCCTTTAATTGAAACACAGGATGAAATAAAATTTTGTTCTCCCATTTTAATTTTTTTTTCAATTAAATTACTTTCTTTTAAGTTTAAAATTTTTAATTTATTCTTTTAAAATATTTCTTGTCGCACAAATTTGATCAATGACACATGAAGAAATGTCACATTAACTAAAATTATCATTGTCATGTAAAATTTTTTATGAAATTAATGACCAATTTAATGTAATAGAAATTCTTTAAGAGATTAAATTTTTTTTTTTGAATTTAAGGACTAAATTAAACTAAAAATTAACCAAATAGATATTAGATTGAAAATTACATTCTCTTAATTATTATTTTTTAATGAGTTGTTATTTTCTATTTTGAAGAAAGAAAATATACCGGAAAATGAAGAACAGCTCATACATTTACTATTTTCTCCTTCAACGAGCAAGTGTCAATTGTTCGACAAATTTTCCCCCGCTCAAACTCTTTTCTTCTTTTCTGGCTTTTTTAAATTTCTTTTTCTTTTGTTTTTAAATTTTTTCACACCTTCCCCCTTCAACTTCTTTCACTTTTTCTCTCTTTTCCATAGTTCTTCTCCATGCCAAAAAATGCTACTTTTTCCTTTTTACTCCCGGTCCTTCCTTGCACTCTTTTCTTTCTATTTTTTTAATCAAGCATCGATGTTGTTACTACTAGAAAATTTAAAATTTGCTACCAAATAATTTTGTGACTAATTTTAAAATCAATAGTTATTTTGTAGCTAATTTCTAGTAAAAATAATTAGCTACAAAATTACTATAATATTAATGATAGCATGAAATAAGTAGCAAATTAGTTATGAAAATAATCTTAGTTAATTTGTAATAAAATGTTAAAATTTGTAGTTATTTTCTAGCTAATTTGTAGTAATAAGAAGTATAAATGAATATAACTTAAATTTAGCTAAAAAAAAAATAATATTTTAGTTAATTACTTAGGATTTAGCTACTAATTTAAATGATAACTAAAATTAGTAGCAAAATAAAAAAAAATCTTATAGTATGTTCCCGGAAAATTAATCTGATTAAAATGCTCTCATCTTCTCGTTATATTTGTCCTATATTAGTGAACATGAGAACTACATATGTACATATGTGTAAGAAGGATCTCGAGATTATATATCTTTTTTAAATATGCTATTATATATTTTTTCAATTTCAGATGCATGTCTACGAACTAACACCTACTCTAAAGCATACTTAAGAGTTGGTTGATTTTGTATAAGATTACCTATTGTTTTGGGGTTTTGGTTGAGGACGAATGTTTAAGGGATAGAAAATTAACTAAATGGTGTAGTTGAAATTGATAGAAGATTGGTATTGACTTGTTTTTGTTTCTTTGTTCATATGAAGATTCTCTTTCTCTGTTTATGTGTTGATATTTTGTAAATGTGACATTAAAAAAAAAGTTTATATATGGTGCATGGTTGAATAGAAATCAATACTACAAACTATTACACTATAAAGTGTTGGTTATTCAAAAGAAAGGTGTAGCCAATGTTGGGCTTTGTACCTCTATTTATATATACACTTATAATATGATTTACATTAATCATACACATTGAACTGATTTGTATTTATTGTAAATACATAGTTATCTTATAACAACTTAGACGTTGGTCCTTAAGGATAGGATTGCTTGACTTGAAGCTACTTATAATGAAGATCTTTGTCGTGAATATTGTGAACACCAGAGTGAATGCGCTTTTGTATAACAAAATGAAAGAGAAGCTTATGTATGTCACTTACTTTTAATGTACTGACTCATTTAATAATAATATGTTTGCTAACAACACTACAAAAAATTTCAATTTTAGCGACCGAAAACATCGGTTGCTAAACCTACAAATGGTTGCTAACATCATATTTCGGTCGCAAAATGGTTTAGTGATGGAATTAGAGACCGACTTTGTTCCGTTATGAAAAGTCGAGTCGCTAAACATTTTGTGACTGAAATTCATTCGGTGGCTAACTATAATTAAAATTCGGTCGCTATTTATATTATCAAAATAATCCCATGACTTTTTTTTTATTTTTAATTATTTATATATTAAAAAATACTTTGCTAATTCGGTCGCTATTTTTATTTTTTTAAAATAATTTGGATGCTAAATCGGTTGCTATTTTTTTTTTAAATAGTTGGGTAGTGGTGGTTGTGGATTGTTGGTGGTTAGGGGAGGGGGAAAAAGATAGGGAGAAGGGAGAGGAAAGGAAGGAGAGAAAGGAATGAAAGGAAGGTGGTGGTGGTGGTTGATTGTTGGTGGTTAGGGGAGGGGGGAGGGAGGAGGAAAAAGAGTGGGAGAAAATAGAGGAAAGGGAGGGATGGAGGAGTGGAGAATAGAGAGAAGAGGAAGGAAGGGATAGGAAGTGGAGGCGGTGGCTGTGGCGGTGGCGGTGGTGGCGGCGGAGGAGAGGAGAGAGTAAAGGAAGGAGAGAAGGAAGTAAAGGAAGGAGTGGAGGAGTGTTTAAATAAGGGAGGGAGAAGGAAAAAGAGAAGGAAATAAAGGAGGGAAAAAAACATATCAAAAATTTGAAAATCGATCGCTAATTTATTTTTTATTTTTTATTATTTTTAAATTTCGGGTGCCAAATCAGTAGCTAATTTATTTTTTTAATTTTTTATTTTTTCGAAATTCGGTCGCTAAATTTGTCTCTAATAAATATTTTTATTCTTTTAAATTTTTATTTTCGGTCGCTAAATTGGTTGCTAATGTATTTTTTATTTTTAAAAATTCGGTCGCTAAGTTCGACCCTAATAAATATTTTTTTATTTTTAATTTTTAAATTTTGGTCGCTAAATCGGTCACTAATGTATTTTTTATTTTTTAATTTTTAAATTTCCGTCGCTAATAAAATATTTTTTATTTTTGATTTTTAGTTTCGATCGCTAATGTATTTTTATTTTTTTCTTTTTCAGAAATTTGGTCGCTATTTCTGTCTCTAAAATATTTTTTATTTTTATTTTTTTCGGGACTAAATCGGTCGCTAATTTTTTTTTTAAAAACCTCTTAGGTCACTAATTCCGTCTCTATTTAGCAACTGCGTAAATCGATCGCTAATTTTGGTGGCTAAAAAATTTTTTCTTGTACTGGAAGACAAAGAAGTATTGAGATTGTTGGATATAAATGTCAACTCTTTGTTCAGTTATGAATGTCGAATTTGAATGTTGGGTTGATGGATATTTAGTACAGAACATTAATGATATTATTGCTATTTGAATTTTGAATCCTGGAGCCAAAAAAATTTGTTTGATTATGGTATTTAGCTTTGTTGTTTATAAAAGATGCATGTATATGTGTCGAAGAATTGTTGATTTGATAAACCCATATCTGATGGAGTTGATCTTGGAGGTTCCTGTGAGGGTGGTCAAGGATTTTTCTGTAATGGACTATTATGGTACTGACTGTTGAACAGTGTTTGTAGCAAAGACTACCTCTGTGATTAGTCTGCCAATGTTTTAAAGTTGATAAGCATAAATAGTCTTACGACGTTGCCTTTACTAATTATTATCTTGTCAACAAACTATTAATATATAGATTTAAATATATTTTATATATAAGTAAATATTACTCTATTTAATTTTAACTTATTTATTGGTGTTAAAATCAATTAATTAATGTATTTATTATTTTATATAAATAAGATAATTATATATAATTTATTTTAATAATTTTAATATATTATGAACAATGATTTTATTTCTTTAAATTTATTAATTTACTTTTAACATTATATTTTTTAAAAATAAATATATAATTTAAATTTAATATATTATTTTTAATATTATTTTATATTTCATTTATTAATTTTTACTTATGTTAATATAATATGTTTTTTAAAATATATCTCAAACAGTAATTTTGTCTTCAAAGGAAAAAATAAATTAAACTATAATATATTAAAATCATTTAAAATTGATAAATTAAAATGTAAAAGCAACATAAAAATGATATATTAAAATAAAATTATAAATTTCTATTTTTAAAAATATAATATTAAAGTAAATTAGTGAATTAAAAAATAAAAATAATATTAAAAATGATAAAAATACTGTTTATAATATATTCAAAAATAAATTATAAAATTAAATTATATGTGATTATCTTATTTATATAAAATAATAAATACATTAATTTTATTAAAAAATAAAAAATGTATTAATTAATTAAATTACACATTTATAAATAATCTAATTATCTTAATTTAAAATATTTTTTATTATCTTAATATTTTAATTGATAGTCAAGCCATCATTAATCTAACTAGAGTCAATAAAAAAATTAAAAATTAAACTAAAATTAAAATAACAAAAATTATTTATATAAATTAATACTATACAAAATTATATTTACATCAACTTAAAACATATTTAAGTGTCATGAATGTTACAAACATATCCATTACAACCACTAAATCTCTATTGGAATTTAATTTATTAGATCTCATCCCTTATAAAATAGGATACCTTTAGAATTCCAAGGCATAAAGAAGATCATATCATTGAGTCTAACACCCAAGTCTTTTACAACTAGAACTAGAATATCTACTCCCACGTTCTTCGATGGAACACACCAAAAAAAGAAAAAACTTATTATAACTTGAACTAGACTGTATGGTGGTAATAACTCGTCTCCTATGACTATAAATCACCCAAACGACTAAAATAATCGATTATTACAATTTATACCCCAAAATAACCTCATGTCTAACGATGACATGTTTGCATAAAGAAAATAGGAAGCACCGATAAATATTAGTGATTATAGCATGCATAATTAGTTACACCTAACCAAATTAAGTAGATTCTACGGTATTGGTCAAAACATGGAATTAGACTTTATCCATTAACTAAGAACAATAATGTTTTATCTTTCTGTTTTATTCCATGAGATTTAATGTTAATTAAAATAATAATAGATATTAATTTCAGGGTCGTCTAGCTAAACTTATAAATAAATTCTTGTCACTAATCAAAATGATAAAATTTATAATTTGAATAAAATTTGTGTTTTTATTCTTAGGTTAAAGATCTTTTATAATGTTGGTTATATCAGTAGATCGCAATTAAAGTCACACTTTAATAAATTTGATTTTACCGATAGGTCACGATTATGGTCATGTTTTCCCTTCACCTATTTTCGAAATAATCTATTTTAAAATTGTATTAAAATTTAATTATATATTCTACCATGAAATAATGCATGTGGAAGAGACAAAAAAAAATAACTTATAAGGGTCTATTTGTTGTAATCACCGGTACACTTTTGCTATAAAGGCCGGCCGGCCATAGAATATCTCAAATTATTATAAACATGTACACTTTTTTTTCTACTCATTCTCACTTTTATTTTCTTTTTATCATATGACTTTTCACATATAGAATGCTCACTCTTTATTTTATTTTATTTTATTTGTATCTCTCTTTTCTGCCACCTAAATTTAGCCCAAAAAATGAAATTTAGTTGAATATTTCTCATCTAAAAAGTCGATCTTGATAACTTGATATTATAATGTGCACCAACCAATACTTTGTTGAACTTAATGATGACAGTTCCTTTGTCAGAATTGGCTTTGTCAAATTTAATGCTCTGTCATTACTTAATTTCCTTGAATTTGATATGTTTCAATAATGAATTATCGCAGACAAGAAGTAAAATCCAGAATCTTCAAGTCAAGACTTGTTCAAGACTTTTCTTTTGGTTTAGTTCGTTCCCCATGTATATCAAAACTTGGATGAAAGTGGATATAAGTGAATTTCTTGTAAAATACAATGAAAATAACTTGATGTATTTTTACTATACATTGCGATCATGTAGATAAAATAAAGTGTATAAGCATAATAGTTCTTTGTGCCTAGATTACACCTTTCTAGAATACAACAAACAATAGCAATTGAGCTGGTTACGTGGATTACAATCACATAATATCCTTCTTCTCGGTTAAATACTAAATTTTTAGAGATTTTATTTATTATTACATTCCTTTTAACAATTTTTTCTGATATTTTTCTTAATCTTTCTTTTCCACAATTCTGCTACCACCACTACGTGGTAGCTGACACTATAGGAATGGAGAAGTTGTAATTTTATGTAGATCTTTGAGTAATTCATGAAATAAGTTAATCATTATATATACATATTCTTTCAGAGGTTGAACTTTATTTCCAGTTAAAAATAAAATAAAGTTATTAATTATTTCTTTTAAAAACAATTAATTTCGTATTTATTAATCCAAAAAAAATTCAATCTTTAATATTTTAATTATATCCTAAATTGAAGGTCCTTGTTAAGATGCAAAGTGAGAAATATAATTTTACGGCTTTTCAAATTTCTTCTTATATCTCCACAACATTCATTAGAATAGAATCAAGAATTATAATATTGGGAGCAACCACACCACCAAGGTAGATAAGTAAAACTTAACCACCAAATAAAAGTTATATCTCTATACTTAACTACTTGATAGGAGTTACAATTCAAAAGACAATAATTTATGTTCAATCACCCTAGATAGAAGGTATAATACAAAGATAACAACAAATTCTTAACCACTATAAGACAAAGGTAGAATCATCAATTTAAAATTAAAAAATATTTATCATATTTTTTAAGATTAAATCCTTAAAGAAAACTAATTATATTATATTTTTATAAAAATGGATCAAATTAAATTTAATAAGTAATGGAATTTTTTATTTTACTAATTTTAATTTTTTATTAGTTGTACGTAAAAATAAAATATTAAATTTATATCCATTAAAAAAAATTTATTTAATTTTTGAATAAAAGATAGTGAATCTATGTTATTAATTTATAATATTTAATAATGACAAGTATTTTATTGTAAATAATGTTTGTTAAGTTAGATATAACTATTATAAATAATAAATAATTTTATTCGAGTATTTAACACAACTAAATATACTCAAACTCGAGATTAGTTAAAGTAGAATGTTGGACCCGTTTTCGGTCCGTCGGGCCATGAAAGGTGCAAGTTGGTCCAAGATCTATAACCACACGAATCCAGCCCAATATTAAAGTTCCTCAAGCCTAGGAAATGAGTGAAGTCGTTCTTAGGCTGGCTCAAAATTAAAGAAATAATTCGAACAGACCCAAACGTGATTGCGGGACTCGTCGATAACCTGGAGAGTGACGTGGAGAGCCAGTGGGGCCACAACTGTACCAAGGAGCAAAGTCAAACACAGGAAAAGCTGGAAACAGAGGACAAAACAGAACTTGATAGGGGGACAAGACGAATGTGTTCCTGAAAAGATGAAAAGAATAAGGAATCATTAAAGAGGTAAGGGTAGGGCCTCTACGTGGAACAAGACGCCATGAAGCAAAAAGTGAAAACATGGGGAGGCATGCTCGACAAGACGACTACCCTACCAAAAAGAACAACAGGATTTACCCTTAGATGACCACAGCTAGCACCACACTCTGATTGATCGCCACCATAATTAATGCAAAGTGCTTCGAAGGAGGAAGAAAGGGCACCACTGCATTAAATGAATATAGGGAAATCACCACCGCATTTATGAGCAAAGATTGTCCAAAGATATTGTCAACAAAGAAGGAAGGAAGTACCTATAAAAGGGCAATGTGGAACGAGAAGGGATCATCAAGAATCAGGAGAGGAGAGGAGACTATCTGCAATTTAGGAGAGCAAGAATTTGATGCACAGGTACTCAGAGTCTATAAACAAGTGACACTTGGGAGCTCGGCTGGATACTAGGTAAGTACTCCCGACTAACTCTCAATCGCTCCTAAACACCACACATTCCATTTGGATCCTACTAGACTCACCCAAACCACCAAGCCACCAAGTCTCCAAACTATTTGAATAAAGAACCTGAAGCAAACACAAAGATGTCCAACTATCCCTAAAGTCAATCCCCGTTGCATTGAGTTCAAATAAATCAATAATAACTATTCCCCACCTGAGCCGACTCCTCATTATGTCCAGTCTGAGACCTCGTCGGTCCCTTCTTGAGTTCGGAACAGTCACAAACTCATATCAAGGCCGAATCCCATTCGGCCTTATAAGATCCAAAAAGGTGTCAGATTAACCACTCAACTATCTTTTCAAAGAACTATGTGGACTTTGACTTCTTGTAAAAAGAGATACGTGGGCATGCAGGAGTAATTCCTTCATCAAGTTTGTACACACACTATCCTTGCCCCGAAACCCATCAAGATTCTTTTATAAACAAGAGTGCACCACATGAATAAGTGTCATTATAGCTATATTTTAAAGTAGGGTAACCATCGAGTGATGGGTACAACGGATGTAGGACATCTTGTGTGTAACTGACCTCCGGACACCACCTCTCTGGTCCGAGACCAAGTCTATTCAATCCACCCAACCTCCATAATTTCCTGATGTTCTAAAACAAAAACATCAATGGCTCTGCCGTGAGTTCGCGAGCCCATCACGATATAGAATAACTTCGAACCTGATATACAACTACTTTTGGTGGTAAAATAAGTTGATTAAAAATAATTAGTGCAAAAAATTATTTTTAAAAAGACAAATAATTAAAAAAAAAACTTAGAAAGAAGGAACTATAAAGGAAGGCATCTTATTAGCCTAACGAACAGTCAAATAATTAATCCTGTCGTCTCTTGTTGACAGATCTACAATCACGTGTTCGTGTTGGACCGAAGGACCCGAAATTTGTACTTCACCTAACGAAATTAAAGCATTAAAAATCCTTGAGAAATTTCATCACCGACGGTTTTAGAGCTGCAGGGGATCCAATTCCGAGTATATATTATGATTTTAGCCTCTCATATAGAATAAGCATACATAAAATTAACCTGTTGAGAGAGAGGCATGGACGCAGCACAGTTGAAGATGCACATAGCTATGTACCCATGGCTTGCCATTGGACATATATCATTATATCTCCAACTTGCCAACAAACTAGCAAAAAGAGGACACAGAATCTCCTTCTTCATACCGAAACGAACAAAGGCCAAGTTTGAACATTTCAACCAACATCCACACTTAATAACCTTCATCTCCATCACCATTCCCCATGTGGATGGCCTTCCTCCTGGTGCTGAAACCACTTTTGATGTTCCCTTCTCCTTAGTCACACTTCTCATTACTGCCATGGATTGTACCGAGAAGGACGTCGAACTACTTTTACACGACCTTAAACCCGACATTGTTTTCTTTGATTTTGCATGTTGGATACCCAACTTGACTCGGCGCTTAGGCATCAAGTCTGTTCAGTACACTGTCATAAACATGGTAGCAGTAGCTTATACGAAATCCGCGGAGAACATGTGTCGGGAAAATAACTTAGTAATAGATGAGCTGAATCTCATCATGCATGCCCCAGATGGGTTCCCAGATTCTTCTTCCTTCAAGCTTCATGCTCATGAGCATCGAAAATTATCTTTGTTCATGAAAATCGAGGTTGGTGCTGTTCGTTTATTTGATCGATTAGGAACTGGTGCTAGATTGTCAGATGCAGTGGGATTCATAGGTTGTAGAGAAATCGAGGCACCATATGCTGACTTTCTTGAAAGATATTTTGGGAAGCCTTTTCTGATTTCAGGGCCTGGCTTACCAGAGCCATCCACCTCCCCTTTGGAACAAAAATGGGCTGAATGGCTTTCGGGATTCAAGCCTGGTTCGGTCATATACTGTGCATTTGGAAGTGAATGGCGACTGCTTCAGAATCAGTTCGAGGAATTGTTGCTGGGTCTTGAGTTAACTGGTTTTCCATTTCTTGCAGCACTTAAAGCCCCTTTTGGATTTGACTCTGTTGAAGAAGCTATCCCAGAAGGGTTCATGGAGAGGGTTCAAGGAAGAGGCATTGTGCACGAGGGTTGGATTCAGCTTACACTAATTCTTGACCACCCCTCCATAGGGTGCTTCATTACCCATTGTGGAACCTCATCTATGCTAGAGGCACTTGTGAGCAAGTGCCAGATTGTGGCGTTACCAAATCTTTTTGACCAGATCCTTAATGGGAGGATGATAAGCAGCATCTTAAAGGTTGGTGTGGAAGTGGAGAGAGGTGAAGAAGATGGTAAGTTCACAAAGGAGAGTGTCTGCAAAGCTGTGAAGACTGTGATGGATGATGGGAGTGATGTTGCAAAGGAGGTCAGAGCCAATCATCTAAAACTCAGAAACCTCTTGCTCGCCAAGGATTTGGAGAACACTTACGTTGACAGTTTTTGTCACAAGCTGCAACAATTACTCGGGTGATATCCAAGTTTCAACTGCATGGCCTGTCAATTTAGCTTTGCTTCAGTTCATTTTCTTCCATGGTAACTCTCATCAACTAGTCATTTGTAATCTTTATAATTAAAACTTGTTTCAATAAATAACATTTATGTGATATATGCGTGTTTTCAAATGTGTTAAGTAACATTTTCCTTTTAAAATCCCTTAAAATGAATAAGTGCTTATCATAACTATAGTCTCTGGGACGTGGTACAACTTTTAGTCTCTGACAAAGAATATAGATTCTGGAACATATTTGAGGCTTGAGCTCCTTAGTGCCATAGGGTATCGTAGAAATAAAATTCAACCTTAGGTAAACAATAATTGATAGCAACTCTGCTATAACAGAAAGAGATTATTGATTCAGGAGAATGACACTCTAGGAGTTTGATCCTCCAAGTGGCTGGTATAATAAAAGCCATGAAGCTAAGGATTGGGGGCATATACCACTTTATTGGCCAAACCCAGTTTTTAATGTATTTCATAATCAAATCCCATTAACTTAGTAAGCCATTTTTGTTGTTTTGGAATCGAAATAGTATGGTAGAGCAAATAGGTACGGTCATGCACTCCAGCTGTTTCTCACTTCTATTTCTTACCAAACAACGGGTACCCTTGGTTGCGGGCCATGCCCTTCTATTACTTTACTAGGGTTGGTTAGAATTTATTATAGCAGACAAAATTCCTCGTTTTTTCTATTTAAAATTATATTACTTTACTAGGGTTGGTTAGAACAAAATTCCTCGTTTTTTCTATTTAAAATTATATTACTTTACTAGGGTTGGTTAGAATTTATTATAGCAGACAAAATTCCTCGTTTTTTCTATTTAAAATTATTAATTAACTTGAAATAATCTCGTGTAAATTATTTTTGAACTTGATGATAAAGTAGTCTTGATCTATAACATTTTATCAAATTAATTAAATTAATCTCTTCAACTTGTGCGACTAACTTCATGTTACTAAATTGTAATTTAGGGCTTGAATGATATAAAATTAAAAAATATTTTTTAATGTATATATTTGTAATTTATCTTGGTTTTTTTTATCAAATGGTCTCCATCAAATATAATAAACTAGCTAAGGTGACATGTTATTTGTGAATGTAGAGTGTCGCTTCATCTATGATTATTTTGATACGAGTATGATCTAAATTGATAGTTTCAAAAGTAATTATCATATTTCTTATTTAAATGCAAGTAAAGCTTCAACTAAGTTTCTAAATTTGTCAAATACTTACAATTTAGTCATTGCATGTTGCAAAATTAAAAAAATGTTCATGAAAGTGAAAATTGTCAATCACGTTTGTACCTATATCAAATGGTCTATGTTAATAAATGGGTAAACATCCAATTAGGTATTTGGATTTGTCATAACAACATGCTCATAATATAAGTGCATTTCATGTCATTACGCACGGGTTATAATGCACATGTCTTGTATGTTTGTGTCATTCTCCACTCGATACAAAGTTTTGCATAAATCAACAACAACAATGTCATTCATATAATCTATCTGCATTTAATCACGACTGTGCTCAGAAATTATAAGGCCTAAAACAAAAATTATATTCAAATATTATTTTAATAAATTTATTTATTTATACATTTTGTCAGAAACGGGTTATAATACACATGTCTTGTATGTTTGTGTCATTCTCCAATCGATACAAAGTTTTGCATAAATCAATAACAACAATGTCATTCATATAATCTATCTGCATTTAATCACGACTGTGCTGAGAAATTATAAGGCCTAAAACAAAAATTATATTCAAATATTATTTTAATAAATTTATTTATTTATATATTTTGTCAGAAAAAAATTATTTATCAAAATTTTTATATTTAAGTATTTCTAACATTTCATTCTTAATATATAAAATGACAAATTTATTCAATCTATTGATATTAGATAAGATTTGAATAATTTTAGTTTTAAAGACATTATTTTTATAATAAAAATAGTCAATGTCAATAATATTTTAGAAATGATGTATGTATTAAAAAAATAATATAATCTTTTATATATTATAATACTTTTAAAGAAATATAATTTCTTTTATATGAACTTCTTGTAATATGTTTACACTTAAAAATAAATCAAAATTAACATAATATTTTTTCATTTCATTCTTATCCAAAGTTTCCCATTTTTAAAATTCAAATAAAACGAACATAATTTCATATTTTAAAAAGTCAATTAAATATATAATTTTATCCTATATAAAATATTAATAAAAAATATTTAATTAAATTTATGATTTTATTATCAATATTTTCAATAAAATATCTTTTTTCTATATCGAATAGATTCATTCATTAAATTTAAACTCTATGCTAATTTTTATAGTCATTTTTTACAAAGGGAAGGTAGTGTCTAAAATAAATGTAAAATAATAATACATAATTAAGTTATAATTAAATGATTTACATTAACCTTTATATTCACATTTTAAGATTATATGGTCTTATTATTAAGAATAATAGTAAATAATATATCACATTATAAAAAAAATTATCACCTATTATTTTAAACTGATAATAAATAATTTATTAAAAATTAAAAAAATTTGAGGCTCCTAAATTATTGGAGACATAGGGGCAAGTGTCTCATTGGCCTTGTAGTTTACACAACTATGGCTCCAATGATTTATTCCCATTCCTTTCAAATTTTTGTCCATAGTGCAAAATAAGAGTAATTTCAAATGACATTCTATCAAAACAAATCATTCTAAAACAAAGATACTCACATCATAAAAAAACATATCAGAAGCAAAACAAAATTAAGAAAAAACAAAACAAATCAAAGGCACCCATAATAAGAAAACGTATTACAAACAAAATAAATTAAAAAAAATAAAAATAGGAACACCCACAACAATGAAACATACTAGAAGTAAAACAAAAAAATAAGGGGACAAAATCGAAAAAAAAAATGAAATGAATGGAATTACACGAAAAAAGACCTTCGAAGATTCTTATTTAATTTCTTGTTACCTTCACACAAAATAACAAAATAAACAAGAATAATAACAACCCTTCAAATCTTTAAAAAAAAATATTTTTTAAGGTATGACCTAACCTATTTAAAAGTCTCATCTGATCTAAAAATATAATTATATATATATTATAAATAAGACCTATAAATAGATAAATAGACATATAAGGCTAAAAAGGTCAACTAATTGAGTTATATATATGATTAATGGAAATCAAACTCACATGTTACAAAGATGATGTTGTCATAACATTAATTTGTAAGCAAACATCACGCGATTTTTGTGCGAAGTTGCATGAAGATGTAAAACAATGGCGAACCTTAACAAAATATTGGAATATCATATGTTGAATTATTATTATCTATTTTGGTTTACTTACGTTTCAATTATAGAAAGTATAACAAATAATTTCAAATAAAAATTATTTTATTAAAAAACTTAATATTAATAATCATATAAATTAAATATAATATTTAATATATACTATAATATAAATACATAATTATTTATACAAACAAACTAGCCTCTCAACTTAATGATTGTTTTTCTAAGTTTGAAACTTGATCTTTTTAACTGCTCAAAAAGACTATTTAAAAAATTTTAGGTCTAATCATTTTACTACGCAAGCCCGGCTGGAGACTCCTAACAGACTGGGAGACTGTATGTCATATTTCTACTCCTAGTATGGAGAAAAGAAAAAAGATAACAAGAAATAAGAAAAGAAAAAGAAAAAAAATTATAAATATATTATTGATTTGATAGAAAAATAAAAAAAATAAAAAATAAAAAATAAAATGAGTAAAAAAGGAAACAAGAGTGATATCCAAGTTTCAACTGCATGGCCTGTCAATTTAGCTTTGCTTCAGTTCATTTTCTTCCATGGTAATTTTCATCAACTAGTCATTTCTGATCTTTATAATTAAAACTTGTTTCAATAAGTAACATTTATGTGGTATCTGCGTTTTCAAGTGTGTTAGTAACATTTTCCTTTTAAAATCCCTTAAAATGAATAAGTGCTAATCATAACTATAGTCTCTCGGATGTGGCAACTCTGCAATTGATAGCAACTCTGCTACAACCGATTACTGATTCAGGAGAATGACACTCTAGGAGTTTGACCCTCCAGGTGGCTGGTATAATAAAAGCGACAAAGCTAAGGACTGGGGGCATATACCACTTTAATGGCCAAGCCCAGTTTTTAATGTATTTCATAATCAAATCCCATTACCTTAGTAAGCCATTTTTGTTGTTTTGGAATCGAAATAGTATGGTAGAGCAAATAGGTACGGTCATGTACTCCAGCTGTTTCTCACTTCTATTTCTTACCAAACAACGGGTACCCTTGGTTGCGGGCCATGCCCTTCTATTACTTTACCAGGGTTGGTTAGAATTTATTATAGCAGACAAAATTCCTCGTTTTTTCTATTTAAAATTATTAATTAACTTGAAATAATCTCGTGTAAATTCATTTTTGCACTTGATGATAAAGTAGTCTCTTGATATTAACTACTATTAATCCGATAATTCACGTTGTTTTGTTTGATCTATAACATTTTATCAAATTAATTAAATTAATCTCTTCAACTTGTGCGACTAACTTCATTAAACGTGGCACTAAATTGTAATTTAGTGCTTGAATGATATAAAATTAAAAAATATTTTTGAATGTATACACTTGTAATTTACCTTAGTTTTTTTATCAAATGATCTCCGTCAAATATAATAGACTAGTTAACGTGACATATTATTTGTGAAGGTAGAGTGTCGTTTAGTCTATGATTATTTTGGTAATTTAAAAAGTAATTATCATATTTTTTATTTAAATGTAAGTAAAGTTTCACCTAAGTTTCCAGATTTACCAAATATTTACAATTTAGTCATTGCAGGTTGCAAAATTAAAAAAATGTTCATGAAAGTGAAAATTGTCAATCTTATGTTAATAAATGGGTAAACATCCAATTAGGTATCCGGATTTGTCAAAACAACATGCTCATAATATAAGTACATTTCATGTCATTACGCACGGATTATAATGCACATGTCTTGTATGTTTGTGTCATTCTCCACTCGATACAAAGTTTTGCATAAATCATCAACAACGATGTCATTCATATAATCTATCTGCATTTAATCATGACTGTGGTGAGAAATTATAAGGCCTAAAACAAAAATTATATTCAAATATTATTTTAATAAATTTATTTATTTATATATTTTGTCAAAAAAAATTATTTATCAAAATTTTTATATTTAAGTATTTCTAACATTTCATTCTTAATATATAAAATGAAAAATTTATTCAAGCTGCAACAATTACTCGGGTGACATCCAAGTTTCAACTGCATGGCCTGTCAATTTAGCTTTGCTTCAGTTCATTTTCTTCCATGGTAATTCTCATCAACTAGTCATTTCTGATCTTTATAATTAAAACTTGTTTCAATAAGTAACATTTGTGTGGTATCTGCGTTTTCAAGTGTGTTAGTAACATTTTTCTTTTAAAATTCCTTAAAATGAATAAGTGCTAATCATAACTATAGTCACTCTGATGTGGCAACTCTGCTATAAGGGATTACTGATTCAGGAGAATGACAATCTAGGAGTTTGACCCTCCAGGTGGCAGGTATAATAAAAGCCACGAAGCTAAGGACTGGGGGCATATACCATTTTATTGGCCAAACCCAGTTTTTAATGTATCTCATAATCAAATAGTGAGCCATTTTTGTTGCTTTAGAATCGAAATAGTCTGGTGGAGCAAATAGGTAAGGTCACGCACTTGGTTGCGGGCCATGCCCTTCTATTACTTGGGTTGGTTAGAATTTATTATAGCAGACAAAATTCGTCATTTTTTTTAATTTAAAATTATTAATTACCTTGAAATAATCTCGTGTAAATTTATTTATGCACTTGATGATAAAGTAATCTTCATATTAACTACTATTAATCCGATAATTCACGTTGTTTTGTTTGATCTATAACATTATATCAAATTAATTAAATTAACCTCTTCAACCTCGTTAAACGTGTTCCTAACACTATAAAAAAATTTAAGTTTAACAACCCACCAAAAGGCGGTCTTTAAACTTAAAGAATCGATCCCTATTTTTAAAATTTAGTAATTAAATGGATTAGCGACCGATTTTGATTTGTTGTAAAATTTTACTCGTTATTTAACGATCATCGATGGTTAATTGGAGACCGAAAATTTGATTGTTAAATCGGTTATTATTTTATTTTAAAAAAATTATATTGATCGATGACTAAGTTTTTATTTTAATTATTTATATTAAAAAATTGATTGCTAATTCAATCTTTAATTTTAAATTTTTTAAATAATTTGATCACTAATGCGGTAGCTAATGTTTAAATTTTAAAAATTGGTCAGATGGATGATGGTTAGATGGAAGGAGACAACCTATCGGAGGGAATGAGGGAGAAGGAGTGGAAGGAGGAGAAGGAAGGGAGGGAGGAGAGAAAGGAGAGGATGGATGGGATGGAGAAGAGGTGGTGGAGGAGAGGAGGAGAAAAGGAAGAAGAGGGCGATGGGGGTGGCAACGGAGTGGAGGGAGGGAAGAGAGGAGGGAGTGAGTGAAAGTTATAGGGAGGGAGGGGAGGAGTGTTTAAATAATTGAAAGTATGAAAAACAAAAGAGAGGGAAAAAATAGAGAATTTTTTTTTTGAATTTTTTAAAATCGATCATTATTTATTTATTTATATTATTTTTAAATAAATAATAATTTGTTCACTAAACCAGTTGCTACTTTTATATTTATATTTATATTTTTTATAAATAAAATACGATCACTAAATTACTCACTGTTATATTTAATTTTATTTTTTTAAAAAAAAATTTGGTCGCTAAATCGATCGTTATTTAATTATTTTTAAATTTATAAAAAAATAAATCTAGTCACTAAATCGGTCGTTATTTTATTGAATTTTATTTAAAAAAATACATTTAATTGCTATATTGGTCGTTATTTAATATTTTTAAAATTTTAAAAAATAATTTCTATTGTTAAATCAATCACTAATATATTTAATTTAATTTTTAAAAAAAATACATTCGGTCGCTAAATCAGTCGCTAATTCTGTCTCTAATATCAGAACAATTTTTATATCAAATATATAATATAAATATATTTATATCAAAAATAAATTAAACATTTTAAAAAACTCAATATTACAAATATCATTTCATCTTGTTAGCTTTTCTAAAACTTAAAAACTGATGTATCTCAACCATACATTCAACGTTTAAGTATTTTGGAATCTAAAAATTAATAACAATAAAAAAATATGAGAAGAAAAATATAAAATATATAAAAAAATAGTGTTGGGAAGAGAGAATATGTGTTGTTGCGTCAAAATTCAAGATTTTATTTCCTTGTATAATGTTTATAAATAAGTTTGTTTCATTGACAAAAGTTAATAAATAACTATTAATTATCAAATCAATATAAATGAAAGACTAATAATATTATTTGATTGTAAATGCAATCATTTATAATCTTTGAAATAGTAATAATAAATT
Source organism: Mucuna pruriens (assembly GCA_025330945.1). Taxonomy (NCBI): domain Eukaryota; kingdom Viridiplantae; phylum Streptophyta; class Magnoliopsida; order Fabales; family Fabaceae; genus Mucuna; species Mucuna pruriens. Next base: position 127,034 of record JAENHJ010000027.1, read on the forward strand.
TTAAAAATATTAAAAAAATAAATAAATGATACTCAAATATATTTTATCTAAAAAGATAAAAATATAATATCTCTAAAAAAACCTATTAAAAAAAGAAAATATTATTTAAAATAAAAAATAATCTCATTATTATAAAAAGTGTTGATTATTTTATTAAAATAATACTCAAATATTATTATTTTTTTAGTTAATTAATAGTTAATCAGTTAGGATTTAGCTACTAATTTAAATGATAACTAAAATTAGTAGCAAAATAAAAAAAATCTTATAGTATGTTCCCAGAAAATTAATCTGATTAAAATGCTCTCATCTTCTCGTTATATTTATCCTATATTAGTGAATAGATGATGGAATAATTTGTTACATGAGTCACAACACAGATGGATTGTACAGGTATGGATTGGTTATAATTATCAGACGTTCTTTCTTTTCTTTCCTTTCCTATACTTATCCTTTCTTGAAAATGTTGTGTTGTGTGCTAAACGATTGTTCAATTCAATTTTTTTTACAGATATAAATGCTCATTTCTACTAACTTCTAAATTTTTTTTAAAAGTGAGTGTTTATTTTTTAACTAACTTTTTTCAAACATATGATAAATATTTTAAAAACTAATCAAAGTTTAAAGAGAAAAGAAAAGGGTTGTGAAATGAATGGTGAATATGAGATGAAGCACATATGCTTCAAGAGAAGAGTTTTTAAAGTTATCTTTAAAGGATTGCAACTGTTTCAGATATTCATTGAAAGCTGTTAAAGTTATGCATTCAGTGGCTCTTGGAATGAATTCAGTGTTCGAAGTGGTGGTGTTTACCGAAGTCAATTGAATTTCTATAAAGGATTTGCTAGATTAGATTAAGAAATAAGGCAGTTTTGGAGTTTTGATTCTTGTGTTGTCATGAGTGACACATACATGTGAGAGTTTTATTTCTTGTGTTGTCATGAGTGACACATACATGTGATTTATATTTTAGACTAGTATAAAATACTTAGGTCAAACAACATGTCGCTAATAGTAGTGCAAGTATGTAGAGTATATTGGTATCAATGGTTAAACTCTAAGGTCAACGTTAAATATGCAAGTATCTAAAGTATATTGATAATAATGATTGAGTTCAAAGAGACTATAATTAAATATTTATAAATGAAAAAAAAAACTTGAGAGAAAGTATATATACGAAAGAGATCCATACTTAGGAGGGAGATTGTTGGAATAAAAATGTGAATACGAAACCATACATTAAAGAGAGATTAGTATGTTGAGTAATATATAAATGAAAATAACTCATAAACTTAATGTCCTAAGGCCACGACGAGAGACAAGAATTTATATTAGGAAGGGCCAGATTATAAAAATTAAATAATAATAATAATAATAACAACAATAATAATAATAATAATAACAACAATAATAATAATAATAATAACAACAATAATAATAATAATAATAATAATAATAATTATTATTATTATTATTATTATTATTATTATATATATATATATATATATATATATATATATATATATATATTTCTATAAATTTTGAATATATTTGTTTTCTTATAAATTTTTGAAGTAAAATTATTATAAGAATATCATAAGACTCTTGACTTTCAATAATAATAATAATATAATAATATAAATACTAATGATGATGATTAATAATTTATTGATAAATATATGTATGTATCTGTGTATATAAGTAAATTTGACTTGTACAGAATAATAATGCCTCTTTTTTTAGTTATAAATCTAATAATTATATAAACATTAAAAAATGTGGTTTGTTGTATTTACTTAAAAGGTCTTAAGTTTGAAGAGAAAGGGATCGAGATTTTTATTACAGAATCATCGTAGAGAATTGTTGAGAGAATAATATTAAGAGGAGGAGAGTAAGACTTGTCTACTCTCTAAATACAGCAAAAGAAAATACCTGGATACTAGGTGAAAACTCTTAAACTTATAACTATGCATATTTATTTAGTAGTATTCAACCCTTAGGTAGACACCTTCCTCACGTCAAGTAGTTTAAAGATATATACCTCAGTCTATGAGTTGATCCTGAGTCAATCATGCCTAAGCCAAGACCGACCAAGAGCCGATGCTTGTTGGTTGAGTCTAAGAACCAATTCCTCACCCTTGGTTGGTTCATATTCGTCAACTCCAAGGCAGCACACTAGCCTAGCCCTAGTCAGCACCTTTACGTGGCCAAGTAGGTCTCGGCCTTTCCCACCACCTAACCCTTTAAGCTTCAATCAGAACTACGTAAACTTTGACTTCTCCATTGTAGTAAGAGATACGTAGGAGCAAGAGGCGGCTCTTGTCAAGTTCACAAAAAAAAACCCAAAATATCATTTGTTCCTTCCCTTTAAATATCTATCATTCAATGAAAGGTGAAAGTTGTACTGTAACGGTCATTTTCTATTTCATGCATCTAGTTTGATAACTATCTCAAGATGGACATGATGTGGTATTGATGTGATCCATACACATAACCAACCCCGAACTCATATTCTGATTCCTAGACTAGTCTTGTCCAATCTTAGGTTTTCCAGTATTTACCTTAAAATATTAGTGGCGACTCTCGTCTCTCGTTCCTTTCCCTGAAGGGAATCTTGATTCTAAACCTCTATCATTCACCGACTTCGTCACAATTGTCGCGACCTAAATCATGACACAGAATCATAGTATAGTAAATGCAGTTTGGAAGTCAGATCCCTTCTAGAGAAGGAATCGACTATATAAAGTCGAAACTGGCCCGACCAATCGGATGAATGGCCAAGACTGACTTAACTCCGATCGGAGTCACCACCAGCATTTTTCATGGAAAATGCCGGGAAACCTTGTATGGATAAGACTGGTCACGAATCAGAATCTAAGTTCAGAGTCGGTTACGCGTAGGGATCACACGGTACCCCTACACATCTATCACACGATAGTTATCCAAATTAGTTGCATGAACAAAAGAGACCCTCGCATTACGTCCAATACGTTTTTGCAAGGAAAACATACACATACTTTTTGGATTTTTGGGGTGAATAACTTGACACTCTTGCTCCTACGTATCTTCTTTTTATCAGAGAAATCAAAGTTTACGTAGTTCTGGACATGTTATTAAGTAGGAGAAACTGGACTATCCCTTAGGCGTCCAGGGGTTAAAAGACAGTGAAAAAAGATGGACTATCCTTTAGGTGTCCATAGGCTAACTGACAATGAAAGAGGTTGGACTATCCATTAGGCGTCTAAAGGCTAACTGACAATGAAAGAGGTTAGACTATCCATCAGGCATCCAAAGGATAACTGACAATGGACTTTCCATTAGCGTCCAAAGGAGTTGGAGAAACACGTAACTAAAAAACTTCATGGATAGACGACAGGATATTTTAATAATAAATGCCAGGAAGGGACCGAGAATGACTCGGTAATGGATGTGACTGGATGCTAAGATCGACTCGACCCACCAAATTAGGAATGATGTAGTCTTTGGCTATGTAGAGAAGGGACCAATCAAGAACCTGTCTAATGGAGAGATGTATTGAGTTTAGAGGTCATAACTCAAAAAGAGGACCAAGACTGACTCGATCCTTGCAAGTGCCAACTACATGTTAGCTAATCAGTGTCTCTAACTGATGCTTGGAGTGACAGTCTAGTGTAAAGATATGGATGATAACTTATGATATGCTAAGCTACTCTATCTTGACCTATAGAAATGTATCTCTACAAAGTCTTAGAGACTAACCTGGTATCTAGAGGTTTGATGTTGTTCTTCCTCTTCGCCTTGATAGGCCGGTTTGTACTTTCAATATTTCTCCAATAGCCAATGGTAGATTAGTGTTTGAGGAAGTCTACCTTCTCTATCAGCTCCAACTTTTGATCCAATCTCCTTGATCTTCTCTTATCGCTAACATTTCTGCTCAATTTTTTTGACCCTTTCTTCTTCGCACCTAGGCCTTTTATAGGCTATGCTTGAGGTTGTTAGCGCATCTGATTTGGCCATGTGTATTAACCCTAGCCCTCTGATTCTTTCCCTTTTCGTCTTGCTGATGTCAAGGGTCTCTAAACCATGTGCTTTAAACTGTGTGTCAAGTCATGGTACGTCCACTTCAGATCGTGTTACGTTCGTCCCTCAGACCCAACTCCCTTATCACTTTCTTCCATGTTTTAGTTGCCTCCGGGTAGACAGTAAATCAGGGGCAAACAAATTGCGTGGGATTTTTGTTCCCTTCCGCTTACCTGGCCAGATCTAGGGGTCCCACAATGCAAGATGTACAAAATTTTGTCCTCTCTTACTTATCTGGACAGATTTGGGGTCCCACAACGACCTTGGTTGCAACATTGATTATGGTAATATTTATGAAATATAATATGTGATATTGTCTGTATTTTATACTATGAATGTAATATTTATATAAGAATTAAGTTGTAGTATTCATTGTGTTTATCAATATAATATTTATCAAATACAATATATTTAATAAATGTTGGAATATCTTGATATATATTTTTGTTAAGGAGTTAAAGATATTTTACATGTGCTACTTTATGCTTATAAAATGGTATTAACTTTTCTTGAAACATCACAATTTTAACATCCACACAATTTTAGAATAGCTTTTACAAACTTAAGAAAAAGTTATGGATGAGATGAAAATGACTGGAGTTATGATTATGATCTTGACTATACTAGGTTTTGTACATGCTAATTACACTCCTTCACTTGAATACGTTAAGTCCAACACTGACTCTAGTAGAATAATATGTAGTATCAAATGTGCACTTAAATGTGCATCTTATTAACCATTTCCCCCTTTATATTCCAAATGTATGGAGGATTGTCATGCAAATTGTAATACAATGTCGACTCATACGGTTTATGATTGTACTATTGGTTGTGTTTTGAACAAATTCGATGACCTAAATAATGGCATATGTTCTCTTAAAACATTGGTTGATTTTTACAATTTTATAATTATTATATGTAATTGAGTTAATTATATTTTTACATATTTTTAACAATTGAGTTAATTTATTTGTCACATATGTGGTCTTCCTGTACATATGGTGGACTCTTGCTTGCAATAGTGTGAGAAGAAGAAATAATTTGTTATTAGTATGTTCAATAACAAAGGATGTTAGGTGAAATAAAAACATCCATTTTTGTAATAAATTTTACTCAATTGATAGGATTGACTATTTATTTTTGGTAAAAAAAATATTCAATCACTTTTCCTAGTATTTCTTATGTTCCTTCTTATAAATAAAATTAATGATCACACATATAAATTATTAGAGCCAAATATAATATATACATAAAAATATATATAATTGGCCCACAAATAGAAAATTCAAAGAAAATTATGGGAGCATGAAAATGCTAACAACAAAACAACAATAATTACAATATTTATTCATTTGTTTGTATATAGTCAATTTTTTTCTATAATTATATCATCTATTTAGTTTTTTTATTAATTTGTAAGTCAAATTATTATGATCAAATATATTATGACATACAAGACAACAAAATTTCAATAATAATAATAATAATAACACCCTCACTATTGTAAAAATAATAATAATACTTACGACGACGATAACAACAACAAAAGATAATAATAATAATGGTGATGATATATTAAACCAAAACAAACTTAAATGTACGTTAATGGGTTTACACTACAAGAATTTTTTGATTTTGCTACTAATGTTAGCTACCATTTAAATTAGTAGCTAAATCCTAGCTAATTAACTAGAATATTATTTTTTCTAGTTAAATTGAAGTTATATTCATTTATACTTCTTATTACTACAAATTAGCTAGGAAATAACTACAAATTTTAAAAAATTTACTACAAATTAACTAAGATTATTTTCTTAGCTAATTTGATATTTATTTTATGCTAACATTCAATATTATAGTAATTTTGTAGCTAATTATTTTTACTAGAAATTAGCTACAAAATAACTATTGATTTTAAAATTAACCACAAAATTATTTTGTAACAAATTTTAAATTTTTTAGTAGTGTTAATTCTATTTGATGCTCACAACACGCTAGTTTCTCAATAAATCATTAAGTTTTTCTTTACAATATTGTTTCTTTTCTTAATTAATTTTAATAGTAATAAAATTTTATATGTAATTGTTAAATATTTGAAATTATGCTAATATTTTCTGATGTATTACAAAAATTTAAGTTAGTTCTTCAATGTTTGTAAAGTATATTATCCTATGAACTAAATTAATAAATTTTTAATATTTTAGAGACTACTTATATAATTTTATTATTTATTTAAGAAAGAAGATAATACTTTAAAAAATTGATGATTTTTTTTCTTTTTTATTCAACTAGACAAATAAAAATTCCATCACTTTTTAACTTTTTTCAAAGTCGGAACAAAATTGAATTGAATAAGATTATTATAATTAGAAGGTAAAGTTTTCATTCAATATTTTGTATATATAGTATTTTAAAATTACTTATTAAGTTAAAATAACTTCACATTATTTAATCGAAACTATGTAATAGTCATTTTTTATTTGTATTTTGATAGTCATAGTCATCATTTAATTTATCATTTTCGCCTGCTTGACCCTCAATTAAGAGGCCATGCAGCGACGTTGCCTTTACTAATTATTATCTTGTCAACAAACTATTAATATATAGATTTAAATATATTTTATATATAAGTAAATATTACTCTATTTAATTTTAACTTATTTATTGGTGTTAAAACCAATTAATTAATGTATTTATTATTTTATATAAATAAGATAATTATATATAATTTATTTTAATAATTTTAATATATTATGAACAATGATTTTATTTCTTTAAATTCATTAATTTACTTTTAACATTATATTTTTTAAAAATAAATATATAATTTAAATTTAATATATTATTTTTAATATTATTTTATATTTCATTTATTAATTTTTACTTATGTTAATATAATATGTTTTTTAAAATATATCTCAAACAGTGATTTTGTCATCAAAGGAAAAAATAAATTAAACTATAATATATTAAAATCATTTAAAATTGATAAATTAAAATGTAAAAGCAACATATATTAAAATAAAATTATAAATTTCTAGTTTTAAAATATAATTATTAAAGTAAATTAGTGAATTAAAAAATAAAAATAATAAAAATACTGTTTATAATATATTCAAAAATAAATTATAAAATTAAATTATATGTGATTATCTTATTTATATAAAATAATAAATACATTAATTTTATTAAAAAATAAAAAAATATATTAATTAATCAAATTAAACATTTATAAATAATCTAATTATCTTAATTTAAAATATTTTTTATTATCTTAATATTTTAATTGATAGTCAAGTCATTATTAATCTAACTAGAGTCAATAAAAAAATTAAAAATTAAACTAAAATTAAAATAACAAAAATTATTTATATAAATTAATACTATACAAAATTATATTTACATCAACTTAAAAAACATACTTAAGTGTCATGAATGTTACAAACATATCCATTACAACCACTAAATCTCTATTGGAATTTAATTTATTAGATCTCATCCCTTATAAAATAGGATACCTTTAGAATTCCAAGGCATAAAGAAGATCATATCATTGAGTCTAACACCCAAGTCTTTTACAACTAGAACTAGAATATCTACTCCCGTTCTTCGATGGAACACACAAAAAAAGAAAAAACTTATTATAACTTGAACTAGACTGTATGGTGGTAATAACTCGTCTCCTATGACTATAAATCACCCAAACGACTAAAATAATCGATTATTACAATTTATACCCCAAAATAACCTCATGTCTAACGATGACATGTTTGCATAAAGAAAATAGGAAGCACCGATAAATATTAGTGATTATAGCATGCATAATTAGTTACACCCAACCAAATTAAGTAGATTCTACGGTATTGGTCAAAACATGGAATTAGACTTTATCCATTAACTAAGAACAATAATGTTTTATCTTCCTGTTTTATTCCATGAGATTTAATGTTAATTAAAATAATAATAGATATTAATTTCAGGGTCGTCTAGCTAAACTTATAAATAAATTCTTGTCACTAATCAAAATGATAAAATTTATAATTTGAATAAAATTTGTGTTTTTATTCTTAGGTTAAAGATCTTTTATAATGTTGGTTATATCAGTAGATCGCAATTAAAGTCACACTTTAATAAATTTGATTTTACCGATAGGTCACGGTTATGGTCATGTTTTCCCTTCACCTATTTTTAAAATAATCTATTTTAAAATTGTATTAAAATTTAATTATATATTCTACCATGAAATAATGCATGTGGAAGAGACAAAAAAAAAAAAACTTATAAGGGTCTATTTGTTGTAATCACCGGTACACTTTTGCTATAAAGGCCGGCCGGCCATAGAATATCTCAAATTATTATAAACATGTGCACTTTTTTTTCTACTCATTCTCACTTTTATTTTCTTTTTATCATATGACTTTTCACATATAGAATGCTCACTCTTTATTTTATTTTATTTGTATCTCTCTTTTCTGCCACCTAAATTTAGCCCAAAAAATGAAATTTAGTTGAATATAATACAAAGATAACAACAAATTCTTAACCACTATAAGACAAAGGTAGAATCATCAATTTAAAATTAAAAAATATTTATCATATTTTTTTAAGATTAAATCCTTAAAGAAAACTAATTATATTATATTTTTATAAGAATGGATCAAATTAAATTTAATAAGTAATGGACTTTTTTTATTTTACTAATTTTAATTTTTTATTAGTTGTACGTAAAAATAAAATATTAAATTTATATCCATTAAAAAAATTTATTTAATTTTTGAATAAAAGATAGTGAATCTATGTTATTAATTTATAATATTTAATAATGACAAGTATTTGATTGTAAATAATATATAACTATTATAAATAATAAATAATTTTATTCGAGTATTTAACACAACTAAATATACTCAAACTCGAGATTAGTTAAAGTAGAATGTTGGACCCGTTTTCGGTCCGTCGGGCCATGAAAGGTGAAAGTTGGCCCAAGATCTATAACCACACGAATCCAGCCCAATATTAAAGCTCCTCAAGCCTAGGAAATGAGTGAAGTCATTCTTAGGCTGGCTCAAAATTAAAGAAATAATTCGAACAGACCCAAACGTGATTGCGGGACCCGTCGATAACCTGGAGAGTGACGTGGAGAGCCAGCAAGGCCACAACTGTACCAAGGAGCAAAGTCAAACACAGGAAAAGCTGGAAACAGAGGACAAAACAGAACTTGACAGGGGGACAAGACGAATGTGTTCCTGAAAAGATGAAAAGAATAAGGAAGCATTAAAGAGGTAAGGGCAGGGCCTCTACGTGGAACAAGATGCCATGAAGCAAAAAGTGAAAACATGGGGAGACATGCTCGACAAGACGACTACCCTACCAAAAAGAACGATAGGATTTACCCTTAGATGACCACACCTAGCACCACACTCTGATTGATCGCCACCATAATTAATGCAAAGTGCTTTGAAGGAGGAAGAAAGGACGCCACTGCATTAAATGAATATAGGGAAATCGCCACTGCATTTATGAGCAAAGATTGCCCAAAGGTATTGTCAACAAAGAAGGAAGGAAGTACCTATAAAAGGGTAATGTGGAACGAGAAGGGATCATCAAGAATCAGGAGAGGAGAGGAGACTATCTGCAATTTAGGAGAGCAAGAATTTGATACACAGGTACTCAGAGTCCATAAACAAGTGACACTTAGGAGCTCGGCTGGATACTAAGTAAGTACTCCCGACTAACTCTCAATCGCTCCTAAACACCACACCTTCCATTTGGATCCTACTAGACTCACCCAAACAACCAAGCCACCAAGTCTCCAAACCATTCGAATAAAGAACCTGAAGCAAACACAAAGATGTCCAACTATCCCTAAAGTAAATCCCCGTTGCATTGAGTTCAAATAAATCAATAATAACTATTCCCCACCTGAGCCGACTCCTCATTATGTCCAGTCTGAGACCTCGTCGGTCCCTTCTTGAGTTCGGAACAGTCCCAGACTCATATCAAGGCCGAATCCCATTCGGCCTTATAAGATCCGAAAAGGTGTCAGATTAACCACTCAACTATCATTTCAAAGAACTATGTGGACTTTGACTTCTTGTAAAAAGAGATACGTAGGCATGCAAGAGTAGTTCCTTCATCAAGTTTGTACACACACTATCCTTGCCCCGAAACCCATCAAGATTCTTTTATAAACAAGAGTGCACCACATGAATAAGTGTCATTGTAGCTATATTTTAAAGTAGGGTAACCGTCGAGTGATGGGTACAACGGATGTAGGACATCTTGTGTGTAACTGACCTCCGGACACCACCTCTCTGATCCGAGACCAAGTCTATCCAATCCACCCAACCTCCATGATTTCCTGGTATTCTAAAACAAAAACATCAGTGGCTCTGCCATGAGTTCACGAGACGATATAGAATAACTTCGAACCTGATATACAACTACTTTCGGTGGTACAATAAGTTGATTAAAAAATAATTAATGCAAAAAATTATTTTTAAAAAGACAAATAATTAAAAAAAAAACTTAGAAAGAAGGAACTATAAAGGAAGGCATCTTATTAGCCTAACGAACAGTCAAATAAATAATCCTGTCGTCTCTTGTTGACAGATCTACAATCACGTGTTCGTGTTGGACCGAAGGACCCGAAATTTGTACTTCACCTAACGAAATTAAAGCATTAAAAATCCTTGAGAAATTTCATCACCGACAGTTTTAGAGCTGCAGGGGATCCAATTCCGAGTATATATTATGATTTTAGCCTCTCATATAGAATAAGCATACATAAAATTAACCTGTTGAGAGAGGCATGGACGCAGCACAGTTGAAGATGCACATAGCTATGTACCCATGGCTTGCCATTGGACATATATCATTATATCTCCAACTTGCCAACAAACTAGCAAAAAGAGGACACAGAATCTCCTTCTTCATACCGAAACGAACAAAGGCCAAGTTTGAACATTTCAACCAACATCCACACTTAATAACCTTCATCTCCATCACCATTCCCCATGTGGATGGCCTTCCTCCTGGTGCTGAAACCACTTTTGATGTTCCCTTCTCCTTAGTCACACTTCTCATTACTGCCATGGATTGTACCGAGAAGGACGTCGAACTACTTTTACACGACCTTAAACCCGACATTGTTTTCTTTGATTTTGCATGTTGGATACCCAACTTGACTCGGCGCTTAGGCATCAAGTCTGTTCAGTACACTGTCATAAACATGGTAGCAGTAGCTTATACGAAATCCTATGGAGAACATGTGTCGGGAAAATAACTTAGTAATAGATGAGCTGAATCTCATCATGCATGCCCCAGATGGGTTCCCAGATTCTTCTTCCTTCAAGCTTCATGCTCATGAGCATCGAAAATTATCTTCGTTCATGAAAATCGAGGTTGGTGCTGTTCGTTTATTTGATCGATTAGGAACTGGTGCTAGATTGTCAGATGCAGTGGGATTCAAAGGTTGTAGAGAAATCGAGGCACCATATGCTGACTTTCTTGAAAGATATTTTGGGAAGCCTTTTCTGATTTCAGGGCCTGGCTTACCAGAGCCATCCACCTCCCCTTTGGAACAAAAATGGGCTGAATGGCTTTCGGGATTCAAGCCTGGTTCGGTCATATACTGTGCATTTGGAAGTGAATGGAGGCTGCTTCAGAATCAGTTCGAGGAATTGTTGCTGGGTCTTGAGTTAACTGGTTTTCCATTTCTTGCAGCACTTAAAGCCCCTTTTGGATTTGAGTCTGTTGAAGAAGCTATCCCAGAAGGGTTCATGGAGAGGGTTCAAGGAAGAGGCATTGTGCACGGGGGTTGGGTTCAGCAGACACTAATTCTTGACCACCCCTCCATAGGGTGCTTCATTACCCATTGTGGAGCCTCATCTATGCTAGAGGCACTTGTGAGCAAGTGCCAGATTGTGGTGTTACCAAATATTTTTGATCAGATCCTTAATGGGAGGATGATAAGCAGCATCTTAAAGGTTAGTGTCGAAGTGGAGAGAGGTGAAGAAGATGGTAAGTTCACAAAGGAGAGTGTCTGCAAAGCTGTGAAGACTGTGATGGATGATGGGAGTGATGTTGCAAAGGAGGTCAGAGCCAATCATCTAAAACTCAGAAACCTCTTGCTCGCCAAGGATTTGGAGAACACTTACGTTGACAGTTTTTGTCACAAGCTGCAACAATTACTCGGGTGATATCCAAGTTTCAACTGCATGGCCTGTCAATTTAGCTTCAGTTCATTTTCTTCCATGGTAATTCTCATCAACTAGTCATTTCTGATCTTTATAATTAAAACTTGTTTCAATAAATAACATTTATGTGGTATCTGCGTTTTCAAATGTGTTAAAGTAACATTTTCCTTTTAAAATCCCTTAAAATGAATAAGTGCTTATCATAACTATAGTCTCTGGGATGTGGCACAACTTTTAATCTCTGACAAAGAATATAGATTCTGGAACATATTTGAGGCTTCAGCTCCTTAGTGCCATATGGTATCCTAGAAATAAAATTCAACCTTAGGTAAACAATAATTGATAGCAACTCTGCTATAACAGAAAGAGATTATTGATTCAGGAGAATGACACTCTAGGAGTTTGATCCTCCAAGTGGCTGGTATAATAAAAGCCATGAAGCTAAGGATTGGGGGCATATACCACTTTATTGGCCAAACCCAGTTTTTAATGTATTTCATAATCAAATCCCATTAACTTAGTAAGCCATTTTTGTTGTTTTGGAATCGAAATAGTATGGTAGAGCAAATAGGTACGGTCATGCACTCCAGCTGTTTCTCACTTCTATTTCTTCCCAAACAACGGGTACCCTTGGTTGCGGGCCATGCCCTTCTATTACTTTACTAGGGTTGGTTAGGATTTATTATAGCAAAAAAAATTCCTCGTTTTTTCTATTTAAAATTATATTACTTTACTAGGGTTGGTTAGAATTTATTATAACAGAAAAAATTCCTCGTTTTTTCTATTTAAAATTATATTACTTTACTAGGGTTGGTTAGAAGGTTGGTTAGGATTTATTATAGCACAAAAAATTCCTCGTTTTTTCTATTTAAAATTATATTACTTTACTAGGGTTGGTTAGGATTTATTATAGCAGAAAAAATTCCTCGTTTTTTCTATTTAAAATTATATTACTTTACTAGGGTTGGTTAGAATTTATTATAGCAGACAAAATTCCCCGTTTTTTCTATTTAAAATTATTAATTAACTTGAAATAATCTCGTGTAAATTATTTTTGTACTTGATGATAAAGTAGTCTTGATCTATAACATTTTATCAAATTAATTAAATTAATCTCTTCAACTTGTGCGACTAACTTCACGTTACTAAATTGTAATTTAGTGCTTGAATGATATAAAATTAAAAAATATTTTTTAATGTATATATTTGTAATTTATCTTGGTTTTTTTATCAAATGGTCTCCATCAAATATAATAAACTAGCTAAGGTGAAATGTTATTTGTGAATGTAGAGTGTCGTTTAATCTATGATTATTTTGATACGAGTACGATCTAAATTGATAGTTTCAAAAGTAATTATCATATTTTTTATTTAAATGCAAGTAAAGCTTCAATTAAATCTCTAAATTTGTCAAATACTTACAATTTAGTCATTGCATGTTGCAAAATTAAAAAAATGTTCATGAAAGTGAAAATTGTCAATCACGTTTGTACCTATATCAAATGGTCTATGTTAATAAATGGGTAAACATCCAATTAGGTATTTGGATTTGTCATAACAACATGCTCATAATATAAGTGCATTTCATGTCATTACGCACGGGTTATAATGCACATGTCTTGTATGTTTGTGTCATTCTCCACTCGATACAAAGTTTTGCATAATTCAACAACAACAATGTCATTCATATAATCTATCTGCATTTAATCACGACTGTGCTGAGAAATTATAAGGCCTAAAACAAAATTTATATTCAAATATTATTTTAATAAATTTATTTATTTATATATTTTGTCAGAAACGGGTTATAATACACATGTCTTGTATGTTTGTGTCATTCTCCACTCGATACAAAGTTTTGCATAAATCAATAACAACAATGTCATTCATATAATCTATCTGCATTTAATCACGACTGTGCTGAGAAATTATAAGGCCTAAAACAAAAATTATATTCAAATATTATTTTAATAAATTTATTTATTTATATATTTTGTCAGAAAAAAATTATTTATCAAAATTTTTATATTTAAGTATTTCTAACATTTCATTCTTAATATATAAAATGACAAATTTATTCAATCTATTGATATTAGATAAGATTTGAATAATTTTAGTTTTAAAGACATTATTTTTTATAATAAATAGTCAATGTCAATAATATTTTAGAAATGATGTATGTATTAAAAAAATAATATAATCTTTTATATATTATAATACTTTTAAAGAAATATAATTTCTTTTATATGAACTTCTTGTAATATGTTTACACTTAAAAATAAATCAAAATTAACATAATAATTTTTCATTTCATTCTTATCCAAAGTTTCCCATTTTTAAAATTCAAATAAAACGAACATAATTTCATATTTTAAAAAGTCAATTAAATATATAATTTTATCCTATACAAAATATTAATAAAAAATATTTAGTTAAATTTATGATTTTATTATCAATATTTTCAATAAAATATCTTTTTTCTATATCGAATAGATTCATTCATTAAATTTAAACTCTATGCTAATTTTTATAGTCATTTTTTACAAAGAGAAGGTAGTGTCTAAAATAAATGTAAAATAATAATACATAATTAAGTTATAATTAAATGATTTACAATAACCTTTATATTCACATTTTAAGATTATATGGTCTTATTATTAAGAATAATAGTAAATAATATATCACATTATAAAAAAATTATCACCTATTATTTTAAACTGATAATAAATAATTTATTAAAAATTAAAAAAATTTGAGGCTCCTAAATTATTGGAGACATAGGGGCAAGTGTCCCATTGGCCTTGTAGTTTACACAACTATGGCTCCAATGATTTATTCTCATTCCTTTCAAATTTTTGTCAATAATGCAAAATAAGAGTAATTTCAAACGACATTTTATCAAAACAAATCATTCTAAAACAAAGATACTCACATCATAAAAAAAACATATCAGAAGCAAAACAAAATTAAGAAAAAACAAAACAAATCAAAGGCACTCATAATAATAAAACGTATTACAAACAAAATAAAATTAAAAAAAAATCAAAATAGGAACACCCACAACAATGAAACATACTAGAAGTAAAAAAAAAATAATAAGGGGACAAAATCGGAAAAAAAAATGAAATGAATGGAATTACACGAAAAAAGACCTTCGAAGATTCTTATTTAATTTCTTGTTACCTTCACACAAAATAACAAAATAAACCACGAATAATAACAACCCTTCAAATCTTTAAAAAAAATAATTTTTAAGGTATGACCTAACCTATTTAAAAGTCTCATCTGATCTAAAAGTATAATTATATAATATATTATAAATAAGGCTTATAAATAGATAAATAGACATATAAGGCTAAAAAGGTCAACTAATTAAGTTATATATATGATTAATGGAAATCAAACTCACATGTTACAAAGATGTTGTCATAACATTAATTTGTAAGCAAACATCACGCGATTTTTGTGCGAAGTTGCATGAAGATGTAAAACAATGGCGAACCTTAACAAAATATTGGAATACAATATGTTGAATTATTATTATCTATTTTGGTTTACTTACGTTTCAATTATAGAAAGTATAACAAATAATTTCAAATAAAAATTATTTTATTAAAAAACTTAATATTAATAATCATATAAATTAAATATAATATTTAATATATACTATAATATATATACATAATTATTTATACAAACAAACTAGCCTCTCAACTTAATGATTGTTTTTCTAAGTTTGAAACTTGATCTTTTTAACTGCTCAAAAAGACTATTTAAAAAATTTTAGGTCTAATCATTTTACTACGCAAGCCCGGCTGTAGACTCCTAAGGAGACTGTATGTCATATTTCTACTCCTAGTATGGAGAAAAGAAAACAGATAACAAGAAATAAGAAAAGAAAGAGAAAAAAATTTATAAATACATTATTGATTTGATAGAAAAAAAATAAAAATAAAAAATAAAAAATAAAATGAGTAAGAAAGGAAACAAGAGTGATATCCAAGTTTCAACTGCATGGCCTGTTAATTTAGCTTTGCTTCAGTTCATTTTCTTCCATGATAATTCTCATCAACTAGTCATTTCTGATCTTTATAATTAAAACTTGTTTCAATAAGTAACATTTGTGTGGTATCTGCGTTTTCAAGTGTGTTAGTAACATTTTTCTTTTAAAATTCCTTAGGAGTTTGACCCTCCAGGTGGCAGGTATAATAAAAGCCACGAAGCTAAGGACTGGGGGCATATACCACTTTATTGGCCAAACCCAGTTTTTAATGTATCTCATAATCAAATAATGAGCCATTTTTGTTGCTTTGGAATCGAAATAGTCTGGTGGAGCAAATAGGTAAGGTCACGCACTTGGTTGCGGGCCATGCCCTTCTATTACTTAACTTGGGTTCGTTAGAATTTATTATAGCAGACAAAAATCGTCATTTTTTTTAATTTAAAATTATTAATTAACTTGAAATAATCTCGCGTAAATTCATTTATGCACTTGATGATAAAGTAATCGTGATATTAACTACTATTAATCCGATAATTCACGTTGTTTTGTTTGATCTATAACATTATATCAAACTAATTAAATTAACCTCTTCAATTTGTGCAATTAACTTTATTAAACATGTCACTACCACTATAAAAAATTTAATTTTAACTACTACCAAAATCGATAGTTAAACTTAAAAGAATCTATCTCTATTTTTGAAATTTGGTGGTTAAATGGATTAACAATCGATTTTGGTTTGTTGCAAAATGCTAGTCGTTAAGCAATTTAGTGATCGATTTTGGTGGCTAATTGGACACCGACAATTTGATCGCTAAAACGATTGCTATTTTATTTTAAAAAAAATCACATTGGTGGCTAGATTTTTATTTTAATTATTTATATTAAAAAAATTGGTAACTAATTCCGTCTCTAATTTTGAATTTTTTAAACATTTCGATAACTAATGCGGTAGTTAATGTTTAAATTTTAAAAAATGGATCGTTAAATTGATCGCTAAAACTATTTTTTTTTTTAAATTAGATCTAGTGGTAATCGAATGGATGATGGTTAGAGGAAGGAGGCAACCTATAAGAGGGAATGAGGAAGAAGGGAGAAAAGAGGGAGGGACAGGGGAGGGAGGAGAAGGAGTGGAAGGAGAGGGAAAGGAGGGAGGAGAGAAAGGAGAAGATGGATGAGATGGAGAAGAGGTGGTGGAGGAGAAAAGGAAGAAGAGGAGGGTGGCAGTAGGGGTGGTGACGGAGTGGAGGGATGGAGGAGAGGAGGAAGTGAGTGAAAGTTATAGGGAGGGAGGGGAGGAGTGTTTAAATAATTGAAAGTATGAAAAAAAAAGAGTGAAAAAATAGAGGGAAAAGATTTTCAAACCCATAGCTATTTTTATATTTATATTTATATTTTTTATAAATAAAATACGGTTGCTAAATCGTTCGCTATTATATTTAATTTTATTTTTTAAAAAAACAATTATGGTCGCTAAATCAATCACTAAATTGATCGCTATTATATTTAATTTTATTTTTTAAAAAACAATTTCAATCGCTAAATCGATCGCTATTTAATTATTTTTAAATTTATAAAAAAATAAATTCAATCACTAAATTGTTCACTATTTTATTCAATTTTATTTTAAAAAAATATATTTAATCGCTATATTGATCGCTATATGGGTCACTATTTAATATTTTTAAAATTTTAAAAAATAGTTTCTGTTGCTAATATATTTAATTTTATTTTTTTAAAAAATACATCCGGTTACTAAAATGGTTGTTAATTCTGTCTCTAAGATCAGAACAATTACTCTCTTCGCATTTGGTTGCAAAATCGGTGGCTATTAGCGACTAAATTGTTTCAATCACTAAATCATGATGTTTTAGTAATGTAAATTGCAATTTAGTGCTTGAATGATATTAAATTAAAAAATATTCTTGAATGTGTAAACTTGCAATTACCTTAGTCTCTTTATCAAATGGTGTCCATCAAATATAATAGACTAGCTAACGCGGCATGTTATTTGTCAATGTAAAGTATCACTTAGCCAATGATCATTTTGATACGAATAGGAACTAAATTGATAGTTTAAAAAGTAACTATTATACGTCTTTTTTAAATGCAAGTAAAGCCTCAACTAAGTCTCTAAATGTGTCAAATCCTTACAATCTAGTCATTGCATGTTACGAAATTAAAAAATGTTCATGAAAGTATAAATTGTCTATCACGTTGGTACCTATATCAAATGATCTATGTTAATAAATGGGTAAACATCCAATTAGGTATCTGGATTTGTCATAATAACAAGTTCATAATATACGTGCATTTCATGTCATTACGCATGGGTTATAATGCACATATCTTGTGTATATGTGTCATTCTCCACTTGATACAAAGTTTTGCATAAATCAACAACAACGATGTCATTCATATATGTAGCACCCCAAAATTGTCCGGGCTAGAACGCCGTTTCAGCCTTCCCTAAAGCCATCTTGGTCCGCCTTCCTCTTGGCCCAATTTTAGACTCTTGGGCCACTTCCGCATGGCCCCAAGCTGGGACGGGCTTAGACCACTGAGTCCACACTTGACTCAGTCCACACTTGGCTCAGTCCACGCTTGACTGAGTCTCCCCACATCCCAGTGGACCCCAAGCGTTGTGGGAGAAACAAAAAGAGGGAGAGGATAATATCTGAGAGAATCTTGGGATTCGGTTGTTATCCAGCCACCCCAAGCTCTATATAAAGCCCCAGGACAAAAGAGAGAGGGACGGAGAGACAGGGGCGAAAGGAAGAGAGAAAAGAAGGCTAGAGAGAGCAGGAGTAGAAGAGAGAGAACGACCAAAGACGGGCAAGGAGAAAGCTGACGACGACGCGTAGAAAGCGAAAAGAGAATCCCAGGAGCTAGCAGAAGGATAAGGACTGGAGGCATATACCACTTTATTGGCCAAACCCAGTTTTTAATGTATCTCATAATCAAATAGTGAGCCATTTTTGTTGCTTTGGAATCAAAATAGTCTGGTGGAGCAAATAGGTAAGGTCACGCACTTGGTTGTGGGCCATGCCCTTCTATTACTTAACTTGGGTTGGTTAGAATTTATTATAGCAGACAAAATTCGTCATTTTTTTTAATTTAAAATTATTAATTAACTTGAAATAATCTCGCGTAAATTTATTTATGCACTTGATGATAAAGTAATCTTAATATTAACTACTATTAATCCGATAATTCACGTTGTTTTGTTTGATCTATAACATTATATCAAACTAATTAAATTAACCTCTTCAACCTCGTTAAACGTGTTCCTAACACTATAAAAAAATTTAAGTTTAACCACCAGTCTTCCTAACACTATAAAAAAATTTAAGTTTAACAACCAGTCTTTAAACTTAAAGAATCGATCCCTATTTTTAGAATTTAGTAATTAAATGGATTAGCGACCGATTTTGATTTGTTGTAAAATTTTACTCGTTAAACAATTTAACGATCAATTTCGATAGTTAATTGGAGACCGAAAATTTGATTGTTAAATCGGTTATTATTTTATTTTAAAAAAATTGCATTGATAGATGACTAAGTTTTTATTTTAATTATTTATATTAAAAAAATTGATCGCTAATTCGGTCTCTAATTTTGAATTTTTTAAATAATTTGGTCACTAATGCGGTAGCTAATGTTTAAATTTTAAAAATTGGTTAGATGGATGATGGTTAGATGGAAGGAGGCAACCTATCGGAGGGAATGAGGGAGAAGGAGTGGAAGGAGGAGAGGGAAGGGAGGGAGGAGAGAAAGGAGAGGATGGATGGGATGGAGAAGAGGTGGTGGAGAGGAGGAGAAAAGGAAGAAGAGGGCGATGGGGTGGCAACGGAGTGGAGGGAGGGAAGAGAGGAGGGAGTGAGTGAAAGTTATAGGGAGGGAGGGGAGGAGTGTTTAAATAATTGAAAGTATGAAAAACAAAAGAGAGGGAAAAAATAGAGAATTTTTTTTTTGAATTTTTTAAAATCGATCATTATTTATTTATTTATATTATTTTTAAATAAATAATAATTTGTTCACTAAACCAGTTGCTATTTTATATTTATATTTATATTTTTTATAAATAAAATACGATCACTAAATTACTCACTGTTATATTTAATTTTATTTTTTTAAAAAAAAATTCGGTCGCTAAATCGATCGTTATTTAATTATTTTTAAATTTATAAAAAAATAAATTCAGTCACTAAATCGATCGTTATTTAATTATTTTTAAATTTATAAAAAAATAAATTCAGTCACTAAATCGGTCGTTATTTTATTGAATTTTATTTAAAAAAATACATTTAATTGCTATATTGGTCGTTATTTAATATTTTTAAAATTTTAAAAAATAATTTCTATTGCTAAATCAGTCGCTAATATATTTAATTTAATTTTTAAAAAAATACATTCGGTCGCTAAATCAGTTGCTAATTCTGTCTCTAATATCAGAACAATTTTTATATCAAATATATAATATAAATATATTTATATCAAAGATAAATTAAACATTTTAAAAAACTCAATATTACAAATATCATTTCATCTTGTTAGCTTTTCTAAAACTTAAAAACTGATGTATCTCAACCATACATTCAACGTTTAAGTATTTTGGAATCTAAAAATTAATAACAATAAAAAAATATGAGAAGAAAAATATAAAATATATAAAAAAATAGTGTTAGGAAGAGAGAATATGTGTTGTTGCGTCAAAATTCAAGATTTTATTTTCTTTTATAATATTTATAAATAAGTTTGTTTCATTGACGAAAGTTAATAAATAACTTTTAATTATCAAATCAATATAAATGAAAGACTAATAATATTATTTGATTGTAAATGCAATCATTTATAATCTTTAAAATAGTAATAATAAATTTTAAAAATATTAAAAAAATAAATAAATGATACTCAAATATATTTTATCTAAAAAGATAAAAATATAATATCTCTAAAAAACTATTAAAAAAAGAAAATATTATTTAAAATAAAAAATAATCTCATTATTATAAAAAGTGTTGATTATTTTATTAAAATAATACTCAAATATTATTATTTTTACACCTAAATTTTAAATAAAAATAATTTCCTTAATTTTAAAATATCCTATATATAAAAAATTAAAATTATAAAAATTGAAAGGCCAAAGCCTTTCCAAGCCTTGATGTACTTCTATCTTAAATTTTTTGGTTAAATATGGATTATGCAGCAATAGAGCATATTGACAAAATGCTAATAGTGGTACGGAGGCAGCAGGTCTTGTGTCTCGGCCACTACTAGAAAATTTAAAATTTTCTACAAAATAATTTTGTGGTTAATTTTAAAATTAATAGTTATTTTGTAGCTAATTTCTAATAAAAATAATTAGCTACAAAATTACTATAATACTGAATGGTAGCATGAAATAAGTACTAAATTAGCTAAGAAAATAATCTTAGTTAATTTGTAGTAAATTTTTTAAAATTTGTAGTTATTTCCTAGTTAATTTGTAGTAATAAGAAGTATAAATGAATATAACTTCAATTTAATTAAAAAAAATAATATTCTAGTTAATTAATAATTAATTAGCTAAGATTTAGTTATTAATTTAAATGATATAGCAAAATCAAAAAATTCTTTTAATGAAGATCTGTAAAGTTGCATTGCTTTTTGCACAATGAAGGATGCACTGATCAAAGGAAGTGACTGGTAGACACATTATCATAATAACATTTTTTTCTCTCTCTCACTTTTTTATTACTTCAAATCCAGAAAAGAGACCAATGAAGACTAAACCTTAGAGTTGGGTAGTACACTGTGTATGACATCAGTAGTCCAAGTAGGTCAGACATAATTGAGCCTGAATTACTCCTAAAATTGGGTCAAATAAAGAGAAATAATTAATACAAGGACGTTGGAACTCAAATCCAACACTTGGGAAGTGGTCTAAGAGCAATTCGGATGTCAAATTGCATGATAACTATGCATGTGCATGACTGTTGAAAAAAATAGGAAAATGAGTAATTATTTTTAGTGAAAAATGATTGATGGTAGCAACTTATAAAAACATTATAATTTGCATTATTTCAAAAGTAAAGCAGCTCCACTAAATTAATTCAAATTTATCTTCTCAGCCAAGTATAGCTTTATTTATAACTTTGTTTACAACTTCTTTTTACTGCTTTTTTTCAAATTCTTTCCTTCATCACACTTTTCTTTACCTCATTTTCATTATGAGTACTAAAATTAGTCTCTTTCATTCGCATGAATGCTAGAAAGCTCTTTTGAATAGACTGAGAACTCATGTTAAAGAACAAAGTCTCTTCCCCGAAAAATCACCTAAAGAGAATGACTATTCACATTGCTAAGCAAGTCGCATTCAAAATTATAGTTTAGTTTGGATTGTTTTCTTTAAAAAGATGGTTGCAATTTAATCCGATAAAATGCAATTTAGATTAGATTGAATGATTTGATTTTTATTACGTATCTTTATTAATATTTTAATTGATATTACTAAAAGTCTTAAATTTAAATATTAAATATTATTTTAAAAATAAGTGTATTATTTTTAAGTATAAATATACTAATAAATTATTTAAAATAAATAATACATAAAATAAAAAATATAATAATTAATCGATTAATTATCTTATAACATAGTTTCTTTTCTTAAGAAGATAAATATATTTAAAATAAAAACTAAAGTGACCGAAATATATATAGTTTTACTAAGTTAGTTTCATACATAAAAAAGTATAATAAAAATATTGATGAAATACTAAAATATATATATTATAAAATTTTATATATATTAAAAAAAATAGGTTTGATTTTACAAAATTTGATCCGATCGGTTAAAAAAAAAAATTCAAAACAATTCAAAAAATTTCCTTTATTTTTAATTTTTTTGAATTGGATTGTGGTTTTTTTTTGAATAGGATTGTGGTTTTCTTTTGAATATGAACACCCTATTCAAAACCAATACTATCAAAATTCAATATATTTGTTTATCTCCTTAAAAAAAATTAAAATGCATGTGTAAATAAATCAAATAAATAAATTTTAAGAATTAATAAGTTTTAGTAATTTTAAAAGTAAGAAAATAAGACAATATTTTTATGCATGAGGTTAAGGGTATTGAATTTTATAAATGGTGTTAATAACTCCGTGCGAATCTAATTTTTAGTTTGAGACCATTTCGTGTTTTTCCAACCATTTTTCTAATAAAAGTAAGCTTCAGGGCTACTACTTTTTCAATATTTTAAGTTCTTTTGTCGTCACGATGTAAGTTGCCATGTTCTAAAATGTAATTTATCAATCTATCATATATAACTAAAACACAATTAAGGGAGGGAGTGAAAACAATATCACAAATATTCTCTGATACGAAATCACATTATTCATTCATGTACGGGCATTCCTACGAACATTATTGACTTTAAAATTTCTTTTATAAATCTCCTGCCATATCAGGCTTAGTGGAACAAGGCAAAGAAAGACAAGACAGAAGCACCAACGAAGGAGCCAACAAGGGGCAAGGCAGCTGAGGCTCCACTGCTTGGGCCAGGGGCTGCGGCAGGAACCTCGGTGGCAGCTACGGTGGCGCTGACGGAGGCAGCGACGATGAGAACAGCGCAGGTGACCTTCCTCACGTCCATGATGAATGAAATGAGACTTGTTTTGGAGACCCGCTGATGTGCTGATCAAAAAACTGTGTTTAGTTTTATTGTCTTTGCTTGCAGGTCTGAGGTACAATGGTGCTCTTGATGGGCTTTTAAAGACCAGGTTTAAGTTATTTTCAAAAAATACCACTTTTTCTTGCTTGTGAAACGGTCATAAGTGTATAAGTGTATGGTCTTGCATGATTTTAGGGTTTACTTCATAGATTGTGGCTGATATACTTCATATTTTGCTTAGACAAATTGTAATTAAACTAGAACCATTCAAATACCTACTCAAATTGAGATTGTAATAGTTGCTGCTAAATATGCTTAATTTTTTCCTTCTCCTTCGTATTCTTATACTATTTTTATTTTTAGTTACTCAAGGGTGTGTTTAATGATCAAGTCTGACAAATTAGTAATATCGTCTAACGAAAAATAAAATACAATTTACTGTGTTCGATTAAAGTTGAGATTTCATTAATTAAATTTTGTTTACATTAAATAGAGCAAGGAATGATGTTTAAGAATTTGTTATTATTAATTTACTAAGTACATATAAAAATCTGTTATAGAGTGGTTAGCTTTTCCCATTTTATTTTTAATATTTGAGAAATTATGGATTGATTTCTCATCTAGGGATTTATACCTTTGGAGTCTCTAAAATTATCTATGATATTATATATATATATATATATATATATATATATATATATATATATATACTTACATACGTAGTTAGGATGAAAATATATGTTAAACATGTTTTATACCTTATTGCTAAATCGGGGAAAGTGAAGCAGTTAATGGTTTTTTATTATAGTGAAATAAAACAGAATTACAACAACAAATATTAGTGGCATCAAATATGTTTTGTATTTGATCTTCTAATTGAATTATGTTTCAGTAAAACATTAATAAATAACTTATCTAAGTTTTAAAATTATTGGTTCGTACAATTTTATGTCACTTGTTCAATAAATAGGTTTATACTTATTTATTTAGTTTATTATTCACGTCGTCAAGTTAATTAATTAGTTGATTCCCAAGCTAGTTTTGAGTTTGTGCATTTCATTGTCAGCCATTTACATTGACTTTTGCTGTGCAAAGTTGTGTTTGTAATATCTATTATGGGATCACATGCTCATGTGATGTGATTGAGAAGTTCAACATATAAGAGATACATTTGTTAACTATATGTTTTTATTTTTCAATATTTAGAAAATAATAATATGAAAGAAAAATTAAAAAAATTAAAAATTAAAAATTATTAATATATAAATTAATTTATAGAAATTTTTTCATTAATTTATTTAAAATTTGATTCTTATTTTATGTATGGACTAATTTTAATTTATAAGAAAGTTTATTTTATTTTTCTTTCTTATTTTTCTTTTCTATAAATTCTTATGGAGAAGTATATCTAAATATATCTTTAAAAAGAAATTGACATTCTATTTTGGCAATGCAAATCAGTTATTATAGTTCTCTATTTTGCTCCCTTCCCGTTACTTTGTTGAGAATAGATAGGCTGATCACTTTAATTTTTGCTTTCAGTTTGATCTCTTAAATTTAATTTTTTTTACTTTACCTCTTTTAAAATTTCTCAATTATATAAAGTTAATTTTTATATCAATTTATCACAAATTTAGTAAACTTAACTATGCACGAAAAGCTATGAGAATCATTACATTAAACAAAATTAATATTGTTATTGTAAAACATCGATTGAAAGACAATTTAAGTCTAAAATAAACACTTCAAACAATTAAAATGAGAATTTTAAAATTTAAGAGACCTTTAAAATTTAGGGGACCTAACTGTAACTAAAATTAATGAATATTTATATAATACTGAAATGATAAATTCATTAAAATTGTACGAATATTTATATAATATATGAATATTTATATAATACACAATAAATTAAAAACTCACTTTGGTTTGAATTTTGGCTAATTTTACAATCATATAATATTTTGGAAGAGTTGTCGACCAAGTCCTTAAATCCCTATGGAACTTGTCAACCTTTAACTAGTCGCACCTGATGGGTTGAGGACTTCTCTCAGGGAGAAAGAAGTTTAAAAAGGGACTGCCCTTCCCTTTTGAGTCGATAAGCAAGGCCTAAACATGTAATAATGTTCCTCAAGTTCAAAAGAAACCATGGTTGATGCGATTATTGAAGTACCTTCTTCTAGAGTAGGAAGAGATTCAAGGGAGCACGAAGGTTGTCAATCAAATATGTGTCTTTTTTGTAGATGCTCCTTGTTTTGGGAATAAAAGTAGAATATACTTTCTTTGCATACGAGGGATGTCGGTAGAAACCTAACCAACAAAGTCAAAGACTCTTCGCATGTTATTGGAGGTCGCATGACAAGGTCCATAACCAAAATAATGAAGCAATCTTTGCAAGGTAGCAAAATTGATCACTTTATTATAAGTTGATGATAATTGGAGCCTAACTTGAAGAACATATAAACATTCCAAAGTTATTTTCATGTAATTTGGGTTGAATAATTAGGGATCTATTTACCTGTAATTTTCGGACATTATGGTCATGTAATAAGTTTATATGACTTTTCACATTTCCTAAGTTAATTTTTATTGTATTAAAGCTCCTTAAATTGTTATGATGACTGGTGGGTTAGTGGAAAGTAATTTCTCATGGGAAATAAAAACTTAGTGGGGAGTTATAACTTATGGGATTTAATGCCTAGTGGAAATGTTAGTAGGCATTAACTTCAAGGCTACCTAGCTAAGCCTATAAATAAGCTCTTGTAAGCAACCATAAAAACACAGAATTTTGAAGTTGAATAAAAATAAGTTTTCTTTATTGTGAGAGTGTTCTCTTTGTTCTTAGGTTAAGAACTTTATAGTGTTGGTTTTATCGGCAGTTCGCGATTAGGGTCATACTTTCTTTTGATAACTCTGGTTCTACCGGTAGGTCGTAGTTAAGGTCAAGTTCCTCCTCTACCTAATTTCAAAACGATCCTAAACAAAAATCATATCATTTGGTATCAGAGCTTATTTCTTGAAATTAGGTGTTACCCATCCTCTATTTCTATCTTTTTCAATTTTATTTATTTATTTTTATTATTTCTTTGTTATTTCTCTTATTGTATCATCCTGCTTTGTTCTATTTGTTTGTATCTATTCATCTCCCTTTGTTTTATTTCTTTGAGTTTGTTCATCTCTTTTGTTGTCTCGTTGTGGTTTGTTTTTTCTTTTCTATCATATACTATACAACAACAAAAAAAGTCATGCAAAAGCAAAATAAAATAGAATGTTGTGAAAAAAAGAAGAGAAAATTTCATATTGAAAAAAAAATTGCAAAAAAAAGGACAAAAAAAATTTGACTAATAGTCAATATGTTATTTCAACTTACATATTGAATCCAAAAAACGAAAAAGGTGAAAAGAAAAAGTTTGAATTTTGGTCATATTTCCTCTTTTTGCGTCTACTGTAGCACCCAAAAACTGTCTGGGGCCGAATCCCCATTTTAGCCCTATAAAGCCTTAAGTCAACCCCCATCTCAGCCCAGTTTGAAATTATTGGGTCGAAACCTCGCGACTCCAAATTGGGCCGAGACCGAATCCACTTCAATCGTCGCGACCGGCTGAGACCAAGTCTCCCACACACCTTAGTGGATCCCACCATGACTCGCGTTGAAAGTGAGATCATGGATGACTCGCGTTGAGAGCGGGATCATGGAGAGTGGAATCGGCTCCCACAACCGAATAACACCCACGACTGTGAGAGAATCATGGGATCTTGGGAGTTACATCCGGCTAGCCTTAGGGTCTATATAAGGCCTTGGGACGAAGAGCTCTAGGTCGAAAAAAAATCACCAAGAGAAAGTAGAGGCCAGTGAGAGAATTGTGCAATAGAGAACTGAGAGACAAAAGAGGAGAAAGCTAACGATTGCATGAAAGAGACCAGGCAAGAACCCTCAGGGTCGGATCAAAGGAGAAGCAGAAATATTGGATGAAAGGACGAAGAAGCTTACCTTCTCTAAATACCAGGTTAGTACCACGTATTTCTAGAGATTCTCCTAGGTTTAGAAACCCTTTTTTTTTCTCTTCCTTGAGTAAAACCGAGACCAAATATTACACCCTCATTACCAAGGTCGAGTCCATCTCGGCCCGATGGCCAAGAAGACACATTCTTGCTATGAGTCTTGAACCTATCATGTCGTTCACCAGCCAAAACCATATCGGCACACTCGCTGGGATGAAACAGTCTCGCCCCACCAATGACCTTCGCACTAAGGCTGACTCCATCTCAGCCCACGTGACAAATCCCCCTAATAAAGTTACCATTCCCAAATGTCGAGTCCATCTCGGCCCCAATAGGGTTAAGCTAATACAAGTCGGCTTCGCCCTCCCCTGAACCCACAAACAGCCAGAACTACGTAGACTTTGATTCCTCTAAAGCCGAGGTATGTAGGCACAGGAGACACACTCCTATCAAGTTATAAAATTCAGGAAAACCAAAAAGACTCTGCCTTTACCATTACCACTCCGCGAGCCCAATAACCCCTAAGCATGAGCATCCTTTTCCCTTCCTTTGCGACTAATCGAGGGTAACTATCAGGTGATAGACGTGTTGGGACACCCTATGGTCCCTGCACATAACCAACTTTTGAATCCATAACTCTGATTCCCAGACCAGCCTTTTCCATCAGGTTTCTTGGCGTTCCCTAAACCAAAACATCGATGGCGACTCCTAGTGGCCGAGTCGATTTCAGTTGCCAAGTGGCAAGGACCATTTCGACCCATCTTACGTTACGCCACAATTTAGGTTGTGACATCTACAATACCTTCATTGTCCAAAAAATATCTAAAATTCCTTGTTTCTTGTTAGTTCTTATTCTCTAAAGTTATTAAATTACCAAATCCTTATTGTTTCTTGTTGTGTAGCATCATTCTTAAAGGTTCTTACTTAAGAGCTCATAAGGTAAAGTTGAGTGGTAAAAGGCAAGAGTGGAGAGACCATAAAAAAGCCAAATTGAGTGAAACATGAGTGACTATAACATAATTTGAATGTAAACACATGAGAAAGTGTTTATCTAAGAATTTTTTTTCTAACTCAATTTTTGCAATATTTTAATCATGAGTGGAGAAGAAGGAGAATGGGAGGTTGATCTCAAATTATTCAACAAGACTGTTCAAGAACAATTCAAGGCTCTAAATGCAAGATTGGATGATTTATAATCTACATCCAGGTATAAGAGCCCTATTGGCCAAAACAATGATAAGGACGAAGAAGAGGAGTATTCAGATAGAAGAAATAATGAAAATGAAAAGAGAAGAAAAGGTGAACCAAGATGTGACAATTACTTGTATAATATTAAGATGACAATCCTTGCATTCCAAGAAAAGAATGATCCTGAATTGTACTTGGAGTGGGAGAGAAAAATTGAACATGTGTTTGATTGTCACAATTACTTAGAGGAGAAAAAAAGTAAAACTAGTAGTTGTTGAATCTACTCATTATGCTAGCATTTGGTGGGATCAATTTGTGATTAACAGGCATAGAAATGGAGAAAAGACTATTTGTACATTGGAAGATATGAAGTTCATCATGAGAAGTAGATTTGTACCAAGTCATTAGCATAGGAACTTGTACGGAAAATTACAAAGCTTAACACAAGGTTCTATGAATGTGGATGATTACTATAAGGAGATGAAAATAACCATGATTTGAGCCAATGCGGAGGAAGATCGTGAGGCAACTATGGCTAGATTCATTGGAGGCTTAAAGAAAGAGATAATTGATCTGGTGACATTATATGGAAATAAAGGATTTGTTGCACAAAATAATTCAAGTGGAGAGGCAATTGAAGTCTAAAAGCTCTTCCAAATTTGCTTCATCTTCTAGCTCTTAATAGAGATTAAATTAGAAGAACAATAAAGTTGTTACAAATCTTAAAGAAGATGTGAAGACCAAATATTCAAATGCTCCTCCTAAAGGTAAAATTGACACTAATACATCCTATAGATAACTTAATATCAAGTGTTTCAGATGTTAAAGAGTTGGACATATTGCTTCTCAATGTCCAAATAAAAAAGAAATGATTATGATGGATAATGGAGAAAAAGAGAGTGAGAGCTCTAGTGATGATGAAATGCCACCATTGGAGGATTGTAGCGACGTTGTAATTGCTAAACCTATAGATGAAGTTGTAGTTGTTACTAGATGTGCTCTTAGCATATAACTTAAGGAAGATGGTGATGTGAAGCAACTTTAGCATATTTTTCATACTAGGTACCTTGTTCAAGGAAAGGTGTGTAGCATGATTATAGATGAAGGAAGTTGCACTGATGTAGCTAGTACTATCCTAGTGGAGAAACTAAATTTGCAAATTGTCAAACATCCTAGGCTTTATAAATTGCAATGGCTTAGTGGTATTGGAGAAGTGGAGGTTGACAAGAAAGTTTCAGTGCCTTTTGGTATTGGGAAATACATATATGAAGTATTGTATGATGTAGTTCCTATGGAGACAAGGCATATACTTTTGGGCTGTCCATGACAGTTTGACCGCAAGGTGACCCACAATGGGTATACCAATCATTTCCTTTTTATTTACAATGAGCTGAAAATTACTCTTACTCCTATATCTCCAAAGCAAGTATTTAAAAACCAAATAAAAATGAGAAAAGCAAGAGAGTGTGAGAAATCAAAAGAAAATGAGAGTGAAAGAACAAAAGAAAAAAGAAAACAAAAAATGAGAAAAGAAAAAGAAAAGAGAGTGATTCAGAAAAGAAAAAGTAAATGAGTTTCTTTGCAAGAAAGAGTGAGATCAAGAAGGCATTATTTTCCAACTAGCCTATGCTTGTACTCTTGTTCAAGGAGGCATGTTTAAACTCTAAAATTGATATTTCTTCTTTGTCTACTTTTGTTATTTCTCTTTTGTAGGATGTTCAAGATATCTTTCCATATGAGGTCCCTAATGGCTTTCTTCCCATTAGAGGAATGGAGCACCACATTGATCTTATCCCAAGGGATGCCTTTCCCAACAGACCAACATATAAGAATAGACCACCATCTTGGGAAGAATGCTTGCCTCATGTTAAGTTTGCATACAATAGGGTTGCACATTCTACTACTAATCATTCGCCCTTTGAAGTTGTGTTGTGTATGTTTTTAATCCATTGACTGCTTTAGATATATTAACTTTGCCAACTAATCAACATGCTAATTTGTATGGAAAGCACAAGGTAGATTTTGTTATAAAGTTGCATGCCAAAGTTCAAGCTAACATTAAGAAGAGGAATGAACAATATGCAAGGCAAGCAAATAAAGAGCATGTTAAAGTGACTTTTGAACCTAAATATTGGATTTGGGTTCATTTGTGAAAAGAAAGGTTTTCTACTCAAAGAAAATACAAGTTGCAACCAAGAGGGGATGAACCTTTTCAAGTGTTAGAAATGATCAATGACAATGCCTACAAGTTGGATTTACCAACTGTATATGGTAATGTAAGTTCTACCTTTAATGTCGTTGATTTATCTTTATGTGTTGTAAGTGAGGAATTTGATTCAAGGATGAATCCTTTCAAAGAAGGAGGAATGGATAAAAACCCAACCAACAAAGCCAATGACCCTTTGCATAATATTGGAGGTCCCATGACAAGGTTTAAAACCAAAATAATGAAACAATTTTTGCAAGGTCTAATTGTAGAAATTAAGGAGAATTTAGAGCAAAATGAATTAGAGGCTACACCAAAATGGATAACTTTATTACAAGTTGATGATGATTGGAATCCAACTTGAAGAACACATGAAAAATCCAAAGTCATTTTCATGTAATTTGGGCTGAATAGTTAATTAAGACCCACTTACATGTAATTTTCGCACATTATGGTCATGTAATAAGTTCAAATGTCTTTTCATATTTTCTAGGCCAGCTTTTATTATATTAAAGCTCCTTAAACCGTTACGATGACTGGTGGGTTAGTGAAAAGTCATTTTTGATAGGAATAAAAGCTTAGTGAGGAGCTATAACTAATGGGGAATAAAAGCTTAGTGGGGAGTTATAATTGATGGGATTTAATGCCTAGTGGAAATGTTAGTAGGCATTAACTTCAAGGCTACCTAGCTAAGCCTATAAATAAGCTCTTATAAGCAATCAAAAAAATACATACAGAATTTTGAAATTGAATGAAATTGAGTTTTCTATATTGTGAGAGTGTTCCTTTTGTTTTTGGATATGAACTTTATAGTGTTGATTCTATTTGCAAGTCGTAGTTAGGATCATACTTTCTTTTGATAACTCTAATTCCACTGGTAGGTCATGATTAGAATCAAGTTTCTCCTTTGCCTAATTTGAAGATCGTTTTAAACAATATCGTATCAAATGTTTTCATAAAACAATTGAAATGATAGAAAAATCTGAAGTCCAGAAATAATCGAGTTTTAATGGAGGAGAGCAGAAATTCAAAAACCGGTTAAGCATAAATCCGGCCCTGAAGTGATAATGCAATTCAAGATTTCAAAAATTTAAGCGGAAGGATATGAGTCGTTGCATGCAGAAGGTTTTTCTGTGAAAGCTCAGTAGACAGAGGTTTTAGCATTCACAGGATTTTCTGCCTTTCTTTCAACTAAATCAATTAATTCAATAGTCATTGGTAGAACTAAACAAGGCAAAAGAGGGTTAGTTTGTCGGTGCTAAATATAAATATAATTTTGCCACACACAGGTGGGAATGAACTCAAGTCCAAAACTTGAGAAGTGATCTAACAACAATTTCAATGTAAATTTTCCCGTGATAGCCATGCATGCTCCCAATTTCTGAAAAAGTGGGGAAGTTGGTAGTTAATTTTAGGAAAAAAAAATGTTGATGCTAGGAGCTTCATCGAAACATTATAATTTGTAGAATTTTAAAAGTATAATAGGTCTCTATTGAGTCAATCAAAATTTATCTTTTTAGTCAAGTATGGCTTTATTTACAACTTTCTTTACAATTTTCTTTACAAATTCAATTGTTTGTGACATTTCCTTATCCCATTTTCATTACAAGTAGTGTAATTAACCTATGTTGAGGAACAAAATATCTTCCCCAAAGTATATCACCTTAAATCACCTAAAGGGAATGAATGAATAGGTTATTAGTCATTCACTTAACTAATTAAGTTCGTATTCGAGATCAATACTATCAAAATTCAAATATATATATATATATATATATATATATATATATATATATATATTTGTTTATCACCTTATAAAATAAAAATGTGTATGTACATAAATCAATTAATAAATTTTAAGAATTAATACGTCTTAGTAATTTTACAAATAAGAAAGTAAGACAAATATTATTTTTATCCATTAGATAAGGTAATTGCTTTTATAACAGACATCATATTGTTTTAGTATATATCTTACGTGTAATCAACTTTGGAAACCAATATGTGGTTTGAGACCATGTTTTAGTAATTTTCCAAACGTTTTCCAAAATAAAAGTAAAATTTGGTGGCGACTACTTTCTTCTTTTTTTTTTTTTTTTTAATTTTATAGTTTAAAGTTTTTTATCCTCACGTCGTATTCTCGGTTAGAACAATCTATAATGTAATTTATCAACCTATACTATCCTAAAACACAAGTCGAGGAGTCGACACAATATAATGAATATTCTGTGTCATCAAGTTAAGCCAACATGAACAATCTCTATTTCAAAATCACACATTCATTGATACATTCTAGTTCGATTGTTGCTTACATTCCTCACTTTCATGTTTCTTCTGTTAGTCCCTTGCCATTGTGTCACGCTTAGTGGAACAAGGCAAAGAAAGACAAGCCAGAGGCACCAACCAAGGAGCCAAAAAAGGGCAAGACAACAGCGGCTCCACTGCTTGGGCCAGGGGCTGCGGCAGGAACCTCGGTGGCAGCTACGGTGGCGCTGACGGAGGCAGCGACGATGAGAACAACGCAAGTGACCTTCTTCATGTCCATTATCAATGAAATGTGACTTCTTCTTGAGACCCGCGGATTTGCTTATCAAAAAACTGTATTTAGTTTTATTGTCTTTGCTTGCAGGTCTGAGGTACAATGGTGCTCTTGATGGGCTTTTAAAAGACAAGGTTTTAGTTATTTTGGAAAAACATTACTTTTTTTTGCTTGTTAAATGGTTTTAAATGTATGGTCTTGCATGATTTCAGGATTTTCTTAGGTTTTGACTGATATACTTCGTACATGTGTTGTATTTGCCTACAAAAGGTTTGTCAACCTCATGTTTTTCTTAGACTAGTTGTAATTAAACTAGAACCATCCAAATACCTATACAAATTGAAATTGTAATAGTTGTTGCTAAATATGTTTTTTTTTTCCTTCTCGTTTCCATTCCTACACCAATTTGAATTATTCAAGGGTGCGTTTAGCGGAACAAATTTAATATTAATAAATTAGTAATAACTGTTCATGAAAAATAAAACGTAATTAAGTATTGAATTCCATTTGAAATGTCATTAATTAAATTTTTTATTTAAAATAGAATAAAATATGATATCTTTAATTAGGAATTTGTTATTAATAATTTACTAAGTGCATACCAAAATCTAATAGAGTGGTTAACTTTTACCATTTTATTTTCAATATTTGAAGAATTATGGAATGATTTCTCTTCCAGGGATTTATTTTCTTTGCATAATTTTGTGGCATTTCTTTTTTAAAACACCACGGTTAAGATAAATTATAACTTTTGTAAGATGGAGGCAATACTCGCTAATACAATGCTTTAGGAGAAATATCACGACATTGTCAAACTTTGGCCAAAAATTTCAAATAAGCTAATATATTTTATACCTTAAATGCTAAATTCATGGAAAGTGAAGCTGTTAATGATTTTTTTTATTATACTAAAATAAAACAGGATATACTACCATAACAAATTAATATTACTGGTATCAAATTTTTGTTATCTTTTGTATTTGATTTTCTTATTGAATCATGTTTTAAAATTTGTTACCAAATAATTTTGTGACTAATTTTAAAATTAATAGTTATTTTGTAACTAATTTCTAATAAAAAAAATTAGTTACAAAATTACTATAGTATTAATGATAGTACGAAATAAATAGCAAATTAGTTAAGAAAATAATCTTAGTTAATTTGTAGTAAAATTTTAAAATTTGTAGTTATTTTCTAGCTAATTTGTAGTAATAAAAAGTATAAATGAATATAATTTAAATTTAGTTTAAAAAAATAATATTCTAGTTAGCTAATAGTTAGAATTTAGCTACTAATTTAAGTGGTAGTTAAAATTAATAGCAAAATCTTGTAATGATTGATAAATTAAATAACTTCTTAAACTTTTAAAATTATTGATTAGTATAATTTTATGATACTTGTTCGGTACATAGATCTATACCTATTCATTTAGGTGTTTTTAGGGTGAATTATTCATTTAGTTTATAATTCACGCGCGGTCATCAAGTTAATTAATAAGTTGATTAATTTCATTGTCAATAATAGACTTCTACCGAGAGAAATTGTGTTTGTAATACTTACTCTATCCTGTATTGTTTAACATTGAGATTAAAAAAAAATAATATTTTAAGTTTTACAAAAATTATATTTATTTCTTGCATCTTTCATATTAATTAGACATACTTTTATTTATATATATATAGTGCTTTATATATTGATATGATAAACCGAAAATCAAAATAGAACCATTCTTTTGTACTAAAAAGACAAAGAAAATGGGATAGATGGAGTATCTAATATGGTATCACAGGCTCATGTGATGTGATCGAGAAGGTCAACATGTTACAAGAGACATTAATTATAAAAAAAAATTTCCATTCTATTTGCCAATGAAAATTATATACTATATATTTTTATATATTTTGTTCCCTTCATATTCCTTTAATTAAAAAAATAATATTATATTAAAGAAATAATATTTGCTCTCTCAATTATTAGTTTTTTTATTGATATTTTTTTTTTTTATTTCGAAGATAGGAAAGATATGAAATGAAGACATATATGAGCCCTCTGTATGCTGATTGTTCTTTGTTACGGAAAACGGCCTCATCATTTTCACACGGAGGCATGATTTCCATCGAAGTAAATTATATATATATATATATATATGCTTAAATATTATATATGTCTTCACAAATATTATTATGTTTACTATAATTTTTATAAAATATTTTGTCATTTTATATCCTTGACATTTTTTTAGTCTAATTCTACTGTCACTAATTCTAGTAAATTTAATACTAATATGAATAAAAAAATAATATTAATTAAAATAATTAAAATAATAAAAATAATTTAAATTAAAATAATTAAATTATTTTTAAATGTGTAATTTAATTATTTAATATATTTATTATTTTATATAAATAAAGTAATAAAATAATTCATATAATTTATTTCTAATATATTATCAACAATGATTTTTTTTTAAAGTAAGAAAGTATAATAGTACTAATAAGGTTAAAACATAAAAAACATAATAAAATAATAATTTTATTGTTTTTAATATTATTTATATTTTTTAATTAACTAATTTATTATTAATATTTTATTTATTAAAAAATTATAATTTATTTAAATATTTATAATTTAATTTTAATATATGATCTTTATATTTATTAAATTTGATTGGTTATAATATAATTTACTTTTAATATATTATATCTTAATTTGTTTTTATTTTAAAAAATAAATATACGAATGACATCAAAAGTTGGAGAGATATTAAATAATATTGATGTAACTTATACCAACTATCTTTATACAAAATGTAAATTTTATTAATTCAATTGTTAGCCTGAAAGTTTCCTTTAACTATATCATATATATATAAATTTTTGTATTAATCAAAAATTATTTCACACCTCTTTCATATTCATCAAAATTAATAAAATATAGATTTTATAATATACTAAAATATGAATCATTTGATTATTTTCATATTGTTGTTCAATTTAAATAAAATTTGATACAAACAACTAAGGTAACATAAATTTATGATTCAATAATTAGATTGATTAAATTTAGATTGAATATGAAACTACTTGATGGTATTATAATTGGTGTAAATTAGATCGATATCATTTGATTCCTCTTCTCAATAGTAATACATTAAAATTAAATTATAATAATATAATTAAATTATATATATATATTTTTTAAAAAGTACAAAATTAAAAATAGATTAGTTAATTGAAAAGTAAGAATAATATTAATAGTAATAATAATCATTGATTATAATATATTAAAAATAAATTATAATATCTATATATATATAATTACCTTATTTATATAAAATAATAAATATATTAGTCAGTTAAATTGCACCTTAAAAATAATTTAATAATCTTAATTTTAAAAAATATATTTTTACTTTAATTATCTTAATTAATAATATTCTTTTTATTAGTCATGTCGGCATTAAACTAACTAGAGTTATTGATAAGGGTTAAAATCAACACTAAGAAAATATGTTAGAGATTTAAAAATGACAGTAAATTTTTCAATGACTAAGATCAAATATAATCATATTTTTAGGGATATAAAATATTTTTTAAACTTATATTTTTAATTTTTAATACTTAAATATATTTTTACTCTCTATAAAATAAGTAAATTTTGATTATAATTTTTGTTTTAAAAAATATCTTTATTAATAAGCTCATGAATTTAATTTTACTTCACTATCGAGAAACGAAAGAAGATTTTCATTTTCAAATTTTACTTAGACTTATCTCATTTTACTTTGGATGTGAATCAATGTTAAATTAAACTATCCAACAAGCATTAACTCTCCTAAAAAATGTGGTGCTATAGCCGCACCTTCCGGTATGACTACCTTGTTACGACTTTACTCTAGTCACTAGCCTTGCCTTCAACATCTCCTTTCTTGTGATTAAGGTAATGACTTCGAACATGATCAACTCCCTCAGTGTGACAGGTGGTGTGTACAAGGCCTGGGAAGAAATTGATTTCCATATGGTTAATGGACGATTACTATCGATTCTAACTTCTTGTAGACAAGTTGCAACCTATAATCTAAAATGAGAACGAGTTTTTGGAGTTAACTCACCCTCGCAAGATTGTGATACTTTGTTTTATCCATTATAGCATGTGTGTCGCTCAAGGCATAAGGAGCATGTAAAATAAGTAGATTTTAATTATGGTTTATGTAATTATGTTTTCTTTATTTTTCATCATTTTAAAATATAAAGTTATTATTTTTTATACTTAATATCCATATAAAGGTTAATTAAAGACATCATACAAGAATCAAATTTTGTTTAAAAATTTCACATCTTGACATAATATGACATATCCTAGCAAGTGTCACAAGAGATCACTACTAAATTTATTGTTTTAGATATTTGAGAGATATAAAAATTATTAATGAAGGATCTAAAACATATCTAAAGCCTTTTCTAATTAATAACGATTTTAAAATACGTGGGATTTCCACGTGACTTCGTGCAATCTCTTTGCACCAAACTAGTGTCCCACCTACTGAAACGGATGAAAATTAATAAATATAAAATTTAATGTATTTAAATAGACTGAAGGACGAAATGCTTTATTAATACATATAATTCTCATTTATAACCATCCCTTGGAAAAGAACCTTAGATACAGTACTGGGCTTTCAAAATAAATCTAATATCAACATATACAAGGAGAGGGCTTAGCCCTAAATACAACATGTCCAATAACACAAAATATACAGATAAGTGCTCAACACTTGATCCTATAAGCAAAAGTACAAAATATCTCCATATCAATGCTTAGAGCTCTTCAACTTGCTTATTCTGGAAACATGAAGCTTACACTAGTGAGATGATGTCTCAATGGGTGCTCTATCATGCAACTTTATAAATAAATGTGATAAGTACACAAATCATGTGAAACTTTTGTTTAATGGAAATAATTTGGCACTTTGATTAAAGACATTATTTAAACATTTGCATATCTTGTTATTATCTTTTTCTCTTTCATCTTATGGTCAAAATGAACTCAATTTCTTCCAGAGATGTCTCTCTTGTTCTATCCTAATCACTCTTCCCTTACCGAAAAATGTCTTACCACTCTTTGAAAACTGAAATGGACATAAATCCTTCTCTTGTAAAAAATGTATATGAAGTCTTATGCATGCATATCTTTCTTACTTTCACTTATTGGCATCCTTGGGTGACTAAAGTGATTACTATCATTCTTTTTTTTAAAAAAAAAAAAACAAAAAAACAGACACCTCATGAGACATGCTTAAAACATTCATCATCATCATGAAAGGCATAACCGAGGTTTTAATGGAGAAGGTTGTTAATCGAATACGTGTCACCACCATAGGAATGCTCCTCGTTTTGGGAATAAGAAGTAAAATACATTTTTCTTGGCAGATGGGGAATGTTGTTTTCATAAAACAATCAACGCAATGGAAGCAACCTAAAGTCTAGGTAAAACCGAGGTTTTAATGGAGAAGGGCAGAAATTAAAAACACTAGTTACGCAGAAAATTGGCTCTGAAGTATAATGCAATTCAAATTTCAAAAATTTAAGTAGAAGGATATGAGTCGTTCATAGGATTTTCTGAGAAAGCTCAAAGACAAGGATTTTAGTTTTCACGATATTTTTTTCTTTCATTTCAAACCGAAGCAATTATTTCATTAGTAATTTGTACAATTAAACAAGGTAAAAGAATGGGCCAATTTGTTGGAGCTAAAAATGAATTGGGCCGAATAGAAAAGTGGGCCAGACGTAATTGGCTCGACTCTCCCAAAATTGGATCGAAACAACTAAAAATTAAGACATAAGCGTGAAAACTCAAATCTAAAACGTGAGATGTGGTCTTAGAGAAATTTCGATGTCAAACTGCTCATGATAACCATGCATCCTCATGAGTGCTGAAAAAGTGGGGAAGTGGGTAGTTATTTTTAGGGGAAAAAATGGTTGATTTTGGGAGCTTCATTTGCGGAATTTCAGATGTAAAACAGGCTTCGATTGAATCAATTAAAATTGATCTTTTCAGCCAAGTATCTCTTTATTTATAGCTTTATTTTCAACTTTTTTTTTATTGTTTTCTTTACAAATTCAGTAATTTATCACACTTATTTACGGAATTTTAATTATGAGTAGCATAATTAGCATCTTTCACTCGCACAATTGCCAGAAAACTCTTTACAATAGATTGAGAACTCAATATTAAGAAAGAAAAGTCTCTTCCTCAGGTAAATAACCTAATGGGAATGGTTGAGTTGGTTATTAATCATTCATACCACATTCAAAACCAATACTATATAAATTAAAAAAAATAAAATATATTTACTTACCTCACAAAAATAAAAATGCATGCGTAAATAAATCGAATAAATAAATTTTAAGAATTAGTATGGTTTTGGTAATTTTACAAGTAAGAAAGTATGACAAATATTATTTTTAAGCATTAGGTCAATAAGGATAACCATTTTTATAACGAACTGTCATACGATATTAATAAATTCTCTACAACTAATAAACACTAGGATCCAATTTTTGTTGTGACCATTTTTAGTGTTTTTCCAAACATTTTCGCTAATAAAAGTAAACTTTGGAGGGGACTATTTTTCTTTTTTTAATTATGTTATGTTTTTGTTGTCCTATCCCAATCTTAGTTGCAACACTCTAAAATGTAATTTATCGATCTACAGTATATTATTCTAAAGCCCAAGTCAGATAGTCGATGCATTAACATGAATATTTTCTATTATCAAGTTATAGCAACATGAACATTCTCCATTACAAAATCACATAATCCATTCATACATTATATTGCGATTCTTGCTTACATTCCTCACTTTAATGTATCTTCTATTAGTCTCTTGGCATGTCATGGTTAGTGGAACAAGGCAAAGAAAGAGAAGACAGAGGCACCAATGAAGGAGCCAACAAGGGGCAAGGCAGCTGAGGCTCCACTGCTTGGGCCAGGGGCTGCGGCAGGAACCTCGGCGGTAGCTACTGCGGCGCTGACGGATGCAGCCACGATGAGAACAGCGCAAGTGACCTTCTTCATGTCCATTATGAATGAAATGTGATTTCTTTTTGAGACCCGCGGGTGTGTTGATCAAACAAATGTGTGTAGTTTTATTGTCTTTGCTTGCAGGTCTGAGGTACAATGGGGCTCTTGATGGGCTTTTAAAGATGAGGTTTGAGTTATTTTGGGAAAACACCACCTTTTTTGCTTGTGCAACGGTTGTAAGTGTATGGTCTTGCATGGTTTCAGGGTTTGCTTGGTTTTGGCTGATGTACTTTTAATATGTGTGGTTGTATTTGAGTACAAAAGGTTTGTCAACCTCACATATGCTTAGACAAGTTGTAATTAAACTAGAACCATTCAAATGCCTACACAAATAGCGATTGTAATAGCTGTTGCTGAATATATGTTTATTTTTCTTCTTCTCTTTACTATTCCTATACCATTTTTAGTTATTGAAGGGTGTGCTTAATAGAACAAATTCAAGATTAACAAATTAGTAATAACTTTATAGTCTTTCATTAAAGTTGAAATTTCATTGATCAAAATTATTGACATTTAATAGAACAAAGAATGATAATTTTAGGAATTCGTTATTATTGATTTACTATGCTTATCTCAAGTACTTATTTTTAATATATGAGGAGTTAAGGAATGATTTCTCTTCTTGGATTCATATCTTTTAGAGTCTATAATATTATCTAATTTTAAATATGTTTTTATTTTCTTTAAATAAGTAAATTTAATTTTAGTCATCGTATTTTTTTTAACACATGGTTAAGTGACCATTTTAAATTACACTTATTATTGTTTATAGTAATATCTCTTAAAAGTAATTTAGATATTTATAATAAATATTATTTATATGTTTTAAAATGAATGTTAAGAACCAAAATATTAGTTACAAGCCCAAGGGAAAGGAAATTCAATTCTGCAAGCTTCATTTCTTGATTTGGCTTGCTATCTCTTGGTGTTTGTGGTTGAAGAGGAATAAAATTGTTTTTCGGGGAGCTTCTCTTTAAATACCAGCAGATCAAATTCATGAATCATACCTGTCATAATTCCTACTATTCTGCCTTGTTTGATTGTTACTGTTGTCCTGCATTGCTGATGGATTAATATGATTGTTTTTGTTTTTTTTCCACTTAGTTACATGTTAAGGTTGTTGGCCAAAGCGTGTAGTTGGAGTCAGTAAATAATGTTCATGTTATGGCAACACTCATTTCATAAGTGAGATGTAAGAAAAAATATCACAACAAAATTCAATTTTTTCTTTCTTTTCTATTTCGTCAATAATTTTTTTTTAAATTATTTTTTTTGTCATTATAATTTTGATTGTTAATTTTATTTTTAAACTTTTTTACTTTCATTCTCTAATTTTGTCGCTCCTTAGCAATAATTTCTTCCATTCCTAATTTCTATCGCTAAAAAAATGTTTTTCTTGTTATCAGTGTTTAGAGAATTCTTTTTTTTTGACTCAATTTCGGCCCGGCATTATAAAAGACATGGGTGCTGAAGTGCAGGTGATTTTCTTCATTCAGGTGGTAATATAATTCAACTTCAAATTGCTCTTTTCGTTGGGTATAGATAAGAATCTACGTTGTGGCATTGCAGGGGAATAATAGTCTTGATCAAATAGGAGCAACTTGGTTTTAACTGTTTTTAATTTCTAATGTTTTCATGTAGCTTTGCTTTTGGAGCTTATTTCCTATTTGGTCTGGTCAGATGTCATCTGCTGTCTATTTGTGGGCTCAACTTTTAAAACAACTTGTGTTAATTCTCTACTTGAGCATGGTAGAAAAAAATAATTAAGAGAGAAAGTTTTATTAAAAATGACTAGTTAGAATTTGAAACAGAGATTAGCAAAGTCAATTGTAACTATAACACAGTGACACAAAATATATTAAAAATGTTATTCTCTCTTAATTGTTAATTTTTTTTATTGAGAAGTTATTTTTCTATTTTGAAGATAGGAAAGATAACAGAAAATGAAGACATGTATCAATCCTCTATCGACTGATTGTTACAAAAACGGTTTTATTATATTATATGTGTACCAGTACTTGTATCCGTGCCATGCACTAGAAACACGTAGTGTGAATATAAATGATATTATTAATTTTTTTATAACTATATTTAATAATTTATTTCTTCAAGTAATTACATAATAATATATAAAAATAAAAATATTGAATTTTCTTAAAATTATTTACTTTTCATAATTAAAATTTGCATAGAAAAGATAAAAGCAACCAAGAGCAAAAGATAGATTTGAAAGATTAGATATTTATTATTTGTCTGATCGAAATAATGTATTATTTTATAAATATACTTGTAAAGTAATATTTAAAAGTTATTAGAATTTTTAATTTTATTTATGTTTATATTAAATATGTATTAATTTTATTTTAGATGAATATTACTTACACACATCTTGAAATTGGATCGAGTAACTTATTTGACATTCCTATTTATTAACTCCATGAACAAAAATAATATATTTCGATATAGAAAAATAATATACTGAAAATACTTGACATTCTATTCAAACATAATTTGATAAATATATTATTTTTCAATTGAATTAAATTGATTCTAAAAATATTAATGAACAAATTACTTGATAGTTGTAACACTTAGTTGAATTCAATTGTTTTACTAAAAATACTAATTGAGTAAAAAAATACATCAATTATCAATTAAATTTAGGAAAAGAAAAATTGATAATTATAAGAAATATACTATTTTTAAAATAAATTCAAATGATTTTAATATATTAATACCCAAATCACTTAAGTGTATTTGGAGATAGCATATAATACCAGTTTACACTAATTAGTATTTCTTTAGCATATTCATTATTGAGTTTTCATGCAAACTACAAAGAAAAAAAAATTAAATTTAATATTAAAAAATATATTAAAAATATATAAAAACATGACATCAACTCTTGATGAAACCAAGAATAAAAAAATTAACTAAAATATACAAATTAATAAGAAACAAATTATTCACCAAATAAATAATTTAAAACAATTTGACAGAAATTATGATGAAATGAAGAATAAAAAGAGTTTATATTACAATACCATGGAATAAGATAGAAAATTTTGATAAAAAATGTTTTGAAAAAAATTGAAAAAAAAAATTACAAGCTAAACACATATATCCAGAACAAGAACTAAACCTAAATAATTGTAATTGAAAGCAAAAAACAATTCACCTTAATCTTGAGAGATTCATTATCTAATATATGTAGAATCTTACTTAAATCCTCATTTTACAATAGAATTTTGGTAATAATGATACAATATTCAACGCAAAACAAAAGAAAGAATAATATGTAGAGTCTTACTTAAATCCTCATTTTCCAATAGAATTTTGGTAATAATGATACAATATTCAACGCAAAACAAGAGAAAGAATAATAAAAATAGAGAAAAAAATATAAAAAAGAATGTACCACAATATTGTCAAACCAGTACCATACATCTATAATCAACATTCTTCTCAACCACAATGATCAACTTTACAATGTATTCTTGGTGATCAATTGAAAAAAACCAACTATCTTTATTGCTCTCAACATCATGACACAAGCATCAACTAAATAAATATTTATAACAATGTTACACATAGTAGAATCAAAAGAAAAGAAAAAGAAAAATGTAGAAAATAAGTATTGGATTCTACTTCTTTTG
The DNA here is from genome assembly GCA_025330945.1 of Mucuna pruriens. NCBI lineage: Eukaryota > Viridiplantae > Streptophyta > Magnoliopsida > Fabales > Fabaceae > Mucuna > Mucuna pruriens. The sequence goes on from JAENHJ010000027.1 coordinate 171,623, forward strand.
TCAAAGAGAAGAAAAATAAAATGAAAAAGGATGAAGTAACTGAGAGAGAACAAAATTCAATACAGTTTGATATCTTCTAAATGTTTGAGATGAAAAACATTCCTTCTAAATTGCTTAATAGGTTAATTCAATCCTTTTGTGACATATTTTTAATTTCTAAAATGGTGTAAAAATAATGCAATTTTTAATTCCCTCAATATCAAAAACCCACCATTTGAATGTAGAAGAAAAATAACTATTAGAATATGTTTTATTTTATGGGATATTTGGTGACGGTACAATGAATGGACAAATTCTTCAAAAACATTGTATTTGTTTTGATAAGTGTTTAGAAGATACTATTAAAAAAATTTGACTAATTTACTTATGATTTATATATTATTTTTCTAAATATATTTTTAGTCTCCATTAAAATGATTGTTTTTTTTTATTTATTTTAATCCTTCTAAATTTATTTTTAGTTTTCATCTCTCAAAAATATGAAATCATTATTTGTAGTCCTACTATTATATGATATTTATTATTTACTTATGTGTTTATAAAAAGTCAAGTGATTTTGTTTATGGTACCATTTTAGGATGTAACACCTTTAAAAAAAAATTCTTGATTTTAAATCTTATAACAATTAAGATACATTTGAATACATATTAATTGTATAATTTTCTATGGATTTTTTTTTGAAAAATAAATATTGTAAAAAGAGAAAGAAGAGAAGAAAAATTATATGTACAATGATAAAAAATATTAAATATGTCTTAAGTTGTTGCAAATATTGAGTATTTGTAAATTTTTTTTCCCTTATGCTCCGCTTCAGACCAACTTTTCTTAAACGCGACTTTTTGTCGGGAAAATACTTCGCTGCTTCACTTCTGTTCAAAACAAAAAAGGAGTCATCAAATGATACAGAAAAGAAAGGGGAGAGTGCCAAGTGATTGTGAAAATTTTTTATGGTTGAGATGAGAATTGAGGAAAAGAAAGACTTGGTATTTGGAAAATTAGGATAATGGAAGACTTAGACTTAGTATTTTTGAACAGTTCTATTGAGCTCAACCTATGGTAAGAAACCCTTATTGATGCTACCAACTACAATGGAATCTATCACACTCTTCTTCTGACAACAATTGGCACCAATCATGGTTAAACTAAAACGTGTATTTTCCGTTATGAACCACTCAGCATATTGTAACATTTTCTTCTCCCAATATCCCAGCCCATACGGCTCTTCTCCACAGCAGTTCCTTTCATTTTCTTCTTGTTTTATATATTCTATGGTCATCCTCTGCCTCTGCATAATCAAGAGTCCTTACTCAAAGCTAAACCCCGTTATTTAGTAGTCACTATTGCTTCCACCACATAATGGTGCATGGCATCATGCTAAACCCCGTTATTTAGTAGTCACTATTGCTTCCACCACATAATGGTGCATGGCATCATAATGTTATGTATTTGCTTCTTCTTATTCTCCGACATGGTTAGAACTTCCACTTCACTAGACAGTTTAGCAGTGAGTCAATCCTTCCGAGATGGTGAGACTTTGGTTTCAGCAGGTGGAATTATTGAAGTGGGTTTCTTCAGTCCCGAAAATTCAACAAAACGATACTTGGGAATATGGTACACAAATGTATCCCCTTGCACAGTGGTGTGGGTGGCTAACCGAAATACACCTCTTGAGAATAAATCAGGAGTCCTAAAACTCAATGAAAAAGGGATTCTTGTGCTTCTCAATGCTACCAACAGCATCATTTGGTCATCCAATATGTCAAGCAATGCAGTGAATAATCCAACTGCTTATCTTTTAGATTCTGGAAATTTTGTAGTGAAAAATGGACAGGAAACTAACAAGGATAGCTTCTTGTGGCAGAGTTTTGATTATCCGGGTGATACATTAATGCCAGGAATGAAACTTGGATGGAACTTGGAGACTGATCTAGAAAGATCTCTATCATCTTGGATAAGTGATGAAGATCCTGCTGATGGAGAATATACTACAAAAATTAAGCTTACAGGATACCCTCAAATAATGACGTTCAAGGGAGCTGATATAAAAAGGAGATCAGGGTCGTGGAATGGCTTATCTACAGTAGGAAATCCAGGTCCAACGCATGAATCATCACAAAAATTTGTGAACAATGAAAAAGAGGTGTATTATGAGTACGACCTTGTTGTTCGATCGGTCTTCAGCATATATAAATTGACTCCTTCAGGCACGGGGCAGAGTTTCTTTTGGACAACTCAAAGAAGCACCAGGCAATTGGTCTCAACTGGGGAAGAAGATCAATGCGAGAATTATGACTTTTGTGGTGCAAATTCTATATGCAATTATGATGGTAACCATCCAGCTTGTGAATGCCTGAGAGGGTATGTTCCCAAGTCTCCTGATCAATGGAATATAGCAATTTGGTTTGGTGGTTGTGTTCCAAAGAATAAATCAAATTGCAATAACAGTTATACAGATGGCTTCGTGACGTACACACACTTGAAATTGCCAGACACTTCTTCATCATGGTTTAATACGACCATGAACCTTGACGAATGTCGGAAGTCATGTCTTAATAACTGTTCTTGTACAGCATATGCAAATTTAGATATCCGTGATGGAGGGAGTGGCTGTCTACTTTGGTTTAATACTCTATTTGACTTGAGGAAATTCAGTGAATGGGGACAAGACTTGTATATCAGAGTCCCTGCTTCAGAATTAGGTACTCCATCAATTATTTATTTATTTTTATTTTGATCTTTGCCTTTAATTTCATTGCTTTCTTTCCCAATTCGATTTCTTGTTGATTATTGCATTATTCTAAGAGAAAATGGTGGAGTAAGGTAAGGCCGTGAGAACATTCAAAGGACACTGCAAATAAAGTTATTAGTAATGCATGCTATTTGCTATATGGCATTTATTTTACAAAAATTAAATACAATGTTTTCCTCCCTCACTCAGGTGAAGAAACTAGATTCACTTTGTTAGCTTCAATCAGTAGAACTGTTGTGCTTAATTTTGGTGACTGATGATGCTCTGTTTCTTTTAGATCATGTTGGTCATGGAAACATCAAGAAAATGATAGTAGAAATCACAGTTGGTGTGATTACTTTCGGATTAGTCACATGTGCATGCATATTTATAATAAAACATCCAGGTATGTACATGACGCTATTTAGTATCGAATACAACCTATTAGAAGAAAAAATGAAGAAAACAAAAACTATGTACATTACGTGAAAGGGTTTAAATGCTGTTATCTTTCAACCAATCAGGGAAAGCAAGAAAACTTTTCAGCAAGCATTACAAAATTAAACAGAGAAAGGAAGACACTGATTTGCCAACTTTCGATTTGTCAGTCTTAGCTAATGCTACTGGAAACTTTTCAACCAAAAACAAGCTTGGAGAAGGTGGCTTTGGACCAGTATACAAGGTGATAAAGAAAACTGATATCCAGAACTTCTATTTTCCTTCAAAACTTTCTAACTTTTGCAGATAACTTTTTTCAGGGCACACTGATAGATGGACAAGAGTTAGCTGTGAAAAGGCTTTCAAAGATATCTGTACAAGGGTTAGAAGAGTTCAAAAATGAAGTAGCATTGATTGCAAAACTTCAGCACCGAAATCTTGTAAAGCTTTTGGGTTGTTGCATTGAAGAGGGAGAAAAAATGCTAATTTATGAATACATGCCCAACCAAAGCTTGGATTACTTTGTTTTTGGTTGGAACCCTTAAGATTTATTCTAAACATCTATGACTATCTTCTTATTTCTTATTTTTTAGTTTACAAAATTATGGAGACTGCAGCAGGTGTGCTAAATGCGTGTTTTTTTTACTAGATGAAACCAAAAGGAAGTTGCTAGATTGGTGTAAGCGTTTCAGCATTATTAGTGGCATTGCTCGAGGACTTCTGTATCTTCATCAAGACTCTAGGTTGAGGATTATTCATAGAGATCTAAAAACTAGCAATATTTTACTTGATGCCAATTTGGATCCCAAAATATCAGACTTTGGCTTGGCTCGATCACTTTTGGGAGATCAAGTTGAGGCAAATACAAATAGGGTGGCTGGAACATAGTAAGCTAGTTTATTTCTATCTGATTATGAGTTTTTGATATTGTGTCGTCATGTTTTAATTATTTTACCTGAAAATTTTATTTTCAGTGGATATATGCCTCCTGAGTATGCTGCGCGTGGGCATTTCTCAGTGAAATCAGATGTCTTTAGTTATGGTGTGATAGTACTAGAGATTGTAAGTGGGAAGAAAAATAGAGAATTTTCAAACCCAGAACACTATAATAATCTTCTTGGACATGTAAGCATATGATCTGACTATGCTGCTAATTGGTATAAATTGAATTATTTCAGTGCTACTAATTTAATTCTAACCATCTTAGGCATGGACATTATGGACTGAAGAGAGGGCGCTGGAACTATTGGATGAAGTGTTAGGACAACAATGCATGCCCTGTGAAGTCATACGATGCATACAGGTAGGCCTATTATGTGTGCAACAAAGACCAGAAGATAGGCCAGATATGTCATCCGTGGTTTTAATGATGACTGGTGATAAATTATTGCCAAAGCCAAAGGTTCCTGGTTTTTACACCGAAATTGATGTTACATTTGAAGCAAATTATTCATCAGAAAATCGCAAACTGGGCTCAGTTAATGAACTTTCCATCACAATGTTAGATGCAAGATAGGAAATGGAAGCTAGAAAATGTTAAGGCTTCACCTGCCAATGTGGGACATATCTGTTATTTGATCATACATAACTAGTGTAAGTGCTATTATGAACTCCTGCTTTACCTTTGTTTCATGTATCCAAACAAATGTATGAGATAAACATAACAAGAATTGTTAATTGTCCTCTGAAATAGAATATAGTCGGGAAGCTTCTCCATATCTTGACATGAAACAATTAAGATCCCTATCAACGGGTGACATACATCACAAGAAAGCAAAAAAGTGTAAACTTGTAATATCCGTTTGCTTCAAACTGTCAGTTACATTCACAAGTATGAGACTATATTTAAGACCGAGGTCTCAGTCTCAGCTGAAAAATATGAAACATTGAAAACAGAGAATTCTATAATTGAACCTAATTGTTTAGAAGTTAGGTGGATGAAATTCAGATGGCATCGTCATGGGAACCTCAAATAAATTCAGAGTAAGTAAATTTGGTTCCTTCTCAGATTCCTTAGGATGGAGTGATCTGATTCGGTGGAATATGCAGAAGCTTTAAACGATTCTGGTGCAGGTTCTAAACATAAAATTTGTAGAATATTATGAATTAGAAATTTAGGTTGTATACTTGTATAGACAAAATATATTAGCCATTTCACTTACCAATTGTTGATAAAATAAGAATGTGTTTTCAGTCAATAGGAAGCAATTCATTTAGATAAGTTCATATTATCACAGAATTTTGAACTTTTGAAATGGTATTTGTCACAATTCCTTTTTTTTACAATATCAGTCTACGGATTGTGACATTGTATAAGGCCATGCTTAGAGTATCGTCACTATCGTGAGCCATACCTTTTATAATAACTTCTCTAATTTTGTTTTATGACAATGTAGCATTGCTCAAGAACTTAGAATAATATCATAATTGTAAACATGAAAAGGGTTAGCTTATGTCTAGTCTACTTATTATTGTGAAACCACGTGTGAAGAAATGTGTCTACACCAAGGCTGGAGTTTTACTCATCAAAAGGATCTTAGATTCATCAACAACAAACCATTTCTGGGTCCCAAAGAATTACAAGGGTATAAGGAAATATAAAGCCAACATCCTATAATGAAACAAGAGCCACAAACAAACTTTTTCCTCTTTGCAATATAAGTCACCCATCTTTAATATCCATATATCCATATGTGCTTTTCTTTGTATAATTTTAAATTTTGACCATAAACATTGAAGATATTGTTTTGACATTGAAGAACTCCAATCTGCAAGCAGAAATAGTAATGCAATGCATAACTTGTTTCTGCAAGATTTCCCAAGAAGTAGCTCTTACTGAAACATGGTAATGTGAGAGGATGCAATATCCCAAGCTATGACACTTGTTGTATACAAGAATTTCAGTGTCTTCCGTTCAGTTTTATCATCATTCCTTAGAAGTCAAGGATCTTGATTGTTGAGGATGTTTTCTCCATCTAATTTTTTAACACAAATCGACAGAAATGTTGCATCATCTCAAAATAAGATAATATATATTTTTTCATACTTCTTTGGCGTGAACTGGCAATAGTATTTTTCAAAATAAACTCGTGCCTCGCACAGGTTTGTATATAGTATAAAAAGAAGACCGAGGCTGTGAAGCCGCTTGCTCTTTTTATTAGATAAATTGAACTGGAACGTCAATATGATCTTCAATTTCATCAAACATTTTGGAAAAAAACACATCGAATTGCAAAATAAATTGAAAACCACATGCTAATCTTAAGCAATCATAAATATTTCATGTATGATGTAATTAATATTTTTAGTTTAATTTTACCATACAATGCCATGACATGCGCCTTCATGACATATACCTTAATAAAATTTATTTGCATTGTTAACTTCATGGCGTAATACAGATTGGCATTTCACCAAAATTATGAGTGGCCAAAAATACTTGGTAGTTTGCTAGTAATATTGGCCTAAGTGTCTTTTATGATTCAAATTAATAATTGACTTATTAACATAGTGGTCAATGAAACCTTTTGTTGCCAACCTTCGCGTATGATCAAGTCACGGGCTTGAAAGAGCCTTTGCTAGACTAACACTAATATTTCATAAAATTATTTTCTGTTGATAATTTTTAAAGATATCCCTAACAATTATCTTAATTAATAAAATAAAAATAAAATAAGGTGTTGTGTGTCTTTTGTTCTGCGATTCTCTCCATTCAGAGAGCTACTTGAGGTTGGATAGTCAGAAGAAATGAGATAATTAAATAGAATAAGGGAACATATCAATTGCAAGAGAACAAGTCATGGCGTTACCCGTATAACATATGGTGCAATATCAAATTTGCTGAAAAACGTATATACCAAGTAGACGTCTCATTGATAATATAGTCAGAAGAAAAGTAAACTGATGCTCATTTCAAACCACGTTATTGACTTGCATATCCCTTTAGACAAGACCATTAATTTAACATTTGATTTATTAATGATACAATTTTCTTAAAGTATTTTTTGAACCAAATCAACCAATTGTAGGAGGTTAAACTATAATTATCCTATTATATATCCCTTTTGTGGGTCCTCCTGTTTTGTGTCTTTTCTTCATTATCAATGGTTGTCATTGAAATTTCGCGACATCTGTTTTGAAAATATTTAGATGTGACTAACCATTTTGAAAAGGAAAATGATAGAATAAAGGAGTTTACATTGAAGGCATGTCGGTGTAAAATAAATGAAAATAACAAAGGATGGGGAATTTTAATTTTTTTTCGAATAAAATATAAGTTATTTTTAAAGTTTTTGTTTATATTTTTCTATTTTTCTATTTTTATCTTCTTTTTTATTTAGATAATAGACTTTGTAAAACTTTATGCTCTTTTATCTAAAACCATTTTTTTTTCTCTCGATCAAAACAATAAACAACAGCGACCAAGCAAAAACTTAGGCATAATTAACTTTTGTACATGAAAAAGAAGAAGTGATGAAATTATGAAAAAGAAAAGTAACGAAACTTCGGGGACCCTATTATTGGACACTTGTTATATAAACATAATGTTGACAGATGTGAAGAAATAAAAGTTAATGATAATATTGAAATAATATTTTACTACATCTATTTACAAATAACTAACACTAATCTTTTCAAATCTGAGACAACAATGACGTCAGCTTGATCCTTCCACCAAAGTCTTCACAGAAACAAATCTATTTGGACTGGGCCATCAAAATACAAGACACATGAACAGAACACGAATATAAAAATAATAAAAGGTTTCTATGTATGACAACTTTAAACTAGATCAAAGACAGGACTTCAATATGATCCATAAAAAGAAATTGTGTCGAGCTAGTGCCAACCATCTTTACCTTGAATCCTGTCCATGAATAGATGTGCTACCAAACTTGAGAAATTAACAAGAGAAAAAAAAAAGTGCTAATAATCCTCTTGTATTTTTTGACAAAAGAGCAGAGTGTCCTGAACATGAAATAAAGGAGGTACACATAGAGACTTGAATTATGTGTATGTAACTAAAAACATTTTTGAAAAGAAGTTTTAATAGAAGATATATAAGCACATAAACTTCTTTTAGATATGGAAAACAAAAACGTAAGAGATAAAAGTTAGAAAATGATCAACACATAGAGTTTGCATGTCCTACTTCACTTTTTAAACTAAAAGCTACGTCTAAGTTCCTTCGATTAAAGAATTTTCCATTATTAACACAAATCCCATACAAGTATTCTCTTCAGGCTTACAACATAACCTTAATACTGATATGAGATTACATATGAAGTATTTTTTTTTGTCATTAAGCCTCTCTATCCTCTTCATCATCGTTTCCATCTTATCCAAGCCCTGCTCTTAAAGAAATTTACTTTTAGGCTAGACACTAGCTCGAGTTCTCTTAAAATAACTTATATAAACACTAGTTTGAGTTCTTTTGAAATATCTTATATAAACAAAAGATACACGTGGATAAACTTTTTTATAAATATTTTTAAAATGACATTATGATTTCTGGAGCGACAACCATTAATTGGAATGGAAATTTAAGCTTCCCTAAAGCACACATTGATCCATTCTCTCCATTCATTGCAAAAACCAGTCCTCTGCATCGTATAGTCCAAAAAATCCCAATAAACAGAATCATTTACCTTTTCAAATCGACCTTGATGATTAAACAATCTATTTTACCCTTTTTAGCTAGATCAACTAATTCATTGACAGTCAGGGAATCATAAAAAATCTGCCTCGCAAGTAGGAAAGGAGTTTGAACAGAGGAAATCACTTGGTGAAGCACTAACTTTAGCTTAGATGCTTGGACTTTGGAGATAATTTTGTAAATGCTAGTAACAAGTAAGATAGGCCTAAACTTAGAAAAAGGTTGTTGGTTGTCTTTTTTGGATAACACAAAACCCTACTACTAAATCATGTACATGCAATTTGATCATCTTCCGATGATGTTTTAAGATGTTAAAAGTGAAGTTGTACAGTCCCGGGATTTTGTTGCCATCATTACTGCATATTGCTCGCTTAATTTCTTCCATTATGACCTCTGTCGTGAGGAAGTCATTAGCTTCATTTGAATTGCCATTGCTGCCACTCATCTACTAGTAAGGACCTCCTACCATCAACTTTTGCTACCTTCAATTTACTAATTGGGAAACATTAGAAACGACGCTCCTCAAGATTTCCTTTCCGAAGGGGGACTGTACGAGGAAAATTTGGGAGGCCCTATTATTGGGCAATTATTATATAAACATAATATGGAGAGATATAAATGATTAAGAGGTTTACGATTATTTTAAAAAAAATTATCATATTTTTTTATAACTCCTTAATATTTTAATGTTTTTAAGTAACTGTAATTAACACAAGAATATTTTGCCTCTTATCGTGTGTTGATGACATATATCACTGGGGGAAAGAGAGGCACATAGTGTCTCTATATTTTTTTTTTCTAAAATAAAATAAAAGAGGGAGGAAGAGGTTAAATAAAACATGATAGTGAATAGTTTATTCTATGGTAATTACATAATAAGAAATAAATATAAAAATGTCTAACAAAGAAGTGTACACCAAAATAATATATGGCAGTTATATTAATAGTTATAGATTGTAAATGATATTATTTCTCAAATGAAAAACAAAAGTAATGCAATTTTTTCTGTTCATTAACAAGTCGGGCATAGATTTCATGACAATCCTACAGTGGACTGGACTCTGTCATTGACATACCGGTCTTCTCTAACGCGCCCCTTCAGAGGACCTTTTCTTAAATGCGACCCGTGTGAGAAATACACTTTCCTGCTTTCTAACATTTTCTATTCCCCAATATCCTATCCTATAATGTTCCCCACCACAGCAGTTCCTTACATTTATGGTCATTCTCTGCATCTGCATAATAAAGACCACTTAGTCAACGCTAAATCTCATCTTCTCTAATTTGGTACTCTCTATTGCTTCCACTGCTAATGGTGCATGGCCTCAAAATGTTATGTATTTGGTTCTTGTTATTCTCCTACATGACGAAGACTTCCACTTCACTAGACAGTTTAGCAGTGAGTAAATCTATCCGAGATGGTGAGACTTTGGTTTCAGCAGGTGGAATTCTTGAAGCTGGCTTCTTCAGTCCCGGAGATTCAACAAGACGATACTTGGGTGTATGGTACAACACTTTACCATCTTTAACAGTGGTATGGGTGGCTAACCGAAATACACCTCTTTACAATAAATCTGGAGTCCTAAAACTCAATGAAAAAGGGATTCTCGTGCTTCTCAATGCTACAAACAGCATCATTTGGTCATCCAATATATCAACCAATGCGATGAATAATCCAATTGCTTATATTTTAGATTCTGGAAATTTTGTAGTGAAAAATGGACACGAAACTAACAAGGACAGCGTCTTGTGGCAGAGTTTTGATTATCCTGGTGATACAATAATGCCAGGAATGAAACTTGGATGGAACTTAGAGACTGGTCTAGAAAGATTTCTATCATCTTGGAAAAGTGATGAAGATCCTGCTGAGGGAGAATATACTATGAAAATGGTACGTAGAGGATATCCTCAAATAATGAAGTTCAAGGGATCTCATATAATAACCAGAGCAGGGCCATGGAATGGTTTGTCTACAGCTGCAAATCCAGGTATAAGTAATGAAATATCACAAAAATTTGTGTTCAATGAAAAAGAGGTGTATTATGAGTACGAACTTCTTCTTCGATCAGCCTTCAGGGTATATAAAGCGACTCCTTCAGGCACTGGGCAGAGTTTGTTTTGGACAACTCAAAGAAGAACACGGCAACTCGTCACAACTTTGGACGAAGATCAATGCGAGAATTATGGCTTTTGTGGTGCAAATTCTATATGCAATTATGATGGTAACCATCCAACTTGTGAATGCCTGAGAGGTTATGTTCCTAAATCTCCTGATCAATGGAATATAGCAATTTGGTTCGACGGTTGTGTTCCAAGGAATAAATCAAATTGCAAAAACAGTTATACAGATGGCTTCGTGACGTACACGAACTTGAAATTGCCAGACACGTCTTCCTCAAGGTTTAATACAACCCTGAACCTTGATGAATGTCGGAAGTCATGTCTTAAAAACTGTTCTTGTACAGCATATGCAAATTTAGATGTCCGTGATGGAGGGAATGGCTGTCTACTATGGTTTAATGCTCTATTTGACATGAGGAAATTCTCTCAATGGGGACAAGACTTGTATATCAGAGTCCCTGCTTCAGAATTAGGTACTCCATCAATTTTTATTTTATTTTGATTTTGGCCTTTAATTTCATTGCTTTCCTTTCGGTCTGGATTCTTGTTGATTATTTCATTATTCTAAGAGAAAGGGTGGAGTATCGTAAGGCCGTGAGAACATTCAAATGTCATGCTCAAGTGAATACTATAATTGAAAGGAAGATCTGTAGGTTGCAAGATTTTTCTAAAAACTGCAAATAAAGTTATTAGTAATGCATGCTATTTGCTACATGGCATTTATTTTTCAAACTAAGTACAATGTTTTTCTCTCTCAGTCAGCGTAAAGTAACTATATTCACTTTCTTAGCTTCAATCAATAGAGCTGTTGTGGTTAATGTTGTTGACTGATGATGCTCTGTTTCTTTTAGATCATGTTGGCCATGGAGACATCAAGAAAAAGATAGAAATCACGGTTGGTGTGATTATTTTCGGATTAGTTACATGTGCATGCATATTTATAATAAAACATCCAGGTATGTCCAAGATGTAATTTACCATCGAATATAGCGGATTAGGAACAAGTAAAAAGAAAAGAAAATCTATGTATATTATGTGAAAGTGTTTAAATACTGTTATCTTCCAACTAATCAGGGACAGTGAGAAAACTTTACAGCAAGCATTATAAAACTCAACTGAGAAAGGAAGGCGACGATTTTCCAACTTTCAACTTGTCAGTCTTAGCTAATGCTACTGAAAACTTTTCAACCAAAAACAAGCTTGGAGAAGGTGGCTTTGGGCCAGTGTACAAGGTGATGAAGAAAAATGATATCCAGAACTTCTATTTTGCTTAAAGTCTTTCTAACTTTAGCAAATGACTTTTTTCAGGGCACACTAATAGATGGACAAGAGGTAGCTGTGAAAAGGCTTTCAAAGAAGTCTGGACAAGGCATAGAAGAGTTCAAAAATGAAGTCGCATTGGTTGCAAAACTTCAGCACCGTAATCTAGTAAAGCTTCTAGGTTGTTGCATTGAAGGAGAAGAGAAAATGTTAATTTATGAATACATGCCGAACCAAAGTTTGGACTACTTCGTTTTTGGTTGGAATCCTTTCAATTTGTTCTAAACATAGGCAATCTTCCTATTTCTTATTTTAGTTTACAGAAAATTATGGACACTGCAACTGCTATGCTAAATACCTGTGTGTGTTTGACCAGATGAAACCAAAAGGAAGTTGCTAGATTGGCATAAGCGTTTCAACATTATTAGCGGCATTGCTCGAGGACTTCTATATCTTCATCAAGACTCTAGGTTGAGAATTATACACAGAGATCTAAAAACTAGCAATATTTTACTAGATGCAAATTTGGATCCAAAAATATCAGACTTCGGCTTGGCTCGATCATTTTTGGGGGATCAAGTTGAGGCAAACACAAATAGGGTGGCTGGAACATAGTAAGCTAGTTTCTGTCTTATTATAATTGTTCGATATTTTGCTAACATGTTTTAATTATTTTACTTTGGAAATTTTATTTTCAGTGGTTACATGCCTCCTGAGTATGCTACTCGTGGCCATTTCTCAGTGAAATCAGATGTCTTCAGTTTCGGTGTGCTAGTACTAGAGATTGTAAGTGGGAAGAAAAACAGGGAATTTTCACACCCAGAACACTACAATAATCTTCTTGGACATGTAAGAATATTGATCTTACTATGTTGCTAATTAGTATAAATTGCATTATTTCCAACGTACTAATTGAATCCTCACTATCTTAGGCATGGAGATTATGGACTGAAGAGAGGGAATTGGAACTACTGGATGAATTATTAGGAGAACATTGCCCACCCTCTGAAGTCACGCGATGCATACAGGTAGGCCTATTATGTGCACAGCAAAGACCAAAAGATAGGCCAGATATGTCATCAGTGGTTTTAATGTTGAATGGTGAAAAGATATTGGCAAAGCCAAAGGTTCCTGGTTTTTACACAGAAACAGATGTTACATCTGAAGCAAATTCTTCGCCCGCAAATCACATACTATGCTCTATTAATGAACTTTCCATCAGAGTGTTAGATGCAAGATAGTAAGTGGAGGCAAGAATATGTTAAGGCTTCACCTTCCAATGTGGGACAACACCAGTTATTTTAGCATACATAACTAGTGATAGTGCTATTATGAGCCCCTGCTTTACCTTTATTTCATGTATCCAAATTACAAATTTATGAGATAAGCATAACAACAATTGTTAATTGTAATATGCAATAGAATATAGTCGTGAAGCTTCTCCATATGTTGACCTGAAACAATTTAGATCCCTCTCAACTTGTTCCACACATCACAAGAAAGCAAAAAAGTAATAAGCTTTTTGTCACACGTTGAGAGTATTGGTACCGGTGACTTTGTACAAGACTACCAAATATGCTGGGACTCATTAACTTTCAAGGTAGGTCTGATTCACAAGTATAAGACTTTATCTTTAAAACTGAGGTCTCAGTCTCAGCTAAAAAAAATGAAACGTTGAAAACAGAGGACTCTATAATTGAACCTAATTGTTTAGAAATTAGGTGGATGAAATTCAGATGGCATTGTCATGGAAAGTTCAAATATATTCAAAGTAAAGATGGTTCCTTCTCAGATTCCTTAGGATGGAGAAATCTGATTTGATAAAATATGTAGAAGCTTAAAAAGATTCTGGCACAGGTTCTAAACATAAAAGTTATAGAATATTATGGATTAGAAATTTAGATTGTATAGTAGACAACATATATTAGCCATTTAAGCTCGTTCACTTACCAAATGTATAAAATAAGAATGTACAGTATTTTCAGTCATTAGCGGCGGATTTCTTTGTGTTGCAAAAAACCTAATAACTAATCAATTTAGTGACTGAATTCTTTTTGGTGGTTAATTGGAGGCCAAAAATTTAGTCTCTAAATCGATCGCTATTTTATTTTTTAAAAAAAAACCGGTAACTAATTTTTTATTTTTAATTATTTATATTAAAAAATTGGTTACTAATTCGATCATTATTTTGAATTTTTATTTTAAACAATTTGGTCACTAAATTGAATGGAAGGAGGTATGTGATGGAGAAAAGGTGGTGGTGGAGGAGAGAAAAGAGGAGAGGAGGGTGGAGAATAAAGAGGAGAAAAGGGAGGGAGGGTGGAGAATAAAGAGGAGAAAAGGGAGGGAGGGAGGAAGGGGAGGAATATTTAAATAAAAGGGAGTAAGAAAAAAAAAGAGAAAAAAGTAGAAGAATATTTTTTAAAATTTTGAAATCGGTCGCCAAATCAGTCACTAATATATATATTTTATTTTTTGCTGTTTTTATTTTCGGTCGCTAAATTTTTTTTTTATTTTCTGAATTTCGATTGCTAATCCGATTATAAAATGAATTTTTTTCTTTTTCTATTCCGTCACTAATCTTTTTTTATTTTGACGTTTTTATTTTTTTTAATTTCGGTCGGTAGTTTGATTGCAAAAGGTAAATAATTTTGTTCTTTTCTATTCTGTCGCTATTTCCGTCACTAATATATATATTTTTTAGATTTTTATGTTTTTATTTTTGGTTGCTAAATCAGTCACTAAATTATTTTTATTTTCTAAATTTTAGTTGCTAATTCAGTTGTAAAATGTAATTATGTTCCATCGCTATTTTGGTCGCTAATCATTTGTTTGGTTTATTTTTATGTTATAATTTCGGTCACTAATATTTTTTTAATAAAAATTTATTTTTAATCATTAATTCCGTCGTTATTTATCAACCCCTTGAGTAAATCACTAAATTCCGTCGTTAAAAAAATTACTTTTTTGTAGTGAATTATAATGCTTTGCTCTCTTGCTCAAAACGGGAAACTGTATGTATACAACACATGCTTTGTTGTCTTGGTCAGAGTTTAATTTAATGTTTTTCATATCATAGTTTTCTCTACAATTTATATATTATTATTTGAGTTTGATGCGAAGCACACTCAATTGAAGAAGGTAGACAACATATTGTCCGCATTAATTTTTTATATTATTTTAATAAATTAATTATTATTAGTTTAAATTATAAGATGATAAATTTTATTATAACATAATATATTGTTTACTATTATTCTTAAAATATAAATATAAATATTATTGTGAATCATTTAAGTGTAATCTTATTATTTATTTAAAAATTAAAAAAATGTAGATATATTTTAGACTCTACCTCCCTTCCAAAAAAAAGTTATTAAAATTAGTAAAGAATTTAAATTTAATGAATCAATCCATGATGGATATATTAAAAAGACATTTTAGTAAAAATGACATAATCACACCTACATTAACTAAATATTCATTTTGTATATATATATTAGATAAATTTACATCAATTGAAAGTCAATTTGAATACCTTTTAAAATATGAAATCACGTTAAATTTTTTATTTGAATTCTAAAAATGGAAAACTTTGGATATTACAAGAAGTGCATATAAAAGAAGCATATTTTTCTAAAAGTATTACATTAGATAAAAAAATTATATTATTTTTTAAATACATGCATTCTTTTTAAATATTATTGACAATTATTATTATTATTACTGAAAATAATTTTTATATAATTAAAATTATTCAAATCTTATTTATGATTAGCTATGTTAAAGAATGGTTGAATGAATTTGTCATTTTATATATTAAGAATGAAATATTAAAAATTTTAATTATAAAACTTCAATAAATAATTTTGTAGTTGACTAAAAAAACATATAAATAAAAATAAAAATAAATAAATTTTATTAAATTGATATATAAATATAAATTTTGTAGCCGTATAATTTGTAGGCATGAACCTGAATACTCTATTAGATGCGTAATTGGAGGCCATTGAAATTTTTCTCGATAAGGATATATTTAAGTTTGGGTTGAAATTGGTGGACAGAGAAAATACTAAAAATGTTGTGAACAAGGTGGGTAGATGGATTCCATGTTCGCAGGGGCAGAGGGGGAGGGCTATGGTCCCCATTCTTTTAAGTGTCTTTAAGTTATTATAAAAAACAATTTTATGATCTCCTTAAAATTCATAAAATAAATTATTGGAAAAATATACATAAAAACTATGTTACTTGACATTTAGAGGGGGAAAGAGATAGAAAAAAGAAAAATATAAATATGATATAAGAAGAATGAGATAAATAGAGATTATAGATAAATGAATTATTTGTTATGTTGAGGTATTACATATAACTATCTACAATTATTTTATCCACCTAATTTATTTTTTTTCTTATATACTTTCTCTCTAGTATTATATATAAAATAAATAGATAACTAATTTATCAAAATCAAAGAAAGAAAATAGTTTAGTTAATTTTAATTAATAATTTCATATATTTAATTTTTATTCTAAAAATACTCATAAAATTAAATGGTTTAAATAACTGTTATATTTAATGATATTACTTGTAATTCAAAAATATTGTTTCATCAATGATTAAAGTGTTAATAGGCTAAAATGGCTAATAAATACATCTTCTTGCATGAGAAATGAGTGGATAAGTGGTCTAGCGTTTGTACTTCTAAATCAAGATTTGAGTTTGGATCATCAACTTGAGTATGAAATCACAACAGGAGGTATCATTTTATTAACCCATTGTTAGGAACCTCCTAACAAACCAAAAATAAAAGTATAAAGGAAAATATGAAATTAATTCACTTAAAAATGAGTATTGTGTCTTATATAATTAGAGCTCATGACGTGTTATTTAATTATATGATTTAAATGCACATTTTGTCACCAATCTTTTATATTTTTGCAAATTTTGTCACCTAACTTACAACATTTTATATATTTTACTCCACCATTAAATGTTTGCTAAATTGAAATGGTTTGTTGAGTAACAACGAGATAAATAACATGTCATTTAATTGTATTTTTAAAGTGAGGGAAATAAAATTTTGTAAAAAAAATGTATTAAAAACAATGGATGCTATTACTATATTTTGTCAAGACCACAATAGTTTCTATGTTTGATCAAGATTATAAACATCACTGCTACCTAATTCGTTATCTACTCAAGCTCTGCAACTAAGTGCATCTAGTTAACTCATGAGTAAAATTAGAAGATGATTTTTGTTTATAAAGACATTAAAATTGAAAATTAAAAAGGTAAAAATCAACAATCACGTAGTTTTTATTAATAGCTTTATGCCAACCCCAATTCTAATTTGATTCAACTATAATAGTATTTTCTTATTTACCATAAATTAAAATTTGATATTTAATTTAATTTTAAATAAAGGAACACTGAAAAACCTTATTAAAACACCTAATTTTTTAGATCCTAATTACCAAACCTAAAACAAAATTATGAGTGACAAATTCCTAAACATTACAAAACAATCATCCACTAACCTAAAATAGTTGCATTTGAAACCCCAGAATAAGAGGAATATGTTAAGTCAAGAAGGCTAATGACGTCAATTTCATTTTAGACACATTTTCTAGATTTTTTTGTTTTTTTATAAAACTTTTTCCACATCACTTAAAAATATAATTAAAAGACACATTATTTGTGTCATCATGACTCACCTCATCAAATCACTCAAATTTGATGAATGTTCAATAATGATGCAAAATGTGGGAAATTTTATAAGTTAGGTGACAGAATGTGCAAATTTCATAGTTTTGTGACCAAATTTGTAAAAATGTGAAAGATGAGTAACAAAAAGTGAATTTAAGCAAATGACACGTGAATAAACCATTTAAATTTGATTGACATTTAACAGTGGGATAAAATATTTGAAATGTTATAAGCTAAGTAAAAAAATGTGCAAGTTTAATAGTTGGATGAAAAAATTTGCATAAACATGAAAATTAAGGCGATAGTGGTGTCAATAGGGTGTTGGTGATGGTGGTTATGACGAACTACCAATGCTGGTGGTGATGGTGACAACAATAACAAAAGTTATCATTGTCAAATATAGCAAGTGTGATTTTTAAAACTAAAAAACTAAATTCACAAATATTTTTTATTTTAAAAATGAAGGTAAAAATATTTTAAATTTGAGTTAAAAATTATTTTAACTTTATTTTAATAAAATACATTTTGTTTAAAAAATTACATCTAAAAACTAAAAGAAAAAAAATACTAGACCACCTAAAATATACCATAAATTTCTAGATTTGTTAATGATATTTTCTCAAAATAAAAAATTAAAATAAAAAATTAAAATAAAAAATTAAAATAAAAAATTAAAATAAAAAATTAAAATAAAACACGTTTTTAAATTCACGCTTCTTTTTATAAAAAAAAAAAAAATACACGCTTCTTTATCAAGTCCTGCGTAGATTTTATATATGTAATGTAAGACTTAGCATTGGAAAGATTTTAGGTAATGTTATTGAGCACCACGCCTGCTTATGTAACTTACAAGTTGTTTCTTCCATAACATCAGAATGTTATTTATTTGGTTCTTCATATTCTCCTACATGATCACAACTTTCACATCAGTAGACAGTTTAGCAGTAAATCGATCTATCCAAGATGGTGAGACTTTGGTTTCAGCAGGTGGAATTGTCCAAGTGGGTTTCTTCAGTCCCGGAAATTCAACAAGACGATACTTGGGTATATGGTACACAAATGTATCCCCTTTAACTGTGCTGTGGGTGACTAACCGAAATAAACCTCTTGTGAATAAGTCAGGAGTTCTGAAACTCAATGAAAAAGGGATTCTTGTGCTTCTCAATGCTACAAACAGCACCATTTGGTCAACCAATATATCAAGCAAAGCAGTGAATAATCCAATAGCTCAGCTCTTGGATTCGGCAAATTTTGTAGTGAAAAATGGACAGAAAACTAACGAGGATGGAGTCTTGTGGCAGAGTTTTGATTATCCTGGTAATACATGCTTCCAGGAATGAAATTTGGATGGAATTTAGAGACTGGTCTAGAAAGATATGCATCATCTTGGAAAAGTGACGACAATCCTGCTGAGGGAGAATATACACTAAAACTTGACATTAAAGGATATCCTCAAATAATTACATTCAAGGGACCTGAAATATATACGAGAGTAGGGTCATGGAATGGCTTCTCTCTAGTTGGATATCCAGGTCCAACTTATGAAACATCACCAAAATTTGTGATCAATGAGAAGAGGTGTATTATGATTTCGACCTTCTTGATAGATTGGTCTTCAGTCTATTTACAGTGACCCCTTGAGGCACTGGGAAGGTTTTGTTTTGGACAACTCAAACAAGCACCCAAAAAGTATTGTCAACGAGGAAGCAAGATGAATGTGAGAGTTATGCCTTTTGTGGTACAAATTCTATATGCAGTTATGATGGTAACTATCCCACCTGCGAATGCCTGAAAGGATATGTTCCCATGTTTCCAGAATACTGGAATTTATCAATTTGTTCTAAAGGTTGTGTTCCAAGGAATAAATCTAATTGCAAAAATGGTTATACCAACGGCTTCTTGAAGTACACGAACATAAAATTGCCAGATACGTCTTCCTCCTGGTTTAATAAGACCATCAACCTTGACGACTGTCAGAAGTTGTGTCTGGAAAACTGTTTTTGTTTAGCATATGCAAATTTAGATGTTCGTGGTGGAGGAAGTGGCTGCCTGCTGTGGTTTAATAATCTGGTTGACTTGAGGAAATACTCTTAATAGGGGCAAGACCTTTATATCAAAATCCCTGCTTCAGAACTAGGTAGTTAATTTTATTTATTTGTTCTTCTTTGGAATTTGCCTTTTGATTCTTCATTTCCTTTCTCTTATTAGATTAATTTTTTGTTGATTATTGCATTATTCTAAGATAAGTGTCATTAGTGATATATGTTATCTGTTATATGCCATTTATTTTCCAAATTAAATACATTGCCTTTCTTACTTGCTCGTTCTATAGCAATCAAACACACTTAGCTTCAATCAATAAAACTGTTATAGTAAGAGTGTTGACTAATTATTCTCTCCATCTTTTAGATCATTTTACAGTTGGCCATCGAAACATCAAGAAAGAGATATTAGGAATCACTGGTGGTGTGACTACTTTTGGATTAATCATCACATGTGTCTGCATATTGATAATTAAAAAACCAGGCAAGTATATAGATATAGTTTAGCATTGTGAGACCATAAATTTGTCCACGACTAAGTCTCCAGCACGTCTTCGCGGGCCCCATCATGACTCACGCTAAGGAAGGGATCATGGGGTAGTGGAATCAGCTCCCACAACCAGGTAACCACCATGACTGTGAGAGAATCATGGGATCATGGGTAGTTGCATTAGGCCAATCCCGAAGCCTATAAAAGGCCTCGAGATGAAGAGAACCAGGTCGAAAAATGAAGAGAGAAAGCAGAGGATAGTGAGAAAGAGAGAACGGACGAAGTGAGAAAGAGAAAGCGGGCAAGTGGGAAAAAGGAGAAAACTGACGATTGCTTGAAGGAGACCAGGCAAGGACCCTAGGGCCAGATCGAAAAGCGAAAGAAGGTATTGGACGAAGGGAAGAAGGTGTAGGACTCCTCTGAATACCAAGTTAGTAAAATGAATGCATGACCATTCCCTCAGATCGAAGCCTTAGGACCCCTCTGAGTGAAACCGAAGACAAATATCCCACCCTCTTTCCCTATTGCCAGGGCCAAATCCACCTTGGCCCGTTGGCCAAGACGAGACGGCCCCTGCTACTAAGCAACTCACTCGAAACTCCCCCCTCTCACAACCCTTTTTTGCTAGCCGAATCCATCTCGGCACACTTGCCAGGATGAGACGACCTCGTCCTACTGAAACCTTTCACACTAAGGCTGAGTCTATCTCGATCCCACATGATAAGTCACACTCTCAAACCCATCCTTCCCAATGCCAAGTATGTCTCGGTCTCAATGCGGCTAGGCTGATACAAGTTGGCTTTACCTTCCCCTGAATCGACCACCAGCCAGAACTATATGGACTTTGACTCTTCTAAAGTCGAAGTACGTAGGCACCATACTCCTATCAAGTCATGGAACAAAAAAAAAAACAATAAAAACATAACCTTTGTCCCTGTCACCCCACGAACCATATAACCCCAAACTTGAGCATCATTCCCATTCCTTTGTAGCTGACCAAGGGTAACTATCAGGTGATAGGCATGTTGGGACACCCTGTGTCCCCAACGCGTAACCAACTCCCGAATACATACCTCTGATTATAGAACCAGCCTTTTCCATCAGGTTTCCTGGCGTTTCCTAAATAGAAACGCTGGTGGCAACTCCTACTGGCCGAGTTGGTCTCGGCCATGAATTGGCCGAGATGGTTTCGACTCGGCCCATTTCGGACCATCTCACGCTACGTCACAATTTAAGTTGTGACAAGCATTTAATACAGGAAATTAGGCACAAAGATAAGTGCATGTTGTGTGTCAATGTTTTCATACTTCTATTTTCCAACCAATCAGGGGCTGCAAGAAAATTTTACAACAAGCATTACAAAAATAAACAAAGAACAGAAGACATTGACTTGCCAACTTCCGATTTGTCAGTCTTAGCTAATGCCACTGAAAACTTTTCAACCAAAAATAAGCTCGGAGAAGGTGGATTTGGACCAGTATACAAGGTAATAAAGAAAATTGATATAAAAAACATCGACTTTCCTTAAAATCTTTCTAACTATAGCAGAAGACTATTTTTCAGGGCACACTGATTGATGGGAAAGTGTTAGCTGTGAAAAGGCTTTCAAAGAAATCTAGACAAGGGTTGGATGAGTTCAAAAATAAAGTGGCACTGATCGCCAAACTTCAGCATCGTAATCTTGTAAAACTTCTTGGTTGCTGCATTGAAGGAGAAGAAAAAATGTTGATCTATGAATACATGCCCAACAAAAGCTACAGTAATCTTCTTGGACATGTAAGCCTAGATCCGAATGTGTTGCTAATTAATATAAATTGAATTATTTCCAACCTACTAATTAATTTCTTACCAATTTAGGCATGGAGATTATGGACTGAAGAGAGGATGCTGGAACTACTTGACGACGTGTTAGGAGAACAATTCATACCCCATGAAGTCATACACATGTCTTCAGTTCTTTTAATGTTGAATGGTGATAAATTATTGCCGAAGCCAAAGGTTCCTGGCTCTTACACCGAAAAAGATGTTACGTTTGAAGCAAATCACAACTTGTGTTCAGCTAATGAACTTTCCATCACAAGGTTAGAGGCCACATAGGAAATGAAGGCTGGAAATTGTTAAGGATTCATCTTCAAATGTGGGATGTAGTCCTTATTTAAGCATATATAAATAATTAGGGAAAGGGCTATTATGTGCTCTTGCTTTATCTTTTATCTTTGTTTCATGTATCCAAACACACGCATGAGTTAAGCAAAGAGTTCTATGAAGACAAGAATTGTTGATTGCAATTTAAAATAGAATATGGTTGTGAAGCTTCTGCAGTTCTTGACATGAAACAACTAATATCCCTCTCACCTTGCTCCTCACATCACAGGAAAAAAAAAATATGTCACACGTTGAGAGTGTTGACACATGTGACTTTTGAAGATGATCAAGTACCAAATTCTTCTGGAACTAATATCAATGTTCAAGGTATGATGGATAATATTGGCATAAGAAAAATAAACTAATAGTTAATTTTCAAACATGAGATCGTTGCTTAGGTGGATGAAATTCTGATAGGTATCAACCTCCTATTAGGAAGGTGTACAGTAGGAGAAATAAGCGGAGGACAAGGGATTAGATTGTAACTAATTCCCTAAAATCACTGTAACAGAATAGCTAACTACATTAGTTGTTTAGAGGTGCATGGGGTTGTATAAAAGGGGGAATAAAAGGCTTTAAGGGGTATTGGTTAGATCATCCTTGTGGAGAGTTTAGGTCTCTTGAATACCTAAGGTACTTTTACTACAATAAACTCATTTCTTGTTCTTCTTTTTTCTCTCTCTCTTCCTGGTCTAGTTCTAGCAACTGGTATTAGAGTTCCTATCTTGGAGCTGTGGGTATTTGTGTTTTCAGCAAACATATAATGGAGGCCAGACTTGACAGTTTGAAGAAGATGATTGCAAGTTGGAATCCGAACCAAGAAATCATAAATGAACGCTTTACACAGCAAGAATGTCGTGAAGCGCAATGAGATGAAAGGATAAAAAAGAGTGAGAACATGATCAAACAATTGATTTCAGGGTTAGGCGAAAATATGATAAGGGAAATGCACTAGGGAATCATGGCTCTGGTGGTGCAGGTGTAGATTCATTAAGGGGAAATTTGAGCGAAATAGTGGTAAGTGATAAATGACAGAAGTTAGAAATCCCAATTTTGAAGGAGAAGAAGCGTGGAGTGACGAAAACCAAGAAGATGCAGGCAGTTATGGTGGCCTTGGAAGGGAACCCTTTCGGTTGGTTCCATTGGTGGGAGACGTACAATCAGAACCCTTCGTGGGGAGGGTTCAAGATAGCCTTAATTCAACAATTTTAGCCAATGATGATGCGAAGTCCCTTCTAATTGCTTCTTTCCTTGAAACAAACTCAATCTGTTAATGGGTTTGTACGAAGGGTTTTCCCATAACAGGTCTAATAGATAGTGGAACTCTACGGTTATCAAGTCAACAAAGATAGGAAGTTCAGGGTCTCAAGCATCCACGAGCAAACGAAATAACTTGGGTGCCATGCAAACAAAGGAAAGATCAAGTTTCAAAAGATTGACAAATGCAGAGGTAAAGGAAAAAGTGAGGAAAGGGGAATGTTTTAGGTGTGAAGAGAAGTTTGGCCCTAATCACATCCGCAAAAACAAATAATTCAGTGTGATGGTATTGGGAGAAATAGATGAAGAGGATTTAAAAGGAAGAAAGCCCCAAAGCCCAGCTATCTAGGCATAACATAATAGGCTTAACAACTAGGAGGTCCCTGAAGGTGTGGGGACAGATTGGAAATTCCACGGTAGTGGTATTGGTGGATTGTAGAGAAACACCCAACTTCATCTCATAGAAATTTGGTTAAAAAAATGGGGGGCTGTCAATCAAGGATACCTATCCTTACTTGGTAGAGGTGGGATATGGTTGCAAGATTAGGAGCAGAGTTTGAGAAGGAGTCACACTTCGGGTACAAGACTTTACTATTAAACAAATTTTGTTCTTGTTTGGATTGGGAGGAGCGAATGTAGTCTTGGGATTAGAATGGTTGGCAGGATTGG
Organism: Mucuna pruriens; assembly: GCA_025330945.1. Classification (NCBI taxonomy): domain Eukaryota; kingdom Viridiplantae; phylum Streptophyta; class Magnoliopsida; order Fabales; family Fabaceae; genus Mucuna; species Mucuna pruriens. The sequence continues at coordinate 196,135 of JAENHJ010000027.1, forward strand.
GAAATTTAAGAGCAAAGTTTGAAAAATCGGTCTTCACTATCAAGATAGGCAGGAAGAAATAGACGTTGCGGGGGGAACCAAAACTAACTAAATCTATTGTGTCAGTGAAAACCATTTGAGGTGTGCTATAGGATCAAGTCAAGGGTTTCGGTGAGCTGCCACATGATCGAAGAAATTCAAGATCAGGTTGCAGTGGTTCCAGCAAGGGTGCAGGCAGTATTAGATGGATTTGGGGAAGATTTTCAAGAAGCAGAAGGTTTAACCCCTAACCGAAGACACGACCATGCCATTGCGCTGAAACCAGGAGCTACTATTTTGAATATTAGACCCTACAGGTATCCCGAATATTAGGAAAAATGTTATCAACTAGAATCATAAGGCCCAACATTAGCCCTCATTTGAGCCTTGTAACATTGGTGAAGAATAAAGATGGAAGTTGGCATTTTTGTGTGGATTATAGAGTTTTGAATAAAATTACCATTCCGACAAAATTCCCTATCCCCATCATAGATGAGCTACTAGATGAGTTGGGAGGGGTTAAAATTGTTCTCTAAATTAGATTTAGGTCTAACTATCATTAACATTATTAGTGGAATTTCTTGAGGATTTCCATATATCCCATGATACAAACAATTGGCTGAATCTCATGAAATCATTTCATAGAAATTCATTGATATATTCTCTTTATAAAGCAAATCGATTTCAATTCTTGAATAATCAAGTTCACTTTTGCATCTATTGTAACAAAAGATTCTCTTTTTATGTGAAAAAGATTTGTATTAATAATTATGATTTTATGAACAATTCCTCAATATTTTGTTCATTCACAACAAACGTGTTTCTTTTGGAGAGGGATACTATTTTACCAATCAAGTCATAGGTATCTAATATATTGATACTTAATGATTTTCTGCAAAGTGGCAACAAAGGGTATAACTTGTACAAATATTTTCATTTTTCAGTCTAATCTAATTCATTCGTTCATCAAGACTTTAGGTTGAGGATTATTCACAAACATCTAAAAACTAGCAATATTTTACTAGACAGTAGACACAATTTGGATCCCATGATTTCAGACTTTGGCTTGGCTGGACCATTTTTTTAGAGATCGAGATAAGGCAAACACAAATAGGGTCGCAGGAACATAATAAGCATTATGGTTGTTTGATATTATGCTGTCAATTTTTAATTATTTTACTATGAAAATTTTATTATCAACAGTTACATACCTCTTGACTATGTTGCACCTGGGCATTTCTCAGTGAAAAAAGTTGTCTTTAATTATGGGGTGATAGTACTAAAGATTGTAAATAGGAAGAAAAGGCAGAGAATTTTCAGACCCATAACATTACAAAAATTTTTTAATTTTAGCAACCAACCAAGTCGGTCGCTAAACTTGGAAAATGGTCGCTAATGTTGGATTTGGGTCGCTAAATGGCTTAGCGACAGACTTAGCAACCGATTTGTTTCCATCGCAAAAAGCCTAGTCACTAAGCAATTTAGAGACCGAATTGTTTTTGATGGCTTATTGGAGGCCAAATATTTGGTCGCTAAATCAATCGCTATTAAAAAATCAATTGCTAATTTTTTATTTTTAATTATTTATATATTAAAAAATCGGTCGCTAATTTGGTCGTCATTTTTGAATTTTATTTTAAATAATTCAGTCACTATTTTTGTGACTAATATTTGAATTTTATTTTAAAAATTGGTCACTAAAAAGGTCGCTATTTTTTTTAAAACTTGATAGGTGTCGGTCAATTAGTGGTTGGAGGAGTGAGGAAGAAGGAAAAAGAGAGGCAGAAGAGAGGGAGGGAGAAGGGAGGGAGGAGAAGGAATGGAATGAGGAAAGGGAGGGAAGGGAGGAGAGAAAGGAGTGAAAGGAAGTATGGATGGAGAAGAGGTAGTGGTGGTGGTGGTAGAGGAGAGAAAAGAGGAGATGAGAGTGGAGAATAGAGAATAGAAGAGGGAGGAAGGGCGGGGAGGCGACGAAGGTGGCAACGAAGTGGTGGTGGTAGTGGCGACAGAGGTGGCAGTGGGGGTAGCAGCGGAGGGAGGAGAGGAGGAGAGGAGGGAATGAGTGAAAGGTAAAAGAAGGAGGAAGGGGAGAAGTGTGTAAATAAAAGGGAGGGGGAAAAAAAGAGGGGAAAAATAGAGGAAATTTTTTTTTCAATTTTTAAAAATTGGTCGTTGATAACCCTATTTTTAAAAATTTTTGAAAATTTGGTCACTAATTCGATTGCAAAATTCAATTTTTTTCTCCTTTTCTGTTTTGTCACTATTTTGGTCGCTAATATATATTTTTTTATTTTCGGTTGTTAAATTGTTTATTTATTTTTTTATTGAAATTTGGTCACAAAATTCAATCTTTTTTCCTTTTCTATTACATCGTTATTATTTTTTGACGTTTTATTTTCGGTCACTAAATTGTTTTTTATTTCTGTATCGGTCGCTAATTTGGTTGCAAAATTTAATTCTTTTTTTCTTTTTTGTTCCATCACTATTTCGATCGCTCATATATACTTTTTTATTTTTTGATGTTTTTATTTTCGGTCACTAAATTGTTTTTTATTTTTTATTTTCTGAATTTTGGTAGTAAATTTTCTTTTTTGTTCCGTCGTTAATTCGGTCACTAATTATTCATTTTATTTTATTATTTTTATGTTATATTTTCGGTTGCTAAATCAGTCGCTAATGTTTTATAAAAATTCCCAATTTTCAGTTGCTAATTTCATCGCTATTTAGTAATGCCTTGATTTGGTCATTAAATTCCGTCGCTAAAACAATACTTTTCTTGTAGTGTTACCATAATTGTAACACCGTAATTTTTTTTATTATTTATTATTGCACATAATTATTATGTTTTAATATTTATTATTATTATTAAAGTGTTTGAATATTTTATAACTGCATTTAAATTAAATATAATTAATTGAGAAAATATATATGGGTGAAAATATGTTTTATTTAATTAAAATGTAATAAAATGATTGAGTTTGTGCATTTTGGCCTGTTAAGATGAGGCTAATGCGACCCTTACACGTTAAAGTTGTCTTTCACCTAAGTCAATTTCTTTGAACCCTTTTTTGGGCAAACAAAGAGAGAAGGAGAAGATCTCACTAAGGGAGCACTGGAGGATTACATAGAGAATCTTTGAAGGGGTTTTTGTTGTTGTTTAAAGTATGAGATAAGGGGGAGTGAGATTGTCCCTCTATTTTGGGTTTTCCTTACATGAGAGAAGTAGTCCAATCATCCCTAGGACCCCCATTTTTGCATGTGATTGGTGGTATCTGAAGGGAGATTAAAACCCCTAGATTTGTGTGAGTCTTATGTGTTATTTTCGTGTGAAACTATGTGTTAAACTATAGTTAATTAATGAAATTCATTATTGTTCATATATGATAGGGTTCGGGTTTGAATTTGGGGGTTTTCTTGTTAAATGAATTATATGCAATTGGGTGTTGTTCTTTTTTGTGCATTTTTATGTGCTACATAGGAAACAAAAGAACGTACATTGAATAAGTTAACCCCCATTTGGTTTTGAGTTTTCGATTACGTTATGCAAAAATCACAAAGTCGCTAACTATTGTTCTTTGGCTCTCATTGGGTGAGAACATGTGACACCCTTTATCCTCGTGATCTAGTTATTAATATTTAAGCAACTATTTAAATATGAATAATACTGAACTCTTTTTAAAAATGTGTCGTCATGCAACTATAAAATAAAACTTCATAAACATAAACTCAAGGGATAAAGAAGTCACATGTCTCAAACTCAACATCTATAATCTCAACATAGAAACTTCTCAAAATATGGCACTCCAAAGTTCAATCCAAACTACTCAAGTCTCAGCAAAACATAAAAACGTAATTAAATCAAACAACATGTTCAACCCCGATACCACAATTCTATTAGAGTTGACAAAACATAAACATAAAAAGACATAAAATGCAATAGCACAAAGGTAACACTCATCATCCTATGTCTGCTCCTCTTTATCTGCAAATGGCGTTTAGCCCAAACAAAACAAAACAAACAATGCAAGAGGAGTGAGAATACATCTCACTACCAACAGGACAACCTCAGCAAGGCCAAGTATTGCACACACCACCACAACGCATAAGATATAACACATGCATCCACAATAAATACTATGCATATGCTATGATATATGCATCCTACGCATTACTCCATATGCATGTGGTACCAACTCAACTCATAAAAGTAGGCTAGGGGTAACACTGCTAATCTCTACCTCTAGGATTATCCATATCGCACTACCATGATATCCTTCGGTAACACGTTAGAATCTACTCAACTTTTATCGTCTACCTTGGCTCGTGTCATAGGCATTGGGGTTTCTGTACTCGGCAGCCCCAAGTAGGTCTAGTGACCTTACCACTTGGCTCATTTCTACTTTCTCTTACACTAATTATATTATATGATGAATGTCAAGTAGCTTATTTTCTCATTAGTTTCTCTTTAAATTAGGTCGATATGGACCATATTTGCTCGCCACAAGCTAGGTACCTCATCTTACAACCTATACAATAAGCATCATTCTTGCTCCCCTGACAAGGATCATTCAAGTTTCTTTTCTTGCCAACCCTTGGCCTAGGAAACTCATCTAATAACTGATCACCCTTACTCATTTTCTCATATCGTTTCTCATAGTCATCTCTTAATGCAACAATAATTATGGACTGGCTGACCGAATACCAGCACTCAACCTAGGTCGCCTGGCTCCAACTTGGCGAAAACCTGACATGCCAAGATGCACGCAAGACCCTAAACTTGGTCGGTTGGAACTTGACAAATACTTGACACACATTGTGACTAGTTTGAAGCATGTGCCATAACTATTAGAGGATAGAGGCAACAGGCGACAGTATAGCCACTAGCGCCTCCCTACTGTCGTCAACCCAACCAAGAAGCACAACAACAAACCTAAGTAACACCTAAATAGCAGACAAGACCAGTACAGAGCAAGCACCACAAAGGTCTAGCAACTCAAAGCCAAAGATAGCAGTGTCAGAAATAGGTAGTGCAATCCCCAAGAGACACGACTGGGGAAGTAGTGAGAGAAGTATATAAGGGAGGAAGTAGACCAGAAAGGGGAGGTTCTACAATCACTGGAGAGAGAGCCTAAAGATGACTAAACAATCACTTTGGGTAATCGATCTTTAGCAAGAACAAGTTATATCTTACTTAAAGTCCATACTTAACAGTATATAAAGGAATGAATATAAGAACACAACTCATAAAAGAACACATAACACAGGTCTACACAAGGAGTTCTAGCCACTAAGTTCAACTCTCACTCAATGAATTTACTTTCTTGCTCAGCGAATTAGAGCTATAGGGTGCTCTGTACACACTCTCGCCTAGCGATCCACTTTGTTTGCCCAATAATAGAAGCCATAGAGAGTTACTACTTTATGTTCCCCTCTCTCGCTTAACAAGGCACTAGCTCGCTCAGCAAATACTCTAGATAGAGAGTTTCAATCCTTTGCTCGGTGAGCCTCACTATTCGCCCAACAAGTAAAACCACAGAGAGCATTGCTCTTAGGTCTTGACACTCTCACTTAGCAAGCCTCACCACTCGCTCAACAAATAACTTGAAAAAGAGTTCCAACTCTTTATTACACGCTCTCACTCAGCTAGCCTCCCTACAGAAAGCTTCTTTTCGACACACTCTCACCTAGGGAGAATCTCATCACTCATCCAACAAGAGCTGATGAGTTGTAGTTTGCATTTCTCGATTTACATAACAGAGGATACTTATTATTTTGAATTAACTTGCATTGAATTATCCGTTATACGTCTCCTACCATTGAAATATAATAATTAGACAAACTGTTATTTGAAACTAAAAAATTGTTGTCGTCAAATTTATATTTTTTCCCCAACAAATAAGTTAATCATCTTCAAAGTTTATTCTCATTTCTTATTTCTCTTACAAAATATAAATCATTTTATCTACTAATTAACATTTTTCATTTCAAACAAGAAGACTATTTCACCATAAAAAAAAATATGAAAAAGCCAACAAACGTATCATGTCTAGATAAAGAAGCAAATTTATCTTATAAAGTCAAGAGAAAGATAACTATTGAAAATGTTGACACATCATTTTAATGAAGAGTCAATCTTACTTTGAAGTTTAAAGAGAGTCACTGAGTCACCTGGAAAAAAAAAGTAAAAAATTCATTCGAATAATAAGCTATATAAGAATGGTTTCCTATATTCTCTTTTTATTATATAAAACTTTTTTATGCTTCATTTACATCAATTTTACACTATTTTAATGTTACCTTTATAATTTTTATTATACATAATTCTCACTATTATAAAAAAAAATTGTCTAGACTATAAGTATCCTCCAATAAAGATAATCTTGTTCAAGTCAGGTATAACTATTATGGATAACAAATCTCTTCCTTTGAGTATTATATAAAATGTTATCTTTACTATTATCCTTGTGTTTGACAATTTTGGTTGAGTATGGTGACTGAAGTTTGAAATGTTATAGTGGAAATACACAAAATATAAAACATTATGTGTTTAACTTGAAGGCATGGTAAAAGTAGTCCTTATTTTTTTTATCTTATAGGAATAGCAAATTTAAGTTATAATTGTAACTTTAATTTATAAATCTACCTTTACCAAATTAAAATTTTGTGTATAATTCTTTTAAAACTTTATCAAATTTAAACATTTCACTAGAATTTTTGTTCACATAATTTTTTTCTAAAGAAAGGTTAACATCTTTCTTAATTCATAAATTTTCAACAAATATTTCACATTATTTTTAATTTCTCAAAATGATATCATATAAAAAAAATTTCTTCCTCTTTTCTTTCTTCTTCCTCTTTTTTCCCTCTTCTTAATTATTTTTGCTCCCCATAATTTTTTTTCTTTCTTTCTAAATTATGAATTATTTGTTAATTTAAACTTTTAAAATTGAGTTTTTCCATTGTTAAGTTTTAGCAAAAATTAATTATTATGAATTTAAAGAGAATGCAACAAAGAAAACATTAGAAAGAAAGAGGAAATTAGTATAAAAAGCACAATTTTAAAAATCATATCATATAACAAGTAGTTGGTAGTACGTGAACAATATTTTTTTTATATGTGAATTAGCATTCTAATAATTTGTCTCTGCAGTCATCTAGGTCAATAGTCTCATCCAACAAAGTATGTGTAGTATCTGCAACCTTCATTACCTCGTATTGCAAAAATTCGTCCGTGAGTTTGTCTTTGCTGCTTAATGGTTTATTGCGGAGACATCCTTGAGTCCAATCCATTGAGTTCCATTCTTCTGGTGACTTTGGACTGAACCCTTCTAAACATTGGCACACTTTTTTTATGTTTTTAGGCAAAATATTTATTAAAAAACTAAGGAAACGGCTTGTGTCACAAGTTGTGATGAAGCCAAGAAACAAGCGAAAGGCATAAAGTTCTCTCCTGTGCTGAAAACAAAATAAAGAACCCTTCTCAAATACAAAGAGACCAATATTGAAAAAGCCCATGGAACAAACAAAACACCTTACACTTGCACACTTGCACTTGTGTGATCATGCAATTCCCGTGAAGTCCTCAGAGGTCATAGTTTTCACAATAGTCCGTTGGGATGGAATTCAATTTCCTCCCATTTTGATCATCCTCCACCCACTCATAAAGATAAAACTTGTTGCTTTTTGGTTTAGGACAGTTATGGATATGACAGACTCATTTATGAGGGTATATGTGTAGAAAATCTCATCTTTTTGGCAACGTAAATTTTTCTCACCCATAATTTTTTTCATTCGACGATTCTCTGAATTATGAATTATTTGTCAATTTGAAATTTTAAAATTGAGTTTTTTCATTGTTAAGTTTTAACAAAAATTAATAATTATGAATTTGAAGAGACCCAACAAAGCAAACCTCAAAAAGAAAGAAGTTAGTATAAAAAGCACAATTTTAAAAATCATGTCTAATAGCAAGTGGTTGGTAGTATGCGAACAAACACAGTTTCATAAGTCCGATAATTTAATTAGCTTTCCCTAACTTATAGTAAAACCGATCCATATAGAGAGATTAGAGAACATAAAATTAGAAAGTTTTATCAAGTTGCTGAAAAACTCACTAGTGTCGCAGCAAGTAAATGGATAACCAACTGTTAATCCTATCAACACCACCCTGTACCTTAATAAAATTTATTTGCATTGTGTTAAACAGATTGGCATTTCACGAAAATTATGATTTTCTGAAATATTAGAAAATTTAAAATTTTCTATCAAATAATTTTGTGACTAATTTTAAAATCAATAGTTATTTTGTAACTAATTTTCAGTAAAAATAATTAGCTATAAAATTACTATAATACTAATGGTAGCATGAAATAAGTAGCAAATTAACTACGAAAATAATCTTAGTTAATTTGTAATAAATTTTTAAAATGTGTAGTTATTTTCTAGCTAGTTTGTAGTAATAAGAAGTATAAATGAATATAATTTAAATTTAGCTAGAAAAAATAATATTCTAGTTAATTAATAGTTAATTAACTAGAATTTAACTATTAATTTAAATGATAGCTAAAATTAGTAGCAAAATAAAAAAAATCTTGTAGTGGAAAAGACAGGTAGTTGCTAGTAATACTGGCCACGGTGTCTTGTATGTTTCAAATTTAATTATCTTGTGAACATATTGGTTAATGAAATCTACATAGAGGGACCACGATGAAGTTTTTCTTTTTTGTTCCAGGTTTTCCAAGTGCCGTGCGCAAGAGAGCAATGCATCCGATCAATTTTCCAATCCTAATATTTAAATGACATAAATACTATAAGGTGTTATGGTTATGAGTCTTTTGTTCTCTGATTCTCTCCATTCAGATTACGTACTCTTCAAGTCATGTTGACATATTTAACGTATAAATGTCTAATGAGAAATACAAACAATTTTAACATATTTTCTATTATTAGTTAAGTTTATCATAAATTACAAATTTTCGTACAATTTATTTTTTATTTATTGAGTCTCTCACAATTTTATAAATTTTAAGATGTCAGAAAGTTATTCAAAAGAGATATCAGAAAGTATGTTGTTAGTGCTTCTTAATTTATATTATATGTAATAAATCAAATTTGCTAGAATATATGTATCGATACCAAGCTAGTATACGTCTGATTGATAATATAATATATATGAAGAAAAGTAAGCTAACACTCATATTTCAAACTATGTTATTGAGTTGCATCACCCTTTAGATCATTAAACACTTACCATGAATGATACAATTTTCTTAATTTTGTTCTCTTACCTGGGCCACATTTTGTTCTTATATAGCAAAATATATATAAAAAGATTAAATGACTATTAATCAAGACTACAGAGAAAATGTTAGAATAATATATAAACTTGATTGCCACTACAAGATTTTTTTTATTTTACTATTAATTTTAGCTATCATTTAAATTAGTAGCTAAATCCTAACTAATTAACTATTAATTAACTAGAATATTATTTTTCCTAGTTAAATTTAAGTTATATTCATTTATACTTCTTATTACTATAAATTAGCTAAAAAATAACTACAAATTTTAAAATTTACTACAAATTAACTAAGATTATTTTCGTAAATAATTTGCTACTTATTTCATACTACCACCAATATTATAGTAATTTTGTAGCTAATTATTTTTACTAAAAATTAGTTACAAAATAATATTAATTTTAAAATTAGCTACAAAATTATTTTGTAGCAAATTTTAAATTTTTCAATAGTGCGACAAGGGATTGTTTTACATAGTAATTTTTCTCAAGTGCTTCTTCAATGCTCCCACCTAAAAGAAATTGTTGATCAATTAAAAAACTAGTAAATTTGAAACAAAAAATATTTTAGAATTTAAATTCTTATGATGGACCTAAAATATAAAAATATATTCACATGTATAATATGAAATAAATTAATTAAATGAACTTGAATCAATTTATGTTACTCAATTATTAAAAAGAAATATATCAAAGAGCATAAGGAACTAAAGAAAAAATAAATTAGATATGTACTTGCTAATTGACCGTCTCCAATTGAAACTCTTTTTTAATTTGGTACTAAATTAAATATAAAACCAAAAAATTATGTAAAAGCAAAAGTATTTAGATTTAATTATTTATACAGAAAACACGACAACTATAACCGTTAGAGAATTAATAGATTTAGAAAGTAACTTTTAAAATAATTTTGATAAGAATTGATATATTTAGTAAGTAAGTTTTAGCCTTTAAATCATTTTGATAATAATTGAAATATTTAGAGAATAAGTTATATTATAATAAATATTATAAATTAATAAAATAAATTCATTCTCTTACGAGTGAGAAGATGAATAATACACATTAATTAATCAATTAATGAGGTGAAATTAACGTAATTAAGCAAAAATAATGAGACAATGAGTGTTAATAATTTGAAGGATAATTTTAAAATATATATATAAATTATTAATAAACTTAATCCTATAAATTAAATTAGCCAACTTTTTTTTAACGAACTAGTTAAAATAATCCTAATGTGTACCCCTATTTGGTCAGTCAGCCGGGAATTGGCCCTATTTAGATTTGATAAAATTTTATGGTTGAGAAAGGAGGAAAACAAAGAAGACTTGTCTAACGTAAGACAGTGGAAAACTTAAAGACTTGATATTGGACAGTTCTATAGAGCTTAACCTCTCGTTTGAAGCCCTTGTCATGCCGAAAACTACAGTTGACTCTATAATTAACGGTCTTCCTGTGACAACAATTGGCACTAATCATGGTTCAATAAAACCGTTATCCCTTGCGGCTCGCTTCTGCATGAACAAGAGTGCTTACTCAACAATAAACCCTGTCTTCCCTAATTTAATATTCATTACTGCTTCCACAGTTCCCCCAACATAATGGTGCATAGCATCATAATGTTATGCATTTGCTTCTTTTTATTCTCTAACATGTCGGAAACTTCCACTTCTCTAGACAATTTGGCAGTGAATCAATCGATCCGAGATGGTGAGAGTTTGGTTTCAGCAGGTGGAATTACTGAAGCTGGTTTCTTTAGCCCAGGAAATTCAACAAGACGATACTTGGGTATATGGTTCAGAAATGTATCACCTTTAACAGTGGTGTGGGTGGCTAACCGAAATACACCTCTTGACAATAACTCAGGAGTTCTCAAACTCAATGAAAAAGGGATTCTTGTGCTTCTCAATGCCGCAAACAGCACTGTTTGGTCATCCAATATATCAAACACGGTGAATAATCCAATTGCTCAACTCTTGGATTCTGGAAATTTTGTAGTGAAAAATGGACAGGGAACGAACAAAGATGGCATCTTGTGGCAGAGTTTTGATTATATCGGTGATACACTGATTCCAGGAATGAAACTTGGATGGAATTTAGAGACTGGTCTAGAAAGATCTTTAACATCTTGGAAAAGTGTAGAGGATCCTGCCGAAGGAGACTATAGTATAAAAATTGATCTTAGAGGGTACCCTCAAGTGTTTAAGTTGGAGGGAAATGATATAAAAACAAGACCAGGGTCGTGGAACGGCTTGACTGTAGTTGGATATCCAGAACCAACTCATGAAACGTTACAAAAGTTTGTGATCAATGAAAAAGAGGTGTATTATGAGTACAATCTTCTTGACAGATCGGTGTTCGGAGCATTTACACTGACCTCTTTAGGCACCATGCAGAATTGGTTTTGGACAACAGAAGCAAGCACCCGGGAAGAAGTCACGACTGCGGTGGGAGATCAATGTGAAAATTATGCCTTCTGTGGGGCAAATTCTATGTGCAATTATGATGGTAACCGTCCCAACTGTGAATGCGTGAAAGGATTTGTTCCCAAGTTTCCTCAATACTGGAATTTATCAATTTGGTCTAATGGTTGTGTTCCAAGGAATAAATCTAATTGTAAAAACAGTTACACTGATAGGTTCTTGAAGTACACACAGATGAAATTGCCGGACACTTCTTCGTCATGGTATAGTAAGACCATGAACCTTGAAGATTGTCAAAAGTTGTGTCTGGAAAACTGTTCTTGTGTAGCTTGTGCAAATTTAGATGTTCGAGGTGGAGGAAGTGGCTGTCTACTTTGGTTTAATAATCTGGTTGACTTGAGGAGATTCTCTCAATGGGGACAAGACCTTTATATTAAAGTCCCTGCTTCAGAACTAGGTATTCAATTTTTAATTAATTGATCTTGTTTTAATATTTTTGCCTTTTGTTTCATTTTTCCTCCTTAGATTTCTTGTTGATTATTGCATTATTCTAAGAGAAGTGAGGAGAGCAGGGTAAGGCCATGAAAACAAACAAGGAGAGTTAAACATATAAATGAAAGTCATTAGTGATGGATGTTATTTGTTATATGTGGCATTTGTTTTCCAAATTGAAAACATTTACTTTCTTGCTCACTCATTCTATAGAAATTAGACACACTTAGATACAATCAATAGAGCTGAAGAGTGGTGACTAATAATGTCGTGCATCTTTTAGATCAAGTTGCAACTGGCCATGGAAACAACAAGAAAAAGATTGTAGGAATCACTGTTGGTGTGACTACTTTTGGATTAATCATCACATGTTTGTTCATGTTGATAGTTAAAAATCCAGGTAAGTATATAGATAAAATTTAGCATATAATAAAGGCAATTACAAACGAAAAAAATGTGCATATTATGTGTCAATGTTTATATACTGTTATTTTCCAACCAATCAGGGGCTGCAAGAAAATTTTATAACAAGCATTACAGAAGTATACAGAGGAGGGAAGACATTGACTTGCCAACTCTCGATTTGTCAGTCTTAGCTAATGCCACTGAAAATTTTTCAACCAAAAATAAGCTCGGTGAAGGTGGATTTGGACCAGTATACAAGGTGATACAGAAAACTGGTATCCGGAACTTCTATTTTCCTTAAAACTTTCCTAACTATAGCACAAGATTATTTTTCAGGGCACACTGATAGATGGGAAAGAGTTAGCTGTAAAAAGGCTTTCAAAGAAGTCTGGACAAGGGATAGATGAGTTCAAAAATGAAGTTGCGTTGATTGTCAAACTTCAGCACCGTAATCTTGTAAAGCTTCTTGGTTGCTGCATTGAAGGAGAAGAAAAAATGTTAATTTATGAATACATGCCCAATCACAGCTTGGACTACTTTGTTTTTGGTTGGAGCCCTTACGAATTATTCTAAACATCAATGGCAATTTTATTTTTTCTTATTTGTGAAACTATGGTGAATGCAACTGCTATGCTAAATACATGTATGTATTTTACTAGATCAAACCAAAAGGAAGTTACTTGATTGGCCTAAGCGTTTCAACATTATCAGTGGAATTGCTCGAGGACTTTTGTATCTTCATCAAGACTCTAGGCTGAGGATTATTCACAGGGATCTAAAAACTAGCAATATTTTACTAGATGCAAATTTGGATCCCAAAATATCAGACTTTGGCTTGGCTCGATCATTTTTGGGAGATCAAGATGAGGCAAACACAAATAGGGTGGCTGGAACATAGTAAGTTTCTATCTGGTTAAGATTCTTTCATATTGTGCTTCCAAGTTTTAATTATTTTTATTCGAAAAAATTATTTTCAGTGGTTACATGCCTCCTGAGTATGCTGTGTATGGGCATTTCTCAGTAAAATCAGACGTCTTTAGTTTTGGTGTGATAGTACTAGAGATTATAAGTGGGAAGAAAAACAGAGAATTTGCAGACCCAGAACACTATAATAATCTTCTTGGACATGTAAGCATACTGATCTGAATATGTTTCTAATTAGTATAAATTGAATTATTTCCATGCTACTAATTTAATTCTCACAACCTTAGGCATGGAGATTATGGACTGAAGTGATGGCGCTAGAACTATTGGATGAAGTGTTACAAGAACAGTGCACGCCCTGTGAAGTCATACGGTGCATACAGGTGGGCCTATTATGTGTACAACAAAGACCTGAAGATAGGCCAGACATGTCATCAGTGGTTTTAATGTTGAATGGTGATAAATTATTGTCAAAGCCAAAAGTCCCTGGTTTTTACACCGAAAAAGATGTTACATCCGAAGGAAATTCTTCATCGGCAAATCACAAATTGTGCTCAAATAATGATCTTTCCATCACTATGGAAGATGGAAGATAGGAAATGTAGGCAAGAAAATGGTTAGTGAGATCTGATTTGGTGAATTATGAAAAAGCTTTGAAAGATTCTGATGCGAATTATTAACATAAAAAATGTAGAAGATCAGCATCATATAGCTTACTAGAATATCACCTACGCATTGTATGATAAAATAAAATTAAAAATAACAAACATTCCCATAACAATCATATTTACTATTTATAGTTTTACGAATTTAAAATAGAAAATATCAATTGGATTGCCAAACACAATTCAACATACACGCTGGCTTTTCTTTAGCACTTCTTTGCCTTCAAAATTAAATGGTAATAAGTATACAGTATATCACCAATACTTACGTTCCATATATCTGTTAAATGAAGCCACCTTTACAGAACTTATGGTAAAACTAATAAATATATGGAGATTGGAGAAAAAAAAAAAAGAATTATGAAACTCTTTGTTTCACTTAAGGGCTAAGGCATATAGAAAAAGAAAAGGAAAAAAGAAAAAAGAGAAGAATAAATAAAGAAGGGAGATTTATTTACGGGAAGATATTACTTCCCCCGTAAGTTTCTATGCCCCCTAGACCCCAAAACAGAGAAACACACCATTAACCCCATTGAAGACACGCATGTGTTCTTTTTTCTATATTTTTCCTTCATTTTCTTATATTCCTACCTTCATCTTTTAGCCCCATGAGAAACAAAGTTTGAAGGTTAGTACTTTGAGTGGAAAGGAGAAACAGTCACTCTTGATAACTTGTTTATTTGGAATTCTTAATTGAAAACTTAAATTCTAAAATCAAATTCTTGCTGATTAACCTGAGAATCTTCTCCTCAGTTTGCCTTTTCATATCGGCCTTGACGTCTCATGCGAATGAACTCCTCAATGGCATCGTTCAGGTGAATACAGATAAATCTACAAATATGTAGTGTAATGTCTGAGAAAATAAGGTTGGTACAACAAAGCTTCATCAATGAGATAAATATGTAGACACAAATGAACATGTATTAGCCCATGGCATGCTCACTCGGGTCAGGCATTTACCTCAGCCTAGCGACACAATTAATGTGGATAAGCTATTAATCGAGAAATAGCCACCATATCAAATATTTCGTTAATCATGGATTATCAGCATATATTGACAACAACCATATCTCCTAAAAATGGGGAAACACGACCAACCCTCTCACAATATAACTACAGTTAATGACAATTAATGTCATATAATAGGGGTACATTGTGCAGGTAAAACCCAACTCCATTCATACTCTAAGTATTTGTACCCAAGTATGGTTTGTTGGGAGTATAATTTTCACTTATTTTACTTTCAAAATTATTCTTAGTGGTTACATGCCTCCTAAGTATGCTATGCATGGACGTTTTTCACGGAAATCCTCAGGTGTGATAGTATTAGAAATAGTAAGTGGAAAGAAGATTCAAGAATTTTCAGACTCAGAATACAACCATAATCTTCTAGGACGACATGTAAGCAAAATGACGTGACAAGAACTACTTGTATGATTAGTGAAATTTGATTTGTTTCCAACTGATACTAATATTGATTCCCATAATTTTGGACTGAAAAAAGGGCACTGGAATAATTGGATGAAATTTTAAGGGAAAGATGCAAACCTCCTAATGTTGTATGATGCATACAGGTGGGCTTATTATGTGTGCAACAAAGACCTGAAGATAGGCCAGACATGTCGTCAGTGGTTCTAATGTTGAATGGTGAGAAGCTATTGCCCAACCCAAAAATTCCTGGATTTTACGAGAACCTGAAGTAGATACTTCGTGCGCAGAATATTTCTCAGACGATAATAAACTTTCAATCACATCATTAGAAGCAAAATAAAATGGAACCAATGCAAGCAAAAGACGAAGGATTAATTAGCATCCAATATGGGATAAAATAAATAGGTCATTCGGAATTAGTAAAATATATAGCTTTAGTCAATGAATTGTGCGGTTATTTACTTGATTCAGATGATTGATGTTCACACGGTTTAAATATGTTTCAATATGCAAATATTAATTTGTCTTGCGTTAATTTTTGTAAAAAAAAAATAATTTCTTACGTTAAGTATTTTTTAATTCTTATTACCGACTATAGTTAGTTTAGTATTGATATCACTAAAAATAAATGTCGTAAATTAAAATAATTAAGGTAAAAATATATTTTAAATTAAGATAATTAGATTATTTTTAGATATATAATTAATTAAGTAATGTATTTATTAATTTATATAAATAATGTAATTATATATTAATATATTATGAAGAGTGATTTTATTATTTTTAATATTATTTTTAATTTTTAATTCATTAATTTATTTTTAACATTGTTTTTTATTAGTTACGATATTTTTTTCATTTTTCAATTAACTAATTTACTTTTAATTTTATATCTTTTAAAAAAATAATTATTAGCTTATAATTTAATTTTAATATATTATTTTTTTCTATTTCAATTCATTAATTTTGACTTATTATAATATGATTTATTTTTGTAATATGCTTTTGTCTCTAAAGATAAAAGTAAATTTAAATATAATATACTAAAAGTAAATTATAGTACAATAAATTAAAATTAAGGAAATGTAAAAATAACATAAAATATAATATATTAAAAATAAATTATAAATGTCTAAGTAAATTAGTTAATTGAAAAATAAAAACAGTATTAAAAGTAATAATAATTTTTAAAAAAATAAATAAAAATTAAAAGTAAATTAGTAAATTGAAATTGAGAATAATATTAAAAACAATAAAAACATCATTCATAATATATTAATAAGTTATAAGAATAAATTATATGCAATTACCTCATTTATATAAAATAATAAATACATGACTTAATTGAATTACGTACCTAAAAGTAATTTAATTATTTTAATTAAAAATAGTTTTCATTACCTTAATTATCTTATTAATATTATTTATTTTATTAGTCATGCTAACACTAAACTAATTATAGTTAGTGGTAAGGACTTAAAAAAAATACTAAGTAAATGTTAGGGATTTAAAAAGAATAAAAAAAATTATAATGACTAAAGTCAAACAAAAACATATTTACAAGGACTTTAAATATATTTAAATCTTGTCCTTATTTAGAAAATTATGAAAATATAAAAAATAATGTTATCTATTAAATTTGATAATTATTTTGGTTACATAATAACTTATGACTAGACCATTAAAAAATGGGTGTGTTCCTCCTTACTCCATTTGTTTAACTTTTTTCAAGCAACATGTGGTGATACTTACGAAAACACTTCAATGCTTCAGTTTGTGAATGATTATGAATAGCTAAAGGAAAAAAGTTAAGTTTTAACTTGTAGTGTATCTCCTTTATTTGTAATGTCCGAGTTTATGAATTAGTACGATAAGGAGTTATATATCAATCACAAGTTAATGCAATAGGTGGTTATCTATCAAATATTTTAGTTATGTTTTATCCAAGTGATAATATGCTAAGATATGTATTTTCGATCTAATGGACAATATGATGATAAGTTAATTTAAGACCACAAATTTAAGATGTATATGGCTCGACCTAAAATCAAGAAGGTACACAGTCCTCCAACTTCAAGTCTAAGAGGTAAATTAGGCTTAAAAGACAAAATAAGAAACATATTTGACATGTAGCTCTGTCCAAAATTGTGAGGGTACACAGTCCTTCAACCTCGAGCAGAAAAGACAAATGAGGCTTAAAAAGCCAAATATTGAAAACATAAAGATCAATTTATTCACTAGTGGTCTAATAAAAATGCGAATCATGATGATGAAATTCATTAGGTTAAAAAAAATGATAATGGGATCAATTTACTTTTGGGTAATTAGCTAAACATGGCACAGATGTTTTTAAATTTTGACTAATTTCGTTGGTCAAGTCAATCTTGGGTGCAACTCAATAATTATCCAATGATTATTGAGTACCCTGGTTGAGGTCAACCTTAGGTATAACTCATCGATTGTCCTAAGATCATTGAGTACTCTTATTATCCCATGATTGTCAAGTACTTTGATCAAGATTGACCTTAAATACAATTCATTTATTGTCCTAAGATTACCAAATACTCTATTCATGGCTGACCTTGAATACAAGTTATCAAGTATTTTGATTAAGATTAACCTTCGATACAACTCATTGATGTTCCCAAAATCATTGACTACTTTAGTAGAGGTTGATATTAGTTACAATTCACTAATTATCCTAAGATCGTGAATTATTTTGATTGGGACCTTTAAGTAAAACTGGTTGATTGTGTCAAGTACACATTCAAATCTCATCGCAAGAATACCAATCAGTATGTGAAAAAATCCCAAGTGCACTATAATAATTATAAGCAACTATGCTGGATATCCATATTTTATCAAAAAATAATTTTATTATATTAGTTAGTTAATTTCGATAACGTCAGTGCGGTTAGAATATAATGTATGAAAAACGTTATTGTTATAATAACATAATTACAATAGCATATAATATTATAATATTTCTCAGATATTTGAGATAATAGATTATAATAACCAACAATATGATAACATATTATGAAAAGAGTATTAAATGAGGTACATTGTTTATTTTTATGGAATTTAACAAATAATAATGTTCGCGAGAAACAAAAATATGTGTTAAATATGCTAATTGTAGTTTTTAATTATGTGTAAAGGTACCTTCAGGTCAATTTTTAGGAAAAAAGGCATCCCAACAAATTTCTTGTACACTTCAATTTGTCCTAATCTAAACTCAAATTAATTCTATCAAATTTTCCTCTGGTAATATAAAATATAATCTAAAATAGTTTAGACTAAATCCTTTTATCTCTTAGAAAGTAAAAATAAATTATCAATGATTAAATACACAATAAATATAAAGATTATCTGTTGTTGTAAGAATACAAAACTGTGACGTAACAATGGAGCAAAACAAAAGGTTTTAAAATGTTAAGATATAATACCTATATATAAACACAATATAATAACAAGTTAAACAAAATGATATCTATTAAATAAAAATTATTATTAATATATAATTATTAAAAACTTATACTTTAAAAAAATACATATATAAAATACAATTGAAAAGCATAAAACAAATTTGTACTTAAAATACATGATTTTTATTTCAAAACTTGGACTCTTTCACATGAATCTTGGATTAGGCCAAGCCGAATTGAGTCATGCTCACTCATACTTAACATGAACAAGCTTTTTAGTTATTGAATTGATTTTGGGATGCAATGAAGGCTCGATTTTGGGATGCAATGAAGGCTTGATTTTCTACTCTAACACTTTGTCTTTTAACGAAATTGAAGGTCAAGTTTCTAGTGATTTCTCTAGGTAGCCAGAAACAATGACGAAAGAAAAGGAGATTGATGGGGAAAAAGCAATAAGGCACATACAATGAAGGTATATACAATAATGTCACCACGCAGCAGTAGATATAAATTCTCCTAACTTGCGAGAATCTCTAAGGAATAACCACAACTGAGAATGAAAGCAACATTGAGAAGAATAACGTAAGAGACACCAATATTTTTTAACGTGAACAAAATCCCTCAACGTGAGAAGTAATAACCATAAGTCGTCCAGACCAAAGAAATCAATCCACCATGATCAATTAGGAGTACAAGAGTGTTCAATCAAGAGCACAAATTTGTGCATACAATCAACCAATTCAATCAAACAACAAAGCTTGCAAATGGAGAGCAAGAAATGAGAAGCAAGAAAATAAAGAACTCACAAAATCGTGCTATTGTACGAGCATGATGTCTCACACCACAGACTTTGCTCTTTGTTTCTCTCTCTTTCTCTTATCTCTTTTGGCTGTGAAAATCCACTCTCTTTCAATCTCTATTTCTATGAGTCTCTATGTGCCTACTCAATCTGACCTCTTTTTCTTGAGAAACCTAGCGAGTTTGAGAGTATTGGGCTTTTGTCTACATAATTGGGAACCCAAAAATAACCCAACAGAAATATCCATAAATACGTGTAGAGAACCTATTAATGATTTTGATCAAAAAGCTAATTAGCAGGTCTCTATTTAAGAGTTTAAAGTTAGGATTTGGCTCCTCTATTCAAAAAGCTATTCTCTTTATTTAAATAGATTTGATTTAAAACTTTGAATTATTTAAGCGTTTGTTTACTTGGAGAAGAGGAGAGAGATTTTTAAAAAACTTGTTCTTCTTTAAATTTTTAGGAGAGGGACCAAGGTGAGCAAAAATCTTCCTTGTCTCATTTTTGTTCTCTTCTATCATTGGAATTGGGAGATATAAAACATTTTAAATTTAAAGATTAAAATATTCTTATTTATATTTTGAAATTCAAAATTATAACTATACAAAAATAAATAAAATTTTAAAATTTTTCTCCACTTCTCTATTGAAATCTCTCGTCTCCTTATCTCAACCAAACAAAATATCTAATTAAAATTTCTCCTTCCTTTTCTTTCACTCTCTTTCATTAAAATCTCTCTCCCCTCTTTTAAACTAGTTAATAAACTCTAAAAGTAAAAAAAAAAATATAATTAGTCTATTTAACTTATTCCTAACTTAATTATTTTTAATCAAATCTCTTCGTAAAATATAATTTAAGTTTATTAAACTAATATTTGATAATGTTTTTATAGTAAAGGACGAAATGAGAATTTTAGTAAAATATTCCTTAAATGTCAAAACAAGCAGGTGAAAATTAACTTTCTAGTTGATTTGGGCAGAGCCGTTGATGATAGCTTACCAAGTATACACCAAAAAATCTAATGGACCTAAGAGAGTTCTCATTACACCAGCCCACTTACTCTGAATTTTTCTTTTTTTTGAAAAAAAGGGGAAGGTTCTTTGTTCCTGAAAATATTGACTTCAACATGAGGCGACGCTGCCAATGATCTTCAACGCGGACGATTACTTTATGACTTTTCTCTGCCCACGGAATTAAACCACATTGCATTCCCGACAACCTCAAATTCAACAATGTTTCTCTTTTATTCCCACTAGATGTTATAACAAAATTAAATATTTGAGATTTAAAACTTAGGGATATGCAATACAATTTTATTTGATATAATTTATGTTTAATGATTAATTATATTGTGGTCCATATCATTGTATATTTTTAAAATACTATTTTAAAAATTAACAAATTTACGATAAATAATAATTATAATTAAATAACAAATTTACATCGTGCATGCTTTATTTTTTCTTTATTTAAATGCACTATTTCATATATTCATTAATTTACGTTGACTTTTTAATATTAATTATTTTATAATAAAAAGTTCCATGACCCTAGCACAAACACACCCGCATATTATTCAATTGAATGATTTGGACAAACTCTTGTTACAAGATCCATCATTAATTTGCCTTGAAAATCTTGATTGTTAAATTATCTTTTAGCTTATATAGCCAATGCAAACCGAAGAATATTGTAATGGCAAAGCATAAGGATTTTGTCCTGAACTATCTCTTATTGTCCTTCATTATCATTCCAATGGTCAATTCCCTGAGAAGCATCACCCCGGGCCAATCCATTCATTACAACGAGACCCTGGTTTCAGTATCTGGAATTTTCGAAGCTGGGTTCTTCAGCATAGGGAATTCACAGAACCAATATTTTTGTGTATGGTACAAAAGTCTAACACCTAGGACAATTGTATGGGTAGCCAACAGAGACAACCCAGTTGATACCTCCACAGGAATAATGTTCAAAATCACTGATGCAGGAAATCCAGTTATAGTTGATGGCTCAGGGACCACAATCTGGTTCTCCAATGCTTCAAAAACTGCACAGAATCCTGTTCTGTTGCTGGAAGACACAGGAAACCTTGTTGTGGGAAATGGTGGGGACATTGTGTGGCAAAGCTTTGATTACCCTGGTGACACTTTACTCCCAGGTATGGTACTTCAAAGTGATAGAATTAGTGGTGAGTATAATTCTCTGACATGTTGGAGAAACACTGGAGATCCTGGAAGAGGTGAATTTCAATATCATTTAGATGGTCGTGGTTATCCACAACTTTTTATCACAAAGGGGTCAAAATGGATGTATAGACTTGGCTCATGGAATGGTTTTTTCTTCAGTGGAGTTCCTTGGGGGACACTGGAAAGTTATTTTAATTTCTCTTTTGTGTTAACTGACCAGGATGTTCGTTTTAACTATGAGCCCTTGAATGATTCAACTGTTTCAAGATACATGATCACTCCCACAGGTAGTGTGCAACGTTTTTTATGGTCACCTCAGACAGAAACTTGGCAACTTTTCTTGGCTGGTCCTGTGGACCAGTGTGATAACTATGCCTTTTGTGGTGCTAATTCTGATTGCAGTGTTAATAGCTCTCCAATATGTGAGTGCCTCCAAGGCTTCACACCCAAATCTCCAAAAAAGTGGAGTTTGGCAAATTGGACTGATGGGTGTGTTCGGAAGGTGAATTTGGATTGTGATAATGGAGATGGGTTTGTTAAGCTCACAGGAATGAAACGGCCGGACACGTCTTCCTCGTGGTTTGATAAGAACATGAATCTCCAGGAATGTCAGAATCAGTGCTTGAAAAACTGCAGTTGCATAGCATATGCAAGTTTGAATATTAGAGATGGTGGAAGTGGCTGCTTGATTTGGTTTAGTGACCTCATGGACATAAGGAAAGATACTTCTACAGGGCAAGACATTTACCTAAAGTTGCCTGCTTCTGAATTAGGTACTACTTTCCATTTCAATTTCATCTAATTTTTTATTATTTCTTTTGATAGTTATATGATATATGATATAAAATAAGTAAATAAGAAGGAAAAATAAAATAATTTTCTTTATTAACTAAAACTAGTTAAAAGTGAGTGTTTAAAGAATTTAATAAAAGAGAACTTCTATAAATGATTCTATACATAAGTTAATTTTAACTTTAAAAAAAATTATTTCGTTTTTCTTTTTATTTTTTTGTCAATAAAACAATAGTTATAATGATTTCAGCCTTTAGGTGATATTCTAATCTTAGAAGCTCTACACATAGTGATAGAAACTTGTAGACAGTCATAAGAATTCATGTTAGAAATATCATTCATATTGCAGGAACCGAACAAAACATGAAAAATTGGTAACAAATTTGAAGGACGTTAATTGGCATCATTATCTTCCTCTTTGCTCGTAACCTGCTTGAGGTTGCATATGTTTTAATGTTTACTTACCCTGCTCTTAATATCTCAGGTCACTCAACAAATAATGCTAACAAGAAAAAGTTAGCAGGGATTGTGGTAGGAATTGGGATACTTGTTTTGGGCATCGCAATTGTTGGATATGTCATCTATCTAAAGAGGAAGAAACTTACCAAGTCAGGTAAGTTTATGATATTTACTTATTTATGGTTTAGCTTTTTTTTCTTCCTCTATCAAGAAACAATTAACAACTATAAGACATAGAGCTGCAAGTCCTCTGTTTTGGGGTTATGTTGAATTCCCTAATTAGTATTATGTATATTTATATATCTTTAAAAATATACCGTCAAACATAATCATATACGATTTCAGGTGAGGACAACATAATTAACAAGGAGGAGCATATTGAGAAATATGAGAAGGAAAGCATTGACTTACCAACATTTGATTTTTCAACCTTAGTTAATGCCACAGATCATTTCTCCCCCTGTAACAAATTGGGAGAAGGTGGATATGGCCCAGTTTACAAGGTTATATGATTATATCTTATTCCTATTAATGATCCATCATCTTCATAATTTTAATATTAACTAATGATTAACAGGGTGTACTAGCAAATGGGAAAGAAATTGCCATCAAGCGACTTTCTTTGAAACATGGACAAGGACCAAAAGAATTCAAGAATGAAGTTTTGTTAATTGCGAATCTTCAACATCGAAATCTCGTGAAACTTATCGGTTGTTGCGTTGAGAATGATGAAAGAATCCTAATCTATGAATACATGCCTAACAGAAGTTTGGACAACTTTATTTTTGGTATGAGCTTTTGTCCTCTCTAAATCCATAACATGTTCTTACCATGAATGCCAACTCTTCTCCATGCTAACTTGTGTGTGGAATTTGTTAGATCAAACTAAAAGCAAAGTATTGGATTGGAATAAACGTTTACATATTATAAGTGGAATTGCTCGAGGACTTGTCTATCTTCATCAAGATTCTAGACTGAGGATCATCCATAGAGATTTAAAAACCAGTAACATTCTTCTTGATAATGATATGAGCCCAAAAATATCAGATTTTGGATTGGCCAGGACTTTTGGTAGTGATCATGCTGAAGTCAATACAATAAGAGTAGTGGGAACTCAGTAAGCAACTAAAATTTTATTTAATTACTTTATAACTTATTAAAATTATTTTTTCTAAGCTTTAATTTTTCTCCGCTGTACTGTTGTAGTGGTTACATGCCTCCAGAGTATGCAGTATATGGGACTTTTTCTGTGAAGTCTGATGTCTTCAGCTTTGGTGTTATTATACTAGAGATGGTTAGTGGGAGGAAGAACAGAGAATTTTTTGACCCACAACACAATCTTAACCTTCTTGGACATGTAAGCCTAAAGTGCAACTTGATATCACAGTTGTTAAATATCTTTATTAGGACTTGTTTCAATAAACTTTTTCATAAGTATCTACAAGAGAAAATAAATAAAGAAAAAATAAAATAAGTTTCTCCATAAACTAATTTGTAGGCTCTCTCATATTAACTTCTTTAAAAACTAATTTTTAACTTATATAAACTAATTTTAACTTATAAAAACTATTTTTTTTTCTTAATTTCTCTTCCTATATGTGTTTATAAAGAAATTTAACTAAACAGGACCTTTAATAGTAATAGTATGCTCTCTCATTTTGTATAATTGATACATCTGATTTCAGTCAAAAGTTGGTTGTTGATGAATTTCTGTTGTATGAGTCACCTGTTTATAGAATTGAATGTATAGAGTGCACTAAACTCAAATCATATTGTATGTTTTTCAGGCATGGAGACAGTGGAGTGAGAATAGACCATTGGAGCTGGTGGATGAGTCCCTTAGTGATTCAGTTATTGAAGCTGAGGCATCAAGATGTATTCACATAGGGCTCTTGTGTGTGCAAGAGAGACCAGATGATAGGCCAGACATGTCATCTGTTGTTCTAATGTTGAATGGAGAAAGAACATTGCCTAATCCAAGACAACCCGGGTTTTATCCACATGAAGTTTCATCAACCAAACATGAATCTCTGTCTTCAACAAATGAAATTTCCATTTCATTGTTACAGCCAAGATAGTAAATTCTGTTCTTGCTAGACTGACAAGGTGAGTTTTAAATATTTGTCACAAGACAGACAAATGATGGTGAAAATATTCTTTGTTTAAAGAAAAAGATAAAGCAAATACATAAGATTAGTTTTGCAGGTGAGTCATTCCTGAAGTATATTTTTTATCATTCAATATTTCAGTTCAACTATTCTTCCTTAACCTCCTTGATTCTCTCCTATTTAGCACATTAGCTAGTGTCCTGAGGCATTTCTTTAAGGAGGTCTTTTGCTTGTGTAATTGTGATTAGTTCTGTATATGTGCAGTTTTGTTTTTTTTTTCCTGTTTTCATTTTCATATCATACAACTACATGCTGATAAGAATGTTCTAAGCGTTACCACTTGATAAATAAGAGAATTATAGCAACATATTCTTCTAATGGAGCAGAATTTAGTCCTCAAACTGGGCACATGATATCGCCAATAGTGCTCATCACTAGTTTAAGTTTCATGCCAATTCTCTTTTCCCTTCCCTTATAAAAATTCCTTCGTTTAGCGTGAAATTTTGACAAATCAAGCAGATGCATGCTCAAAATGAATCTTCTAGATTTATACGGGTGCTCATGCCTGGGGAAAAAATGGGAAACCTATAAAGATCGAACTTCATTTTGAATTATAAAAAATATGCTTGTGTAAATCTAGTGCTAACCATACACTCTTTAACCCACTTTTTATAACACACATTCTACTACTAATTAAAATTTATTAAAAGTTACAAAATTAGAAAACTCATTAAAATTTATAATTTTCAGTAAGCCTAGGTCAACAAAAAAATTTGTTTTTAGATGAGTGTGTAGGTCACTTTTCTTATCAACGTATTGAAGACAAAGTAACATAAAATAAGATAGTAATATAGTAGACAATATGTTTAATAATAATAACGAAATTAAAGAACCCAAAGTATATAATTGTTTCATCTTTACCTAACAACGTTAACTCCAATTACAAATTGCACTTCTCGTTAACTACCTTGTATCAATCCACGACTAATTGCTTTTGTCTAAATTAAAAACTGTTTTTTATATTTTGCAAGCAAAAACTCAGGGTATTGTTACGAAGAATCTCTCTTGTTAAAAATTAAAATCCTCATGAGGTGAGTGTTTTCGACATGTCTGATAAGAATGAAATGGTTAAATTCTTCTTTAACCATTTCACCCTATTATTTAAAACATTCTCATCCATCTATTACTATCACTCCTAGTAGGCTATTGCAAGACATTTACTTCGCCTAATCTGGGATATAACCAGGTGCTGAAGAAATTTGATGAGTAATGTTGACTATGGCTATCAGATGTAAACAAATTCAAACATAATTCATATAAAAATACAATTTGACATGTTTTTAAAATTGATCATGTTATCATTGTTTTAAAATAAATTATCAATTAAGAAAAAAAATTAGAGTAATGTAATAACAGCCACTCTGAAACATTCCTATATAACTTAAAAGTGACCTTATCTCTCTCCATATATACATGTATATAGATAGAGAGAATTATAAAATACATAGTCAAATAGTTCTCTTGGACGTTGCTTCCCTCCAACTTGATATAATTTTAAAATTGATCATATCTTTTTTAAAATAAAATCAATTGAGTTTTAGATAATATCATGCTACAAGCCACTCTAAAATACTCCTATATATGATAAGACTCACCTTTTTCTTTCTTTGTGTACATAATGCTATTGAGCTTGTTTTGAATTAAGTAATTTTGACTATATATATGTTGTCTTCAAATATAGCACTCTGTTTGCAAACGTCTAAATAAAGCGATAACAGAGCACAGATCTATCTTAGCCAATGTGACTGTGTGACGACACATGTAAGTGAAGTTACCACTTATTTAAACCAATTAGTAGTGTTATTATAGTGTTAGGTATTTACTTGTTATTTAAGTTTTTTATCATCTCAAATTTTATCTCATCATGGAATTTTGATTGTATTATTTGTCTCAAACAAAGTTAGTCATTATTTTATTCTCACTACTCAGAATATTTAGGTTGGTTGCAGATTATGATATAAAATAGTTAAGTTAGCTTGGTAAAATGTTAAAAAAATAATTAATTGTTGTTAATATAAGTAATTCGGTATTAGTATTTTTTAATTAAAGTTTGGGGGTTGAATTTTCAATTTGGACATGAAACCTAAAGAAGAGACGTTACTTTATTTTTAAAGAAATTGATCCAGTGAGATACCTCCTGATTAAAAAAAAAAAAAAAAAAACGTTAAAGAAAGAATTTCCTAAACTTTTACTCATATTCAAGTAAATTTTTACATTAGAGTACGAAATTTATAAAATGAAACTTTCAATAATCACTCGATGTTATTTCTCTCAAAATTTTTACAACACTTTCTTTTTTAATATTTTTTCTCTCTCTTCGCTCCATCACTTATTTTATCTCCATTAATCATTATTTGTATATTGTAATAGTTGCGGTAAGAATTAACATTACTATAATTATTTATTCTAGTGAAATGTGGTTGTAATGCATATGATTGTAACATTTATGATAATATATACGAGGCTTAAATACATTTTATATACATTTACAGATAGTTACAAAATTTCTTATCATTTTTAGTTTTTTAATATTTTTTTAGTATAAGTTTTTAGTCCTTATCACTGATTTTAGTTAAATTATTAATAATATAACTATCAAAATCAATAATATTAATTAAAATATTAATGTCACAAAAAATATTTTAAATTAAGATAATTAAATTATTTCTAAATGTTTAATTGAATTAATTAATGTATTTATTATTTTATATAAATAAGATAATTACATATAATTTAATTTTATAATTTATTTTTGGATATATTATGAACAATAATTTTATTATTTTTATTATTCTTATTTTCAATTCACTAATTCACTTTAACATTGTATTTTTTAAATTAGAAATTTATAATTTAATTATAATATATTATTTTTATATTATTTTTACATTTTAATTTATTAATTTTGACTGATTTTAATATAACTTAATTTTAATATATTGTATTTAATTTATTTTTTCATTTAGATACAAAATTAATACTTGAGATATGTTTTAAAAAGTAAATTATATTAAAATAATTTAAAATTAATAAGTTGAAATATAAAATAACATCAAAGTAATATATTAAAATTAAATTATATGTATTTTTTAAAAAAGTAAAATGTTAAAAGTAAATAAATGAATTGAAAAATAAGAATAATATTTAAAGAAATAAAATTATTGTTCATAATATATTAAAAAATAAATTATAAAATTAAATTATATGTAATTACCTTATTTATATAAATAAAATTATATATATAGTAACTAAAGTATTAAAATTATATATGTAATAACTAAATTATATTAGTTTACTAAAGTACTAAAATATATTTTACTAACGTTAAATAACTAATTTATATTTTTTTAATAATTGAGAAAATATGAAGCATGTTTTTAAATATTTAACTACTACTTATATAATTTTATTATTTTAAATATTAATTAAGAGAGGAAATAATACTGTAAAGAACAAATTAATGGTTTATTCAAAAAACAACGTGTTGAGAGCTTCAAATAGAACTAAACCCATTAAAGTATATTGAAGTTGGTTTTGGTTTAATAAACAACAACAAAATATTTAATAAACAACAAAAAATAATTATAATTTTCAGATTATTATTATTATTATTATTTTATAATTATTATATAGTCACTCTTGTTTCCTTTCTTACTCATTTTATTTTTTTTTATATTTTTATTTTTCTATCAAATCAATTATGTATTTATAAATTTTTTTTCTTTTTCTTTTTCTTTTGTTATTACTTGTTATCTTTTTCTTTTCTTATTTCTTGTTATCTTTTTCTTTTCTCCATACTAGGAGTAGAAATATGACATACAGTCTCCCAGTCTGTTAGGAGTCCACAGTCGGGCTTGCGTAGTAAAATGGTTAGACCTAAATTTTTTTAAAAAGTCTTTTTGAGCAGTTAAAAAATCAAGTTTCAAACTTAGAAAAACAATTATTAAGTTGAGAGGCTAATTTGTTTGTGTAAATAATTATGTATTTATATTATAGTATATATTAAATATTACATTTAATTTATATGATTATTAATATTAAGGTTTTTAATAAAATAATTTTTATTTGAAATTATTTATACTACATTGTATTATACTTTTTATAATTGAAACCTAAGTCAACCAAAATAGATAATAATAATTCAACACATTGTATTCCAATATTTTGTTAGAGTGTCATTGTTATATATCTTTGTACAACTTCGCACAAAGATCACGTGATGTTTGCTTACAAACTAATATTATAACATCATCTTTGTAACATGTGAGTTTGATTTCCATCAATCATATATATAACTTAATTAGTTGGCTTTTTTAGCCTTATATGTCTATTTATCTATTTATAGGCCTTATTTATAATATATTATATACTTATACTTTTAGATTAGATAAGACTTTTAAATAGGTTAGGTCATACCTTAAAAAATATTTATTTTAAATATTTGAAGGATTTTTATTATTCTTGGTTTATTTTGTTATTTTGTGTGAAGGTAACAAGAAATTAAATAAGAATCTTTGAAGGTCTTTTTTCTTGTAATTCCATTCATTTCATTTTTTTTTTCGATTTTGTCCCCTTATTTTTTTGTTTTACTTCTAGTATGTTACATTGTTGTGGGTGTTCCTATTTTGATTTTTTTTTTTTAATTTTTTTGTTTTTAATACGTTTTTTTATTGTAGGTGTCTTTGCTTTGTTTTATTTTTTTAATTTTGTTTTGCTTCTAATATGTTTTTTTTATGATGTGGGTATCTTTGTTTTAGTATGATTTGTTTTGATAGAATGTTGTTTGAAATTACTCTTATTTTGCACTATGAAGAAAATTTTGAAAGGAATGAGAATAAATCATTGGAGTCATAGTGTGTAAACCACAATGCCAATGAGACACTTGCCTTATGTCTCCAATAATTTAGGAGTCTCAATTTTTTTTATATTTTTAATAAATTATTTATTATTAGTTTAAAATAATAGGTGATAATTTTTTTTATAATGTGATCTATTATTTACTATTATTCTTAATAATAAGATAATATAATCTTAAAATGTGAATATAAAGGTTATTGTAAATCATTTATTTATAACTTAATTATATATTTTAAAAAATTAGAAATTATTTTACATTTATTTTAGACGCTACCTTCCCTTTGTAAAAAATGACTATAAAAATTAGCATAGAGTTTAAATTTAATGAATGAATCTATTTGATATAGCAAAAGGATATTTTAGTGAAAATATTGATAATAAAATCATAAACTTAACTAAATATTTTTATTAATATTTTGTATAGGATAAAATTATATATTTAATTGACTTTTTAAAATATGAAATTATTTTAGTTTTATTTGAATTTAAAAAATGAGAAACTTTGGATAAGAATGAAATGAAAAAATATTATGTTAATTTTGATTTATTTTTAAGTGTAAACATATTACAAGAAGTTCATATAAAAAAATTATATTTCTTTAAAAGTATTACATTATATGAAATATTATATTATTTTTTTAATACATGCATCATTTCTAAAATATTATTGACATTGACTATTTTTATTATCAAAAATAATGTTTTTAAAACTAAAATTATTCAAATCTTATCTAACATCAATAGATTGAATAAATTTGTCATTTTATATATTAAAAATGAAATGTTAGAAATACTTAAATATAAAAATTTTGATAAATAATTTTTTTTGACAAAATATATAAATAAATAAATTTATTAAAATAATATTTGAATATAATTTTTGTTTTAGGCCTTATAATTTCTCACCACAGTCATGATTAAATGCAGATAGATTATATAAATGACATCGTTGTTGATGATTTATGCAAAACTTTGTATCGAGTGGAGAATGACACAAACATACAAGACATGTGCATTATAATCCGTACGTAATGACATGAAATGTACTTATATTATGAGCATGTTGTTTTGACAAACCGATACCTAATTGATGTTTACCCATTTATTAACATAAGATTGACAATTTTCACTTTCATGAACATTTTTTTAATTTTGCAACCTGCAATGACTAAATTGTAAATATTTGGTAAATCTGGAAACTTAGGTGAAACTTTACTTACATTTAAATAAAAAATATGATAATTACTTTTTAAATTACCAAAATAATCATAGACTAAACGACACTCTACCTTCACAAATAATATGTCACGTTAACTAGTCTATTATATTTGACGGAGATCATTTGATAAAAAAACTAAGGTAAATTACAAGTATATACATTCAAAAATATTTTTTAATTTTATATCATTCAAGCACTAAATTATAATTTAGTGCCACGTTTAATGAAGTTAGTCGCACAAGTTGAAGAGATTAATTTAATTAATTTGATAAAATGTTATAGATCAAACAAAACAACGTGAATTATCGGATTAATAGTAGTTAATATCAAGAGACTACTTTATCATCAAGTGCAAAAATGAATTTACACGAGATTATTTCAAGTTAATTAATAATTTTAAATAGAAAAACGAGGAATTTTGTCTGCTATAATAAATTCTAACCAACCCTGGTAAAGTAATAGAAGGGCATGGCCTGCAACCAAGGGTACCCGTTGTTTGGTAAGAAATAGAAGTGAGAAACAGCTGGAGTACATGACCGTACCTATTTGCTCTACCATACTATTTCGATTCCAAAACAACAAAAATGGCTTACTAAGGTAATGGGATTTGATTATGAAATACATTAAAAACTGGGCTTGGCCATTAAAGTGGTATATGCCCCCAGTCCTTAGCTTTGTCGCTTTTATTATACCAGCCACCTGGAGGGTCAAACTCCTAGAGTGTCATTCTCCTGAATCAGTAATCGGTTGTAGCAGAGTTGCTATCAATTGCAGAGTTGCCACATCCGAGAGACTATAGTTATGA
Organism: Mucuna pruriens; assembly: GCA_025330945.1. NCBI lineage: Eukaryota > Viridiplantae > Streptophyta > Magnoliopsida > Fabales > Fabaceae > Mucuna > Mucuna pruriens. Next base: position 228,507 of record JAENHJ010000027.1, read on the forward strand.
TTAGCACTTATTCATTTTAAGGGATTTTAAAAGGAAAATGTTACTAACACACTTGAAAACGCAGATACCACATAAATGTTACTTATTGAAACAAGTTTTAATTATAAAGATCAGAAATGACTAGTTGATGAGAATTACCGTGGAAGAAAATGAACTGAAGCAAAGCTAAATTGACAGGCCATGCAGTTGAAACTTGGATGTCACCCGAGTAATTGTTGCAGCCAGACAAAAAACTGTCAACGTAAGTGTTCTCCAAATCCTTGGCGAGCAAGAGGTTTCTGAGTTTTAGATGATTGGCTCTGACCTCCTTTGCAACATCACTCCCATCATCCATCACAGTCTTCACAGCTTTGCAGACACTCTCCTTTGTGAACTTACCATCTTCTTCACCTCTCTCCACTTCGACACCAACCTTTAAGATGCTGCTTATCATCCTCCCATTAAGGATCTGGTCAAAAAGATTTGGTAACGCCACAATCTGGCACTTGCTCACAAGTGCCTCTAGCATAGATGAGGCTCCACAATGGGTAATGAAGCACCCTATGGAGGGGTGGTCAAGAATTAGTGTCTGCTGAACCCAACCCTCGTGCACAATGCCTCTTCCTTGAACCCTCTCCATGAACCCTTCTGGGATAGCTTCTTCAACAGACTCAAATCCAAAAGGGGCTTTAAGTGCTGCAAGAAATGGAAAACCTGTTAACTCAAGACCCAGCAACAATTCCTCGAACTGATTCTGAAGCAGCCTCCATTCACTTCCAAATGCACAGTATATGACCGAACCAGGCTTGAATCCCGAAAGCCATTCAGCCCATTTTTGTTCCAAAGGGGAGGTGGATGGCTCTGGTAAGCCAGGCCCTGAAAGCAGAAAAGGCTTCCCAAAAGATCTTTCAAGAAAGTCAGCATATGGTGCCTCGATTTCTCTACAACCTTTGAATCCCACTGCATCTGACAATCTAGTACCAGTTCTGATGCTATCAAATAAACAAACACCATCATCCTTGATTTTCAGGAACAAAGCTAATCCTTGATGCTCATGAGCATGAAGCTTGAAGGAAGAAGAATCTGGAAACCCATCTGGGGCATTCATGATGAAATTCAGCTCATCTATTACTAAGTTATTTTCCCGACACATGTTCTGCGCGGATTCCAAATAAGCTACTGCTACCATGTGTACGGTATTGTACTGAACAGATTTGATGCCTAAGCGCCAAGTCAAGTTGGGTATCCAACATGCAAAATCAAAGAAAACAATGTCGGGTTTAAGGTCGTGTAAAAGTAGTTCGACGTCCTTCTCGGTACAATCCATGGCAGTAATGAGAAGTGTGACTAAGGAGAAGGGAACATCAAAAGTGGTTTCAGCACCAGGAGGAAGGCCATCCACATGGGGAATGGTGATGGAGATGAAGGTTATTAAGTGTGGATGTTGGTTGAAATGTTCAAACTTGGCCTTTGTTCGTTTCGGTATGAAGAAGGAGATTCTGTGTCCTCTATTTGCTAGTTTATTGGCAAGGTGGAGATATGGTGTTATATGTCCAATGGCAAGCCATGGGTACATAGCTATGTGCATCTGCAACTGTGCTGCGTCCATGCCTCTCTCAACAGGTTAATTTTATGTATGCTTATCCTATATGAGAGGCTAAAATCATAATATATACTCGGAATTGGATCCCCTGCAGCTCTAAAACTGTCGGTGATGAATTTTCTCAAGGATTTTTAATGCCTGGGTGATTGTAGATCTGTCAACAAGGGACCACAGGATTAATTATTTGACCGTACAAGTTAGGCTAATAAGATGCCTTCCATTATAGTTCCTTCTATCCAAGTTTTTTTTTTAATTATTTGTCTTTTTAAAAATAATTTTTTGCATTAATTATTTTTTAACCAACTTATTATACCACCACGGAAGGTAATTGTACATCATTGGTACGAAGTTGTTCTACTTTAACTAATCTCAAGTTTAAGTATATTAAGTAATATTAAATACTCGAACAAAATTTTTTGTAATTATACTTAGAAATATTATTTCCAATAAATGATATTTGTCATCTATAATAAACAAATATTAAATATTATAAATTAATAACATAGATTCATTATGTCTCTTGTGAAGACTAAAGGAGAAATTTTTGAATGAGTACAAACAATATCTTATTTTTACACATAATTAATATAAAAATTTAAAATTAGTAAAATAAAATAAAAATTCATCACTTATTAGATTTAATTTGTTCTGATCTTATAAGAATATAATATAATTAGTTTTATTTAATAAATATTTAATCTTAAAAATGATAAATATTTATAAAATAAAAATTTTAATTTTCTTTTCTTATCTTTTATTTATGTAAATAAAGTACAAAACACTTAAATAACATGAACTGTCAACCCAAATAATCAAGTTGTTTTGATCACGAATTATACCAAACGAGAAAAGTTATAATTACACTTTTATGTATTTTTAATATATTTTATATTATTAATATATTATTTTATATTAAAAGTTATAGATATACTTTATATGTATTTTCGTATAAGGGTTTTCAAGAAACTAATTTTATTATTGACTTAAATATCTTTTAATCCATAAAAAAATAACTCTCACTAATTTCAATCTCAATATTTTTATTTTTATTTTTAAATTCTAATATTTTTAATATTCTCTTTTATTTCTTACCATCAACTTCGAAGTCAAGTATGGCGTACCCTACGTGAACGGTGTGAAAGCCTCCCTTATCTAAATACGCTTAATTACGAAAGTTGACCAAACTGCACTTAGTCAAAACCCAAGCAACGCCGAGACCCAACAAATAAATTAATTTTATGAACGCAACATTTAGGCTCAACTCCACCATCTCAATTCTCTCCTCTTGCCGCCGGTACCAGTGGTCAATTACCTAATTGCCATATTAATCATATTGCTCAATACTCATACAACATACAACTACAAGGGGAAAAAAATGTCATTTGTTTGAAGAGGCATGTAATTCAAGTGAGCTGGGATAAATATTTTAATTAAATATTTATTTATTTATTAAATTTTTATTTTATGTAGCATAACATTTATTGAAAAATAGCTTATTTAAATAATTTTTTATCATAAAATTAATTAAAATATTATAACAATCATACATTCTCTTATATTCAAAATAAGTTTTATAAAAAAATTCTAATTTTAATTAATGACATCAAGTTTAATAAAAAAAATTCTTATAATTTCTAAAAAAAAGCTCACAATTTCAAACTATTGATAAGTTGTGAACCTTCTCAAATAAAAAAAAATTAATTAGTTTAAAAATATTACATGGTATTTAATTTTTTAAAATTGATAAAATATAATTAATAACACAACATATAAATTAAAAATGAGTATTCCTGTCATGCACCCACTGCCAAAAGCAAAAGTGAAAAGAAAAGTCTCAAATTCCCAATAGTGCGAAACTAAACCATCATGCACTGTACCAAACTCACATCAATCCATCCTATTAAGTATAAGTATACCATCCCCACGTTCCAATTTCCAACCCCAACATGAAGCCCTCTAACACAGAGCAAGGACGCTTCATTATCTCTTGTTTCCTCATTTTCATCTTCCTCTGCATGTTAGTCTCCAACCAAGTTCAGTTCCGCGACACACTTCGACTTTCTCCTACAACCACCTCCACCACAACGCCTCACGCGACCGGCGATAACTCTTCCTCCGACAACAACCTACGAATTCTCATAGGCATCCCCACACTCCCCGACCAGCACCTCCGCCGCCACCTCCTCCGCCTCGTCTACGGCACGCAACCGCCGCCACCCGGCGCCAAAATCGACGTCAAATTCGTCTTCTGCAACCTCACAAAGGAGGACCAGAAACTCCTAGTAGCTCTAGAAATCATGCGCTACGACGACATCATAATCCTCAACTGCGAGGAAAACATGAACAACGGAAAAACCCTGACCTACTTCTCGAGCCTCCCTGAACTGCTAAACGACGCCGTTGCTCCCTACCCTCCTTACCACTACGTAATGAAAGCTGACGACGACACGTATTTGAGGCTGAACAGTTTGGTGGAGTCGCTGAAACCATTGCCGAGGGAAGACTTGTACTATGGGTATGTTATTCCGTGTCAGAGCATGGACCCTTTCCTACGCTACATGTCGGGGATGGGCTACTTGGTGTCGTGGGACATTGTTGAGTGGATAAGGGGTTCGGATATTCCGAGGAAACGGTTCCAAGGTCCCGAGGATAAGGTGTTTGGAGAGTGGATGCGTGAGGGTGGAAAAGGGAAGAATAGGTACAATGCTAAGTGGTCTATGTATAATTTTCCTGAGCCTCCCACCGCGTGTACTCACGACCTCTGGCCTGATACCATCGCTGTTCACTTGTTGAAGAATCAGGACAAGTGGATTCGGACTCTTACTTATTTCAATGTCACTCATGCTTTGAAGCCCTCTAAGTTGTATCATATACCATAGTCATTTGGTGATTCCATACAAGTGCCTGTTATTTTACCATTTTGTTTATTATTTTTATAATGTAGAATATTAGATATTGGTTAAGATTACTGTATAGAAAAATGTTAACCAAATATTTTAAGGACACTCGTTAAGTTAAAATATTCTTTTATTAAAAAATGTACCTTTTCAATTTTGGAGTATAGCATATTATGAATTAATTAAATATAACTACTTAAATATTGTGAATCAGATTAGAGGCACAATACTTCAAGTCTAATTGGCTTCCATCGCTTGAAATTCTTCTGCCAATGAAGCCTGCCACTTAGGATGCTTGGCAGCTTGGTGGTAAAACTGAGGCTTAAATTCAGAGGAGACTTGGAAGATATATGATTGATATGAGGGTGATAGCTTAGTACAGGTAAGGTGATTGGAAATGGGGTAAAGTTATAATATATTTTTTTCATTTTTATATTTTATATCTACGTTTATTATATTATTTTTGTAAGAGTAAAATTATTCTATATCCTCGTTCAATTATAACAAATTGAAAATTATTTTATATCTTCGTTCTATTATAATAAATTTAAGTAATTTGTAAGTGAACGAGAGGATGATGATACATAATTTATTTCTCTTTTTCATTCCTTAATTTTTATATATTTTACACATTTTTCTCAAATTCTCCCTTGCTTGTTTTTTCATTATATTATTTACTCTTATATTTATTTCATTCTCTATTATTTCTTCTCATCACCTCTTCCTTTCCAGACGTATATACTTTGGATAATCTAAACATTATCGCCTGCGTGCTTGGGCTGTAAATTAAGTAACTCGCATGCCTTTTTAAAGAATAATAACAACACTGTTGTTGTTAACAAATGTCAGTTGTATAGGTCACAGTAACGGAATTAAAAAAAAAAAAAATCCCTACAAAACTAAGCCCTACTACGCGTTGAGTTTTCAGTTCTCAGTTTCGAATGTCCCTTTCAATTATCTACAAGAACGAAGGTAGGACCTCAAAACGCCACAAATGGGCAACGCTCATCACCATGGGCATCATCGCAAACACTGTAATTCCGTCCAATACGATCCTCAGCCATTATTCCAACCCACAACCAATTCCAACATGCTTTCTCTCCCTTACGCCCACGTCAACTCCTCTCTCCGCGCCCTCGCCGGCCAAGCCGAGGGTTTCGGCCGCTGTGCCGTCGGCGGCCTCCATGGCCTCCTCTACCACGTGACATCTCTAGCAGACGATGGACTGGGGACGCTGCGCGATGCGTGTGGCAGAAAAGAACCTCTGTGGATTGTGTTCGAGGTTTCTGGCACCATCCATCTCTCCTCGTACTTGAACGTGTCGTCTCACAAAACCATCGACGGTCGAGGCCAGAGGATTAAGCTCAGCGGAAAAGGTTTGCGGCTGAAGCAATGCGAGCACGTGATAATTTGCAACTTGGAGTTCGAAGGAGGAAGAGGGCACGATGTCGATGGCATTCAGATCAAACCTAATTCGAAACACATATGGATCGACCATTGCTCGCTTAGTGATTTTGATGATGGGCTTATAGATATCACCCGCGAAAGCACTGACATTACTATTTCTAGGTGTCTCTTCTCTCAGCATGACAAAACCATTCTCATTGGGGCTGATCCCTCGCACGTTGGAGATAGGTGCATTAGGGTCACCATACACCATTGCTTTTTCGATGGGACTCGACAGAGGCACCCTCGTGTTAGGTTTGCCAAGGTGCATCTCTACAACAATTATATCAGAAACTGGGGCATATACGCTGTTTGTGCTAGCGTGGAATCCCAGATCTTCTCGCAAAATAATATCTATGAAGCGGGTCAGAAGAAGGTGGTGTTTAGGTACCTTACTGAGAAGGCAGCAGACAAGGAAGTGGGAGCAACTGGTAACATAAGGTCTGAGGGAGACATATTTATAAATGGTGCTCAACCAGGGTTTGTGGCTGAGGATGTTGGGTGCAAGTTTCACCCCAGTGAATACTATCCCTCTTGGACAGTGGAAGCCCCTACAGAGGATCTAAAACAGATTCTTCATTACTGCACTGGATGGCAATCTGTTTCTAGGCCAGAAGATCAAACATTATCTGCATAATAGAACCTAAGCTAAGCTGTTTTATAAATCTTGGGGAACTGAACCTGTATCATTCTTCTCCTGCACCCTAATTCTATTCTACCAAGTTACTTTCTTTCCTCTCTATATAAAATATAGATTAACTACAGATTATTAAAAAAAATAAAAAAGCACAATCACTTGATTTCTTGGATGGCTTCTTGATTATTGAAGTGAAGCTACTCCGTTTTGCACAATCACTTGTTCTAAATTTGGCATCTTCCTTTAAACCTCCACCGTGGATATGCTCCTTCATGTTTAGCGAGGTGTATACCACGTACGTCCAACTTCCCTGTAATGAGTTTTACCTACACCTTGATTTGCACTCCACTCCATGGTGCCTTGAGCTCCCAATTTCTGCAAATGCGTACAATTAATTAATAAATCGATTGTCTTTTTTTAAAAAAGAAGAAAGTGAATCATAAAACGGGAACAGTACAGGATAAGTTTTTAAAAATTAATATAACCTAAAGTATATATTCTGTTGTTTATACGTTTTATTTAATTAAAAATTTATTCAATTAAATAATAATAATAATAATAAAAATGATATTTAATATCATAAAATATAGTCTATATACAATTGATACAGCATCCTTTGATACTCTTTGATATTTATTTATTTATTAAATTAAAGGTATAATTGTATTTCATCTTTATCATCTATTATTTTATAATACTATAATAGTTAATATTTTATTTGATATAGTAGCTTAACATTTAAACTAAGGTTGATTTTGAATTACTCAAAATTAAGTAGAACTCGGCTGCAGTTATTAATTAACCGTAATGATATCTTTAGAATTAATGATTAAATAGGCCTGCCTACAAAGCTATTTTACAATTGAGATACGCGATCCTCTGTCACTACTTAATCATTTTGGCATAATTCAAGAATTGCAAGTCGAACTTTATTACATACTTGCCTGTCTCAGGATAAGATAAGAGTTGCAACTTAGCTGAACTCTATTATATACTTTGTAGTCAACAAAATCTAAAAGTTGTAACCCATGCCAACTTCTATTACATATTTGGCAGTGCTAGTGAAACCCAAGCTGACTTCATAATTTGGTGAACTTAGCCCAATCCAAGAATTATGATCCAAACCAACCTCATTGACATAATTTAAGAATTATGACCTAGACCAATTTTAGTTACAATAAAAATATCAAGTTCACAAAGAACAATAGAAATGCACAATACGTTATTTATTTTACACAAGTTCATTTTTTTCCTTAGATAATGCACTTCAATTTATTTAACAATTTTAGGTTGAGCTATATGTCAAATCTATGTCCCAGTCTTTTAAGCTTTATTCGCTTTTTTTTTTCTCATGAATGGAGGGTTGTGTACCTTCTCAGTTTTAAGCAAAACATTTCATGACTTAGTCGAATATAACCAATTAAATATCTAATAGGTAACCACCCACCTCACTAACTCATAATCTATATGTAACTATCTATCTAGTTGACTCAATTAAGTAATCATGTATTCTACTAATTATAAATAAAAGAGATATATTACCAGTGATAACAAAACTCACAGTTTTCTTTAACTCTTTTATTAGTCACATACCTTTTAAAGGTTTCGTATGAAGAGACCATCATATCACCCTATAGGAATTTTCTATGACTGGAATAGAAATTATGACAACGTACTCTCTTGTGATTTCCAATACAATTGTAGCATAATTTCTAATAAAAATAATTTCTATTTTTATTCCTTAACTAATGCCTTGGGGCATTTGTTAGCAAGACCCTACTCTATGTGTATCTTGTAGCCATTGTAATTAGTTACGCTTCTCATTTTGTATTTTCTGTCGTTTAATCAATATAGTAATAATATATTTTTCTCTCTACTTCTTCAATTATGGATGTGATGTTTCATAGCATAGAATCAAAGCAATCATAGTATTCACTTTGAAGAATTTTATTTTTTTGCTGCACTCTATTTTTGTTCGATTTGTTGATTCTTTTCTTTTGCTTTCTCATTCGTGTTTCTTCCAACAATTCAAGTTTTTCTTTCTAGATACGCATTTGATTTTAGTTTCAATCTTCATTTGTTCGATTCTATAGATGTTGAGGAACTGCTATAAGTTTCAATTCTGCTTTTTGTTCATTTATGTTCCTAATTCGAGTTCTTGGCCGTCATTTTTCTTGTTTAAGTTCTTGATTCAATGCATTTTTGCATGTTTTTCTTGTTTTTGGTCGATTTATAGTATGAGACTCGTGGATGATTCTGCACTTTCATCCAGTTTGGTTTCCACTTTCTATGCACACGAACTGTTTGATGATTTCCTTTTTGTTATTTTGTTGATTGTTAGCCTCACTTGGCTTAAATCGATGGTTCTATCCTATGTGTCTTATGATGGTTAAGCATTAATTATTGTTTTTAGATGGTAACTTCTTGAAATTTAGTTAAGTTTTACTTATCTAATTTGAAGTTTGATATGGTTGCTCCCACTGTTGGACTGAATGTTCTGGAGATATTAAAAGAAGTTTGAAAAGACATAAAAATATATTTTCCGCTTTGCATCTTAACAAGGACCTTCAATTTTGGAATAATTGAAATATTAAAGATCTAAATCTTTTTCAATTGATAAATACAGGGCTAATTGCTTTTAGAAGAAATAATAACTTTCTTTTATTTTTAAACTCAGATACAAAGTTCAACCTCTAAAAGAAGAAATGATTATATATGAAGAAATAATGTTAATTGAAAAAATATAGAAAATTAGTTAAAATAATTTTAATATGTATAAGAGTCATTAGAATTGTACCAATGAGAAAAATATATTACGAGTTTTAGAGGCGTGAAAAGAAGAAAAGAAAGACTGTGAAAAATATCAGAAAAAAATGTTAAAAGGAATGTAATAATAAATAAAATCTCTAAAAATATAATATTTAACCGAAAAAAATGATATTACGTGATTGTAATCCATGTAACTGCCTCAATTGCTATTGTTTGTTGTATTCTAGAAAGGCGTAGAGTCTGGGCACAAAGAACTGTTATTCTATAGACTTTATTTTATCCACATGACCGCAATGTATAGTAAAAATACTTCAAGTTATTTTCATTGTATTTTACAAGAAATTCACTTATATCCATTTGCATCCAAGTTTTGATATACAGGGGGAAAGAACTAAACCAAAAGAAAAGTCTTGAACAAGTCTTGACTTGAAGATTTTGGATTTTACTACTTGTCTGCGATAATTCATTATTGAAACATCAAATTCAAGGAAATTGAGAAGTAATGGCAGAGAATTAAATTTGACAAAGCCAATTCTGACAAAGGAACTATCGTCATTAAGTTCAACAAAGTACTGGTAGGTGCACATTTTAATATCAAGTTATCAAGACCGACTTTTTAGATGAGAAATATTCAACTAAATTTCATTTTGGGCTGAATTTAAATGGCAGAAAAGAGAGATACAAATAAAATAAAATAAAAGTGACGATTCTATATGTGATAAGTCATATGATAAAAAGAGAAAAAAATGAAAATGAGAAAAAAAAATTAAGTGAATATGTTTATAACAATTTGAGATATACTATCGCTGGCCTTTATAACAAAAGTGTGCCGGTGATTACAACAAATAGACACTTACAAGTTATATTTTGTCTCTTCCACATGCATTATTTCTTGGTAGAATAATTCTATGTTCATATAAATCCTTCTAATTACTAAATAGTAAATTAATATTAAATATTTTTATATTTCAAGATATTAATTATATTTAATTTTTTATTGAATAATTTTAAATTCTTTTATAACGTCTTTTTATTATTCTTCTTACTTTCTTTTTATGGTAAATTGTATTTTCAAAATAGTAGAAAGCTAGATTTGTACAGAAATATGACATTGTTTTTTTACTTAATATTTTCTTTGATTAGTATGTAGGAGGATATCCCGTTTTTTCAGAGAAAGAATTATTCTAATCTATTTTTCGTTTTTCAAAATTGAAGATAACATTAATTTATTTTTGAAATTATATCCCTACTTTATATTTAGTTTTTAATTAATTTACACATTATCGTGAAAGTGGAAATGAAAAAAAAATTATATATATTGAAGTGGAAATAAAAAAAAGTACAACAAGAAACTTGATAACTCTTTCATAGTAAATTTATTATATTTCTTAGTTTTTATTTATCAACCTTATACAACACTTAAAAAGGGGACAGAGGGAATAAAACAGGAGGATAAAACATTATTGTTCTTAGTATATATGGATAAGGTCTAATTCCCTAGGTTGCGTCCAATACCAAAGAATCTACTTAATTTGTTTAGGTGTAACTAATTATGGATGCTATAATCACTAATGTTTATCAGTGTTTCATATTTTCTTTATGTACAAATGTCGTCGTTAGACATGAGGTTATTTTGGGTTGGAAATTGTAATGATCGATTATTTTAGTTGTTTGGGTGATTTATAGTCACAGGAGACGGGTTGTCATCACCATAGAGTCTATTTCAATTTATAATAAGTTTTTTTTTTTTTTTTTTTTTTTTTTTGGTGTGTTCCATCAAAGAAGAATGTGAGAGTAGATATTCTAGTTATAGTTGTAAAAGACTTGGGTGTTAGACTAATGATATGATCTTCTTTATGCTTTGGAGTTCTAAACGTACAGAGATCTAATAAATTAGATCCTAATGACCTATAGAGATTTAGTGGTTGTAATGGATATGTTTGTAACATTCATGATAACCTTTTAAGTTTATGTAAATATAATTTTGTATAATATTAGTTTGTATAAATTTTTTTGTCAATTTTAGTTTTAGTGTAATTTTTTAGTTTTTAACATAAATTAATAATTAATAACTTGAGTATCAAAATAAATAATATTAATTAAAATATTAAGATAATAAAAATATTTATATATATAATTATCTTATTTATATAAAATAATAAATATATTAATTCTACTAAAAATAAAATTTATAAATGTATAATTTAATTAATTAATATATTTATTTATTTATTCAGTAGAACTAATGTATTTATTATTTTATATAAATAAGATAATCACATATAACTTAATTTTATAATTTATTTTTGGATATATTATGAATAGTAATTTTATTATTTTTGATATCATTTTTATTTTCAATTCACTAATATACTTTAACATTGTATTCTTTAAATTATAAATTTATAATTTAATTTTAATATATTATTTTTATGTTACTTTTACATTTTAATTTATCAATTTTGAATGATTTTAATATAATTTAATTTTAATATATTATATTTTAATTTATTTTTTATTTTAAAGACAAAATCGCTGCTTGAGATATATTTTAAAAAATAAATTATATTAAAATAAGTCAAAATTAATAAATTAAAATATAAAATAACATAATAAATAATATATTAAAATTAAATTATATATATTTTTAAAAATATAATATTAAAAGTAAATTAGTGAATTAAAAAATAAAAATAATATTAAAAGAAATAAAATCATTGTTCATAATATATTAAAAATAAATTATTAAATTAAATTATATGTAATTATCTTATTTATACAAAATAATAAATACATTAAATAATTAAATTGAGAACTCAAAAATAATTTAACTATTTTAATTCAAAATATTTTTTAATATCTTAATTTTTTAATAAATATTATTTATTTTTTTAATATTATTTATTTTGTTAGTAATCAACTAAGTAGAATTTATTTTAACATAGGACAACAACTTTTGTAACGTGTAAGTTTAATTTTCATCAATCAAATATATAATTGGGTTTGTTATATGTCTATTTATTTGTTTATAATATCTTTTAAATAGATTATATCATACCTCAATAAATAATTTATAATAAATAAATATATAAGACTTATACTTAAGATATATATTAGATTCAAACTCTCCAAAACCTATCATAACATAACATGGTTCCATCCCTAGTTGGCACCTCCCAAAAGGAAGTCCTTTCATCGTTATTCTAATTTTTTCAGCCAACCCAATTTAACTAACGATTTTTCTACAAAGGATAGTGTAAAATAACACCCCGAATATTAAACGTCCTGCCTACCCTTGATTAAGAATGGAAGCTCTAATTCTTACGTATAATTTGCAGCATATATGGCTCTCGATCTAGCTGTGAGATCATATACCTAATTCATTGTTGTAGGGACAGAGTCACATGGACATCAATTCAAATTCAAATTTATGTTTGTGGTTATAGAAATGCCAATCGAGAGGAAGAGGAAGGAAATTAATTAACTCAATCATGTGGCACGTTTTTGCTTTAATTTTTAAGGCTTGAGGAATGAAGTGCCCTTGGTCTTAAACCAAATCCATGAATTCTCTCTCTCTGTCTCTCTCGTTTTTCCATCCACATGCGTTTCTGCCAGTAGTATGATATCTAACACAGCCATGTACATATCCTCCAGTTAGAAAACTTATCCCATTTTCACATTTCTTTTGTTTTGGAAATTCCCACGTTGGATAATATATAAGGACCAAGCGTGAGATAATTTAGCTCCTTCAAAACAGCAATATACTATAAAAATTAACCTACTGATTTTGTTGCTTTAATTGGTTGCAATTTCATACTTCATTTTATTCATTCCTATATATCATTTTACAAATTATGACATGCCCATCAAAATACAAAATTTTCTTTGCTTGTATAAAAAAATGAATTTACAAAAATTTCGTTTCATATTTTTATAAATTTCATTGGATAAATCTCAGTGTTCTTATAAATTTAGTGAATAAATTAAATTTATATTAGTTTTCTAAAAATTAAAATATAACTAATTTAACTAAAATTAGTATTTTAATTCTTTAATTTTTTTGTTTAATTTAATTTTCTATTTTTTTTTGTTACAATTTGGTCTTTTGTCTTTGTTTTTGTTTTGATTTATTTAGAAACTTTTAATTTGTCAAGTTATTAGTTTTAGTAGCAGGGAAACATGATCAAAATTCACAAACAAATTGAAACCAAAACATAGATAAAAGATAAAAATAAAATAAAATAATAGTTAGGAAATAAACTGAAATGAAATTAGGTTAAAAGATCAAAATACTAATTTTTAAAATTATTTGAAAAAAATATATATAAAAAAGGAATACCTATCTAATTTCTGAGATGAAACTTGTCTAGCTCATGGAGAAATTTAAATTTAAAGGAAATATATGGCATATGTTCTATTTCTTCTAGACCTTACATTTTAGTACTTTTGTGATATTTTACGCACTTATTTTTTTTTTATATATAACAACATTAATGAAGTTCGAATTTAAAACTTCATACATGCTGCTCAAACTTTACTATATAAGCCCACTCCAGTGTGTTTTTTATACAATAACTATTGTCATGTTAACATTTGTTCATATTTTTGTGGAAATTATATCTCGGTTAAAGAGGAAATCTACTTTTGTGGTTTAAGCATTTTTTATTTTAATTTTTTAACACCGTATTTATTTATTGATGTATTTTCACACCTCATTTTAAATCTAACTTTCCTTTTATCTCTCATCTTTTCTTATATCATCTCTCTCTTTCTCTATTTCTATCTTTTATTTTCCTTCTATCCATTTCATACCTACCAAGATGTGTGAAATTATTTCCATTTTTTCAGATTGAGGGAGGATACATCATACATATGTAGAGGTAGGGATTCAAGCTTCCTGCATCATTACAGGAGTCTAAAGACTTGAGCCTATACCCAATTGAATTACAGCTGGTCTTTGTTATAAAAGTTTTAAAAATTATATCTAAGAATTTTTTTTTTACTAATATTACATTAATTCAAGTGATATTAAATTTAGATATCTTAAATAAATTCTTGAGTCGAGTATTTTAATAAATAAAAACTAATAAGATTTTCAATCGAGATTAATTTTCAGAAAAGCGAATTAATACTTCTTAGTATAACATAATTATTAAAAAAGGGCAAAACAACAATTATTTTGGCAAACTCTTCCTTCCGACAGTGAGATGCACGAGCTGGTCATGTTTCAATTGTCGCCCAAAATTACCCGAAAACTTTGCCATGTTGAAAATTTCCAACTAGCAAGACTTTCAACATCAGAGCCAATCTCACCATAAATATTGTCACCAAAGTAGTTATTTCGCTTCCTTTTCTTAATAAAAATCTAACCACAAACCAACACATTCTTCACCTTTTGAATTTTCATGACCATGACCATATGTAGCACTCCTTGGACCTGTTTCTCTCTTTCCTCTGTTTTTGGCAGTACAACTACCCTTCATTGAGTTCAACCCAACCCCTTCGTTTATGAAACAAACCGTACCAAAAACAATGAAAAGCTTTGAGATGTTTGGTTTCGTTCTGTGCATTTTATTCCTCTCATTGATAACCATGTCGTCCACGTTGGACATCATTACTCCAACACAACCCCTCAGAGATGGTAACAATGAGAATGAAACTCTAGTTTCAACAAAAGAAACTTTCGAAGCAGGATTCTTCAGCCCTGAGAATTCCAACAACCGTTACCTCGGAATTTGGTACAAAAACATACTTCCCAGAACAGTTGTTTGGGTGGCCAACAAAGAAGCACCACTTAAGGACCACTCTGGTGTCTTAGAAGTAGACAGTGACCAAGGCATTCTTAGCATCAAAGATGGCACAGGAACCAAAGTATGGTCCTCAAATGCATCAAAGACAACACCAAACAAACCAGTTGAGGTGGAGCTGTTGGAATCAGGAAACATGGTTGTGAAAGATGGAGACAATAGGCTTTTATGGCAAAGCTTTGATTACCCTGATGACACTTTACTTCCAGGTATGAAACTTGGAATGAACTTGAAAACGGGTCAACATCGAGCTCTGAGATCTTGGAAGTCCTTAGAGGATCCTACTCCAGGTAATTTTTCATTTGGTGTTGATACTCGTGGCCTTCCTCAATTGGTTATTACAAAGGAAGGTACTGGGAGTAATAACATAGCATATAGACCAGGGTCATGGAATGGTCTTAGTGTCACAGGACTACCTGGAGAAATAAGTGACCAATTAACAAAATCCCTTTTTGTTATGAACCAAAATGAGGTCTTCTATGAGATTCAGCTCTTGAATAGTTCAACCTTACTGAGAAGCAGATTGGTCCCACAAGGCTATCAAGTACGTTTAATTTGGTCAGATAAGAACAAAAAATGGGAAACGCAATACCCTGGTCCGTTTGATGTGTGTGAAACATATGCCTTGTGTGGTGCAAATACTATCTGCAATGTTAGTGGAACAGCTAAACACTGTGAGTGCTTGAGTGGATTCAAAGCCAACTCTTCAGATTCAACTTGTGCCAGAACTGCCCCTATAGACTGTAATAAGGGAGACAAATTTCAGAAGTATGAGGGAATGAAATTGCCTGACACATCTTCATCTTGGTATGATGAGACAATTAGTCTTCAGGAATGTGAGAAATTGTGCTTGGGAAACTGCTCTTGTAGTGCATATGCTCAATTAAATATCAGTGGCATGGGAAGTGGCTGCTTGCATTGGTTTCCTGACATTGTTGACATCAGGACACTCCCAGAAGGTGGACAAGATTTTTATCTACGAATGTCTACAGTTTCAGCTTTAGACTTACCAGGTATCGTTTATTTTCCCATTCTCTTCAATCAATTTTCGTTTAAATGCTCCAACGTGATTGCGTGTTAGTTGATTACTTGATTACTTGATTATGTTCTCAAATCTTTCAGATCACCCTATCAACAGGAAGAAACTAGTAGGAATCGTTGTTGGTTGTACTATATCCATCATTGCCATTACAATATTTGGATTGATATTTTGCATTAGGAGGAAGAAACTCAAGCAATCAGGTAGGTGAAGGATAATAATTAAATATAAAATTAAATATGTTTTTGGTTAATTTAAGATTAAGTCAATTTTGTTTTGTATTTTTCAAATTTTAAATTATTCTTTTTAATCTCTATATATTCTGATTTGTGTGTCTCGTCTTACATGAAAAACAAAATACAAATTATCATTTATTATGTATATAATTGAAAATCAAAGAATATTGGATGTGAAATTTTAAGGATAACATCAATTTTCAATTTTTGACTATACATAACAAATTATGACTTCTATCTTATTTCTTGTTTCTTGCATACAGTGAGAGATTAAAATTAATTATTTTTTAAATGTTAAGATTAAAAAAAAATTTAAATTTAAGTGACGAAAAATAAAATTGATCTAAATTTGATGGATAAAAAATATATTTAAAAACCTGAAATATAATATGATATATTTTACTTTAATAAATAGGTTACTAATACAACGGGAGAGAAATTAATCTTATTTTTCAATTTTGATTTCTGTTAAAAATTAACAAAAAATACTCTTTCATTTATAACTTTTGTTTGCAGAAACAAATTATTGGAAGGACAAGAGTAAGAAGGGTGACATTGATTTACCAATATTTGACTTTTTATCCATCTCCAATGCCACAAATCACTTTTCAGAGAGTAACAAACTAGGACAAGGTGGCTTTGGACCAGTGTACAAGGTATAAAAATTAAATTTAACCTTGACATGCATGGTCATCAAAATAATTTTAATGTTTCCAAAATTATTGTTAGGGCATATTTTTCGATGGGCAAGAGATTGCAGTTAAAAGGCTTTCTAAAACTTCTGGACAAGGTTTGGACGAGTTCAAAAATGAAGTCATGTTGATTGCAAAACTTCAACACCGCAATCTTGTAAAGCTTCTTGGTTGTTCCATCCAACATGATGAGAAGTTGTTGATATATGAATTCATGTCAAATAGAAGTTTGGACTACTTTATTTTTGGTTGGGATATTTTTAGAATATAATCCTTTCAATTTTTAAAATTTTCTATCATATAGTTGTTGTGCTAACTTGGTAGTAAATTTTATCAGATTCATCAAGACGCACATTATTAGGTTGGGTTAAGCGATTTGAAATTATTGGTGGAATTGCTCGAGGACTTCTCTATCTTCATCAAGACTCTAGACTAAAGATCATTCATAGGGATCTCAAGACTAGTAATGTTCTTCTTGATAGTAATATGAACCCAAAAATATCAGATTTTGGTATGGCTAGGACATTTGGGCTAGATCAAGATGAAGCAAACACAAATAGAGTGATGGGAACATAGTAAGTTTTTTTTATAGTTGTTTTTTCTTTCCGTTTCACAATTGCTTCTAGCTTCTCATGTAGACTCTTGTTTTTCTATGTAGTGGTTATATGCCTCCTGAATATGCTGTACATGGATCATTTTCAGTCAAATCTGATGTTTTTAGCTTTGGTGTGATTGTGTTGGAGATAATTAGCGGGAGGAAAAATAGAGGATTTTGTGACCCACACCATCACCTAAATCTTCTTGGCCATGTAAGTCTAAAAAATGGCAATTTGTACGTGAATAATAACAATTTGATCCTTGAAACAATGAACATTTTTAGTAGTTTCCAATATGGAAAATAAACTCATTGATTAATGGTTTTCATACAATTTCAGGCATGGAGACTATGGATTGAAAAAAGGCCAATAGAACTTATAGATAACTTGGTGGATGATCCAACCGACCCATATGAAATATTAAGATATATTCATATTGGTTTGTTATGCGTACAACAAAGACCAGAGGATAGGCCAAGCATGTCCTCAGTAGTTTTAATGTTGAATGGTGAAAAATTATTGCCCGAGCCAAGTCAACCTGGGTTCTACACCGGAAAAGATCATTCAACCATGACAGATTCTTCTTCAAGAAACTGTGATGCGTATTCCCTCAATGAAATGTCTAACTCATTGTTGGAGGCAAGATGAAAAAAATAGAAATGACACAAAAAATAGAAGTTTCCTATCTTCAATCTCAACAAGTACTACTATATGCGTGGAAGAAATAACAATATCTTTAAAATTTGATTTTTCTTTTTTCTTGATTGAATCTATGACTTGAATCAAGTCCTTCTTTCTTTGAAAATAATTGTCAGTTCTTAAAAATTCCATCAAACTAGATTCAATTGCTTGTGTTGATAGTGAAATTTGTTTGAGAACTTTTTGTGGTTTTGAAATGTATTTTGGCTTAAGGTCTTGAGATTTTTTTGTTGTTTGTTTCTAAATAATAGTATTAAGGATCTAGAAATAAAATGCACTTTAGGTTTTAGTAAGTTATTAGTGTTTAAATTCCAATTGAATGATAACTATACGAGTCAAAAATTCTTAATTCAGAATATTTCAATTAAGATTTTGATGTGCAAACATGAACAAATAACTAAATTTAATTTGGTCATTGAGTAATAGAATTCAATCAATGCAAATGTAATTTTGTAATCTTGAATAAGTATAAATACTTTCACACAAAATATATATTTTGATTCAACCTTGATGTAAATTGACTTGAATATCAACTTGATCAAATTGATGAAAGTAACTTGAGAAATAATTGTCGAGTAAACCAGCATAATCTACTTGCTTTCCTTTCTTTTATCTTGGTTTGATCACTTTAAACTTTTGACATAGCATTCTCTTACTTTCTTCTAGTCAACCTAGATAGCCATTATCTTCTCAAATATCGAGGGAAATTTTATGGCTAAGTGTGGTGTTGATATTATGGCCCTGAGATCATTAATAGTAGGTTGCCCTATCAAAGTATTATAAGAGATGTCAACATTTACCAATAAGTATCTAACAGTTATTGTTGGGGAGATGTGTTTGTTTGCAAAGGTTGTGAACAGGTTCATATCCCCAAATATTCATCCTTTCTCCACCAAATCCCATTGATTAATCATTATAAGGCTTGATCTCTAACTCTATAATTTCTAGTTGTCAAAATGCAAACATATAAAGCACATTCATTGAATCACCCTAATCTATCAATGTTTTTCTAACTACAAAATTTGCAACTTTCATAATGATGACCATTGGGTCATTTTGATGGGGATCATCTCCCTTGAAATCATCATCTATGAAGGTGATTGGTGGCATCCCTCTCAGAGGTTTTAGATATAGCATTTACAAAGCATATATCTCACCAATATCTTTTTCTTACCAAACTTGTAGATCTCCTTTGTGCAAATTCTATGATAATAGTATTAATAACTCTTCTTAAATAAGAGTTATTCTCATTTGCTTAACTTTGACCCTTACTCTTATCTTTCGCCCGACCATTACCCAATCCTTGTCTTTTGTTATCTTCCTAACATCGCTCTTTATTAGGTTTCCTTGATGTTGATCTTTGCACAAATCTCCTCAAATATCCATACTAAATCAACTCTTCAATTAGTGATGAAGGTTCAAACATCCTACGATGGCTATGACCATAATTGCGATGATACTTGTAGTATTTGGACTTATCGGCACCTTCAAGATATTTTTTTTGCTAGACCCTCAAAGATGTTTTAAAGAAAGTTTTGAAGCTAAAAACAAACATAAACAAACTAATAAAAAGTGTTATATTTTTCACACAAAGGTTTATATATAAAAAAAGTTGCAAACATGTATTTTACGCATCATCTAATTCATTGGATAGTACCTATTTGTTATAAAGTTATCCAATCAATGTATCATTTGTCATCAAGAATGTTTTTTTTATCAACAAATGATAGTTTATACTAAAATGTAGTGTTTCATTAAGTGAAATACTTTTTTTTGAAATATTAATACTTTAATAAGCACTTTCAAGACATATTTTTGAAAGTAAAATCAAAAGACATCACATCAAGTCACATTATCCAACAACTTTGATTAATGTACATTTTGAGGAATAGTAAAGTCATAATAGCCTGCCTAAGTTACTTAAAAATGAGATAAATACAATGTTTTATCATATCAAAATGAATAGTTGGTAAAAGACATTTAATACTCATATTAAATGATCTAATGTCTCTATAGAGCTTATAAGAAGGTTTCAAAATTACAAGGAAAAATTTTGTGAAGACCTTCAATGAATACATCCTTAAATAAGTTCTATAAATACCTTGGTGATAGAAAAATGAAGAACAAGATACACGTGACAAAGATTATTCATGAATATTCTCTTAGAAAGCTTTCATTGTACATTCATTTAAAGATCTCTTTCTATTCTTTGTAAAGCTCTTGACTCACTTTTAGTGTTCATACGTCCTAATAAACGATAAGAATCAAATACTTTTAAACATTATCTTGTAAAGAATATTGAGCTTGAAGAGACTTGTTGTAAATTGGGAGATTTCTTGAAAAACAATTCAAAGAATACTTGAGTTATTTCTTGGAGAAACAAGTAAAAGAATACTCACAATAAGCCTAGGTTGGTTATTCTATTGTTGTATCCATAAGCAAATGAACTTTTACTTATAATGGGAATCTTAATGGTGTAACCAAGGACTGAATGTACTTTTAACAACAAATGAACTAGTATAAATTTTTTGAGTAGTTATCTCTTTCCTATTTCTTTTACTTTATATTGTTTGTTCCCTTGCCTTAAAGATAAACATTTTTCTAAATAAGTTTTATCACATGATGTTTGTATCGTCTAACCTCGACAAATGCAAAACGACGTTTTGAAAAGATTGTGAAATTTTTTTATAAGAACACAATTCAACCCCTTTCTTTCTTATTGTACTAATAGATTTATTTTAAGACAATAACAACAATATGTTGATGTTGAAAGCTTCTTCAAATATCTTAATTGAATTTGTTAGACATAGGAGTGTAAGAGTGATATTTTGGTTCTCTTAACTCCGTTCCCCTTCTTTCTTTTCTTTTTGTTGAATAATGTTTTGACTTTTCTCTTTTTTCATGTTCCACTTGTGTGGTGGGCGAAGGTCTCTTCTCTCTTCAAGTCTTAAAGGTAGTTGTTCAGATTGTTCAATTTCACCTTAGCTCCAAGCCAAGCCGTCTTATCTATAAAGCCAATAGCAAGACGCTAGCAAGCCCACCTCTAATCCAGCAAGCATGTGAAGGTGGGAATAGATTCAAGCGATCGGGCGGCGGCTAATGCTCGGCTTGGTGTTGAGTTCTGACCGGTGCCTGCTCGGCTGCATGGCATTGACCCTGTTGGGGGCCTCACTATACTCCTTAATTAAGGGGGGAAGTCAAAGGAAGATAGATCATCTGATCTTTCAGCGGTCCCCGGCCGTCAGTATCATGTCCCCGCGTCTCAACATCTAGAAGAATAGCTAGGCATCAGTTTGAGTTCGAGATCGAGTTGATATTCTCGTACCTAGTCCTTAAACTTCCCATCTCTTTCATTTGAATGTAGTAGAATGGTTTGACTTTAAGCTCATCCAAAAAAAATATGAGACTTTTTGTATAAGCTGTTAGAGAACATACTCAGTTTCAATGTCATGATCATGGAATGAAACGTTTCACAAGATTTAAATCCCTGATTTTGCCAGATACATGGACAAAGTGTTTCATAAAATATCTGAGAGATCGTCATCCTCTTCTCTCAAATTTACCAATGCCACTAAAATCAAGTGATGTGGCTAGTTAGTAGCATATTGAGTCTCAAACTTCTCGACCAACGTTTCAAAAGAATTGATTTATATTCACATTTTTATAACAATTTTTTTACATTTTTTATTTTTTTAATTTTATTTAATTATATTTTCTTTTCTCTTTAAAAGATTGACTTATCACATATTACTTAAAAAATAATCAAATCAACTAAACTCAACTTATCTTTTTATAAATAAAAAAAAATACATAATCTAAGTCAGTCCACCTACGATTGGTAGATTGACTCGTGAGTTAGTTTTTCTAACTAAAACAATTTTAAAAATGTAAAACACACAAAATAAAAAAAAAACATGAACACAAAAATTCTACAAACACTAATCATGATAATAAATTCAAAAGAATAAACAAATAAAATATAAATATCAAGAAGATTCCATAAAATAAGAAAAATAAATATATTTTATGCAATGCATTCAAATCGCCGGCTGGAAGTCATTGGACATCCCTAATATTTTATTGTTAAAGAAACTGTGTGAACAGAAGAAAGCAAAGCAACGTTACTCTGAACAGTAAACATGACCCCACATTCTCATCCGGTCCCACTGAAATTAAACTGTATCGATACCCCCTCCCCTCGAAGCCGGAAACTTGCATAGAGACAAACAACGATAGTATTTCCACATTTCGTCGTGGACGGTTTTACCCTCGGACCACCTTCTGCGAAAGCCATAGGCAAGTAACTCAAGCCCCAGCGAGCGACCTAGATCCTCATATTCACCTCACTTGTCTTGTATCAATCAATTCCCCTCTCTTTCTTGGAAGTTACCCTCTCTATCTTTCTCCCTCTCTACATATACCACATTCCCTTGCTCCTCTCCCAAACCATTTTCCCTTTCTCTTACTCACCCACCATGACATCACCAAACTCTGAGCTCCATTTCCACGACTACCTGCCCATGATGGCCAACAAGCTCGGTGGGGACGGGCTCATAGACGAGCTGTGCAACGGGTTCAACCTGCTCAAGGACTCCGACAGAGGCCTCATCACGTTCGAGAGCCTCAAGAGGAACGCCTCCTTGCTGGGCCTGCATGGCCTCGCCGACGAGGACCTTCGCTCCATGCTCAGCCAAGGCGATTTCGACGGCGATGGTGCGCTCAGCCAGCTGGAGTTCTGCGTTTTGATGTTTAGGCTCAGCCCCCAACTCATGGAGGGCTCTAAGCTCTGCCTCCAGGAACTCCTTCAACTTTGATTTTTGTTCTCTCTTTGTACTAGATGGTTGGTTTTCCAAATTGATACACAGATTTGCCATGTATCTCACTTGCTACCTCCCTGTATATTACTCAATTCAATTTGGAACTCACTTGCTACCTCCCTGTATATTATTCAGATTTGCCATTATCTCACTTACGGAAGTTAAAAAAAATTATATATATATATCATCAACATTGAGTCTAAAATATAAAGTATTTTAACTGATTTTATTTTATTTAATAATTTTATCATCAAAATATTTTTTATTTAATTATAATTCTAATTTAATAACTTTTTTATTGTTAATATTAAATTCTAATGACAGACCGCTGATAGAAAATATTATATTTTAAATTAGATCAATAGAATTAAATGATATTAATTAATTTTTTAATTAATGTGTAAATTAGTTAATTTTGTTTATATAATTGAGTTTGAAAGAAGTATATCATTTTAAAATTATTATTATAAGAAGTTAAAATATTTTTAATTCTTATATATTTTCGATTAAATGTGATCAAATTCATTGTTTTATTATTAAATATAGAAGCTAAAAACATTTTTTTATATAAAAATAAGAAATTTTATTATAACAATCCATAACTAAAATACAACGTATCTAATTATGTTTTTGTTTTTTATGTCTAATATTGTGTTTTAGCGAATGTGAAATGTTGGGCGAAAAGCTATTAATATGATTCACAAATAATTATGTTTCTTAAATATATAATTAGAAATTTGATTTTTAAACTCATGTACAAAATTACGTTGAAAAAGATGTTGATTTTTTAAATAAATCTTAATACAAATTAGACTTTGAGTATTGGCTTAAAAAGATATCCTAGCCCCTGGTTCAACGAATACAACAAAAAAAAGTAGGGTTGTACCTCAAATCCTGATCATATGAATATTTATTATTGATAGACGGACATTAATTGACAAGTGAATTACTCGTGCTTACTTTGTGGTTAATGAATAATGATGAGTTCATTGGTTTAATTAAGATTAGATGACATAGTATTCAATCGAATAAGAGAAAACTCCTTTTTTTAATATTTGTGTTTGTATTGTGAAGCTTTTAGGTGAGAAGGATGTAATCAGTTTCTTTTGCCGGTTTGTGACATATTTGGTGCGTGAATGTCATGTTCCTGATAATGCTAGCGACATTATTAGCTTAGATATAGATTTGTAAAGTGTAAAGTTGAAACAAGGAAAAAGGCGAGAACGGGATATACCTGTTAGCATTGTCTACAACAGTACCATATACTTTTCGTTTAAATATAAATTCTTATAATTGTGAAGGTAACTGACAGTTTGAAGCAAACAGATAACAATAATGTGACTTAAGCAACAAGCTTATGTCAATTCTAGTGTTTAATGGTCTTAACTAAAGGCGTCAAAAGTAAATAACATGTTTTCTTTTGACAATATTATCAATCAGACATACCTTGAAAATTGATGAGTTCCATCCAGCAGATTTGGTACTCATGTACATGAGTCACTGGTATTAACAGTATAACTTGTGACATAAAGCTTCTCAGGTTTTTCCTTTTATTTAATGTGTGGAAGAAGTTGAGAGGGATCTAAGTTGTTTCATGTCAAGAACTAGAGAAGCTTCACAACCATATTCTATTGCAAATTGCAAGTAACGATTCTGGTGAAGCCCTAACATTTTCATGCCTCCATTTCCTATGTTGCATCTAACATTGTGATGGAAACTTCATTGACTGAGCACAGATTGTGATTTCCCAACGAAATATTTGCTTCATATGTAACATCTATTTCAGTGTAAAATCCAGGATCCTTTGGTTTTGACAATAATTTATTACCATTCAACATTAATACCACATATGACATGTCTGACCTATCTTTTTTATAGGGAAAAACCAATAATACACCATCAATATAGAGACAACGCAGCGAATATAAATTTTCCTAACTTGTAAGAATCTATAAGGAATAGCCACAAATAAAAATGACAGCAATAACGAGAAGAATCACGTAAGAAGATATCAATATTTTTAACATGAAAACCCCTCAATGTGAGAGGTAAAAATCACGGATCGTCCAGAACAAAAAAATTAATTCACTATAATCAAATAGAGATACAAGAGTGTTCAGGTCAAGAGCATTATTTTTACATATAACAAACCAGCAAGCAAAGCAAGAAAGTAAAGAAAGTAAAGCTTGCAGATGAAGGAACAGGAAAGTAAAGAACACACGAAATCATGCTATTGTGCGAGCATGATTTCTCACACTACAGAACTCTAAATTAAGATCTGAACGGTTAAGATGTAAAACCACGTATATTGAATTTACTGTCCAATTTTCAGCCTATCCAACGATTAATGAAGTAGATATCGATTTTGATGTGAATATTCTGTGTTGAGATGAAAACAAAACATTTTTCTCTCTTTCTCTCTCACTCTCTCTTCTCTCTTTTACCTTGTGAAAATTCACACACTCTCAATCTCTACGTTTTTATGTGTCTCTTCAATCTGACTTTTCTCCTCTTATAAAGAGACCTGACGGACTTGAGAGTATTGGACTTTTGTCCACATAGTTGGGAGTACAAAAATATCTCAACACTTACTTGTCTTTGATGCAATATAATAGGGCTACCTGCACACATCGTAGGACTTCACAGAGTGTGCATCATTCTCGGAACACTTCATCCAATAGTTCCAGCGTCATCTCTTCAGTTCATAATATCCATGCCTAAGATTGTGAAAATTAAATTAGTAGGTTGGAAACAATTCAATTATACTAATTAGCAACATAATCAGATCAGTATGCATACATCCAACAAGATTATTGTAGTGTTTTGGGTCTGAAAATTCCCTGTTTTTCTTCCCAATTATAATCTCTAGTACTATCACACCATAACTGAAGGCATCTGATTTCACTGAGAAATGCCCCCGTGCAGCATACTCACGAGGCATGTAATCACTGAAAATAAAATTTTCAAAGTAAAATAATTAAAACTTGACAATGCAATATAAAAGAAAATCATAATCATATAGAAGCTGACTTACTAGGTTCCAGCAACCCTATTTGTGTTTGCCCTCAACTTGATCTCCCAAAAATAATTGAGCCAAGGCAAAATCTGATATTTTTGGGATCTAAATTTGCACCTAATAAAATATTGCTAGTTTTTAGCTCTTCGTGAATAATCCTCAACCTAGAGTCTTGATGAAGATACAAAAATCCTCGAACAATGCCACTAACAACGTTGAAACATTTATGCCAATCTAGCAACTTCCTTTTTGTTTCATCTAGTCAAATACACACATGTATTTAGCATAGTAGTTGCAGTCTCCATAATTCCATAAACTTCAAATAAGAATTAAGAAGATTGTAATAGATGTTTAGAACAAATCATAAGGACTCCAACCAAAAACAAAGTAGTCCAAGCTGTGGTTGGGCATGTATTCATAAATCAGCATTTTTTCTTCTCCCTCAATGCAGCAACCAAGAAGCTTTACAAGATTACGGAGCTGAAGTTTGGATTCAGACTTCTTTGAAAGCCTTTTCACAACTAGCTCTTTCCCATCTACCAGTTTGCCCTGAAAAACAAACAATCTTCTGCTATAGTGAGAAAGATTTCAAGGAAAATAGAAGTTCTGGATATCAGTTTTCTTTATCACCTTGTGTACTGGTCCAAAGCCACCTTCTCCAAGATTGTTTTTGGTTGAAAACTTTTCAGTGGCATTAGCTAAGACTGACAAACTGAAAGTTGGCAAATCAACATCTTCCTTCCTCTGTATATTTTTGTAATTGTTGCTGTAAAATTTTCTTGCATCCCCTGATTGGTTGAAAAATAACAATTATAAACAATATATAAACATGGACACATAATATGCACATATATTTTTTTGTTCTTAATTGCCTGTATTAGATGCTAAATTATATCTATATACTTACCAGGATTTTTAATTATCAATGCATACACATGTGGTGATTAATCCAAAAATAGTCACACCAACATTGACTCCTATTATCGTTTTCTTAATGTTTCCATGGCCATCATGATCTAAAAGAAACAGAGAAAGATCAGTCAACAACTCTAAAATTAACAGTTCTACTGATTGAAGCTGAGAAAGTGTAGTTTCTATAGATTGTATGGGGGAGAAAGACATTGTATTTAATTTGGAAAATAAATGCAATATAATAATAACATGCTTTACTAATAACTTTTTATGCAGTTATTGGCTTACTTTGATAAATTTATCAATAAGTTTCTATAAAAGAAGAAAAATATAAAAGGAAAATGAAATAAACTTTTTCATAATCTAAGTTAACTTATGGATAAGTTAAAAATAATTTTTTAGATAAATTAATATGAAAAAAATTATATAAATTAACTTATGTATAAACTAATATTACCTTATTAAAAAGCTTATTTCATATTTTCATCCTATTTTATTTTCATATTTCATTTTTCTTTCTTATTTTATTATCTTATAAGTCCTCAAAATTTTATTATGAGCAAAATCTTTCAACTCACATATCTTGGTTTCAGCTGTTGTCTCCACTTGATGTTGCAATTCAAGTTGCAATAATAGAATGTTTGTTTAACTCACCTTTGAATGTTCTCACGGCCTTACACTGCTCCACCCTTTTCTTTTAGAATAATTCAATAACCAACTAGAAACCAACTGGAAAAGAAAGCAAAGGAAAAAGTCAAAATCAAAAACAAAAAATTGATCTAGTACCTAATCCTCAAGTCGACTAGAGTATTAAACCAAAGTAGACAGCAACTTCCTCCATCGCGGATATCTAAATTTGCATATGCTGTACAAGAACAGTTTTTAAGACATGACTTCTGACATTCATCAAGGTTTATGGTTGCATTAAACCATGATGAAGATGTGTCTGGCAATTTCAAGTGCACGTGTACTTGAAGAAGCCATCTGTATATCTGTTTTTTCAATTAGACTTATTCCTTGGAGTATGTTCTGTCCTAGGAATCTCTAGTGTCTCTCCTCTTTTCTCTCTCCCGAAAAGTACTTTCTTTATTTGGCCTCATACTTATATTTATATATACATGGATAAATTTCTCTTTCTACATCACCAGACAAATGATCTGAAACTGTCAGTGAAGAAGCTTAGCTGCTAAGAGACAATCAGACAGGTCTGACGCCAGCTACTCCCATTCTTACTATATGAGGCGGCGGGGTGTTCTTTCGTATGGATGCCTGATTGGACGACCGACCGGATCAGGAACCCCTTTTCCACAATAGTTGAGTATCAAGGACAAGTCGACGGGGACATTGAGGTTAATGCCCAACACATTAGCTCTGAGAGCAGTGCAAAGGCACACGACAGCTTCAAGATTAGCCAGGCCTTGAAGGAGGGAGCAGCATGAGGTCTTTGGTGACTTCCCAAGTTGCAAGTTCACCAAACCTAACAGATTAGCGCACACACCAAACTTTAGGGTGTTTTTTGGGAAACTTCCATGCTTTAGGGATGGTGGCTTTGGCACTGGTGGGTGTTTGGGAACTTTGGGGGTGGGTTGCATGGGACATATGTGGAGCTAACCATAGTGAAGAAGAGGATGTTGAGGAACAAGAAAGAGCAGCCTTGGAAGCCATCTCGAATGATGTTGGATGTTGCTTACTCTTAGAACACTACTCTTTCTTTGGTTTAGGTGTGTATTTATCTTTTCCTGTAGGGGGTCATTGGTTCTAGTGGTTCTCTCCTTTCCTATAGGGGTAGTCACTACCTGGTTCTCAGCAGGCTGTTGTTGCATTGCTACTTGGAAGTTTAGAAGTCTTTGCTTCAATGTTTCGACGTCCATTGTCGACAGTAGGCGTCGTGTCTGTGAGTATCGGGATCCCCCGTGCACGTGGCAAAACAAACTTGCAGATAACGCCAGAGACGGACAAGTGTCTAAATTTTATGAGACATGCTCTCAACTCGTCTTCGTTCTTGGTCGGCTCGAACAGTGCTGCCCGAGGGGACGGCTCTCCAATCTCAACTGGAATCATCGCTTCCAAGCCGAATGTTAAACGAAAAGGAGTCTCGTTGGTGGTGGCCAGTAGCTCCTAGCCAGCTCAAGTTCCTAATAGTGGTCATTAACTACTTTACGAAGTGGGTGGAGGCAGAGCCCGTAGCGGCCATCACATCAGAAAGAGTAAAACGTTTCATGTGAAAAAAGATAATTTGTCGATTCGGCATACTGATAGAGATCGTGTCGGACAATGGTACCCAATTCGCCTCCAGGGCGACGGCCAAATTCTGTGAAGATCTGAGGATCAAACAACTGTTCACGTCTGTAGAACACCCTCGGGCCAACGACCAGGTGAAAGCGGCTAATAAAGTGATACTACGGGGTTTGCAGAGGAGGCTTGAGGAAGCGAAAGGTAGGTGGGCCGAGGAATTGTTGCAGGTTTTGTGGTCATACCATACCACCCCACATTCCACCACCAATGAGACTCCTTTTCATTTAACATTCGGCTCAGAAGCGATGATTCTAGTCGAGATCAGAGAGTCATCCCCTCGGACAGCACTGTTTGAGCCGACCGAGAACGAAGACAAGCTGAGATCAAGTCTCATAAAATTTAGACACTTGCCAGTCTCTGGCGTTATCCGCAAGTTTGTTTTGCCAAGTGCACGGGGATCCCGATACTCACAAACACAACGCCTACCATCGACAATGGACGCCGAAACATTGAAGCAGAGACTTCTGAACTTCCAAGCAGCAATGCAACAACAGCCTGTTGAGAACCAGGTAGTGGCTACCCCTATAGGAAAGGAGAGAACCACTAGAACCAATGACCCCCTACAGGAAAAGATAAATACACACCTAAACCAAAGAAAGAGTAGTGTTCTAAGAGTAAGCAACATCCAACATCATTCGAGATGGCTTCCAAGGCTGCTCTTTCTTGTTCCTCAACATCCTCTTCTTCACTATGGTTAGCTCCACATATGTCCCATGCAACCCACCCCCAAAGTTCCCAAACACCCACCAGTGCCAAAGCCACCATCCCTAAAGCATGGAAGTTTCCCAGAAAACACCCTAAAGTTTGGTGTGTGCGCTAATTTGTTAGGTTTGGTGAACTTGCAACTTGGGAAGCCACCAAAGACCTCATGTTGCTCCCTCCTTCAAGGCCTGGCTAATCTTGAAGCTGCCGTGTGCCTTTGCACTGCTCTCAGAGCTAATGTGTTGGGCATTAACCTCAATGTCCCCGTTGACTTGTCCTTGATACTCAACTACTGTGGAAAGGGGGTTCCTGATTCGATCGGTCGCCCGACCGAGCATCTGTACGAAAGGACACCCTGCCGCTCCGTACAATCAAAATGGGAGTAGCAGGCGTCAAACCTGTCTGATTGTCTCCTAGCAACGAAGCTTATTCACTAACAGTTTCAGACCATTTGTCTGGTGACGTGAAAAGGAAAATTTATCCATATATATATATATATATATATATGAGTCGAAATAAAAAAGAATTTTGGGGAGAGAGAAAAGAGGAAAGTCACGAGAGATTCCTAGGACAGAACAGAATACAACCGTCGAATCAAATTGCTATATTCCATTGATCACGAGACTTGGGAACATATCCTCTCAACCATTCACAAGTTGGGAAGTTCCCATCATAATTGCATATAGATGGATATCCAACTGTAGACACGCCATTCCATGACCCTACTCTTGATTCTATATGGGATCCCTTGAATTTAATTATTTGAGGATATCCTCTAAGATCAATTTTCACAGCATATTCTCTCTCAGCAGGATCGTCAACACTTTTCCAAGATGAAAAGATCTTTCTAGACCAGTCTCCAAGTTCTATCCAAGTTTCATTCCTGGCATCAATGCATCGCACGGATAATCAAACTCTGACACAAGAGGCTGTCCTCGTTACTTTCCTGTCCATTTTTCACTACAAAATTTCCTGAATCCAAAAGATAAGCAATTGGATTATCCACTGCTTTGCTTGATATATTGGATGACCAAATGGTGCTGCTTGTAGCAATAAAAAGCTGAACAATCCCTTTTTCATTGAGTTTGAGAACTACTGAGTTATTGTCAAGAGGTGTATTTCGGTTAGCCACCCACACCACTGTTAAAGGGGATACATTTCTGAACCATACACTCAAGTATCGTCTTGTTGAATTTCCTGGACTAAAGAAACCCACTTCAGTAATTCCACCTGCTGAAACCAAAGTCTGGTCATCTCGGATGGATTGACTCCCTGCCAAACTGTCTAGTGAAGTGGAAGTTGCTGAGTGGGAGAATAAGAAGAAACAAATAGATAACATTATGATGCTATGGTTATGTTATGGAAGCAATATTGAACACTAAATTAGGGAAGATGGGGTTTAACGTTGAGTAAGTGCTCTTGATTATGCAGAGGCAGAGGATACCATATAATAAAATGAGAATAAATCAAACAAACTGCTGCAGAGGCAGGCCGTATGGATGCGACATTGGCTAATAAAAAAATGTCACAATGCTTAATGATTAGTGCCAATTGTTGTTAGAAGAAAACTGTTGTGTTAATGATGGAATCCATTTTATGTGCCACTTGGCAGCATAGAGAAAAGGCTTCATAGAATAGATCGAGCTCAATAGAATTTCCAATACCAATTCTAAAGGCTTACATTAACCACTAATGCCTTTTACAAAGCGAGGCATGTAACAAATCCATGTATCAAAGTGATGAAGATCAAAAGATCTAACTTATCGGAAAGATAAAGGAGAGTATTAATAGTCATGAGGTATCATGTTGAATTGATTGAAAAAGATAATAAATGATATATTTGAAGCTCTTATCTATGGAGCTTATTATGGCCTAATCCTGTAACTAACTAGTAATTTGCTAACTAAAACTACAACTAACTCAGCCTCTAATTCACGATCTTTGTTAAGGCTTGAATTAATGAAGAGACTTCAAAAAATAAGAGCGTTTGAATTAGACCCATTATACTCACGCATAAAATTGTATCTTAATTATCAAAAGATCACTTTGTTCGAATACTCCAACACTTTTCCCTTCTCAATTGGCATGATTAAAATGAATTTAAAAGATTTATAGAGCAATATTCAAGCAAGAACACAGAATTCTAGCATCAATGTTCAAGCAAGAACAAATTAGTAATATCAAAATTCGTAGAACAAGAACATAAAATTTCAACATTAATATTGAGAGCAACCAAACACAACAAGACATGCCAAAATTTAATCATGAACACAGAGCACCTCAAACTATCAATAACTTGAATCACAGAAACCAAAAACAATAAAAGAGAACTAAGGGGGTCACAAGATGGCATAGTGGTTGCGTGGCTGGGGCATGACGAATATAGAGGTGTTGGCTGGTTAGCACAGAGGAGGAGAAACTAGAAAGGAAGAAAGAAAAACTAAAGAAGGAAAATGGTGGGAGATGGGTTTCAACACCAAAATACATGGATTATTTGTTGGCAAAGTAAACACTATGTGGATACTATTGCCTTAATGAACATTTCTGGCCATGTCCACCCTTATTATGAAGTCAAATCAAACATTCAAGTTTATTAATTATCCATTACTGTTCGCTAAGTCGTTACTAAATTAAATATATTAAATAGTATTTTGAAACTCAAATGGATACATAACTCTTCCATTTAATAGAAATAACATTTATTTATTTGATAGTTTTGTTTAATGAAGAGGTGTGTACACAAGAAAGTGAAAAAAAAAATCTATTTTTGAGAAATATTGGTGAGAATTAATAATAGAAAATGCTCATGTTGACATGTCAACTCTTCACGACATACTTTGAGTTTTATATATTATAAATAGATTGATTAATTCCAATATTAAGAAAACTTGGGATCATGTTCTTTTCATACATGCCCACGTTGGATCGCTATCATTTTGTACTATGCTAAAATCTAATGCCCATAGTTCCATAGGTAAGCAAGTTGACCCAAATGTGATTAATAGAATATGGAAGTCTATGACCAAATGATGAGCTCACAAGATCAAGCAGAACATAAAAGGTAGTATAGTTGTTACACATCGAATATAATTCAAAAAAACGTCTCTAAATGACCCTTTAGAATCATGGGAACTTATGTAGGCATATCATTCGTGCACACACAAAGATGACCTTAACTAAATGGTTAGTGATCAACCATAAAAGGCAAGAATTAAAAGCACAATATACGCTTATATTCCAATTTCTATTCATCTCTTCTATCTCTTATGGACACTTACTTGCATTGGAGTCTTTGTAAATGCTCACACCTAGAGGTGACTTGAGGAAATCCTTGGAGACCTTATCCGAGATTTTATCTTCAACGAATATTTTACTTCTTTATATTAGTGCAGAACACTTGGCATTGCTGGTTAGAACTATTCTTCTTTGGATTTGTTTCGTTCTTTACCAATCCATTTTAAGCACTCAAGCTCTCTTGTAATCGTGGCCAACTCCAATGGGAAGAGTTCTCCTATCCACTAAAATAATGCTGAAAATCTAATTGCACGTCCTACTAAATGAGGAATTTTCACATAAACAGCAACCTCTGATA
Source organism: Mucuna pruriens (assembly GCA_025330945.1). Classification (NCBI taxonomy): domain Eukaryota; kingdom Viridiplantae; phylum Streptophyta; class Magnoliopsida; order Fabales; family Fabaceae; genus Mucuna; species Mucuna pruriens. The sequence continues at coordinate 262,241 of JAENHJ010000027.1, forward strand.
AAAGAGGGTTCTTCACATAACCTCGATTGTCCAATGACACGATGTTGAAGAAAGACGAGCTATTCAAGCTAATTTAAAAGTAAAACCAACTCATTAGAAACAAAAACTAATGAAAGGAACAAGGACACAAATACTCAATTTCAAAACCTTAAGTGACATGTGTTACTTCAGGCTTTGACTTTGAATATTTTGACGCTAATAAAGTTATTTAATTATAAATGTAATTATTTATAATATTTAAAATAACATAAAAAATTATAAAAAGAAAATACTATTTAAACATAAAAATAAATTGTAGTCAAATACTGTATGAAAAAACAACAAACTATATTATCTTGACTATAAAAAATATTTATCTACAAGTCATTATATTTACTGTAAAGAGAGAAATAAAATATTTATTTAAACAAATATATTTATACAATAAAAATTATAAAAAAATCTTAAATATTATAATTTTCAAAATCAAATTGGATCGATCTGGCAAATGAACTAAGGAGTCAACCGGCTTTGATATAATTAACTTGTCTGATACTAATATGCATAGATGTCCGATCAGTGAGACATCATGGGTCCAGTAAAAACAACTAACCAAGCTCATGGTTAGATTTGGCCAAACTCATGGTCGGACCCAGCCAAGTTAAAGACCGATTGGATACACAATAGGATCATACTCCACATTTATTACTAGTAGAAAAGGTCAGGGGAAAGATGTCAAGTCACATAATTCGAAGAAAGTGATTCTTCTCCTTAACTTATACATGAACACTTAGAGAAGGGAAAAAAGACAATCTAACAACTCATATTATATGTACACTCTATGATTGGGGTTATCTCCCTTCCAATATAAACATGAATATTGACATCTATTGGGGGACTGATGAGAAAAATATTCTCAATGACCATCGCACTTAGAGGCAAGAAGGTAGCAACTGCCGAGCTTACAAAGCTCCACAGCGTGCAAATCCTTTCCCATCACGTGCAGATCCACCCATCACCCGTCCCTGCTCGCACAAGAGCCGTCGTGCCAACTCGCCCCTATTGTCCGTAGATCCGCCTCCGTCACCCATAGATCCACCGCGCACAGATCCCATTCATGACTACATTTTTCGGGCGACTACTAGAGTTGACAAAGCTTCGCCACGCATAGATCCATCCTCGTCACATGCGTATCCACCCATCACCCGTCATTCCTCGACGGTACAACCCCTCATCGTATACAGATCCGCCTTAATCACCACCCACACATCCGCGCATAGATCCAGGTTCTGTATTTTTCATTATCTTTTCATTTTATGCAATTTTTTCTATTTGCTAATTATATACCCAGCTTCAATGGTTCTTGGAATAAAGAAAATAGCAAAAGGCAACCACCTGGGAAAAGGTGCAGCTTCAGAGAGCCTATTGTCTCTTTATTTCTTTGAGTTTGAGATGGTTAGGTTCTTGGGATGTGTGAAAATCACGCACTCTCTCAGCTCCACTTACCATGCTTCTTCTCCAATCGCTCCTTGCTCTAGTCTCTGCTTAAAGATCTGTCTGGAACACACTCAAGAGAGCTCCACCATTAGTTGTAGCTCTTGGTGGATTTTAAGGGATATTTCCCAATTCTAGTGATGTTGCTTATAATTTGGCAGTAATAACGACGGGATCGGATGTATGTGTGGTGTGATGTGCATTTAACAAAAGATGCAGTGGGTATTTGCCAACCAGATATCAACCTTGCAAATTCTACATACATTGCAAACACTTTTCCGAATCAAACCAAAAATTACTTAGTTAATGGTGTACCCACCCGTGGCTATTTTTTCTCCGGAATACACCCTGAGCGAGCTATTATCCAATTTCATCTTAACCCAGGGAGTATACTCTCGGTCCTACCTGTTTGGTGACAGTAATTTTCAAATTCTCATCGTTGATGAATTTGGTACATTAAGCAAAAAACCAAAAAGATTCTGGTTGAATATTTCAGCATGGTGCATCCTACGCACAACACAAGTTGAGTATGAGAGACGTTGTGATCCCATGTCATGATGTTCTTTGCTTCCTAACACCCATGTCAGTAAAACATGTTGAATTTGAGGTTTAAAACTTGACCTCACTACAAGTTTTGGTGCCATTATTTGAGAAGCCACAACCATTTTCCCATAGTGTGGTGACTGATTTTTCCATAACTCCATTTGAAGCTATAGGTTGCTTTGCTCACCAAGGTGCCAATACAGATGAAAATAGATAAAACTCTAATTATCTCAAAATATGGAGCAAGTGGAGATTATCTTAGAAAAGCAAAAAAAAATCAGATATTAGGTGTCACAATCATTGTTGAGAATGCAACCTACCTTGCAAACAAGCAAGGATTAAGTATGACTGATGCAGCCATTAATGCTTTGAAAATAGCAGGTTATGATATATTGAATTAGAAATGGAATTGATTTTTTTCCACCATATTTGGCTATCCAATAGTGAGATCCAAAGGACATAGTTATTGATATATTGAAGCAATCACATAGTCTATATTTATCAAAGCTAATTATTCTCAATCGTTTATGCATAAATTGATATACGAAGCTCATCCGTTCTCCTCCGGCACGTCCATAACACCATAGATAATTCTTAAACTTAGGTGCGTATTATAACTAAGCTTTATATTTTAAAATGCATAGGGTCATAGTTTACAATTTGTTCAAGTATCAAAAGTATTTCGGTTCTCTGCATAATAACAAAAGACTTGTGAAAGACAGTCAACCAATAACTATCCATGACACCTAAAGACTTGTGAGAGTCAGTTGGTCAATAATTGTCTGGGACACAAAAAAATGGTCAGTCAATTACTGTTCGAGACAAAAAAAAAATCCATACGAAACAATCGGTTAGCGACTGCCGAAGCACCAAAAAATTCATGAGAGGCAACTGACCAATGACTACCCACCAAAAGTGACTATTCTCTTTAATTTATACATAAACACTTAGAGAAGGAAGAAGGACAATCTAACAACTTAATATGTATACTATGTGATTGGAGTTATCTCCCTTCCGATACAAATGTGAACACAAATTTTACCAAATAAAAATATTTTAAAACTAAAATTACTAAAAAAAAAAATTAATTAAAAAAAGTTAGAAAGACAAAGACTCCCAAACTCATTATTCTATTTGTCTTTGTTCAAGACTACTTGTTACATGTTAGATGCTCTTTCTGCTAAAGTTCCACTTTCCACGTTAGCTCGGCTAATTTTATAGAAGGCCGAATAAGACATACGTCCTTGTAGATGATTACAATAATTGACTTGAATATGATTCAGGTGCCATCACCGAATGAATAATTTCGGTAGCATGTTCGACATTTATTAAAGGCGTTAGTGCAGTCCTGCTGTGTGACACAAGGAAGCCGCCACTTCCACTTCATTGTCCAAATAAATACAGGAAGAATTAATTAAATGATAACATCCATGACAAGGATATTTCCTCTATAAATAGAATGATAATGACAAGGTTATTTCCTCAATATAAATAGAATCCATAATTTATGAATGATGACGTCCACTTCCAAATTGCATTACTAACAATTATTTTTATCATAAGCGACAAAAGGAAGGTCAGAAATATTACTTCCGTTTCTTTTTAAATGTTAGTTTAAAATTATGAGATAAAAATTAAAAAAATATAATTACTATCTCTGTATATTTATCTTATTAAATATCTTTTCTATCATTTATTATTTTCATTTTTATCTTTATAACTTTAATTAATAAAATAATAATTAATATTAATTTTAAATCTTAAATTAACATAAAACACTCTGAAAATGAAGATTTAGAAAGATAAAAAATATTTAAAATAAAATTTAAAATTTAATACACATACGTTGTTAATATACGAAACAATTAAAAATTAATTTCGATATGATTTTAATATAATTATGATTAAAATTAATAAATTTATTATATATAATAATTTAATTTGTAATTAAATAATAATATAAAACATTATATTTATTATGCATATTTTTTACTGTGCATGTTTTTTTCTTTAAAATTTGAAAGATTATGTAAGAATATAAATTATTTACTCCCCTTAAATGAAACAATGCAAAGTTAGTAGAGAGTCGATGTCCCTAGCTAGTCACAAATCATCATGTGGTATTTATGCATGTGAGATGTGGTGGATATTTCACTCGTGTACTATGAAAATATAAAAAGAATATCTTTGTACCCTTGTTCCCCACGCTTTCCTCTTTCTAATTAAGTACCATAGATTCCTCCATTTCAACATCTAAGTCCAACCATGTCCACCGCAAAATCTCACGTGCTCGCCTATCCCTTCCCATCTTCGGGTCACACGATCCCATTCCTCGACCTCGCCAAGGCCCTGGTCTCTCGTGGCGTCCAAGTCACCCTTCTTGTCACCCCAGACAACCAACACATAGTCCCAACCCACATCCAAACCCTCCTTCTCCCCAAAATCCAGATCCCGAACCAGATTAAACACACTGTCGTGGCTATCGTCACCTTCATGCGCCACCACCACTACCCGGTCATCGTGGACTGGGCCTTGGCCCAGTCCACTCCCCCTTCGGCCATCATCTCCGATTTCTTCCTCGGCTGGACCCTACTCCTCGCGCGTGACCTCCACGTGCCGCGCCTCAATTTCTTCTCCACCGGCGCCTTCTCGTCCTCCGTCTTCCACTCCCTCTGGAGAGACCTCCCGGAAAATGACAACCCCGAAGACCCAAACTCCGTCATTTCCTTCCCCAACCTTCCGAACTCGCCGGTTTACCCCTGGTGTCATATGTCGGAACTGTTTCTCGAGTCCGAGAGAGGAGGACCCGCTTGGGAATCCCACATAGAGAACTCGCTCTTCAACAACAACTCCTGGGGCGTGATTTTCAACACATTCACCGAACTAGAACGAGTTTACCTAGACCACATGAAGAAAGAACTGGGCCATAATAGAGTATGGGCCGTGGGCCCAGTTTTGCCGCTCCCTAAAGGTTCCATTTCCACCGAACCGGAAGAACGAGGCGTGTCCAGCACCGTTTCGCCACACGACATCATCAAATGGCTCGACTCGCGCGCCGACGGCTCGGTTATTTTCGTCTGCTTCGGGAGCCGTGCTTTCCTCACGCGCAAACAAATGGAGGTGTTGACACGTGCACTGGAACTCGGCGGGGTGAATTTTATCTTGTCCGTTAGGGTTCCCGTTGAGGTACACGTGGCGAAGGAGCAGGGTGAGGTGCTGCGTGGGTTTTCGGATCGGGTGCGCGGGAGGGGGCTTTTGATAGAGGGGTGGGCCCCGCAGTTGGTTATACTGAATCACCGCGCGGTGGGGGCGTTCTTGACTCACTGCGGGTGGAACTCGGTGCTGGAGGGGTTGGTTTCGGGGGTGGCCATGCTGACGTGGCCGATGAGTGCGGACCAGTACATGAACGCGAGTCTTTTGGTGGACCAGTTGGGAGTGGCGGTTCGGGCCGCGGAGGGGGAGAAGGTTCCAGAAGCGGGGGAGTTGGCGAGGAAGATTGACGGAGTGATGGGGAGAACGAAGGAGAGGGTAAGGGCGGAGGAGTTGTGGAACGCGGCGTTAAGTGCGATTGCGAGTGGTGGCAGCTCGCAGAGGGAGTTGGATGCGCTGGTGAAGCTGCTCGATGAAGTTAAGCACGACTTCAACGGTTCGGATTTGGCGATTTGGAAAGCAGAGGGGAAGCAATTGTAATTCTTTTTCAGCGGCGTGTTTGGATACTCGCTGCACTCACTCAGCTCATGTTTGAATTCTTCTTTTAAGACTTTTGCTTACAAGTAAAAGATTGCTGCTTACCTTCTGTTTGTACTAATATTTTTCCGTTCTTCCCCAACGAAAATGCGAGGTTGTATTTGTTTTAAAACTTCTCACACTTTTGGAAGAAGTACAACGTAAACGCAATTAATTATTTGTCAAAAAGTATTTCCTCAGTTTTACCTCCCCTACAATCTTCGTTTACACATTTTTATTTTTTTACATTATATCGTCTAACATATTTTTTATTACTAGAATGAAAATATAATAAATAACAATATATAAAAGTTACATTTTAGTTTAATTCTAATTTATATTAGAATCTGCTTAAAGCCTTGGTCTACTTTAGTTTTACATGTTATCTGTACATAATAAGATGTCACAGACGGCATTGGTGATCTAGGGGCCACCTATAGGGGTTTCATACTTAAAATTGGGTAAATCCATTGCCAATAACACATTTTGGTCACCAAGAATGTCTCAATTTCCCGCCCTACGTGAAAGCGTAGCTTTCAAAAAAAATCTTATCCAAAAGGTAATGTTTCTAGGTTTTCATGGATAAATGGAGGTTGGAATTTATATCTCCAAATTTCAAATAATTATTGCCTTAGAATTTTTAACTAAATATGTTTCTTTAACTCATTTTTATTATGCTAGTGTAATATAGGTTGAACCATGTTTTGGCTTGGAGTGAGTCTTTATGGCCCCAAACAAGGGGATCTTCCTTTTATCGATGTTTATGAAACTCTCTTTTGATATCTAAGAATGATAGTACCTTTTAAGATAGATGTGTTACAGACTTTAAATACTGTTCATACACAATTTTACCTTAATAGTTGTCCTGCAATGCAAGCTTTTCGAGTTATTTCCCATTGCTTGCACATGAAACCCATTGCTCCAAAATTTCTCTACCACTATACCATGCGACTTGGGGATAAGATTAGATAAGTTTCTTTTAGTGGCCTTAATAAAATTTCCTTATTTACCTCATTTTCTTCCTCTTACAAAGACATTAAAGATGGATTTTTCAAAAATCAACCTAGAAACAAAGGTCATTCAATTTTTTTATGCTTCAAGGAAAGCTAGGTTTTCCTTGTACCAGTAGAAAACTATAAATTTTTAAGATGGAGTAAAGAATACATGTATGACAACAATAAGGTCAACCTTGATGATTTAAATAATCTTCCTCATGGTCTCCCTTACCAAAAAGTATTGAAAACCATATTTTCTCGATCACTTGCACAAGATTTGGCAAGTGAGTGTCATTATCTTTATGCAATTTCACTTTTTTCAATTTGAGCTTTGTTTGACCCTCTATTTTCTTGTTTATAGGTCTCATGGTTAAGTTCAATTTTATATCACTAAAGATGGAACTTATTGGAAAGTTGAAGAATCCTAAGGGAGCTCAAGCTCAACCACCAATTCTTCAACTTCCTATTACCCTCTCCCCAACCCTCATCTCCTCATCCTAAAATAGAAAGATTATGCTCTGAGCTTTTGATCCATCATTATCTTCCACAAAGCATCCATGCCTTGCTTTTGCAATTGTTCAACATTGCACTACCAACTCATTCTAGGCCTTTGACCCTTAATCCTCTTCAAGTGGTTCATGTGACCATCAAATCGAGATGCCAATCTTTGGGGTTGTAACTTTGCACCTCAGGGTTTAATCAGACTTGACTCTCTTTCAAAATCTAATCGAAACATGATACATAAAGTTAGTCCCTTAAAATTAATGAAATCTCTATTTTCTAGGTGCATTATTAGGCAATGCCATTTTAGAGTGATGAATTCTTAAAGGTCAACATGCAAAATCACCTTTTTGAAGTAAGAAGTGCCAAATTGGATAAGACTCAAGAAGACTTGATTAAGGCAAAAGCTAGTTTATCTAAAGTGGAGAAGGTCACTAAGACCCTTTTTCTTAAAGCCTCTAAGGCTCGAAAGTTGGCCATTAAATTAAAAGAAAAGCTAAAGAATGAAATTGATAAGGCATCAAGACTCGTTGATAAGATTACACATGTCGAATCATCCTCTACCAATCTCGTTGAGGAAGTGGAAAGAGTTTATCAATAAATAAAAATTTGCTTAAAAAAAGTAATTGTGTACATAATTTAGTATTCAAACATTCATGCAACATTCTCTATTTTATTGTATTATCTTAGAAAGACAAAAGCTTGTAATCTATCAAATCAAACATTTATTGTACTTACCTGATGATAACTTTCTTAGATGTAGTTTCAATTGGTGAGACGAATTAGCATAAACACCTGGTATGATCTTCTCTTATCATTTTACCTTCATATATTGTGTTTATACTAAACCTTAAAGAAAGAGGTGATGATATTGTGATTAAAAGATTTTGTTTTGTACAAAGAGTTTTCATAAAACTAGGTTTACCCTTGTCAAATGTTCTATAAGATGCACTTCATTCTACATCCACGCCCACACCAATTTTGTGTTTTGTAGATGTGCTTCAAAATGTTTTCATTTTTGAAAGATTTGTGGACATTTTTACAAAACAAAATTAAAAAGCTCTTTTGTATTTTTTTTTTTCGTCTTTTCAAAGTCAACAAGAACCGTAAAAAAGTCTCAACCTCGCACAACTCTTACAAATGTTTAATCTTTTCATAAACTCTAGCACATTGAGAAGCATGTCTTTGACAAATAAGTCATTTTATTGTTCCTCTATTTTCATATAATCCATATATCATTTTTATTTACACTACATCGAGGACAACTTTATAAATCTTTTGTATCACATTCAAAAATCCAAAAGATAAGGTTAGGTAACATGATCAAATAATTACTAGCCATTGTTAAATTCAAACTTTTATTAGTAAATTTTAAATTCCTACACTATAAATAATGAAAATGTACATTATTAAATGTTCTATTTTTTTTTCAAGAATTTTCAAAATATTTTTTTTTTGCATTATCATAATTGTTATAGTAACATCAACAAAAGGTTCATAAAGAAAAAACATATTCAATATAACTAGGAAACAAGGTTATAAAATTTATTAGGAATCAACAAAATAAATAAGTTAATATATAGTTAAGAAGTAAAGTAAATTTTTTGTCTATCTAACACTCAACACTAAGATAGTGACATCATTAACTGACAAGAATGTCAAATAAGAAGATTCTTTTTTAGTTGAGATTTCTTCCATTGAGTAATTAGGATCCTCAAGTGGAGGTAACACATTCTCATTGCTTAGAAATACAACCACAAAGGCCATGTTTGGCCTATCATTAGGATGATGTTGCACATATAAAAGACCAATATAAATGCAATGCCAGACTTTAGGTAGAATGTATGTGACACCCTTCTATTCCGAATACTTAAATTAAATTAATATAATAAATAAAATGAAGACAGGGTAATAGTTAAAACCAAAAGCACAATTTGTATTAAGGATAAAAGGTTCACATGGTAATTAAAAGGTAGGCACAAAGTTTTCAAGGAGGTTTTAGATCTAAACATTATAATTGAGAAAACTAAAGTCATCATCATCTTTAAAATAAGTCATTCAAACATCAAGGCATAGAGCAACTATTCTAACTTCTAGAACCCGATGTCACACTAATTAGAGCAAGACACTGCCTTTTCAAAACTTGGCACCATGAGTGCCCTCAACGTTACCTAAAAGAAAACAACAAGAGAAAGTACGGTGAGAAATCATATTCAATCATATATAAAGGCAGATAATGCCCTAAATCTCATCCATTACCGTACTCAATTACTAACAGTTAACAGATGCTCATGTATCAATCACATTTCATTCATTCAAAATCAATCACAGTTCATTCATGTTTACAAAATGCACATGCTCGCACAGTGCATATGCTCATCACCACACCTAAGAGTCTCGAGTCGGAACTTCAAACCATGGGCGAACCTCCTCAATCCCCTTAGTTATCACTAATGATGGCCACACCGTTAAACACCCCGTATGGGCCGGTGTTTCGCACAGTTAAACACCATCTATGGCCTGTGCGAAGACATTCCACATAACCGTTAAACACCACCTATGGCCGGCGCAGCATGGCATGGTTAAACACCACATGGCCCATGCATATGAATGTCCCCATCATTAGTCCACCTTTGTTAAACACCACTTTTGGCCAAGGTCCGCGTTAAACACCACATATGGCAGGTATTATAGTATACGCCTGGCTTTTCATGCATCTCATGCCTCTCATGTCCATGCTCAATGCATTCTCATCCACATTCTTATTCTCATGATTTATACATCATTCGCACAATCCATAGCCATACCCAACCACATTAATTTAACCATCATCATTATAAATCATTTATCAAAAAGCACATAAACGCACATAAGACACCATTGAATTTCACCTAATTTCATCATTGCACACAAGAGCCCCAGATCATGAACAACCATAAACAACTACAAGAATCAAGTAATTAGGGCAATTAACCATACGATTTCCCAACAAAAATCACATTAGGATAAGACATTAATCAAACCACAGAACATATTGACAAATTCTTTTTACCAATTAAAATATTTTTAGAACATAATAACCAAACAAAATTGAGAATTTAGATAATAGAGGGACTAAGGGATTGCCCTCACTACTCGTACCCTCCCACATTCATATATGACCGAACCAATCTCCCCCGTACCTTAGAGACGATGAACGAAGAAGAACTGATGCGTTTCCGAGACGATCTGAACACTCTAGCTTCTCCTCCTTGCAAGTTTGCGTTCTCTCTCCTCTAGGTGCTGGCTGTCGACGTGCAAAAACACAAATTAGGTAAACTGATTACCCGGTGTCTAATATTCTATTTGGATTGGTCAACCTTGATCTGCCCGTCAGTCTCCCCCGTTAATTCAATTAATTAAATTAATAAATGAAAATAATTTAGATAAAGCCTCATCAGTTTATAAATTCATTAACTCCTCTATTAAAATAAAATTGATAATAATAATAATAATGTAATTAATTTCTAAAAATAATTAAATAAATTTTAGGATATTTACAATTCTCCCTCCTAAAAGAAAATTAGTCCTCAATTTACATAGAAATAAGTACTTCTCATACCCTTACAATTGTCCTCCCCTTACTCATTTAGTGTTTCTAACGACAGTCCTTACTCGATTTGCATTGGCTAAATAATCATCTCACCTCTCTAAACTAGTTAACCTTAAATCTTTCACAATTTCTAGTATCAATTCTCATACCTAGTCTTCTTTTAACCTTCAAACAAGTTAGTTCGATTACTTGCTAGAATAACAAATGTACGTCCAGAGTTGAAACATGTGCAATTATCATGTACATGGCACGGGTGAAGTGATAGACTGAACCCAATCCAATTAGATTCCTCGAGTTTAACAAAATCTCTCCCCCAAGTTCTAAAATAACTCTAGGATTCCAACCTGTCAACCAAATAGGTGCTCACACTTATCCACTCTTCCCATGATTTAAGCTGCCAAAACATCTTTCAAAGATCATCAGGCATCTATACCACCTCAATTCAATATTAAAAAATCTACCGTACGATCCTCTTCTAAGACTTACTAAGTACATAACTTCATTTCTAAATTACTTAATGCCATCTAGAAAATCATATTCCCTCGTCTTATGGTTTCTCTTCTATCCACTAAAATGGGTGTTCTAACTAGTTAACAGATCATGCCCTCTAATCATACGAAAGGATGCGAAAGGATTTCCTATTTACGACATATTTTATTGTCTTGAGTCTACCTAGCGATGGCTTCCTAAAACCTTGGTCATTTGGAAATTCCAATCACCTCATCTATTTTAGGTTCCTCTCCTACTAGTTGAATTTTCACTTAGTGTTTCTACGTCATCGAGAATATCAACTTAAAATCATGCAAGTGGTGTCTTCGAATCTTAAGAGTAGCCATTACTGCTACTACCTCCAAGCTAGGTGTCACATAATTTGTCTTACAACTCCCAGTTGTCTGTAAGATTAAAATACATCCTCACTATCTAGTAACAACACTCTTCTCAATAACTAAGGTCCGGTATTACTAAGGTTGGCACGCTATATAATGCTTCTCCAAGACATTAGGAACTAATTCCAAATTATCAATCCACCTAAACCTTGCTCCCTTCCTAGATTCTTGAGTTAAAGACTATGCTAACTTAAGGAATACGTCTAGGAATTCACCACAGTGTTTGTCCAATCCCAGGAAAATTTATAATCTTACTCACTAATGCAAGATTTTTAACTTAAAGAGAAACTCCTACCTTAAAAGGCTGACTATTGGGTTCTCACACTAAAGATCACATAACTTAAAGAACTCATATCTTCCATTTAACTTTTATTAAACAACTATACCATGACTCATCTCAATAGTACGAACTAGTATCCTTAGATGCTACTCAAGCTTCTCTCAAACTAAACAAACATTAACAAAATCCGCTATGTCTCCTTTCCATTTAGGCCACCACAATATCAAGAAGAGTTAAATGAAATGCCTCAATAGCTCCCACCAAAAGAGTTCGTCTGTTTTCAAATGAAGTCAATGGGGAAAGAAAAACTGTCAAAGCAAGAGGTAAGGTTTCTAAATGCACAATGGCACACAATTTTCGTACATTTCTTACTGGCCTTGATTCTATGAAACTCAAAGCAATGACTGTTATTGCAGAAAATGTTTGATAGAGAGATCTAATCAGTTGAACACTAGTTGTACTACTCTCTCTCGGGAATTTTCATCGTTGAGCTCACATTCTTGCATAAATGGCTCCACCCGTTTGTGTTCACCCTACAGCAACTTCACTGAGTTTTCAATAGTGAAAAATGATACCCCTAATAGCAACTCTTCTGCTTGCAATTGTTCCCTTATCCCTCCATCTAACCACAGAATAATAACCAACAAAATCACCCCAGAAAAATGTTGTCACCCAACTTATTCATTTGTTAAAAAGAACCGTTGTAGCATGTCACCTTCTGTATCCACTGATGGGTTCTCTCCAGCGTCATCAATGGGTGAAAGCAATGGTTCCCATGAAGATAAGGGAATCATGGCCATAAATCCTTGTAGTGAAATAAAGGGAAGAAATTCTGTTTCTTTTGACACTTCAAGAACTTTAAAGCCTTCTGGTCTCCAAATCTTAAGAATGAACACTACAGCCGCCACTCAAGATCATGGGTAGGGTAATTCTTCTCGTGGATTAGAAGCATAAGCTACCACTCTACCCTCTTGCGTCAGCACTCCACCCATACACATCCTAGAAGTATCACAATATACTACAAAAGGTTCACTAAGGTTTGACAATACTAAAACTAGTGCACTAGTCAACTTCTCCTTAAGGGTTTGGAAGCTATACCCACACTAACTATTCTACCCAAAACAACTCCCTTCCTAACCAACTCCATCAAGGTCAAGCTAACTTAGATAAACCTTCTCTCATGACCAACTAGTCCAAGAAAACTTCTATGCTCACTCACCGATTAAGGGCTCTCCCACTTAAGAACAACTTCTACCTCAAAGTGATCTACCCCTATACTTCTTCTAGAGGTTACATGACCTACAAAACTCACTTTTTCTAACCAAAGGTCACACTTAGATAATTTAGCATGTTAATCTCTATGAGTCTGAAGCACTACCCTCAAGTATCTCCTCTAACTCATTAATTACTTAAGGCCCTTGCCATGAGCTGTGAAGCATGAATCTTCACACTCTCTTTACTACCATCTTAATCTATTAAGATTAAGATAATAGTAAGTACCAAAACACAATAAACAATAATAAATATAGCAATAAAACACATCACATCATCACTTTCCAATTTATTAGAATAAGGATGAGGAACTCATTCCTTAACTTCGCAGATATCCAAAATAAATAGCTACTTAGACTAGTCACAACAAAATGTTCATTCTTCAAAAAAAAACATTTCAAATCAATTGATCCACTGACTCGCCAAGAGTCTTTTTTTGCCTTTAACAATATATTGAGGTGATCAGGCTCAATAGATCGTAGTTAGCAATAGGATGCTTGGTATAGCAACCAACAAAGGAACATTTATATCACTTCAACAATTCCTTAAAATACACTAGATTACTGCATTCGTACACCACACTTAACATAAATAAACACTAACACATGGCACACACATAACTCACTGGTCGAATAAATCACTCAGAATTCAACGTAATGCAAAACAACACAAACAATTTACTGTCATCTTTCAAATCAGTCCAATCACACTAACAAACGCAATGCAAAGCGTGTTAGACACATAACTCATGACCGAATGAATCGACCTGCTCTAATACCACTAAATGTGACACCTTCTAATCCCGAATACTTAAATTAAATTAATATAATAAATAAAATGAAGACAGGGTAATAGTTAAAATCAAAAGCACAATTTGTATTAAGGATAAAAGGTTCACATGGTAATTAAAAGGTAGGCACAAAGTTTTCAAGGAGGTTTAGATCTAAACATTATAATTGAGAAAACTAAAGTCATCATCATCTTTAAAATAAGTCATTCAAACATCAAGGCATAGAGCAACTATTCTAACTTCTAGAACCCCAATGTCACACTAATCAGAGCAAGACCCCGCCTTTTCAAAACTTGGCACCATGAGTGCCCTCAACGTTACCTAAAAGAAAACAACAAGAGAAAGTATGGTGAGAAATCGCATTCAATCATATATAAAGGTAGATAATGCTCCAGATCATATCCATTACCGTACTCAATTACTAACAGTTAATAGATGTTCATATATCAATCACATTTCATTCATTCAAAATCAATCATAATTCATTCATGTTTACAAAATGCACATGCTTGCACAATGCATATGCTCATCACCACACCTAAGAGTCTCGAGTCGGAACTTCACACCATGGGCGAACCTCCTCAATCCCCTTAGTTATCACTAATGATGGCCACACCGTTAAACACCCCGTATGGGCTGGTGTGTCGCACAATTAAACACCATCTATGGCCCGTGCGAAGACATTGCACACAACCGTTAAACACCACCTATGGCCGGCGTGCAGCATGGTTAAACACCACCTGTGGCCCATGCATATGAATGTCCCCCATCATTAGTTCACCCTGTTAAACACCACTTTTGGCCAGGGTCCCCTGTTAAACACCACATATGGCCAGGGTATTATAGTCACGTCTGGCTTTTCATGCATCTCATGCCTCTCATGTCCATGCTCAATGTATTCTCATCCACACTCTTATTCTCATGATTTATACATCATTCGCACAATCCATAGTCATACCCAACCATATTAATTTAACCATCATCATTATAAATCATTTATCAAAAAGCACATAAATGCACGTAAGACACCATTGAATTTCACCCATTTTCATCATTGCACACAAGAGCCCCAGATCATGAACAACCATAAACAACCACAAGAATCAAGTAATTAGGGCAATTAACCATACAATTTCCCAACAAAAATCACATTAGGACAAGACATTAATCAAACCACAGAACATATTGACAAATTCTTTTTACCTATTAAAATATTTTTAGAACATAATAACCAAACAAAATTGAGAATTTAGATCTTAGAGGGACTTAGGGATTGCCCTCACTACTCGTACCCTCCCACATTCATATATGACCGAACCAATCTTCCACGTACCTTAGAGACGATGAACGAAGAAGAACTGATGCGTTTCCAGGACGATCTGAATACTCTAGCTTCTCCTCCTTGCAGGTTTGCGTTCTCTCTCCTCTAGGTCTGACTGTCTGACGTGCAAAACACAAATTAGGGTAAACTGATTACCCTTGTCTAATATTCTAGCTAGGTCGGGTCAACCCGACCCGCCCGTCAATCTCCCCGTTAATTCAATTAGTTAAATTAATAAATGAAAATAATTTAGATAAAGCCTCATCAGTTTATAAAATCATTAACTCCTCTATTAAAATAAAATTGATAATAATAATAATAATGTAATTAATTTCTAAAAATAATTAAATAAATTTTAGGATGTTATAATGTACGAATCCTCCAAACTAGTGTCAATGAATTGCATTAGATTATCGTCTTTCCACAGCCTCCATGCCTAAAACAATTTTGGAAAAATGATTATCTATTATTCCATTATATGAAAAAAATGCAAGTATTAATTCACTTATGTGTCCAATAAAATTATTGTAATTATTTGAATAGAAAAGCATACTATTTTTCTTGTAAGTTATTATCTCGAGCAATAACACAACGAAGCTAAATACATATTATTTGATGGAAAATATTCCATCAAAAGCATATTCAAGTGTCATATAACCACTAAAAGAAAGATGATTGATTAATATGTAATAAAACTTTAGCATGAATAAAGATACCTACTATGTTCTAACTACAATGCTCATATTTTCTTCAATTTAATCACCTCCACACATTTGAGCCAAGCCAAAATCTAAAGTTTTTGGGTTCATTTCACTATCTAATAAAACATTATTTGCCTTAAGATCCCTATGTATGATCCTTAGTCTTGAGTCTTGATGAAGATAAAGTACTCCTCGAGCAATTCTATTTACAATGCAAAAATGCTTAGGCCAGTCAAGAAATTTGTTTTGACTATGATCTGTCAAATTTCATGGTTATCTTCTTTTAATCTTGCAAAAACTGAAAGAACCAAAATAAAACCCTACATTTGATTAACAATTAGTTTTTGTAGAAACACTAACCCAAAAGAAAGAAGTCTAAGCTTTTATTGGCCATAAATTCATATATGATCAATTTCTCATCTCCTTGAATGCAACATCCAAGAACTTTAACAAGATTTCTATGTTGAAGTTTGACACATAATGTAACCTCATTCTTAAATTATTTCGATCCTTGTTTTAATGCTTGTGAAAGTCTCTTAACAAAAATCTACAATCCATCTAGTAGTATTCCTTGAACACAACACATTTGTAGGGAAGAAAGTTAAATTTAGCTAATAACAATTCATTTTGCACATGATCGTTTCTTAATTATTAATAGGTGTGTTGCTCACTTACCTTATATACAAGCCCAAAACCATCTTCCCCAACCTTATTTCGATTTGAGAAGTGATGTATGTCATGTGCTATTGAGACAATGTCAAACAAAGGTAGCTCAATGTCTTCTTGTTTGATTTCATTGTTCTTTTCTTTTATCCTAGTGACTATCTCTATTTTCACACAAACAGTTTGAATGAGCAAAATTATCATCCAAAAAATTATCATCAAACACTTGTTAAAAGAGTTGCATATTTACTCGTATTAATTTTTTTGAGTTACTATATTATAAATGCAAAGTATCTATCGACTTTATTGATAACTAATTTTTTGGAGAATCTAATTGATCAATTTTAGTAGGTTTCATTCTCAAATTTTTTTTTCATCTATAAAGTTTGAACTCAAAATCTTTCTTAATAATTTTGAGTTCAATCCTACTTGTACAATGTTTATTTTTGTATGTATTAGTTTGAAATGTATGGTATATGTTTTGTTGTTATTTTAAATATTTTTTAAAAAATAAATTTTAGTCGTTTTTGGGATAGGGTGAGGCTGAAATGGTAATATTTCCATATAATAATATACAGGAGGACTATGATCACACGTTTTCCTTTGATTTCAAAATGAATGAAAAGTTGTTGTCTTTATGTGGCCGGCCATTCAAAATATTTATTAGCTTTTCCCTAAAAACTTTTTTTAGAACAATCGTTATGAAAAGACAATGCAGTTTAGGCGAAGACTTACCTTTGAGTTTTCTATTGCTGCTCCAATAAATGAATATGAAAATTAACAGCATCGCAATTACAGCTGAAACAGTGTTTGTGATCCCAACCACCTTTTTCTGTGACTCATCTTCCACACCTTGATTTTATAGCAGAAAACAAATGAATTGAATTGTCAATAAGTGAAAACAAATGGGCATAATTGAGAAGAATTAAATTTCGATTTAACTACTCTAGAGTAACTAAAGTAATTATCGGACGTAGGTGATAAAAAAATCAATAATTAATATTTTAATACATTCTTAAATAGTTGTATTTTTTATGCAACAAGTATTATTTTTATAACAATAAATTTGTTCAAGTTGAATAAAATTATTATAAATGATAAAAAAATTTCTTTTAATATTTAATAATTATATATTTAAATTTAAATTCAAAGTTATTAATTAAGTTGAAATAATTTTATATTAATTTATTTATACACTCAACGATTCTAAATTGTAAAAGTGATAAAGTGACTTTCACCCGACTTAGTAAATCAATAGGTTAAAGAAAATATATCCATCATAAGAATTCATATAGATTAACATTTTGTTGACTTTGTCCGATAATCTGACGAGTCAAGTTAATATATATATATATATAAATTTAAAAAAAATGATTAAAATAAATAAGTGTGACCGAATCAAAATTATCTAACCTTATTTAGACTAATTTTTTTCAAGCCTTGTTTGATCGGGCTTGCAATGCTAGAACATTTTTAGCACCTTTAGTGAATTATAATAAATGTGCATATAATATATACTATAGATATTTTTCATCAAAATTACTTACTTTTACCTTCTTGAATGAATTGCTTAGTTGAGAGTCCAAGTAAATACCTTCATGGGGATGAAATAAAAATAAAAGCTCGTACCTACTTCACACAGCACCCATCAAATGTACACCCATAACCTTGTAGTATCCGGTGGCTTCACGTTACTGAACTTGCCAAAACCATTTTTATTCTTATCCCTGCACCCATGATTCCAGTCTATTTGGCGGGCCCGAACCCATCTAAACACTTGCATACTGGCGTTTCATTACTGATACAAATCCCAAACGCGCCACAAACATCATAGCTGTCGCATAAATCACTTGGCAACTGCGAAAGACACGCTCCACGTTTGGCTATCTCTGATCCACTTCAAGCGCTGACGAACATAAAGCGTTTGATTCAGCACAATTCTTGAAATCACCGACTTGTCGTTCGTGCGATAGGTAAGGTAAACTAGTCCTTGTTGGACACAATCGTGTAGTTTACCGCTGAATTGTACTGCGAAGATGGGAATTTAACGTCAACGCCCTCCATTGGGCCGCTTCTGTAGTACTCTGTTGGGCCCTTTCACGTGACCTCTTCAGGATTGCTGGTGGGTACAATGGCCCATGTAAAGTTCCCTCAAGAAGGGTCGTCCCAGTTTTTCCACGCGGTTAGGCTCGTGTTAAGGCCCGTCTTGAAGTCCAACCCAGGTAGAAGTGTGTCTGAAGGATGGTCAAAGCTCTTAGGTTCTAAGTTGTAAAGCTCTGCCACAAGTAGTTTTCAGGGTTGGTGTCTTTCTCATCTCTTAGAACCAAGTTGCCTGAGTCTAAAAGTTGTGCCACCACAACGACAACTTTTGTTCTTGTTGTTGCGTTTGTTGACCAAATAACGATTTTGAGGTTGCCTTGTGTGTTTAAATAAAGGGTACGTGAGGTGCACTGAATAGTTTTTATTATATTATTATTAGTGCTGTATTACCATCTCTTGACAATGGAATTCTTCCTTTCAAACATTGTTTTCTGCTTTAGCTTATGTAATAGTTGACTTATCTTCAGATTCAGATTATTTATTTATTTTTGTGTTAATTTATTTAACGTATTTAAACATGCGTGTTTGAATGGTTGCATTGCATAATTATATTTAAAGCTTTGTTCAAATTCGTCTAGAATATTGACTTAGATTTAACATAAAATAAAAAGATAAGTAAAAAGCAGTATGGAGGAAGATTTTTATTTATGAATTTTTCTAGATACCCAAAAGATGTATAAAACATCTACCGCAAAATAAATATCGATTAATATTTGTTGAGATCGTAAATTCCCGTATTTCTCTTACAACATAATTTTTTTTTTTTCGTATTCAATTCGTTTGACTCCTGAAAATATAACTAAGAGATATAATTAACTATTATTTATAAAAATGAGTTTATTTTTCGATTTTAACTTCAAACAAATAAATAAATAAATAAATTATTATTACTTATGAAAGTCAGTTAAAATAATTTAATTTTACTATTGTTATTTGCAGTTGTAGTGACGGCTTTTTATGTTTCTCTCTTCTCAGCCGGGAAAATTTCAGGTAATGACCCCTTAACAAAGGACCATCTATAATTAAAACTTTCTTAGAGATGAAATAATTGAAGCAAATAGACCCCACAAAAAGCTCCACTTAATACAAGTTTCAACATTTTGATGTTTTTTTTTTAAATGATACTATATCCTTCGTATTATAATAAATATAAGGCTAAAAAAATTGTTAATCATTTTAAATTTTAGTTTTAATGTGTTCTCTAAGTTAAAAAAATTCATTTTAATTCTTTAAATTGTTTTTATTAGACTTAATTAGTCCTTCTTGTGAGTTTTTTTTATTAACTGTGTTAATTTTAATTAATGTAACATTTCTCTTAGTTTGACATATATTAACAATTAGTTCAAATTAATGTAATAAACTAAAAAAAAGTTGATCTAGCAGAAATATTTTAAGAGATTGAAGTAAAAAAAATTTAAACTTAGTATATTGAGGCAAAAAATAAAAATAAGAGACCAAAATTCTATTTAGCTTAAATATAAAGATCTTCTTTACGTGACTTTTTTTTATTTTTTAAAAAATAAAGCTTCTTTCTTTTGATTTATCATTGCATTTTATTTTAAATCTAAGTCAATATTATGAACAATGTCGCATCTCAAAACTATCCGGCCAAAGCCTGCAGGGTCCAATCCTTCAGAATGGGCCAGAATCCCAAAAAGTCACCCAGGACCTAGTCAAACCCGAGACCGCAACTCCTTAAAAATCAACTCAAGACTGGACCGAGACCACTAAGGAGTCATCTCAGAACCCAGTCAAACCCGAGACTGCAACTCCTTAAAAATCAACTCAAGACTGGGCCGAGACCACTAAGAAGTCATCTAAGAACCCAGTCAAACCTGAGACCGTAACCCCTAGGAGTCAACCTAAGATTGGGCCGAGACCACTAAGGAGTCGTCCCGAGGCCCAATCAAGCCCTTGTCCGCCGAAACCATTAAGGAATCATCCCGAGACCTAGTCAAATCCGAGACTGAAACCAAAAGACGAGACCGAGTCCACCCCGTCCGTTGCGTGAATCCAGAGCCGAGTCGCCCGAATATCTAGGCGAATCTTAACCCCCACACAGAACGAATTCGGTTTCCAGCCCAACAACCGCCATTACGCGAAGCCCAAGGGCAACCACCTGGCGGTTGAGAAACTCTATATAAGCCTCCAATGCGAAAGAAAAAAAAAAAAAAACCGGCGGAAAGACTGCGAGAATAGAGAGATAGAAAGCTGACGATTGCCAAGAACAAAAGAAGCAGGCACTCCAAGTCCAGGCTGAAAGGCAAATAGAGATACGGGTCGACAAGCAAGGAAAGCCTACCCGCTCCCAATTCCAGGTTGGTTCTTTTCTCCCTCTAAATGTCATGATGTTGCATGTGAGGATTAGAACATTGTTCTTTTCTCCCTTTCTGGGGCCGAGTCCATATCGGCCCATGAGAAACCAATATTAACCCATGGCTAACCCAATCTCACCTGCCCTATTAAAAGCCCAGAACTACGTCGACTTTGACTCCTCTAAAGCCGAGGTACGTAGGCATAGGGGCACACCCCTATCAAGTCAGACCAAAACCCCCCAATAAAAGGAAAGCTTGATGCATTATAACATCCAACCCGCTTTGGCCTAAGCCTGAGACACCCAACCAATCCCAAACACGAGTGACTCCCCTATCCCTAACAGCTAGCCAAGGGTAACTATCTCGTGATAGATACAGGGGGCACCTGATGTTCTCAATGTGTAACCAACTCCCGAGCCTACTGCTCTGATACCAGACCAGCCTTTCCTTAGGTTTCTTTACATTTCTGAGAAAAATGTAGGTGGCGACTCCTGGTAGCCGAGAACGATTCGGTCGTTGAGAGGCCGAGAGAGTCTCGACCATTCTCAAACCGGATACGTCATAGGTCACAATCTTGATTGTGACAAACGGAATTTGAACAAAATGTTGAAAATAGTTATGCAATGCAACGAAACTACTAATCCATTATTATTTATAAATATTTTTCAATAAATGTGTAGAAATTAAATCAATAAAAGAGTAAGAAACGTGATTGTATTTGAAATTTCTCTCTATTAATTCTGTAATATAATTACTA
Organism: Mucuna pruriens; assembly: GCA_025330945.1. Lineage (NCBI taxonomy): Eukaryota > Viridiplantae > Streptophyta > Magnoliopsida > Fabales > Fabaceae > Mucuna > Mucuna pruriens. The sequence continues at coordinate 284,157 of JAENHJ010000027.1, forward strand.
ATATTTTTTTGTTGCATATAATTACTAATTATTACTGTTAATAAATATTCTCCAATAATTTTGAAGCAAATGAAAAAAGTTTTATGGATTGCCAAAGCATAAAACTTATAAAGTCAAAGCAATAAGAAGCAAATGATTGTCATTACTCATATTTATGGATTAGAGTTTTAATACTGAAAATTTTCAAATATTTATCGCTCATTAATAAATAAAGTTACAATTTTAAAAATTAAGACTAAGATTACAAAAAATAATCCCAATTTGTGCGGAAAAAATTGACCCCGACTACTTCACTTCACATTATTCTTGCTAATTGCAATGTCTTTCAATGTTCGCGTGCAGCTTGGCACCCCTGCACGACAGGCCAGTAGCCACTGACTACCCGTTAAATTATTCTATCGCTGGCCACTATTGGTTAACTTTTTTAGTGTCTTTTTAATTAAGATGTTAAGAGTTTTAACTCATCTTAAATATAAAAAAAAAACTTATGTTAGGAGGACAACGTCATGTTAGGAGAAAAACATCTATAATTAAGTTCACGGTAAATTGTTTTTTCAAAGCTAATCCTTATCATAAAAGTCCAATGTGTATGGGTCAATTTAGTAGACAAAAATTTCAGCGTTTATTTATTTATTTATTTACTTTTATTTTCATTTTTTTAAAATCTAAGTCCACGTTCGAGGCAGAATTAATTTGAACATAACTTTAGAATATAATTATGTAGCGTAACAATTCAAACGCGCATTAATAAATTAACTACAGCTGAAGATAAGAGACTAAAGTACACTAATAATTGATGCTCGCATGCTAGAAACTACCCATATCCATTATTAAGATATCGAATTAGCAAGTGCTAGAAATTAATTTTAATTTTATTGGATTAGGTGGTTCAAATTTAATATTAAGTATAAAAAAAAACTACGTTGAATTGGTCCACCTTCTAGGAAGTACGCATTACATACAGGAAATTTGATATAGTTAAACTGTAAGAAATAGGCATTACATACAGGAAACTTCAACTTTTATATTTAACTCTCTTCGTGTGGAGACACGAATTAACGTAGAATGGCAATTCTTAGCATTCTCCTTGTCATCAAGGTATTTTTTTTCTTCTCTAAATTTTCAGCAGCAAGAGATACCATTACCCAGTTAGAGTCACTTGAAGATAACACGACCTTGGTTTCGAACGATGGTACCTTCGAGTTGGGTTTGTTCACCCCAGGTAGCAATTCCCGAAACCGCTACCTAGGAATCTGGTACAAGAACATACCACCGAGAACCGCCGTTTGGGTTGCCAACCGCGATACTCCAATCAAAGACAACTCCAGCAAGTTGATCATAACCTCACAGGGCAACCTCGTACTCCACAACCAGAACAGCACCGTTATTTGGTCAACAAACACGACAACAACAAAAGCGGTGGTTGTCGTGGCACAGTTGTTGGACTCAGGAAACTTGGTCCTAAGAGACGAGAAAGACACCAACCCTGAAAATTACTTGTGGCAGAGCTTTGACTATCCTTCAGACACGCTTCTACCTGGAATGAAAGTGGGGTGGGACTTCAAGAAAGGCCTTAATAAGGGCCTAACCGCTTGGAGAAACTGGGACGACCCTTCTCCAGGGGACTTTACAACGTCTTTAATGCATATCAATAATCCTGAAGAGGTTATGTTGAAGGGCTCAACAGAGTACTACCGAAGTGGCCCATTTGATGGCACTAAATTCAGCGGCGACCCTTCTTTACCCTCCGACTCAGTATTACAGAGCACGATAGTGTCCGACAAGGATGGATATTACTACTCGTACAGCATAAATGATAAGTCGGTGATTACAAGAATTGTGTTGAATCAAACACTTTACTTTCGTCTGCGCTTGACCTGGAACAATGATAGTCAAACATGGAGGGTGTCTTCTCAGTTGCCTAGTGATTTATGCGACAACTATAACATTTGTGGCGCGTTTGGGATTTGTAACAGTAATATGGCACCCATGTGTAAGTGTTTAGATGGGTTCAAGCCGAAATCGCCGCAGAATTGGACACAGATGAATTGGAATCAAGGGTGCGTGTACAACCAAACTTGGAGCTGCGGGGAAAAGAATAAAGATGGTTTTCAGAAATTCAGTAACGTGAAGGCACCGGACACTAAAAGATCGTGGGTTAATGCAAGTATGACACTTGAGGAATGCAGGAACACATGTTGGAAAAATTGTTCATGTACAGCTTATGCAAATTCAGATATTAGGGGAGAAGGTAGTGGATGTGCTATTTGGTTCGGTGATTTGTTAGATATACGACTCATTCCAAATGCTGGTCAAGATCTGTATATTAGATTGCCTGTTTCTGAAACAGGTACGAGCTTCAGTTTTGATTTCAGTCATAAATTTCTATATATATATCCACTTCAACTTTTATAGAGAAATTAAGTAAAAAACTTTTAGAAATGTTAAATATATAAGTTAGTTTTAATATATCATTTTTGTTTATAAGTGTGTACATAACAAGACTTTTGTTCAAGCAGATCAAGTAAAATATGTATAATTCTACTCATTACTCAATTTACTTCTTATATTATTTTTTTTTCCCTTGTCAAGCTCAAGAAAATCAAGATGATAAAGATAATTCAAAGAAAAAGGTGGTTTTGATCACAAGCACCGTTTCTTCTGTTACTGTGGTGCTATTAATTTTCATTTTCATTTATTGGAGCCGCAAAACAAAAATCAAAGGTAAGACTTATCCTAACCTGTATTGTCTTTTCGTAATCTTTTTGATGGAAAAGCTAATGCTTATTGTGTCCAGTCGTTTTGAAATCAAAGGAAAGCGTGTGATCGTAGTCCTCATACATTATTAGATGGAAACATTTCCATTTTCCCCTGTCCCAAATTCGATTAAGAACATAATACCGCCCAAAAGGCATCTTTATTAGCAACAGTTGGAAGATAATTTTGTTCATTCAAATTGTATGCATGAAAACAGAGATCATCAACAGGATCAAAGGAAAGAACAATGAAAGCCAACAAGAAGACTTCAAGCTACCTTTGTTTGACTTTGTCTCAATAGCCGATGCCACGGATCATTTCTCAAATCATAATAAGCTTGGCGAAGGTGGTTTTGGGCCTGTATACAAGGTGAGTGAGTAACATACCTGTTGATAATTAAGAAATGATCAAACTTGAAAATTGTTATCTACTTCATTTAACTTTTTTATCCACAAATGTGGTGTGTTCAGGGAACACTACCAGATAGACAAGAAATCGCTGTTAAGAGGCTTTCACAGACATCAGGACAAGGATTCAAAGAATTTAAGAATGAGGTTATGTTATGTGCCGAACTTCAACATCGAAATCTTGTTAAAGTTCTTGGATGTTGCATACAGGAAGATGAAAAATTGCTCATATACGAGTATATGGCCAACAAAAGCTTAGACTTCTTTCTTTTTGGTTAGTGTCTCTACAAAAACTAATTGTTAATTGAATATAGGGTTTCATTTTGTTCTTATAGTTCTTGCAAAATAAAAATATAACCATGAAATTTGATAGATTCTAGTCAAAGCAAACTTCTTGATTGGCCCAAGCGTTTTTCCATTATAAATGGAATTGCTCGAGGACTACTTTATCTTCATCAAGACTCAAGACTAAGGATCATACATAGAGATCTTAAGGCAAGTAATGTTTTATTGGATAAAGAAATGAACCCCAAAATTTCTGATTTTGGCTTGGCTCGAATGTGTGGAGGTGATCAAATTGAAGGAAAAACACGCAGAGTAATTGGTACATAGTAAGTATCTTTATTCATGCTAAAATCTTATTACACATTAATTAAATATCAAACTAACTATTTTATGGTTTCTTTTAGTGGTTATATGGCACCTGAATATGCTTTTGATGGGATATTTTCCATCAAATCAGATGTGTTTAGCTTCGGCGTATTATTGCTAGAGATTGTAAGTGGCAAGAAAAATAGTAGGTTCTTCTATCCAAACGACTACAATAATCTTATCGGGAATGTAAGTGACCTAACTTCATTTTGTTTTCATATAATAGAGTAATAAATAACCATTGTTTCGAAATGTTTTAGGCATGGAGGTTGTGGAAAGAGGGAAATCCAATGCAATTTGTTGATGCTAATTTGAAGGACTCATGCATTCTATATGAGGCCTTGCGTTGTATTCATATTGGTCTTTTATGTGTGCAACATCATCCTAATGATAGACCAAACATGACATCTGTGGTCATATCGTTGAGCAACGAGAATGCATTACCTCTACCAAAGGATCCTAGCTATTTAATAAATGACATCTCAACTAAAAGAGAACCTTCTTCAGAGAATTCTACATCCTTTTCTATTAATGATGTCACTATCTCAATGTTAAGTGATAGATAAACAAAATCACTTTACTTTTTACTTACATATTAACTTATTTATTTTGTAGATCATAAACTTGTATTTTATTAATCTATGTTATTAATTTGATTGTATATAAACACAAAACAAAATGTAAATTTAGTTATGAAAATTTTAATTTAAATTAATTAATGTCATTCTATTATTTTGTTATCAATTGTGAAAGTTTTAAGTTAGAATGCATTTATTTATGTAATTAATTAAAAAATTAAATAATTACATGGTCAAAATAATTAGATAAAAATAGTAGTATTAGTTATTAGAATAACGAGTTGGAAAATTAAAAATAATGATTTGGACTTTAAGTAGAAAGATTACGATAATTACATAGGAGAACAAAATATTGATTAGGAAAAAATAGTCTAATAAGTGACATGGGTCCATGACCGTTGGCTTATGACTTATGAACCTATGAAATAAGGAGATTTTGAACCTACCCTTCTCTCCTAATTTTGGATAGCACACTTTCTCCCTTCTTAGCCCATACTTTCATTTTCTCTCTTCTCTCTACCAAGATTCAAAGAGCATAAAGTTGGAACAATTTTGGAGACTCATTCTCTTTCTTTCAAGTTATTCTCTCTAAGGTTGGGTAAGCTTTTCATCTTTTCTTCTTCACCCTCTTGACCAAATTAAATTCTATCCCTCACCTCCCCATTTCTTTGTTTCTTCCATAGGTGGATCTTGATTAAGGTTTTGTAGAAGATTCTCCAAGAAAGTGCTTGTTGTGGACGATCCTTCACCATCTTCTCACTTTCTCCTAAAGTCATAGCTTGAAACCCTAACCTAGGTATGGAAAGCTTTACTAATTTTTCAATTAATTCATAATATTCTACTGTTTTATGGTTCTTATACGTTAAAATGATTGATTAGTGAATTGATTTGATAAATTATAATGTGTATCTTGAGTTGGTGTGTTGTTTGGATTGATTCTCGCGATGATATGTTATAGTTAATTCGTGATTACTCTTTATGTAGAAGTGATATGTGGATACTCTGTGTGTTCTAAAAATAGACTTAAAGGACTATAAAATGCTCACAAGTTTTACTAAAATTTGTTAAGAATTAAGGTTCGAATATTTGATTGAAGTTGGACTTGATTGTGTACTGAGAATTCTGATCTATGTGGTATTTTCAGGTTTATTAACTCTTTAAAAATGATATTAAAATTAAGAGATAGATTCATAAAGCATACAAAATTATCTTTGAAATGACATAATACCCACTCTATTACTATATAATTTTCTATGTCAAAACCCTAGGTATTTAGAGTGTATGTACAATAAGCTGAAATTTTGTTCTCCTTGGAATATGTTTTAGAAAAATATATGTTTCTCTCAATACATAGCGAGTTAGAAAGATTGGGTCACTAATTTAGAAACTAGACTTCAAGGATTATTCATGGATATAGAGTTTGTATTAATACATAAAGAATTGGTGTAAAAAAAGTTTTAAAATAAGGCTACTACATTGTTACAAATTTGACCTTCGTTTTTTTTTTTTTTTGAATATATTATGTAGATTTTCTTTATAGAGATTTGGGATATCATCTTGAAAAATAGATTCATAAAGCTTCCAGTGATATAAATTTTGTTTTATTTAAAATTCTTTTGATCATATTAAACTGTTCTTGAAGTTAGGATAGAAAAAAAGTATGTTGTTTGGAGAAAATTAAAAAGATTTTCATAAATAAAACTTTTAGGCTTAATTTGTAAGGATATATAGGAATGGATTGTAATTGATGTAGCATTATATGGGTAGAACTTAAAATACCTATGTTAAGAATAATAAGTCCATATTAACTTAGATAAGCTAAGGTTAGTAAAGTGAAGAGCAAAGAGTGCTAACAATATAATAAATTACATGTAAGTCAAGTACTTAAGTACACTTTTTTTCTACTATTTGGCTTTAATGTCTTTATTTAAGATTCTTGAAATGTTATTAATAGATTATTATACTTTCATTTTAAAAATCTCAAAGTGAAATTAGATGAAAACGGTGTTAGGATTTGATTTAAAAGAATTTTTCATTTGACTTACCTTGTTAAGGGGATTTTTGAAAAAGCTTGAAAAGACCTAACAATGGGCCATGATGAAGATGGAAGTTGACTTTTATTATTAATTCAAGTGGATAAATGAATGAATGATTATTTTATTGATAGAAATTGATTTATCTTGAGAGATTTAACAATGGGCCATAAAGAATATGGCAGTCAATCTATGTAAGTGATTAAGTAATTAAATAAGATAAATGATTAGATTGATTGATTGAGATTGATTATGCATCAAGAATCATGCATATGTCCAAAGTGGTTATTATGAGTAAATTGCATGTAAGTTTAGAGGACTAGTATGAAAGGTTAATGGGGATACCTAGAAGAGACCAAGATTGTCACACCTTCTACCTTTAATGCTAATCAATACTAATAGAATAACTTATAATGAATTTAAACTTAAAAACATACATCGATTGGTAAATGATTCACAAATAATCTGGTTATATATGGTAATTGACAACAATACACGTCCCTAGTGGCACTCCAAAGGCCAACTCCTAATGTTATAAAATGTAAACCAAACTTAATTACAAAAAACCATCCTGATGTGCATGTCCTATCATAGCATAATCCAAAAATAAAGAAAAGGTAGTAAATGAGGAACCCCAACTTAACCCTTATGCTTCTATTCAACATCACCTGCAATCTAGCATTTAGCCATTTAAGCTCATGGTATGAACACACTGTAATTAGCATAAACTCATGCCACTAACTACAAATATAAGCATAACACATACACATAATTAATAAACAATAAACAATCACAATTAGCAAACAATGACAAACAAGTATACACATCAATGTTAACAATGCATTCCTAATACTACTCTATATGCCATGTGGTACCAACTCTAATCCAGGAAGTAGGCTAAGCACAACCTTGCTAATCTCCACCTTTGCATTTAGTCATGCCACTCTAGCATGATATCTCTTTGGTAGCACGTCAAGTACTACTTGGCTTGCATAGTTAGATCTAACACGTGGGATTAGCCATCGCCACTAGAGTACTTTCGTACCAAGTAGCCCCCAAGAGGTCCAGTGACCTTACCACTTAGGTTTGCATCTACATTTCTTACAAACTTGTTTCACTAAATGATGCATGATGCGGTTTAATTAATTTATTGTTTTCTCTTGTCACAAATTTAGGTTGATGAGGATCATTCTTGCCCTTTTAGGCCTATGGACCTCATCCATGACCCGCCACAGATTCTCAAATTGAGTTGATGAGGACTATTTTCACCCCTTTGGGCCTAGGTACCTTATCCATGACCCATCATACATATATATGAGTATCCTTCTGCCCCTTCCTAGGCTCGGTCACTCAGGATAAATCCAAGGCCATTCTCATATCTCACAAACTAGGTCACTCTTCTCATTTACCCATCACTACGTAATTTTACATGTCATATATTGTCATTCACATGTGTTTTCAGCAATCACAACAACCGTATATTTTGCACAAGCACAAGTTTGCAGATAAGCAATAAATTCAATTGTAACACAACATTCACAAACAAGTAATATATTCAATTGTAGCACAACATTCACATACAAACAATAAATTCAATTGGAACACCAAAAACTCACACAACACAGATAGGATAGTACAAATGTGCTTCTATTAGCATGAGTGTGCACAGAATCTACACGAGTGTGTATAGATTCTGAACGAGCGTACACTACTTGCATGGGTTATTCTTCTTGAACATAGCCATGCTCGACACCTTACCATCAAATTTTCTTGGATTTTCACTCAGAATTTCGAACCTAAAGGGAGCCTATGGTTTTTCTATGTTTTGCATAGATACAACCAATTACACAAATAAATTCCACAAATTATCAATATAAACAAGAAACCTAATCTACGGAGCTTAATCCCTTTAGAGAACACCAAGAATAGACAATTGATAAAATCAACTATATAATTATCAATAATCTTAATAAAAGAAAAAGGTCATAGTTGAGGAGTTCAACCTCCCCTTTAGATAACTCAAGGCACATAACTTTTGGAGTTTAGAAAAAACCTTTAATCCATAAACACTAGGTCAGATTGATAAATTATTCATACCAAAGAAGTTATATCCATTGATAAGTTTTGAAGTTTTTGACCATGAATAATCTTTTAACCATCCCATCAAATAGGTAGAAGATTCATTAATTTGTGAAACATTCATTACCTTGCCAGTCATAGAGGCAGTCAAACACAAACATGAAAAATAACTAAACACTTCATCAGTTGACAAAGGTAGTTAAATACAAACACTAAGTGGGGGTCTAGAGTCAACCCCTCTACCAACAACCATAGTCATACTCATACATCTAAGTGAGATTTGTCACTCTCCCTTACCTAATGAAAAGTAGCGTAGATATATAGAATACGTTCCTCAAGGTTGTTCTTCTTGTTCTTTTGGGATTCTCTCAGAGGTTCTCCTCTTATCACGTGTTTAGAAAAACTAATTCAGCAATAAAGATCTTTTCAGTTTCTCTAGTCACTCTTTTATATAGCCCCAAAGTAGGCTCCAAAATGGGCCTTGCAGCTCCCATTGACAACCTATGTGAATTCCAAATAAAGGGTTTGATAACCCTTACAAAAGCTTTATGAGATAAAAAAATATTTAAACTATCCAAGTTTAATGCTTTGCATCAATCTTAACTTGTTTGGAGAATTTCTTGTCTTTCTATACTTAGTATCCAACTCTTTACTCCTTATATAAGAGAAAGAGATGATGTATGGACTATATTGTCTGATGTAGGATTTAAGCTATCTCACTCCTTTATATAGGAAAAGAAGGTGAGGCATGAGCTTATATTGCCTAATGTGGGACTTAAGTTTTTCCCATTTTTAAATAGCCAATTTTCTTAATTTAAATAATTAAAACTCAATCTATATTCTCCCAAAATATTATTTATTTAATAATAAAACAATTAAACCACTTATTAATAATAATTAATAAAATATAATATTTACAACCCATAATAAAATATAATAAAAATTGGGGTGTTACAAAGGTCGTTGCAAACTTTGTGTAATGATAAACCATTACCCACGTACATATATCTTGATAAGTCGCTAGCTTGTTCCATTGATCAATACTAATGTCACCCCATTGATGTTTGGCACATGTCACTTTGACAATAAGAGATGGTGTTTATTCTGTACCATGTTTAAAGTGATATATTTGGATGGTTGCTCAAGTTGTTAGAGATCTCCATGGAGTTAAGTCAATTATATATAGAACTAGAAATGCATAATTCCTCAATCATATATGATGTGGATGATAATTGTATTAGTTGAAGGCAGAGTACCTTATATATTTTAAATATTATATTTTGTTCACATCAAATATATGTAAATTATGTGGTTGTTTTATAAGTTTATCCTTCTATATCTACTATTATGTTTGACTGTTATGTTTGTGACCTTGCATTCACGGAACAGATGTCAGTATATCAATTGGATGAGATCTTCCACATTAGTTTTGATACGATGAGCCTCATATAAGAAGACCCTGTCCTCAAAGGTTTCACACCATAGTTCTTGAGTTTCATGATGGTGCTTCACCCACGATTGCTTGCCCTAGACGTCGTTAGTTCTTGTAGTGTTGTTATGACCAGTCTATGAATTATATTATGTTTATGGACTTTGTTACCCTGTTCAATCATACTTATTTTATTATTTGACTTTTTGGGATGTGATGTTTACGGGACTTTTGATACTCATTTCATGGCATATGAGACATTTATCTATTGATGTTAAAATTATCATTATTTAATTTGGTATTTAATATGATATATTATGAGTATTTTCAAATATGAAAAGAGAAATATTCTATACGTCTATTTTTTGAAATAAATTAATCAAGATTTTCTTTAAAATTAAATTCTTCCATGGTTTGAATTGTATAACGATAGTTGTTGTGAAATATTTTTTCTCTATGGACTATTTGCTAATGTTACTCTAACAATTGAATGCAAAAAATATTTTGAAAATCCTTAAATAATGAAATATTTAACTAGTAAATAATTTATGCTAAGCAACCAACAAGAATTGGGTCTAGTAGAAGGGATAGTCCCTTACAAAATGGCAAACCAAGGCTCAAATTGTACTAGGATAAGAACCTATATTTAGTATAAAATATATGTCTCGAACAATATTGCTTCCGAAGGAAGATACTTATGAGGAAAAAAAAAAAAACACATGTTAAGCATGAATCCTAACTATAACATTCATTAATATAGTATTGAAATTTCAAATTGAACAATGGTTAATAAAAGTCATTCAATCTTGTTACCTAGCCTTATCTTTCTTTTGAAAGGGATTTTTAAACATAATATGAAGGGTTTATAAAAATATCCTCAATTTAGTGTAAATAAAAATAATATATGGATTGTGTGAGAATAGAAGAATAATAAAATGTTTTATTTGTCAAATACTTAATTCTTAATGCAATAATTGGATTTAATGCAAATATCCAACACAAATGAGTTATGAGAGGTTGATACTTCTTTTATAGTTCTTGTTGACTTAAATCTACCAGAGATTTTATGATATATAAAAAACTTTTTACATTTGTTTTATGTTTGTTATAAATACTGGAAATATAGAAAGGGTTAGTTTTTTACATTAAATATTGAACTGATGTAAACAAAATTCTATATCAATTATAAACATAATTGATAGAAATTGATAACCCCCAATTTCCCTTTTTCTCCATTTCTTAGCCACTATGTTTGTGCTTCTTCTTCTCCCTCTCCCTATGACCCTTTCCCAATGCCTTATTTACTTCCACCATTATCTACCAACATCCTTCCTTTGCCCTTCTCCCATTCAAAACCACAAACCTCTTCCATTATCTTGTTCTTCCAAAAACCAAAACCAAAACCCATACATTTTTCCTATTCCGCTTAATACCCAAACCCCTGTATACACCCAAATTTGTTCCCCCTTTTTTTTACAAAAAAGAAAGAGAAGCGTGTAGAGGAAGACTCGCTCCCACCCAAGCGACCTTGAACCGCCAAGCAACTATCAACAATCTCTAGACAGTTCTACTTTTCTGAAAAGTGGCCACCAAGTTTCTACTGCTGCAAGTTGTAGGAGCATTTTGCCTCTGTTGCTGGGGACAGAAGTCATAGGAAGGCAGCTCTTATTAATGGAGGAAATCTCCCTAAAAGATCAGGGGGGAAGAAGTTGGCCTATAAAAAAGGACAAAGATTCAAAGAGAACAGGATGAAAAAAAAGGGAAACTTTGTTGGAAATTTTCTTGGAGTTGGAAATTTGGGAAGAAAATGCGTAAGGGGAAGAGGAGATGATGCTTGTCCTAGCGCTAGAAGAATAAAACAAATCAGCACAAGAAGGAGAGCGTTAGCAACAACGAAAGACCTCATGTTCGGGAATGTTGTTATTTAGCCAATCTTCTTACCTAGGGAATTGGTTGTTTACCGATTTTGCCATGTGATTTATCAAGTTATTCTCAGGGAGGGTCATCAGATGGTCCTCCCCTTTCTTTTTTGTAATTATAGTCAACCAATCATCATCGAGTCTACCACTCGGCCAAATGACTTCAACTCGACCAAACACTTCAATTGAATGACTTCGACTTGGCCAGATAACACCTCAGCCAAACACCTCGGTCGAGTGACTTCAACTTGGCCAAACACCTCTATTGAATGACTTTGGCTCGGCTAAATAACACCTTGGCTAAACACCTTAGCCAAATACCCCTTTGGGCAAATGACCCTCTAGTCAGTCAAGTCAGCCAATTTTGTTAAGTTACACCCAGCCGGTAGACCAGCCCACTACCTACATCCCTTCCAACTCTTTAAACACTAATGGACAGTCCACTCCCCTTCAATCATCTTTGGATGCCAATGGACAGTCCATCTTTTTTCTAATCACCTTTCGAGCCGTCCCAAGAATTACATAAACTTTGGATTTTCTATTGCATTAGGAGATACGTAGGAGTAAGAGGTAACTCTTGTCAAGTTCAAAAATCCAAAAAAAATATATCTTTCCTCTCCCAATAATAAGTTCTACTTCTGTTTAAGTTTGAAGGGTAAAAATAATAATTTATAAGTCATAATAATCTCACGTGTCTAATTAACGTAACCATTTTAGGACGGACGTCGTAGGATACTAACACCTTCCCTAAGCGTAATCGATTCCCGAACCTTAAATCTGATTCTGAAAGACTAGCCTTATCCTTCCCAAGCTTTTCTAATGTTTTCTTTTAAAAACGTATGTCGCGACTCAATCAAATTCATTTTTCTTTTCCTATAAAGGAACTTGAATTTCTTTTTCCATTTTTCCTTGTCCCCGTCTCGATTACAGTTGCGACAGATGGCGACTCTGCTAGAGACTTTTAGAGAGTCAAGCTTGTACAATTGGATACGTGAAATTAATGAGTTCTTTTTTATTATTTTTACCTTTTAGTTATTTTATCCATTTTTTTATTTTGCATTCTCGTCTTGATTCGCATGCTTTTATTTTATGTTCTTTATTTGGTCTAAACCTTAGTATAGAAGACATGTGAGTGCGTTATTCTATTTTGCAACATGGGAAAATTTGTGGATAATTTTCTGCACACACCACTCTTACACTATTCACACACCTTGAGTGAGGTCCTATACTTTGGCTTGAGTGCAACCTAGGGAGTAAGAGACAAGTAGTGGTAGCCACCTTGGGGAGTACTCCCTATTTGATTATCACGAAAGTCTCATCTAGAGCGTGACCCTTTCGTGAACACCTATACTTTGGATCTCCTTCCTATCTATCGTGATTTTGCAAAATGGGTATTGAGCTCTAGAGACCAAAAATTTGTAACAATAGAACATTCCATTAGTGAGAATCACATAACAAACACAGAACTCAGTAAGTTACATTGTCCACCAAGGCTCTGGACCTTTGTTTATTTCTTTAAAGGCTCTGTTCTCCATGCCTATACATTGGAAAATCCATGTCGATGTGCCTGAGTATCCGAGGTTCCCAAGCCTCCAGTTCCAATATAAGGCCCCTTACTTGTCTGTTTTAGGCTTCATGCCTATTTGTTTCAGAGGATCTATACCTATTAGTTTCAAACCCAAGACCTCGGATCATCCATTCCAAGCACCGAATCTGAAAAGGATCAGGACACTGGTAGGCTGAGTTCCTCTCGATCTCGGGAAATCGAATTTAAGAAAATGCCAAGGCACCAACTGTTGCTTGGCAATCGAGTTCCTCTCTATTTTGGGAAGTCAAGTTTAGAAAATACCAAGACACCAGTAGGTTGCAGTCACCTATTTTGATTTTGAAAGACTAGTCTTATCCTTTCCAAGGTTTTATGACGTTTTCCTTAAAAAAGTCGGTGGCGACTCCATCAAATTCATTTTTCTTTTCCTATAAAGGAACTTGAATTTCTTTTTCTATTTTACGTTGTCCCTGTCGTGATTATGGTTGCGACACCCCCTATCATTCTCCGATAACCAAAAGCTAAACCACCTATTTTTCTCCTCAAAACCAAAATCCCTTCACATTCTACCCAAACCCCAACCCTTCTCCAATGAAAATACAAGCTCAAGCTTTCCAACTCCATCATTTGTGTAGCTTTCATCACCTTTGACAAGGGAAACATGTGTAAGACCATCACCACAACCAGTATCGACTTTTGCTTGTAATAGGTTCCCTCATTGGATTATTCATTAACATCATCAAGAAAAACAATTAGGGTTCTTAAAGAATTGAGGAAAAATCAAAATAAGAAGATTAAATGTAAAATGGAAGAAGAAAAGGAATATATTAATTGCCATGAGAAAGCTTGATAAAGATGAGTGAGGATTTGCTACAGGACACCAAGGATGGTCTTGATGGGAATTCGATTTTTGAAGAAGAACTTGAAAGTGTTCTCACAACTCAAAGAGTCTCAATTATATTTCATGTAAAAGTGATTAGTACAAAGTGATTAAAATATTTTATATGGATACCTTAATCCCTTGTTAGCACTAAGTTAATCCCAAGCTAGAGGACTCAAGTCAAACTCAAAAACGATTAAGGAGAGGGGAGGCATGTCCCTTCCCTCTCCTCAAGGTGGGTGCATCTCAAAAGGGAAAATTAGGTTAATAGCCCAATTCCCTTAGTCAATCCTCTCTTTGTTGAATGACCACCTCTTAATTTGGGCCAAACTTACCCCAAAAATGGTTTACACTAAGACAAAGTAAGTATACAATAAGGGTGAACTCTTATGATCCTCTTCATAAAGGTTTAAGAAATAAGCTAACTTCACTTGAACCTCCTCTCAAGCTTCCTTATTCTTCCTTTAGTCATGGGCCCAATCCTAGGCCTACTTAGCTCCATGTTATTTTCCTTGGAATCCTTGATCTCCTCAAGTGGACTCATAACACCCTAGGCTACTTCGGTTTCTACGTTGTTGCCATAAATGCTAACATGACATCTTCAAATATAAACAGACATAAGTAGTATCTTATCACAACATAAATTTTGCAATGACCTTGGTCTTTAATAGAATCATCCATTTTTATATCCTCAAGGCTACCAAGGTACCTCCACTAACCTTCCTGCATTAGTCATTTAGACTTATATGTAGCTCAACCAATCATTATGGTTTATGCATGATGCATGATCATTATACAATAACCAATTATTCGCTTCATTCATATATTTGAACTATTCTCGTGAGTTAATTTTCACATTGTTTATGGCCTACCATTTATTTCCAAGCAATTAAATCACTTATTAAACTAAGGTAGGTTCATGGAAAAATTCCTTAAAATTCTTACCAATATTTTTTCTTAATGTTTGAAGTTTTTCTTTCTCAATAGATAACGTACATCATTAAATTTTATGAAGAACATTAATGTTCCACTTCTAAATCTTAAATATTTTAAATTACTTAAAATATTTCTCAAATATAAGATTAATTATTCAAATATAATTAAAATAAAGAGGAAATTACTGAAGTGTCCTTAATTTGACAAGGTTTCTAAATATAGTCTTTTTAATTGCATAGTAAAATCTCAATTAAATATTTTTATATCATAAAATAGAATATAACATATTTGTAAATTATGTATTCAATTATCTATTATCAAATAACAACAATAACAATAATAATAAAGTAGGAGGAGGAGAATAAACAAAAGAAGAAGAAGCAAAAGAAGAAATAAAAGTAGAAGAAGAAAAAAAAAATACAAACCATTTACAGAAATAACATAACATAGTTAAAAATCTCCATTGCTTCAAAACAAATGAAATGAAAATACAAAATACACAATGTTTAGAGAAATAATATAACATAGTTAAAAATCTCCATTGCTTCAAAACAAATGAAATGAAAATACAAAATACACAATGTTTAGAGAAATAATATAACATAGTTAAAAATCACCATTATTGCTTCAAAGCAAATGAAATGAAAATATGAAATACAAACTGTTTAGAGAAATAATATAATATAGTTAAAAATCACCAGCTTCAAAACAAATAATGACACCACTTCTAGATAGTAAAACAATTTTCTATGGTTTGTAGAGAATAACGTAACATAATTAAAAATCACCATTGCTTCAAAACAATAAACGACACCACTTCTAGATAGTAAAACAACTTTCTATGGTAATAAACCATGCACCATTTCAAGAATCTAAATATCAAGCTACAACCTTTTTCCAATTAAAAATCATAAGAAATCATAGAGCACTTAAAAGTCAAATGTAAAACAACTTTCTATGGTAATAAACCATGCACCATTTCAAGAATCTAAATATCAAGCTACAACCTTTTTCCAATTAAAAATCATAAGAAATCATAGAGCACTTAAAAGTCAAATTACTAAACTCTACAGTACCCCCAACTTGAAGCACAAACATAAAATCACAAACTTTGTGTTTATTTTCAAGCCTCAAGTTCCTAGCTTTCATAAATATGCCTTATTTTCCCAAAAGATATTTGAGCAAAGAGAATTGTACAATTTACTGAAACATATTCAATAAGGAAATCAATATGCGAGTTCATCACCTACTTGTTTTTAAATAGAGTTTTACCTGCTCAAATGAATGAATTGTAAACCATAGGACCTACCATTTTAAAGCTCAATGAGTGTAGTTTTCAAATATATTTTTAATTTTTGCCAAGGTTTTATACATAAGAAAAAGAAAAAACACTCACTACAGTAGGTCCAAATTACAACAAGATTTTAGAGGTTATTTCTTAACATTTTTTTAGTGTAACTCATTCCTACTATGAATTTGCAATAATTTATTTTCCATCAATATATATAAGGAAATATAAAAATCATGTGGATAACATGATATCACCACTATCATAACACCTCAACCAACACATTTATAAGCTAAATACACCATAAAAATAACAAATAGAAATATGATAAATTTTCCTTAACTATAAAGACTTTTAAGGTAGGGCTTTGGAGAGGGAAAAAGAAACGGAAGAACCTAATATCCATGAGTAAGTTTCCATAGGACCAATCCAAGTATCCCTACAGAATAAAACCAACCAAAAGAGATTAAGAAAAAGGGGGGAAAGCATTTAGTGAGAGAATGAGAAAGAAGAGGAGAAACTCTTACCACAATTTGAAAACAAGGGACTGATTGAAGGAAAATGGAAGTCCAAAGATTCTAGTTCCAAGCCTTGTATCTCTTAGGCTCCAGAGAATGGAGGGAGAAAAGGGAAATGTTAGGAGAGAATGGAGAAAAGAAGGGGAAAGGGGGAACGGGTGAGGACTAGCTAGGTAAGAGGAGAGGGTTTTGGGACTTATATTTTTTGTTAAGCACTTTTTGGTTTTAGGTGGGTTTAAGAAAGGTGATTTGGTCTAAAAATTAATTTTCGCCCTTTTGGTCGTTGATTCAAAACCTTTCTGATTAAGATGTGTAAAAACATGTTGGAAAAAGTAAAAAAGTGGTTACACTTTGTGATAATGATTCTTTTATTTATTTTATTATATATATATAAATAAATAAAGACTCCATCTTCATCTTAAAAATATTTAATTTAATAAGTAATAATAGCATGGTATTTCGAATTTCTTATCTAAAATTTTGTTTTTTTTAAACCATTCAATTATATATAAAAAGAGTAGTATAAAAAAACAAATTTTTATAATTTATCTAATCTACTAGAAACCTTGTTTAATTTTAGGATCACAGTTTTTTTTTCATACCAAAAAACTTTTAACAATTTTTATTTTAATTAGAAGAAAACATAACAAATGAAAGAAAAGAAACTTTTGGATTGTTGAATAACAAAAAAAACTTGAAAAAAAAAAACACCTGAACCATCATAGTATTTAAAATATAATTCAAAAAAAGAAAAGAAAAGTTGGTTATTGTATTATTTATTATTTAAAGATCTGGATCTAAAAGACCAGTAGTTTTTTTATTTCTTTTTCCTTTTCGAAGTTGGCCACTTTTTTATCTTTTTACCTAGCTTAAGGTGTTAATGACAAATTAAGACTAATTTGACATTGAGAAATTGATTATATTATGTTGGGAGAAAATTTCATTTCTTTGGATAATTTCTTGAGAAATGCACATTTGATACTAGATTAAAATTAATATTATTTTAATCAATTGTGTTAGAATCAATTTTAATTTTCACATAAACTTAATTATAATTGATAATGACTAACTATAATTAATCTTATAAATTTTTTGATTGTTTTCTCACTTTGACAATGTAATTCTACATTGTAAACTTCACAACACAATACAAGTTTTAGTTAAAACTCCTACTAAAATTTTTGCAAAAAATTATATAAGTTCACTTAATTAATCTTTCATAAATAAATTTAGGTTTCCTCTTTCAATGATATTCAGTCAGTCAGGTTTAAATCAAATATTAGAAAATGCATGTATTAAAAGTTTGCATGCAATACTCTTATATACTTTTACGTGATTTTTCGTTGTGTATAATTATTATTTGTAAGCATTTGCTTCTCTTTCTCATAGATGCATAATGTACATCATTGTGCACATACTTTTATATTGTTCAACATGTTTACTTTTTTTACTTGTGTTTGTGTGGTGATCACGACATTCATGCTATAAGAGCATATGATGTGCAGTTAATGGTGTATGTAAGTATTCTTCATTGACATGTTGTTCACACCCCTAGCTTAGACTAAGAGGAAGAGGGCATGTTTGCAACTTCTCAATAGTAGATCATAGGATTAAAGTATTGGCCAACTAGGAGTCATTTTAGGTGCACTTTGAAACAAAGACATAAAAGTGTCTATCCCTTATGTATTTTGATGATAATAAAAATTATTGATAAAAAATGATGACTAATCTTTTTGTTGTACCTATAAAAGTTCATGAAACATACAAGTCATCTAAGGCATATGAAAATATGGCTTATGTTTGGATGTTTTTCATGTCTGGATGCTTTTTGGACCAAAGCATCCAAACATATGTTTTATAAAAAATGTTCATATAAATAACAATATAAAAAGTGTCCATACCAAAAGCGTCCATACACTAAGCTTTCGTATTGCTTATCTTTGTTAGAAATAGACTTGCACTTACACATATATTCTTTAATGCTTATCCATCTTGATAATATATGCTTGCTTACATGCTAACGTTTATTTTTACTCTAATGTTTTTTGTGTTGCTTGTCTTATTAATAGGAAAGAGGCAATGTTTTATTTCAGCTTTACACTTGAGTAAAAAAACAAATCAATGTTGATAAAGTTCTACACTAATTAGAAGCTTAGAAGAATAAGCCAACAAGAAGAAAGAACTTTCTTTGCTCGTACCCTATTTGATCATGTTTAAAGAAAGAAGCTTGCAACTTTGTTGCACATTTTTCTCTCTGTTCAGAAGAAGAAAATATCATTAGAATTCCCCATGCAGAAGATATCTTAGACATTTATTGCCAAGATATTCTCATCCTTGAAGATCATCAACAATCATCTTCTCAACATGATATATATATTTACATCTAAGAAGAAAATAAGGTTTACGAAATTGACGAAAAAACTTTAAGTGATAGTCATACAAGAATACCTTTTGGATGCTAAAAAAAAAAACTCCCAAAAAACTTGACTGCTAAATATTAATTTATTTTGTTTGTGTATTTGCTTTGTTTTAACAAACTTAAAGCTCTTTTTTAAATGTTGTATGCTACTAAGTGAGTTATCTTATAAAAACTCTTTTTACATCTTTGTGAAAGACTGGATGATCTTAGTGTTAAAAAATACTTGATTTATTTGTAATTTAGGTTGTAGATTACAAGTGGTTGTAAAGTCTAAAGAGGCTTGAGAATACAAGTTATAAGTCAATTAGACTTAGAAGAAAAATTCTTTAGTGAAAGATATTGAATCTAGCTTTAAGTTGTAGAATTAATAAGGAATAAATATCTAGTGTTGATCTTTATATCCCCCTCCTTATTATCTTATTATCACATTTTTGGACACTTAACATATAACCTTTATTTTGAACTTATATATCCTTGTGAAAAGATTTTAAAAAGTGTTTATATTCGCACACAGTTCAATCCTCCTTCTTGCGTATATCTTGTTTATTTTAGGTCTTTCCCATTTTGAATTGTATCTTACTATCTTCTCTTGATAGTTGACTTATAACATGTATTGTTTTGAAATACTTAAATAATTGGTATCTTTATTTTATATCACCTTTGATGGTATATATATAAAAACAAATACCTAATTCGTTAAGACCAACAAAAATAGTTATATTAGTTAATTTTAATTAGAAATATCATAAATTTAAATTTTATTTCAAAAATACTCGTAGAATTAAATGGTTTAAGTGGTAGTTATATTTAATGATATTACTCATAATTCAAGAGATGACTTTTTTAATCAATGAGTGTGTGACATGTATTATCAATAGTCCAATGAATGCATTCACTTTAATAAGAAATGAGTGAATATTTCATTAATAGACTTGAAAATAATTAAGGATATAAAAGAAATGAGTAATTAATACATTTAAAAGTAGGTATATGTTTCTTATATTTAATTAAAAAAATGTTTCTATTTATTTCTTATAAATAAAATTGGAGATAATATTATAGTTTGTAGTGTCGTATGATCTAATTCAATAATTTTTCATTTATATTTATACATGAGGTATTATTTTAATATTTATGTCGTAATTATTCACTTTTAATTAAGTTCGTTAGAACATTTATTTTTTATCACAAAAAATTTAGACATATTTTCATAACTTAAATTAAATAAATTTTCTTTAAATTTTAATCTTGTTCGTATTTATCATTATTTGGTCTATTGTGGCATCATAGTACAATACAAAACAAACATTTGCAGTATACAATGAGTTAGAACAAAATCGAGCGCAATGTGTGATCAAAATCGAAATACTAAGCGAAATCAAAAGTGAAATTAAGTAAGGACATATCAAAAAGAAAATAAAATTATTTAAATTGTTGTATTGATTTTGATTCCCCATAAAATAATTAAACAAAAGAAAGATCAGGTTGTAGCGGCTGAAAAAAAAAAAAAAGTGTAAGAAATCATATTAACTACTAGCAGCATGTTGTAACCGCCAAATTTGAACACTAGTAAAAAAACCTCATTTTTTTTAGTGTGGCAACGGGTATGTAGTTCACCTTGCCTTCGAAGAGTCAACATGAGTAGAGCTCTTAATTGAGTCACCCTCAACCTTCAATCCTCCTCTGTTGGGCCTCCACTTAACCCTATCAAAATACAACACCTTTATGTGTGGGCTATTTTCAGGCCCAACCTACTCAATGAAGTATTTTAAGAGGTAAAGATCGGGCTTTTGTAAGTCCAGCTCTTCTCCCGTTGCTTCATTTGTTACCTACTCATAGTTTTTTCTACTTTTCTTTCTTACCAAATCAAGAATCCTCACTTTTCTTCTCATCTTTTGTATTTATAAAATATGTGGGTAATACGCATAAAGTCTTAAATTAGAATTTCAGTATCGTCGTTATATTTCTTACTTAAAAAAATATATTATATTATATAATAGTATATTAAATATGTTTTATTTCTTAAGTTTCGTATGTGTATTTTACATAACTGGATTTAACTTTAAAATATTAAATATAAATAATATAGTTTACATGAACACATATATAGCATTATGCTATTATATTAATAACTTTTAAAATAACTATTCCTGTTCTAAATAATATATATTTATATTGTATTGGTAGCTTCCTAAGAAAGCCTTATCCAACATTTTTTATAATTTAGCTTTTATTTATTTTTACTTGAGTGGTGGCTTTTAAAGAAAGCTAGAATCTTCCAAAAAAAAAAAACCTTATTTAAAAAATATATATAATTGGCTATGAAAATATTACTAAATAGTATTAACATTACATATTTTGCATAGAACTTATGTTTAACTTACGTAATCTATCTAATAAATATTAGATATAACCCTAAATACTTATATAATGTTAATACTATATATATTGACAAATTAATTTACTTAAATTCAAAAATAAAACATTGGAGCAAAAATGAGGATATTATATTTCTTCTCTTCTTTTAAAAAACTTTATCTCTAAAATATAATTATTAAAATGACATTTTAATAACAAGTGGCTTTCTTATATTTGGACTTTTCGGTGCTATGAGCTTTTTTTTATAAGGGACCAGGATTAGACTAATTAACAACTCTAAACATGAGTAAGACACAAATACAAAATCATAAAATTGTAATCAATAAAAAATTAGCAATACATTACAAAATATAATTATAATATATTAAATTAAAATAAAGATTAAAATTGAGCTATTAATTCCTTCCCCTTCCCCCAAGTCACCGGACCCTTTCTTCTAGAAAAAAAATTAATTGTAATCTTTATTTATTTATTTATTGGTAAAACTGTAATCTTTATTTTAATTTAATATATTATAATGACAATTTACATGTTGTCAGTTTATGGCGCCATTTCTGTCTGCATGCCCGTCTTACTACGCAACTTGACTTTGGAATTTATGAAGGAATACCTTTGTTCAAGTCAACTGATGCAACACTCGAGCGAGACCAAGGCAGGTGAGATATTTATTTGGATTACCTGGGCCCACAGAAAGAAAGGAAACTCAATCTGCTAACTTTATTTTCCAATCTTTATAAAATTAGATATAAATTATAATAAATTGTATAATCTTATTTTTTTTATTTATCCTTTTGCATAACATCATTTATTATATTATATATTTCCTTTTCATATAAAACTAATAATATATAAGAAAAATTAAAAAAGTTATAGCCATTGGATCAACCGCAAACCATACAACACTCTGCAGTTATTCTCTTCGTCTTCACATTACACCAACACTCTGCAGTGAAGAGCCAATATAAATTCCTCTATAACTGAGTGTTTCTGTGCAGCAATTAACTCAAAATGACCCTACCTTTCATGCTTTTTATGCTAGCTCTTTTCTTTTCATCTGAAATTTCCTCCGAAACTGACACCCTCATCCAGTTTCAGTCACTTCCTGATGGAACCACGTTAGTTTCCGAAGATGGAACCTTCGAGTTGGGTTTCTTCAGCCCAGGTAGTTCCACCAACCGCTACCTAGGAATCTGGTTCAAAAACATCACTCCAAAAACCGTTGTTTGGGTAGCCAACCGTGACAACCCAATCAACAACAACTCCAGCAGGTTAACCCTAACCAAAGAAGGAAACCTCGTCCTCCACACCAAAAACGACACCGTTCACTGGTCAACAAATGCACCAGCAAGAGCGGTGAGTTTTGTAGCACAGCTCTTGGATTCAGGCAACTTGGTTCTAAGAGACGAAAAAGACAACAATTCACAAAACTACTTGTGGCAAAGCTTCGACCATCCTTCGGACACGCTTTTACCAGGAATGAAGGTAGGGTGGGAAATAACAACGGGCCTCAACAGGTACCTCACCGCTTGGAACAATTGGGACGACCCATCTTCTGGTCACTTAACTTGTGTCATTGCAAAAACCAATATTCCTGAAAAGCAAATATGGAATGGCTCAACAATGCTCTATAGGAGTGGCCCTTGGAATGGCACGTTCCATTGTTCAGGAATACTTTTGTGAACGGAAATTTCCAATACTACCCCAGGAATACGTCGCTAATTTCCAGAATTATCCTCAACCAAACCGTTTACGTTCTTCAGCGTTTCACTTGGGATGAGGGAAGTCAACAGTGGAAGTTGGATTTAACTTTTCCCAGAGATGATTGTGACAGCTATAAGCGTTGTGGCTCTTTCGAGTACTGTGCCATGATGGGTATGTCCTCGGTGTGCGAGTGTTTGCGTGGATTTGAGCCAAAATGGCCTCAAAACTGGGTCGCAAAGAATTGGGGTCAAGGGTGCGTGCTTAGTAGTAAAAGTTGGAGGTGTAGGGAGAAAAATAAAGACGGTTTCGTGATGTTTAGTAACATGAAGTTTCCAGACACAAAAACATCTTGGATTAATAGAAATATGACACTTGAGGAATGCAAGGCTAAGTGTTGGGAAAATTGTTCCTGTACGGCTTATGGTAATGCAGACATCATTGGAAACGGAAATGGTTGTATCCTTTGGTTCGGCGATTTGGTGGACATGAGACAGCTTCCAGATGCAGGGCAGGATCTGTATGTTAGATTGGATATCTCCGAAATGGGTATGGGATTTTATTTTGTTTTATCTTGTAGTCTTGGTTAAAACCAACTTATTATATGTTAACATTTTTATTTATTTTTTACTTTCATCTGTATTGGCTATTTATTACTTATTTCATTTCTCTGTGAGGCGAATCAAGATGCAGAACGTGGTTCTTCTAAGAAAGTGGTGGTTGTGGTCACAAGCATTGTTTCATCTATTGTTGCAATGCTAGTAATTTTTGCCTCATTTACCGGAGAAGTAAAACCAAAGGTAACCTTTCTTAACCTAACTCCTTTCTCACCACTATTATTTTTAGTGCTATATTTTTTATATAATAATTTTTATTATATTTTTTCCAATCCTATTTATTAATTTCTTTTTCCTACATCACATTATTTATTCTACACTTATTTTTCTTTTTCTTTTTATCTTATCTCTCGTGAAAAAATAAATTATACACTAATACTATAAAATAATTTTACACTATTATCCCATCACAAATTACTATATATAATAATTTTATTAATTTTTATAATAATTATCTTAAAAATTCTATTAACAATTATATATATCAGATGAAAGTGTAAAACTATGTGATTATTAAACTCATACTTATTTTTTGTTTTTTTTTTTCTATTGAGAAACTTAGTGGTGACCCTCAGCAAAATTGCAGTGAGTAATCACCCAAGGCTCCATTTTTAAACGAACATCAACTTTTTTATTTATTTATTTGGTCTCAATAAAAATTAAAATGAAAATTTTATATAATTAAAATTATGTAAAATATTTATGTAAAAAATAAAATAATCTCCAATAATTAATCAATTATTGGGTGATGTTTTTGATTTCCAACAAAAAAATTTATCTACAATTTTAGGAAAGAGAAATGCTTATTATTAAGAAAAACAATTGCAAGGAAACATTATAAGGTTATTATTTGCTTTTCAACAAATTAACAATTTTATTCTTTCTTTTTTTATTTTTTAAATAACAAATAACACATTACCAAATAACAAATTATTATTTAGATATAACATTAAAAATAAATAAAAAATTATGATATATTATTTCTTTCTATTTTTCTTCATATGAACCTCTCTCGTTATTAATGTAAATAAATGTTTTATATTTCTTTCATTCTTTCTCTCAAGTCTTTCCATCTTTGTTCTCTCTCCCTTTAATCTACTTATTGTCTCACCCTATCATACCACTTAAATGTGTAAACACATTTACACAAAACAATTAATCTACTTATTGTCTCATCATGTTGAACCGCTTCAATGTGCAAACACATTTATACAAAACAATTGTGCCACCCCACTACTAGCCGTGTCTTCTTATTGAAAATCTTTGTCTTACTCTTTTTAATATCTCTCTCACACTTTGTGTCTTGTTGATATCATGGTTATGCCTTTCGCCTTTTTCCTTTTTCACGATAAAGAGAACTAAAACATGGACTAGTGTTAGAAGGTAGTGACTGGATTCTCCTTATGTATGTATAACTTAAATAATAATATTAACTATTTCAATTATTATTGTATACTAAAAGAAATTTTTTGAAATTGAAATTGTTAAAATCTTATTTTCAATTTATTATGTCACAAAATAGTAAATAGTCTTACTTTGATTGTTATTAAAAATATATTTTTTAAATTTTAATTATGAACAAATTATTATTAATAATTTTACAATTAAAAAAATAATATTTAAATAATTATGAGGATATATTTTTTTTGATTTTTCAAATACATAAAATATCTGAGGGACAACTTAGGCTTATTGAGTTTACAATTTGTCACCCTCAAGTTATTGTTTGTTGCCATAATACACGTTTTAATGTTTAATAACTTTCTTCATATAATCTTATTCCAAACTATGACTATAAAAAATGAAATTGAAAGGTCTCCACACAACAATAAAACATTTGAGTTTTTAAATATTTAATTTTTTAATTAAATCCTGTTTTCAATTCCTTCGTCTTTTTCCAACAAACCTTAATTATTCAATTAGCTAGTAACACATTTTTTTATATACTATTTTCGAACTTACTATTATTGTTGAGTGAGCTTTGTAACTATCACGAAATAAAGAATAGAATCTATATAATGGATCCCAGGTGAATTTCACTCATTAATAAGCAATATATTTCTAAAATATTGTATGAATATAATTTTTTTATGTAGTTAAACATTATTGTATATACAAAAAAACTGAGCACACAAAACTTTAGTGTCTATTCACTTTTAGAAAGACAGTTTTACTCTCATTTATATATTGTTTTCACTTTTAAAAAAACGTTACATTGTTTTTAGTTTTTACTTCTCAATATTTGTATAAAAAAATATAGAAAATAACCTTTTATTGTTTTACGTAAAGTTGTTTGGCTGTACCCAAAAAAAAAGAAAAGTAAAGTTATCGTAGGATATTTTTCACAGGAAAATGTATAGCGCAATTGCAGACAGTTT
This sequence comes from Mucuna pruriens, assembly GCA_025330945.1. NCBI lineage: Eukaryota > Viridiplantae > Streptophyta > Magnoliopsida > Fabales > Fabaceae > Mucuna > Mucuna pruriens. The sequence goes on from JAENHJ010000027.1 coordinate 310,669, forward strand.
GCACAAACTAATAAGATACACGTGCATTCTTCTGTGCAATATTTTTTAATTTTACTACTAATTTTAGTTACCATTTAAATTAGTAGTTAAATTTTAGTTAATTAATTATTAATTAATTAAAATATTATTTTTTCTAACTAAATTTAAGTTATATTTATTTATATTTTTTATTACTATAAATTACCTAAAATATAACTACAAATTTTAAAAATTAACTACAAATTAATTAATATTATTTTCTTAGCTAATTTGCTACTTATTTCATGCTATTATTAATATTATAATAATTTTGTAGTTAATTATTTTTACTAGAAATTAGTTACAAAATAACTATTAATTTTAAAATTAGTCACAAAATTATTTGGTAACAAATTTTAAATTTTCTAATAGTGTCTCTTGTATGATCGTGTGAAAAAGATTGATGAGTGAATTTGAAACATGTTGAAAAGTGACAAATTTTATAGTAAATTGGTAAATGGTGCGTTATAATTTTTTATTTTTAATTTTATGATAAAAATTTATTTTGTTTTTTATTTAAAAAAATTATTTTAATCATTTAATTTTTAAATTTAAATAAATATTATCCTCTCAATATGATTTTGAATTATTTATTTGTTGATTCAATATGTGAAATTTGATATGATTTTAAATTATTTCACTACAAGATTTTTTTTATTTTACTACTAATTTTATTTAAATTGGTAGCTAAATCCTAGCTAATTAACTATTAATTAACTAGAATATTGTTTTTTCTAGCTAAATTTAAGTTATATTCATTTATACTTCTTATTACTACAAATTAGCTAGAAAATAACGAGTTGTAGCTGATAGTAAGGAGCTGTCTGAAGTACGAGGGCATGCTACAGCCGAGAGTGAAATACGAAAGAGGTACACCAATGAGATCAAGGCACTTAGGCTAGAGAACGACGAGCTTCATGCTCAATTTTGGCGCGTAAACACTAGTCACACAACTACTCGAAACCTCGAGGGGATTGTAAAAAACAAAGCTCGAGAAGCTTGTTCAGTAAAAGTGACGCACGCATCCTGGTCTTGGGACACCAAGTACACCCCACATACAGGAATATCCCTTCGTGGATGGAATCATAGAAGCCCTCCTGCCAAAAGGTTGGAGGAGTGTCTACCTAGATAAGTATGACAATAGCTCGACTCTTAATGAGCACCTTGCAAAATACGTTACTCGGGTGAACCTGTTCAGTAGTGAGGATGTCATCCTGTGTCGAATATTCTCAACGTCATTAAAAGGATTGACCTTACATTTGTACACCCAATTGTCCACAAACCTATAGACCGGTTCACAACATTGAAACAAAAGTTCAACACACAATATTCGATCAATCATCCTCACCATCTCACCCTTATAGCCTAGGTCAATCTACAACAAAGTGAAATCAAACCCCTGTATTCCTTCATGGCACTATTCTTGGACATCTCTATTAAGATCTGCGACCTCAAACCCCAGGTCCCCCTTCATTCCATGTTCATGGCATTGAAAGGAGGGCAGTTCTCGGACAATCTATGTAGGGATCCCCCCACAACCATCGACGAACTAAGGATGAGGGTCACTAACTACATTCAGATGGAGGAGATGGTCGAGTTTCACAATAATGTCTGTGTTGGACAATCCTTAGCAACATGCAACACCAAGGAACACAGGTAGTCTGGTTGAAGCAGTGGGAAAAAGGGATGAAGCGAGGGGCTAACCTGAGAACCAAAGTATAAGGTTTTCACTCCCGTCAACGCAAGTCAGGCCACACAATTCAAGGAGGCATGTAGCATTGACGAGGAGGCATGGGCACACCACCGAAGGGTGCCTAACACTACGGGACAAGATAGAAGAGTTAATCTAGGCAAGCTATCTCCATAAATTTGTGAAAAGAGAGGTTGATCCCTGTTACTCAACACAAAAATAGAGTGAACACTTTCCCTAAAGGGAACGAATCCCGAGATGGGACACAACCCCTTGTCGTGCTTGTACACCTCGGCGAAAATAGATGCCCCAGCATGAAGGCACCTTGAGACTAAGAGGTGTTATCAACACCATAGTAAGGGATTTGTCGGTGGGTCTTCGATCTTGGCCAAAAAATAATACTTGAACACTATCAACAACATTGACATCAACCCTGACCAATTCGTTGAAAACTCCCCCTTATCACCTTTATTGACCAAGACCTCGTTAGATCTAACCTCGAACAAAATGACCCCATGGTAATCCCATCGAGGTTGCCACTGCTTCCATGGGGTCATTTTGGGATACGACCATACCACGACTAGTTGATAGGGTTCTCGGGGGAATGTGTTGATACATGCGAATACATCGACCTCTTCACAACTTTTGAAGATCCTTGCACGCTTTGCACAATTTCAGTCTGCTATCTCGTAGTGGAGTTTGACACATCCTACAATGTTTTGATCAGCCGACTAGCATTGAACACTTTAGGCACCAGAGTATCCACCCCATAGTTGGTCATGAAGTTCCCTTCCTTGAATGGCTAAGTGGTGACCATAAAAGTCGACCAAAAGATGACTCGACAGTGTTATGCCAACAACCTCAAAGTAGGGACCAAACCCCCAAGGGAAGACAACATCTTAGCACATGTCAAGATCTTGACTGATGTGTAGCTCAACCTTAGACCTTCGATTGAGCAGGGGGTCGAACCCATAGAGAAGTTGGAAAAGGTTTCCTTGACAAATGACAAACAGTACACTCAGGTAGGGGAAAAGATGCAAGGGCCACATCGAGAATAGTTGATATCTATCCTCTAATAGCACGCTGACCTATTCGCATGGTAGTCGTCTGATATTCTGAGACTAGATCCCAAAGTCATCTGCCACAGACTCGCACTATGTGTAGAGGCTAAACCGATTGCACAATGAAAAGGAAGATAGGTGGAGACAAGCAAAATGCCATAGAACAAGAGACTGCCAAACTCAAAGTCGTCCATTTTATCAGGGAGGTTAGCTATACCACATGGTTATTCGATGTGGTCCTCGTCAAGAAGAGTAATGGAAACTGGTGGATGTGCATCGATTATGTCAACCTGAACAAAGCATGCCCCAAAGATTTCTACCGCTTGTTGAGCATAGATCGATTGGTAGATGGAGCATCTGGCTTTCAAGTTCTTAGTTTTTGGGACGCATACTCTGATTACAATCATATCAAGATGTATCCACTAGATGTGGAGAAGAAAACCTTCATGACAGACTGATTGACCTACTACTATCAAGTCATGCACTTCAATTTGAAGAAAGTAGGGGCCACCTACCAATGTCTCATGGTTAAAGTCTTTGCCAAACACATCAGCCATAATCTTGAGGTGTATGTGGATGACATGGTCATCAAGTCACTCGACCTTAAGGAACACAACAAGGACCTCGAGGAGATATTTGTCTAGATTTGATACGATATGAGGTTGAACCTGTACAAGTGCATGTCCAAAGTCCAAGGGGGTAAATTCTTCGGGTTCATGCTCACGCATTGACAAATGCGACACCATCATCTAAATGAAAAGTCTCCAAAATGTAAAGGAGGTTCAAAGACTAACCAATCAACTAACCTTATTGTCCCACTTCTTGCTATAAGTAGATGAGAAGGCTCGACCATTCTTTTAACTCCTAAAGTTGATCTCTTTCCACTAGAATGACGAGTGCGAAAAGGCCTTTCAGGACTTCAAACAGTTCTTAGCCTTGCCACTTGTCCTGACGAGGCCAGTTGAGGGTCAAGACCTATATCTCTATTTAGTCATCTCAGAACACGCTATTAGTACGGTCATAATCCAAAAGGAAGGCAAAACATAGAACCCAATATACTACATTAGTAAGAAGCTGCAAGATGTCAAATCTCAGTATCATATGATAGAGAAGCTTGTCCTCGCCCTTGTAACCTTTGCTAGATAGCTATGCTCATATTTCCATTCTCATACCGTGGTCGTCTAGACTGACCACTCCATTCGACAACTCCAAAAGCCTGAGTTGGCAGAAAGAATGATGGCTTGGTCAATTGAACTTTCCAATTTTGTCTTCAAGTTTGAGTCGAGAGGGGCAATTAAGACCTAAGCACTGGCTAACTTCCTAGTTGAGATGACCTCGGTCGTATGCATGGTGGATTTAACATGTTGATGACTCGTCTAATCCAAAAGGTGGAGGAGTTGGAGTCATTCTTGAAGGGCCCGTAGGCATCACTCTAGAGCACTCACTGAAATTTGACTTTAAAGCCTTAAACAACCAAGCCGGATACGAAACCCTCTTGCAGGACTCAACCTGGCCCGAGAAGTTGGAGCATGACGAGTACGCTGTCACACCAATTCACAACTAATGATTGAGCACATCAAAGGGACATACCAATCAAACTCGAGCGTGAAAAAATTCTCAATTGCCCAAACATGCATTATTACAGAGCACTCCTCAATCTGATCGAATTGAAGAGGAGAAGGCATTCACGCCTAAGTGTGTGCTCACCGAATACGCTTTGGACTACCAATGCAAATTGTTAAAGGAACAAAATTAATGCAAAGATAACAAAACATAGTGAATACCATCTTTTCTCATTAGATAGAAATGAAAAATACAAAGAGGCGCTCATATTACATTTAAGTCTCATCCATAAACATCTCTTCCAAATCCACCATCGCGCCGCCTTTCATATATTTGTGGACACTTAGAGTGGTTGCGTCTAAATTTGGCACGATCTTCAACAACTGGCGAAGAGCCTTCACGAAATCGGCCAGGTGCTCGGTCGTGATAGCTGACTCAACAACCTCCAAGTCTATGGCCGATTGCTTCATTTCGGTCCGAGACCTTGCCACTGTGCTTTGGCGGTTGTCGCTCTCGCCTCTACGGTTTGTCAACTTTTCACCAAGGACTTGACCTTCCCTTTTTCTTTGGTAAGTTCTTCATCCTTGGTCGATAACATCTTCTCCTTATTTGTCAACATGGCTTGAGTCGTCGAGACATCCTTCAACAATACATCTAAGGTTCGCTACACACTTGCCATTTCTTCCTACAAGGTAGCGCATGCCTTCCGAAGCCTCTTAAGGTCCGCTGCTTGGACACCCTACTCTTTGAGTTGTTGCTACGAGTGTTTGAAGGCCCCATCCCAAAATTGGGTTATCGCCCAAGAGCAGGCATGGAAGATTGCCACTGCTTCCATGGTTGTGCTGGGCCTCTGTCACAACCATTTTTGTGACGACAGCAAAGGTTTTGGGAATGTTGGAGGATAGGCCGAGATCAACTTGGCCCGAGAAGGGGAGTCGCCACCAGTGTTTTAGGAACACTGGAAAACCAAGGATGGATACGACTAGGTTGCGAACCAGCTGGGTCCGGAAGTTGGTTACGCGTCGGGGGCAGGGGGTGCCCCCAACACATCTGTCACTCGGCAGTTACCTAAGGTTGAGCTAGGGTGATAAGATTGGTATACTTAAAGATCGGAGAGCCGTACACAAATTATGCGCTAAAGAAAAATGATGAATAAATAAGTAGTTAAAATGATCATACAATCAAATAGACATTTCTATCTAATAAGTCTATTCCTAAGGGGAAGTCTGGGGTTTTTTGGTTGACAGACTCGCAAGGGGTGTGCCTCCTCTGCCTACGTACCTCGAAGAGCGAGGATTCAGAGCCCACGTAGTTCTAGGTGGGTTCCTAGGCTTGGGTAAGTCAATGGCCGAGATGAATTTAGCCAAGACCATGGGAAAGGAAGGGAAAGTTGAAGGTTAGGGCCGAGATGTACTCGGCCCCAGTTGGTATAGAGGGAGATTAGATGAAGCTGAGACCGAGACGAACTCAGCCTCAAAGGTGTAGGGGAGGGCCGAGAAGGACTCGGCTCCAAGTGAGAGGAGAACAGAGTAAGCCAATTTGAGTCCTAGTCTACTTAGATATATTTCTAGTTCATCTATAAAGAGGAGAAGATAAGGTTACCTGGCCGTAGTCGTGATGTCTTCCTGTCCCTTCTCCGAAGTAGTTCGTAGGGTTCCGATATTGATTTGTCCTAGTTCTCGAGTACTCCTCTCTTTGGGTGAAAATGTTTTTTTTTTCTACCCTCACTCCTTCGGAGTGAGGTCTTACATAGGCTATGGGACGGGCTTCGACCTCTCTCCTGATGAGAGAATATTTTATTATATTTTATATTTGAATTTTGAATAGCTAACAGGTTTATCCTCTGATTCTTGGGATGTGAGAATATTTTATTATATTTTATATTTGAATTTTGAATAGCTAACAGGTTTATCCCCTAATTCTTGGGATGAGAGAATATTTTATTATATTTTATATTTAAATTTTGAATATCTAACAGGTTTATCCCCTGATTCTTGGGATGAGAGAATATTTTATTATATTTTATATTTGAATTTTGAATATCTAACAGGTTTATCCCCTGATTCTTGGGATGAGAGAATATTTTATTATATTTTATATTTGAATTTTGAATATCTAACAGGTTTATCCCCTGATTCTTGGGATGAGAGAATATTTTATTATATTTTATATTTGAATTTTGAATATCTAACAGGTTTATCCCTTGATTCTTGGGATGAGAGAATATTTTATTATATTTTATATTTGAATTTTGAATATCTAACAGGTTTATCCCCTGATTCTTGGGATGAGTATCTTCCCTCACCGCTAAGAATCTCCAGGGTCTGTTAGTGGCGACAGCTGTTATAGCTGTTAGACGTGGTCAAATGGGTCACGTGGCGGCTGGATGACTCGGTCTCGGCCCAATCAGAGGTTGACTCTGGGCGAGACCGAGGTTTGACTGGTCAAACCGAGACCGATTCGGCCTCGGCCAGGGGGTGTTAACGGGCTCTAAAATGGGCTGGCTGTATTGGGTCGAGGCTGGTTCGACTAGGCGACTCGCTGAGACCGTCTCGGTCTCGGCCAGGGGTGTTATTGGGCTCTAAAATTGGGCCGGACATTTTTGGGGTGCTACAGCCTCGCTTTCACCATCAAATCTCAATCTCATGTTGACATGAAGTTGGAGTTGATCATGCTTGGAGGGTGGAAGTCGGGACCCTAAAGTGAGTGCTTGCCACTCGGCCCACTTAGACGCATAAGGTTGAGTGCTCGAGTTTCCAATCCTTGAGTGATGAGACTAGTCAATAGGGAAGACAAAGGCATGCACTCCTGGTTAGCAATGGGATCCCCGTTTGTGGACGCCATCTCTTTCCTCTTGTTCCAATGAGAATTGTTGGCCTCATCTGTTGGCACTGGTTCTTGAACCCCTTTAGTCGTGTTCTCATGGGCCGATGACGCGTTGTCGTCGACCACTTCCTTCCTGGCATCATTCACGTCCTTCTCGACACCTGCCACTTCCTTCTCGTCAAGGTAGTTGTGCCTCAAGCTGTAGAAATCAATCTACTTTCCCACTAAATAATCTACACAAAACAAACAAAAGAGTTAGAAGACGTCGGCACACGGCCAACCTACCAAGCATTAGCAACAAATGACTTACCACACAAGTACTTGACATGGCCATTGACAAAGACCAATTGGACAAGGTCTTTGTAACTCATGTCCCATAGGACTTCATCGAGGAACGAGATGTCCAACCTATCCTCGACCGACATGTCCTCCCAATACCATTCATTGAACATTCATGGCTATTGCTATTATAGGGATATCAACCTGTGATCAATAGTGAACGAAGCCTCATCGACTGCTCGAACCTTCATTAAGCAGCCCTTGAATCCCTTGTAGAACATGGAGTAGGCAATGAAGAGACAAGTCTTCGAAAGGCTTATCAACGACACCCACCTGTGATTAGGGGTCTTAACAATAGAGGCCCAGCCATAGGTGACAGAACCAATGGGCCAATTTGTCGAAAAATATTGTTATTACATTTTGGGTCAAAACGATAGGAGCCCAATGGTGAATATCTTCCGCAATCTGTCATGCGATGTAATTCGAGCCTTGGTTTCAAAAGCCCAATTTCGAAATAGCGCTTGGGGCAGAAAGGCGCACGGTCTAGATCCAAAATCGATTTAAGGGATAATTGGGACACTTGTTGTAAGGCGCCTCATGCAATTGCCATGAACCTATATTGAAGCCTAAGATGCAAAGGAAACAAGAACAAAAGGAATAAAATCAGGATCATAGGGAAGAGCAGGAAATCAACGGTGGAGGATTGAGAATTCACCAAAAGAAAGTTAGTGGAGCAAGCAGTAGAAGATGAATGACGAAAGGAAGCATGTCATTATGTTTTTTTCCATGCAACTTGAGCAGAAGTGACCAGCATGGGGATCTGTGTCCTCTCATCTGGACCGTTATTTCAAGGGAAAGTGGAAAACGTAAGCAACATGCGCGCCACAAAAAGGAAAAAGGATCACCACCCCATTAATGGCAAATCCTCCGCATTAAATGGAAAATCCCTGTTGAGAGCACCAGAGCATTGAATATGCCTAGGGGATAGTCACCACATTAATGGAAAAGATCCTCAAGAAGATAGTGGACACCCCATGCAAGCCTATAAAAGGCCCCATTGAAGAAAAAGAAGAGAAGGCGGAAGGACCGAAGACTGAAACACTTAGAATTAAGAAAAATCCTTCTAACTAAGCAATTTACAAAGAAGAAAAGATTATACAGAAGGAGAAACAACTGCTCTAGAATAGTAAGTTCAGATAGGAAGCTAGGGCTCATAAAAGGAAAAAGAGAATACATAAAAAGAGAGTGCACCCTCAACACTCTAGAAGGAGAAGAAAATAACAAGATGCGATTGCCACAAAGAAAGGAGCTAGTAGAAGACAAGCAATAGCAAAAGAGAGGTAACTCAATGAAGTACCAAGAGAAGGAGAAGATATCTTGCTAACGTTTTATTTGAAAAGACAACCGTTGGAGACTAGGTAAGCATGAGCAAAGTCTTTAAATAATACATGCAAGTTCATATGACACCTTTGAAAAACCTAACTCATGACCTAATAGATTAACGACTAAACTCTAAACTCAACCACCCATGTGACCTAAGGCTATATAGGGTCAGGAAATCGTATTCCTTGACCCTGTCTCGACTTCCCATTTTCTAATCACCCCATCCCCCTACCTTAGCTGAACACATCTTCCTTGTCATCCACAATAGCCGATACCAAGAATTTCTAGTTTTTGGTTGAAAGGTTCTCAGTTTCATTGCTATCACACGAATAGGCTGGCCGATGTATGGTCAGCCATCACCCATCGTGTATGGTCCCAACCCTTAAACCAATATTGTTGTCAACATTTGTATAGGGTTCCTACATGGACATCTACATTTCCAGAATCCACAAATACACTTGGCTCCGACTCAAATTTTCAAAACCGTCTTCAAACCACTAACCACCACTAGTTCATTTAGGCGCCCATGGAAAGCCTATTGTTGCCCAATCATCCCTATCATGGGGTACCCACAGGTAGCTCACATTCAAGATGACTATAGTTAAGCGCCAAGGGAAAGCCTGTTTGCATCAAACCGAGGTATCTAAGTATTTCCCCTTCCCTTTTACCCAAACAGCCAGTGGACGCCAATGGATGGTCCATCATCATCAAAACATACACCAAGACTCTGTCCTAGAACTACGTAAACTTTGATTTCTCCATTATTCAGAGATACGTTGGAGCAAGAGGCAATTCTTTTCAAGTTATTTTCTCCCTAAACAAAAAATCCTTCTTCTGTCATGTTACGCTAAAAATAGAGAATCATAGAGAGGTGTTTGAAGTAAGTTCCATGCTTGTGGCTGGCTGGGAGCGACGTTTAAAGTTCGAAGGAAGTCGGCCTCAAATGTTTCGAAAGGGAAGCTCACATCGAGATCCCTCAATTAGGTCTCACAAAGATAGCAAAAGTTGGCTTCACCCTCCCTTATCGATATGAACACTCGCTTGTTAGTGGCATAATACTCCATCATGAAGTCTTCTTTGTTGCCTAGTGCTGTCAACATCACATCCTTAAACAGCTCAACCACATGCCCCTGGGAGGATAGTCGAGAAAGGTACGCATCCACCTCACCACTCAACTAGTCAAAACTAAGGAAGCTTGTGAGGGGAAATATCCTCCTTTTGGGGGGGGGAACCTAAGTCTCGGCTTCGTTGCCTCGCACAGGGATGGTGACTGACCTAGAAATTACCTCGGTAAGCCAAAAAATAACCTCAACCTCGACCACCAGTCAATGTTATGCACGACACGTATCCTGTTCGGTATCGTGAAAGCATATCCCTAAAACCATTTTGCATGGGTTGTTGACACACGTAGGCCCACTGCGAGTCCAACTTCTATAAATAAGGGGAGTCACACTTATACCAAGTTTGCTTTACTCACTACACACTTGCCTACACTCTGTCTCATACTGACTTGAGTATCAAAATGTCCTTACAGGTACCTCTCCCTCTTAGCAACACATCGACCTAGACTGATAATGAAGGATGAGAGGTCCACTCATCCAGTAATACAGAATAAGGATAGGAACTCGACTCCCATTTGAGAAGTCTCTGCTAAGATTCCCACTTAAAAATCTTTGACAATACATCCGAGAAGACATGAGTTCTAATATAGTTGAAAAATATAAATATGATTGAATTTTTTATAAATTACTCTAAAGATTAAGAGGATATATTAATCAATAATAATATATTTTTTTAAATATTGTAATATAAAATTACAAGTTTTTGGCATTAAAAATTTTCGTAGGTCCAAATTATTTTAGTCTAGAATCTACTAGTATATTAATATTAAAAATATATATATATATTAATATTAAAAATTTGTGACAAATTATTGTTGACATAAATATTTTAAATCTATATTGATGAATAATTTGTCATTAAAAATAAATGATTATTTAATAATCCTCATCGATATGATGAAATTGTCTACTATTATAAAGTAAATAACTATTTCTTTAATTGTTTCTGAATATAATGGAATTACATTTCACCAGTTATAATCATATTAAATATTTGTTCACAAATTATAAATAATGTACCTTCAATTAGTGACAAATTATTTGTCAGCAGTAATAGAAAATAAGTGACTATTTTTGTAACGATTATTAATGTTATAATATTAATGAAAAATTAAAGTTTTACCACTATTACTTTATAGATATTTAATAAATTTCATATATGCTATTTTCTTATAATAATAAAAAACAAATCATATAATATTTCATATTAGTGACCATGGTCACTGTTAATGAAATTATAGTCACAATTTATAATTTGGTCACTGTTATTAATAGTATTAGTGACAAATTAAAAATTAGTAACAAATAATATATAATTAGTGAAAATTTTCATATTCAACACTAAAAGATAGTATATTCTTTATGGTGAGCCATATTTATTAAAATAATATTTTTGAATTATGAATAATATTATTAAATATAATTATTACTTAAATTATTTAATTTTATAGATATTTTGAAATAAAATTTAAAATTTAATATTATTGATTATAATTAATTAATTCAATTATTTGTATTAGTTTCGATAAAATCTTATTTCTTATATATAAATAAGTAGAATATTACTGTTTTTGCCTTGTTAAGAATAATATAATGGAATAGAATATGGTACGTTATTCTGTAAGCTGTGTGTGGTATGTTATTAAACAAAATAAAGAAGTTTATGTCTCTTGATAAAATAAATAAGAGGGGTGATTGCTTATTTTAAAAAATAGAGGAATATAATTGTCGATCATTTGAAAATTTTTAAGAGAAATAAGTGTAATTTTCACCTAAAGAGAGCTTTCTTTTGATAATTGTAATGCAAGAAGCAAACAAAGCCCTAAAATGAATTCTTTATGTACTATTTTTAAACCGAGCATGATAAAGCTCATTAGCTGATGGAGAAATTTTGTTTTCCACTAAAATTTCCGCGAGTTACAGGAGGAAAATGGTGTAAACCATTCGCCTAACGTTTCTACAAATCGCTAGTTTCTCATGAGTTTAATGATGATAACTCTGTTTATTCGCGTTCTTGGACCTCGACCAACTTTCGGGAATTTCGAAGGACTTGCCTTTGTTTGATCGAGACTTGGAGTCAACTGATGCGACAAAGAGACCAAGTCATAGGAAGTGGGTGCGTGTACCCTTCTTTCTTCTTCATATTTTACTAACAACACTATGCATCAAAGTGTGTATTTCCTATACAATTGTATGTTTTTGATCATCAATCAACAGAGAATGACCATTTCACTACCTTTCATGCTTGTCATGATCACAGCCACTTTAATTTTTTTCTCATCCAAAATTTCCTCTGAAACCAACACTATCATCACCCAGTTTCAATCACTCCCCGATGGAACCACATTGGTTTCCGAAGATGGAACCTTCGAGATGGGTTTCTTCAGCCCAGGTAGTTCTACAAACCGCTACCTAGGAATCTGGTTCAAAAACATCCCAACAAAAACTGTTGTCTGGGTAGCCAACCGCGACCACCCAATCAAGAACAACAACAACTCCAGCAAGTTAACCATAACCAAAGAAGGAAACCTCGTAGTCCTCACCCAAAACAACACCGTTCACTGGTCAACAAACGCAACAAAAAAAGCCTCACGCGCCATCGCGCGTCTCTTGGACTCGGGCAACCTGGTCCTAAGAGACGAGGAAGACGACAATTCTCAAAACTACTTGTGGCAGAGCTTCGACCATCCCTCGGACACGCTTTTACCAGAAATGAAGCTAGGATGGGAAATAACAACAGGTCTCAACAGGTACCTCACTGCTTGGAACAATTGGGAAGACCCATCTTCCGGTCACTTCACTTATGGCTTCACGAGAAGCACTATTCCTGAAAAGCAAATGTGGAATGGGTCATCATTGTTCTTCCGAAACGGCCCTTGGAACGGAATTCGGTTCAGCGGCACGCCCTCGTTGAAGCACCGTCCATTATTCGGTCTTACTTACGAGTACGACGCGGACGAGTGTTATTTCCAATTCTACCCCAAGAACAGGTCGCTAATTTCCCGAATTGTCCTCAACCAAACCCTCTACGCTCTTCAGCGTTTCTTTTGGGACGATGGAAGTCAGAAGTGGAGGTTGTACATGACTGTTCCGGGAGAATATTGCGACGGGTATAACCACTGTGGCCCTTTCGGGTACTGTGCCATGGCGGGTGTGTCCCCAGTGTGCGAGTGTTTGCGTGGATTTGAGCCAAAATCGCCGCAAAATTGGGTTGCTAGGAATTGGAGTCAAGGGTGCGTGCGTAGTGGGAAAACTTGGAGGTGTATGGACAAAAATAAAGATGGCTTCGTATTGTTTAGAAACATGAAGGTTCCGGATCCTAAAACATCTTGGATTAATAGAAACATGACACTCGAGGAATGCAAGGCTAAGTGTTGGAAAAATTGTTCGTGTACGGCTTATGGTAACTCCGATATCACTGGAAAAGGTGGTTGTATCCTCTGGTTTGGCGATCTATTGGACTTGAGACAGCTTCCAAATGCAGGGCAAGATCTGTACGTTAGAGTGGATATCTCCCAAATAGGTATGGGATTTAAATTTTTTTTGTTAATTATTAAAATTATTTACTTTATTTTAGTAGATATATAGTCTTGGTCAAAAGGAAATTATTAAATATTAAATTAATTATGCTCCATATGTTTTTTTCATTTCTACTGTAGTGACTATTTACTTCATTTCTTTGTGAAGCAAATCAAGATGCAAAAGGTGGTTCTAGGAAAGTGGTGGTTGCGGTGGTCACAAGCATTGTTTCATCTATTATTGCTGTGCTTGTAATTTTCAAGTTGGTTTACTGGAGAAAAACTAAATTTGGAGGCAGAGGTAACCTTTCTTAATGTTTACTGCCATACTTTTTTTTTCTTTTAAAAAATTAAGTTAGACAACAACTGCATAAAGTAATTTTATAATGTTATTTAATCCTAAATTAATTTATTAATTTTATAATAATTATTTTAAAAATTATATAAAAAATAATTTATAATTATACAATAGCTTAAATCGTTCTTGTATACTCTGTTTTTATTTTATTACATATCTTCTATCTTATCTCAATATGTTTCTATTCTTCGTATTGTTTTAATCCCAGTGACTTTAAAAAAAAATATGAATGGAAAGCACTCCTCTCAACTAAAATCATTTATAGGTTTTCAACTAATTTGATTTTTCAATTAAATGCTGTATTCAAGATTGGCACGTGTCAAATTAAGTTTTTTCAACGCCTTCGTCTTTTGTCGATAAACCTTATTCAATTGGTAACACATTTTTCTTTATATGCTCTTAAGTCTTTTTCAAACTTACTATTGTTGTTCAGAGAATTTTTTAAGTTCCACGAAATAAAAAATAAGATATATGTATGAATTGCTTTATACTTTTTCACTCATCTGTCTGATCGTGTTACAAGCACAGATTGATGGGGTTGAATTTGAAATTCATCACTTTTCTTTTTATTTCATACTAAATTGTTAAACTAAGTGTTTTCATAGTTTCATGTACAAATAATTTAAAACCAAAAATAAAATAAAATAAGGTGATATTTTATAATAAAAGATAAAAATAAAAATAAATTCTCGAATCAAATAACTTCTAACGTTCTTTCCTTCGATCATTGCTCTACCACCATTCAACAAATAATATTCATTTCTTGCAAGTTGAGAAGCAAGTATTTTTTCTTCTATAAATTGAGATTTTTTATTTTATTTTTTAGCAATTTTTATTATAAGCAAAACCATTTCATTAAATTTTTTTTTATGAAAAATAGGTAGGCAATTTCAATATGTATTTGATTGTTTAGATAAAATTAGGAGGTGTTAAATCCAATCTAGTTCAAATAAAAATCTCAAACAGATTTAAAAAATTGAAAACATATTAAAAATCGAATTTGTTTATAGATTTTTTGGGCAATTTTTTTAATAACCAATCAGATTTCAGTTGGTGTTTCCAAAATCAAGCTTATCCAAACCGAAGCAATACTACTCTGTATTTCACATTTTATTCTTTCACTTTGTTCTCCATTCTGCTTCAATATTCTTACATTAAGTCATTCCCCATATGAACACTTTAGTTAGCAATTGACACTTATTTAGCTTAACAATAAAAAATATTATATTGTAATATGTTATTGAACATAATATAACTATGGAAGAATGTCATAATAAAAATCAAATTATCTAACTCAATTTAAATTACATTTTATCATATAAGATTATATTGAAAGTTTTTTAAGAAAGCATATTCAAATCCAACTAAATCACAAATTTATTTTTTATTTTTAAATTAAATAACTTTTTAATTCAAAACTAATTCAAAGAACTTGTAATAGAGCATATATAACATGGGATGCTAATTACTTTCATTTTATCTTGTTTATTTGAGAGGAAATAGAGATCATGAAGACGAAAGTAAAAGTAAATGATAGCAATCAAGAAGATCTAGAACTACCTTTGTTTGACTTTGATACAATTGCATGTGCCACTAATGACTTCTCAAGTGACAACAAACTTGGCCAAGGTGGTTTTGGTCCTGTATATAAAGTAAGTATGCAACATGTTGTCTTGTAAATATTCAAGAAGTGAGGATATAACTTTGATATTTTTGTTTGGCATTTAATTTTCTTTGTAAATATGTTTTTTTAAGGGCACATTACCAGACGGACAAGTTATTGCAGTTAAAAGACTTTCTCATACATCTACACAAGGATTAACAGAATTTAAGAATGAGGTTATATTTTGTTCTAAACTTCAACATCGCAATCTTGTTAAAGTCCTTGGCTGTTGTATTGAAGAGCAAGAGAAATTACTCATCTATGAGTACATGCCCAACAAAAGTCTAGACTTCTTTCTTTTTGGTTAGTGTTTCCACATAATTGTTTGAAATTCCATTTCATTCTTATATTTATTTTATTAATTAAGATAACTTATATTTATATAATTCTATAGATTCTTCTCAAAGCAAACTTCTAGATTGGTCTAAGCGATTCAACATTATAAATGGAATTGCTCGAGGACTTCTTTATCTTCATCAAGATTCTAGATTGAGGATCATACACAGAGATTTAAAAGCAAGTAATATTTTGTTAGATAATGATATGAATCCAAAAATTTCTGATTTTGGGTTAGCTCGAATATGTAGAGGTGATCAAATTGAAGGAAATACAAGTAGAGTTGTTGGTACATAGTAAGTATCTTTACTTATGAGAAAGTTAAATTTGCACACAAATCAAACTTCAGAATAATTAACATGTTATGGTTTCTTTCAGTGGTTATATGGCACCTGAATATGCAATTGATGGAATATTCTCCATCAAATCTGATGTATATAGCTTCGGTATTTTATTACTAGAGGTTTTAAGTGGAAAGAAAAACAAAAGGATTTCCTACTCAAATAACAGCTATAATCTTATTGGACATGTAAGTGACATAATTAACTTTCATTTCTAAATAATGATGTGGCTTTGAATAATTATTACGAATTATTGTAGGCATTAGAAATGGATTTTAATATTGTTATGCATAATTGTAGGCGTGGAGCTTATGGAAAGAATGCATTCCAAAGGAATTCATTGATACTTGTTTGGAGGACTCCTATGTTATATCTGAAGCCTTGCGATGTATTCAAATCGGTCTTTTATGTGTGCAACATCTACCTAATGATAGACCAAATATGACATCTGTAGTTATAATGTTAACCGGTGAAGGTGATTTGCCACAGCCAAAAGAGCCTGTTTTCTTAGCAGAAAAAGTTTCAATTGAGGAAGATTCTGGGCAACAAATTTGTTATTCAACCAATGAAGTAACTATCTCAAAGTTGGAACCAAGATAACGAAATTGTCTTTTTCTTACCATGCTCGCTAATGACAAAAAGGTTTGGCTGTATCCTACAACTAAATTTATGAATTATTTTTTGCTTAAGTTTGGTGCACATAACTTTAGCTAATTTAAAATCTTGATTTCAACCCTCAATCTTATTGTTGTGTGTCGTAATTTCTAAAATAACTATATAGCAAGTTTAGGTCACCTTTAGCTTACATGCAAAAATTGTTTTTAGTTTCTCTATTTTAATTTAGTTTGTGTTTGCCCAACTTTGATTTATGGTGTTCTTCTTTTTGTTTGTAGTCACGATGCTTTGTGTTAATTTATTAATGTATAGTTAAACAAATTTATTTTGAACATTTTATTTGTTTTTGTCAATTAAAATTATGTACCTAGCTTATACTTTTCTTTAATTATATGTTTATTCGTTGTGAACTTAATCTGTATACTTTGTAATTTAGTCTTAGTCACAACAAGAAAAATGTTTTTTAGTGACCAACATTAGCGACCGATTTGCACGGTGGCTAAATAGAGACGGAATTAGCGACGGAAAAGGATTTTTTTCTAAAAACGAAAAATTAGCGACCGATTTAGCGACTGAAATTAAAAATCATAAAAAAATAAAAAGAAATTATTAGCGACGGAATTAGTGACCGTATTTTTAAAATTAAAAAAATAAAAAAAAACATTAGCGACCAATTTAGCGGCGGATAATAAAAACAGAAAACAATATTTATTAGAGACAGAATTAGCGACCGAACGTTAAAAAATTAAAATTAAAAAAATACATTAACCACCTATTTAGCGACCGAAATAAAAAAACATAAAAAAATTAGTAAATATTTATTAGCGACGGAATTAGCAATCGAAATTCTAAAAATAAAAAAATAAAATAAATAAATTAGCGAACATTTGATCGATTTTGAGAAAAAAAAAGCTAATCCAATTCAATTTACCTTTTAAAATTGTTATAAGTTTAAAATTAGTATATTTCATTTCATATTCAAACTGGTTTTTTGAGATGATAAAAAATTTTAGTGACTTGAGTTTCTCGCAAACTCATTAGAGTTAGGGTATGTCTCAAAATTCTATGATCATTTATGGAATTTTTTCTCATCATGTGCTTATTAGCACTGCTTTACATATTCACTCAATGAAGATCAAAATTAATTTGGCTAAGATGTTTGTTTTAAAAACTATTCATATTTCACAACAATAACTAATAACTAAAAAATATTTTAAGTGCCAAGTTCCAACTAGTTAAAAAATTTCATTTACAATGTTTGAATAAACTAATTTTTCTATCTAGCATTTAATAGTGAAACAGTTACTTCATTGATTGAACAAGACTCTTGTCTATCACAAGATTGCTCACCTTCAATTGAAATATTTTTAATTAAGAAACCAGGTACCTTAGGTTGAGATAAAACATTTTCACTACTCAACATTATAATCACCGATGTCATGTTTGGCCTATCATCGGGATGATGTTGTAGACATAAAAGACCAACTTGAATGCACCGTACAACTTCAGATATATTGCATGAGTCCACCAAACTAGCATCAATCAATTGTTCTAGAATGCCTTCTTTCCACAATCTCCACGACTACAATAATTCAATGCAATTGTTATATATGTATAGTTTTGTTATAAAAAAAAACTAATTTGTATTTTTTTTTGTTATTGACCTGTCCAATGAGATTATAACTTTTGTCTTCATATGTAACTGTTCTATTTTTCTTCCCACTGACAATTTCCAACAATAATACACCAAAGCTAAATACATCTGATTTTGTAGAGAATAACCCATCAATAGCATATTCAGGTGCCATATAACCGCTGAAAACAATACAAGAGTTAATGTGATGTCTTGTTAATCATTGTAAAACTGTGACATTGATCTTTTAAGATACTTACTATGTTCCAACAATTCTGGTTGTATTTCCTTCAACTTGATCACCTCCACACATTTTAGCCAACCCAAAATCTGAAATTTTTGGGTTCATATTGTTGTCTAATAAAATATTACTTGCTTTTAAATCTCTATGTATAATTCTTAATCTAGAATCTTGATGAAGATAAAGAAGCCCCCGAGCAATTGCACACAAGATGTTGAAACGCATAGGCCAATCTAAAAGTTTACTTTGAATTGAATCTGGAAAGATTTTCAATAAGTTGATTAGTCATTTATTTAAAAAAGTTTTGGAAATAAACCAAATTTTTACTACATTAATTACCAAGATTTTCATAAAAGACTTACCAAAAAGAAATGAGTCAAGACTTTTGTTGGGCATGTATTCATAGACTAACATTTTCTCTTCTTCTTCAACGCAACAACCAAGAACCTTAACAAGATTTCGATGTTGAAGTTTGGCACACAATATAACTTCATTCTTAAATTCTTTCAATCCTTGTCCTGAACTCCTTGAAAGTCTTTTAACTGCAATCTCTCGTCCATCTAACATTGTACCCTAAATTTTATAGTGTGGAAAATTTAACAAATGAAAATCATGAGTTTTCTTTAGCCTTATTAATACAAAGGTTGAAAGTTTACCTTGTATACTGGTCCAAAACCACCTTCACCAAGCTTTTTGTCAATTGAAAAGTTATTGGTGGCATTAATTATTGTAGCAAGATCAAAGAAAGGAAGCTCAAAATTTTCTTCTTGCCCACCTTCATATTCTTCCTCTGTTGATATTCCATTTTCTTAAAACAAGGAATCAAAACCTTGAATACAATGTTATATAATCATTTGAAGCCACAGGTAAAGCTAATACACCAAGCAGTTTTAAGTGAAAACTCTGAGCAAAAGTTGGGTGGCAGAGAATTTGGTAGTTTTTTTAAACTATCAAATCACATAGAGACATGTAGAAGAAAAAAAAAACGAAACATAATTTTTGTTGAAAATGAAAAAACAAGAGTATATGTCTTTCTCTAATTTATGGTTGACAACAGATAATGTTAAGTGCCATGACTACAAGTATCATATTAACACAACTAATAAATACAGGTATTGGAGTGCAGGGGATTATTATAGTCAATGAAATACATTCAGATTGATCGTGATGGTGTTTACTGTACTATACTAAACAAGGAAAGAATGCCCCAAAGGCCTTATGCAAGAAATACAAGTAAAAAGGGACTGTTAAAATTCTATATTCTAAAATATTGCAAAGAACATTACTGCATGGTGTTCAATTTTTAGTTATTGCAGGTGTTCAACTAAACTAATTTAAGAATATTTTTGAAATAAAAAAAAAAGGTTTCTGGCTAAGAAATTTACCTTTATACTTTGTTTTGGTCATGTAAATGTAGGCGAATGCCAATAGCATCAGAACGACTAACGAAACAATGATTGCGATTGCGACCACCAAGACGACCTTTTTTGGATGCTTTTGTTTAGCATCTGTATATTTGTTGTTTGACAAAGAAACAAAGCTCTTGTGATTCTCAAATAAAAGCAATGGAACAATAATTATATTAACTAAAGAAAGTTAGAAGAATATATACCATTGTCTTCACCCGTATCTAAAATAGCCATTCGAACATACAGATCTTGCCCACTTTCCGAAACTCTCAAATCAACAAGATCACCAAACCAAATGGAGCAACCACTACCTCCCCCACTCGTGTCCAAGTTCGCATAACCCGTGCAGGAACAATTTTCCAAGCATTTGACCCTGCAATCTTCAAGTGTCATACTTGTGTTTATCCAAGAATGTGTAGTATCTGGCATTTTCATCCCAGCAAATCTTCTAAAACCATCTCTGTTTTTGACCCCACAACTCCATTGTTCTCTACGAACACACCCTTGTGTCCAATCCATATCATTCCAATCTTGCAACGATTTTGGCTTGAACCCCTCCAAGCATTGACACACAGGGGACGCATTAATCATGCAATTCCCATACGCGCCACAAACATTATAAACATCACAACTGTCCTGCGGCAGGGATTGGTACACGCTCCAAGTTCTAGTTTGAGGAATCCACGTAATGCGTTGGCGAAGATAAAGGGTCTGGTTCAAAACAATTATCGAAATCACGGAATTGTTCTTGAGGGTGTACCTCACATACACTTCATCTTCGTTTTGAACATACTTATATTCAAAAAGTGGATTAGGACTGAATCCAAACACGCCACTAGAGAAAATCCCATTCCAAGGACCACTCCTGTAGTACTCAACATCGCCCTTCCATATTGCCAATTCAGGATTGACCCCAAGTTTCACGCCTGAAGTAAAATCTCCCGAAGATGGATCATCCCAATTTTTCCACGCAGTAAGATACCGATTCAGACCAGTTTTAAGGTTCCACCCCAACTTCATTCCTTGCAAGAGAGTATCACAAGGATGGTCGAAGCTCTGCCATAGAAAATTTTCATCATTGTTATTCTCGTTATTGTCATCGTTGGCTCTTATTACTAAATTCCCATTGTCTAAAAGTTGCACAACGGGACTCGAAACCGGTGTTGTTGCATTTGTCGACCAAATAACAGACCGGTTTTGGCTGAGCAGTACGAGGTTTCCCTCTTTGCTTAGCGTCAACATGCTGGATTTATCTTTGGCAGGGTTGTCGCGGTTGGCAACCCAAACTACTGTTTTAACAGGGATGTTTCTGAACCAGATTCCCACGTAGCGGTTTGCCGAACTACCGGGAGTGAAAAAACCCAACTCGAATGTTCCACCGTTGGAGACCAAGGTGCTTCCATCGCGAAGTGACTGTGACTGAGTGATGCTATCCGTCGCAAAAGAAAATTGAGAGAAAAACAATAGTAGGTTCGGGAAGAGAAACATAGCTGGAAAAAGAGCCATTTAGTTTACAGTGATTGCTATAATCTCATTATGCTTCTTACTGGGATAGAAATAGAAGTGGGAAGATATCTGTGGATAGTTGTGAATAATTTTAAGGGAAGTGCATTATTCATGTATGTGGGTTGCCGCATTTGACATTATTGGTGGCGTTTTATATGCGCAATAAATAGTTATAGTTACGGAAAGTAAATGCGAAGGACACGTCGTTCATATAACAAAAATTCACCACATGTTTTAGAAGAAAGGAGACACAAGAAGACAAGAGAGGGAAAAGGAGAAAGACAAGGAAGTGTGCTCGCTTGGTCCCATGAATGGGGTTGCCGTATTTGACAAGGTGATGGGCTGCCATTATTATGTGATGTGTATAATAAATACGTAGTATTTTTTAAAATTAAAAAGTAATGTGAGGTATAAAGTCGTTCGTATATTCTAAATTATTTTAAGTAAAAATAAAGTTAAATAATTTTATTATTGAAAAATAGTTAGTTTTTATTTCATTTTACTTTAGATAAGGTCAGACTCTAGGAAAATTTTCATGAGAAGCATCAGCTAAGAAGAAAGCGAAAACATACTATTATACAAAGACGTACTAGTACTGTCTGTATTCTGTCTATTATGGCTTAGACACTAGCCAATTTTTAGTCCAAGATGGAATAGAAAAGCATACCATAGCGAAAAGAATGTCAATAAGACGTGATTGACCTTCTTTCAAAAAATTATTGAGCCTGACCAGCAACTACATCAATCATAAATGAGAATTTAACTGTGACCAGATTCTGCAGAGAAAACAAATACTTTAACCAAATACCTAAAAGCTTGGGAAAGTATTCTAAAAATTGAGGCGAAACTGATTTTGGTTTCCCGTCACATATTATTCTTTCAAATTACTCTTTCTAACAAAATTCAATAAGTGTATTCTTTTACGTAAATCTACAAGAAATTTAAATAACTTGTTAGACTATTTTAAAAGTCGGTGGGGGGGTTATTTTAGAAATTTATAATAAATCATTCCTCTCTCCCTTTATGATAGTGGCTGGCTACCATTAATTACCGTAAATATACTTACACAATTCCTAGTTATTTTTATCATTCATTTTTACCATATTACTAATATATACTAACTGCTACTAACATCTACTAACTAATTAAATTCCTGAAACTAACTATTTACTTTACTGCCACTGATTATTTATGTTTCCTCTACTAACATTTAAGTTAATGCAATTAACACTTACTAACTTTATTTGGTTCCTGTTATCATTTAAATTTAGTTTTCTGACCAATATTAATTCTTTTCATTTCTTATTTTTATTTATTTACTTACAATTATGTTGTCATTTATTTACATTACTCCCCTTAATTATTTATTTTTCCTCAAATGCATTTATTTTCTACAATTTATTTACCACTGTTTTAAATTCTTTATTTTTTGTTCTTTGATAATTTAAAATTAATTTTATTCTTTTTATTCAAATTTAAATTCCTGTCTTTATTTATTTACGTTTCTGCCAGCTTTAATATTTACCTTTCTATAAATACTTATTGATTGTCTGCAATTTATTTATTAATTATTGCCTTAAAATTTTATTTTCGGTCCTTTAATTCTTACTAGATGATGCTGGAATGAACAACCAGTTTGGTGGTGGAAAATGGAAACTTAGCCGAGGAAGCTTAATTGTTGCTCGCGGTAAGAAGGAAGGCTCTTTGTACATCATGCAAGGAAAAATATGCAAAGGGGAGACAAATGTTGCTCAAGAAGAAAGTAAGGAGTTGTGGCATAAAAGATTGGGCCACATGAGCGAGAAGGGTTTAGAGATCCTTGCGAAAGATCATCTCCAAAGCATAAAAGGACAGTCATTTGATTTATGTGAAGATTGCCTAGTAGGTAAGCAAAGACAAAGTATCCTTCCATAGACTGATAGTGGAAGAAGAAGAAAGCATATTCTCGATCTTGTACATTCGGATGTTTGTTCAACATCCGAAAGGTCCCTGGTGGTGCCCAATATTTTGTTACCTTTATTGATGACCACTCCAGAAAGTTGTGGGTGTATCCATTAAAGAGAAAAGATGAAGTCCTTCGAGCCTTCAAGGAGTTTCACGCCTCAGTTGAACGAGAAACTGGTAAAAAGTTGAAATGTTTGAGGAGTGATAATGGTGGAGAATATGAGGTCCATTCGAGCACTATTGTAAGACTCATGGGATCAGACACGAGAAAGTACCTCCCAAGACACCTCAAATGAATGGTGTAGTTGAAAGATTCAATAGAACGACTCGAGAAGGTTATAAGCATGTTGTCTCATGCAAAACTTCCTAAGACATTCTGGGGAGAGGCAGTGGTTCTGTAGCTGATTTGATCAACTTATCACCCTCAAGACCATTAAATGGAGAGATACCAGAAGAAGTATGGACCGGTAAAAGGCCTCATATCACAACCCCGAGAGTTTTTTGAATGTAAGGCATCTGTTCACATTCCAAAAACTGAAAGGGCAAAGCTTGATGCTAAGGCAAAAGAATGTGTATATCTTGGTTCACCAAGAAATGAATTTGGTTTCAGATTATGGGATCCTGCAAATAAAAAGATTGTTCGAAGCAGAGATGTGGTGTTCTTTGAAGATAAGACAATCCAAGACATCAAGAAAATGGAGAAACCAACACTCAAGGTGAGTAATAATCAAAGTCCTCTTGTGGTAAACAACATAGGGGGAGAGAGTCCTCAGACAGAGCCAGATCAGGAGCGACAACTTACTGAGATGGCTGAAGAACCTGATCAGATAGATCAACCTGACATGACGCTAGAAGATCAAGCAATTGAGAATGTTCAACAAGAACCCCAATTGAGACGATCAACAAGAGAGAAGCAACCGTCAAGAAGGTATTTTTCAGATGAATATGTAAATCTTACTGATGAAGGTGAACCTCAATGTTTTGCAGAAGCCATTGAGATGGAAGACAAAGACAAATGGTTGCAAGCCATGGAAGAAGAGATTCAATCCTTAACGGATAATCAGACATACGATTTGGTAGAATTACCAAAAGGAAGAAAAGTATTACAAAACAAATGGGTGTTCAAGCTCAAGAGTGAAGAGAACAATCCAACCCCAAGATACAAAGCACGAATTGTCGTGAAGGGATGCAACCAAAAGAAAGGAATAGACTTTGATGAAATATTCTCACCAGTGGTGAAGATGACATCTATCAGAGCAATTCTCGGTCTGGCAGCAAAACTAGACCTGGAGATTGAACAATTGGATGTCAAAACAGAATTCTTACATTGAGATCTAGAGGAGGAAATTTACATGGAGCAACCAGAAGGCTTTGAAGAACCAGACAAAGAACATTTGGTGTGTCGTCTGAAGAAAAGCCTTTATGGTCTAAAGCAAGCCCCAAGACAATGGTATAAGAAATTCGATTCTTTTATGATCCAACATAATTTTAAGAAGACCTCTATAGACCATTGTGTGTTTGTGAAGAAATATGAAAATGGTGAGTCCATCATACTTCTCTTATATGTTGATGATATGTTGATTGTGGGGAATGACAAAATAAAAATAGCTGCTCTCAAGAAGGCATTGAGTAAGTTTTTTGCCATGAAAGACCTGGGTGCAGTAAAGAGGATTCTTGGAATGCAAATTTCTAGAGATCGTTCAAAAGGAATGTTGTGGGTATTTCAAAATGATTACATTGAGAAGATTCTCAAAAGGTTCAACATGCACAATGCCAAACCTGTCCGTATTCCAATTGCTGGACATTTCAAACTTAGCAAATCTCAATGTCCAAAGAATGAAGAAGAAAGAGAAGAAGTGAACAAGGTGCCCTATTCTTGTGTCGTGGGTAGCCTTATGTATGCAATGGTTTGTACAAGACCAGATATTGGCTATGCTGTAGGAGTTGTGAGCAGATTCCTATCAAACCCAGGAAAGGAGCATTGGGAAGCTGTTAAATGGATATTAAGATATCTAAGAGGAATTGGCAAAAGAAGCTTGTGTTTTGGCAATGAAAATCTAAAGCTCATTGGATATTCAGACTCAGATATGGCAGGAGATGTGGATTCAAGGAAGTCAACATCAGGTTATTTGATTACTTTTGCAGGGGGAGCTGTTTCTTGACAGTCAAAACTTCAAAAATGTGTGACATTGTCTACAGCTGAAGCAGTCACTGAAGCCTCAAAAGAGATGCTATGGATGAAGAACTTTCTAAGAGAATTGGGACATGATCAAGATGATTATGTGGTGAACTGTGATAATCAAAGTACAATTCATCTGACCAAGAATCCCATGTTCCATTCACGCTCAAAGCATATTGACATCCGTTATCATTGGATACGAGAAGTGCTGGATAGGAAGGAATTGAAGATAGAGAAAGTTCATACAGATTTGAATTGGTCTGACATGATGACTAAGTCAATGCCAACCAAGAAGGTTGAAGATTGTTGCCAAGGTGCTGGTGTTGTGGTGCCTCCCAATTAAGTCAGGAAGGGGGAGATTTGTTGGAATTCCCTCCTTAATTGTGGTTCACAAGTCACAATGCTTGGGGATGAACATGTTGGGTTACTTTTGGGCTCCCAACTATGTGGACAAAAACCCAATACTCTCAAGCCCGCTAAGTTTCTCTTTATAAGAGGAGAATGAGTTAGATTGAGAGATACACATCCAAGTGAAGAAACCCTAAGAGAATTAGAATGTCTTTTCTGTATTCTTCTTTGAGAGAAAGAGAGATATATACAGAGAGGTTTGTATACCATCCGAGAGGGTGAGATTCATTGAGAGATCCTCAGAGATTGAGAGAAATACTTTGTAATCCTACTTTTGTAGTGGAGATCTTTTACTGGACTAGGTCCCGTGGTTTTTCCCGAGAGGGTTTTCCACGTAAAAATTCTGGTGTCTTCTTCTCTCTACTCTTTTAGTTATTTTTTTCTTACACTTCTGCATAGTGCCCATTTTGCGTTCACAGAGGAGGGAATTGATATTGCTGAATCCCAACAGATACTACTAATAATGATGTTTAGAATGGTGAGCAACATAATTATGTTGGTGATCAGCAACTTGGAGATGATTTTAATGTTCCTCCTAATGATGATACTGAAGAGGAACAAGAGATGTCACAAGATGAGAATTTGGGTGATGCTCCCGAACCACCTCTAGTTTAACTCAGGAGGTCTAATAGGCAAGACAATCATCTACAAGGTATACTTCTGATGAGTATGTGACCTTAACAGATGGAGAAGAACCGGAATGTTACCAGGAGGCCATGGAGAGTGAAGATAGGCAAAAGGCTTGGCAATCTAAATTGCAGAAGTGTGTTGCTTTGTCCACTACCAAGGTAGAGCTTGGTTTTGTTCAGAATGAACATTGTTTATTATGTGATAGTCAGAGTGCAATTCATCTCAGTAAGAATTCAACTTTTCATTCTAGGTCCAAGCATATTGATGTAAGGTATCATTGGATATATGATACTTTGGATGCTAAGCTGTTAGAGTTGACTAAAGTTCATACTAATGATAATGGTGTTGACATGATGACCAAGGCAGTTCCAAGAGGAAAGTTTGAAATTTGTTGTGAGATCACCGGACTAGCGATCACCTTAATATAGTTGTGATGGGGTTACTTTTGGGCTCCCAACTATGTAGACAAAAGTCCAATACTCTCAAGCCGCTAGGTCTCTCTTATAAGAGGAGAATGAGTTAGATTGAGGAGACATAAAGAAACACATAGATTGAGAGTGTGTGTGTGGATTTTTACAAGGAAAAAGAGAGAAGAGAGAAAGGGAGAGAAAAAGAGAAAGAAAGTGTTATGTTTTCATCTCTACACATAATAGTTACATCAAAATCACGATATCTACTTTGTTAACCGTTGGATCAGGTTGGAAATTTAATAGCAAGCTCAACACACGTAGTTATACATCTTAACTGTTTGAATCTTGATTTGGAGGTCTGTGTTATAAGAAATTATGCTTGCACAATAACGCGATTTTGTGAGTTTTTTACTTTTTTGTTCTTCATTTGCAAGCTTTGCTTGCTTGCTTGTGTTGGCTGGTTGTATGCACAAATAGTGCTCTTGACTTGAACACTCTTGTATCTTTATTTGATTATAATGGATTGATTTCTTTGGTCTAGACGACCCGTAGTTTTTATCTCTCACATTGATAAGGTTTTCCACGTTAAAAATATTGGTACTTCTTATGTGATTCTTCTCCTTATTGCTACCATTTTTATTTGTGGTTACTCCTTATAGATTCTTGCAAGTTAGAAAAATTCATATCTGTTGCATTGTCATTACATTAATGATGCATAATAGGTTAATGTGATGCATAATAGGTTAGTATCATATTGCTTTTTTTCCCATCACATAGGTAACCAATTTTTTTTTATAAAGAAAATAATTATGTAAATTAGGAAAGGTTACTAGAATAAAAGCAGACTTCTTAAACCTTTAAAAGTAATTTACATATATCTATAAAAAATATCCTCCCAACAATAGTGGACTCTTCAAGAATAATTGACTTGTTGTGTATATATTATTGCACGTCTTAATCACTCTGATTGATCATCGTGACCAGTCACTATATATACGCACTCCATATAAGTAGATTAAGCAATTCTGGCACAATCTTTTAAAATTAGAATCTCATACTTTTCTTTCTCTTCTCACAATTTTTTTTTTTTATAAAAATTGTTATTCACGTAAAATTTCCATGTTGAAAATGTCGCCTACCATATTTTGTCAAATAAGGCAACTCGCATGGGACCAAGTGACCCTGCGATGAACTTTGCACTGCCCTTCCTCTTATTCAGAACTACCACTTTTATCTCCACAAATATCTTCAACTTCTTTCACAATAAGCAGCGCTTACTGTAAAATTAAATGTCTGTTTTTATTCCTCCTATGTTTTTAACTATTATTTTCAAGCTACTGTTGTTCTTCTCTCAAATTTCCTATGCAACCGACACCATTACTCAGTTCCAGCCACTTCCCGATGGCAGCACCTTGGTTTCCAACGACGGAACCTTTGAATTAGGTTTCTTCACTCCCGGTAGTTCCACAAACCGCTACGTGGGAATCTGGTTCAAAAACATCCCTGTTAAAACAGTAGTTTGGGTTGCCAACCGCGACAACCCTGCCAAAGATAAATCCAACGTATTGATGCTAAGCAAAGAGGGAAACCTCGTACTTCTCAGCCAAAACCGGTCTCTTTGGTCGACAAACGCAACAACAACGGTTTGGAGTCCGGTTGTGCAACTTTTAGACAACGGAAATTTAGTAATTAGAAACGAAAACGACGTAGGCAACAATGAAGAGAATTTCCTGTGGCAGAGCTTCGACCATCCTTGTGACACTCTCTTGCAAGGAATGAAGTTAGGGTGGAACCTTAAAACTGGTCTGAATCGGTATCTTAGAGCTTGGAAAAATTGGGATGATCCATCTTCGGGAGATTTTACCGAAGGGATAAAACTTGGAGGCAATAATGAATTGGTGTTAATGAAGGGTTGGGTTGAATACTATAGAAGTGGTCCTTGGAATGGCGTGCTGGCTAGTGGAATATCCGCAATGAAGCCTAATCCACTTTACAGTTATGAATATGTGGAAAACGAAGATGAGGTGTATGTGAAATACACCCTCAAGGACAGTTCCGTGATTTCGATAATTGTTTTGAACCAAACCCTCTATGTTCGTCAACGCCTTACGTGGATTCCTCAAACTAGAACTTGGAGCGTGTACCAATCCCTGCCACAGGACAATTGTGATGATTATAATGTTTGTGGCGCGTTTGGGAATTGCGTGATTAATGCCTCCCCTGTTTGCCAATGCTTAGAGGGGTTCGAGCCAAAGTCACCGCAAGATTGGAATGATATGGATTGGACACAAGGGTGTGTACGTAGAGAACAATGGAGTTGTGGGGTCAAAAACAGAGATGGTTTTCGTAGAATTGCGGGGATGAAAGTGCCCGATACTACACATTCTTGGAAAAATAAAAGTATGACACTTGAAGATTGCAGGGCCAAATGCTTGGAAAATTGTTCCTGCACGGGTTATGCTAACTTGGACACGAGTGGGGGAGGTAGTGGTTGCTCTATTTGGTTTGGTGATCTTGTTGATTTGAGAGTTTCGGAAAGTGGGCAAGATTTATATGTTCGAATGGCAACTTCAGATTCGGGTAAAGACAATGGTATTATTAGAGCTTTTTTTTTTTTATTTAGATTCTGTTTATGTAAACTTTTTTATAAATATTTTTAAGAAAAATTTTTTTTTTCTTCTATAAAGAAATTTACATATTTGTGAATTAGAGTTGCATTGCTTTTATTTGAGAATTACATGAGCTTCGTTTCTTTGTCAAACAGTATATGCAGATGCTAAACATAAGCATCCAAATAAGGTAGTCTTGGTGGTCGCAATCACAGTTTCTTTGGTCCTTATGATGCTACTGGCATTCTCCTACACGTACGTGACGAGAAGAAAGTATAAAGGTAAATAAAATTTCATAGCCAGAAAGCCTCTTTTAATTTCACAAAGATTCTTCGATTATATTAATTGAAAACCTGCAATATCTAAAAAACAGAACAGCCATGCAGTAAAGATCTTTGCAATTTTATTAGAATACAAAATTTCAACAATCCTTTTTTACTTGTATTTCTTGTTTAAGGCATTTGGGGGTATTCTTTCCTTTAGTACAGTAAACACCTAAACATGATCAATCTGAATGTATTTCATTGACTATAGTACAAACTCTATTAGTTTTGTTAAATTGATACTAGTAGCCATGGCACTTACCATTATATGTTGTCAACCATAAATGAGAGAAAAACATATACTATTGTTTTCTCACTTACAACAACAATTATGTTTCATGTTTTTTTTTTTTATTTGACATGTTTATAAGTTTAACATTTTTCTATGTAATTGATATTTGTTGGGGTAAATTTTTCTATAAATATTTTTAGGAAAGAAAAATAAGAAAAAAAAAATAAACTTCTCCATGATCTAAAATTAGTTTATAAATAAATTAAAAATAAGATTTTTGATAAACTAATATGAAAAACTTTTTAAAAATTAGTTTATCATCTTATACATAATTTAATTTTACTTTATAAAAAATTTAATTTATTTTTTTTCTTATTTTCTCCTTTTTTATGTGTTTGTGAAAAAGTTTATCAAAATAAATACATAATAATTTAATAAAACTACCAAAGTCTCTACCACCCAACTTTTGCTCAGAATTTTTACTTAAAACTGATCAGTGTATTAGCTTTACGTGTGGCTTCAAACGATTATAACATTGTATTCAAGGTCTTGATTAATTTCTTGTTTTAAGAAAATGGAATATCGGCAGAGCAGAAAGATGAAGGTGGCCAAGAAAATTTGGAACTTCCTTTATTTGATCTTGCAACAATAATTAGTGCCACCAATAACTTTTCAATCGACAAAAAGCTTGGTGAAGGTGGTTTTGGACCGGTATACAAGGTAAACTTTCAACCTTTCTTTTAATAAGGCTAAAGAAACTCGTGATTTTTATTATTTGTTAAATTTTCCTGGCTATAAAATTTAGGGTACAATGCCAAATGGACAAGAGATTGCAGTTAAAAGACTTTCAAAGAGTTCTGGACAAGGATCGAAAGAATTTAAGAATGAAGTTATATTATGTGCCAAACTTCAACACAGAAATCTTATTAAGGTTCTTGGTTATTGCATTGAAGAAGAGGAGAAAATGTTAATATATGAATATATGTCAAACAAAAGTCTCGATTCATTTCTTTTTGGTAAGTATTTTATGAAAATCTTTGTAATTAATATAGTAAAAATTTGGTTTATTTTAAATTGTTTTTTAAAGAAATGACTAATCAATTTATTGGAAATCTTTCTAGATCCAGCTCAAAGTAAACTTTTAGATTGGCCTACTCGGTTTAACATTTTGTGTGCAATTGCTCGGGGACTTCTTTATCTTCATCAAGATTCTAGATTAAGGATTATACATAGAGATTTGAAAGCAAGTAATATTTTATTAGACAACAATATGAACCCAAAAATTTCAGATTTTGGATTGGCTAAAATGTGTGGAGGTGATCAAGTTGAAGGAAATACAACCAGAATTGTTGGAACATAGTAAGTATTTTAAAAAAATCAATGTCAAAGTTCTACAATGATTAACAAAACATCAAATTAATTCTTATATTAATCTTATGTTGTTTTCAGTGGTTATATGGCACCTGAATTTGCTATTGACGGACTATTCTCTATAAAATCGGATGTATTTAGCTTTGGTGTATTGTTGTTAGAAATTGTTAGTGGCAAGAAAAATAGAACAGTTACATATGAAGACCAAAATTATAATCTTATTGGACAGGTGAGTAACAAAGAAAAATATAAATTATTTTTTTATTATACATATATAACAATTGCATTAAATTGTTGTAGGCATGGAGATTATGGAAAGAAGGCATTCCAGATCAGTTGATTGATGCTAGTTTGATGGACTCGTGCAATATATATGAAGTTGTACGGTGCATTCAAGTTGCTCTTTTATGTCTACAACTTCATCCTGACAATAGGCCAAACATGATATCTGTGGTTGTAATGTTAAGCAGCACAAATGTTTTATCTCAACCTAAGATACCTAGTTTCTTAATTAAAAGCACTTCAATTATTGAAGGTGAGAAATCAAGTGGCAAACAAAATTCTCTTTCAATTAATGAAGTAACTATCTCAATGATAAATGCTAGATAGAAAAATTAGTATATTCCAACATTGTATATGAATTTTTTTAAATTAGTATTGACACTTAAAATATCCATTGTATATAAATTTTTATATTAGTTTAACAAAATTAGATATTTAAGTGAAAAAATTGTTTATTTATGGTTGTATGGCTAGGGTGGAAATAAGCTAGGATGGAAATAGGTTAGGATACTCAAAAACAAAATATGGCATATCCTATACTAGCTCAATCTAAACAAGACTTTTTTTAAGAAATAAAAATTTAGTTTAAAAAGTCAAGTTGTAGGTCATTCAAAAAGTTTTTTAGCCTTGACAAGCCAACTTATTTAAGCAAATATAAATATTTTAATATTATTATTATATTATTTTTATAATGTATTAAAATTATACATTTACTTACTTTTTAAATATTAAGCATGTTAAGATGATCAGGATTCGTATGGTTTTTTAGTTAATGCTTAAGTTAGTTATCTTCAAATCAAGAATTATAAAAATAAAATAAAGGTAGGTAGAGAAAGATAAAACTTCACTAGTGCAAAAAAAAAGAAATTTTTTTTTGCGTCAATTAAGATCAACTTTTTACACTAGTTTCGTAAATGATGGAGAAATAGGCAATGTAAAAAGTTTGATATTTTTTTTAAATGACACATATCTATGCTTCCATTTTCACTCTCATGCTTTCAAGTTTGTAGGAAACTTTTGTTAATTTGCCTCATCTTACAAATCTACACTTTTGTTTTTCCTCTGACGATTTTGGGTTTGTAGGTTTGTCTCAAATCTCATAGATCTTGTAAATTTGGTGTTGCATTTGCATATCTCGTAGATCTACACTTAAGAAATAAACAAAAATTAGACCAACAAAAATGATAAAGAAAATCAAAGACGAAAATATTATCTTATAAGAGCTAAATGACCAAGAGAGAGAAAAATGAAGGTTTAATAATGTAGATGATGGTACTGACAAAGGTATGAATATATGTTGGCACCAATGAAGGTTTCAATCAATGAAGGTTTCAATCAATAAGGTTTCAAATGAGTATCATTTTGAACGAATGAGATTTTCTTATTGTAGGACCCCAAAACTGTCCGACCCCAAAACTGTCCGGCCCAGAAACCACCAATCAGAGGAAAATCTCAAGGTGGGCTTGCTAGGTCAAAGCAACCCAAATTAGGCCCAAGAAGCAAGAAGAGCCGAATCGGCCTGCTGGAGAAAGAGGTCATCTGACTCAGTCCATCCTGACTAAGAGAAAGGTCCAAAATGGCTGGCGTACATAATAGCCAGTCCAGATGAAAGAGGCCCAGTGCTACTTACACACTCGAATTCGGCCGTTAATGTGATGCATCCCAACTAGCCCAACATAATTCTAAAAGGACCTAGCAGCTACAGCTCAGCGCTGACGAAGTCGGCCAAGTTAGCAAAATCAAGCAGAATCAGCCACTTTAGCAAGGGAACACCACCTCACAGGATCCAAGGGGCCCCGAGCTGTCAGATCCTTTAAGAGGAAGGGGAGTCATCGATGAAGCCACGTCAAGGGGACAAAGGACACCACCTGTCCTAACAAAATGAAGATCCTTGCTAATCACAGCAAGAGAAGGCGCCAGATCAGCCACTACCCGAAGAATGCGGCGCGAGTCTAGGGAGAACATGCCACGGCTAGGTGCGGGATCCAACGAACATCAACCTGGGGATCACCAAGGCTAACGAATTGAATCAGAAGGCTGGGGTAGCTCCACGTGGCAAGATCTAGCACGCCCTCATCACCTTCCAAATGCTATAAAAAGCCCCAATGCGAAGAACTCGGGGCGAGGAATTGAGGAGTAAAGCTCAAGGTGAAATTGTTGGATAATTGCTGAGTAACCAGTGACTGAGGAAGTACGTTGTAGAGGAGTTCTAGCTAAGAACAAAGGTACCAATAGCACCTTTGGATACTAGATAAGCACCTTGCCCAAGCTCTAACCATACCATAGAAAACTCCTCATACTCACAATGACACTCCAGATTGCAGGCACGTAGCCCGCTTTAGCTTGGAACCAAGTCAATAACACTCTAGATGGCAAGCATGTAGCCCGCCTTGGCCTGGAGCCGAGTCGGTCTCAGTTCCTTCCTCCATAGCATCACATAATGCACTTCATCCGACTCCGAGTCACTCTCTACATCCGACTCCGAGGGGTCTCGATCCCGGCCTAGCATGCATACTCATATCAACGTCTAGTATAGTATCACTTCGAAGCCAGGATGCCTAATGGACAATTGAGGCCTCAAGTCAAAGTTTACGAGGATTGAACGCCTAATGGAAAGTTCATACCCCATATCTCATATTCTTGCGAACGCCTAATGGAAAGTCCGACTGCATTAGAAACTAGCCACACAAGTCATACGAGTATGAACGCCTAATGGATAGTTTAGCCTCCCCCTAAAGAAAAGCAAACTCACCAAACATCCCCAGTAGAGTCTGTTTTATCCTACGGACACTTAACGAAAAGTCTGTTTGCACCCGAGTTGTCTCAGGTATGGACGCCCAACGGAAAGTCCGACTCTGCATTTCATCCCATGCATCCAAAACTACGTGAACTTTGATTACTCTAAGTTAGGAGAGGTACGTAGGAGCAAGAGGCACACTCTTGTCAGTTATGCATCCCAAACATCCAAGCCCTGTACATACATATTCTCTCGGGGCACTCAAGCCATTCTCGTAAAAAGCAGGAAAAGGTAATGGTTATGTTAATTCATGCATTTCATAGGGTAGCTACCAGATGGTAGGTGGGTGGGATGATACGTCATTCCCACGCGTAACCGACTCCTTACCCAGATTCTGTGTTTCGTAGGCTGGCCTTATCCACTCCTCATTTTCGGCATACCTTTAAACGTTGATGGCGACTCTAGTCAGAGCAGGATTAGGTTTGGTCAATCCTCCTGGATTAGCCGAGCCGACGCTGACTCGGTATAACTGGGTCTCGGAAAGAGATTTGGCTTCCAATTTCCAACCAATTATTTTCGATCCTTTTCTTTTTAGTCTCCAAAATTTTATTTTCTAAATCACTCCCAGCGCGATTTAGGTCGCGTCACTTGTAGAAGAAACAAGTTTTGAATGTAGAAGACGAAGTGTTGCAACTCGTAGAAGTATTTAAAACACTTTACATCAGTTATGTTTTACAACCAATATGAAAAGTTCTTTTTACATCAATTCTAAAAACAATCGATTTAAAAAGTATAACTATTGGTTACTTTTATAACCAATGTAAAAAGTACATTTTACATCAATTGTAAAAACAACCAATGTAAAAAATACTTTTGACATATGTTCTTAAAGAACCAATGTAAAAGTCTATTTTGAAATAGTGCTTCCTTAAAATATTAAACAATGAGAAAATAGATGATGTACTGATAATGTAAAATAGGCCTGCTCTATATCACATGCAAGAGAGACTTGTTTATAAAGTTATGTATTTCAACATAAGTCATAGAACTAGTCAACATAAGGGACATTCAAAAAAGAATTCAAGGGTGTTTTGATAACCCCTCTTTTGGTCAAAATCTCCTAATTTGTAGGGTATTTAGTAAGGACGTGTGACAAACCTGAAGCTAATTTTCAACTTCTCAAAAGCTAGGCCTAATTTTTATTTTATTTATTTTTATTTTATTTGCTGTAAGATGAAGGAGCATTATAGCTTCCTTATTTACATGCTTTTAATATCTCAATTTCTATTAGACAAGCAGTAAATGCAAAGAAGATTGATAAATTGTTACTAATATGCAAAGAAGACAATTACAACTAGTGATGAGATAGGTTAGGTCGCCGAGAAGGCCTATGACCTAGCCTCTTTAAAATCTAGTTTTTTTTTTTAAAAAAAACTAAGTTTAGACTTTTGAAAATGCCTAAGTATATACTTATATAAAATCTTATTAAACTTAATAGACCACTTTATTTATCTATCTATATAATTAAAATTTTAATATAATATTATATTTATATATTTAATATTTTAATATTATTAAACCAAAATAAAATACTTTTTTATTCTTATAAACAAATTATTATTGTTAGCCTATTTAAAAATAGACCTATTGGTCTATTGAACTTGTTAGCTTGTTTAAAAAAACTAGTTTTATCAACTTATTTAAATATTTTAATATAAAATAAGCTTTTAAGTAAACCAATAAATCAGACTATGTTTTTTAAAAGGTTAAGTCAGACCTTAAAAAAAATCGTTAATAGATAATAAACAGACTTAAACATTAGTTTTATAATACAGAGTCGGACCTATTTATGCAAAGTCTAGTTTAACTTATTTTCATCTCTAATCACAACTCACTATCATGTATGACAACTTTGTTTACTTTTATAATAAATACCTTAAAAGTTATACTAGTTATAATTAATAATTAATTGATAGTAAAATTGTGTTACACAATTATTACATAACCATTAAACACTTAAATAATTATATCATACAAATCATAAATGACAAGAGAATTAAAAAAATAAATGAAATTAAATATATCGAGTAGATAAAAAAAAAATGTCAATTTTATGGAAAGTAATAAGTGAAGCGAGAATTAACCATACAAATTTGAAAACCTTTTTATTAAAAATGTTAATGCAATAGATCTGCATATCATCTACCGAATAAAGGGAATGAACTCTCCTTCTAACGTAAGTCAATCTCCCAACTAGAAAACGTGGTGAGTAGTTGCGAAAGTACTGTAACATTTAGGTTACGTGGAGAGTTTCAAGTCCTCCTCCTTTTAAAACCTATATCGGCCCCAATCAAGAGCTAATTACCTTGATATTCAAGCTTCCTTTCCTCTACTAATCATGGTGGGATACACTTTAAGACTAGCCGAACTCTGGCCACTGCTTTAGTACGTTGTTGATGGGAAAAAACTAGCATTAGAAAAATCAATAATACACAACCAATATGGTGACAACACAGTAAATATAAATTTTTCTAGCTTGCAAGAATTTATAAGGAATAATCACAAATAAAAGTGGTAGTAACAATAAGAAGAATCACGCAAGAGATACCAAGATTTTTAACGTGGAAAACTCCCTCAATGTGAGAGGTAAAATACACGAGTTGTCCAGACCAAAGAAATCAATCCACTATTATTAAATAAGGATAGAAGAGTGTTCAATCAAGAACATAATTCATGCATACAACCAGCCAACACAAGCAAGCAAGAAAAGCTTGCAAACGAAGAATAAGAAATAAGGAACAAGAAAGTAAAGAACTCACAAAATCGTGCTATTGTGCGAGCATGATTTCTCACACCACAGACCTCTACATTAAGATCCAAACGGTCAAGATGTAGAACTACGTATATTAAACGTGCTGTCGAATTTCCAGCCTGATCCAACGGTTCACGAAGTAGATATCACAATTTTAACGTGACTATTCTGTATAGAGATGAAAACAGAACACTTTCTTTCTCCCCCTCTCTCTCTTCTCTCTTTTGGCTGTGAAAATCCACACTCTCTCTATATCTCTCCTAAATCTGACATCTTCTCCTCTTATAAGAGAGACCTAGTAGGCTTGAGGGTATTAGGCTTTTTTCCACATAGTTGGGAGCTCAAAATTAACACAACATATCTCCCCTATCACAACTATGTGGAAATGATCACCAGTCCAGCGATTTCACAAGCTTCAAACTTCCCTCTTGGAATCGCCTTGGTCATCATGTCAACACCATTATCATCAGTAGGAACTTTAATCAACTTCAACAACTTAGCATCCAAAGCATCACATATCCAATGATACCTCACATCAATATGCTTAGACTTAGAATGAAAAGAAATCTTACCAAGATGAATTACACTGTGACTATCACAGAATAAACAATGTTTGTCTTGAACAAAACCAAGCTTCTGCAAGAATTTCTTCACCCAAAGTAACTCCTTGCATGCTTCTGTAATGATAATAAACTCTACCTTGGTAGTAAACAAAGCAACACACTTTTGTAATTTAGATTGCCAAGCCACAGTTCCCCCTACAAAATTAATCAAATAGTCTGAAGTTGACTTTCTGGAATCAATGTCTCCAGCCATATCTGAGTTTGAGTATCCCACCAAAGTAGGCTTATCACCTCTAAAATAAAGCCTCATATTAATCTTCTCAGCTTCATTTGAAGGACTATGTCCATAACTCAATTTAAAATGAGTAGCAAGAGGAGTGCTCACTGACTTTTGCCTCTCTTCACTTTCTATGGCCTCCTGGTAACATTCAGGTTCTTCTCCATTTGTCAAGGTCACATACTCATCAGAAGCATACCTTGTAGATGATTGATTAGACCTCCTTAGTTAAACTCGAGGTGGTTCGGGAGCATCACCCAGATTCTCATCTTGTGACATCTATTGTTCCTCTTCAGCATCATCATCAAGAGGAATATCAAAACCATCTCCAAGCTGCTGATCACCAACATAATTATGTTGCTTACCATTCTAAACATTATTATCAATATTATTCAGATCATGTACAAACATCTGAACTGAATCAATTTTAGACAAACTATTATCTTTGTCAAGTGTAGTCTTCTTTACCTTATCAATGTTTTCAATGGTTTGGTCTTCCATAAATTGCACATCACGACTTCTGACAAGTTTCTTCTTAACAGGGTCATACAACCTATAACCATACTCATCATGAACATACCCAATGAAGATACATTGCCTAGTCTTCATATCCAACTTGGATCTTTTATCCTTTGGAATATGCACAAAGGCATTACAATAAAAGATTCGCAAATGATCATACTTAACATCTTTGTAAAACCAAATCTTATCTGGCACCTCAGTATTCAAAGCAATTGTGGGATTGATATTAATAACATGCACTACTGTGTAAAGTGCCTCACCCCATAAATGTTTAGGCAACTTTACTTCAAAAAGCATGCACCTAGCTAGTTCTCTCAACCAATGTCTCGTTCATCCTCTCTGCTAAGCCATTCAATTGAGGGCTTTTAAGAGGAGTCATGTCTAATACCTTGTTGCTTGCAATATACATCAAAGGATCCATATTGTTAGAAAAAATACATTTCATCTTCTTGCCTGATTGTCTTTCAACCAAAGCCTAGAATTGCTTATACTTCTCCAACACTTGGTTCTTTGACTTCAAAGTATAGACCCAAAGCTTCCTAGAACAATCATCAATAAAGATAACAAAATAAAGTGCACCACTAAATGACTTTACCTTCAATGGGCCACAAACATCATAATGCACCTATTCTAACAATTCTAACTTCCTTGAGGGAGGATGCTTCCTAAAGGATACTCTAGTTTACTTACTAGCTATGCAATGAGAACACTTCTCCAACTTTGTATTTTTCAATCTTGGAAGCATATGCTTTTTGGATAAACAATTGAGTCCTTTTTCATTGATATGACTAAGCCTTCGATGCCACAAAGGTGCTTCCATATCCATGATATTCACACTATCTTTAGCAACCAAAACTTTTGTCCAATACAATTTAGAAATTTTCTCCCCTCTGGCCACAACCAAATTACTTTTGGTGAGTTTCCAGTTTCCATAGCCAAGTGATTATCATAACCACCATCATCAAGCATATGCAAAGATATCAAATTAAAGCGAACATTTGGAGCATGTTTGACTCCTCTAAGCCATAACTACACTCCCATGTTGGTTTGCAAGCAAATATCACCAACATCAATCACCTTAGTCACACCATCATTACCCATCTTCAACACTCCAAAATCACCTATGGTGTAAGATGTAAAGAATTCCTTTTTTGGTGTAACATGTAGTGTAGCACCGCTATCAATAATCCACATGCTCTCATCGGATACAAGATTAAATGACTCAAAGTCTCGAAGAATGACAAGATCATTACCTGTAACAGTGGTGACACGATCATTATTATCATCATGATCCTTCTCTTTTGACTTACCCTTTTTTCCTTTCTTCTCCTTTTTCTGCAAGAAACAATGCTTCTGTATATGTCCTATTTTGTGACAGTAGTGACACTCCACATTCTTGTATCTAGATTTAGACTTACTTCTGCTATTTTCTCTTCCTCCTTTTTATTTCTTTTCCTGACTTCTCTCCCTATTTTTACTGACAAGTACCTCAAACTAAGATGAAGAACCTTGTGCCTTCCTTCTCATCTTCTCGTTAAGGACACTACCGTTTACCATTTGTAACAAGACAATACCATTAGGGGTTGAATTTGTGAGAGAGACCTTAAAAGTCTCCCAAGACTCAGGTAAAGAATTTAAGAGTAGTAATTCCAAAATCTTATCTTCAAACTTGATGCTCATTTCTAACATCTGATCAAGAATCCCTTGAAATTCATTCAAGTGATCTAAAACGGAAGTGCCTTCCTTGAATTTCAAACTCACAGTAGAATTCAACAAAAATAATTTGTTGTTCCCATACTTCGAGGCATACAAAGATTCAATCTTCTCCTATAAAGTCATGACATGTATCTCACTTGCAACATGATTATAAAAATTATCATCCACAAAATGCCGGATAAAACC
This sequence comes from Mucuna pruriens, assembly GCA_025330945.1. Lineage (NCBI taxonomy): Eukaryota > Viridiplantae > Streptophyta > Magnoliopsida > Fabales > Fabaceae > Mucuna > Mucuna pruriens. The sequence goes on from JAENHJ010000027.1 coordinate 351,431, forward strand.
ACATACTTGTTGATGCTTAAAGTCTCATTCTTTATCAGACTTGGATTCTAGTTTCTGAGCAGCAAAAACAGAAATATGCATTTTCTTTACAAATATTAAATCTTTCATATTCCTTTTCCACAAGTGATAATTAGTGTCATTCAAACTCATCATTATATTTATATTACCCTCCATTATTCTAACAAATAGAACACCCTTCAAACCAAAGAGTTCTAATACCACTCTCTGATGGGAAAAAAACCAATAAGACACTAAAACAACCAGTAATGCACCACTAATGTGGTGACAACGCAACATATATAAATTCTCCTAACTTGAAAGAATATATAAGGAGTAACCACAAATAAAAGTGGTAGTAATAATAAGAAGAATCACGCAAGAGACACCAAGATTTTTAATATGGAAAATCCCCTCAATATGAGAGGTAAAAACCATGGGTTGTCCAAACCAAATAAATCAATCCATTATTATCAAACAAGGATAGGAGAGTGTTCATTCAAGAGCACAATTCATATATACAATCACCCAACACAAGCAAGCAAGCAAAGATTATAAATAAAGAACAAAAAATAAGGAATAAGAAAGTAAAGAACTCACAAAATTGCGCTATTGTACGAGTACGACTTCTCAAACCATAGACCTTCAAATCAAGATCCGAACGGTCAAATTGTAGAACTGCATGTGTTTAACTTTTTATCAAATTTTCAGCCAAATCCAATGGTTAACGAAGTAGATATTACAATTTTAACATGATTATGCTATATAAAAATAAAAATATAACACTTTCTTTCTTTTATTCTCTTCCTCTCTTTTCTCTCTTAGTCATGAGAATTCACACTTTCTTTACGGCTCTCCTCAACTTGACTCCTTCCATCCTTATAAGAGAAATCTAATAAACTTGAAAATATTAAATTTTTACCAACATAATTAGAAACCTAAAAATAATCCGATAGTTATTACGTTAGTCTCATCCGCACTTTGCACTCAGGTTCTGAGTAGAGTACGAGTCCAACTATTAGAAGAACCACGAGGGTTCACTTTAGGAGAGCCAACGGTCAACTCACCTTGTATTTTTTATCGCTTCCATTACTTAGGGTCCACTTTTGACCAATGCTAATAGAATTTGTTTTTGTAATGTTCAAAGGTTTATTGTTGTCTACTATAATATTATTAAAACTGGTGTTTTGCACGTTAGCATCGATCATATCAAGCAAACTGTACCCTTATATAATATTATATACTATATTATATTATGATATATTATATAAACTTTAAACTAATACTATAATAGATATTTAAAATACTTATCTCTTAATATCATGATATTTAAAATATTATAAGCATATTTACAATAATAATAGAAATGTCGATTAATATTTATAATATAAAAATTGTATATATATATTGACAATATAATCTTAAAAAACGTAAAGTAAATAAAAATAAATAAAATAATGAATATAAATAATATTATAAAATAAAAAAATAATAGTAAACTAATACTATAATCTTAAGAAAAATAAAAAATAACCACGATAATAATATAATAGTCTAAAATTTAAATAGCTGAAAAATAATATTGAAAAAAGGAAAACAAACATAATAAAAATCACAGATAGAATTAAATTTTTATTATAGTAATAAAAATCCAAATTGAAGATTAATTAAGATTAAAATAATCTTAAAATGAAATTATTACGAATAGAAAAATAGCTATCTGTTAATAATAGCAAAATGATAGTATAATAAATATCTAAAATGTCATATATATATATATATATATATATATATATATATATATATATATATATATATATATATATATATTAATATTAATATTATAATCTTCAAATAAAAAGTAAGTAAAAGTAACACTAATAATCAATATAAAATATAAAAAATAAAAATACTAGTAAACTAATACTATAATCTTAAGAAAAATAAAAAATATAACTGCAAAACTAATATAATAATCTAAAATCTAAACTAGTAGAAAAATAATATTATACAAATAAAATAACACTGAAATGTCCCACATAATAATAAATTGTTAATATATTAATAAAAATAACAAAATATTATTAGAAAAATAATTTTTTAATAATATTACAAAAATAAAATCTTTATACCCACAGATACAGAGTCTAGTATTTCTAGTGTCCGGAACTACTATGATTAACAATTCACAGGGAACAAAATTTAGTTTGCTTTAAACATTTTGAATAAATTATTTTTTTTTCATTAACATTAAAAGAATAAATCATGGATGTTATTTCTTTTCCAACAATTTTAATAAAGATCAGGTTAAATTATAATTTTAATAATTTATTTTATTGTGAAAATTTTGTTTTGATTTTTTTCTTTAAAATATTATTTTTTATTCTTTTAACTTTTAAATTTTAGATATTGTTGTCTTTCCAAAACAACGATTATTATTTTATTTTAGAGCACAATTTTGAAACCTTTTTTTATAATTCAAAAAGTCAATTAATGTTTGAAAAAAATCTTAAATATGGAGAAAGTGATAAGAAAAATAGTCTCACATGCATAAAAAAATCTAATATTAGACTTTCATTTTTCAATTGCTATTAGACTCACTTTTATTTAATTTTTATTTTATTTATAATTCTATTTTGTCTTAACCTTAATTAATTATAAATAAAATTAATGAGACAAGTTTATATTTTGAATAATAAAAAAAACAAAATTATGTATTAAAATTAAAAACAATAATTATTTTTAAATATGACATTAATTCAAGTATAAAAATTAAATAATAAAAATAATTTAAAAAATATAAGTAATCAAAATAAATTTGTCCTATAAAATAGAAACAAAAATATAATTTAACCTAGATTAATATATGTGGCGCTGGGAAGCCAAACTCAAATTCGTATCTATTTTTTACTTAAGTTTCAAAGTTTGTGAATTAGAATATTTATTTTCTGTACTTACGTTCAATGGTCAAGCTCAATAATTTAAGGAAGACGCTCACGCGAATGGCGTGCTTAGAACGGGATATAGAGAATTTTCAAAATAATTGCACCCTTGTTTTCAACTAACGCAACATCGGTTGGACGCGGTTTTATTCCTTTAAAAAGAATAATCTCTATTTTGTTTTTATTTTTTAATTTTTGAAAATGTATCAAGCTTGGTTTCACTAAAAACCATCTTTCTTTTAGTCTCCTTTGTAACATATTTATAAATAGAGATAAAAAAAAATTATAAGTCATTCAATTGTTAATAGTATAAAATAATTTTATATTATTTTTAATTTTATATTATCATTTAATTATAAATAAATATTATTATTATTTTAAATGTAATTATGGTAACAATTAACTAAGATTATATATAATAATTTATAATTAAATGAAAATATAAAATTAATTTGTACATTATTACACTTTATTTTTAAATAAAAAGATTAAATTATAATTTTTGTCATCCATTTTATGATAATTTTTTAATTTATTTTTTTAAAAATTATTTTGATTTATTAACTTTTAAATTTGAATCAATATTATTATTTAAAAAAAATATTTTTTATTTTTAAACATAATTTTAAATTATTTACTTATTTATTCAAACCGTGGAACTTATATTATTATATCATTAACTATAAAATAAGTTAATATTAGATAATAAAAAAAATCTCAAGTACAAAAAATTGTTATATAAAAAATAATCTTATGAACAATAAAATAAATTAAAAATTTTCTATCAAATTCTTTAATAAATGATCATTAGACTTATTTTTTACGTGATTTTTATTATATTTATGATGTTTTAAATTTTAATTAAATTTTATAATTTTTATATAAATAAATATAATGAAATAAGTTTTATGTCTTTAAAATTGTGTTAAAAACAATTATTTTTTAGAATGACAACATTAATTCAAATTTAAAGATTAAAAAATTAAAATAATTTTTAAAAAATAAAATTTTTTATTATAAGATAAAATATCAAAATTATAATTTAAATTTTTTTTTATTATAAACTAATGTAATAAAAATAAAAAATTATTTAAAACACAAAGGTCACACCCACTCACCCTTTAGGTGTTGACTTTCCTTTTGATGTTACTCAACACTACCACCTAATCTTTAAACCTCTGAAGTAGTATGGTGTCCAAAATTTAAACCTCTGAAGTAGTATGGTGTCCAAAATTTACTGCAAGAAAATGTCAATTCTTCTTCCTATGCTTCTTATTCCCAAGTTATTAGTATTACTCTTTTTCTTTGAAATTTCCTCTGCATCTGATGCCATCACTCTGTCTCAGCCACTTCACGACGGAAGCACGTTGGTTTCCAATGATTCAAGCTTTGAGTTGGGTTTCTTCACTCCCGGTAGTTCGGGAAACCGCTACGTTGGAATCTGGTATAGAAACATCCCCGTTAGAAGGGTCGTTTGGGTTGCCAACCGTGACAACCCCACCAAAGACAACTCCAGCACGTTGGTTCTAACCAAAGAGGGAACCCTCACGCTTCTCAGCCAGAATAATTCTCTTCTTTGGTCAACGAACACAACGACAAAGATTTTGAGTCCCGTTGTGCAGCTCTTAGACACAGGAAACTTAGTAATTAGAGATGAAAATGGTGGTAACGAGGAAGAGAGTTTTCTATGGCAAAGCTTTGACCATCCTTGTGATACGTTGTTACCAGGAATGAAGATGGGATGGGACATTAAAAATGGCCTTAATCGCCGTCTTATTTCTTGGAAGAATTGGGATGATCCTTCTTATGGAGACTTTGTTCAAGGTGTAGTTCTTGGCATCAATCCCCAAATGGTAATGTGCACCGAAACTATGTTATTTTTATCTGCTTATTTATTTTTATTCTATATTCATATTTTTTGATACTTTACTTATAGCTTTTTATTTATTTATATGTATTTATAATGTATTTTTAGTTCACGTATTTTTTAGTTAAACTTAGTTTTAGTATTTGTAATTTTAAAAATATGTAATTTTTGTTCTTTTAACATGTAATTTAGTATTTGTATTTATAATGTATTTTTAGTTCACGTATTTTTTAGTTAAACTTAGTTTCAGTATTTGTAATTTAAAAAACATGTAATTTTTGTTCTTTTAACATGTGATTTTGTTATTATCAAAATTCATTGAGTGAGACAAAATCATATATTTTTAGAAGTTAGAAATATCCAAAACACATTTTTTTCTAATAAATATTATGAAAATCTAATATAACAAAATGTGTAATATGGAAACATTTTTCCAAATAAATATTATGAAAAATTAATATAATAATATAGAAACACAGAGACATTGTTCCATAATGGAAAAAAAAATTGTCCTTTTTATAGATAATCTAAAAAATAAATGAAATTGATACTATTTTCATTTATAAATAATAGTAAATAATTTATTATGAAAATAATTTATAATTTTTTTATTTTTACTAATATCCAAGAAATAGGTTCTTTAATTATATATTTAAAATAATTATATCGTCGGATGGAATATATATTGTATATGATATTTGAATGGTATTTGCACATGACAGGTAATGTGGAAAGGGTCGGTGGAGGTCTATAGGAGTGGACCATGGACTGGGTTTCGTTCCTCTGGAATATTTGGATTGAAGAGCAACCCTCTTTACGATTACAAATATGTCAGCAATGAAAATGAGGTATATTACACATACACCCTCAAGAATAGTTCACTGATTTCTGTAGTTGTTATGAACCAATCGCTTTATCTTCGTCAACGCCTTACATGGGTTCCTGAAACCAAAGCTTGGAGTGTGTACCAGTCTTTACCACAAGATGATTGTGATCTTTACAATGTTTGTGGCCCAAATGGAAATTGCTTCATTGATGGGTCACCTATGTGCCAATGTTTAGAAGGGTTCGAGCCAAAATCACCGCAACAGTGGAACACTATGGATTGGACACAAGGGTGTGTGCGCAGTGAAGCGTGGAGTTGCAAGGTGAAAAATAAAGATGGTTTTCGAAAAATTTCTGGGGAGAAATTGCCTGATACTACACGTTCTTGGATTAATCAAAGTATGACACTCGACGATTGTAAGGCCAAATGCATGGAAAATTGTTCTTGCACAGCTTATTCAAACTTGGACATAAGTGGAACAGGTTGCTCTGTTTGGTTTGGTGATCTTGTTGATTTGAGAGTTTCTCAAAGTGGGGAAGATCTATATGTACGAATGGCTACGATGGATATTGGTAAAGACAATTATGCTCTTCTAACATTCTATTGTGATAATTAGATGACTATTACTTTATTGTCGAACCATTTATCACGATAAGTCATTAGGGTGCTTCTAGAATATGTTTCAAATGTTATTAATTTTTTTTAAATAAAAGAACTTCAAACATTAATTGGAATCATCAACATGTGATACTCCTAGATTACTTAATAATTTTTCAGTAATCACTTGTACTTCATTTCTTTGTCAAGTTATAAATAATGCAGAAACTAAACATGGGCATCGGAGGAAGATTGTTTTGGCAGTCACAGTCACAGTTTCTTTGGTCATTGTACTGCTATTGGCATTCTTCTACATGTACAAGACCAAAACAAAATATAAAGGTAAATTTCTCAGCCATGAAGTTATTTTTTTTAATTCACAAATACTGTACAATTAGTTTGATTGAATGCTTGCATTATTTCAAACAGAACATTATGCAGTTACCGAATTCGTGCAATTTCATTAAAAAAAATTAACGTTTAATAAATAGTATTTATCACGTTTAATATTAAAACAGAGAAAAACATAACCAAAGAGAAAGATGAAGGCAAACAAGAAGATTTGGAGCTTCCTTTCTTTGATTTTGTTACAATAGTTCATGCCACTAATAACTTTTCAATAGCCAACAAGCTCGGCGAAGGTGGCTTTGGACCTGTTTATAAGGTAAATTTCCAGCTTCCTATTAATAAGGCTATAGAAAGTTCATGAATCTAATTATCTATTCAATTTTTTACTAAGTAAAAAATATGTAGGGTACTTTGTTAGATGGACAAGAGATTGCAGTGAAAAGACTTTCAAGGAGTTCTGGACAAGGATTGAAAGAATTTAAGAATGAAGTTATATTGTGTGCAAAACTTCAACACCGTAATCTTGTTAAGGTTCTTGGTTGTTGCATTGAAGGAGAAGAGAGAATGCTCCTCTATGAGTACATGCCCAACAAAAGTCTTGATTCTTTTCTTTTTGGTAAGTATTATTGGAAAAGCTTTATAATTGGTTTAAGAAAAGCTTGATTTGTTTTATAGGTCATCTTGAAAAGCAAATACTAATAAACTTTTTGGACAATCTTGCAGATTCAATTAAAAGAAAATTTTTAGATTGGCCTATGCGCATTAAAATATTGTATGCAATTGCACGTGGCCTTCTTTATCTCCATCAAGACTCTAGATTAAGGATTATACATAGAGATTTGAAAGCAAGTAATATTTTGCTAGACAATGATATGAATCCAAAGATTTCAGATTTTGGCTTAGCAAGAATGTGTGGAGGTGATCAAGTTGAAGGGAATACAAGTAGAATAGTTGGAACATAGTAAGTACCATAAAATGCTATTAATTCTAATGTTAAACAATGATTAATGAAACACCAAATTTATTCTTATGTGCTTTCTTTCAGTGGTTATATGGCACCTGAATATGCTAGTGATGGATTATTCTCTATAAAGTCAGATGTATTCAGCTTTGGCGTATTATTACTAGAAATTGTTAGTGGAAAGAAAAATAAAGCACTTACCTACGAAGATGACGATCATAATCTTATGGGTCATGTGAGTAACACAAAACTAAATTGGTTTTCCTATAATAAAGCAATGGATAATAATTGTATTGAATTGTTGTAGGCATGGAGATTATGGAAAGAAGGCATCCCAATGGAATTGATTGATGTTAGTTTGGCTGACTCATGTAATATACTTGAAGTCATTCGATGCATTCAAATTGGTCTTTTATGTCTGCAACACCATCCTGAAGATAGGCCAAACATGTCATCTGTGGTTGTAATGTTGAGTAGTGAAACTACTTTACCTCAACCAAAAGAACCCAAATTCTTACTAAAAAAGGCCTTTGTTGAAGGAGAACCATCTTCTACACGACAAATATCTTCAATCAATGAAGTAACTATCTCAATTTTACATGCCAGATAGAGAAATTATTTTATTTCTTTGTATTATGTAACTTTTACTTTAAATCTAGAATATTTGTTTGCCATTAGCTTTTCTTGTGGATATAAATGAGTTTTTCTAAACTTTGAATAAATATTTCAACAGTTAGTTTTGAATTTCCATATATCAATTAGTAGTTGGTTTAGGTGATATATACCTAATTTTTCTTAAGCATGGTAAGAGTTGTGTAAGAAAAGAAAACTTGTAATGGGTAAGATAGTCTTAATATAGATATTATTAGAATAACCCCACATGCAAAATCTCTATAATCATAAACCAAAGAAAAATGAAGTTCAAATAAGGTAAAATATGTAGTAAATACAATCTTAATAAGTTGGATTGAGAAAGTAAGATATTTTATATTTTGTATTTTGATTATTTGTAAAGACAAGAAAAAAATAAATACAAGAAGGAAAATAAATTATGTTTAGTAAAATGATGTGATTTGGTAAACAGTTAAGGGTAAGCATATCATATCGCAATAGTATTAAGGAAGTGAGTTCAAATATCAATACCCAAGAGATAAGTATGTAAGTTTTCAAGAATTCTTTATGTAGTTTAGATAATCAAATTTAGAAAAGATTTATACAGTGAAAACAAAAGGCAAATAAAGCAGAAAAGTAAGAAAGTAAATGAAAATAATTGGTTTTAGTCTTTTTGAATTAAGGATTTTGGTTTCGTTTACATTTTCTCCCCTCAACCTCAATCTCTTCTTAACCTAATATCTTGTGTTACTCATTTTACTTCTTAATTCTACTATGGGACCTTGGTCCAATACCTTCAATAATCTTTTCCTTATGATGGTTCCCAGTTGGTCATTTAGAAATACATACTTAAGCAACCTTTAGGTTAATAAAAGCTAACTTTTACTAGTTGAATAAGAAGGCTAGGGAAATAGGTTGGTCATACAATTCTCCTAAACCTAATTATCCTATACAAAGTATTTAGCTACCCATACATATGATAAAAGACAAGAAAACTAAAAATTGATATAAACAAACAAAGAAGGAAAAAAAAAAAACTTGTAAAGGCCAAGGGCTTTGCTCCTTTGTTTTGTACTGCACTTTTAACCTTGCCAACGCCTTCATGTGTCTTTTATGGAGCCTCAAAATCGAGAGAAATACTAAAAGGATTGAGAGAATAAATTGTGGAGTGTTGAGGAGTAATGGGATGCAATGACATATGTAGGGATGTGTTTTTCCAGCTCCCTAGCTGTCCCCATTTATACTATGCGAAGTGAGTTTCTTTAGTAGGCTTACATAGGCATGCATAGTTGAGCACTATTGTGCTATCTACTTTTTATGATGGTGCATGGGCATGCACGGTTGAACACGATTGTGCTGCATGTCTTTTATAGGGTGCACAAGCATGCTGAGCTTAACACGGACATGCTAGACGACTTTTAGAGCAAACATGAGGGTGCTTAAAGTTGCATGGTCATGTTAACTGACTCTTGTGGAGCATGGACATGCTTAGAGTTGCACGATCATGCTGCGTAATTCTAGGGAGAACACAGGCATGCTTGGAGTTGGACGATCGTGCTAGTATTTTGTGGCTTCTTCTTTTTAGGCAAAAAATCCTGATTTTTGTTGCATTTTGTCCCTTTTCTATTTGTGAGCATGTATTGCATTATTATTAAGAAAAAAGTAAATTATGTGTAATATATATGTCAAAAATATTAAGAATTTGACAAAAAAAATGCAACATAAATACAAAGAATATCAATTTTTCAACCTTTCACACTTTAGTATTGGTTGTCCTTAAGCAAAACTTATCCTTTCTAGTAAAAAGGATACAACATGTAAACCCTTTCGATCTTACAGTGTTTTTTTAAGAACAAAATAAACAAGGAGAACATGAGCCCAAACTTTTTTTATTTAAGATAACCATCAATTGAGTGCTCAATTAGAGGTTGGGGTCCTAAAATTTGTCTCTCACTAAATCAAAGATTCACTCTACTAACTTCTCTCAAGTGTTTAAGGGTTCGCAATCCTAATGCTCTCTTCCACTATGGACGTGCATTGTATTTAGGCGAGGAAGAGGTGAAAAGTTGTTACCCTACCTTGTTATTCTATGGAACTCTTTTAAATGTGCTTCGCCATTATGAAGGTTCTAGATTAGAATTTCCTGCATAGGCTCAAAGATGGTAACTAGTGGTAATTTAAAACAAAGATTCTAAAGATCAAGAAAGAGAAAACTCCGAATAACCTTTATCTATATCACGTTCAAGAGAAACAAGTTTTTTAAATTATGCATTTGAGAAGAAGTTCCAAAAGGTCAACGTAAGGGATGCTCAAGGAAGCACTAGGGGTGTTCTAATGTGACCCCATTTTTTGGTCTAAACCTCACCATTTGTGGATTTAGTGAGAGCTTTGTGACAAGTCTGAAGGTAATTCTTACCTCTCAAAAGCTGGTCCTCTTTTTTGCTAAAGGTTGGGGTTGCTAATATTTTTTTTAACCTCGTAAGAGAAATGAGCTTTACTGCCTCCTAATTATCATGCTTTCAAGATCTAAGTTCTCATTAGACAAGAAGTAAAGACAGAGGAGATTGATAATCCATTACTCATATATTAATGCTTTCTTTTTAATACAAGAAGATCTCCTCCCCGTGAGAGATAACAATGCCCTTAGTTCTAGAGAGAATGCAACATTTATTAAAAAAACAAAAAATAAAAACCAAAATAAAAAGGAGAAAAATAAACTAAAAAATAGAAATTCAAAAATATTGAAAGGGACCCAAGATTTCCTCATTAGATATATCAAGAGCTTACAAATAGTTACAAGAAACAAGGGGCAAAGGCATTTTATGAGAGTTCAAAAGTGTAAAATTTACCTCCTTGTTATTTAGTCTTAAGGTCAATTTTCCCCACTTGACATCTATCACTGCCTTTCTTATGACCAGAAAAGGTCAGCCTAAAATGATTGGGACTTCATCATCCTTCTCCATGTCTAAGATGACAAAGTTAGCAGAGAATATGAACTCTTTCACTTTTACCAAAAATCCTCTACTATGCTGAGTGGATGGGCGATGGTTCTGTTAGTCAACTGTAGAGAAATATTAGTAGGTTAGGGTTCTTGCAAGCCAAGTTTCTTAAAACAAAGTAAGGCATTAGATTTATGCTTGCACCTAAATCACAAAGTGCTTTCTAAAAATGTCACTTTCCCATAGTGCAGGAAATAGTGAAACACCATGGTTCCTTAAGTTCAGGGGGCAACTTTTTAAGTACTGTAGTAGAACACTCAGTTAAATTTACCACCTCAAATTCCTTTAACTTCTTTTTTATTAGACATTACATTTTTTCAAAATTTAGCATAAGGGCATTTGAGCGATGGCTTCAACAAACTGAATGTATATGTGTAGTTTTCTAAAGATTTCTAAAAACCTAGAGAACTCCTTATCTTTCTTCTGATCTTTCAGCCTTTGAGGGAAAGGAACACTTACCTTACCACGTTCTTACATTTATTGGTTGGTGACATCAACTATGATTTCTTTGGTGGGAGCTTCATCATTTAGTGGAGCCACCTTCTTCTCTATCATTTAGGACTCCTAAACTCTTTGTCACTCCTAAGAGTGGTGACTTTCACATCTTTCCTTGGGTTAGGCTTTGTCTAAGTGGGAAAGGAGCCTTGGACTCGTTGGGACATAAGGATAGCCAAATTAGAGATTTGAGTCTCTATTACTTTGAACCTTGCATCGCTTCTACCCCATGTATTGAGACTCTTTTCTTCTTGTCTCTATCCCTAGTTCTGATATTGCATGGGTGGAGGTTTATAGGCATTCTAAGCCTAACCTATGTGCTGACCTCCCCAAGAGAGGTTGGGGTGCTCCCTCCAACCTGAATTGAGTGAGAAGAATAAGGATTATTTTGGCTCTAGGTGATGAAGTTTGCCCTCCTCTATAGCCTTGGTGAAGAAGTTTCCCATTTGACAATCTTTCCCTTCGTGGCTTGAGGTCTCACATTTCTCACAAGTGGGAGGATGGGTGACAAGAGTTGGGAGTGTACTGGTATTAGAGAATCGATCTTCTTGGTGAGAGCATCTAGCTTTTTCTCCGTCTTCCCTCCTATTTCTACCTAGTGTACCTCAATTAGCTTTTGTATCAAATGTCTATCACTTGAGGAGTAATGATAGGTGTTGGAAGTCATATCCTTTATGATAGAATATGCTTCATTTTAGGATTTCTTCTTGATCGTCCCTCTACATGTTGTGTCAATACTGGTCTGATTCAAGGTGGAGAGACCATTGTAGAAGATTGAGATCAATTACCCCTTGGGAAGTCATGATGGGGGCACTTGTGATGCATCTCCTAGAATCTCTCCCAAGCTTCGTCTATGAGTTCCTGCTTAAACTAAGAGAAGTTCATGATGTTCTTCTTTAGTTTATTATATTTAGATGGAAGAAAGTACTTGAGCAGAAACTTATGTGTGCACTCGTCCCAAGTGCTAATGACTCCATCTGAAAGGGTTATAAGTCATTCGAGCACCCTATCTGTTAATGAAAATGAGAAGAGCCTCAAGCGAATAGAAATTGTGGGGACATTGTTTATCTTTATTGTGTCAATGAAGCCAAATAACTACTTTAGATAGGTGAGGGGATATTCGATAGGTAGTCCTCTAAATTGACCCAAGTTTTGCATCATGCCGATCAAGTTGGCTTTAGCTCGAAGTTGTTAGCTGCCACTGTAGAACAATGGATGTTGTCTATCACCCCAATGGCTAGAATGAAGTAATCTTGCAGTGTCCTTTTCGGTAGGTTTTCACCAAAGTTATGGTGCTCTCCATGATTTTCTATCATGTCTCTTTTTGTCTTCCTATTCTTACAAGAAACTTTATCAATTTCGAGGTCCAATTGTAGTTGCGGCCTTTGGAATCAAGTTAACATAAACAAAGAAAATAAAGATAAAGAAATAGGGGGTAGATAACGACAGAGAAAATAAAGATATAAAATAAAAATAAAATAAAGATAAAGATAAAGAAAATAAAGATAAAAGATAAAGATATAGAAAATAATGATAAGAGAAAATAAAGATAGAGGATAAAGATAAAATAAAATAAAAAAAATAAAGATAAAAGATAAAAAAAAAAGTTAAAAATAAAGATAAAGGATAGAGATAGAGAATTTTTGTTGTGTATGTAAAAAAATGCATGAAAAAGGAAAACAAATAAAAAAAGAAAGAGAGAAAACGAGGGTCTAATCCTACTAGAACTTTTTTCTTCTGATATCTGGTAGTACACATTTTATACCTCTTAGTAGTTCTTTAAGATGGGTAAAATAGAACAGAAATAATAGTGATCCAACCCCTTAGTACCTAGCCATCAGAGGTGGAACACTGCAACTACTAGGGCAATCATTGCAGGAAGTTGATCCACAAACCGTCAAGAACACTTTACATTTTCTTGTATCATGTTCCAGGTTAATCAATGAATGGTTGTAATTTTGTTGTTACTATGTTTGATTTCTATAGCATAATCTTTTCCTTGCAAATGCACGATTGTGTTTAGTAAGAATTAGAGTACGTTAGTTTAGGGGCCAATCAGAACCACTCTAACAACAAAATAGGTAACTTTAGGTAATCTACATCAATCAAGTGCGTAATCCTTATCAAATTGGAGGCAGCGATCGTTTAAGTCCTCAGTTAGCATGGGACGAATGTTCAGCGATCGTCGTAGGTAGTGAATTGGTGAGGAATCATTGGCATAGTAAGAATTAGGATTAAAATTAGTAAGTGATAACTCAGGATAATGTGCAGATAAATATATCATAATTGTCTTAATAATCTTAAGTAATCTTAGCCTTTAATCTTTACATTCTTTAGTTAGATCTTTACATTTCTTGCAAACTTTAGCTTTTCGTCAAAACCCCTCCTTTTACAATCCCTTGTTGAGTTTGCATCCTACATAACCAATTTCGTAATCTTTGTCAATCTTGAACCTTAGAAATATAGGAACAAAAGTGTCCTTGAGAAGAATGACCTAAGTTGAACCTGTGCTACTTTAGCTTAGGAAAATCTAGTATTTTGATAGCAAAGTGACAACCAACTCGAAACTTATCAATATCCCAACTAGTCCTGAACAATGGTGCCAAAAACTTAATGCGATTTGGCTAAAGCTTAAGGGCAAACATACCCAAAAATCACGATAGTAATAAGGATGGAAGTCCATATATCGTATTCGAGATACTAGTACGTCAGTTTTCAATAATTTTTTATGTAGCTTAGACAATCAAATTGGAAAAGTTTTGTGCATTGAAAAGAAAAACCAAATAAAGGAGAAAAGTAAGAGTAAATGAGAAGAATTGATTTTAGTCTTTTTGAATTAAGGGCTTTGGTTTTATTTACACTTTTCCCTCCTCAACCTTAATCTCATGCAATTTTCTTAACCCAATTCCTTGCGTTACTAATTTTACTTCTTAATTATAATAGGGACCTTGGTCCAATACTCCTAATAATCTTTACCTGATGATGGTTCCTATTTGGTCATTTAGAAGCACGTAATTAAGCAAACTTTAGGTTGATAGAAGCTAAAAAAAGGTTGGTCATCAGTTCCCTTAAACCCAATTATCATATAGTTTCTATCAACTAAATAAAAATGAAAATAGACGAACAAAGAAGAAAAACCAAAAATTAGTAGAGTCCAAATGCTTTGCTCCTCCGTTATGTACTACAATTTTAGCCTTGCCAATGCCTTTAGGTGCCTTTTATGGAGCCTCAAAATTGAGAGAAGAAATACTAGAAGGATGGAGAGAATGAATTATAGAGTGATGGGATGCAATGACATGTGTTGAGATGTGTTTTTCCAACTCTCTGGCTACCTCTCTTTATACTATGTAAAGTGGGCTTCTTTAGTGGACTTGCACGGGCGTGCATAATTGTGCACAATTGTGCTTTCTGCCTTTTGTGATGGTGCACGAGCGTGCATAGTTGAGCCCTACTGTGCTACATGTCTTTTGTGTAGGTGTACAAGCATGTTGGACTTGACACGGGCATACTAGACGACTTCTAAAGTGAGCATGGGTGTGCTTGAAGTTGGACAAACATGCTCAGGGTTGCATGATTATGCTGCGTGATTCTGGGGAGAGCATAGGCATGCTTGGAGTTACACAATCGTGCTCGTATTTTGTGACTTTCTCTTTTTAGGCCAAAATTCATTATTTTTGTTGCATTTTTTTCTGTTTGTTAGCATGTATTGCATTAATCTTAAGAAAAAAGTGAATTATGCATGATATATGTAAAAAATATTAAGAATTTGATAAAAAAATGCAACATTAATACACAAAATATTGGTTTATCATAAATCATTTTCACAAATAATTTTCAAAAACTAAAAATCAGTTAAGCACAAAAAAGGTAGAAAACAAAATTATAACAGGTGGTAGGATGATGCTTTGTCCTATGAATGGTTTGATGGTGGATGTACATCTGTAGATAAAATTCTTTCGTCAAAACCAAAGTTTTTCAACCACAAAGTCAACTTCCCATCATATATGTGTTAGAAGCAACATATATCAAAGAATTAGGGATAGAAGAAGAAATACAAAGATTTTATATTAGTTTATCTCACCAACAAAGACTATGTCTAATTCTTAGCATCATCTCAAAATTTTACAAACAAATATGGTTACAAGAAAAATATATTTTCTCACCATCCAAGTATTATTTAAACAAACTTATTCGAGCCTAATAACCGAATCCAATTGTTTGAAAGAAACATTAATAAAAAAAAGTTTTGTTTATTTATAAATAGTTACAATAAATGAAAATAACCTATTTAAAAATTCTTAAAGTATTTATAATAAATTCAATTTTTTTTAAATGATTGAAAGTAAATGTTAACAATAACTTCAACCATAAGATTATTTATTGGCACCAAAAGATAATCCTTGGTGGAAAACTTTTGTTCTAATAAAGAAAATTTTAATTCAAATATTAGAGCTTATCAACTACAATATTAAATATTTCTATTCAATTTCACAATCAGAAGTAGAAGTAGGTTTTTTAATGTGATTTTTCACTGGGACTTCATGTTAGGTAGAAGTTTCTACTTTTTTGATTGATATGCTAAATTTCTTTGAGTCCATGTTTTGTTCGCTTCTATTTTTGTGTTAGTTTATATATTGTTTGGGACTCCTTTTCAATTAGTGACAACACATCATTTTCTTTATAATTCTAGTGTGAGACAAACTTCTTCAAGAGTTGTAAAACATGCTGATAAATCGAATTTTTGTATATTAATGCATGCAATTTCTAAATTGCATGGTTTTTAATAATTATCACGTAGAATTCATCCATATTCTTTGAGTTTTATACAGTTCAGGACAATAAGCCAAAAGGAAGAAAAACTAATAAAAAATGAGTTTTTAGGACCCAAAAGAGACAATCTACTAAAGAAGAAGATGAGCATAAAAAAACATTAGATTTTAAGACCCAAAAGAGGCAATCTACTAAAAAAGAAGATGAGCATGACCATTTTAGCATGCTTATGCTCACCCATAACCAACCAACATGATCATGATTTGTTTAGCACGATTATGTTTAACCATAACCAAATAACACAATCGTGCTCTATTTAGCACCCCTATGCTTAAGCGCAAACAAGATCGGCA
Organism: Mucuna pruriens; assembly: GCA_025330945.1. Classification (NCBI taxonomy): domain Eukaryota; kingdom Viridiplantae; phylum Streptophyta; class Magnoliopsida; order Fabales; family Fabaceae; genus Mucuna; species Mucuna pruriens. Next base: position 368,198 of record JAENHJ010000027.1, read on the forward strand.
TGGTTATGCTCCAACTCAGCTTGTCTAACAAACCTACAAGGGAGACCCACTCCACAATCTATAAAATAGAGCAAGCAGGAAGCAAAAAAGACAGTCAGAATAAACTAAGAACACATGGAAATAATAATGATGATATTTACAAGTCATTGAGTAAGAAAAAAATAAGAATAAATTACAAAGTATACAAATTAACCTCGTAAAGAATAAACAAATAATTCAAGAAAAATGAGTTGGTCAATTTTAATTATTAAAAATAAATAAAATTTCAAAATAACTTTGTTTAACCATACATTAATTAATTAACCTAAAACACCCTACAAATAGAAAGAGAAAAAAAACATAATAAATCAACAGATTTGAAAAATACAAGCCAAATGAAAATAATGAAAGTAAACTAAAGCTCAATTGAGTTTAAATTGAATGGATATAATTATTTTAGAAGTTAAAACACACAACATCAATAAAATGAAAGTAAACTAAAGCTCAATTGAGTTTAAATTGAATGGATATAATTATTTTAGAAGTTAAGACACACAACAACAATAAAACTGGGAATTTATATACAGATGTTAAATTGGCTACAGTTATATTTGAAGTACAGCAAATTTTGATTAAAAATTAATTTATAAATTAAGTAGAAGGAGAAAAATCAACCCTTTATCGTTAACGTCTATGGTAAGAAATAAAACAATTTCTTTATCTTGGTTCGAATTATGAAATAGTCACTTCATTGGTTGAATAATATATCTTTTATCCAAAATCTTCCTCAACTATATTCACACATTTTTTGGTCTTTTAAGTCTCATTTGCTTCTTTGTCTCAATGCTAAAAGGTTCTTAAGTGTTAGAGTTTATTTATGGCATGAAACAACTCGAAGCATGGGTCTAGTTTATTGATACGTTTCAAAAAGAACCACACACACAAGTACGTTTTTTACTGGCAAAAACCCGCGCTCAAAATACAAAAGATTTGTTTTTGTATTTTGAGCGCGGGTTTTTCTAGTCTAAGTATATCTTATTTTTATCACGAATTATTTGTCTACCCTTCCAATTTTAGGTCAAACCATATACGTATAAGATCTATAATCTTAAATTGACTTATAATCATATGTTAGGTCTATTTTCTAATGTTTCTTAGAACCCCGACCCAATAGCAAGTACATTAGTCGTTATCTAAAGATTCGACATCTTAAGTCAAGTATAAATATTCGACAAATATTGTCTGTTAGACTAATTTAACTGTTTAGCCTATTAACACTACAAGAATTTTTTTATTTTGCTACTAATTTTATGATTTTGCTACTAAGTTTAGCTACCATTTAAATTAGTAGCTAAATCCTAGCTAATTAACTATTAATTAACTAGAATATTATTTTTTCTAGCTAAATTGAAGTTATACTTCTTATTACTACAAATTAGCTAGGAAATAACTACAAATTTTAAAAAATTTACTACAAATTAACTAAGATTATTTTCTTAGCTAATTTGATACTTATTTCATGCTACCATTCAATATTATAGTAATTTTGTAGCTAATTATTTTTACTAGAAATTAGCTACAAAATAACTATTGATTTTAAAATTAGCCACAAAATTATTTTGTAGCAAATTTTAAATTTTCTAGTAGTGTAACTCATAAATTGATAGATAACGACTTATCTCACTAACTCGTAATTGATAGATAACTCTTATACCATTAACTCGTAACTGAAAGGTAATCAACTATTCTACTAATTCATACACTCGTGTATAAATAAAAGGGGTATATTGTAGGTTAACACTTAACTTTCATTCTTTAACTGTTATTGCTCACTCACTGACTTGAGCGTTAGAGTGTATTTGCAGGTATCATTACACGCTGCTTCGAGAAGGTTGAATAAATAAAGCATAAAGGATTATACACATTTTTTAATGGTTTGGTAATAGGAGATCTTTGAATCATCATTTAAGAATTTTTTGTAACTGGGACAAACACTAAGACTTGTTTCTTTTATCTATTTATTTTTGTGGCTAACCTTTTGGCACATCTTGTGCTAAGTTTGACAACCAATTTTTAATAAAATTATTTCCTTATACAAATAGGTTTTATAATTCAAAAATTGGTCGATGCTTAGTCAATATGTAAGGAGGTAAATACATAAGGTGATTTGTATTTTAGGCCTATTTAATTGAGTTCTGAATCAGATGACAACTTCAACATTCACCAATTTTAGTGTCTTCGATGGAGGGACCGGGTATGGTTGGTATGAAATATTTGCAAGATTTATGTCACCTTGCCCTTGCACACCATGTCTCGTCTAGGAGACCAAAAAATAAACCACATTTAGTTTTTGGGTATTCATCCAACCTGATCAAACTTAATAGCTACGCAGATTCTCGTAATTATATTAAATAGTGTAATACTTCTACCTTCCAAAACTATAGATGATTTAGATTCATTTTTTCTATTTCAAAATTATTGATTTTACAAATTTCATGTTTTATGAATTCTATTTTTTTTATATATATTCCTATTTAACAATTAAATCTTATTCTATAATTATTTTTATAATAAATATTAGACAAGTATTTTACACTACAACAAAAGTATTTTTTCGAGACAGAATTTAGTGATCGATTCAAGGTGTTGCTAAATAGAGACGGAGTTAGCGATCGAAACTGGGATTTTAAAGAAAAAATTAGCGACCAATTTAGTGACAGAAAATAAAAAAACATCAAAAGATAAAAAATATATTAGCGACCGAAATAGCGGCGAAACAAAAAAGGACAAAAAGATTGCATTTTTTCAACTGAATTAACGACCAAAATTCAGAAAATAAAAATAAAAAACAAATTAGCGACCGATTTAGCGACTAAAAATAAAAACGCCAAAACATAAAAAAATATATATTAGCGACCGAAATAGCGACAAAACTGAAATGAAAAAATGCATTTTACAACCGAATTAGTAATCGAAATTCAGAAATAAAAAAAATTAATAACTGATTATAAAAGTGAAAAAAAATTAAAAAAAATTATATATTAGTGACCGTAATAGCGACATAATAGGAAAAGAAAAAAGGTTGCATTTTGCGATCAAATTAGAAACCGAAATTCAGAAAATAAATAATAAAAACAATTTAGCGACAAATTTAGCAACCGAAAATAAAAATGTCAAAAAATAAAAACTATATATTAGCGACCAATTTTCAAATTTTCAAAAAGTTTTTTTTCTCTCTTTTTTTTCTACTCCCTTTTATTTAAACATTCCTCCCCTCCGTCCCTCTTCTACCTTTCACTCACTCTCTCCTCTCCTGCATCTATCGTCACTATCGTCGTCACCCATTTACTTGTAAAAAAAATAAAAATTAATGATCAATTTAGCGACCAATTTTTAAAAATAAATTCAAATATTAGGTACCATAGCAACCAAATTATTTAAAATAGAAATTTAAAATAGCAACCGAATTAACGACTGATTTTTCAATATATAAATAATTAAAAATAAAAATTATATTATTTAAAAAAATATATAAGCGATCGATTTAGCGATCGAATTTTCGGTCTCCAATTAGCCACTAAAAACAATTCGACCGCTAAATTGCTTAGCAACTAGACCTTTTGTGATAGAAAGAAGTTGGTCTCTAATTCCATCGCTAAGCCATTTAGCAACCCAAGCCCAACTTTAACGCATTTTTTAGGTTCAGTGATCGATATGATTGATCGCTAAACTTAAAATTTTTTGTAGTATTAGACTAAATATACTAATTGAGAAGTATTAAATATTTTTTAAGATGTGTGCATTAACCTTAAATATTGATAGATCTAGAATGGAGAAAATATAATATTTTGAATGATCTTCATATGTTAAACAAAATATTAAAACTATTGTTATCACCATCGTTGTTTTGAGATAATATGGTTTTATAATCTTATCTAATTTTATTTCTTCGTGATTGTTTGAATTATAGTATAATGGTTTTTGAAAATATTATCAATTCTTAGGAACAAATATCTAATTTACTGAAATCAATTACCCTAATTAAAATTAATAATGATATCTTAAATTTAATTTTTATTTCAAAAATATCTATAAACTTAAATAATTTAAGTAATAATTATATTTAATGACATTGCTCCTAATTTAAGAGATTATCTAATAGGTGTGACTTATATGATTAATATTCGAGTGATACATTTACTTTTATGATTAATATTCGGTGAATACATTTACTTTTATGGAAAACGGGTGGATATCTCAGTCTTAACTATAATCAAGGATGTAAAAGAACCAAATCTTTAATATATTTGAACGTGAGTGTATGTTTTTTATATTTAAGAAAAAAAATTTATTAATTATAGAACAAGAGGCGCTTCTTTTGGATTGAAATATAAAAAAATGATTTATACTAATTAAAAATATTAACATCATTTAAATTTATTTTTTTTCTATTATGTTCATTAAAATTTGATATAATAAATATTAAAAACAAAATAACTAAATGAAGATTCATTAAATAAAATCCACTTAGTTAAGATTTAGTCTATCACAGGCAAAGTTTTTGTTATTTATTTTTTAGTACAAAATAGTATTTAATACGATGAGATGTTGCTTTAATTAATAATTGAGTTGTAGCTTTCAGTATCCTTTTATTGCCAACTAATTGTATACCTACTCCTCAGATATTTTGATTACACCTGACAAACATTTAGTGTAAGAAATGTATAGAAGATAAAATTTATATGTAATTTAAAACTGTAATTTCGACTAAAAATAATATTCAAAAGCACCTAAAAGCTTGTGGATATCGACAAATATAGCAGAATGCTTTTTAGTCCAAATGCATTCCAATCAATAGAGGAGGGTTCCATTTTCTGAGTGCCTCGCTTACGGATACGGTATGCACAACGAATCAAACTTCTACAATCAAATTTGTATCATGCCTGAAGTACTCAAAATTTGAGATTCCTGCTTGCAATTGCAACATATAACTAGTTACATTTAATTGTTGATTTTGGGAATACGTCCAACTGAGGAGTTTTTTTTAAGGGATTAAAAATAAAGATAAAAAACTTAATTAATTAGGACAAGTTAAAGTAGGTTTTAGTTGTAAGTTTTAAAAAATTTTAAAATAAAAATCAATTTTTAGTTTTATTTTTTCAAAAATTAATTTTAATTTTAAAATTAACTTACTTTAAAAATTCTCTATTTTGTTAAACTTAGTTTAAAGATACATTTGTGTTACTAAGAATGATAGTAGTAGTGATAATTGTGATGACAACGATGGTAATAAGGGTGACAACGAAATTGATAGTGATGGTTGCAACGATGATGGTGGTAGTAATGGTGGCATGATGGTGATGGTGTGGTGGTGGTAATGATGGTGATGGTAGTGTGGTGATAGTAGTAACAATGACTATGATGATGGTGATGGTAATGATAATGATGGTAGTCGTGACAATAACAAAGATGATGTTGATGATAATGATAGCAATAGCTCCAGATAAATAAAATTTACAAAATATTTTTTTTTTGAAAATAAATATAAAACTACTTTGAAATAAAGTTAAAAACCATTTTAACCAAACAAATTTTGTTTTAAAAATTATTTTTAAAAACCAAAAATCAAAAACTTACCATCACTTCAAATACTCGGATAGAATAATTTGGTTTTACTTTAGTAATTTGTACTAAAAAAAAATTGTATTATAAGTCAATATAAATTATTGAAATAAAACCCAAACTATAACTGACGAATAATATTTTTTTTAATAGAAAATCGTGTTTAAGCTTTGTCTTTATTAAAAACCATGTTTGTGCCTTGTAGACTAGGGTATGTAGTGACTTTACGAGGAAGGACATGCCTATGTTCTTATCAATTGATGCAACATGTTTTCGTCCTAGAATTAGTCCGATGATTACAATGTCTTATGTATTCATATAAATACAATGTACAAGATATAAAATTAAATTTGTATATATATTTATGTAAAATATCTTAATATAAAGATGACTTCTAAGGTGGACCATCATAGGTGATCTAGTATACAGTGCGATTAATGATTGTTAGATTAATTTGTAGTTTACATTCTTATTTTACACCCTCTCCATCAAAATACTCTCCATTAGTGGCGACAACAGGAAAGGAAAAGTGCGGCATAAGTATAAGCCTGCCATCGATGAACAATCTTGTCTCACCCCATCTCATGCATCATGTGTCTCCTTGCACACACCTGTGCTGCATGGCCTTCCTGTCTCCTTGCCGCCATGGTTAGGACTCGTGTTTCTCTCAGCTCTCCCTTGCAGAACGTCACTACCACGTTGTCGTCATCAAGACTCGTCGCTTGTTCCTTCATCAACCAGAGGAGGTTGCGTTAGAAATGGGTGGGAAAGAGATGACACAGGAGAGAACGAGAGATGATGCGTCTCGCAAGGAGCACAGTAGCTCGAGGAGAATGCGCTGCCTCATGCGGTGACGAGAGAGATTCTCTTTGGTTGATGGGTGAAGGTTATTGGAAATATTTATCTACCCTTAGGTTCCTTATTTCTTATTCTTGTTGGAGATTTTCAACCTTTAGGTTCCTTATATTCTTATTTCTATTGGAGATTTCCTATCCTTAAATTCCTTTTGTCATTATACTAGATCATCAAAGTCATAAATAAGGATGTATAAATAAATAAATATCTCGATTCATTTGTTGTTGTAGAAGACTGCACTAGAATCTTCACTGATTGCGATCTATTGGTTTGTGATCTTACTCAACCAAACTACCTTAACTTCTTCCTGGGACTTTTGTTTCTCTTTTTTATGGGAAGAATAGATAATGTATTTTCAGTTTGGTGTATTGAGGACAATAACCTTTCCTGATGTGTTAGCCTATATATAGGATTCCTATTATCCCCTAACGGACCAACCTGGGTATCCACTCATTAAACCCATATCAAGTCTTTTTATCAAGTCTATTTTATTACTTAATTGGATCACTTAAGATTATAATCACTTTAAATAAATAGAATAAATAATTGATATAATTGTATTTAAAATATAATGCCCATATGATTAAAAGAAATTACAAATTTCTAACAATCTCCCAGTTGAGTTTCATATTCTTTTGAAACAATTATATTACTCAGTTCCTTAGGCGCGCCGGTATGCTATTTATCTTTAGACTTCCTCTTGATACAATTTGGTCCATCTTGTACATTAACAATGGAACCATTGCAACTTTCATCATAATTTAAGCGTGATTAAATTACGATGATCACCATATTAATATACTCAATGACATAGATCAAATATGGATGAGTGACATGAAAATTACATGCAATGTGATCTCAAACATGTTTATTTTCAATTGGTCCTTATTTTTAATTTTTAGTGGAGATCAATCTAAATTCTTTTGAATGTAACATAATCATTACATACAAGAAAACACAAGTGAGTTCAAAATATAAACATAAACCATCAACTTTATTTCTACAGAAAATAAAAAACAACAAAATTGTTCAAATTGAAACATAAAACATAATGCTCTCACTGAACTAAAGTATCCTAAGGAATAATACCCATACGAGCAGTGTGCTCATGAAAGACCTTAGGTATTAGTGCTTTAGTCAATGGATCAGCTAGCATAAAACTTGTTCCTATATGTTCTATGGAAATTTGTTTATTCTGAACTATTTCTTTACCAACCAGAAACTTGATGTCGATGAACTTCGACTTCGTAAAACTCTTATTGTTGTTGGAGTAAAGGACTACCGAATTATTGTCACAGTATATTTTCAATGGCCTCTCAATGCCATCAACCACCCATAAACTAGTGACAAATTTTTGCAGCCATATCCTATGGTTGGATGCCTCGAAGCAAGCCATAAACTCTACAGCCATGGTTGAAGGGGCTATAAGAGTTTGTTTAATAGACTTCCAAGAGATAACTCCTCTAGCCAACATATAGATGTATCCAGATGTGGAGCGTTTGTTGAGTTGACATCCTGCAAAATCAGAGTCAGAGTACCCGATGATCTCCAAGTCTTCAGAATTCCAATAAGTGCGCATGTGTCCTTTTGTTCTTCTTAAGTAATGTATCACGCGTTTAACTGTCTTCCAATGCTACATTTCAAGATCACTCAAATACCTACCTAAAACTCCCACCACAAAAGTAATATCGGGACAAGTACAAACTTGAGCGTACATTAGACTCCCCACTACTGAGGCATAGGGAATCTTTTGCATCTCATTTCTTTCAAGGTCATTGTTGGGGCATTGTTTGAGACTAAATTTGTCTCCTTAGCTATCGAGGTGTCTCTTGGTATACTATCTTTCTTGTCGAATCTCTCTAAGACTTTGCTGATATAGTTCTCTTATGACAACCTTAGGATACCTTGAGAACGATCTCTTAGTATATGAATCCCTAATACAAAAGAAGCTTCTCCAATATCTTTTATCTCGAAATTCTTTGTCAGAAATCTCTTGGTTTCATGCAACAAGCTTGTATTACTACTAGCAAGTAGTATATCATCGACATATAATACCAGAAATATGTATTTACTCCCATTAAACTTGTGATATACACAATCATCAACTACATTTGCCTCGAAACCGTATGAGGTAATGACTTGATGGAACTTGTGATACTATTGTCGAGAAGCATGTTTGAGGCCATAGATGGATTTCTTTAGTTTGCATACCATAGACTTAGATTCATTTGAAACAAAATTTTCAGGTTGCATCATATAAATAATTTCATCAATGTCACCATTTAGAAACACAATCTTAACATCCATGTAATGTAGCTCTAAATTGAAATGAGCTACTAGTGCCATTACAATTCTAAAAGAATCATTTGAAGATACCAGAGAAAATGTTTCTTTTAGTCAATACCTTCCTTTTGAGTAAAGCCTTTAGCAACCAGACGAGCCTTATATCTCTCAATGTTACCCTTAGAATCTTTTTTGGTTTTAAATACCCATTTGCAACCAATAGGTTTCACACCTTTAGGTAATTCGACGAGATCCCAAACATCATTCTCTTGCATAGACTTCAACTCATCTTTCATGGTATCAATCCATTTTTGAGAGTTAGAACTTTGCATAGCTTGAAAAAAGTTGATTGGATCATCTTCTGTTAAACCAATGTCATCCTCATGTTCTGGAGAAAGACAATGTAGTCATTTGGAATTGCATGTCTCCTCTCTCTGATGGATCTCCTTAATGACACTTCTTGAGGTTGTTGAGGTTGCTCTATTGGTGTTTGAGGAAGAACCTCATCATAGTCTTGTTTTAGAACAATGTCAGGAACAATAGTTTGAACATTGTCTCCTATTATTGGAGTTGTTTCTTAAACGGTAATAGACACAAGGATTTGACCAATGTCATTGACAGATTCTTTCTCAAAGACAACATTCCTTATGTTCTTTCCTTCCCAAACTCAACTTCCTCAAGAATTCTCACATTTCCCGTTTCAAAAAAGGATCTTGAAGTGGAATCATAAAACTTATAGCCTCGAGAGCATTCAACATAGCCAACAAAATAATAACTAATTGTTCTTGAATCCAATTTTCTTTCATGTAGCCTATAAGTTCGTGCTTTAGCTAGACAATCCCAAATGTGTAAATGATTGATGTTTGGCTTTTTGCCAGTCCAAAGTTCATAAGGGGATTTGTTAATTGCTTTAGTCGGCACCCTATTAAGGATGTAAATTGCGGTTTTTAAAGCTTCTCCCCAGAGTGACTCTAGTAAGAAGAATGACTAATCATACTTCTTACCATATCCTTAAGAGTCCGATTTCGTCATTTTGCCACACCGTTCATGTTAGGTTTGCCTGGCATGGTATATTACGGAACAATTCCATACTCTCTAAGAAAAAAGGCAAAAGGCCCTAGATGTTGGTCTCTTGATCCGTCATATCTACCATAGTATTCACCACCATGATCAAATTTGACAGCTTTAATTTTCTTTCCAAGTTGAAGTTCAACTTCAGCTTTGAAAGACTTGAAAACGTCTAGGGATTGGGACTTCTCATGTATCAAATATAAGTAATTGTACCTAGAGTAATCATTTATGAACGTAGTAAAGTTTGTTGTCCATTCCATGAAACTGTAGGGAAAGGGCCACAAATATTTGTATGTATTAGTTCTAAGACATTCTTAACCCTTTCGTCACCTAATTTTCTTTTATTGAGAAGATCCTTCCGCAACATTCTTAATGTTCTTCCTTTTCTTATTCTCAGAGGTCGAAGAAAAATGAGCACTTTCAGTCTTATCTTTCTACAACCTCTCATCCTCTTGCACGCATTGAGGTATAAATTCACTGATAGACCATTTGTCCTTTCTAAGTATTATACCTCACTTTGAATTACCCAAAGTGTGTAGGAAGTGAGATCAAAATCAAATGCACGATCAAGTCTTCATCAAACTCCAACTTGAGTGACTTGAACTTTGTTGCGAGATTAGACATCTCCATATGTACTCCCTATATTTTCTCTGCCTTTGACTCTCAAAAATAAAGCCCTGAAACACTTCTAAAATCAAGCGCTTCATGATCATAAGATACATTCGGTTAGAACGTTTCCTTTTCTCAATTTTATCCTCTTGAAGGTTATCTGGAGTAAGAATAAGTTTCTTTACCCGAAACGCTAGATCCAAATTTATATAGTTGAGTACTATTGCTACAACTTCCTTTCAGACCTTGTAATTCGTTCCATTCAGTATTGGGATACTATTAATTTGAGCAGATATGTTGACCACACTAGTAGCAGCAATTGGAAGGAGAACATTTAATGTACAAAGCACAATTAATCTTTATGATAAATTTAAAGACCCGAACAAGATACCTAGCACACAATTAATCATCAATCTTTGGATTGAAATAACTAACTGCAATTGGTACTCTCAATGCAATGATGAAACGCTGGTGATAAGTCTTGTCAAACAATGATTTTTTTTGGACACTCCATTGTTCACATAGAAAAACAACTTTATAATCACCACACATTTACCATCACAAACATGTCATTATTCGATTAAATTGTGTCTTCCTTAGGGTCGAGCATAATTCACATGAATAATCCCACATAATGTCTATGTAAATTCAATTAAATTAATTTACACAACAAATATTACTTTGGCAACATGTTTCAATTAATCCAACAAATATTACTAGACAATTTAATCAAGATAAAGTTTCACGCATACGCACAAAACACAAAATTGTACGTTTATTTCACCGCATAGCGGTTAGAGACTTTAAGGTATGTTTGTAAGATATACAAAGTATATGACAAGATATGTGTAGATAAACTACATAATGGACCCTTTACAAGATACATAATATAACATTAATTTTTAGTCTTTGGACAGAAAAATTAATTTGGAAGCAGTATTCTCAATACAATAATCAAATATTGACAATTAATTTGTCAAATAATAGGTCTTTCTTTGTACCAACTATTATTCTTATGAAAAATAAAACTTTATAATTGTTACATATTTATTATTGCAGGTATGTTATTATTTGGCCAAATTGTATCTTCCTTTGGATCGATCACAATTTGCATAAATAATTTCATATTAATATACATATTTGTAATTTGAATTAAATCAATTTTCACAAAAGATATTTGCTTTGAGAATATATTACTTCAATTAATTTAATCTTAAAATTACCTGACAATCTAAATTAATTAGAAAGATCTAAAATTTATCAATTTATGTAGTCTTCTATATACCTTTTATATCATAATTTATATATTTATTATTATTATTATTATCAATATATTCAACTATAATAATAATTATTATAAGCTAATAAATAATGAAAAACTGTATATTATAATAATAATTACTATAATAAATAACAATGTAACAGATTTAACAACATTAATAATCCCTTATTATTTGTTAATTCAAAATGAGTTCAGCAGCAATAAAATGTTTTTTTTCTTGGTAGCGACCCGGGATCAATACCCTGTGAGTATATATATATATATATATATATCCGAAAGTTTTACCATATATTCCAGAATGTTAAGGATCTTAAGCCGTTTTTCTGGGGAAGCTCGAAAGATAAACCAGACACTTTCTCGCTAGGTACGGGAGCAGTTGGCCAAACAGGTATAACAGTCTATTGATAGGGATCACCCTTCTTCGCCGGAGCCCTATATTCATTCAACAGAAGCAATAATAAAGAAAGCAAACGAAAGAGGAGACGACCTATCCGCCACTTGACCTGATGGAAGTACGGTCAGATGAATAGAACCTATACTATCTCAGCCACTATAGGCCGGTTGACGGCGATAGAGGAAAGTGCATCAAGGAAATGAGGTCTCTCATTCTCTCCTTGAGGAGCGATCAGATATATATATATATATATATATATATATTTTGCCATATATTTTTTTGCCTTAGCTGTCAAAACCACTGTCTTCTTATTATTAAATGGGTTTAGTAATTAAAAAAAACTTTAAACCCCACGTAATCCGAAAACTGACGTATCACTTATGAATGCACGTATCCCTTAACTGAATGCCGCAGAGGAATTTCAATTATCACGTAATTGAATGGCGCCGCGGAGGATTGCGGAAACGCGGATTGCAGAAATTCATGATGCAATCGTGAATCGTGTTCCAAATTGAAAACTGTCAAATTATTGGCTACAAACCGAAATAGCTTCCCCAAATTGAAACCGCTCGTGCTCCATTTTCGGAAAAATGGCCGCGGTGCAGGGAAAATTTGCAGTGGGGAAAAAGCCGCGGCCAGTCGGAGGAAATTGCTATTGCAATTTATATATAGTAAAAAAAAATTACAGTTTTAAATACTAATAAAACGGCAATGATTCATCCATATTACAAAATTTCAATTTAATGTAATGAAATTCTGTTAAACGATCGTAATAAAAAAAATAATTTATAATTATATTTATATCATGACTCAAATTAAATTATTTTAGAGACAATATTTATACAATCTATTATAAAGTTTAATTATTTAATATAAATGGTGGCTTTGATATTTATGTTTTCTTACGAGGTTTCATATATTCTTATTCATATAGGAGGTTTCCTCCCCTTACGTTATTTATAATCTATTGTTATTATTCTATATTATTAAAGTCAAAAATAAAGATTTGTAAATAAATAAATATATGGATTTATTTATTGTTATAGGAGATTGTATTAAAATTTTCATTGTGACCGTTCTTGATCTTTTTCAACCAAATCACTTTAGTTTCTTTTGTAATTTTTGTTTCCCTTGTCTGATGGAAAGAACAGAGGATGTAATTTTTTGTTTGGTGTATTAGGAACGTAATTTTTTGTTTGGTGTATTAGGAACCATAATTTTTCTTGGTGTGTTAGTATACATATAGGATTCTCATTATCTTCTAACAGGTCAACTTAGATATTCACTTATTAAACTCACCTAAAATTTTTTTATTAAACCTATTCGATTACTTAATTAGATCACTTAAAATTATAATTATTTTAAATAAATAATTGATATAATTATATTTTAAAATATAATATTCTAAACCTACAAAGAGAAGAATTCATGGTGGAGAAGATGATAATAGTAGGCTGAGGATGGAGAAAGAGGGAGAATGGAGAAAGAGGGAGAGGGGAAAAGGGGAAAATTTTCATTGAAGAGAGTACACCATTGCATGAGACCGAATCATGATATCTGACTGTCCAAATTGAAAGAAAATATGATCATGATGGTCCATATTAGACACAGTCTAATATAACACTATACTTCTTTTATATAATTTAATACTTTTTTCTTTTCACGTATATCATCCAGATAATCTCGTTCGTATCTATAATTATAATATATTTTTTCAAGTAAGAAAATACAATAACAAAATTAAAATTTAAGATTTTGTATATATTATACAAATTCTTCGTCTATAGACCGACCTAGTGGTTTAATTTCACAATATAAAGTACAATAAATAGATAAATAAAAATGTTTGTATACATATCATTATATTTCTCCTTTTACAACTTTACATTGTTCATCACATGTTTCCTATGAATCAATAATCCTTAATTGCAATTTATTATCTTTAACGAGTTGAAAAATGACTGGGAATTATATGGGGACAGAACTACAAGCAGACACAAGTATCTTTAATATATATTTTAGAAATAAAAGAAATAATTCAGAATTGTAATAAGAGAATGTGTAGAGTTACTTGATTTTTAATTATTTATATAGCTAAGATAATAAAAATGAATAATAATGAAGAGTTTGAAGTGAACTATTATCATAAGATGAGAAGTTGAAAGTATTTCTAGATACCTAAAATAATAGAGATTATTAACTGTTTACAATTTAACTTTATATATATTTACATGCTTTTAAAATGAATAACAATATTAGGTTTAAGGAACCTTAAAGTACTATACAGGAATATAGATTTAATCTTTTCAATATTTTTAATGTAATTATAATTACTGTATTTTAATGAATGAAAGAGGACATATAATTGAGGAATATTTTTTTTGTCACTTACCATATTTAATGATTTTTTATATAACTGAAATTTAATACGTATTAAATCACCTTTTCAAAAAAAAAAAAGTCTATTAAATCATATGATATTCATCCTTCACACTAAATTTTAAATATATTATACATTCATAAGTTGATTATTGTTTTTTTAGTTTTTTTTTATTCGGAAGAAGCGAACACGGCAATGAAAAATTTATAACACTTGCTTAATCAATTGAGATAAATTTTACTAATATTTTTTTTTTAGTTTGAGTACTATAGACAATATTTACTTAAATATTTTAAAAACTATATAAATTATATGCTAAAATAAAATATTAACTAATTAAAAAAAATATAAGTTTCTTTGTACTGTTATTTACTCGATAATATATTAATATTCAATTAATTTTTACATTTTATTTTATGATGATTTTTTTATTTTTTATCTTTCGAAACATTTATTTTAATTATTTAATTCTTAAATTTAAATTAAAATTATTTTTTAAAAAATAATTATTTTTAATATTTAAATATAATTTTAAACTATTTTTTAATAATTCAATAAATGAAAATTTTGAAAATCAATTCAAGTTTAAAATAAAAATATCATAAATATAACAAAAATATATGAAAAATGATTCTTCTGAATATTTGAAAATATGAATTTCATTAGATTTTTTAGTTTTTTATTATTAATAAGACCATTTTTTATACAATTTTTTTATTTTGTTTATGATTTTTTTATTTTAAATCTTAATTGATTTTTATAATTTTTTTATGTAGATAAATTTAATGCGATAAATTTAATTTTTTAAATAAAAAAGTAATATAATTTTTTTAAAATTAAAAATAATCATTTTGATTTTAGAATGATAACATTAATTTAAATTTAAAATTAAAAATTAAAAATTAAAATAATTTTAAAAATAAAAAATAAAAATAAATTTTTAAAGGTTAAAATTATAATTTAGAAAAAATTATTATGTACTACAAATATCACTGTGCTAGTTTTTCTTTCTCTTTCACTCTGAAATCGGCAATGCTAGTTTTCTTGATAAATAATGATTGTACACTTCTTTCGAGGTACAGTACCGTGGGTGCAGACAGAAACAGAACAGAGAATGATCGGTGATGTGATTATAAAAAGAAAAACGGTGAATGTACACCCTAATTTTTGGATAAATTATTATATGGAAAATAATTAAAGGACACCCTATTTTTAGGTTTAAGGAAGGAAGAAAGAGAATGATATGTGTTAACTCTTTTTCACACTATTTCTTATTTACTTTTTATGTTTAATTAAAATTTATTAAAAATCATAAATTTTAATAAAACGTAATTTTATTTATTAGTATATTTGATCATATTTAATTAATAAAAGTAAATAAACAGTGTCAATGATAGTTTTATTATAGTTTCTGTGTAATAAATAGTGTGAAGAGTGATGATAAATAAAGATGAAAAGAAAATTGAAGTGAATCTATAATGTAAATGTATGAATATAATACTTGAGGAATATTAGTGAAAACTTTTCATACACTTTATGGAGGATACCTCTTTGTTATTGGCTAAATTTGATTGTAAATCCCATATCATAGTAGGATCCACTAGTAAATTAAGACAGAAACTCAAGAGGGAGTACTACCAAAATTATTAATATCCAATAAATTTGGTTCAATATTAGAAAGAGTATAGGAAAGAGAGTGTGCAAGAGAGTTTCGCTAATCTCGATTTTGACTAATTAATTTTTCGTTATATGTAGTTAAATTTTTTAATTTATAAAAAATTAAAAATACTAAATTATATAACAAGTAAAGATTAATTAATCATATAATATAATGATAGTCTCATAATTTCGGACTATATAATAATTTTGAAGTATGTGGATAAAAACAAGAGATATAAAAAAAGCATAAAAAATAAAAAGAGAAAAAATAAAGTCAAAATGAAAATAACACTAAGAAAAGGTATGAAAAAAATAAAATAGAAGGAAGTATAGAATTTATGACTATAAATATTAGTTGATTTTTTTTTGGATCACTATTAACAGCACTATTTTGTCAGTACATTACGCAAGCATAATTAATTATGAGCCTCAAAAAAAAAAGTAGTAATTTCAGCAGCCCGGGCCTATGCATTACACCTAAACGTAGTAATACACGCAACTCCCTTATTAATGTGCATAAATACAACACCCACCTTCAACTCGAGTAGTGATCACTGGAATCAATAATTATGTCAATGACGATTCTCACTCTCGCACTTGTCATTGCCAAGCTACTTTTGCTCCTCTCAAAAGCTTCTTCTTCAACTGACACCCTTACCCTCTCCCAATCCCTTCCCGATGGCACCACCTTGGTGTCCAACGATGAAACCTTTGAGTTGGGTTTCTTTTCACTAGGAAACTCCACAAACCGGTACCTAGGAATCTGGTTCAAAAACATCCCAATAAGAACCATCGTGTGGGTGGCTAACGGTGCCCACCCCCTCAAAGACAACTCCACCAAATTGACCATAACCAAAGATGGAAACCTCATCCTTCTCAGAAAAAACGGCACAGTTCATTGGTCAACAAACACAACATCAAAGCCCACAAGGCCCATTTTGCAACTCTTAAACACCGGAAACTTGGTACTCCGCAATAACGACAATGACACCGACGAGAACAACGAAGACAACGAAGAAAAGTTCTTGTGGCAAAGCTTTGATTACCCTTGTGACACATTGTTACCGGAAATGAAGCTAGGATGGAACAGAAAAACTGGTCTCTATCGTCGAGTAACTGCATGGAAGAACTGGGACGACCCTTCTCCAGGGAACTTCACATGGGGCATCACACTGGATAGCAACCCCGAAATGGTCCTTTGGAAGGGTTCCTTGAAGTACCATAGGAGTGGCCCTTGGAACGGTGTTCGCTTCAGTGGAGCATTCGCTGGCTCAAATAGGTTGAGCACTCACCCTCTTTTCCTTTACAAAATGGTCAACAACGAGGACGAAGCGTACTACTCGTACAGCTCCACCAACAAGTCCGTGATCTCAATAGTTGTCATGAACCAAACCCTTTTCCATCGCCAACGCATCATTTGGATCCCCGAAAACGGAACGTGGAGGCTCTTCCAAACCGCGCCGAGAGATATTTGCGACACCTATAACCCCTGTGGCTCTTACGCGAATTGCATGGTTGATGCATCGCCGGTGTGCCAGTGTTTGGAAGGGTTTGAACCGAAAGCTTCGGAGACCATGGACTTGTCTCAAGGATGCGTGAGAAGTGAACCGTGGAGCTGCAAGGTTCAAGATGGGTTTAGAAAATTTGTTGGGTTGAAGTTTCCAGATACTACATATTCTTGGATTAATAGAAGTATGACGCTGGAGGAATGCAAGGCCAAGTGCTGGGAAAATTGTTCGTGCACGGCTTATGCGAACTTGGACATAAGAGGAACTGGAAGTGGGTGTTCCATTTGGTTCGGTGATCTTATTGATTTGAAAGTTATTTCACAAAGTGGGCAATATCTGTATATTCGAATGGCTGATTCAAGGACAGGTCAAAAACATTGCTCTTCTCCTCACTTCTAACATTGTTATTTTTCTCTGTTTTTTACTTAATTTTAATTTTAGTTCTCGTACATTTCTGCAATTTGATCCTCCTCTATTTTTTTTTCTAGAATTTAATTCTCTACTATTTTAATTTTATATCTTTTTGTACATTTATGAATTTAACATTTAACTGAAATGTTGACCGTAAGTACAATAAATTGTTGCTGGCAATATTTCTATTAAATATTAAATGTTAAATTAATGAGTGCCTAAAAATATACAGTTAAAATAATAGAAAATAAGATTTATAATAAAAGATGAGAGAATTAAGTTCACAAAATAATGATAATATAATACCTAAAATTACAATTAAATCAATTTTTTTTTTTGGTTTTGGTGACTGATTATCGCTCAATATTAATTTTCAACCTGTAAATGCAGATGCAAAAGATGACCGTAAGAAAAAGGCACTCTTGATAGGTACGACCGTGCCTCCCAGTGTTCTCGTGATACTATTGGCAATCTTTTACTACTACAGGAGAAAACGACGGTCTGAAGGTAAATTTCGTATGTATACGGCCTCATGTCCCAAAAGTTCTCGAAATTAGTAACATTTAATAGCTACAATATAATATCTCAAAAAAACTTAGAGGACACTCAAGATAAGTTTATTTCATATTAAAATAAATAAAAACACTGATGCTTGTCTCATATTAATTATAAAAATACTATTTTTACAAAATTTATATGTAGGAGAAAACGTGTCAGTAGTAAAGAAAGATGAAGCTGGTGGGGAAGAAGATAGTATGGAACTGCCGATGTTTGATCTTGCTACAATAGTTAATGCGACCAACAACTTCTCAACTAACAACAAACTTGGGCAAGGTGGATTCGGGCCTGTATACAAGGTAAATTAGCACCATATGCCTGTTTTCAAGAATGAATCAATTAGACTTGAATGCTTCGATTAAAATAAATATTCACCATCTTGTCAAATTTTTTCAACTATGAAATTTAGGGTGTATTATTAGATGGACAAGAAATTGCTGTAAAAAGACTATCAAGGAGTTCTGGACAAGGATTAACAGAGTTCAAGAATGAAGTTATATTGTGTGCTAAACTCCAACATCGAAATCTTGTTAAAGTTCTTGGTTGTTGCATTGAAGAAGAAGAGAAAATGCTTCTATATGAATACATGCCCAACAAAAGCTTAGATTCATTTCTTTTTGGTTAGTATGCAAAATTAAACTTGAAATGTTTATAGAAGTTAAATTTCATTCAAAATCATATTGAAAAAAGAGGCTACTTAACATATTACAATTTTGACAGATTCAACTAAAAGTAAGATTTTAGATTGGTCTAAGCGCTTCCACATTTTATGTGCAACTGCTCGTGGTCTTCTTTATCTTCATCAAGATTCTAGATTAAGGATAATACATCGAGATTTAAAAGCAAGCAATATTTTATTAGACAACAACTTAAATCCAAAAATTTCGGATTTTGGCTTAGCAAGAATGTGTGGAGGTGATCAAATTGAAGGAAATACAAACAGAGTTGTGGGAACATAGTAAGTATCAATGATGATGCTAAAATTTATCTTATAAAATATGAAAACTTGAAACTAACTTGTGATGTTGTTTTCAGCGGTTACATGGCACCTGAATATGTTATTCATGGATTATTCTCTACAAAATCTGATGTATTTAGTTTTGGCATTTTATTGTTGGAAATCATCAGTGGAAAGAAAAATAGAGAGGTTACCTATCCATACCATAGTCATAATCTTATTGGGCATGTGAGTAACGCAAATAGCTTTACTTTAATTTCCTATACTAAAGCAATAAAGGTTAATAAATTATTTTAAATTTTGTAGGCATGGAGGTTGTGGAATGAAGGCAAATCAGAGGAATTGATTGATAGTTGTTTGAAGGATTCATGTATCCTTTCAGAAGCCTTGCGTTGCATTCATATAGGTTTTTTATGCCTACAACGTCAACCTAATAATCGACCAAACATGGCATCTGTAGTTGTTATGTTAAGTAGTGAGAATGAATTACCCCAACCAAAGGAACCTGGTTTCTTAATAGACAGGATCTTAACTGAAGAAGAAGCACAATTTAGAAGCCAAACTTCTTCAACCAATGATGTAACTATTTCACTCCTGGATGCTAGATAAGGAAATTATTTTATATCTTTTACATCAAATGGACTTATTTAGTATTACCTATGCATTATTTTAGAATGGTCAGTTGTGAGATTTTGGTTAGAATTTTCCATATTATAATCCTAAAAATAGTGGAATTAATTACTATTTTTCAAAATTGACAATTTCCTAAACTTAAAGAATTCTTAGTATAGTTACGGAATTTAATTTCTTATTATCACTTAGATATGTAATTAAATTAATAGAAAAAAGGATTTTATTTTGTTTAAAGATATTTAATTAGTTGTTTCTTTTATATTCAGTAGACATGAGATCTGGGATTAGACCTTGTAATTCTTAACTAATCGCTACATTTTTAGACAAATTTTTGTACACGTCATGAGCATGCATACCTGCAAGCGTAATAAGGATTTTAGGATGTTAGATATTTGGTATGATTTTTCCCATCTCATACCAACACATGTCTTTGATATTTGACTTATCTAAACTCAGTAACGATAAAATAATTTTATTCATTGATAAAAAAAATAAATTATTGATATTTTAACTCATCAATGATTTATTATGCGTGTTCATGTAATATTCACTTTTGAATTTTAATCAACTAATATCACTTACTTTACCTTCTAAAGTAAATTGTCCTAGAGAGAAACTAAATCCAAGTTTTTAGTAGCCGAACCATATTAATTTGGGGGCTTCAAGTAGTTATTTAGTTTATGATCATTTGAAAAGAAATTCAATTATTTGTATTTTTCATATATTTTAATTATTTTTAAAAAATTATGGCATATTTCATATTAAAATAATGACATGACATGCATGCCACGGTAACCGTGCTTGCTAACATGGTATTGTTATCTCTACATCCAGCATCACCACTTAAGAGTGATGGGGACTATTTTAAAAATCTTAAAATTTAGAATGAATCAGATAAAAAAAAAATGATTTCGGAAAGTTCCACTAAATTAAAGAAAGTTGGTGGAATTTTTTTTTCCAATTTGCATATTATAATTGAAATGTTATGCTCCAATTTAACCAATCTATTCATCCATAATGTATCATTACAACATATATCTTTTTCAACTTAATTCAAAAAGTAGTTTTCGTACATTTAGATATGAAATGAAAACCAATTTCATCCCATGCATCTTATCCTGGGAGACATTGGCACACTTAGCCAAGTTTGAAAACACAAACCTCCAACATTTTCATTTCCCTAACTAATTAAATTACAAATTATTTTTGTGTCTTATGATTTTAAAATGTAGTTTACCTGTCGTGTTATAACATATAAATAAATGTACTTGAATTGTGCTTTTAAATAATTTTTGCAAATTTTTTTCAGATATCGCTCAATACGATAAGACCATTCTTTGAGTTTAATAAGATATAATATTTTAATATTTTTTTTCTTTTTTTATTACTTAGTTAAGATAAGTAAGGAGAAGAAATAGAGATACACATAAATTTTTATACTGGTTTGTCTTAATAAAGACTATGTCTAGTCTTGAATAATTTATCAAACTTTTTCACTATAATGAGTCCTTCATTTCTTTCCAACAAGTTATTTTAGGCTCACCCAAGTATTCTTTATAATTGTCTCTCCAAGTAATGTTCTCAAGATTTCTTTACAACAAAGCTTCTTTAAGGCTTCAATCCTTTTTAAGTGATGAAAAAGATTGTTGTGAAACTGACTATTTACGTCTTAAAGATGAGTATATAATTAAATATGAGTCTTATTTATTAAAAGAAAATGTAGAGTAGATGGCATTAAGACGACAAAAGATTGAATAATATGTTGTTCTACTCTAAAATTATCCTATCTTCAAGTATATATAGGCTTCATGAAAATATGACTATTGAGGGACACTTTGAATTTTCTTCTATTGTTCATTTTTTGTTTGAAGTATACAGTGAGTATTAAATGCTGTATTTATTGTCTTTTTTTTACCAATTTGTCACTCTAATAAGATAAAACAATGTATTTATCTTACCTTTCTCGAAATGCTAGTGTCAAACTCTGGACACACTTACTTTTCTATATAAAATAAAAGTGATTTGTTGTTCTTTGAAGATTTGGCAAGCACACATTTTTTATGTGGCAGCATACTTGATAATTTGACTTTGTGAAATTTCACTAATACGCTTGAAAATGTTTAAGATAAACTTGTAATAACTGAAATATATGTAAACACTTTTGGATGTATTTGAGTTAATATATATACATAATAAAATAAAATAAGTATATACATATTCTTTAAGTGACGTGTTGCATTATCATTTGTCTAATAGGACGATCCTATTGTCTTGTAGGTAAGACTCATTTATAAATAGCTATTTTTATTTTTTTAAGATAGATATTGTTTTTAATCAAAATATGATTAGTTCCTTTTAGTACATTGGGGGAAGTATGCAACTAAAACAATTACCATTCCTATAAACAGCTTTCTATAAGCATCATGAGTATGCATGCAAATGGGTTTTGGGATGTTAGATACATATTTCACATATTGTAGTTTTCCTCCTAATAATAACACACTTATTTTTAGTAGTTAAACCATATTAATTATTAAATTTAAATATATTTCTATTTCATTTAAATATGTTCTCATTTAAAATTTTCTTTTGTTAGTTTTAGCTCTCATATATTCTTAGAATTTGAGTTTTAAGGTCTAACTCAATCTTACAAAAATAACTTGTAAAATTAGAACTACCCAAGTTTTATAAGGGCTATAATAATCATATATTTAGTCAATGTATGATCTCAACATTATGAGAGTTGAGTCTCAATAGTTACACTCTACAACACTAGTAGTAACCAACTCTGATAGATCATAACTAAGGCAGGTTAGAAATGACAACAAGTGAGGAAACTTTTCTAACTTAACTCTGCAAAATCAGTTTGTAAGGTGGGGACTATCTTAGCTTTAAAAAGACTACATTGGTTATATATCTAATTCATGTGCAATCTTAACCCTATAAAAGATGACATCTTGAAGGCTTTACTCTACAATGCTTCACTTAATCTTTTTGGTCATCCCTTTCACTGGTAGTCATTTATGAGGCTCTAACAACTAATTCTTGTAGGCCATGATTAAGGTGAGCTAAGGTTGACTATGATTAAGGAACCTTTCCAACATGCTCCTTTTTTCATGCCCATGGTTATGTGCTTAAAACATGGTAATGCATGTGTTATAATAGTAGATCTAAAATAGATTCTAATACCATCTTACAATATTAGATTATGACCTAACTTAATCTCATTAAAATAATTTGTAATATGAGAATTGCCAAAGTTTTGTAAGGACTATGTTGGTCATATCTCTAGTCGATGTAGTATCTCAATCTTTTTAGAGTCATTGTACATCTCAATAACTACATTCTAGAATGTTTCACTTAGACGATCTAGCTAGTCCCTATGTAGGTACCTGTACATGGGTGAGCGACTCTATGCGAGCACGCGTGACGACTTTGCTCTGCAAATCTAGTCGGATATGAGTAGATCTGGGGGTCAATGACAATGGATTTTTGCATCATAGGGGATTTGTAGAAGGTAGATCTACGTGTGATGGAGGGTAGGGCTGAGCACATGGATGAGCGACTTTGTCCACGACCTTACTTGAACAAGATCTGTTCTATAGGCTCGTAACTCTGTATCCTTGAGTTCTAAGGAGACAAAAACGAAAGTTTGGTATCTGAACAATGACCATGTGATCAGAGCATGATTAATGGGCCGATGAAAGCCTCCATTAGCATCATGCTCTTTTGATGGTGCCCTCCTTGCCTCCTTCCTCAGCTTCCACAGTTTCGCTTGCTCTAACAACCATTGCCTTTAACTATGGTGGTCGTTAGGAATAATTTTCTCAACAGCTCCATAGTGGGCGCCAATGTTGTGGTCCGAATGTGCTTACCGACTCAACTCTTTTCCTTTTTGTAGAAAAAAAGGTCCCTTCCTATGTGCCCTTCTTTATATATATATATATATATATACACAGACCCTTCTAACCTTCTCCCCTGTCAATCATTACTTTTTGGTCCCCTAACAACCTAACATCTTGGACAAAAAGACAAAACATGCCAGGGATAAAACGACACTTTCCAGAATCCACCCTGTAGTACGTCCCTTACTTTTCGCCAGTATTAGGTGACCTTTTATAGTGTAATAAATTTGAAGGTACAACTTGCACAAAACCCAAACCCAATCACTTTGGCCGGCCAGTCATGACACTTGAAGGACTACAGGGAGTTCCTTGTGTCTTTTAATTACATGACCCTTTTAATCACATAACTCTTTTTTTGGTTTTAACTACATGATTATCTGCATTCATTTTCAAAATCCCAGTTCATGAAAACCGAAACTTCACTGTTTTCCTTTTTCATATAGATGGTGTCTAGGGCATACTTTCATGTTTTCACTTCCACAACCAAAATTATTGAATTTTTCCAATATTACTGCGTATATGTCCTGTATAAGTTAAGAGCCTTATATGGCACAAATTTTTATTTATTCATGTTGCAGTATCAGGTGCCTGATGTTAGCTTTGCATATTTTGGTGTTCGAAGAGCTCTACCATCTACCAAAATAAAAGAGGGACATATCTTTTATGTATCAAAGCTTTTGCACATGTCACGTCTGATACTCCAATGGTTGCTATACTAAGTGAAACTAAGAAGCTTATACTAGTTCTACTCAATTGCTTGTACATGTTGACAAAAGATACTCAAGATAAAGATATCTTGTATGGTCTATTGCTAGTCTTATCTGGGATATTGACAGAGAAATATGGACATGAAGTTGCCATTGAGAGCACACACATTATCATTAATTATCTAATTAAGCTTGTGGACTACCCTCACAAGATGCTTGTTCTAGAGATAGTTAGTTAATGTTTTGTTGAAGCCCTAAACTTCCCAAGCTTGGGTATGTATTACAACTAAGTTTCGTACCTTAAAATATGTAAGGTCATACTTTACACTTTATGCAGGTATCAAAAGGATTCTAGCCATTAAGACCCATGAGAGGCAGTTGATCAGGACTATCTAGGGCACTTAACACTCGTGAGAGGTAGTTGGTCGAGATTGCCTGAGGCACTAAGACTCGTGAGAGGCAGTCGGTCGAGACTACCTAGGACACTTAAGACTCGTGAGAGGTAGTCGGTCGAGACTGCTCGGGGTACTAACACCCTTGAGAGGCAGTCGATCAGTGACTACTTGGGACACCCAAGACCCGTAGGAGGCAGTAAGTCGCTAACTGCCTGAGACACTAAGACTCGTAAGTGGCAGTCAATTATGTTGGATTTTTTTTGGGCTCAATTATGTGGACAAAAGCCCAATACTCTTAAGCCCGCTAGGTCTCTCTTTATAAGAAGAAAAGAGGTCAGATTGAGAGATTGAGAGAAAGAGTGGATTTTCACAAGGCAAAAGAGAGAAGAGAGAGAGGGAGAGAAAGAGAGAAAGAGAGAAAGAAGGTGTTCTGTTTTCATCTCAACACAGAATAGTCACGTCAAAATTGCAACATCTACTTCGTTAACCGTTGGATCGGGCTAGAAATTTGACAGCAGGTTCAACACACGTAGTTAAACATCTTGGCCGTTCGGATCAAAATTTTAAGGTCTGTGGTTTAAGAAATCGTGTTTGCATAGTAGCTCAATTTTGTGGGTTCTTTACTTTTTTGTTCCTTCATCTTGTTCTTCATCTGCAAGTTTTGCTTGCTTGCTTGTGCTGGTTGGTTGTATGATCAAACATTGTTCTTGACTTGAACACTATTGTATCCTTATTTGATTATAGTGGATTGATTTCTTTGGTCTGGACGACCCGTGGTTTTTACTTCTCACATTGAAGGGGTTTTTCCATGTTAAAAATATTGGTGTCTCTTGTGTAATTCTTCTCATTATTACTATTATTCTTATTTGTGGTTACTCCTTAGTGATTCTGGAAAGTTAGGGGAATTTATATTTGCTGCGTTATGGCATCATTACATGTGCCTTATTGCTTTTTCCCCATCAGAGTGGTATCAAAGCTCTCTGGTTTGAAGGGTGTTCTACTTGCCAGAATAATGGAGGATAATACAAATAGAATGGTGAGTCTGAATAGTACTAATTATCACTTGTGGAAAGGGAAGATGAAAGATTTATTATTTGTGAAGAAAATGCATCTTCCTGTTTTTGCTGCTCAGAAGCCAGAATATATATCTGATGAAGAATGGAACTTTGAGCATCAAGATGTATGTGGTTTTATTTGACTTTTTGTGGATGATATTATTTATAATCACATTGCAAGTGAGATACATGCCAGGACTTTATGGGAGAAGATTGAATCTCTGTATGCCTCAAAGTGTGGGAACAACAAATTATTTTTGTTGAATTCTATTGTGAGTTTGAAGTTCAAGGAAGGCACTTCATTATCAGATCACTTGAATGAATTTCAAGGGATTATTGATCAAATGTCAAGAACGGGCATCAAGTTTGAAGATGAGATTTTGGGATTACTACTCTTGAATTCTCTACTTGAGTCTTGGGAGACTTTTAAGGCCTCTATCACAAATTCAATCCCTAATGGTGTTGCCTCTTTGCAAATGGTAAAATTTAGCATCCTTAACGAGGAGATGAGAAGGAAGGCACAAGGTTTTTCATCTCAATTTGAGGTACTGGTCACTGAAAATAGGGGGAGAAGTCAGAAAAAGAAAAGAGAAAAGAGTATAAGTAATCCAAGTCTAGATACAAGAATGTGGAGTGTCACTACTATCACAAAACATGGCATATACAAAAGCATTTTTCTTGTGGAAAAAGGAGAACAAAGGCAAAAAGGATAAGTCAAAAGAGAAGGATGATGATCATGATCATGATCATGATCGTGTCACTACTGCTTCAGGTGATGATCTTGTCATTCTTCGAGACTTTGAGTTAGTTAATTTTGTATTCGATGAGAGCATATGGATTATTGATAGCGGTGCTACATTGCATGTTAGACCAAGGAAGGAGTTCTTTACATCTTACATGACAGGTGATTTTGGAGTGTTGAAGATGGGTAATGATGGTGTGACCAAGGTGATCGGTGTTGGTGATGTTTGCTTTCAAACCAACACAAGAATGCAATTGTGGCTTAGAGGAGTCAAACATGCTCTAGGTGTTCGCTTTAACTTGATATCTGTGCATATGCTTGATGATGGTGGTTATGATAATCACTTTGGTCATGGAAAATGGAAACTCACCAAAGGTAACTTGGTTGTGGCTAGAGGAGAGAAAATTTCTAAACTGTATTGAACAAAAACTTTGGTTCCTAAAAAGAGTGTGAATGCCATGGATATGGAGGCATCTTTGTGACACTGAAGGCTTAATCGTATCAGTGAAAAATGATTGAATTGTTTAGCCAAAAAAGACATGCTTCCATCTGGAACTACTTTTTCCATTTTCTTAAATTTAAGGAATAAAGTAATAACACATGGGTGGGTGGGACGGAAAAACACCCACTAACTTGGCGTTTTCATTGACATGTACACACCTCCTTGCTCATTGATGAAGCTTTGGACCTCAATAATTGCAAGGAGTGGAGCCAACAACATATTGCAACTAAATCGCTAGATTTAGTTAATTTTTTTACAAATCCACCTTGTACATTATCATGCTGCATAGGAAGTGAAAGCAAGCTAAAATTAATATATTAAATGATAAAATAAAGTTAACTTATTTTTCTTAACATATTTTAAAATTTTTATATAATTACTTTGTACATATAATCTTATTAGAGGTGAGTAATTGAATTTTTAAATATTCAATCCATATAATTGGATAAACATATTAGATATTTTGAAACCGTTTAAAATCGATTTTAAAACTGATTTATGAATTAAAATCGATTTTAAACTATAAGTTGGTTTTAAAACTATTTTTTAAATAGTTTTAAAATTGATTTTAGAAAAATAGTTTCAAATCAATTTTATTTTTAAACCATAAAAGCCATTTTTGACATAGAACGTTGCACTGAAGAGAAACTAATACCAAATATATATATATATATATATATATATATATATATATATATTAAATTAAACCTGCATATGTAGAAAGTATAATATTTAAATTGTATTTATAAATTAAGAAATAAAATTCTCTTACAAAAATTATGTAAATCATATTTATAAAATATAACTTACATAATATATTAAAATTAAAAAAATATATGAATAATATAAAATTTATTTACACAATCATTTAATCACATATCATATTATACAATAAATTTGTTAACTTTAATAATAACTAGATAAGTAACACTATAGCTGATTTTTTAATTGGTTAAATATAAAATCTTTTACACTAACAGTTCTATATTAGCAAAATGAAAAAATATGCATTAAAAAGATAAGAAAAAGCTTATGTGTTATTTTTAAAATATTTAAAAAATAAAATAAAAATGATATTTTGTAATTATTAATAAAATAAAAAATTATTTTCAACAAAATAAGCCTTAAAATAATGTTTTTTTATTTTTTATTTTCATATGATAACTTTTTATTAGTGTTTATAAATATACAATCATGTTTTTATTATGTTTTTAAAACTTTGTAAAAGAAATAATAAAAGAATACTCCTTTACAATTTTTTAAATGTAAAATTAAAATATAATGTTTTTAAATATTAATAAAAACAAATATCCATGTATTTGGACTATCTATTAATTGAGAAAATATGGTAACTAAATATGGATTGGTATGGACAAATTTAAGCCTATATATTGGATTTGAAAATTAATTAATATTCAACCCATATCCAATTAAATTGATTGAATTTAATATTCAATAAATGGATTTGATATAAAAACCAATCATTAAAATGAATTTAAAATAGTTTGCACCATGTGGTATGAATTAGTGTTACGTAACTGAATTTTTTGAATAAACCTAATTCTTATAAAATCTTGTAATTCATTCTGTTAGACAATTTAAGAAATTTTAATAATATAC
Organism: Mucuna pruriens; assembly: GCA_025330945.1. Classification (NCBI taxonomy): domain Eukaryota; kingdom Viridiplantae; phylum Streptophyta; class Magnoliopsida; order Fabales; family Fabaceae; genus Mucuna; species Mucuna pruriens. The sequence continues at coordinate 397,326 of JAENHJ010000027.1, forward strand.
CATGTAACTAACCGTTTTAAACATACACATTCTTTATTATTAATTGAAATTTATTAAAAATTATAAAATTTTGTGAGTCATATTTTTTATTTTATGAGTTTCACTCATAAATTTGCAATTAACCAATAATAAGAGTTCATGATAGAAAATGTATTAAAAAAGAATTAAATATATTTTTAGTCCCTTAAATTTAGATTATTTTTTAATTTGGTCTCCCAAATTAAAATTTTTGTTTTATAGCAACCTAATTTAAAAAAAGAATTGGTTTTAGTCCTTTATTGTAGATGTCATTAAAGGCTTTTCCAACATGGCATAAGGTGTTTAACTCAACAAATGTCACATGAGTTCATTAAAATGAGGTGGAGCTTTACAAACAAAAAAGGTTATTAGACTCTTAAGTGTTTTGAAGTTGAAAACAAATTAAGAAAGATAATTACATTTTTCTTATAAAAAAGTGTCTTAAAACACAACACAAGCACGAGTAATTTTGTTTGATCCATTAGATGAAAGAAGGAAATGTCATATGATATATCTTAAAACACAACGTTTCACTTATCTTTAACTTATACAAAATATTATTTTATGCATGGTATAAGTTTTCAAGACGAAAAAGTGTTGGAAATTTAAATATTACAAAGTGATTAGAACACATCACAATAAAAAGACTTTTTGCTAACAACTCTAATTAATGTATCTTCTAGAGAAAAACATGTCAAAATTGCACGACTATCTTTACCAAAAGAAGAGATAAGCACAGTACTTTATCATATCAAGATAACTAGTTTGTGAAAAGCTTTTAATGCAAGCATTAACATTTCTACAAACCAAAGACATTTGAAAGCTAGAAGGGAGGAACTTTGAAAGCTCTACAACGGTTATCTTCACTAGAAGTTCTATATACAATCTAGCTTAAAGAGTTTTAGCAAGAAAGCAATTTACAATGTACATTGCAAAATTTTCTCTTGTAATCTTGCCATCTCTTAGAAAATCCTAGACTTGCTCTTAATCTTCTATACATCTATTAGATGATAAGAGTAAGCCTCTTTAAAACACTTACCTTAGTCAATGGCTTATGCTTGAAGAAAACAATACTTGAGTTAATTTCTTGAAGAGGAAATTGAAAGATTACTTGGGTTGATTGCATGGAGAGGACATTGAAAGATTAGTTTGGTTGAAGCCAAGGTTTTGCATGTTGATTGTGCATCGGTAGGTGCATGTGTTTTTTCTTATAGTGAAAAGCTTGATATAGTTAGTAAGGACTGGATGTAATTTTTTAATAATAAAAACTTTGTGTGATTATTTTTTTTCCTATTTCTTTACACTTTCGTCTGATCTTCTTATAATAACCTATCGTTTATTCTATTAAATAAAGTTTTTCTAAAAGAAAAAATTTCACCATCTGATCTCCACATATGCAAAACTAAAATTAAATATTTACAAAAATTTTAATAACACAATTCAACTCATTTCTTGTGTTCATCTTTTCTAACAAAGGTTTAAAATTGTTTTTGCTTCCTCAAATTTGGGTCAATTTTGTTTTTTGTTCCTTAAATTTGAAATTACTTTTTTTAATCCTTATATTTTCGAAAATAGTTAGTTTTAGTCTCTTACCTTACGTAGCTACAAGTTATCATTTTTCACGTATATAGTAAAAAAAAATTAAAGAAAAATTTAGGGTTAACAACGTTATTGAAGATGAGACAAAACTCTTTATATTATTCTTTCAAAATGGGGTCGATGAGAGCCATGCTCACCTCTCACATACTAGGCAACTCATTTCACAATCCTCTCAAGAGGTCTATGCTCACCCCTTTTTATAATTTCAGAATGGGCCTTACTACTCATTTTGACAACCCATGGGTAGAATGAGTGTGCTCATTCGCTCCCGATTCAGTATGATTGTGCTCACTTAAGCATGACTATGCTTAATAACTTGAACAATCTTCCTCACCAAAATAAGGCCCAAAAGGCTTATTTTCTCCAATTTTTCTTATAACCACCTTTTTTTTTCACCCAAAACTTATTTCCCTAAATATACTTTATTAATTAGTTTAATAAGTAAATTGAAAAAAAAAAGTTGTCTTTAAACCATGTTTTGATGAGAAAGTGCGCTCATGTTGTTGAGCATGATCGTGCTTAAGTGAGCACACTCGTGTTGAATAAGTAACTAATGGGCACACCTGTGTTACTTGTGATTGTCAAAATAAACAGCAAAATTCATTTTGAGGTTATGAAAAGGGGCAAGCACATACCCCTTGAAAGGGTTGTGAGATGATTTTCTTAGCCTATGAGAGGTAAATATGACTCTCATTGACCCAATTTCGAAAGAGTAATAAAAAAGTTATGTCTTACCTTCAAGAATGTTGTTAACCCTAAAATTTTTTCTCTAATATTCTTTGGTTTTCGACTATATATATGATAAATGATGACTTGTATTTCGTTTGTCAGGTAAAGTGAGTGATTAAAACCAATTATTTTAAAAAAATATAAGAACTAAAAAACGAAATTTTAAATTTAAGAAAAAAAACAAAATTGACCTAAATTTAAATCAAAGTGAACACATACAACATTTTCTCATTCAAACATCATTTACTACGTCCAAAAAAATTTTAATATCACGTACATTAAATAACTAAAATCAACCATTTTCGAAATTAGAAGACTAAAAATTTTTTAATTTGAGATCTGATTAAAATATCATCTAAATTTAAAAGATTAAAAATATATTTAAGTTAAATTTTTTTTTACCTAACCTATGTTATTCCAACCAATCACCACTAGACATATAATTATATATATTTTTTAATTTACAATAAATAGTTAATAACATATCACACATAACAACTATGGTTCCCTTGGCCGACACGATGGAATAATTCATGTTGCGAGGCAATTTCGTCTGCAGGGCAATGTCCACGAAGATACGAAGTCAATCCATTCACACCTGGAAGATTTAAGCACCCAGATTATGCCAACCAACCAGGTCTGACAGTGTTGATAAAAAGTATTAGGCCACAAACAATCTAACTCATCGTGTACCAATAATTTATCAAAGCAATGGCGGCTTTCACTTCCCTGTTTCCTTTTGCCAAAGTAATCGTATTGTTACTTTCAGTTTCATCGGCAACTGACACCATTACCGGCTCGCACTCCCTTCCTGATGGCACTACCTTGGTCTCTAAAGATGGAACTTTCGAAATGGGTTTCTTCAGTCCAAGCAATAATATCACCACCACAAACCGCTACCTTGGAATATGGTACAAAATAGACCCAGTTAGAACCGTTGTTTGGGTTGCCAACCGTGAAAACCCAGTTAAGGATAATTCCAGCAAGTTGAGCATAAGCAGAGAAGGAAAACTTGTGATCCTCAGCAAGGACAATACTCCTGTTTGGTCAGCAAACTCAAGTGAAGTAACAAAAGCAGAGAGTCCAATTGTTCAGCTTTTAGACTCAGGGAACTTGGTACTAAGAGATGAGAAAGATTCAAATCCACAAAACTACTTGTGGCAGAGCTTTGACTACCCTTGTGATACTTTTCTGCCAGGAATGAAGATTGGAAGGAACCTTAAGACGGGGCTTAACTGGAGTTATACGGCGTGGAAGAACTGGGATGACCCTTCACCAGGGGACTTCACTTGGGGTATGGTGCTTAACACACTTGAATTGGTTATGTGGAAAGGTTCTAGTGAGTATCATAGGGGTGGCCCTTGGAATGGTGTTAGATTCAGTGGCAAAAGCACTCCCCTTTTTAACTTAGAATTTGTGTCCACTCATGATGAAGTTTACTATATAAATAACCTCAAGAATAAGTCATTTATTACGAGAGTTGTTTTGAACCAATCCCTTTATTCTCGCCGGCGCTATAATTGGATTGAAGAGAACAAAACTTGGAGCCTTTATTCATCGGTGCCTGGTACCAGTTGTGACAAATACAATCTTTGTGGTCCCTATGCGAATTGTATCATGAGTGAGTCACTAACCTGCCAGTGTTTAACTGGGTTCAAGTCAAAACCAGTTCAAAATAACGAGGCATTGGATTGGAGCCAAGGCTGTGTGCCTAATGAACCATGGAGCTGTGTGGACAAAAGCAAAGTCGGTTTTAAGACATTTAGTGGGTTGAAATTGCCAGATACTACAAGGTCTTGGGTTAATGGAACTTTGACACTTGAGGATTGCAAGGCTAAATGCTTGGAAAATTGTTCTTGCACTGCATATACAAATTTAGATATCAGAGATGGTAGTGGTTGCATCAATTGGTTTGGAGCTTTGCTTGATTTAAAGGTGGCTCCACTTCCCGGGCAAGATCTATTTATTAAAATGGATGCTTCAGAAACTGGTGTGGATTTTATCCTTTGTTTATTTTCCTTTACTATTTTTTCTTTGTTCATTTGTTTTAGTAGTGAACTTTGCTTCATTTCTTGACAAATTGTCCTTGAAGATGAAAGGGGAGGGCATAAGAGAATGGTGGCAGTGGTGATTCCAGTTATTCTCTTGGTCTTTGTGATTGTCTCCATTTTCACATATATTTACTGGCGGAAAAGAAAGCTTAGAGGTAAACTTTCTTAACCACCTCAATCGAACTTTGTTACTAAAAGTTCTTTAACTATGTTGTTGGTTATACTGAAATGAAACTTTTGGTGTTAAATATCAGTATCAGGTATAGAGAAGCATTTGATGATGATTACTTTTCGATGATTGGAACATTCATAAATATGATGAACTTGCGTGATAGTAATGCCTTTATAAGAACGTTTGTGTTTTCTTATTTTTTGACATTAAGCTGATTAGTTTACTTGAGAGAAAACAGAAAACACCTCAGAAGAAAAGAAAGATGAAGGCTGTGAAGAAGACTTAGAGCTTCCTTTCTTTGATTTTGCTACAATAGTTCGTGCCACTGATGACTTCTCAAGTGACAAGAGGCTTGGCCAAGGTGGTTTCGGACCTGTGTATAGGGTAAATAACAAAATATGCCACTTACCTGTTAACAATAAGATACAGAGATAAAAAGTAGTCATCCATTTACTTATTGTTTCAAACATTGAACAATTTTGATTTAATTTTTTAGGGTACACTAGCAGATGGACAAGAGATTGCTGCCAAGAGGCTTTCAAATAATACTGGACAAGGAACGAAAGAATTCAAGAATGAAGTTATATTGTGTGCTAAACTTCAGCACCGAAATCTTGTTAAAGTTCTCGGTTGTTCCATCCAAGGAGTTGAAAAAGTGCTCATCTATGAATACATGCCTAATAAAAGCCTAGATTCCATTCTCTTTGGTACGTTCCTCAGCAAGTAACATTTTTATTTAGCCTGAAGAACTTCATTTGTTTCTTGTCTAGACTAATTCAACTAGAAAATTTGACAGACTCTTCTATCAGTGGACTCCTAGACTGGTCTAAGCGCTTTAACATTATATTTGGAATTGCTCGGGGACTTCTTTATCTTCATCAAGATTCTACATTAAGAATCATTCATAGAGACATGAAAGCAAGTAATATTCTACTAGATAGTGAATTGAATCCAAAAATTTCAGATTTTGGTGTGGCACGGATGTGTAGTGGAAATCAAACAGAAGGAAGGACAAAAATGGTGGTTGGAACTTAGTAAGTACCTAAAACCTATTAACTAAAAATCTAAATTATATTTGAATTTTCTTCAAATTTGTAAAACTAACTCATTTATGCAAATTGATCAAGTGGTTACATGGCACCAGAATATGCAATTGATGGGCTATTCTCTGTCAAATCTGATGTATTTAGCTTTGGTGTACTATTATTGGAGATAGTAAGTGGGAAGAAAAACAGAGGAATTTTCTTTCCCGATGATGGATTCAATCTATTAGGACATGTAAGACGAAAAGCATAACTTAGTTTTATTTACCTATTATAAAACATCAGGATCATAGCTGCATTTTAAATGTTGTAGGCATGGAAATTGTGGAAGGAGGACACTCCAATGAAATTAGTTGATGCTTCTATGGATGACACCTTTACCATATCAGAAGCCCTACGCTGCATTCATGTTGGTCTTTTATGTGTGCAACTACATCCAGAGGATAGGCCAAACATGGCATCAGTGATTTTTATGTTGAGCAGTGAATATACTTTGCCACAACCTAAGGAACCAGGATTCCTTATTGAAAGGATGAAGATTGCCGGAGAATCTTCAACTAGCAATGAAATTAAGATTTCCACTAATGAATTAACTGTGACACTGCTAGAGGCTAGATAGAGATGTTTTAGTATACTTTGGTGTCATGTAAGTGCAGTATTCTATTTACTCAATAGTCTTCACAAGTTAAAGTTCTATCTATAGAAGTATACCCCATTATGTCTCACAAGAAAAACTTCATATATATACTTTTCTTGAATTGGTTGAATTAATGTTGTAGATAGTTCTTACACTATTTAAGGTTTCACCAATCTTTATGCTCTCGTATAAACGCTAACAAAAGGATCATTGAATAGCATGATATTCTTTGCGAACTTGACTTTTCTGCTGATAAGATGGAGGTGCCACCTTTTATTCTCTATTTTGACTCTAATATTCCAACTATGCTTAATGTTAGTTTGATTTTAACACTATTTTGGTTCCACAGGACATACGTTATGTTGGTCGTTCATCAATAAATAATACCGCAAATTCCTACTTCAAATACCAAATAACGTACCAATTTGATGTTTCATATATCTTTTTATGCTTAAATATACTTTGGCTCTTATAATAGACTTTTTTTGGTTTTGATTATTCTAAAATTATTATTTTTAAAATGATTCTTATAAGTTTTTTCTTTTTTATTTTAGTTCTTCTTATTTTACTTTTATTCTTATAATATGTCAATAATTTTCTTTTAGTCCCTACCAATTTTTTTTTTAAAGAGATTATCTTAAAATAAACAAAATATTACAGAAACTAAAATAAAAAAATAAAATATATTGCAAGATTAAAACAAAATAATAAGGATTAAAATAAAAATAAATAATTTTAAAAGGACCATTAAATATAATAATTTTAGAAGGATCAAAACCAAAAATCAATATATTATAAAGACAGAAATATATTTAAACCATCTTTTTAATTAATTAACAATGTAAAAAATTTTATACTGATAATTCATATAAATTAAACTCAAATTTATAAATGAAAGACTAATATTATATTTTTTTAGGCAAAAAGACTGCATTAAGAAGAGAAATGGGATACATCATCTTGGATTGATGGGAATAGTAACTTGTGGGCTACACAAACCGAACAACATGACCTACAGATTGAGCTAGAGAGGGTAAAATATTAGCTGGTCTGTATGCATTCCTAATAAAATTAGATGGTAGAGTTCATGTTCTAGGGCTAAAGAGAAAAGAAAGAATTAGAAAAATGTAATTAACTAAAAATATATAAAAAGAAAGGTATATACAAAATGATGGGATAAAACCTTTATATATGTGAACCTTTTATTAATAAATTCATAACCAATTACATCTCTAACCCTCTCTTTAAAGTTGGAAGGTGTTCAAAACATTTTCGGTTAGAATGTACAATACAATATATATCAAATCAAAACAAAATATAATGAAAATTGACAAAAATATAGACAAACAATTATTAAATTCATCAAAAGTTAATAGTGAAAATTGACAAATATATAGACAAACAATTATTAAATTCATCAAAAGTTAATAGAAAAAGCATATCCATAAAATATAAGTCACAACTCAATGTTTAACCACTTAATAGAAACAAACATGTTTAACCACCCAAAAAGTAAAAGTAAACCACGGATAAATTCTTTATCACCATAAGAAAGAAACAATAAAGTTTAACCATTAAGAAAATAAAATTAAAATATATAATACTTAATCATTCAAGCTATAAGTGAAACAAAATCTCAATGGTTAACCATTTCTCACAAAAACTCTAAACAATGCTTACCATTGTGGACAAAAGTTTATAGAAAAAAGAATACCAATAAATTAAACCATAGTAATCCAACTATGTCTTCAAATAAAATTATTCACTTTTGAATTAGCGACGGAATTTAGCGACGGAAAATAAACGTCGCAATTAGCGACGACATTAGCCACCGAATTTTTTAATAATAATAAAAAAAATTTAGCGACGGAATTGGCCACCGAATTAAAAGAATAAAAAAAATAAAAAAAAATAAAAAAAAATATTTAGCCACCGAATTAGCCACGGAAAATTGGAAACCCATGAGTAGCTTTTGCCACCGATTTAGCCACGGAAAATCGGAATTTTTTATAATAAAAAATCGTTTTTTTAGCGACGGAATTAGCCACCGAATTTAAAAAAATAAAAAAAAAATATTTAGCCACCGAGTTAGCCACAGAAAAATTGGAAACCCATGAGGTAGCTTTTGCCACCGATTTAGCCACGGAAAATCGGAACTTTTTATAATAAAAAAACGGTTTTTTAGCGACAGAATTAGCCACCGAATTTAAAAAATAATAAAAAAAAAATATTTAGCCACGGAAAAATTGGAAACCCATGAGGTAGCTTTTGCCACCGATTTAGCCACGGAAAATCGGAATTTTTAATAATAAAAAACGTATTTTTAGCAACGGAATTAACCACCGAATTTAAAAAATTAAAAAAAAATAAAAAAAAATAAAAGAAATATTTAGCCACTGAATTAGCCACGGAAAAATTGGAAACCCATGAGTAACTTTTGCCACCGATTTAGCCACGGAAAATCGGAATTTTTTATAATAAAAAACGTTTTTTTAGGGACGGAATTAGTCACCGAATTTAAAAAATAAAAAAAATAGCGGAAAAATTGGAAACCCATGAGTAACTTTTGCCACCGATTTTAGCCATGGAAAATCGGAATTTTTATAATAAAAAAACATTTTTTTAACGACGGAATTAGCCACCGAATTTAAAAAAATAAAAAAAATATTTAGCCACCAAATTAGCCACGGAAAATGAAACAAAAAAATTAAAAAAATACGCGACAGATTTAGCGACGGATTTTCAAAAATTCAAAAAAAAGTTTTCCCTCCTATTTTTCTCTCTCTTTTTCCTTCTCCCTCCTTTATTTAAACACACCTCCACCACCATTACTCCCTCCACCACCATTATTCCCTCCTCTCATTCCCTCCTCTCCTTCTCCGTCGCCGCCATCGCCACCACCACCATCGCCGTCACCACCGCCACCACCGCCGCCACCACCGCCACCACCGCCACCACCACCTCTCCCTTCCTTTCTCTACTCTTTTCTATTCTCCACCCACCTCTCTTCTTCCATAACCTCCACCACTACCTTTTTTTCACCACTTCCTTCCCTCCCTTTCCTCTACTTTCTCCTACTCTTATTCCTCCATCCTCCCCCCCTTCCCTAACCACCAACAATCAACCACCACCACCTTCCTTCCATTCCTTTTATCTCCTCCATTTCCTTTCTTTTTTTCCCCTTCTACCTCCATCTAATTATTTAAAAATAAAATAGGGACCGAATTATTTAAAATAAAAAATCAAATAGCCACCGCAATAGCGACCGAATTATTTAAAATAAAAAATCAAATAGCCACTGAATTAGCGACTGAATTATTTAAAATAAAAAATCAAATAGCCACCGAATTAGCAACCGAATTATTTAAAATAAAAAATCAAATAGCCACCGATTTTTGCGACCGAATACTTTTGGTCGCTAAAATTCAAAAATACATTTACCTACCGAATCATATAGCCACCGAAAATTTCCGTCGCTAATTTTGCCACCGAATACAGTTCGGTGGCTAATTCATTTAGCGACTAAGGTTTTACCCACCAACCAATTTCGGTCGCTATTTCCGTCGCTAAATGGTTTAGCCACCAAATATCATATTTTGCCACCGATTTCTTAGGTTTAGCCACCGATTTTGGTGGTCGCTAATATTGAATTTTTTTGTAGTGATTGTCAAACATCTTGTTAGTACATTTTTCAGCTCACCAAAACTTCAAGGATAGTAGCATCTTATGCCAAATGTTTTCTTCAAAAAATATTTCAAACCTTCAGAATTGATTATTGATACACATACAGGAGAGATGCTTCCATAAGGTTGCATCAATGTACCACAAAAAACAATGAACACAAAATACCATTGTCCTTAGTGTTTTCCACCAAAAACCTTGTCGACTGAATGATTTTTTTTTTCAAGACCCACTAGCATGTTCTTATATCAAAATTAAACCTTTGGAAAATTAAACCTTTGGAAGCATGACACAAGGAATACAAGAAAAAAAGGTAGTGTCCAAGCACCAAGAAAAAGAACCCCAACAAAATGCAGGTGCAGAGAAAGAAAATAGAGAGAAAGACAAACCCATCACCTTCAACCAATTAATTAAAGGTCCAATGGAAGTGCCCTGAAACAGGATTGAAGTAATCGACAGAGATACCCTCTTTTACCATTCAAGATGGGGCGTTGATAGCAACCACAACGTAACAAAGCATAGATGAAGCTACCTGAGATATTTGGCAAAAAAATCTTGAGTATAATAACTTCAACGGCGCCTTTTGGATGACGATTAGGAGTCGAAGAATGCTTCCATTAAAAACAAAAATCATGTGTTATCCATAATTTTTACTGAAAAGAAAAATCCATAGAAATGGTTTTTTTACAAGAAAGTTTCTTATATTAAGAGAAAATAGTGGTGAGCAGAGAAAGAACGTACCACCTTGATTTTTTTTATTATTATTGTTATTGTAATTATCTTATTAAATAATTGGTTGTTATGTTTTATTATTTTTTAAAATAATTAATTTTGTGAATAATTAAATCAATTGTATTTTTTTAGAAAATTTGTGTTACTTAAAGATAAAGTAATTTTTGAATTCAAATATAATTAACAACTTTTAGATATTTAAAAAAATATTTATATTATCTTTATGTTTAACAAACTTTCAAATAAGGTTATAGATATTTGAATATTTAAAAAGATATTATCTATATTTGAAAACATGATCTTTATAAATAAGAGAATTTAATAACATTTAAATATTTAGAAGATATTTAACTATCTAGCTTGGCCCATTTTGACACTACAAGAAGAGGAGCTACCATAACCTTTAGTATGTCAAAAACTCTCTAAACAATCTTGTGCTACAAAGACATTTTAAGGTCTTTGATAAGGTACTCACTTGTCTAGTGAGTGACAAAGCCTAGAGGGGCAAAAATGGTACTCACTCATTGTTGTGGGCCGTTGATAAGGTAACTAGATCTAAAGGGGTGAGAATGATCATTATCAATCCAATTTGCGAAAAAATAAAATGATAAATAATAATCTACATCATGCATCATTTAATAAAGATAAAGTACATGAGAAAGTGAATACAAACCCGAATTGGTACAATCATTATACCTCTTGGGGACTACTTGGTAGTTAACTTCCAATATCCCACGTGTCAAGCATACGTGTAAACTGAGTAGATCCTGATGTGCTACTAAAGTGGAATAGGTCAACCAAAAGGTTGAATTGCGTTTCTGCTAGCCCACTCTCCAGCGGTAGATTGATACCACATGCATACGAAGTAAAATCTAGGTTGCATCACTATCATTCAATTGCATTCAAATACAAGTCTTTGTGTAATTGTTATAATCTATTATACTTGCGCTTTTATCTGTTGTATAGTGTCATGTGAGTGTTACTTACATTGTACTCACTACGAGTTGAGTGAGATGCATTTCTCATTCATTTTTGTTGTTATCTATTTTCATGGACTGAATGCCAATTACAGGTAACATTAAATAAGAATTGGAAGATTGAGTTACTGTTACCTTTATTGTTTTATTTTCTTAGTATTTTTGTATAAGAGACTTTGGTTTGATAAGTTGTGACATAAAAGTTGGATATTTGTTTTTATTAGAGTTTTACTTTATATTGTTTTAGATTTTGAGGATATGGTCTTTAGAGCATTGTTGCTTTTGATTTGATGTGGTTTTTCGCATTGTTTAAGAATGTGAACTATTTACCTTTTGGATTAAATGATGACATAATTGATATTTTAATTCTTGTATTTTCTTTTATCAAGTATAAATGTTAGAGAAGTAAAAGGTGTCATAAAAAATAAGCAAAGCAAAATATTCAAGATAAATATAAAGAAAATGAGCAAAATAATTTGCATTATGCGATATATTGAAAAAAATTCTCTTTAAAGTAACTGTTATTGCTCTAATACCATGTTAGAATTCATGGTTTAAAACTAAGAGAGAATAAAGAATTGAAAAAATATAATGAATTGAAAATATGATATATTGATAATAAAAAAAGTTTATGCAAAGTGAAATAGACAAACAAAATCTTAATGTTCTACTAACAAACTCCTAACCAATTACATTTCTAATACTAGAGAACCTCTTTCCTAAGAAAGAACCAACTTTACTTTTCGTAGCCAATATTGATACCAATTTCCTTTTCCCCTTGTTTGGTTACCACACTCATCTATATATTATATATATTATCTATCTATTATAATATATCAAAGTTATGGCATAAACTCTGGAAATACCATCTAAGCTCTTAAGGTAGATTATTCTGCTAACATCTTAATTCCTTTAATATATTTTTTAGTGGTCAAATGTGCATTTTACTATAGATGTTATAATAGTCTAGTTTTTCTATTTTATTATTGGTTGTAAATGTTGTATTTTATTAATTATTATTAATAAGTGACTTAATTGTTTTATAATTAAATAAATAATATTTTGGGAGAAATATATGTTTGATTTTAATTAATTAATTAAAAAATAGGTTATTTAAATATGGTAAAAGCTTAAGTTCCACGTTGGACAACATAAGCTCATTCATCACCTTGTGCATGGTCCCCTTCTCTTATATAAAAAGTTAGATACCAAGCAATAGGAAAAGCAAGAGAGTGTCCACACAATTTGGGTTTGATGTAAAATATTAAACCCATGATAGTTTAATCTTTCTCATCTCTTAGAGCTTTCTCAAGAGATGTGGGGATTGCTTGTTTGGGTTTTACTTGGGAGCATGCTCGTGCTCATCATGGGTTGTCAGAGGAAGTTGTGAGACCTACTTTTGGGGTTATGTAAAGGAGTGACCAAAGGAACCATAAAGGTCTCTATTGTTGAGTTAATTTTCATAAATACGTGATTTCAAATTAGAGAGCAGAGGAAGGATAATCTTTGGAGGAAACCCTGAAAGAACAAGAAGAATGAACTTGAGGAATGTGTTTTCTACTACACTTTTCCACATAAGGGGTAAGAAATCTCGCTCAAGGGTGTGTGTATAACTATGGGTAGAGGGGTTGATCCTAGACTCTGGTTAGTGGTTGTGTTTGAATGCCTTTGTCAATTAACAATGTTTAGTCATTTTTCCGCTTAGTGTTTATGTTTGATTGCTTTTGTTAATTGCCTTTGTTAATTTCCTTTGTTAATTGATAGTGTTTAGTCATTTTCTTGCTTGATGCTTGTGTTTGACTACTTCTATCAATTTATAGTGTTTTATTATTTTCTTGTTGGTTGTTAGTGTTTGATTGACTTAAGATTAACAAGGTGTTTAGTTATTTGCCTATTAGTTGTTTGTGTGTCCTATGATTGACCTAGTATTTGGTTTTTAGCTTGTTGATTGTTTGTTTGGCTGTCTCTATAATTGATAGAGTGTTTGGTTATTTGTTTGTGATTTCTTGTTTTTTACCTTATGGTCATGAGTTGAGGATTTTTTTCCCCTAAATCCAAACCTTGTATACCTTGATTCCTTGAAGGGTAAACAAGTTAATTACTTTTATACATTGTTAAAGACTGTATATCTTGGTTTCCTGAAGGAATAACCAAGTTAGGTGCTTATATTTGAAATTGTATGAAACTATGTTATATGTTCGTGTATTTTTGTGATACATTGAATTCAAACCATGATGAGTCATGATACACAATATAATAATAATATTTGAGAATGATGACATGTGATATGAAAATGAGTAAAAAGGATAAATGTTTTTAAAAAGGGTGACCTAGTCTATGAGAGACAAGAATAGGCCCGAGGGACATATTTGTCTAGTGAGTGATCTAGCTTGTGAGAAGCAAGAATGATACTCGCTAATCTATTGTAGGGTTGACATGAGATGCTTAGCATGTGAGAGGCAAGAATGGTCCTTATCGAGCTAATGTTGAAAGTGGAATAATGATGAAATTGAACTGTATTTCATGCATCATTTAATGAAATAGATGTATAAGAAAGTAGACACAAATTTGAGCGGTAAGGTTACTAAACCTCTTGGGGGCTAATTGGTACAAAAATCCCAATGGTCGTGCTTAATCTCACAACTCAAGACAAACGAAGCAAGCTGAGTAGTACGTAACATGCTACCAAATGACATCATGCTAGTGTGGTATCACCAATAGTTGAGCTACGTGCCCTAGCCTACTTTCATGTATTGGAGTTAGTTAGTAGCACATGACATATGGAGTAATACTAGGAGTGCATTATTTTCATTCATGTGCATATGTTGATTGTTTATTTTATATCTTATAATTAATTGTGTGAGTGTGTGCTACTTATGTTGTGCTCTTACCATAAACTTGAATTAGGTGTATTTCTCACTCCCTTTTGTCGTATTTGTGTTTGAGTTGAATGTCACCTTATAGGCAACAATGAACATGAGCATGAGGATTAAGTTAGGCTCCTTCTTTTACTATTTTTCTTCTAGTTTCATGTATTTTGGGATTTGATGCTTTGATAAGACATATGACATTGGGAAAATTTTAATTACTTTATGATAGTTTGTTTTGGTTTATATTTTATGACTCCTATGATGTTAGAAATTGGTTGTTTGGAGTGCCAATAAAAATAAATGTTTGTTTTTAAATCACAGTATGTGAAAAGGTAATATGAAATTCTTTACTAATTGATGTATGATGAAAATTTAAATTTAAGTATATTTATTATAATTATATAGGAATGAGGGTAAAGGATGTCACAAATGTCATGTCTATATTCAATTTCTCAATGTTCTCCTTCCATATTCATTAAAGTGTGATTCATCCATTTAATTTCAAATTTCATCTTGAGTTTAATATTTTCAACAATACCTTTTGTTGCAATTCATGACTTAACAATCATTACATTATTCATTATTTTTTTTTCAATTTTCTTTTTTAAAACAAATAACTATTTTGTTGTCTTTGAAACACTAATATAATTACTTTGTAATTAGACATAGACAAATGAAATAAACATGAGGCACTCAAAGTTCATTAAAAAAAATATAAACAAACTACAATTCAAATGAAATACATTAAAAGTGAGAATGGGGAGGTGGAATCATCAAAACTAATGATTCAATCAAATAACACATGTAGAAGCTTGAGAGATTACATCATCCAACATCCAAAGAAAGTCTTAGCTATTAACTTTAATATA
This sequence comes from Mucuna pruriens, assembly GCA_025330945.1. Taxonomy (NCBI): domain Eukaryota; kingdom Viridiplantae; phylum Streptophyta; class Magnoliopsida; order Fabales; family Fabaceae; genus Mucuna; species Mucuna pruriens. Next base: position 412,704 of record JAENHJ010000027.1, read on the forward strand.
ACATCTTATATGATATGTTAAGTATTACATGGTACACATGCACCTGACATGTCTATATATACAACAATCTATGTGGCACATCTTTGTAGTCCACACATGCAGGAACTATTTTGAAGAGTTTAAGGCTAGACGCAAAAAAATGTAAATCCTTCAATTTAATCCATAAATCTTGCATTCACTATCATTTTAGTTCCTGAATTTGAAAAGATTAAAAAAAATCTTTAAATTCGTATTTTATCCTTCACATTAGTCTAAATACTAACTCATGTTTATTAACTTTAATGAAGGGTCCTAATTTTCACCTTAAATACCTTCATGGCACACACATAAAATGTTCATTATGTCCTATTCATCAAGGTTGAAAGTAATGCACCTTCATATCTATTATGCCCCCATTTTGTGTTGCCTGTGGATATTATCTTTACCGTTATGATCAGGGGCACAAAAAGCTTTCAAACTCAATAATCTTCCTCAATTGGAGAAATGAAGAAATTTTAAATTCGACCTTGTAAGATTTTGAGATAATATTCTACTTCTTATTTAGGTTTTTCTCCTACCTCATATTCTATTTAAATTGTCAAGAGAAAAATCATAGGGTGGAGTCCTTTATCATGCATGAGATAGAGACATAACCATGCTTTGTTAGGACAAGGAATATAACACTGTGACACACACACAACATCGCACCAAACATTAATCCCATGCATAATAACCATAATACATTATGCTATAATTTCATGATGGTGTTAAATGGTTTTTATTTAAGCAAACCTAATAAGCGTCCTTGAAGGCACACACAATGTAAGACTACTGTTGAAACTTTTACTTCCATATTATCTCCATAATTTATACACTGTTTCGGTATGCCACAAAGTCTTGCATTACTTAAGAGTTGAGGCTAAAGATAATTTATAAATATTTTTTCCTCTTAAATAAGGTTTCTTTTAAGGAAAATATATGGCCCACCAAATGGTAAAGTAGACATACCTTAAGTGAAGTGACCTTAATAATGCTAGTAAACTTAAGTTCAAAACACTCACATTCACACATTCTAAAGGTACTAACATAGAGGGAGAAATGCTAAGTTTTATTGGAAGAGGGCAATCTCATTAAATAGAGGATATAAATGATCTCAAAAGCTTATAAGGTGGGCTTTAAAGTGGGCTCATTAGTCTATATAGGAAAATTGATGGGACTTTTGGGGAAGTATACAAGGTTGTTGCAAGTAATAATAAAACTGTTAACTCTAAGTAACATTTTCAGGGATCGAACAATGACTTATAATTCACAAAAGCACTCACCACAAGAAAAATGTTTTTTAGCGATTGATTTTCACAATTGCTAAATAGAGACGAAATTAGCGATCGAAAAGGTTTTTTTTTAAAAAATTAGCGACCAATTTAACGACCGAAAAAATAAAAAAATAACAAAATATATATTAGCAACAGAAATAGCGACCGAATTTCAGAAAAATAAAAATACATTAGCGACCAAAACTAAAAATAAAAAAAATTAAAAAATATTTATTAGTAACGGAATTAGCGACCGAATTTTTAAAAATAGAAAATACAGTAGCGATTGATTTAGCGACCGAAAGTAAAAGATAAAAAAATAAAAAATATTTATTAGCGACGGAATTAGCGGCCGAATTTGTAAAAATAAAATATTAAAAAAATAAATTAAAAAATATTAATTAGCGACGGAATTAGCGACCGAATTTCGAAAAATAAATAAATTTAGCGACCGATTTAGCAACCGAAATTAGAAAATAAAAAAAATATATATTAGTGACGGACTTAGCGACCTAAAATTAAAAATATAAATAAATAAATAAAATATTTATTAGCGACGGTATTAGCGACCGAGATTAAAAAGTAAAAGAAAGTTAGCGACCGATTTTCAAATTTTCGAAATGTTATTTTCCCTCTCTTTTTCCTTCTCCCTCCGTTATTTAAACACTCCTGCTCTCATTCCTTTAACTCCTTCCTCTCCTTCGCCACCGCCACCGCCAGCACCAACGCCACCGCCACCACTTCCTATCCCTTCCTTCCTCTTCTCCTCTCTATTCTCCACTCACCTCTCTTCCTCCATAACCACCACCACCACCTTCCTTCCATTTCTCCCTTCCCTCCCTTCCCTCCCTTTCCTCTCCTTTCTCCCACCTTTTTTTGCTTCTCCCCCACTCCCTCCTCCCTCCCCCTCTCCTAACCACCAACAATCTACCACCACCACCACTACCTTCCTTCCCTCCGTCCCACTTCTCCCTTTCCTCTCCTTTTTCCCTCTCTTTTTTCCCCTCCCCTAACCACCAACAATCTACTACCACCACCTAATTATTTTAAAAAAAAAGTAGCAATCAAATTATTTAAAATAAAAAATAAAAAATAACGACCGATTTAGCGACCAAATTATTTTAAAAAATTAAAAATATCGACCTAATTAGCGACAAATTTTTTAATATATAAATAATTAAAAATAAAAAAGTCACAGGATTATTTTAATAATATAAAATAGCGACCGAATTTTAACTATAGTTAGCCACCGAATGTATTTTCGGTCGCAAAATGTTTAGCGACTCGGCTTTTCGCGACGTAAAATTGTCGGTCACTAATTCCGTCGCTAAGCCATTTACGATCGAAATATAACTATAGCGACCGATTTTTTAGCTTTAGCGACCGACTGTCGGTCGCTAAATATGAAATTTTTTGTAGTGAATTATAGTAAGAACCATAAATAAATTTTCGGATTTAAATGGATTAAGAGAAATAATAATTCAAATTAAACAGAGAAATATAGATTTATTTTTGGATTTTTATTTTTAAAATAAGAACACAAGAACACACAAAAAAAAAAGATACTAATACAAAAAGCATTGAAGGATTAGGTTTCGTTTAGTTTCATCTAGAATTCCTAATATAAGTATTATTTAATTTGGTTTCCCACTTTGTTGATGGAGTTTACTAATTTATTTAAATCCTAATGTATTAGACACTTAAACCTTTATTCCTAGTTAAGAACCCTTATGGTAATGAACATCCGGTGATTATGTCTGGCTCGAAAAATGACAAGGTTTATGTGTAGAAGAACATTTATAAAGAAAAGTTATATTCACAAAATAAATACAAAAATTTTCTAAAGTTGATCAAATTTAAAGAGCATTAAGCAAAGATAACACAAATACAAAGATGAAGAAATCAAATTTTACTAATAACCAAAATTAGAGATCCATGAATTATACATTGAAATTCACCTAACACTCTTTCAGAAATTTTTACATCCATTCGTTAATAACTAGTGTAAAAGAAATGTGGTGGTATTTTTATAAATAAATGAAGCTCTTTCACATTTATTATCATTTCAATTGATGTAAAAAAGCTTCTTTTACTTTGGTTCCAATTATAACTAATGAAAAAGGTAGTTTTGTTTTTTTTTTACATTAATTACAATTATAACCAATATAAAAAGCATTTTAAATTGACCTATTTTAGACTATACTCCAATGCCTTCTCCTTTCTCATGCCCATGCTCCCAAACACTGACGAACTTGAAATGCTACATGTCACCTTTAATAACAATATACTCTGACAAGTTCATATCAAGCAAATCTGCTGCTAATTTCCCTTTCTAAAATTTATCTCCATCAAAGGACAATTGCAATTTCAACCTTTGTGACAACTCTCAACAAAGTGCTTTCTTCATATTGAACACTCCTAAAAAAATCAACCCTAATATATTTCATTACAAAATTGAGACTCGACACTCTCTCGCACCTTGTTTATCTTTCATGACGACCTTCTCCCTAGTTATGTCCTTAATCATACACCTTTTAAGCGTCGTTGTAAGATTCTTCCTCTTCTTTTTCTCTTCCTATTTTGGGAGTTTTTTTTAAGGATATTCAATCTAATTTCAATGTCATGATGTTAGGTTATGGATGCACCTATGTTGTAAGATGATTTTCTTTTGAATATCACATATTGGTCCTCTAACAATGTGTTGGTCGTGGCTTTAGTAAACTATGTTTATTTTGGAATACTTCTATTGTAAATCCCTCATTTTGTTGCTTTTGTGTAAGGTAGTGTCACTCCTTTATTCTTCATCCCTACCTTTTTCTTTCTCATTTTCCTTTCTTAGGCATCGAACCCTTCTTCGAAGATTCATAGTGTCGCAATCTTCACTCATCGCATGCTACTATGGTATCATCACCACTAGTGATTTCTAGACTTGACAAATTAAAGCTCACTTTCTCTCACTATGCAATAGCTGCCACTAGTACCTTCCATCGATCGAAGCAAGCTTTTACAACTTCAAAATTTGAATCATCATTAATACGAAATTCAAAACAAAGCAAAAGCATGCACCCCTAATGACACTCCAAAGTCTAATTTCTAGTATTTGATGCGTTCCTAATGGTGCTTCAAAGGTCAGTCTCTAAACATCATAATAATGCTATAAAGATAGTTGTTGAAGAGCCCTAACTTAACCCTCACGCTCCTACTCATCATCATTTGCAAGTGGTGTTTAGTCTAGATACATATAATGCAAATAAAAGAAGTGAGAAATATTCCTCACTCATGTTTATGGTATGAGAACACCATGAGTAGGACATACACACGCGTACACACATTCATCCAATCAATAACTTAAAAACACTCACAACAACATCTAACAGACAGGGGCAATCAATTATGCATATGAATGATATCAATAAATATAATCCTAGTATACTCCGTCTGTCATTTGGTAATCCCCGCCTCTATAGTTAGCCATGTCACTTTAGCATAACATCCCTATAGTAACATGTTAGATAATACTCAATATTGCATCGTTAGGCTTGGCACGTGAGATCAGTTACGAGCATTGGGACAACACATGTACCGAGTAGCCTTTAAGAGATCCGATGATCTTACCAATTAGGTTCGCGTCTACATTCCTTCAACATCATTTTCTTTACATGATGCAAATGTTTAAGTTTAATTAATTTATTAGTTCCTCTTGTCTCAACTTAGGATGATGAGGATCATTCTCACCCCTCTAGATCTAAGTATCTCATGCACGACCCATCATGCACTCACATGAGCACCCTTTTGGCCCTTCATAGGCTCCGATACTAGCATGGTAGATGTTTGTCGTGGCCATTCTTGTGTGTCACAAACTAGATCACCCTTCTCATTTTCCTTAACTATATATACGAGTACCCTTCTGACTTCTTCCAAGCTTAGGTACTCGTAGGATAAATGTCCACTAGGGTCATTCTCGTCTGTCACATACTAAATCTCCTTTTTCAATTTCCTATACCATATTTACATGCCATATCATCATTCTCAATGCAACAATAATTATAGCAATATATTTCACACACTTACATAGATTAAAAGAGAACAATAATCACAATCAAACATCACATTTTCATACAACATAGATAGAGCACCGCGGACATTCATAGTTAGTATGACTATACATGGCTATACTCGACAGCTTGCTATCAAAACCTCCTAGATTCTTGTCCAGAGTTTTGAATCTAAAGGAAACCTATGATTTTTCTACATTTTACAAACACAGAAATAATTTCACACACACAACTAATTACACAAACAAGATCCAATAAACTAGAGAACTCAGTCCCATTTAGAGAACACCAACAACAAACACTTTGGGGTTTAGGGAAAACCCCCAACCTCCTGGCTACAATGTATCAAATCACCCTAGTTAGAAGAATATACACACTTTAGGGTTCTAGGGAGAACCCTTCATACTTCGAGGTCTTAGGAACGACCCCTCTCCTACCCATAGTTATACCAATACTCTGAGTAAGGTTTCTCACTCCCCTTACCTGGAATGTTGACTTCCAAGTAGGGTTCCTACTCCTAAAAATCGTTCTTCTTGTTCTTTGGTGTTTTCCTCTAAAGGTTCTCCTCCAATCCCCCAATGTGGTTCTTGTGTTATTGAAATCACGTGTTTAGAAAAACTACCTTAACAATGAAGGTCTTTCTAGTTCCGCTGGTCGCTCCTTTATATAGCCCAAAATGGGCTCCAAAGATGGCCTTGCAATTCCTACTAACAGCCTATGTGAAACCCAAACAAAGGATCCCACAACCCTTGTAGAAGCTTTATGAGATGAGAAAGATTTAAACTATCTAGGTTTGATGTTTTGCATCAATCCCAACTTGTTTAGAGACTTTCTTTTTTTCTTTTGTTTGGTATCCATCTCCTTATATAAGAGAAGGAGATGAGACATAAGTCTATGTTGTCTCATGTAAGACTAGCTTTTACTATTTATACATAGTCTATTTTTCTTAATTTAATTAATCAAAACTCAATCCATATTTTTTCAAAAAATATTATTTATTTAATTATAAAATAATTAAACCACTTATTATTAATAATTAATAAAATAAAATAGAAACTAGGGTATTACAATTATCACATTTTATATTCTCGATGTCTATAATAGATGTCCAATTGATATAAAAATTTATCTTTAAGCAACATAAAACTCGTCTCCATATTAGGGTAACCCAAAAAAAAAAAGGTTTATCTAGATATGGACAAAGTAAGCAAACACATAAAAGAGAAAAGGAAAAAGAAAATTTCATAGATCCTTAATGAGATGCGAGCTTTCACTCTTGTCTTCCCTCTCTTGTACTCACAGAGCTCCTATAGAGAAGAATCCTAAAACACAAAGCATGGTGACTTACCTAAAAGTAAACTTGTACTCACAGAGCTCCTATAGAGAAGAATCCTAAAACACAAAGCATGGTGACTTACCTAAAAGTAAACCCGAAGGGTTACTTAATCCTTTTTCATCACATCCTTCCTATACATGAGTTGTTCTTTTGGTTTCAGAATTTGATCACTTTGTTATTCTAATGGCTCAGGTATCATTTGACTTCTTTTCTTGATCCATTTGAACTCAAATTTTTCTTCTTTATTATCTAAAATAAAAATATTAAAAAAATAAGTAAAATGTGTAATTAAATCTAATAAAATAAAGTAAACAATTTCTTCTACTCTAATATTGCAAATTTTCATTTTCTTAAGGACAAATTAAATTAGTATGTGTGTGTGGGAGTGCTTAAATCCCTCTTAATTAGTAGTAGGAAAAATTAGAGAAATCATTAGATCATTAGAAACCCTAAATTCCATAGATGACAAAATAATAGTTGTAAGTAATGAAAAGTGAAGGTAGGATGGATACAAGGGTGGTGAACCATGGACATAAAAGAGTACTTCATATGTATTGCACGAAGGCACTTAAGGTGCCAATTAACATATTTCGTTAAAGATAACAAACATAATATCTTAATGTTTAGACCAATGAGAATGATAGAATAGGAATTGAAGAACTGTTTATTAATTTCGTTAAATTGATGCAAAATTTAATTATCAACTAATGCCACGTAAATATTTAACATATCATATAATTTATTCTGTTAAAATTATCGAAGATAACTTGGTAAGAGATATTAACTTGAATGACTAATTACATCTTCCATTACTATTTTTTATTTCAATAAATTTATAAATTAAAGTAATTATATTTGACAAATTTAAGAAGCAAATTGAAAGTTTACTTCTTTTAAAATACAACTCATTGTAATAATAAGAACAAACTCTATATTGGAGCAGCCACTAACTTAATGAGAATGTCTTTCATTTTGTGGTACGCACTAAATTTAGTGTGAAATCTAGAGTGTTGCCCACTTCCTTGCTCACTAGTTGAAGATGTGAAGCTCAGTGCGTAATTGCAAGGAGGAGTGAAGCCATCAACTTATTGAAACAAAATCGCTAGAATTAGATAACTTCTGGTACAAATCCACCTTGTAAATTAACTTACATATATTTGTTATAAGTCTCCCGTAAGATAATAATATAAGTTTCTTACTCATGAATATCATAACAATACTAAGTATAAAGTTAGTAAATAATTTGTTATTAGAAATAATAGTGGAGACATATTGATATGTTACATTTTTCTATGAAAATTTATACTTTTGATTTCCTAAATAATGACCTATGAGCAATAGTTATTAGTTAACGATCACCTAAACTGAAAATCAAATCTCCAAATCCTTTGAAAAATTATCATGCCATGTAAGAATTAAAGCAAGCTAAAACTAATATAATAAAAGATAAAATAAAGATAACTCTTATTTTTTTAAAAATATTTTTAAAAGAAGAATGTTATAAATATACTCTCTAACCCACTCTCTTCAATTGATTAAAATGAATTAAAAACTATAAAATTATGATAAAAATTCATTAAATAAAATTTAAAATACAAATATTTTGTGATTTTTCTAATAAATTTCAACCAATAAGATAACATAACGTATATTAAAATAATTTGTTGGAAAATGTTTTCCTAACATTTCTATTGTTAAAATTTTATACAATTATTTTGTACATATATTCTTGGGTACATCACTTTTTTGGTTTCTAAAAATGTTCGAGTGTATAGGTTCCTAAAACTAAAAACATTCAAATAAACCTTTGATATTTTCAATTGTTTCATTTAAATCCTTAATTAAACTTAACCTCTTAATATTATTTTGATCTTTAAACATATATTAATAATATCCCTTACGTATAACTATTGGACTAATGTAATAAATAGTCAGATTTTTTTTTTTAATTTTCTTAAGAACTAATTCAACAGTACTGCATTGTACAAAAATGACCTTTTGCCCTGTATTCTTCTTCTAAACTCCTATAATTCATTCCACTACAAATTTTTGTTTACGGCGCGCGGGTCAACGTTCAGTAAGACATAAAGTCGATCCATTCACATATCTGGTTGGTATAAAGCTATAAGCACCTAGATTGGAACTTCTTACCAACCAGGTATGACCCCAAGTTAAATTACAAACTTGATATTTTCTTCCTTCGTGTCCACTTTCTCTCAAGTAGAGGTTCCCATCAACACACTGTTACAATTATCTAAAGGGTTGTTACAAAGAATCTAGCCATCTACTCTAGGCCATAAACAATGTAATTCACTGTCTACCAATAATTTACCAAAGCAATGGCCTCTTTAACTTTTCTGTTTCTTTCTGTCAAACTACTCATGATGTTATTGTTACCTTCAATTTCGTCTTCAACTGATACCATTAGCGGGTCACAGTCCCTTCCTGATGGCACTACTTTGGTCTCTAAAGATGGAACTTTTGAAATGGGTTTCTTCAGTCCAAGCAATAATAACACCACCACAAACCGCTACCTTGGAATATGGTACAAAAGTATCCCCGTTAGAACCGTTGTTTGGGTTGCCAACCGTGAAAACTCAGTTAAGGATAACTCCAGCAGGTTGAGCATAAGCACACAAGGAAAACTTGTGATCCTCAGCAAGAACAATAGTCTTGTTTGGTCAGCAAACTCAACTGAAAAACCACAAGCTGTGAGTCCAATAGTTCAGCTTTTAGACTCGGGGAACTTAGTAGTAAGAGATGATAAAGACACAGATCCAGAAAACTATTTGTGGCAAAGTTTTGACTACCCTTGTGATACTTTCTTGCCAGGAATGAAGATTGGATGGAACCTTAAGACGGGTCTTAACCGGCGTTTAACAGCGTGGAAGAACTGGGATGACCCTTCTCCAGGGGACTTCATTTGGGGTATGGTGCTTGGTAACACTGCTGAATTGGTTATGTGGAAAGGTTCTAGTGAGTATTATAGGAGTGGCCCTTGGAATGGTGTTAGATTCAGTGGCAAGACTACTCCCATTTTTAACTTACAATTTGAGTCCACTCTTAATGAAATGTTCTACACTTACAACCTTGAGAATAATTCATTGATTACTAGAGTTGTTTTGAACCAATCCCTTTATTCTCGCCAACGCTATAATTGGATTAAAGAGAACCAAACTTGGAGGCTTTATTCATCAGTGCCTAGAGACAATTGTGACTACTACAATCTTTGTGGTCCCTATGGGAATTGTATTGTGAGTGAGTCACCACCTTGCCAGTGTTTAACCGGGTTCAAGCCAAAATCAGTTCAAAATTACGAGGCATTGGATTGGACCGAAGGATGTGTGCTTAGTGAAGCGTTTAGCTGTGGGGTAAAAAACAAAGATGGTTTTAAAAGATTTAGTGGGTTGAAACTGCCAGATACCACAAGGTCTTGGGTTGATGGAAATTTGACACTTGAGGATTGCAAGGCCAAATGCTTGGAAAACTGTTCTTGCACTGCATATGCAAATTTAGATGTCAGGGGTGATGGTAATGGTTGCATCATTTGGTTTGGAGCTTTGCTTGATTTAAGGGTGGCTTCAGTTCCCGGGCAAGATCTATATATTCGAATGGTTGCTTCAGAAACTGGTGTGGTTTTTAATCCTTTGTTGATTTTCCTTTACTTCATCTTTCTGTGTTCATTTTCTTTACTAGTGACTGTTGGTTCATTTTTTTGACAAACTATATATCCGTGAAGATGAAAAGGGAGGGCATAAGAAAATAGTAGCAGTGGTGATTCCAGTTATTCTCTTGGTTTTTGTGATTGTTTTCATTTTCTCATATATTTACTGGCGGAAGAGAAAGCTTAGAGGTAAACTTTGTTAACCTAAACTCCGTCGAACTTTGTTACTACAAGTTCTTTCTTCAACTATTTTGTTGCTTACACTGAATGAAACTTCTGGTGTTAAATATCAGTTTAATGATAGAGAAGAATGTGATGATGGTTACTTTTGGATGATTGGAACATTCATAAAAAAAATTGCAGCCTAATGATGGTTGCTTGTTAGACTTTGCCATGATTGCTTTTTGCTTTGTGCAATGATGTGCTTCATAGTTTTTCTATTTAAGAAGTTTGTTGCAACACTTCAAAGTGTGCAAAAAGAAATATGATGAACTTTCATGATAATAATGTCTTTATAAGAACGTTTTTGTTTTCTTATTTTATAATGTTAAGCTGATTAGTTAACTTGAGAGAAAACAGAAAACACCTCAGAAGACAAGAAAGAAGAAGGCAGTGAAGAAGACTTAGAGCTTCCTTTCTTTGATTTTGCTACAATAGTTCGTGCCACAAATGACTTCTCAAGTGAGAAGAGGCTTGGTCAAGGTGGTTTTGGGCCTGTGTATAGGGTAAACAACAAAATATGCAACTTATTATTACCTATTAACAATAAGAGAGATAAGAAGTAGCCATCCATTTGCTTTATTGTTTCAATTGTTCAAGAAATTTCATTTAATTTTTTAGGGTACACTAGCAGATGGACAAGAGATTGCAGCCAAGAGGCTTTCAAATAATACTGGACAAGGAATAAGAGAATTCAAAAATGAAGTTATATTGTGTGCCAAACTTCAGCACCGAAATCTTGTTAAGGTTCTTGGCTGTTCCATCCAAGGAGAGGAAAAAGTGCTCATCTATGAATACATGCCTAATAAAAGCCTAGATTCCTTTCTCTTTGGTATGTGCCTCAGCAAGTAAAATTTTTATTTAGACTGAAAACTTCAGTTACTTCCTGTCTGGATTAACGTACTCAACCATGAAATCTGACAGATTCTTTCAAAAGTGTACTGCTGAACTGGTCTAAGCGCTTTAACATTATATTTGGAATTGCTCGAGGACTTCTTTATCTTCATCAAGATTCTAGATTAAGAATCATCCATAGAGACATGAAAGCAAGTAATATTCTACTAGATAGTGAGTTAAATCCAAAAATTTCAGATTTTGGTGTGGCACGAATGTGTAGTGGAAATCAAACAGAAGGGAGGACAAAAATGGTGGTTGGAACTTAGTAAGTACCTAAAACCTATTAACTAAAAATCTAAATTGTATTTGAATTTTCTTCAAATTTGTAAAACTAACTCATTTATGCAAATTGATCAAGTGGCTACATAGCACCAGAATATGCAATTGATGGGCTATTCTCCATAAAATCTGATGTATACAGCTTTGGTGTACTGTTACTGGAGATAGTAAGTGGGAAGAAAAACAGGGGAATTTTCTTTCCAGATCATGGATTCAATCTATTAGGACATGTAAGACAAAGAGCATAACTTTTTTTATTTACCGATTATAAACTGCAGGATCATAACTGCATTTTCAATGTTGTAGGCATGGAGATTGTGGAAGGAGGATACTCCAATGAAATTAGTTGATGCTTCTTTGGGTGACACCTTTACCATATCAGAGGCACTACGCTGCATTCATGTTGGTCTTTTATGTGTGCAATTACATCCAGAGGATAGGCCAAACATGGCATCAGTGATTTTTATGTTGAGCAGTGAAAATACTTTGCCACAACCTAAGGAACCAGGATTCCTTATTGAAAGGATGAAGATTGCCGGAGAATCTTCAAATAGCAATGAAATTAAGACTTCCACTAATGAATTAACTGTGACACTGCTAGAGGCTAGATAGAAATATTTTAGTATACTTTGTCATGTAAGTGTAGTATTCTATTTACTCAATGGTCTTCACAAGTTTATAAGTTCTGTGTATAGGCCATTATGTCTCACAGGAAAAAACACATACATGTACTTTCTTGAATTGGTTGAAACAATATGATAGTTTTACACACTACTTTTATCTATATTTATTAGTTTAAGGTAGGAATCTGTATCTAAGTAGTCCATGATGTGCATGCATGATTATGTTGTGCCTGACGCAGGATTATGTAGTAAACTACATTATATTTGATATTTCTTTCTATCTCTCTTCTAAGTTTGGTTTCTCTCTCTAAAAACAATTTTTTACTGAGTTGGGTGTGTAACACGTTGGAGTATGAAAGCATAATTACCTTATCAAAGCAGAGTCTGAAAATATTGTCCACCTGACATCCTTGACAAAATTATGTGAGGCAATCCACCCATACATAAATAAATATATATATATATATATATATATATCAAAGGTGATTTTCTCATATAAATGCTAACAAAAGGTTCATTGAATAGCATTATATTCTTTGCGAACTTGACTTTTCTGCTGATAAGTTGGCCAATTACTAGCGATTAATATAATCTAACGTCCACTTGGTGCCACCTTTTTTTTCTCTACTTTTGACTGTGAATATGGCAAATACGATTTGATTTGAAAGAAATGTTTCAAAATGTTAGTTTGATTTTAACACCTATTTTGGCCCCATAGGATATATGCCACAAAATGCCGCGAATTTTCTACTTCAAAGATCACATAACCAATTTGATGTTGCATGTATATCTTACATAGGGGACCAATGTGAAAATTTATAAATGAAAGACTAATAATGGATTCGGATCCACAACGATGAGTTTCAATGTACGAAATCTTGTAGTACTTACTAATGAGGTCTTATCGATTAGTATTATACAAAAAAAATCCATTATAGACATTAATATAATTAGATCTATTCTTCGTAGACAAACTTAGGATTTGCGATCTCAGATAAGATCGGTTTAGGATTATGGAATCCTTTTCTATCAGATAGGAAGGACTATTTCACAAAATGTACTTATAAGTAATTGCTCCATAGATCCTATATCTATTTATATGAAGAAGAAATCATGTAACGGGGGGTTTTTATTTGTTCAAATGGTACTTTGAACTTGGAACGAGTATGAAGAAATTAACGATACTTCTTTATCTTTTGAGTTGTTCTACCGGATCGGTCGCTCAAGACCTTCGGTCTCTACCCAGACCTGATGAAAAAAATGGGATCACTTCCTATGGACTCGTTGAGAATAATTCTGATTAATTGATGGCCTATTATGATATTATCTTTTATTTTTTAGGAGAAAAAGACATAATTAGGAAGAGAAACTGGAAATACCATCTTGAATAGCTAGGAATGTTAGTGGGCTACATCAACCATACAACGTCACTAACAAAAGACAAATTTGAGCTGGCCCGTTTACATTTCTACATATATGATTGACCTTTATCCCTCAAACAACTAGTTGACATAAGACAAATTTTAATGATAAAGTCAATAATTGCAACACCCTTCTTGTTAACAAAAGCATTGACCAGGATGCTTTAATCTGATTCAATGTCCACATTTTTGGTAGTTATGCTGTAGGTGAAGTTGCAAACCCCAAGAATACATTCTAAATTACCAGTCAGAGGCTATTTCTTAAGATATAGATCCTCTCATGTTGAATAACATGAAATGGCTATTTACAGAGAGAAAAAGATAAATTTAGTTTAAAAATAATTAGTGGGTCCTACAACCAATCATCATGATCAACATTTTCATTTCCATTTAGATGCAAGTCATGCAACCCAAGCTGGGAGGCAGACCAAACTAGCTTAGAAATGGGACATTTAAATGACAAACTTCACGTTTCTACGTATGACATTTTATTAATTTTATTTGTAATAATATTTAATAAATATAAAATACTATTAATGACATTTTAAGAAATAATTCAAATACAATATTTATGGAAATATTACCAGAATTAATAAATAATATTTTTATATTTTTGTAATAATATTTTTAATGTTAACAAAAGTCATATATATATATATATATATATATATAACAGTGTGGTGGATTCTGTTTCAGTTTCACATAGTAAACATTCTGAGCACGTTCAAACCTATATTAGTCAAGTTTATTTTAGTTGGAACAATATCATGACATATCCACCAAAGAGCATTCTAACCTTCTTCGAGACCCTCGCCTTCGAAATGTTTTTCCACTTCGGATGGGATGGATTAGCAGAAGGTAAGTTGACTCGTTTCATCAAGAATTGGTCCTTAATCTATGCAAAGAAACGATGTATATTCCAACCTAATTTGCAACTATTTTTTTATCCTGTGTAAATTGTCGACTATTTTTTTTATCTAGTATAAATCGTGGTCGCCCAGAAATCTCTCATTGCAGAAAGATAAATCGAAAAATTAGGAAAAAAAACACATTTCTCATCTGAGTAAGGTGATCAGCATCGTTACTTTTCTGTAATTTTTTTTATGCTATTATCATTTTATGTTAGCTGTTATTGGACTTGGGACTTTCCATTAATATGGGCCCTTTCTTTTTGGACTATTTTTTTTCTCATTACACCACCCGTCTTCCTTTTTAAGAATAAATTTTTTTATTCTCCTTTTCTCTCTCTTCTCCTTCGCGAACTCCTCCTTTTTCCTCACTGCCACACTCCCATCTTTTCTCCACCGTATGCACCCCCCTTCCCTCTCTACAATCACACCCTTTCCCTATCTCTTCTCTCCCACTCTCGTTCTAATCCTTTCCCTCTCCATTCATCGAGCTTTTGTTTTTTCATGCTTCACATATTTATCAAAATTAGTTTCTGATATTTACAATATCATTACATAAATTAGTTTTCGAAATGCAATATAATGTCCTCTGAAAGCCAATCTACTCATGAGCTGGATCTTCTAGAAACTATCCTCTTCTATAGAAACTACAGATGGATTGTACATCAAGGATTCATATTCCCTGCTTGATTTTAGTATAAAAGGCTTTTTCAGTTGCGTGTTGGTGACACACACGGTTAAAATATCATTGCTGGCTAGCATAATATCATTGACATATACTACTAGGAATTACTCCTTATGAACTTATGTTATTGATAAATTTCTTTAATTTGTGTATCATAGATTTTGAGTCATCAGACACAATTTCTTTTACTTTATAAATAATGTTTGACCAATGTTATTATTTAGAAATATAGTTTTTATATTTATTTGATGTACCTCTAAATCAAAATGAGTTACAAGTGTCCTTATTATCCAAAAAATATTTTTCAAAAAAATAAGAGAGAAAATCTTTTTATAATCTCTGTCTTTTTTTAGTAAAGTCTTTGGCAACAATCTTATATATGTTAATATTATCCTTTAAATTTATCTTGGTTTTAAATATTCATTTACAATCAATGGGTTTCACACCTTCAAGCAATTCAATGGGATCCTAAACATCATTGTTTGTCATAGACATCATCTCATCATCATGGCATTTATGCATTAAGAGAGTTAGAACTTTGCATAGCTTGACTAAATTTAATTAGATAATCTTTTATCAAATTAATGTCATCCTTATATTCTTTGAGAAATATAATATAATAATTCAAAATTATATTTTTCCTCTCTCTAGTAGATCTCTTTAATGACACTTCTTGATGTTGTTGAGTTTGTACTTTAGCTGGTGCTCGAGGAGGAAATCAATGTTGACTAATTTTTAGAAATATTAAGAAATACATCCTGAACAAGATTATTTAAATAAACTTGGTTATTGTCAACCAATAGTTCTTCCTCAAAGACAGCATTACTTATGTTTTCTTTCCCTCCAAACTCAACTTCCTCAAGGAACCTAATACACCCCATATCAAAAAAGGATTTGACAATGGGATTGTAAAACTTATACATGTGAGAGCATTTACCAAAACCAACGAAGTAATAACTAACAATTATTCTTGAGTCTAGTTTCTCTTCATGTGGCCTATAAGGTCTTACCTTAGTTGGATATCCCCAAATGTGCATGTGACTTATGCTAGGCCTTTTACTAGTCCATAGCTTATAAGAGGTTTTGATAACTTCCTTACTTGGTACCCTATTAAGGATATAAATTGTAGTTTTCAATGCCTCTCCCCAAGGGGACTCTAGTGATGAAGAATGCCTAATCATACTTCTTATCATATCCTTAATAATTATGGGTTTTCCAAGTATAATATATTATGGGACAATCTCACATTCTTTATGCAAAAGCACGAAAGGACCCTAGGTGTTGTTCACCTCATTCGTCACATTTGCCATAATACTCATCACCACAATTTGATTTGATAGCATTAATTTTCTTTCCAAGTTAAAACTTAACTTCAACTTTGAAAGTTTTGAATACACCAAAGATTGAGACTTCTCATGAATTAAATATTGGTAATTTTATTTATGATTGTGGTAAAGTAATGTTATCCATTTTAAGAAGTCATAGGAAAACTACAAATATTTGTATGTATCAATTCTAAGAAATCTTTAGCTCTTTCAGCATATAATTTTATTATATCTGTTTGTTTTTCTTTAATACACTCAATGCAAACTTCAAGGTTTGACAAATCTAAGGGATAAAGAATTTTCTCCAACATAAGCCTCTAAATTCTTTATTTAGAGATGTAAATTAAACGCTTATGTCATAAAGTGAGAAAATTCTCATTTAACTTATGCTTCCTACTACATGAACTTGGTTTCAATATAATGTTATAGGAACTATTGGCATCACCCATATACAAAATATCAGTCAAAGAACAAAAACTAATAACATTTGAATTATAAATGAGACTAACAAATTTAGTATTTTCTAATAAGCAAGAATAACTGAATTTGTCCAAACTAGAAATATAAATTAAATTTTGTTGAAATAAAAATATAATGAATGTCTCAAGTAAATCCAAAAGAAAATCAATCTTTAATTGCAATTAAAATATTCCTACAACCTTATTACATCACTCATAAAGATGAATCTTCTAGCATCATTTAGCGTACAATCCTACAAAAACATACTTATGTGAATAGTAACATCGAAATCTACCTACCAAGTATCCTTAGGCACTAAAGTAAAAATCTTACCTTTCTTGACATGCCAAATGGTGTACTTGTGACAATCTTTCATATGCTATTGTTAGAAAGTTCCATATAGTTTACCTCAATCCTTGGGGTGTAGCTTATATACTTGTTGGATAATTTCACTTATCGTCAATTAGTTTTAAGTTGAAATCTAACATGATTTCAGAGCCTATAGTTTATCTTAGTTAATCACCTATTCTACTAAGCATCTTCGTCATTGCCTATTTTGATTGCCTATTTTGACAGTTTCACATTGCTTGGGTTGTAGCTTATATACTTGTTAGGCAATCTTACTTGTCAATTGGTTTTAAGTTGAAAGATTGGATCAATCTCAATGAATAATAAATCAATAAATCTTAAATTGATGCTCACATAAATAATAAATCCTTATAATCACCATGCATTTATCGTTGTAGGCATATCATCATTTGACTAAATTATACATTTATGTACTTGTCACATCCTTTGTCCCAAAAACATTTATTATATAACTTATACAAAAATAAATATTTTACATTATAGAAATAATTAACTTTCAATTTATTTCTTTTATTTTTAAAATGTTCAATTTTTTTTAAATGTTCAATCTTAACTTCTGTACAATTTTATTAATGTTGTTAGTGTCAATTTAGAAGAAAGGATATTGATTATTTTTAAAATTGAGGAATTAAATTGAATATTTTAAAAAATAAAAAATACGAAAAAAATCATGTTAATAACACTCCATCACTTCATTACGTAATACTGTACTCCAATACGGGAAACTTCTGATCGTGACGCTTTTTATCTCAAAAATGTTTATTATATAACTCATGCAGAAAGTCAAATTTCATTTGCTAAACAAAATACGAGATTGAAAATTTCTGTCTTTCACGAGATATAAAACATTACATTGAGCAACAATTCACAACTTAAACTTTCATAATTTCAAAGAAAAAGGTTTTTATTTTTACTCACAAGCAGCCATACAAATCTTTTAAAGGATAACACAGTAAATTGTAATTCACGATTAATTTGTTTGCTTATTCATAGATATTTTTGGAATGTTTACGTATTTTCATAAGAATTAAAGTTGTTGATATTTAGTTTTATAGAACTTTCTCGTACATATGTAAATGATTTTTCTAAAATTATTCTTTTAGATAAATAACTTCATTAAATAATTTATGTAAAATTTTATTATTTAAAATTTTAAAATATTTTTTATTTATCATACGAGAATATTTATTATTTAAAATAAATTTATTATTTTTTAAATAAAAATTTATGAATATGATTTTTTAACTTCACATAAGTATTTCCTTACTCATACTATACTAAGTACAGTAATAAATTAAAGTTACATTTTAAAATTTTTTTTTTAAAGTTAATTAATTTTAATTAAAATTTTATTTTTATAAAAGTACAAAATAAAGTCATCACTTTTATTTTTGAAAAGATAGGTATTACTAATTTTGTCATGATTCAATGTTTTAACATAAGATTTATACAATCATCAAAGAAAAGGTGAAATTAAAATAATGATCGATACAACTTATTTTTTATAATTTACAAAAGTTGAAGATTGTCAAATTATCGTCACTTAGATATTTAAATAAATTAGTTTTTTATGATAATCAAATAAAAAATAAATCCAAAATATTATCATTAAAAACTTATTTTTGAAAAAAATATTTAATTATAATAAAATAATAATTAAATTATTTATAAGAAATAAATTTAAGAATAATTAAATTTATATAACTTTTATTTTTATTTCTTATATAAATTATTGTATGTTTCCTTATGTAAATTATTTCCGTACTGCTGTTTCAATCAAAATTAAATAATTTATAAAGATAATATGTAAAAGATATAGATAATAGTATTTATAAATAATTTATTATAATATTTTATGTAAATTAAGAAAGACAAATTTTAAGAAGATAATTTAACACACTCCACCTATGTATACAATTCATACTCACATCATGACTAGTCCGTAAGTGATTTTCAACTTATACTTCATTCAAACTTCAAACTAAGCAATTGTTTAGAACTTTAACTCCACAAGAATATAACTAGTGGGTGTTGAAATTGACTAGTCCAATATAATATGCTAAAAGGTGAACATCTACAGAGCTATGCTAAGAAGTTTTAGTTTCCATTTTCCATCAAACCAGCCACCGATCCTGACTCTCATTATTAATGTCCACATCATATTTCCCAATTTCCTGGATTTTCTTCTTCGTTTTTTGGTTACACCATTTCTTTATTTCCTGGCATTTTGATGTAACAACCCATTTTTCCTTGTATTTTGGCGACTGGAAACAAATCTTACTATTTAATTTTCCAGGGATATACGTCTTTGAAAGGGAAGTCTTTGTGTTTTTCTTTTTCTTTTCTTTTCTTTTTTCTTCTTTCTTCTTTTTTGTTGGTATTGTACTGTTAATTTATTGATAGGTCATGTTAGTGAGATTAATGAATAAGTCTCAGGTTTTACGTGAAAATTATGGTGAAAACAACACAAAAATAACTTACTGTTATTTCAAAAAATCACGGAATGTGTAACTCACCATATTATCAAACATGCACTAAAAAAATATCATTAGCCACGAAAATTTGGTCAAGTCATCACGCATGATGGTAACCATAAAAACAGAAGTCATTAGATATAATTGTCATCAACGTCTCCACTTCCTCTCTTTATTCACAACAAATCTTTCCTGACATCAGCTATTGGCCACAAAATCAATTAAATGTGAACAGGGCAAGAGAATATTCTACCCAATATTGATATTATACATTTGTTAATGTTCTTATCTCTGTAAAAAAACTTCTTCCAAAATAATCATCCACGAAATTGGCTCCAAAGACTTACCACAATATATTTATGAAGATCAACTTAGATTGATATTTTATCATTAATGTAGCATTAATTTAATGATATCTGTGCCTTACTTTTCAACTCTATACGTAAGAAACCAACCAGAAAACAATTATTTTGTCACATTTTGATTAGGTCATCCTTCAGATCCATTACCAATTTGAATACTCCAAGTGTACACTTACCTTCATTGCTTGCATTACCTCTATTCATAGATATAGTCGAACAATTTAACCCTGCAAGAGAAAATCTCTATGGATATTCTTTCTTTATTGATCTTTGTTACATGTATACTTATCCCTTCTCTCAAACTCTCCATAGCAGTTGATACCATAGTTCTTTCCCAGTCCATTAGTGATGGCATGACCTTGATTTCCCAAGGTGGAAAATTTGAGCTTGGTTTCTTCAGTCCTGATCAGAACTCCAACAAACGTTACCTTGGAATTTGGTACAAGAACATCCCAGAGACAGTGGTTTGGGTTGCAAATGTCACCATCAATGACTCCTCAGGCAACTTAACAGTGAACAGCACAGGCAACCTTGTCCTCAGACAGCATGACAAGGTTGTCTGGTTCACAACATCTGAGAAACAAGCACAGAATCCAGTGGCGCAGCTTCTGGATTCAGGGAACCTTGTGGTAAGAGATGAGAGTGAAACAAACTCAGAAGCCTATTTGTGGCAAAGCTTTGACTACCCTTCAGATACAGCACTGCCAGGGATGAAGTTGGGATGGAACCTTAAAACTGGCCTTGAATGGAGAATGACATCTTGGAAGAGTCCTAGTGATCCATCTCCAGGAAACTTTTATTGGGGCCTGTTGCTTCATAATTATCCTGAGTTTTATCTGATGAAGGGAACAACAAAGTTTGTGAGAATTGGACCATGGAGTGGCCTGTATTTCAGTGGTATACCAGATCAAAAGCCTAACCCCATTTATGCTTTCAACTACACATCCAACAAGGATGAGATTTACTACACTTATAGCCTGGAGAATGATGCTGTGATCTCAAGATTGGTAATGAATCAAACCACTTCTACGTGTATTCGATACGTTTGGATGGAGGATGCAAAATTTTGGAAGGTCTACAAAACGCTGCCAAAGGACAATTGTGACTTTTATGGCACATGTGGAGCCTATGGGACTTGCACGATTACAGGCTCCCAAATATGTCAATGCTTTGCAGGGTTTAGTCCTAAGTCACCAGAAGCATGGAACTCGTCTGATTGGACTCAAGGATGCATACGTAATAAACCATTGAACTGCACTGAAAAACTCAAGGATGGATTTATGAAAGTGCAAGGTGTGAAAGTGCCAGATACTACACATACTTTGGTGGATGAGACAATAGGTCTAGAAGAATGCAGAGTGAAGTGCTTGAATAATTGTACTTGTATGGCCTATACTAATACAGACATAAGAGGTGCAGGTAGTGGCTGTGTCATGTGGTTTGGTGATCTAATTGATATTAGGCAGTTTGATGATGATGGGCAGGATCTGTATATTCGAATGGATGCTTCAGCATTAGGTATACACAAGGATCTTATAAACTCAATCAACTTTTCATTATACATGTACATGCATACACATATTTTATTTGTTTGTTTATTTGGTTTTCTTGAATTCAAGGGGATCAAGAAGCACATAAGAAGGTGGTGATAATAATAGTTTCTGCTACCATTGCTACAATTTTAGGGATGCTTTATGTTGGTTTTTACCTTATCTACCGTGCTCGGCGCAGAATAACTGGTAAGAATACATTTCCTCAAGATGGATAGTGTTTTTTTTTCTGTTTCCTTGTTGAATTGATAACTGCTAAGAAACTCACTTTGCAAAATTACATATTCCTACAAATGTTATTATCCTTTAGTTTATTTAATTGTGTATTGAGTATTGACCTCCATATTAAATACAAGAAAATGAAGTTATTATTGGAAAATCAAGTGTTGAATTGGTTCACACAAACAAGTTCATTCAGGGTAAAAAGTGATTAACAAACCTAAATTTATTAAAGGCTGCAAATCTTTGAGCATAGAAGAGTATCTTAAAGCCTAGTGGCCTTGCTATGATAGTTCACAGTCATCCTTTGCTCTAAGGCTCTCTAGTCTTACTGGATGATCATTGTAATTTCTTTTGTCTTGCATTAATTTATCTATCTTGGCCAAGGTAAAAGGTATGAACAATGTGTGAAAAATTGTAGATTTAGTAGTGCAAAATGAACTGCAAAGGAGAATTTTGACCATTAATCTATTCAACCTCCTGATAAAAAAATTGCAAAGATGTAATGCTGCAAAGTTATTTCCTTGACTAAACTATCATATACATTATGCCTTTGCTAAACTGAAGACATTGTTCCATTTTATCAGAGTCTTCAAACATTATAGAGGATCAAAATAGGGGAGGTACTGAGGATGATCTCGATCTCCCATTACTTGACCTTTCGACAATAGTCACTGCCACTGATAACTTCTCAATAGAGAACAAGATTGGTGAAGGTGGTTTTGGACCAGTATACAAGGTGATTCAATCTTTGTTGTCTTTCTAGGAAAAATACCTCAAGAAGTGTCCATGTGATGAAGATTTGCTCAATTTACTTATTTATTTGATTATGTAGGGAAAATTAGTTAGTGGACAAGAAATTGCTGTGAAGAAGCTTTCAAGAACCTCTGGACAAGGAATGACAGAGTTCAAGAATGAAGTAAAACTGATAGCGAAACTTCAGCACCGAAATCTTGTTAAGCTTGTTGCTTGTTGCGTTCAGGAACAAGACAGAATGCTGATTTATGAATACATGACTAACCGTAGCTTGGATTGGTTGATTTTTGGTATGGACATTACAAGATTGCTTATTGTGGATTAATTTAGTGATTTCACTATTTCAGTATCACCTTTAGAGGTTATGAAGCCTGAATTTTGAGATTTGGAATGCAAATGTTGTGAATAAATTCACTTCATATGAAACAGATGACACTAAAAGCAAAATGCTAGATTGGCCTAAGCGCTTCAACATTATATGTGGAATTGCTCGAGGTCTTCTCTATCTTCATCAAGATTCTAGATTGAGGATAATTCATAGAGACCTCAAACCAAGCAATGTTTTGCTTGATGATCAGCTAAACCCAAAAATATCAGATTTTGGCATTGCTAGAATTTTTGGAGGAGATCAGACAGAAGGAAACACAAACCGAGTAGTTGGAACTTAGTGAGTATTACCTCAGTATCAATATCTGTGTGATTGTTTTGTGACATTTTTTTAACTTTTTAAGTTTGATGATATATTGCAGTGGCTACATGGCACCAGAATATGCAGCTGATGGTCTTTTTTCTATCAAATCTGACGTTTTTAGTTTTGGTATTCTGTTACTGGAGATTATAAGTGGAAAGAGAAGCAGAGGTTTTTATCTTGAAAACCTCTCTCCTAACCTTGTCACTCATGTAAGTTTGTCTCATTGCTTTAAATATGTTTTTGGAGAATATATTAGGGTTCTATTTACTAGAAAATATTTTCTATTTTTACTTTTAATTACAAAAATATCACTTTATTTTTATTTTGTTTCTTACGTTCAAAGTTTGTATAAAAAATAGTAAAAAGAAATTTTTATTTGTTTTTTTTTATTTTCTGTTTCACTATTTCTCAGAGAAGGTGTATATTATCACTGTTAAACCGTATTTATAACAAGACTATTTTCAAAAGAAGATATCTGTAAAAAAATAAAAAAGAATTCTTTATATATGATAGAAAAAGATAGACCAAAATTTTAAATAAATAATTTTTGTAATTTTTAAGGACTAAAAATAAATAAAATTTCACAGCTAATATAAAAAAGAAAGACAGCATATTTAAGTTAAGTTGTGACAATAATTTTCTTATTCCATAATTCAGGCATGGAGTATGTGGAAAGAGGGCAGGGCTTTAGACATAGTTGACTCAAACATAGAGGACTCTTGTGTTCTAGAAGAGGTATTGCGTTGCATCCATGTCAGTCTCTTATGTGTCCAGCAACAAGCAGAGGATAGGCCTGCTATGCCTTATGTGGTTCTAATGTTGGGGAGTGATAGTGAATTGGCTGAGCCAAAAGAGCCTGGTTTCTATGTAAAGAATGATCAAGGTGCAACAACTTCCATCTCAGGACGAAGTGATTTATTCTCAACCAATGAAATGACTATCACCCTATTAGAAGCCAGATGAAACTAAAACCATATTATTACATTGGTCATGTGAGTGCATACCAAAGAAATTTTCAATCATGCACAAACTGATATGTAACAAATTAGTAGCCTGCTTCTTTTATTGTCCAAGGAAAGATACTGTATAGAGATGACTGTTCTATAGTAAATAGTAACAACATTGATAAAAACAGGGCACTGAAATGTCATGTTCTTACCATTATCATTTCATTAATTGCAACATTGTTATGTGCTATTGAATTTTGAAAGAATACTCAGTTCTAAAAGATTACTTTATCCTCATTAAAAATTAAGATTACTTACTTTTTCGTCCACTTTCTAGAAGAGCCACACCATTCATAATATTTCGATGCTACAACAAAGCTTGAAATTTACTCTGCTGAAAAATTGGAAAATGTAGATAACTATGCCAAGAAATTTCAATTTCTAAATAATTTAGCCACCAAAATTGACTGTTGTTATTGTCCATCTCATCGTTTCTCACGCTGCTTCCTTTCCTAGCGATGGCATGTTAGGAAGCCGACCAGCATTAATAATCCAACGAGTCAAATTTTTGAAGTTTATATTTTATATTTTATTATTTTTAATGTATGAAAAAAATAAAATTAATGGCATAGATTTTTCTTGCATTGGAATACAATTCCGGCAACCAGCAACAAATCTTTTAAGTTACCTTCCAGGTACAACAGTATCCAGGTCTGATGAAACAATAAATAAGATTTACTTATATATATATATATAAGTACTCTAAAATATAAAATGTATATTACATAAAAAAATAACACTTAATTTTTTTAACATTAATATATTTTATTACCTTAAGAGAATAATATAATTTTAACAAAAATATATTTTTTATTCAATTTATTCTTATACAGTAGTCAATCATTAATAAAATATCATCATTTCAAATTAAATCTTATATGCATATTTTAATATTAATTTTTAGTTCAAAAATAGGTCATACATTAATAGTGTAAAATATGTAGGATTACTAATTTTTATAATAAATATTTTAAAATTTATATAAATAATTATATATAATTAGATGACAGTATAAACTTATTTTATAATTTAATTTTAACTAATATTTTAGCTTATACATCCATTTTGAAAGAAAAATATTTAATTTATATAATAATAATTCATAATAAAAAATATTTTTAAATTTATTTATTATATTATGATTAAAATTCATAATAAATAAATATTTTAAATATATAAATTATATTTTGGATTTATGATAAATAATTTAAATTATGATATAATATTTTTTTATATTAAAACAACTATACAATTAAGAAAAGTAAGTATATATAAAGACAATTGGAAGATAATTTGAGATGATTCAGAAGAATATTTTTTGTTAAAATTGTGGAGGTGTGTGAAATGCATCTTGTAAGTAGAGAAAGATGGTTAAATATCTCTCATTGAGATTATAGATGAAGTGAGAGTTTTATTCTTCAAGTTTGAGATTACATAGATTTCTTAATAATTTGAGTTTTAGTTTATGTTTCTTATCACATTGAAAAAAAAAAACACTTTTGAATTTGTGCATTATCACAGG
Source organism: Mucuna pruriens (assembly GCA_025330945.1). Taxonomy (NCBI): domain Eukaryota; kingdom Viridiplantae; phylum Streptophyta; class Magnoliopsida; order Fabales; family Fabaceae; genus Mucuna; species Mucuna pruriens. The sequence goes on from JAENHJ010000027.1 coordinate 438,817, forward strand.
TCTATTACATTTTTTTTTTTAGAGAGTCATAAATCTATTATATGTTGATATGTCATAATGAAATAAAAATTTATGTAATATGAATTTATAAATTTAATACACAAAAAGAAAAAAAACTAAAAAAATAAGATAATAGTACTTTCTATTCACATGATACGTTTTAATTTCAATTAAAAAATAAGACATAGAAGAAGACAATGATTTATAGAAATAACATATAACAATATCTTGACCCAATATCTTTTGGTTGACTTAAGATTGCTTTAACTTAATATCTTTTGATTTACTTAAGATTGCTTTAGCAATCTTTCTAATCCTCTTTGACATATCATCCATACATAAGTTAACATTATCTTCTAATTTTTAATATATTACAAGAATAATTTCTTCTTAAAACTTAAATATTTCTCTCCCATAAACTACCACCACTTGATTTTTGGATTTTTTTATTTATCGAGTTTTCTAACTTTGTTTCTTAAAATGAATATCGAGAATCAATATCTTACGTTGTGTAGTAAGACTTTATCTTGGAATCACCTTATATTCCTTACAAACTCTTTTATTGGTACTTTTTATAAAAAAAGAAATCAATTTGTAATAAAAAAAATTAAAGATCACATTCTCTTTTAATTTGTTATGCATTTAAGTTTTTTATTTAGTAAGTATTGTCTCTTATAAAATATTATTCAATAAAAAAATTATATATTGGGGTCAGACTTTATTCTTAAATAATGAAATTTCATTTATTATTCTTATTAATATTATTTCAAATAGACTAAATTCAAAATCACAACTTTTTTAATGATTAAATTAAATACTTTTTACTTAAATTCAATTCAAATCATTATTTTGAAAAATTAGATCACACTAACCAACTCTAGTCAAGAATCGATCCGATGAACAATATATTAACTCTAAAATCTTAAAACTGGTAAAAAGAAAAAGTCTAAAATAAATAAAAAAAAACCTACCAAAATCAATCGAAAACCTTTAAAAAAAAACTAGTTAATTTAAACTAATAATTTTAAAAAATATTTCTTTTATTTTTAAAATTTAAATTATAATATTATATTATTTAATATTATTTAATTATTATTATTATTTTATTAATACCAATTCAATTATAATTTAACTACAATCAAATCATTAAATCTTAAACTAGTTATTTAACCGAATCAATCACAAGTCCCATTTTGAAAACAATTATTTGAACCATATAACAACTGACCCTACGCACAACTAGCGTGGTCCCTTCGTCATGTTCTACAAAGTACAAATCGAGGTGTAATTTGATGAATGAGCCGTTCAACATATCCATATATTCCTAATAATAATTGAGATTCTTGGCTGCGCAGCCCCACATGATGCCACATGTTTCTCTTGAACCTTTACACGTGAACACTAGAATTTTATTTTTTGGAAGTGCAGAATATATTTCAAAACATAAATATAAAATTATGATAACCAATTTACAATTTAATTAAAAATGTAATAGATTTGTAATTTATTATATAATTATAATTATACGTCATTAATTTTAATTAATAATTATAATTTGCTAATTTACCACTGCATCCAACACGTCAAATCTCATGATGTTACTATTTTTGTTATTGGTAAAAATTGAATTACATTTTCCTTATTAATTATCTCATCATGATGTTACTATTACATAGCTGAATTACATTTTTTTGAGTATCATCAGTATAAAGCAGCTGTCAGCTGCCACCAAAACGGGAAAACATACTAAAGTCATATATTCATATTTTTGATATTTTATTGACCATGGACACTTGACTTTGACATTAATGTATTATAAAGTTACATTCCGAATTGGAATATTTCTATAATTATCACTGTTTTTGTTGTACAGTTAAAAAATTTGTAATACAACATCATATATATATATATATATATATATATATATATATATATATATATATATATATATAATATATATACGAGTTCTTAATTAGAATTATTAAATAAAAAAAAAAAAAATATATTTTTGAAATTAATTTTGAACTAGCTTGACATTAAATTACATTAGTTAATATATATATATATGGTAACTCTAATATAATTAATTAATTTTAATCAATCAATTAAAATATATGATTTGATTTAATTGATAGATTTAATTTTATATTTTTATTATTTATAAAAATTATTAATAAATTAATTCTTTATAGTTTTTTTAATAATAAATAATAAAATATATATAAGAGAAATGTTAGTGAAATTTTCTGTGAGACTTATTGACCGAAATTTATTAAAATCATAAATTTTGGTTAAATTTATTAATAATTTAGGAGAGTGACTCATTAAATAAATAGATCTCACCAAAATTTTGTAATTTTTAATAAATTTTAACTATTAATAAAAAAACATAATAAAGACGTACAGGAGAGAGTTTTGTCAACCTTTCTCATAATATAATATAATATAATAATAATAATAATAATAATAATAATAATAATAATAATAATAATAATAATAATAATAATAATAATAATAATAATAATAATAATAATAATAAAAATAAAATATTTAGTTTAAAATATTTTATTTTAATTAATTAATTAATTTTCGAACTTAAATTAATTTATTAAATAATAATAATTTGCAACAATATTAAACTTAATATATAATAATATTAATTTTAGAATATTTTGCAACAATTATTTACATAAATGATTAATAAATAGAATAATTTGGCTTCTCAAATTATTTTTTTTCAGATTATATCATAAAATAATTTTTATAATTCATAAAAAATATGAAATATTACAAAATAATATTTATTGAAAGACTTAATTTTTAGAAATTTTGAAATAAAAAATCAAGAATAAAAAATGAAATTACGTTTTTATTTAATTTTATTAAAAATATTTTAAAGAAGAATTAGACTAAAAATCGTTTGATCACACTTTTAAAAAATATGTTTGTTGATTAGTTTAAAATCGTTGTTAATTAATTAATTTTTTATTAAAATTGGATTTTAAAAATTAAAATATATAATAGTGATATTTAATTTTTATTTTTGAAAATTATTATACTTTTGTTCTCAACTTTTTTTATATTAATTAAGAATTTGCAAAACTATCGTATAATATGCTTTTATATCTATTCATACTGAGTCGTCTTAAAAAATAAAAAATAAAAAACCACAAACTCAGCCTTGACGCCACAAACCCATTTTCAAGAATACGACATGTTCACTTCCATCACTTCTCAACTACCTGTCAGACAACTTGTCTGGTCTTTACATAACACATAATGTTTAGATATACAATAAAATTAAGTGATTATTTTTCTGTAGAAATTAGGAAGGAAAATCTGCTAATTTTCATATGCTTCATTTAATAAGGTAACAATCAATTGCAATATTCAAAGCTTCCAAAATTGGCCGGTGACGGTGTGCGAGCGTGACGCCACCCTATCATCATCCTCTATCATTTCCGTCGCAACGGCGTCGTTCTATCCCAAAGAAAAACAAAATAAAATAAAAAATAATCGAAATAAGAAGCTAATTAATTAAAAAGTCAAGCCACCTTGCGCAGAATCAAATCTCGTGTTCAACTATAAATATGGCTGACGCTTCCCGCTATTATGCACATTCCTCGACTTAGCTATTCATTTGCAAAGAAACACACAAAACAGAGAAGAATCGAAGCACAGCGATTTTACAAGATCATCATCAATGGCTGTCCAAGTTTATATTGTGTATGCATTTTTCTATATTTATTTACATTAAGGGTATTTTGTTAATCTTTATTCAAAAATGAAAATTTTCCATTACTTTGACTTGGCAGGTACTATTCAATGTACGGGCACGTGGAGAGACTAGCAGAAGAAATAAAGAAAGGAGCTGATTCTGTTGAAGGCGTTGAGGCCAAACTATGGCAGGCACGTTTATTTATGTTCAATTTAACTGGAATACACTATTCACACTATCATATTAGATTCTCATATAATTGAAAATTGTAGAATTTTATCTATTCCCGTTACTAACCATCAAAGAGAATTCTTAGGACAAAGTTCATTCCAGAGCTAAGGTTGATTTTTCCTTTTAGCATATAAAATACATGAAGTTTGTTAGTAATTATATTGGGGGTTGTAGTGTTAGTTATGGTAATTGGTTTCAATATCATTGTTCCAGCCAATTTCACAAGGTTGTGTTCAATTTTCTCTTCATTGTGAACATCTTTTTTCCAATAGTTCATGACCTCTCAGAACCTCTTGTTGTGGCCTCAATCTCTGTTCTTCCAATGAAATCATGTAACAAGTTTCCAATATTCTGTAGTGTTGTACAATTAAGACTCTACTTACCAGAGATGTTTAAGTTGTTTGTAAAAACTTGCTATGTTGACTTAATTAAATGAAACATGAGCAGGTACCTGAGACATTGCCAGAAGAGGTGCTTGGCAAAATGAGAGCACCATCCAAGAGTGATGTACCAATCATTACCCCTAATGAACTCTCAGAGGGTGATGGCTTTGTCTTTGGCTTCCCAACAAGATTTGGAATGATGGCTGCACAGTTCAAAGCCTTTCTAGATGCAACTGGAGGTTTGTGGAAAACACAACAGCTTGCAGGCAAGCCTGCTGGAATCTTCTACAGCACCAGCTCCCAAGGTGGTGGACAAGAGACTACAGCGTAAGACCCTCTATAAGAATTACAGTTTTTGTATAAAGATTAAAATTTAAATAGATACAACTATAAGAACCAAATGATCCTATGGAATATTAATGATGAGAAATTGTGGAATGTTTTTCAGGCTTACTGCTATAACTCAACTGGTTCATCATGGAATGTTGTTTGTTCCAATTGGATACACATTCGGTGCTGGAATGTTCGAGATGGAGGAAGTGAAAGGTGGAAGTCCATATGGTTCAGGAACTTATGCCGGTGATGGTTCAAGACAACCAACTAAGCTTGAGCTGGAGCAAGCCTTCCACCAAGGCAAATATATCGCCAGCATCACAAAGAAGCTCAAGGAAGCTGCATAATAATTGACTCAATAAATATCTATAATTCAAGGATGCTTCAAGATCGTTAAATATTTTTTAGTCCTAGAATGTGTTGACTTCTGCTTTGTTTTTAGTGCTTGCATGTTATAATTTTTATTTTTAATGCTTTGTATTGAGTTCTATTTATGTTAAACGGTGCAGTGGTTATTGAAATTTGTGGAATAAAGAAAGTTTGTTTGTCTTGTAGTTTACCCTTAAAAAAAATGCTTATTCCCTTCTTCTGTATTCCACTTTTCAGGAATGGGATAAAACTTAAATATTTCAAAATTACTTTCTTATAGACTGCTAAGTTTGAAGAAATTAATCTCTAAATGTCAGCAGGTGTCTTAGTTTGTTCACATTACAAACTGACGGTGGTCAGCGCGTTCAAGGTTCGAATGTGTTTATGAGGTTTCTCTAATTAATTTTCTTGTACACAGGTAATTAATAACGATTATTATTGGAAGAGGAAGTAATTATGTCTAGCTAGCTATTTCTGCAAGATGATTAATTTTGTTTACGCTTTTATTATAACAAATCTTCAGTTCTTTATGTATATATTTCTCGTCTAAATTCCTCTAAGATGAATAAATCTAAAATGTCAGTTCTGCTGCATAATTTTAAACTGATTAAAGGTGTTAAACTTAAAATAGGTCAACGATGCATGGGTTAAATAGTCCATATATGAAGCTGATTGAGTTATATAAACTTGAGCTCAATTTTAATATAGTTCAACTTGACCCAGCCCAAAAATCAAATAACTGTAACGGACTGACTGACCCCATTTTGAAAATAACGACTTAAGTTCTTATTACCTTATTGGCCTTATTTTATTTGAGTTGATTCTTGAAGCCCGACTTGAAACTTGAAATGTTGAATTTAGATTTGAATTAATATTGAAATAATAATAAGTTAAAAAGACAAAAGGGTATAAATTATTATAAGGCTTGCGCTTCTCGCCATTTCACAATCTCCAAATTAAACCGTTCATTTCATTTAGCTAAGAATTCTAATGAGAGAGAAAGAAGAGAATCACAAAGAGCTTGCAGGATCAACAATGAAAGTCACAGTTTACATTGTGTATGCACTTTCTTGGATTTTAGGCAATCTTGTTTTGTCTCTGTTCCTCTCATGCTCTAAAGTAAGATATTGGTTTGTTGCTGCACCTATTTCGTTTGGCACCGTATCAGGCTTCTTGAATAGTTCTTGTACTACATTTCCTGCGGTAGCCCATCTAAATGTTCTTCTAGTCATAGCTCACTTCCAATTTTTATTTCTTTTGCTTCATTTTCATTTTGTTTGAACTTGGTATAATTTCAAGACAACAGTATTAAAAATTGTAAACATTGATTTTGTTGGGTTATTTTTATCCTCCAAACTATGTGTACAAAAACTCAATATCTTTAAACCTACTAGGTCTCTCTTATAAGAGGAAAATTGGTCAAATTGAGGAGAGACACAAAGAGAGAGTGTGAATTTTCATAGTCAAAAGAGCGAAGAGAGGGAGAGACACTACAAAAAAAATATTTTTTAGCGACCGAAATTAACAATCAAAATTAACAACCGATTTCCACGGTGGCTAAATAGAGACGGAATTAGCGATGGAAAAGGATTTTTTAAAAAAATTTAGCGACCGAAAAATATTAAAAAAATAAAAAATATATATATTAGAAACGGAAGTAGAGACCGAATTTGAGAAATAAAAAAATAAAAATACATTAGCGACCGATTTAGCGACCGAAAATAAAAATCATAAAAAATAAAAAAGAAATTATTAGCGACGGAATTAGCGACCGAACTTTTTAAATATTAAAAAAAAACATTAGCGACTGATTTAGCGACGGATAATAAAAACTAAAAAAAATAAAAATATTTATTAACGACCGAATTAGCGACCGAAGTTTAAAAAAATTAAAATTAAAAAAACACATTAGCCACCGATTTAGCGACCGAAACTAAAACAAAAAATTAAGTAAATATTTATTAGTGACCGAATTAGAGACCGAAAATTAAACGAAAAAAATAAAAAAATTAGCGACTGATTTTCAAAATTTCGAAAAAACTTTTCCCTCCCATTTTTCCCTCTCCTTTTCCTTCTCCCTCCCTTATTTAAACACTCATCCTCTCCTTCCCATTACTCCCTCCTTTCCTTCTCCGTCACAACCATCGCCACTGCCACCACCACCGCCACAACCGTCGCCACCACATGCTTCCTATCCCTTTCTTTCTCTACTCTTCTCTATTCTCCACCCACTTGTCTTCTTCCACAACCACCACTACCACCTTCTTTCCACTACTCCCTTTCCTCTCCTTTCTCCCACTCTTATTCCTCCTCCCTCCCCCCTTCCCTAACCACCAACAATCAACCACCACCACCACCACCACCTTCCTTCCATTCCTTTCTCTCATCCCTTCCCTCCCTTTCATCTCCCTTCTCCCTCTCTTTTCCCTCCCTCTCTTTTCCCCCCCTTCCCTAACCACCAACAATCTACCACTACCATCTAACTATTTTAAAAAAGTAAATAGCGACCGATTTAGCGATCAAATTATTTAAAATAAAAAATCAAATAGCCACCGAATTATTTAAAAAAAAATAAAAATAGCGACCGAATTAGCGACTGATTTTTTAATATATAAAAATAAAAAAAAGTCACCGGATTTTTTTAATAATATAAAATAGCCACCAATTTAGCGACCAAATTTTTAATATAGTTAGCCACCGATTTTGTTTCGGTCGCAAAATGTTTAGCGACTCGGCTTTCGCAACGGAATAAAATCGGTCGCTAATTCCGTCGGAGGATAACACAAATAGAATGGTGAGTTTGAATGACATTAATTATCACTTGTGGAAAGAGAAGATGAAAGATTTATTATTTTTGAAAAAATGCATCTTCCTATCTTTGCTACTTAGAGGCTAGAATAAATGTCTAATGAAGAATGAGACTTTGAGCATCAATAATTATGTGGTTTTATTCGACATTTTGTGGATGATAATGTTTATAATCACATTGCAAGTGAGACACATGCTAGGACTTTGTGGGAGAAGATTGAATCTCTGTATGCCTCAAAGTGTGGGAACAACAAATTATTTTTGTTGAATTCTATTGTGAGTTTGAAGTTCAAGGAAGGCACTTCCTTTTCAGATCACTTGAATGAGTTTCAAGGGATTCTTGATCAGATGTCAAGAATGGGTATCAAGTTTGAAGATGATATTTTTGGACTATTACTTTTGAATTCTCTACTTGAGTCTTGGGAGACTTTTAAGATCTCTATCACAAATTCAACCCCTAATGGTGTTATTTCTTTGCAAATGGCAAAGGGTAGTGCCCTTAACGAGGAGATGAGAAGGAAGGCACAAGATTATTTATCTCAGTTTGAGGTACTTGTCATTGAAAATAGGGGGAGAAGTCAAAAAAAAGGAAGAGAAAAAAGCAAAATTAATTCCAAGTCCAAATACAAGAATGTAGAGTGTCACTACTGTCACAAAATATGGCATATACAAAAGCATTGTTTCTTGTGAAAAAAGGAAAAAAAAGGCAAAAAGGATAGGTCAAAAGAGAAGGATCATGATGATGATGATTGTGTCACTACTGCTACAAGTGATGATCTTGTCATTCTTCAAGGCTTTGAGTTTGTTAATCTTGTATTTGATGAGAGCATGTCAATTATTGATAACAGTGCTACATTGCATGTTACACCAAGGAAGGAGTTCTTTGCATCCTACACCTCAAGTGATTTTGAAGTTTTAAAGATGGGTAATGATGGTGTGACCAAGGTGATTGGTGTTGGTGATGTTTGCTTGCAAACCAACATGGGAATGCAATTATGGGTTAAAGGAGTCAAACATGTTCCAGATGTTTACTTTAATTTGATTTTTGTGCATATGCTTGATGATGGTGGTTATGATAATCACTTTGGTTATAGAAAATGAAAAATCACCAAAGGTATCTTGGTTGTGGTCAGAGGGAGAGAAAATTTCTAAATTATATTGGACAAAAGCTTTGGTTGCTAAAGATAGTGTGAATATTATGGATATGGAGGCATGTTTGTGGAGTGGAAGGCTTAGTCATATAAGTGGATAAGTGTTCTCATTGCATGACTGGTAAGTAGACTGAATTATCTTTTAAGAAGCATCCTCCCTTAAGGAAGTCAGAGTTACTAGAATTGGTGCATTTTGATGTTTGTGGCCCATTGAAGGTAAAGTTATTTAGTGATACACTTTATTTTGTTACACTTTATTTTGTTACCTTTATTGATGATTGTTTTAGGAATCTTTGGGTCTATGCTTTGAAGACAAAGGACCACGTCTTGGAGAAGTATAAATAATTCTAGACTTTGGTTGAGAGACAATCATGCAAGAAGGTTAAATGTATTCATTCTGACAATGATGGTGAGTATTATATACCCTTTGATGTATATTGCAAAGTATAGGTGACTCAAAAATAAAAGAAGTATCAACATTTTATTTTTGTTATTTTTTTTTCATATAAATAACACAATCAAAGAAGTAACTACAAAAGAAAGTCTTTCCCACCCAATCAACATTTGCAAGTTCCAATAGCATGCAAAATATTTTCTTGTTGATCTCAATGTGTTGTTGGTAGAAGAGTTGAAGAGTTAAAATAGTTGTGTTATTGTTATCAAATATAATACCCATACTTGAGATAACATTCATTGCGATCATAATTATATTTTTAAATTTCTTATTATAACTAATTTTTTAGATATGATTAATGTTGTAATATCATTTAAAGCCCCAACTTATATTAAGGTGGTATTAAATCGAGATTTTAAAAAATTATTTTGATATGATAAAATTTTGTATATTTTAAAAGATTATGAAAGAATGCAATGATTTATAATTTTTTTTAAAAGACTTTTATAATCCAGATTCTGTAATTTAAATTTTAATGGATTGATTTCATTAGAATTCATAACATTTGAATTTTTTAATTAATTTACGAGATTTGAAAGCACTCCATCATTTTGGTCACAAATTCGGTCGCAGAATACAACATTTTTGTCCTTTTTTGTTTCGTCACTATTTCGATGGCTAATATATTTTTTTTTTATTTTTTGACTTTTTATTTTCGGTTGCTAAATTGTTTTCTTTTATTTCTAAATTTTGGTGGCTAATTTGGTCGCAAAATGCAACCTTGTTGTCCTTTCTGTTCCGTCGCTATTTCGGTCGCTATTATATACTGTATTTTTTTGACGTTTTTATTTTCAATTGCTAAATTTTTTTCCAAAACAATCAATTTCAATTGCTAATTCGGTTGATATTTAGAAACTCCTTGGTTTAGTTGCTAAAAAATATTTTTTTGTAGTGTAAAAATATTAAATCAATACACATCTAATAATTTTTAAACTTATAAATTTACATACCTAACTTAACTAGATGATACATCAAAATTGATAAATTTACTTGTGGAGTTCGTCCATGTGACATGAAGCATATTGATTCAGTCAATTGGGGCAATAGTTTTGCTTCATTTTTTCTGTGCATAATTACTTCACTAGGATACGTCTAGTTCTCTAGTTAGAGGTTGGAGCTTGGAACTTGGAATTGGGATGAGCATCGATGAATTACAATTAGATATAGTATAAAAACATTTAAGATCGACACATATCGGTTGACTATTATTTTAGAACAATACCATATGTACATATCATTCAATAAGTCGGGTGAACTCAGTCAATGGAATAGTAGGTTGTTCAAGTGGATACATAAAAATTTGTTAGTGTTGAAGGTTTTGAAAGTATAGGTGACTCAAAAATGAAATAAGTGTTGAATGTAATGATTTATAAATTTTTTTTAAAAGACTTTCATAATCAAGATTATATAATTTGGATTTTAATGGATTTATTTCATCAGAATTTATAAGATTTGAATTTTTTTTTTGTTAATTTACAAGATTAGAAAGGACTTTATCATTTTGGTTGCCAATTCAGTCGCAAATACAACCTTTTTGTCCTTTTATGTTTTGTCAGTATTTTAGACGCTAATATGTACTTTTTTTTATTTTTTGACATTTTTATTTTCGGTCCCTAAATTTTTTTAAAAAAAAAATCAATTTTAGTCGCTAATTTCGTCGCTATTTAGCAACAACTAGAATCAGTCGCTAAAGAAAACTTTTCTTGTACTGTAAAAATATTAAATCAAAATACATCTAATAATATTTAAACTTATAAATTTACATACCTAACTTAACTAGTTGATAGACCAAATTTAATAAATTTACTTGTGCGATTCATCTATGTGACATGATGCATATTGATTTAGACAATTGGGGCCACAGTTTAAGTAGGTTTTTCAATGCATAATTACTTCACTAGGGTAGGTCTAGTTCTCAAGTTAGAGGTTGGAACTTGGAACTTGGAACTTGGAACATGGAAGGTTGTATATTCGTCGCTAATGTATACATTTTTTATTTTTTGACGTTTTTATTTTCGATCGCTAAATTGTTTTCTTTTTATTTTTTGAATTTTGGTCATAAAATGCAACATTTTTTTCCTTTTCTGTTCCATCACTATTTCAGTCGCTAATATATATATTTATTTTTATTTTTTGACGTTTTTATTTTCGGTCGCTAAATTTAAAAAAAAAAATCAATTCTAGTCGCTAACTCCATCGTGATTTATCAATGTCTTGAATTGGTCGCTAAAAAAAACTTTTCTTATATTGTAAAATTATTAAATCAAAATACATCTAATAATATTTGAACCTATAAATTTACATACCTAACTTAAGTAGTTGATAGATCAGAATTGATTAATTTACTTGTGGAGTTCATCCATGTGATATGAAGCATATTGATTCAGTCAATTGGGGAAAACAGTTTAGCTTCGTTTCTATGCATAATTACTTCACTAGGGTACGTCTAGTTCTCTAGTTAGAGGTTGAAACTTGGAACTTGGAACTTGGAATTGGGATGAGCATTGATGAATTACAATTAGATATAGTATAAAAAAATTTAAGATCAACACATATCAGCTGATTATTATTTTAGAACAATACCATATGTACATATCATCGAGTAAGTTGGGTGAAGTCAATCAATGGGATAATAGCTTTGATCAAGTGGGTACGTACAATTTTTTTAGTGTTGAAGGTTTTTAAAGTAAAGGTGACTCAAAATTAAAATAAGTGTTGAACGTAATGATTTATAAATTTTTTTAAAAGACTTTTATAATCAAGATTATGTAATTTGAATTTTAATGGATTTATTTCATCAGAATTTATAAGATTTGAATTTTTTTTTAATTAATTTACAAGATTTGAAAGAACTTCATAATTTTGGTCGCTAATTTAGTCGCAAAATACAACCTTTTTGTGCTTTTATGTTCTGTCACTATTTTGGACGTTAATTCGGTTGCTATTTAGCAACTCCTTGGTTCAGTCGCTAAAATATCTTTTCTTGTAGTGTAAAAATATTAAATCAAAATACATCTAATAATTTTTAAACTTATAAATTTACATACCTAACTTAACTAGTTGATAGATTGAAATTGATAAATTTACTTGTGCAGTTCATCCATGTGACATGAAGCATATTGATTCAGTCAATTGGGGGCAACGGTTTAGGTTCGTTTTTCTATGCATAATTACTTCACTAGGATACGTCTAGTTCTCTAGTTAGAGGTTGGAGCTTGGAACTTGGAATTGGGATGAGCATCGATGAATTAGAATTAGATATAGTATAAAAAAATTTAAGACCAACAAATATCGGTTGATTATTATTTTACAACAATACTATATGTACGTATCATCAAGTAAGTTGGGTGAACTCAATCAATGGGATAATAGCTTGATCAGGTGGGTATGTACAAATTTTTTAGTGTTGAAGGTTTTTAAAGTAAAGGTGACTCAAAATTAAAATAAGTGTTGAATGTAATGATTTATAAATTTTTTTAAAAGACTTTTATAATCAAGATTATGTAATTTGGATTTTAATGGATTTATTTCATCAAAATTCATAAGATTTGAATTTTTTTTATTAATTTACAAGATTTGAAAGAACTTCATAATTTTGGTCGCTAATTCGGTCACAAAATACAACCTTTTTGTGCTTTTATGTTCTGTCACTAGTTCGGATGTTAATTCGATTGCTATTTAGCAACTCCTTGGTTCGGTCGCTAAAAAATCTTTTCTTGTAGTGTAAAAATATTAAATCAAAATATATATAATAATTTTTAAACTTATAAATTTACATACCTAACTTGTTTTTTCTATGATAGTGAGAGTACAATTCATCTTAGTAAGAATTCAACTTTTCATTAAGCATATTGATGTGAGGTATCATTGGATATGTGATGCTTTGGATGCTATGCTATTGGAATTGACTAAAGTTCATACTGATGATAATGATGTTGACATGATGACTAAAGCGGTTCCAAGAGGAAAGTTTGATGCTTATTGTGAGATCGCTAGACTAGTGATCACCTCCACATAGTTGTGATGAGGGAGATATGTTGGGTTACTTTTAGGCTTCCAATTATAGGGATAAAAACTCAATACCCTTAAGCACACTAAGTCTCTTTTATAAGAGGAGAAGGGTTCATATTGAGGAGAGACAGAGAGAGAGCGTGAATTTTCATAGACAAAAGAGAAAAGAGAGAAAGAAAAAGAAAGTGTTATGTTTTTATCTTTACACAAAATAGTCACATCAAAATCATGATATCTACTTTGTTAACTGTTGGATCGGACTGGAAATTTGACAATAGGTTCGATACACGATGTTCTACATCTTGACCGTTTAGATCCTACCTTGGATGTCTACGGTATGAGAAATCCTGCTCGCACAATAGCACAATCTTGTGAGTTCTTTACTTTCTTGTTCCTTATTTCTTGTTCTTCATTTGTAAGTTTTGCTTGCTTGGTTATGTTGGCTGATTGTATTCATGAATTGTGCTCTTGAATGAACAATGTTGTATCCTTATTTGGTTATAGTGGATTGATTTCTTTGGTTTGGATGACCCATGGGGGTTTTCCACGTTAAAAATCTTGGCGTCTCTCGCATGATTCTTTTCGTTATTGTTGTCATTTTTATGTGTGGTTACTCTTTATAGATTCTTACAAGTTATGAAAATTTATATCCATTACGTTGTTACATCATTACAATGGTATTGTTATTTTTCCCCATCAGTTTTCTGATCTACATTTCCTTTTTCTTTTGTTCTACCATCACTAATAACATAAGACATTTCTATCACCTTTATTTACAAATGAAAATGTTCCATTGCATTGATAGGTACTACTCAATGTATGGACACATAGAAAGACTAGCTTAAGTTGAATCCGAACCTTGCCAAACATGTAAAAAAATTTTAATGCGTCACAAACAATTTTTTTTGTTGTTGTTAGATTTCATTTTAAAATGAATTGACTATAAGTTGTCCAATAAATATATAAATTGCATATCAAAGATTGAGGTAGATAAAGTAATCAAGCATGGTGAGTGTTGAAGCATGGTGAGTGCTGAATCTTATTGCAATTCGTACATTGGTCATAGATATTTTGTCCTTTTCTAATCAAGCATGGTGTGTGTTGAAGCCAATAACAATAAAGGTTAAGTGATATGATTGTCATGTTGGGTCCATTTCATGGGTGCTTATCATAAAAATATCATATAAAGCGTGCTTCTTTTAGGGTGTCTACATTTGTTAAATAGGCTATGGTTGATATTTTCTAAAAGACTTCAGTTCGATCTAAATAATGTGAAATGTTTAAAATACCTTGACAATCCTTATCTTGTGAATGAAATGCAAAAAAAAAAAGAAAAAATTATAGGATTTGGCTTCAATAAATGACTAAAGATAAATAAATGAATTAATAACTTAATTAGGAGTGAGAAGACTATAGGCCAAAAATTAATAATTCTACAAATAAAGTAATTACCTATGAATGAAGTGTGTTTTGTGCACTACAAAAAATTTCATGTGTAGCAACCAAAAAAATCGGTCACTAAAACTGTAAAATCGGTCGCTAAAGTTGCATTAGGACGCTAAATGACTTAGAGACAGAATTAGTGACCGATACTTTTTCATCACGAAAAGCCTAGTCGCTGAGCAATTTAGCAACTGAAAAGGCTTTTGGTGGCTAATTGGAGTTAAAATTCGGTCACTAAATCGGTCGCTATTTTATTTTTTTAAAAAATCCAATGTTTTTTTTAATTTAATTATATATATATTAAAAAATCAGTTGCTAATTCGGTCGCTATTTTTATTTTTTATTTTTTAAAATAATTTGGTGATGGTGGTAGTTGGTTGGTGGTTGCGGGAGGGAGGAGAAAGTGAGGAAGATGGAAAAAGAAAGAGAGAAAGGAGAAGAAAGGGAGGGAAGAGAGAAGAGAAACGAGAAAAAGGAGTGGAAGGAAGGTGGTAGTGGTGATGGAGGAAGAGAGAAGGGTGAATAATAGAGAGGAGAAGAGGGAGGGAAGGGATGAGAGAAAGGAATAGAATGAGGGTGGTGATGTTGGTGGTGGAGGAAGAGAAAAAGGAAGAGAGAAGGGTGAAGAATAGAGAAGAGAAGAGAAGAGAAGAGGGAGGAAAGAATAGGAGGCGGCGGCGGTGGTTGTGGCGGCGGTGGCGTGTTTAAATAAGGAAGTGGAAAAAAAAGAGAGGGAAAAAATAGATGGAAAAAAATTTCAAAAATTTGAAAATTGGTCGGTAAAATATTTTTTTTTATTTTTTGGCTTATTTTTAGTCGCTAATTCATCGCTAAATTTCTTTTTTTTTTTTTTTTGCATTTTCAGTCTCTAATTCGGTCGCAAAAACATAACCTTTTTGTCCTTTTCTTTTTCGGTCGCTAATATAGGTTATTTATTTATTTTTTTGAAATTTTCAAATCGGTCGCTAACTTATTTTTATTTTATGCAATACAGTCAGTAATTCAGTTGTAAAAGGTGATCCCTTGTCATTTTCTATTCCGTCGCTAATTCGGTCGCTAAAATATTTGTTTTTGTTTAATTTTCGGTCGCTAAATTGTTTTATTTTCTTTTTGCATTTTCGGTCGCTAATTTGGTCGCAAAAACGTAACTTTTTTTCCTTTTCTTTTCGGTCGCTAATATATATATTTTATTTAATTTTTGGAATTTTCATTTCGGTCACTAATTCGGTCACTAACTTATTTTTTTATTTTATGAAATTCCGTTGCTAATTCGGTCACAAATAATAACCATTTTTATCCTTTTCTATTCTGTCGCTATTTCGGTCGCAAATAGTTACAGTTAGTTATTGATTTTTAAATTTAAACTCGTTATCATTGTTCTTGCCATCTGACTTTTACAAAGTTGAATTCACACATTCTGTTAGCTATGTTCCTTCACTGTGACCATATTTTCTAAGTAGACGTCTCCTTGACTTCATTGAACACATAAGCAGGTACCTGAAACACTGCCAAGTCAGGAGCTTAGTATGCTGAGAAAATATGAATGATTTACCAATCATTCACTCTGGGGCTGATGGTTTTATCTTTGGCTTCCCAACAAGATTTTGAATGATGACCTCCGAGTTTAAGGCTTTTCTAGATGCAACTGAACATCTATGTAAAACACAACAGCTTGCAGGCAACCCTGCTTCAATCATCACCAGCACCAGCTCTCAAGGTGGTGGACAAGAGACTACAACGTAAGACCCTCTTCCTGAATGTAGTTTCATAATTCTCAATTTCCTTATTTCAATGAAATTTTGATGATAAGAAAACTGTAGAAGAGTTTAATAGGTATCCATAGCTTTTAAGGTTATTATTATAAAAGTTAATAAACTTAACATACATAACTGTTTGTTATTAAATGACAGTGTGAAAAACCTTTACACTATTGGTGCATATATTATTTATTCATTGTATAATCTACGACAGGCTTACTAGTATCACTTTGCTGGTTCATCATGGAATGATGTTTGTTACATCTGAAATGGGTTTACATACAGTCATGAGTTCGGCTGTGTGGAGGAAGTGAAAGGTGGAAGTCCATATGGTGCAGGAGCTTATGCTGGAATAGAGAGGCCAACTTTGTTAGAGATGGTGCAAGCATTACAGCATGACTCTTACTTTACCAGCATCACAAAGCAGCTCAAGGAAGCTACTGCGTAATGCTGAAAGGGTGTACCAATTCCACAATATTGAAAATTGCTACCTGTGTTTTTTAGTCCTAAATGTATTGAGTTCTGTTGTGTTTGCATGTGAATGAATAATGATTGTACTAGAATATTCTCTCGCATGTAACGAAGATCACCAGGCTTGAAGAAATTTATCGGAAAATATATGTACATAGCAAACTCCCTAAAGTTAGTTTTCTGTGGCTTTAATATATTAAGGAGAAAAATATAGATAGGAAATGCCTGTAAGAGAAATTTGTGGCCTTAGTTAGTGTATTGAGGTGAAATTTATAAATAGGCAATGCCTATCAAAGAAATTTGAATTAATAGAGAATATATGTAAAACTTATGTCATAGAAATGAGAAATTTAAGAGGTAAAAACAGCTAATGGAGCAAGCAGTTCTAGTTTTCATGACAATTCCAAACACAATCTACGTACTACTACCTCCGATCCTATATATAAAAAACAAATACTTGATTCATCAAGAGCAATAAAAATAGTTGAATTAATTAGTTTTAATTAATATGTCATAAATTTAAATTTTATTCCAAAAATACTTAACCACTTTAGTGAAAAATAGGTGAAGGACTCATTAATTAAATTTACAATAAATAAAGAGTATAAAAAGGAACTAACAATTAATACATTGAAAATGAGAGTTTTTTCCTTATAATTGGGACCAAAAAATTGTTCTCATATGTTTCTTAAATATAGACCAAAGATAGGACTAAATTTACCACCCATTTGATTCCCCAAGTTTGACCAAACTCAACTAAATTCACTACACTACTAAAGAGCTTTGTATAGAAACTCCTATCGTGACACTCTTCGTAAGTAAACATTGCTGCTGTTGAAGCCTTTTATAGTCTAATGCAAACATGTTTGAGATTTCTTACCTAAAGGCACAAACCTTAATTCAGTCAAACAAGAGAGTGATCTGCTGAGGAGAGTCAATCCTCGTTTGTGATTAGTGTAATTCAAAGAAGTTCATTTCCTTCCGATCACTCTTATATTCAAGTTTTCAAACATAAATCATACTGCTATTAGTCTGCATCAAAATTAGCTTTTATTAGTGCAATGACATTTTAAGCATAAGAAATCTTATCTTCACTTTTTCTAGTCAGAATTTTTTTTCTGAAGCTTTGAAGACTTGCCGATTATCAGGTAGAGTGATATGAAAAAAAAAAAAAACACACAAATTCAAGTTCTTTCATGTTGTCATGTATGATTGAGATATTATACAACTCTCTACTAACATGCAAAGATCCAAAAGAAGTCTTTGAAAAAAGAAGGCCTTGCTGATGCAGAGTAATGTAAGGAAATTACAAAACAAGGAATATTTAATGTAAATTTAAATGCAGTACCGGTATGAGAACACATCTAAGTTACTCAAGAAAAGCCAGGATAGTATACCTGCCCAGGCCTGTGGCTACTGCATTTCTCCTCTGCCTGTTCCAGTTCCTCTGACTGAGGCAGGGATTATGTGAAGGTACATTCTGTAAACATGGGTAGAGACAAGCCTCTCCAGCAATATCGTAATCAAGGAAAAATATGCAATGAACTGGTTGGACCATGAACAAGCTATGTATCCAATTTGACCAAACTCTATTCACATTTTAATCATAAATTTAACTGATTGAATCAATCAAACCATCATCCTGAACCTCGTTGGCTCAACAACAAAAACCATTTTATGCTAGCACGCTTACTCAAAATTTGCATCACTTTCCCTTTATGCTACATACTTTATTCTTGAGTTGAGTGAACTACAACTCACACTGAAAATCTTGCCATTGTTCCTTTGCTTGTAGCTTGCATAATTTCTGATGATATATTGGCAGTTTGTGGCTTTAATACATGACAGATGTAAGGGTCATTCTACAGGCCAAGATTTGCAAATTGATTTTGCAACAACTGGATTGTGTTTTCCGGGGAGGGTTTGGCAGCATCCTTTCTCCGTTTTGCTGAGATTCTTCCTTCACTTCTTTTTCCTTTATTTCTTCCTTCATTTTGTTCAATTGCCAAAATCTTGCGCTTCCGAGTCAATAAATTTCCATTTGGTAGTTCTAGATCGTGTTTGTATAGCCAACGATACCCGTATTTCTTCACCTCAACATGAAAACCTGGCCTTTTAGATGTTTTATTGTATTCCACATGCAAGCTACCAAGATAAGCTGTGCCACATTGAAAGGGTCGTCGAATGAATCGTCTTCGACTGAGAAAGAATAGCCACATGTGATCTGATTCGTCTGAAACTACTTCTGGATCTCCATGAAAATTCACCGGAATATTAAAACAAAAAGGAATAAGTTTTGAAAAATCCATCGCTAAAACTGTTTTATTAGATACCGCAATTACTGCACAACACGCAACGCCAATCCAATTTTGGTCATGCATGACGGGATATGAGTCTATGATTATTAAACTGGCCGTGCTCACATACTGATTGTTGAACCATCTTGGTATTTCACTTCCAGGAGTAACACTTTGAATTAATGAAAACTCCATCAGAGGGTCGTCAAGATGTTCGTATTGCGCCTGGTACCATAGACACAGCTATACGTTAGTTCATCATTCCTACAGTCAAAAAAGGAGAGAGAAAGAGAAGGGAAAGAACACCTGAACATTTTGTATCATCCATGAATAACCTATGCTAGTGCAGTCTTCCCTCTCAACTAATTCTGGGCAGTTGAAAATGTATATTCCTGCATCTCTAAAAGTAAGTACAGATTCTTCTGGAAGGTGTACAATTTGTGACGGGTAGTCAATTTGTGAAGGGAGCTCCGGCAAATATTTCAACCGCTTGCAATGATTTATTTTTAAATAATACAGTTGGGAAAGCTTCTTGAGGTTGGGCAGCGTAGCAAAATTGTTTCCACTTAAATCTAGGGTTTCTAAGCAACATAAATTTCCAATAGCATCAGGGACTTGAAGTAAATTGCAGAAACTTAGATCAAGTTCGCACATACATGGGAAAATTGGCGAGGAAGGCAATGAACAAATAACTGAATCATTATGGGCTCTGGAATAGGAAGATGCTGATTGGGAATGAATAGGAGCTTCACCTATATAAAGCTTCTTCAAATGTTCTGCATCCCTTGGTTCATCTAATAACTGGAGTTTTGAACAGCCGGAGAGATTCAAATATTCAAGAGAATTGAGGCCCAATATGCTATTGGGTAAGCTTACTAGATTTTTGCAATCTGTCAATCTCAAAAAGGTAAGCTTTCTTAAAAGACCAATGGATGGATAGATCTTCGTGAGTTGCATACATCCTTGGAGATCTAGCATTTCAAGATTTAGGGCCTCCCCAAAATCTGGCATCTCAATTAGATTGGAATATGAGAGATTCACACGTCTCAAGTTGGGTAGAGGCTGCAATGAAGGGCAAATATTAGGAGAAAAAGTTAACAATGGCACTCACGAATTCTTTTGTTTCTTTAATTTATCAGAGAAAATGGAAATAACATAAGACAGTTTGTCTTTTAATTTGTTTATTTAAAGACATGCAAAATAGAAAAAGAATAATAGTTTACGTTACCTTTGTGCCTTTCCAAAGTTGTTTGATATTGCTGTTGGGCATGAACAACTCTACAAGATTGTCCGGCTGAAAACTTGATGGCAAACACTCAAAAGGATATCCACCCCAATAAATATATCCTAATTCATTGGAAAGATAATTGAGGCTTCCTGAAAAAATAATACCATAAAGTTTGAGCAACTTAAGGTGACTCATTTTTGACAGTGCATCAGCCCTGATTGGAGTATTTAGAAAAATGTTCCTTGGACTTGCAACAACTACGGCTTCAAGATTTTTAGCTGCCTACCATATTGCAAGAGGAAAATAAAACGTTAGATCTTTTGAAGTATTTACAAATTCTAGAAAAATGGCAACCTAGGATTTTATACTAAAAAATTATTTTACCATATTGTCTGACAAAACTTTGGTGAGATCTTTGTAATCCCACAACCTACTCCAATTCCTTGTCTCCTTAGGTGATTTTTCCCGAACAATATATCTACCTAAGTCTCTCAACAAGTCATGCATATGAATTGCCCCATCCTTTATGTCTATGAGTGATTTATCAATGAGAAGTTGTAGGCCATATTCAGGATGAAATCCACGAAATTCTAGAATTTCCTTCACATATTCCTCTGTATCATGGTAGAAGAAGCAAGCAATATCTAGAAATATTTCCTTCTCTGTGTCCTCTAACTGATCAAAACTTATTCGCAGCATATCCATAATACTTTTACTTTTATTTTCACTTAGCCTAGCTAATGCACTTTTCCACTGTAAGACATCTCGACCAAACAAAGATGAGCCAAATACTTCAACTGCTAAGGGATGACCTTGAGCATGTGATAGTACATCATAAGTCAACTCTTTATAACCGCTCATAATATAATCACTTTTGAAAGCATTTCTGCAAAACAACTGAACAGCATCTTCATGATCTAATTCTTGGACTTGATAAACATCATCTACTCCATGTGTCCTCAATATATGTTGATCCCTAGAAATTATGATGAGTCTACTACCGCCACCTAGGCATTCACGTAAGAGAGTATCTCTACTCCCAGTAAACAACTTTAGCTGTCCAACTTGATCAACATTATCAAGAACTATAAGCGCCCTTGCATGGCGTAGCTTAGTCCATAACAAACGTGTTCCCTCAGATACATTGCAAATCTCTAGATTTTTTTCATTTAGACATTGCGAAAGTAACTGCTTTTGTACACCTAATGTACTAGATTCTCGATAAATGTTGCTTACATCATCAATAAAACAGTGTAAATCATATTGATGAGAGATTCTTTCATATAAAGCACGACCAAGAGTTGTCTTTCCTATTCCACCCATCCCACTAATTCCGACAACTCGAACATCTTTAACTGACCTCAAATGTAGAAGCTCTTCTAATTCTTCAACACGAGATTTCATCCCAACTAGCTTATCATTTGGAAGAATTGAAAATTTGTGACCCAGTATATTTGTTATCTTTTCAACAATTTCTTCAATCTGTGCATATTGTGGCCTAAAAATTTATAGAAAATGAAGAATGGCAAAACATCAACCAAGAGAAACAAAACAGCATGTACATGCATTGATAAAGATTATAACAGAGTAATTTCTACTTTTTAAATTCTATTTGCATTAAGCCTGTATACATTTCCCACCCAATTTACATGTTAGCTCTTCAACCTCATGTTTAAAAAGGGCTAATAAATTGGAGAAAACTACAAGTAAAAAATGATGAAATATATAACCAAGTGCATATATATATAACAAATTAAGATCCTTCATAAAATGAGATTACTTATTTGGAATGTCCCACCCAGAGAGATTCATCAAATGAGAAAGGATTACTTACTTATTTCGGATATCCCAACCAGAGAAATTGGCCACTCGGGTGAGAGCTTCTTTCCATCTCTGCACTTCTTTCATCTTCTCCTTATCTTTTTTGAACCTTTCTTCATGTTCAACAAAGGCTTTCTCATAATATCCACTCTGTTTTCGCACCTCCGAAGGATCGACATCATAAAAAATAGGCAGAACATGTCTTGGTGATGTTTGAACACAATTGCAGATCTGTGCTAGTTCACGCAAGCACCAAGTTGAGGAAGCATAGTTCTGTGAGAAGACGACAATGAAAATGCGAGACCCTTGAATGGCTTGAAGCAGCTCAGGTGCTATGGATTCACCTTTGTTGAGATGTGTATCATCTTTGAAGGCATCAATGGCTTTTCTGCGGAGAGCTTGAAAAAGAAAATCAGTGAAGCTATTTCGTGTGTCTTCACCACGGAAGCTCACAAACACATCATATGTCCTCATAGCGTGAGATGAAGAGCTGCATTGGATGATGCTGTTAGAAGCCATCTTGTGTTAGTAGTATAACTGTGAAGGTGCAAAGGAAGTACAAGTGTTTCTGGATTTAAACAAAGTCTTTGGGCCTTGTTTCTTGGCAGTTTCTCTCTTAATTAAGAAGCTTCGGACGAAATTAGGTTGTGCAATTTTCATTTCACTTTCCCAAAACGCCCCATGTTGCTTCCTGTGCAGTCAAGTCGGCTTCACTTTTCCATTGCCCTTGTTCAACGTTGCTTCCTCTCACTCTGTGGTGAAAAGTTGGCTTGACTTTTCAACCCCTGTTATAAAGCTAATATGAACACAATTTTTTTTTTCACTGCTTGTTTTTTCCACCAAGAGAAAAAGTTAAAGATAAGGTGTCTTGCGGTTTGGGCGTTCAGGACATGATGCAGTTTTAATTGATTATTTTATCGGCAGAAAGATAGTTATGCATGGTTGCCCACATTTTTTTTTTAAATAAGACCCTAAATTTGAAATATTATAATAAGCCATCCTCAACTTGATTCTTCGTTGATATAATAGCCAAACCCAACAACATCATTTCTCAAAATTAAGCTAGCATTATTTAAATCTCCACCATTTGCATTATTTAAACCAAGCTGACAAGGTAAAGCCAGCTGCTTCACAGTTCACACATTTTATGAACAATATAAAGAACTACATCTACCTGCAATGAAAAATAAAAGCACAAAATTCAAATAAGATGCAGTCTCCATGATAACAAGAGGAATTGAAAACATGAAATCAAGGTAATTTGTGATTATCGAATTGCAACTTCTATTGCTCCTGAGTACTTTCCGTGGACCTCTTAGTGCTGGCCTTTTCTACAGAACAATGTTTTCCTTAGATTTTAGATTTAAGTGTATAGAATGAAAAGTTTTGGGACTATTGATCATTTATGTATATGCTCTCAGAAGGAGATATTGATATCACTTTCAAGGTGAGTATCTCTGAAAGGGGATGGCAGAATTTAGAAGTTTGTAATTTCAAAGAAAATCGTAAATTTCACAATCAACAAATGCTGCAGATCAAGAAATTAGAATTTGGTAACTCCAATGAAATCGAGAAAAAAGATGTTATTGTAGCTAGTAGGCTGGTGGAACATAAGAAACATAAATCCAAAATAGTGTTAAAATTGGCAGTAAATATAGGCCTATTGGCATCCAACAAGCTACCTTGCAAAACTTTTGAAGAAATAGAAGGGAAGTAAAAAAGAAGGAATTTTTAGTGTACATCTGAATGCTCAAGCCTATGATTACACCATTTTCCCTATAACTTCTCCTGCTCCTCTGTGATGTTGAAGATAGTGTTGGGTTATTTTTTGGATTCCAACTTGCAAAATTTGTTTTTGCTAACCGTTGGATCGGGCTAGAAATTTGACAGCAAGTTCAACACACGTAATTCTACATCTTGACCATTCGGAATTTGATTTGGAGGTCTATGGTGTAAAAAATTGTGCTTGCACAGTAGCTCAATTTTGTGGGTTCTTTACTTTTTTGTTCCTTCATCTTCTCCTTCATCTACAAGTTTTGTTTGCTTGCTTGTGCTGGTTGGTTGTATGAACAAATATTGTTCTTGACCTTAACACTCTTGTATCCTTATTTGATCATAGTGGACTGATTTTTTTGGTCTAAATGACTCGTGGTTTTTACCTCTCACTTTGAGAGGGTTTTTCCACGTTAAAAATATTGGTGTCTCTTGCGTGATTCTTTTAATTATTACTATCATCCTTAGAGATTCTTTCTAGTTAGGGGAATTTATATCCGCTGCGTTGTGGTATCATTGCATGTGCTTTATTATTTTTCCCCATCAGATAGTATATAGATAACATCCTAGTGAGCAAAAAGGGGATGTGAAATTACTTTATTTAAGAGGCCAGCCTCTAGCAATAAAGTTATCAAGGAGAAATATGCAATGAACTGGTAGGAGAGTAAACCAACTATATGCACCCATTCCACCCATTGTTTAACTATAAAAGTGGTTGAACCAATGTACCCATGATCCAGAGATTTCGTCAGTCCAATCATCAATTTAGTTTTGAAATATCGCCATGCCAGGCAGATTGAGGAGAGACACAAAGAGAGAGTGTGAATTTTCATAGCCAAAAGAGAGAAGAGAGAGGGAGAGAAAGAGAGAAAGAAAGTGATTCTTCTCATTATTGCTGTCATTTTTATTTGTAATTACTCCTTATAGATTCTTGCAAGTTAGGAGAATTTATATCCACTGTATTATTGCATCATTGCATGTGTGTTGTTTTTTCCCATGGTATCAGAGTTGGTTTAAAGGGTGTTCTACTTGCTTGAATGATGGAGGATAATACAAATAGAATGATGAGTTTGAATGACACTAATTATCACTTATGGAAAGAGAAGATGAAAGATTTATTATTTGTGAAAAAATGCATCTTTCAATCTTTGCTACTTAGAAGCTAGAATATATGTTTGATGAATAATGAGACTTTGAGTATCAACAGTTATGTGGTTTTATTCGACATTTTGTGGGTGATAATGTTTATAATTACATTGCAAGTGAGACACATGCTGGGACTTTGTGGGAGAAGATTGAATCTTTGTATGTCTCAAAGTGTGAAAACAACAAATTATTTTTGTTGAATTCTATTGTGAGTTTGAAGTTCAAGGAAGGCACTTCCCTTTTAGATCACTTGAATGAGTTTCAAGGGATTCTTGATCAAATGTCAAGAATGGGCATTAAGTTTGAAGATGAGATTTTTGGACTATTACTTTTGAATTCTCTACCTGAGTCTTGGGAGACTTTTAATATATCTATCATAAATTCAACCCCTAATGGTGTTATTTCTTTGCAAATGGCAAAGGGTAGTGTCCTTAACAAGGAGATGAGAAAGAACACACAAGATTCTTTATCTCAGTCTCAGGTACTTGTCACTGAAAATAGGGGGAGAAGTCAGAAAAAGGAAAGAGAAAAGAGCAGAAGTAAGTCCAAGTCCAGATACAAGAATGTAGAGTGTCACTACTGTCACAAAACAGGGCATATACAAAAGCATTGTTTCTTGAGGAAAAAAGATAACAAAGGAAAAAATGATAAGTTAAAAGAGAAGGATCATGATGATGATGATCGTGTCACTACTGCTACAGGTGATGATCTTGTCATTCTTCGAGGCTTTGAGTCGATTAATCTTGTATCCAATGAGAGCATGTCAATTATTAATAGCAGTGCTACATTGCATGTTACACCAAGGAAAGAGTTCTTTACATCCTACACCTCAGGTGATTTTGGAGTTGTGAAGATGGGTAATGATGGTGTAACTAAGGCGATTGGTGTTGGTGATGTTTGCTTGCAAACCAACATGGGAGTGCAATTGTGGCTTAGAGGAGTCAAACATGTTCCAGATTTTCACTTTAACTTGATAGTTGTATATGCTTGATGATGGTGGTTATGATAATCACTTTGGTTATAGAAAATGGAAACTCACCAAAGGTTACTTGGTTGTGGCCAAAGGGAGAGAAAATTTCTAAACTATATTGGACAAAATGGCTTAGAGGAGTCAAACATGTTCTAGATGTTCACTTTAACTTGATATCTATGCATATGCTTGATGATGGTGGTTATGATAATCACTTTGGTTATAGAAAATGGAAAATCACCAAAGGTAACTTGGTTGTGGTTAGAGGAAGAGAAAATTTCTAAACTATATTGGACAAAAGCTTTGGTTTCTAAAAGATAGTGTGAATGTCATGGATATGGAGGCATCTTTGTGGCATGGAAGGCTTACCCAATGCATGACTAGTAAGCAGACTAGATTATCTTTTAAGAAGCATCCTCCCTTAAGGAAGTCAAAGTTGCTAGAATTGGTGCATTTTGATGTTTGTGACCCATTGAAGGTAAATTCATTTAGTGATACACTTTATTTTGTTACCTTTATTGATGATTATTTTAGGGAGCTTTGGGTCTATGCTATAAAGACAGAGGATCAAAAAGTGTTGGAGAAGTTCAAATAATTCTAGACTTCGGTTGAGAGACAATCATGCAAGAAGGTTAAATGCATTCGTTTTGACAATGGTGGTGAATATTGTAGACCCTTTGATGTATATTGCAAGAAGCAGGGTATTAGACATGAAAAGACTCCTCCTAAAACTCCTCAGTTGAATGGCTTAGCAGAGAGGATGAACAACAAGTCATTGATTGAGAGAGTTAGGTGCATTCTTTCTGAAGCAAAGTTGCCTAAGCATTCATGGGGTAAGGCACTTTACACATCAGTCATTGTTATTAATCTTGGTCCTACAGTTGTTTTGAATACTAAGGTGCCAAACAAGATTTGGATTGGCAAATATGTCAAGAATGATCATTTGCGAGTCTTTGGTTGTAAGGCTTTTGTGCATGTTTCAAAGGATGAAAGATCCAAGTTGGATATGAAGACTAGGCAATGTATCTTCATTGGGTATGGTCAGGATGAGTATGGTTACAAGTTGTATGATTCTGTTGAGAAGAAACTTGTCAGAAGCTGTGATGTGCAATTCATGGAAGACCAAACCATTAAATACATTGATAAGGTAAAAAAGACTACACTGAGAAAAATAATAGTTTGTTTGAAATTGATCTAGTTCAGATTCCTGTACATGATCTGGATATTGTTGAGAATAATGTTCAGAATGGTGAGCAACATGATTATGTTGGTGATCAATAGCTTGGAGATATTTTTGATGTTCCTCCTGATGATAACTTCATTATCCTGCTATTGTATGTCGATAACATACTTATTGTTGGGAAAAGTGTTTTTAGAATTGACAGGTTGAAGAAGCAATTGAGTGAGTCATTTGTTATGAAAGACATGAGAGCAACTAAATAGATTCTTGGTATAAGAATCACTTGTGATAGACAAGCAAAGAAACTTTGGTTGTCATAGGAACACTATGTTAAAAGGGTGTTGCAAAGATTCCATATGAAAATGCTAAAGCAGTGAGCATTCCTCTTGCTACTCATTTTAAACTGAGTTTTGGACATAGTCCTTCAAATAAAGCTGAGAAGACTAATATGAGGAGAGCTTCTTATGCATCTACAGTGGGTAGTTTGATGTATGAAATGGTGTGTACAAAACCAAATATTACACATGCTGTTGGTACTATTAGTAGATTTTTGTCAAATCTAGGTAGAAAGCACCAGAATGCTGTGAAATGGATCTTCAGGTATCTTCATGGTACTAGTGATTTGAGGCTTTGTTTTGGAGGTGATAAGCCTACTTTTGTGAGATACTCAGACTCAGATATGGCTAGAGACATTGATTCTAGAAAGTCCACTTTGGGCTATTTGATTAAGTTTGCAGGGGGAACTGTGGCTTGGCAATCTAAATTGTAGAAGAGTGTTGCTTTGTCCACTATTGAGGCAAAGTTTATTACCATTGTAGAAGCATGCAAGGAGTTGCTTTGGGTGAATAAATTCTTACAGGAGCTTGGTTTTTTCAGGACGAACATTATTTATTTTGTGATAGTCATAGTACAATTCATCTTGGTAAGAATTCAACTTTTCATTATAGGTTCAAGCATATTGATGTGAGGTATCATTGGATACGTGATGCTTTGGATGCTAAGCTATTGGAGTTGACTAAAGTTCATACTGATGATAATGATGTTGACATGATGACTAAGGCGGTTCCAAGAGGGAAGTTTGAAGCTTATTGTGAGATCGCTGGACTAGCGATCACCTTCACATAGTTGTGATGAGGGAGATATGTTGTGTTATTTTTAGGCTTTCAACTATGTGGACAAAAACTCAATACCCTCAAGCACACTAAGTCTCTCTTATAAGAGGAGAAGGGGTCAGATTGAGGAGAGACAGAGAGAGAGCGTGAATTTTCATAGCCAAAGGAGAAAAGAGAGAGAGGGAGACAGAAAGAAAAATAAAGTGTTATGTTTTTATCTCTACACAAAATAGTCATGTCAAAATCATGATATCTACTTTGTTAACCGTTGGATCAGACTAGAAATTCGACAAAGGTTCAACACACGTAGTTCTACATCTTGACCGTTTGGATCTTGATAGGGAGGTCTATGGTATGAGAAATCGTGCTCGCACAATAGCACGATCTTGTGAGTTATTTACTTTCTTGTTTCTTATTTCTTGTTCTTCATTTGCAAGCTTTGATGTCTTGCTTGTGTTGGCTGATTATATGAACGAATTGTGCTTTTGAATGAAGAATCTTGTATCCTTATTTGATTATAGTAGATTGATTTCTTTGGTTTGGATGACCCGTGATTTTTACCTTTCACATTGAGGGAATTTTCCACGTTAAAAATATTAGTGTCTTTTGCATGATTCTTTTCGTTATTACTACCATTTTTATTTATGGTTACTCTTTATAGATTCTTGCAAGTTAGGAAAATTTATATTTGTTACATTGTTACATCATTACATAAGTATTGTTATTTTTCCATATCAGTTTTTTTATCTGCATTTCCTTTATCGTTTGTTCTACCATCACTAATAACATAGGACATTTCTATCACCTTTATTTACAAATGAAAATTTTCCATTGCATTGACAGGTACTAGTCAATGTATGGACACATAGAAAGACTAGCTAAAGTTGAATCCAAACCTTGCCAGGCATTTAAAAAAATTTAATGCGTCACAAACACTTTTTTTGTTTGTTAGATTTCATTTTAAAATGAATTCTCTATAAGTTGTCCAATAAATATATAAATTGCATATCAAAGATTGTGGTAGATAATGTAAGATTTTTTTACCCATTTTTGTTATAGCATAAAATTTTGTTGTAACATATAAATGCATTCCCTTTTTGTCATAGCATAAAATTTTGAACAGAGAGCTTAAAACTCATTTTTCTGACCATATTTTCCAATGGACTAACCTTTCCAAGTTACTTTTATGGCCTTAATATTATTCTTTCAAATCAACTTTGTTGTGCATTAGTTCCCATTTCTTTGTTGTGCTATGTCTTGTGGTATCTGTGAGCAAGACATTATTTCCCAAATTGACTCTTGATAAATTTAGAAAAAGGGTATAGCAAACAACTTTACCATTGAATTAAAAGAGGGCTTCCATGTTGATATAACTGAACATATGAGCAGGTACCTGAGACACTGACAATTGAGGAGCTTGGTGCACTAAGAGCACCATCCAAGAGTAATGTACCAATCATTGAACCATTTCAACTGGTTGAGGCAGATGATTTTGTCTTTGGCTTCCCAACAAGATTTGAAATGATGGTTGCTTAGTTTTAAGCTTTCTTGGATTCAGCCAGATTACTATGGGAACAACAACTGCTTGATAGCAAGCCAGCTAGAATCTTCTTTAGCATCAATTTTCAAGGTGGTGGACAAGAGACTACACCGTAAGAACCAATTACATTATACATGATCTGAATGTAGTCTTCTCTTTCAAGAAAAAATAGACTATGTCTTACATTGTAAAATAGTTTTATACTGATATTCAATTATAAATTATGTATATAGAAAATTTATTGATTTTTATAATTATTATTTTAAAAATTATTCTAATAATAATTTGTAATTACATGATAGTATAAATTAGCTCAATATTTTGCAACCAAAATACATTCGATGTCTAACTATAGTTAAAATTCGGTCGTTAAATTTATTTTTTTTTATTTATCAAAATTCGGTCTCTAATTCCGTCGCTAATAAATATTTTTTATTTTTTTATTTTTTAATTTCGGTCTCTAAATTGGTCTCTAAATTTATTTATTTATTTATTTATTTTTATTTTTATTTTTCGAAATTCGGTCGCTAAAAAATATTTTTATTTTTCTTATTTTTAATTTTCGATCGCTATATTGATCGCTAGTTTATTTTTTTATTTTTTATTTTAAAACTTCGGTGGCTAATTCCGTCACTAATAAATATTTTTTTATTTTTATGATTTTTAGTTTTGGTCACTAATTTTTTTTAAAATATCTTTTTTGTCACTAATTTCGTCTCTATTTAGAAACTGTGGAAATCAGTCGCTAATTTCATTCGCATTTTCTTGTAGTATTTTGTGGTTGATATTTTATAAAAGACTTCAGTTTGATCTAAATTACGTGAAATGTTTAAAATATCTTGACAATCCTTATCTTGTGAATGAAATGCAAAAAAAAAATTTTAAGATTTGGCTTCAATAAATGACTAAAAATAAATAAACGAAGAATTAATCACTTTATCAGGGGTGAGAAAACTATAGTCCAAAAATTAATAATTCTACTAATAAAGTAATTACCTATGAATGAAGTGTGTTTAATGTTTAATGAAAGAAATTTGATTAGAGTGATAAAATAACACAAATAAACAAATAATTTTGTTGGCGCGGCAAAATTATGATTGTAAAATAGCTTATCAACATGATGGCCCACACTTTAACTTTTATTATGTAATAATAGATAAATAGATTTGAACTGTTATTTGATTCTTTAAAATGCCAATTTTTATTTTTTTTAATAATTCAATAGCCTCTTATATTATTCGTAATTTCATTTCAATTTTTCTTTATTAATTTAGTAACTTCAAATCTTTTACTGATTGTAAACTATTGGCCACGTACATTTTTTAGTTTTTAGTCTGTAGTTTTAGTTTTATTTTTTCTAATCTTAAAAATTTGTTATCAACCTTACAATTTTCATTTTAAAAAGGTTTATTACTAAAAAAATGTGAGAATGTTCACATGGTGCTAACAAGAGGATTTGGAGTGAGGGTAGAGTAGAAAAGAATTAATATTCCATTTGCATCCAAAATATTACCCCATTTTCGAAGAGATTGAGATTGAGAACAAAGAGGATGGGAACAGTGCAAGGGGTGTTACTCTTTGAGCTTGGTAGGAGTTGAACAATCCGGATTCAATTCTACTTCAAAAACGGGATCAAAGCTTTTAGAAGCTCAATTTTTACATATTTTTGCAAACTAAGTTCTGATCGAGTTAAGATTGGATTAGATTTAAAAAATCCAAACTTAATTTTGGGTCAAAATTTAAAGCCCAAGTCACATATTTTCCTAGGTAAAAATGAGTTAAAATAATTTTAAGATTAATCACGTAACTTAATCTCTACACGTGTTGTTGCATATTCTTAATTTGATTCCTATTTTTAAAAACTTATTAAATTAAATATACATACACACCTTACTACTTTAGTCTTTATCATCATAACACGGTCTCTAAAGATTCTATATTGACTGTTAAATTCTTGGTCCATTTTCTTAAAAAAGTTATCAAATTGATCTTAATACTTACAAAATATTACTAATTTGGTTCTTATGTCATAATGTTACCTCTAATGATTCTATGTTAATAGTTAACTCCATACACATTCTTTGATAAATATATATGATATATTTTTTATTTGGTATTTATATGTATATCATATTCTTAATTTCATCCCTACCAAATTAAGAATATATTACATATACAGGAAACAAATTAAGAATGTGATAATATGTATAAAGATCAAATTAAGACTATATATATATATATACCAAATTAAGATAGTGAAAGGAAATTATCCGTCAATGTAGCTCATACTCAAATATAAGAAAAAAAAGAAAAAAATATAAATTAATAATTCTAAATAAATTATGAAAGAGTTCACTCCAATTAATATTAATATAAGAAAAATAATATAATAATTTCAAATTATATTTTATTTTAAATTGCATACAATATTTTAGTTTTTATAAAATATTTTGTACAATATTATTGTCCTCCCCTGATCATTCCAAATTACACTAAAATACTATATGCAAATATTGCAATCATCTTATTCTTACCTTTTGTAGGATATCTAATTTTCTGTTTTCTCCTTGTTTATAAAAAACTATCTACTGATAAATTATAACCATGATACAGCCGACCTGGGGCTAAATAAATAAATATAATTATGTGTAATTTTTTTTATAGTATTTTGTTATTTTTTATAAATAATTAAAACTATTATCTCTAATATATTTTTTTCTTTATTTAAATTAAAATGTGAAATGTGATTATAAAATATTTACGTTGTTATTTTTTTTCTAATATGTTACATTCTTAAGTTCATTTTAAATGAATTTTTAACTAATTAAGATGTATTAAAAAATGGTGTAAATATATGATTATGTCCGGACTTAAAGTTACTATTTTCAAATAGATAAAAAAAAATTAAAATGAAATTATATACTATAAATTAGAAACTCTAACTTTCAATCACATAATTTTAACATTCCTTCTCTTCTCTAAATGTAAAATTGTATACTATAAATTTCCTAATTATCTATTTATTTCAATTTAAAAATATATTTATATTACAATCTAAAATATATTATATATTTAAAATATTTATTTATTATGAAATGATTATAATTATATAAAAATAAATATTTATGTTGTATAATACATAGATTAAATTCTAGTTAAAATTAAAAGTTAATATATTAATAAAGAACATACATATAACTTATAATCTAAGACTATAAAGTTTTATTGATGATAGACAATAATATATAAATAAATTGAATAAAAAATATGATACATCATTTTAATTTTTTTTTAAATTATGTTAATTAATTTTAATAAAATATGTGTCTATTTTTTTATATAATATATATTTATTTTAACAAATTTTATTTATAAAATCACCTTATTTATCATTTCGCACTTACCCAGGATCGAGCCTGCCTTGTTGTTTATATACAATTATGACCAGAAGAAAGACTAGCTCTGTAGACGGCGTTGAGGCCATACTATGGCAGGCATGTGTTTATGTTTCATTTATCGCAGTTCCTAACCCTATGCATTCCATTTTTTTATAGCATAAAACTATCTAGTATTCTAGTTACAGTTAGTTATTGGTTTTTAAATTTTAACTCCTTATCATTGTTCTTGCCATCTGACTTTCACAAAGTTGAATTCACACATTCTGTTAGCTATGTTCCTTCACTGTGACCATATTTCCTAAGTAGACGTCTCCTTGACTTCATTGAACACATAAGCAGGTACCTGAAACACTGCCAACTCAGGAGCTTAGTATGCTGAGAACACCACGTATGAGTGATGTACCAATCATTCACTCTGGGGCTGATGGTTTTATCTTTGGCTTCCCAACAAGATTTTGAATGATGGCCTTCGAGTTTGAGGCTTTTCTAGATGCAACTGAACATCTATGTAAAACACAACAGCTTGCAGGCAAACCTGCTTCAATCATCACCAGCACCAGCTCTCAAGGTGGTGGACAAAGACTACAACGTAAGACCCTCTTCCTGAATGTAGTTTCATAATTCTCAATTTCCTTATTTCAATGAAATTTTGATGACAAGAAAACTGTAGAAGAGTTTAATAGGTATTTCAAGGTAATTATTATAAAAGTTAATAAACTTAACATACATGACTGATTGTAATTAAATGACATTGTGAAAAACCTTTACACTATTGGTGCATATATTATTGATTCATTGTATAATCTATGACAGGCTTACTAGTATCACTCTGCTGGTTCATCATGGAATGATGTTTGTTACATCTGAAATGGGTTTACATACAGTCATGAATTTGGCTGTGTGGAGGAAGAGAAAGGTGGAAGTCCATATGGTGCAGGAGCTTATGCTGGAATAGAGAGGCCAACTTTGTTAGAGATGGTGCAAGCATTACAGCATGGCTCTTACTTTACCAGCATCACAAAGCAGCTCAAGGAAGCTACTGCGTAATGCTGAAAGGGTGTACCAATTCCACAATATTGAAAATTGCTACCTGTGTTTTTTAGTCCTAAATGTATTGAGTTCTGTTGTTGTGTTTGCATGTGAATGAATAATGATTGTACTAGAATATTCTCTCGCATGTAACGAAGATCACCAGGCTTGAAGAAATTTATCGGAAAATATATGTACATAGCAAACCCCCTAAAGTTAGTTTTCTGTGGCTTTAATATATTAAGGAGAAAATATAGATAGGAAATGCCTATAAGAGAAATTTGAGGTGAAATTTGTGGCCTTAGTGTATTGAGGTGAAATTTATAAATAGGCAATGCCTATCAAAGAAATTTGAATTAATAGAGAATATATGTAAAACTTATGTCATAGAAATGAGGAATTTAAGAGGTAAAAACAGCTAATGGAGCAAGCAGTTCTAGTTTTCCTGACAATTCCAAACACAATCTATGTACTACTACCTCCGATCTTATGTATAAGAAACAAATATTTAATTCATCAAGAGCAATAAAAATAATTAAATTAGTTAGATTTAATTAATATGTCATAAATTTAAATTTTATTCCAAAAATATTTAACCACTTTAGTGGAAAATAGGTGAAGGACTCATTAATTAAATTTACAATAAATAAAGAGTATAAAAAGAAACTAGCAATAAATACATTGAAAATGGGAGTTTTTTCCTTATAATTAGGACCAAAAAATTGTTCTCATTTGTTTCTTATATATTGGACCAAAGATAGGACTAAATTTACCACCCATTTGATTCCCCAAGTTTGACCAAACTCAACTAAATTCATCACACTACTAAAGAGCTTTGTATAGAAACTCCTATCATGACACTCTTCTTAAGCAAACATTGCTGCTGTTGAAGCAGTTTATAGTCTAATGCAAACATGTTTGAGATTTCTTACCTAAAGGCACAAACCTTAATTCAGTCAAACAAGAGAGTGATCTGCTGAGGAGAGTCAATCCTCGTTTGTGATTAGTGTAATTCAAAGAAGTTTATTTCCTTCCAATCACTCTTATATTCAAGTTTTCAAACATAAATCATACTGCTATTAGCCTAGATCAAAATTAGCTTTTATTAGTGCAATGACACTTTAAGCATAAGAAATCTTATCTTCACTTTTTCTAGTCAGAATTTATTTTCTGAAGCTTTGGAGACTTCCCAATTATCAGGTAGAGTGATATGAAAAAAAAAAACACGCACAAAAATTAAAGTTCTTTCATGTTATCATGCATGATTGAGATATTATACAACTCTCCACTAACATGCAAAGATCCAAAAGAAGTCTTTGAAAAGACAAGGCCTTGCTGAAGCAGAGTAATGTAAGGAAATTACAAAACATGGAATATTTAATGTAAATTTAAATGCAGTACAGGTATGAGGACACATCCAAGTTACTCAAGAAAAGGCAGGATAGTATTACTGCCCAAGCCTGTGGCTACTGCATTTCTCCTCTGCCTGTTCCAGTTCCTCTGTGACTGAAGCAGGGGTTATGTGAAGGTACATTCTGTAAACATGGGTAGAGACATGCCTCTCCAGCAATATAGTAATCAAGGAAAAATATGCAATGAACTGGTTGGACCATGAACAAGCTATGTATCCAATTTGACCAAACTCTATTCACATTTTAATCATAAATTTAACTGATTGAACCAATCAAACCATCATCCTGAACCTCGTTGGCTCAACAACAAAAACCATTTTATGCTAGCACGCTTACTCAAAATTTGCATCACTTCCCCTTTATGCTACATACTTTATTCTTGAGTTGAGTGAACTACAACTCACACTGAAAATCTTGCCATTGTTCCTTTGCTTGTAGCTTGCATAATTTCTGATGATATATTGGCAGTTTGTAGCTTTAATACATGACAGATGTAAGGGTCATTCTACAGGCCAAGATTTGAAAATTGATCTTGCAACAACTTGATTGTGTTTTCTGGGGAGGCTTTGGCAGCATCCTTTCTCCGTTTTGCTGAGATTCTTCCTTCACTTCTTTTTCCTTGATTTCTTCCTTCATTTTGTTCAATTGCCAAAATCTTGCGCTTCCGAGTCAACAAATTTCCATTTGGTAGTTCTAGATCGTGTTTGTATAGCCAACGATACCCGTATTTCTTTACCTCAACATGAAAATCTGGCCTGTTAGATGTTCTATTGTATTCCTTTTGCAAGCTATGAAGATAAGCTGTGCCACATTGAAAGGATCGTCGAATGAATCGTTTTCGACGGAGAAAGAATAGCCACGTGTGATCTGATTTGTCTGAAACTACTTCTGGATCTCTAAAAAAATTCACCGGCATATGAAAACGAAAAGAAATAAGTTTTGAAAGATCCATCGCTAAAACTGTTTTACCAGATACCGCAATTACTGCACAACACGCAACGCCAATCCAATTTTTGTCATGCATGACGGGAGATGAGTCTATGATTATTAAACCGGCCATGCTCACATGCTGATTGTTGAACCATCTTGGTATTTCACTTCCAGGAGTAACACTTTGAATAAGTGAATCCTCCATCACGGGGTCATCAAGATGTTCGTATTGCGCCTGGAACCGTAGACACAGCTATACGTTAGTTCATCATTCCTACACACAACAAAGGAGAGAGAAAGAGAAGGGAGAAAGAACACCTTAACATTTTGTATCATCCATGAATAACCTATGCTAGTGCAGCCTTCCCTCTCAACTAATTCTGGGCAGTTGGAAATGTATATTCCTGTCTCCCAAAGATAAACTACAGTTGCTCCTGGAAGGTGTAGAATTTGTGATGGGTAGGCAATTTGTGATGGGAGCTCAGGCAAATATTTCAACCGCTTGCAATGATGTATGTTTAAACAAAAAAGTTGGGAAAGCTTCTTGAGGTTGGGCAGTGTAGCAAAATTGTTTCCACTTAA
The DNA here is from genome assembly GCA_025330945.1 of Mucuna pruriens. Lineage (NCBI taxonomy): Eukaryota > Viridiplantae > Streptophyta > Magnoliopsida > Fabales > Fabaceae > Mucuna > Mucuna pruriens. Next base: position 476,364 of record JAENHJ010000027.1, read on the forward strand.
ATCTAGGCTTTTTAAGCAACATAAATTTCCAATAGCATCAGGGACTTGAAGTAAATTGCAGAAACTAAGATTAAGTTTCCTCATACATGGGAAAATTGGCGAGGAAGGCAATAAACAAATAACTGAATCATTATGGGCTCTGGAATAGGAAGATGCTGATTGGGAATGAATAGGAGCTTCACCTATATAAAGCTTCTTCAAATGTTCTGCATCCCTTGGTTCATCTAATAACTGGAGTTTTGAACAGCCGGAGAGATTCAAATATTCAAGAGAATTGAGGCCCAATATGCTATTGGGTAAGCTTACTAGATTTTTGCAATCTGTCAATCTCAAAAAGGTAAGCTTTCTTAAAAGACCAATGGATGGATAGATCTTCGTGAGTTGCATACATCCTTGGAGATCTAGCATTTCAAGATTTAGGGCCTCCCCAAAATCTGGCATCTCAATTAGATTGGAATATGAGAGATTCACACGTCTCAAGTTGGGTAGAGGCTGCATTGAAGGGCAAATATTAGGAGAAAAAGTTAACAATGGCACTCACGAATTCTTTTGTTTCCTTAATTAATCAGAGAAAATGGAAAGAACATAAGAGAGTTTGTCTTTTCATTTGTTTATTTAAAGACATGCAAAATAGAAAAAGAATAATTGTTTACGTTACCTTTGTGCCTTTCCAAAGTTGTTTGATATTGCTGTGGGGCATGAACAACTCTACAAGATTGTCCGGCTGAAAACTTGATGGCAAACACTCAAAAGGATATCCCCACCAATAAAAATATCCTAATTCATTGGAAAGATAATTGAGGCTTCCTGAAAAAATAATACCAGGAAAAAGTTTGAGCAACTTAAGGTGACTCATTTTTGACAGTGCATCAGCCCTGATTGGAGTTTTTGGAAAAATGTTCGTTGGATGTTCAACAACTATGGCTTCAAGATTTTTAGCTGCCTACCATATTGCAAGAGGAAAATAAAACGTTAGATCTTTTGAAGTATTTACAAATTCTAGAAAAATGGCAATCTAGGATTTTATACTAAAAAATTATTTTACCATATTGTCTGACAAAACTTTGGTGAGATCTTTGTAATCCCACAACCTACTCCAATTCCTTGTCTCCTTAGGTGATTTTTCCCGAACAATATATCTACCTAAGTCTCTCAACAAGTCATGCATACGAATTGTCCCGTCCTTTATGACTATGAGTGATTTATCAATGAGAAGTTCTAGGCCATATTCAGGATGAAATCCACGAAATTCTAGAATTTCCTTCACATATTCCTCCTTTTTATCACGGTAGAAGAAGCAAGCAATATCTAGAAATATTTCCTTCTCTGTGTCCTCTAACTGATCAAAACTTATTCGCAGCATATCCATAATACTTTTACTTTTATTTTCACTTAGCCTAGCTAATGCACTTTTCCACTGTAAGACATCTCGACCAAACAAAGATGAGCCAAATACTTCAACTGCTAAGGGATGACCTTGAGCATGTGATAGTACCTCATAAGTCAACTTTTTATAACCGCTCATAATATAATCACTTTTGAAAGCATTTCTGCAAAACAACTGAATAGCATCTTTATGATCTAATTCTTGGACTTGGTAAACATCATCTACTCCATGTGTCCTCAATATATGTTGATCCCTAGAAATTATGATGATTCTACTACCACCACCTAGGCATTCACGTAAGAGAGTATCTCTACTCCCAGTAAACATCTTTAGCTGTCCAACTTGATCAACATTATCAAAAACTATAAGCGCCCTTGCATGGCGTAGCCTAGTCCATAACAAACATGTTCCCTCAGATACATTGCAAATCTCTAGATTTTTTTCATTTAGAGATTGCAAAAGTAACTGCTTTTGTACACCTAATGTACTAGAATCTCGATAAATTTTGCTTACATCATCAATAAAACAGTGTAAATCATATTGATGAGAGATTCTTTCATATAAAGCACGAACAAGAGTTGTCTTTCCTATTCCACCCATCCCACTAATTCCGACAACTCGAACATCTTTAACTGACCTCAAATGTAGAAGCTCTTCTAATTCTTCAACACGAGATTTCATCCCAACTAGCTTATCATTTGGAAGACTTGAAAATTTGTGACCCAGTATATTTGTTATATTTTCAACAATTTCTTCAATCTGTGGATATTGTGGCCTAAAAATTTATAAAAAATGAAGAATGGAAAAACATCAACCAAGAGAAAAAAAACAGCATGTACATGCATTAAGCCTGTATACATTTCCCACCCAATTTACATGTTAGCTCTTCAACCTCATGTTTAAAAAGGGCTAATAAATTGGAGAAAACCACAAGTAAGTACTGATGAAATATATAACCAAGTGCATATATATATATAACAAATTAAGATCCTTCATAAAATGAGAGAGATTACTTATTTGGAATGTCCCAACCAGAGAGATTCATCAAATGAGAAAGGATTACTTACTTATTTCGGATATCCCAACCAGAGAAATTGGCCACTCGTGTGAGAGCTTCTTTCCATCTCTGCACTTCCTTCATCCTCTCCTTATCTTTTTTGAACCTTTCTTCATGTTCAACAAAGGCTTTCTCATAATATCCACTCTGTTTTCGCACCTCCGAAGGATCGACATCATAAAAAATAGGCAGAACATGTCTTGGTGATGTTTGAACACAATTGCAGATCTGTGCTAGTTCACACAAGCACCAAGTTGAGGAAGCATAGTTCTGTGAGAAGACGACAATGAAAATGCGAGACCCATGAATGGCTTGAAGCAGCTCAGGTGCTATGGATTCACCTTTGTTGAGATGTGTATCATCTTTGAAGGCATCAATGGCTTTTCTGCGGAGAGCTTGAAAAAGAAAATCAGTGAAGCTATTGCGTGTGTCTTCACCACGGAAGCTCACAAACACATCATATGTCCTCATGGCGTTAGATGAAGAAGAGCTGCGTTGGATGAGGCTGTTAGAAGCCATCTTGTGTTAGTAGTATAACTGTGAAGGTGCAAAGGAAGTACAAGTGTTTCTGGATTTAAACAAAGTCTTTGGGCCTTGTTTCTTGGCAGTTTCTCTCTTAATTAAGAAGCTTCGGACGAAATTAGGTTGTGCAGTTTTCATTTCACTTTCCCAAAACGCCCCATGTTGCTTCCTGTGCAGTCAAGTTGGCTTCACTTTTCCATTGCCCTTGTTCAACGTTGCTTCCTCTCACTCCGTGGTGAAAAGTTGGCTTGACTTTTCAACCCCTGTTATAAAGCTAATATGAACACAATTTATTTTTTCATTGCTTGTTTTTTCCACGAAGAGAAAAAGTTAAAGATAACGTGTCTTGCGGTTTGGGCGTTCAGGACATGATGCAGTTTTAACTGATTATTTTATCGGCAGAAAGATAGTTATGCATGGTTGCCCGCATTATTTTTTTAAATAAGACCCTAAATTTGAAATATTATAATAAGCCATCCTCAACTTGATTCTTCGTTGATATAATAGCCAAACCCAACAACATCATTTCTCAAAATTAAGCTAGCATTATTTAAATCTCCTCCATTTGCATTATTTAAACCAAGCTGACAAGGTAAAGCCAGCTGCTTCACAGTTCACACATTTTATGAATAATATAAAGAACTACATCTACCTGCTCCTGAGTACTTTCCGTGGACCTCTTAGTGCTGGCTTTTTCTACAGAACAATGTTTTCCTTAGATTTTAGATTTAAGTGTACAGAATGAAAAGTTTTGGGACTATTGATCATTTATGTATATGCTCTCAGAAGGAGATATTGATATCACTTTCAAGGTGAGTATCTCTGAAAGGGGATGGCAGAATTTAGAAGTTTGTAATTTCAAAGAAAATCGTAAATCTCACAATCAACAAATGCTGCAGATCAAGAAATTATAATTTGGTAACTCCAATGAAATCGAGAAAAAGATGTTATTGTAGCTAGTAGGCTGGTGGAACATAAGAAACATAAATCCAAAATAGTGTTAAAATTGGCAGTAAATATAGGCCTATTGGCATTCAACAAGCTACCTTACAAAACTTTTGAAGAAATAGAAGGGAAGTAAAAAAGAAGGAATTTTTAGTGTACATCTGAATGCTCAAGCCTATGATTACACCATTTCAGCTATAACTTCTCCTGCTCCTCTATGATGTTGAAGATAGTGTTGAGTTATTTTTAGGCTCCCAACTATGTGGACAAAAGCCCAATACTCTCAAGCTCGCTAGGTCTCTCTTTATAAGAGGATAAGGGGTCGGATTGGGAGATAGAGAAAGAGTGGATTTTCACAAGGCAAAAGAGATAATAGAGAGAGAGAAAGAGAGAAAGAAGGTGTTTTGTTTTCATCTCAACACAGAAACATCTCAATTTTGTGGGTTCTTTACTTTCTTGTTCCTTCATCTTGTTCCTTCATCTTGTTCCTTCATCTTATTCTTCATCTACAAGTTTTGTTTGCTTGCTTGTGCTGGTTGGTTGTATGAACAAATATTGTTCTTGACCTTAACACTCTTGTATCCTTATTTGATCATAGTGGACTGATTTTTTTGGTCTGAACGACTCGTAGTTTTTACCTTTCATGTTGAGAGGGTTTTTCCACGTTAAAAGGGTTTTTCCACGTTATCCACGTTAAAAATATTGGTGTCTCTTACGTGATTCTTCTCATTATTACTATCATCCTTAGAGATTCTTGCTAGTTAAGGGAATTTATATCCGCTGCGTTGTGGCATCATTGCATGTGCCTTATTGTTTTTCCCCATCAGATAGTATATAGATAGCATCCTAGTGAGCAAAAAGGGGATGTGAAATTACTTTATTTAAGAGGCCAGCCTCTAGCAATAAAGTTATCAAGGAGAAATATGAAATGAACTGGTAGGAGAGTAAACCAACTATATGCATCCATTTCACCCACTGTTTAACTATAAAAGTGGTTGAACCAATGTAACCATGATCCAGAGATTTCGTCAGTCCAATCATCAATTCAGTTTTGAAATATTGCAGCAGAAATTGTGTTGGGGGATGTCACCTTTCTCTTTTCTTTCAACTCTTTTCTTATGAATAGAAATTAGAAATCCTTAAGCCAAGCCAAGGCCACAAATATGTCAGAAGACGGGACAATGACTATACAGATCGAATCTTAATCAGATTCTATTTGTATATGTCTTGAAAGGAGAAAACAAAGGTATAGTGACTCTTTATGCATCAAAATTTTTTAACTCACTTTGTTCTTGTTCCTTGGTTTGACTTCCTGATTAATAGGTTGACTGATATGAGGAATACTTTTTTTTTTTTTTTTACTTCTGTTCAAGCTAACATGAGTAATATGACTAGAATAAAACTTAATTAGAATGTTATACATCAGCACAACCAGTAAAGAGCCAAAAGAAACCAGAATATTGTATGTCAAAATATGGATTCAGAAACAACAAAAGCATAAAGCAGCCATAGTATTACATGTCTAAATATGGATTTGGATACACTAAAAGCATATACCAGTTATAGAAATCCATTAGCTTTGTATCTTTTACAAAATAGACAAAACAAGCATCAGTTGCCCTTTATTTGACTTCCTGATTCTTGATTTGGCAACATCCTTTCTCCATTTTTCTGATGATATATCCTTTGTTCCTTTGCTTCATTTTCCTTGATTTCTTTCCTGATTTTGTTCATTACCAAAAAACTTATGCTTCTGAACCAATGGATTTCTGCCATGCATCATAGTTATATTTGATAGTTCTAGATCCTGTTTATATACCCAACGATACCTGTATTTCTTCACCTTAACATGACATTCTGAGTTGAGAGGCAGATCAAATTCCAATTTCAGGAAACCATCGCAAGGTGTGCCCTGGTAAAGACATGCTTTCATGAATTGTCTTCGACTGACAAAGAATAGCCATACGTGATCTGATTCACTTGATACTCGTTTTACATAAAGATTGTCCAACATAAAAAAAAGAAAAGAAAAACATTTTGGAAAATCCATTTCTGTAACTCTTCCATGACGTACCACGAATACTGCACAATACGCAACGCCAATCCAATTATTGTCATGCATAACAGGAGATGCATCTATGCTCATGTAACTGTCCATGCTCACGTGCTGATTGTTGAACCACCTTGGTATTTCACTTCCAGGAGTAACACTATGAATAAATACTTCTCCCCTCCTTGGGTGATTAAGAATTTGGGATTGGTGGAGCACCTGCTACCACAGACACAGCTATATGTTAGTTCCTGATTCTTACACACACAAGGGCAGAGAAAGATATGAGAGGAGGAAGGAAGGATCATGCACCTGAACATTTCGTATCATCCATGAAAAACACATGCTAGTGCAACATTCTCTTGCCACTAATTCAGGGCAGTTGTAAACGTATAATCCCGGATTTATCAATTCCCCCATGCAAGGTGGTGACAGGAAGTCAATTCGTGAAGGGAGCTCAGACAAATATTTCAACTGCTTGCAATGTTGTAACCTCAAAATGAACAATTTTGAAAGCTCCTTGAGGTTGGGAAGTGTAGCAAAACTGTTTCCACTTAAATCTAGGATTTCTAAGCAACTTAAATTCCCAATAGCATCAGGAATTTGAAGTAAATTGCAAAAACTTAGATCAAGGCTATGCAGAGATGGGAAAATTGGCGAGGGAGGCAATAAACAAATAACTGAATCATTATGGGCTCTGGAATAGGAAGATGCTGATTGGGAATGAATATGAACTTCACCTATATTAAGCTTCTTCAAATTCTGTGCATCCCTTGGTTCATCTAATATCTGTATGTTATACAATTTTGAACAGCCGGAGAGATACAAATATTTAAGAAAATTGAGGCCCAAAATGCTATTGGGTAAGCTTACTAGATTTTTGCATTTTCCCAAATTCAAAAGAGTAAGCTTTCTTAAAAGACCAATGAATGGATCGATCTGCCTTAATTGTATACATCCTTTGAGATTTATCCCTTCAAGATTTAGGGCCTCTCTAATATCTGGCATCTCAATTAGATTTTTGGAGTAACAGAGATCCAAATCTCTCAAATTGGGTAGAGGCTGCAGTGAATGGAAAATATTAGGAGACAAAGTTAACAATGACATTCGATTATTTGATTATTTAAAGAAAAACAAATAGAAAAAAAAATTGACTCTACCTTTGTAACTTCCCAAAGTTGTTTGATGTTGCTGCAGGGCAGGCACAACTGCACAAGACTGTCCGGCTGAAAACTTTGGGGCAAATACTCAAAGGGATAATATTCCCAATTAATATATCCTAATTCATTGGAAAGATAATCGACTCTTCCTGCAAATTTCATTCCTATAAGTGTGAGCAACTTAAGGTGTCTCATTTTTGATAGAGCATCGACCCTTATTGTTTTCTCAGATATGTATGGATTATCAAGAACTATGGCTTCAAGATTTTCTGCTGCTTACAACATTGCAAAGAGGAAAGGTGTTAGATCTTTAGAACTATTTACAAATTCTAGAAAATGGAAATATAGGATTTTACGACCAAAAACTATTTTACCATATTGTCTAACATAACTTTTCGAAAATCTTCATAATCCCACAACCTACTCCACTTGCTTGGTTTCTTAGGGGATTTTTCTCTAACAATACACTTGCCCAAGTCACTCAGCAAGTGATGCATATGAACCCGACCATTCATCACGGTTATGAGTGATTTATCAATGAGAACTTGTAGGCCATATTCAGGATGAAATCCACGAAAATCTAGAATTTCCTTCACATATTCTTCTTCAGTACTGTAGAAGAAGCAAGCAATATCAAGAAATATTTCCTTCTCTATATCCTCCAACTCATCAAAACTTATTCGCAATACATCCATAATATTTTTACTTTTCTTTTCCCTTAACCTGGCCAAAGCACTTCTCCATTGTAAAACATCTCGACCAGACAAAGTTGAGCCCAGTATTTCAATTGCTAAGGGATGGCCTTCAACATGTGATAGCATGTCATTAGTCAACTGTTTATAATCACTCATAATATCATCACTTTTGAAAGCTTTTTTGCAAAACAACTGAAAAGCATCTTTGCAATTCAATGGCTGGACTAGGTAAATATCATCTACTCCATGTGTCTTCAATATTTGTTGATCCCTTGAAATTATAATGATTCTACTCCCTCCGCCTAAGCATTCACGTAACAGAGTATCTCTACTTCCTGTAAACATATTTAGCATTTCAACTTTATCAAGAACTATTAGTGCCCATGCACGGCGCAGTCTAGTCCATACCAAAAATGTTCCCTTGGATACATTGCAAATTTCTATACCTTTTTCATCTAGAGACTGAGAAAATAATTGCTTTTGTACACCTAATGTACCTGAACTTCCATAAATTTTGCTTACATCACCAATATAACAACAAAAATCATATTGATGAGAGATTCTTTCATATAAAGCACATGCAAGAGTTGTCTTTCCTATTTCTAATATCCCAACCAGAGAGATTGGCCACTCGAGTCATAGCTTCTCTCCATCTTTGCACTTCCTCCATTTTTTCTTTATCTTCTCTGAACCTTTCTTCATGCTTGGCAAAGGCTTTCCCATAATATTCGCTTTGTTTTCGCACCTCTGATGAATCAACATCATAAAAAATAGGCAGAACACGTGTTTGAGATGTTTCAAAGCAATTGAAGATGTGTGCTAGTTCACGCAAGCACCAAGTTGCGGAAGCATAGTTCTTTGAGAAGACCACAACAAAAATGCGAGACCCTTCAATGGCTTGTAGCAGCTCCGGTGCTATGGATTCGCCTTTCTTGATATCTGCATCATCTTTGAAGGCATCAATGCCTTTTCTACGCAGAGCTTCAAAAAGAAAACCAGTGAAGTTGTTTGCGTGTGTCTTCACCACAGAAGCTCACAAACACATCATATGTCCTCATGGCGTGAGATGAAGAAGAGCTGCATTGGATGATGCTGTTAGAAGCCATCGTGTGTTAGTGGTATCACTGTGAAGGTGCAAAGGAAGGACGAGTGTTTGTGGATACAAATAAATCGTGGGCAATGAAGAAATATAAAGGGACCAAAGGGTAACGCTTCTTCAACTTTTTATTTATATGATGCCAAAATTATCGCACTTTATGTTTCTACTTTCTTTTCTGCAAAGCTATTGTAATTGTATAAAAGCCCTTGATTGCGGTTTCAGCCTTGTTTCTTGGCACCTTCTCTGTTAATGAAGAACCTTGGGACGATATTAAATTGAGACAGTTTTCACACTTTTCCATAACGTCCACGTTGCTTCCTGTTCGGTCAATTTGGCTTCACTTTTTCACTTTATTACAAACTTAATAATATATGAACACACTTTACTTTTCCATTGCTTTGTTTTTTCCACCCAAAAAAATAAGTTCATCCGTGTCTTATGGTTTGTGTGAAATCAGATGCTGCAGTTAGTGGCGAAAATATACCTATACATATTTTGAACGAATTTCATTTCTTTTCCTATTTGACAATAGTCTCACGGTCCATAGCAAATGGAAGTTTATAATATATATCCATTCAGGAGGGAACCCGTATCAATGCATCAACCGAATTTCAATCTCATACAATGCAAGAGGTAAGACAAGGATGTTAAAATTCTAAGATAAGTGTTAGAATTTTTTTTGTTTGTTCTTTTATTGAATCGTATATTCTATTTTATTAAAATAGGAGTGGAATTAATGTATGACTTAACATATTTTCTTTGAATCCAATTTTAGGAGGTGGTCTAATTTTTTCTTTGAGAATCATCATGTATTTATATATTTCTTTACATAAGCCCAATATACAACTATGCTGGTTCAGTGTAGGACCTTAAACAAGTGTGATGGTTCAGTGTAGGACTTAATAGACCTAATATTCATGATGGATGAATATTATGTTACTTGTCTATTTAAAGAATGATAGGATCTCCACTTGACTTCAAGTGCTCTATGACGGCATTATTCTACAAAAAATCAATATGTTGGGAGAGGGAGATCAAGAGGAAGCTGTTTTTCGTGAAATCAAAATTCTAATATTTGAATGATGTCTTCAAGTAAGCAAACGATACTAATATATATTAGTTGTTCTAAATTCTAGTATAAATCATTGTAATTCCTAACATTAGTACTAGAGTGGGTTATACTAGTTTTAGAACCCTAATATTTTCTTAATTTTACAATTTCTTGAAATGGTTAAGTTTTCACAAATTAGGATTTGGTAATTTAAGTATTTGTAATATAAAATTCTTGTTATCTTGGATCTTGATTCCTTTTCACAATTTTTTTCATCACATTAATTAATATTTTTTCATGAGAGTGAAATGTTATCGATCCTTGTGTTATTTCAAACAGTATATTTTCAATGATCATTTTTTGAACAATTACCTTTTTTTTAAAGGTTACATCTTAATTTGATAAACCAAAAAAAGATGTTTGATCCTTTTCTTTATTTATTTATTTATATATATATATATATAAAAGGAAATTAGGATCATAGAATTTTTCCTCGAATTAAGTTCCTTAGTAATATATGTTTTATAACATTATATTATTGTGTATATATGTGTTTAGTATAATTTGATGTAAAATTATATGTTTCATTGCTATATATGATTGATGTTGATAGAAAATTAGTGCTGAACAAATAAATTTTTGTTTTGGGACAAATCGATCCCTATTGGGAGCTCTATTAATTGAATAATAAGTATATTTGACTATAATGAGTCATTTATAAAATTAGTATAGTTACCGATTATTTTTTTAAATATTGGGACATTGTGTCATTTAAATTAATTATTTAGGTTAATCACCCACAAGGATTAATTCATTGGTTAATTATTTTGTGAGATATGTTAGGGATTAATTTAACAGTAAATCCTTCCACCCACAGGTGTTGGATTTTTGTAATTGTTGCTATCGTATAATATACTCTCTATCCATAGGAGAATTTGTATTATATGTTTTAACTCTTATTCTTACATGTTAAATTTTAAATGTTGGAACGTTGTGTCATTTAAATTAACTTTTGAGTCAACTTACGCAACTTGGTGTTAATTCATTTATTAATTTATTGTGGCATGTTGGGATGAGTTTGACAATAAAAATAAAATTCTTTCACCTACAAATGTTGAATTTTTGTAACTTTTATTATTATATAATATATTCTCCAGCGCAGGAGCATTTGTATTATATCTTTCAAGTTCCTTTTCTTTAACGGTTGTTAGTATTATTGTTTACCCAAGTTATTAATAATTTCTTCTACTCTTTTTTAGCTCCGATTTTTTTTTCTTTAATGCACATTATCAACCATAATAAGTTCTTAATTATAAATAGTTATAACAGACAAAATGATAACATTGTGTTTATCATTATCTATTGAATGTTTGAAACAATTATGATTGTATAATATTAATATTTTTCACTCCGGATGTAATTATATGATATGAATAAACCTTTTGAATTTAGATAAGTTGTTATATGTAATAATTATGATATGAAAATTCAAGATACTATCATAAAATAATTATAATATTTCTTTTTTAAATTTTTTTAGGCTTTTAAAGCATAATAATGTAGAGAGAAATTTTACATGCAATCATTTCTAAGATTATATTTGCCAACAAAAATCATATTTCTTTTAAATTGTGTTTTAATGTGATTTTTCACTTACATTTGGTACTTGCAAGAGCATATAATTTATTATTTGACATTCATTAAGTAAATATGAACTTAAGATACTTGTTTTGGCAAGGTGGTGTGTTGGTATAAGTTCAAGAAAAATTATATATTAATATATCATGATTTGTTCATGTATAAAGCTTGGTGAACAACTCGTCAAATAAGGAAACCATCTTTTCTCTCAAACTATGTCATGGAAAGCTATGATGCACACTATTTTCTAACTGAAGAAGGGGAATCGCCAACATTTCAAGAGGCTTTGAGGAGTTCATATGCATATCTATGGATGACAACAATGCAAGAAGAAATGGAAGTCTTACATAGAAATGGAAGCCTTACATAGAAATAAGCCATGGAAACTTGTTGAACTTTCAAAAGGTCGAAAAGTCGTTGGTAGTAAATGGGTTTACAAGATCAAATGAGATGACAATGATTAAGTGGAACAATATTGTGCAACATTGGTGGTGAAAGGACATGCTAAAAAATAAGATATTGACTTTAATGAGATAGTCTCACCAGTTGTTAGATTGACCACTATCATAGTTGTTTTGCCTATGTATGTTGCATTTGACTTGCATCTTCAGCAACTAGATCTAAAGACTGCTTTTCTCCATGGAGAACTTGAAGAGATATATATGTTCCAACTAGAAGACTTTAAAGAACAAGGAAAAGAAAACTTGGTTTGCAAGTTAACCAAATCTTTGTACGGTCTAAAATAGGCTCCAAGATGTTGGTACAAGAGATTTGATTTCTTCATTATTAGCCTTGATTGCAATAGATTGAGTTTAGACCATTGTACTTACTATAATAGGTTTGATGATGATGATTTCATCATTTTGTTGTTGTTTGTGAATGACATGTTTGTGGATGACATGTTTGTGGTAAGCCCCAACAAATATTGAATTGAAGAATTGAAGGCATAATTGGCTAAGGAGTTTGATATGAAGGACTTCGGACTAGTAAAAAAGATTTTAGGGATGCAAATCCATCGAGATAGAAAAGATAGGAATATTTGACTTTCTCAAAAGAATTACTTATAGAAGGTCTTGTGGCGCTTCAACATGAAAGATTGCAAGCCAATCTCTACCCTACTTCTTATCAATTATAAAGTATCCTCGAGTATGTCTCCTAGCAATGAAGCAAAAAGGATGGAAATGTCTCGAGTACCATATGCATCAGCAGTGGGATGACTCATGTATGTCATGATTTGTACAAAACTAGACATTGCACAAGTAGTAAGTGTTAGTAGATTCATGGAAAATCTTGGTAGATAACATTAGGATGAGGATCCTTAGATACATCAAAAGGACCTCAAGTGTTGCATTTTTTTTTGAAGGATTAGAGGTTTTTGTTGGGGTTATGTCAATTCAAATTTTGCAGGTAATCTTGATAAAAGAAAATTTAATACTAGCTATGTGTTTACACTTGCAAAAGGGGTGGTAAATTGATTACCCAAGTTACAGATTGTTGTATCTTTATCTATGACAAAGGCTAAATATATGGTAGCTATTCAAGCATGCAAGGAAACTATTTGGATTCAAATGTTAATGGAAGAACTTAGGCACAAGCAGTAGAAGATTTTTGTGTATTGTAACAGTTAAAGCGCTTTTCACATTGCAAGGAATCCAGCCATTCCATGGCAAAACACGTAAGTGTTTGATACCACTTTGTGAAAGGAGTAGTAGAGGAAGGAAGTATAGACATGCAAAAGATTCACACCAAAGATAACCTAGTAGATATTATGATAAAGTCAATCAATACAAGAGTGTTTATATGGTGTCAATCCTCTTGTGGCCTGTCAAAAATGTAAGTAACAAGAAATTGGCAAGGTAGAGAGATTTTTTTAAAGCTTACAAAAGTAGCATTAAGTGGGAGATTGTAAAGTTGTGGAATGTAAAGCCACCTCTGTGGCATAGAAGTAAAAAAAGGTATGTAGAAAAATTTACCTCTACATACACAAGGCCTATAAAAATTGGTTAAAGGGTAGAAATTTTAACCATACATTTAATGTTTTACCACACATCCTTTGTTATAAATAGCAGCCCCTTCCACGAGCTATCCCATCCAAGAGAGAATCTTATATTGTAGTCTAAGTGTTTCTCTTATTTTATAAAGAGAGATGTATTCTCCTATTATAAGAGAAAGTGTGTAATTTTTCTCTCTTTGTATTTAGAGAGGTTGTAATTGTTCTTCTACTTAATGAAAATATTTATTTAGTCCTGCCTATGATTTTTTCCTTATCATTTAAGGGCTTTTCACATTAAAATATTGTATGTCAATTCCTATTTTCTCAACTCTAATTTTAGTTGTATTTTATTATTCTATCATTCTGATACCTAAAATATGTAAACGTTCAAAGGTGTTTGTATATGTATCTATGTATATTCTCATACAAGATGCAAAAGAATTGGTTTGTTTAGGTGTTAGATAGCTATTAGTTATCAATCTATTAGTAGTTAGAATTAATTTGTTAATTAGTTAGTTGTTGAAATTCATTAGTTTGTTGGGTTGAGATAATTAGAGAAATAAGATATGTTGACTATAAATAAGAGGGGAGGTGAAAAGAGAAAATATCTTGTCAATTGAGAAAAGTGTGACCTTTGGACATTAGGAGGTGTAGATCCTCGAAGTTCTACAGTATTCATTTTTGTTAAGCGAGGATTACTTCTTTATTCTTTCTAATAAAATACCAAGTTTCTATCAATAGGTATGTGTTCATCTAAAATAGGATTGTCTGATGTTTTCAGGTACTCATTATTTGACCTCCATCCTTTCTTTCATGTGTGTCTATGTAGCATTACCATGATGTTATTCTTTTTGGTTCAGTCATGATGTTTTGGTTAAGAGCCTTAGTTTTTGTTTATATTTCTTATTCTTTGAGTAGCCTTACATATTATTGTTTTTATTCTGAGTTTCATTTCCAAGGACATGACTACAATTAGGATTTGTTTGGATAAACTTCTCTATAACTACTTATAGGAGGAAAAAATTAGAAAAAAATAAAATAAAATAAGATTCTCCATAAGTTAAAATTAGTTTATGTATAAGTTAAAATCAATTTTTAGAAAAATTGATATGAGAGAACTTTTACATATTATCTTATGTATAAGCTAATTTTAATTTATGGATAAATTTATTTTACTTTTTTTTTATTTTTCTTTTTATATGTTCTTATGGAGAAATTTATACAGATAAACCCTTAATGTCATTATGATCCGTCATGTTAGCCATGATAGGTAACTAATCTAAATTCGTTATAGCATAGCCTATTCAACTTCACAGTTTTTTTTTTTTTTAAACGACATGAGGTTTATGATTCCAAGCTAATAAGCGAATTTGCAAAAGAAGACTGTCCTTTACAAATGATAGAGAACAAAATAAGGGGAATTTCAAGTATTTGATTACTGGTTAAAATAGAAATTTTATATTTAGTTGTATGAAATTTATTCTAGATTTACAAAGAACAATGTTACTCGTACATTAATTTTATCCAACAAATTTTACGAGAGATGGTAAGAGAAGAGAGAGAAGTATTAGTAAGATACCTGATTTGATAGAAAAAGATGGAAAGAAAAAATATAATACCATTCTACAGTGATTTGCAAATATAACAATCATCTAATTCTTATTTGATATTTAATTTTCCTTTTTTCCTTTATATACTGATGAACTATAACCCTGGTGTGTGCATAATCTACCTTTTCCTATTGTGATCTTCATTTCCTCTTTCTTTTGTTTTGTCCCCAATAATATAGCTCAATTTCCCTTTTCATTTCATCCTGTACTGAATCATTGAGCATGTTTCTATCAGCTTCATATACAAAACCAAAATTTTCTATTGTTTTGGCAGGTATTATTCAATGTATGGTCATGTGGAAAAACTTGCAAGGGAAATGGTGCTCGGAGTAAATTCTGTAGAGGTTGCTCAGGGCTACCTGTGGCAGGTATGTATCTTTGTTTCATTTATCACAACTCCTAATCCCATGCATTGTATTTATTCATAGCATAAAATTGCAAACAATAAGCAACTACAACTCCAGAGCTTAGCCTTAATCCTCTGCCTCTATGGAGCAGATAAATTTCTTGAAAATAATCTGCATGCATTACCCCAGTTGCAGTGGTTCTACTTTAGGTTGATAAATAGTTTTAAACATAATATCATTGTTGCTGCCATCTGATGTGACTGTCACAAAGTTAGATTGAAATTTTCTGCTGGCTTGGTTCCTTCACTATAACCATATTTTACAATGGCCTTTACTTTTCTAATAATTCCATGTCCTTAGCTTTGCTATATGTTGTAGTGCCTGTTTGTTTTAGGTCCAAAATCAATTTTTCATGCCATAACGCGATGTAACACAAAATATGTGACCGAAATTAAAATTTGGACACACATTTCAATCCCGTTCAATGATTCAAAATCAATTCTATCAAAATTTAAAACAAAGTCACATAGTCTTTGAATAAGACTCACAAATTAGCTCTTGCTAAATTTTAGAAGGGGTGCAAAAACCTGTTTTACATTTTTTTTCATGAAGGGAAGTAAGCATTTGGTTTTAGTTTTCTTTCTAAGGAAAAAGGAGGTGCAGTGCTGACTTTAATGAACCTATGATCAGGTACCTGAGACACTTCCAACTGAGGAGCATATTAGGTGCAGAGCAACACTCAAGAGTGATGTACCAATCATTGAACCAATTCAACTGTTTGAGGCAGATGGTTTTGTATTTGGCTTCCCGACAAGGTTTGGAATGATGGCTGATGAGTTTAAGACGTTCCTAGATACAACTCACTTGCTATGGAAAGTACTATTGCTTGTAGGCAAGCCTGCTAGAATCCTCTACAGCACCAGTTCCCAAAGTGGTGGACAAGAGACTACACCGTAAGACCCTCTATCTTAATGTAGTTTCTTAATCAATTCCTATGATATGATGACTGAAATATTGTTGTTGGAAATTTAAGGGAATTCCTCTTAAGCATAGAAAGCCTCTTCTTTTCCAACAATTTGATGTCATGTATGACTTGAGGAACAAAACATGTTAGGATAAGGGTATGTTTGGATAAACTTCTCCATAAACACTTATAAGAGGAGAAAATAGAAAGAAAAAATGAAATAAACTTCTTCATAAGCTAAAATTAGTTTATGAGTTTATATGTAAGTTAATTTATAAAAACTCTCTCATGTTAGCTTATTCAAAAAATAATTTTAACTTAACTTACGAAGAAACTTATTTTATTTTTTCTTCATATTTTTTCTTCCAATAATATCTTACCATTATGGGCTAATGGTAAGAAAAGTGTGGAATCTATTATGACAGGTGATGAATGATATATGTTCCAATAGGAAACACATTTAGTCCTGAAATGTTTGAGATGAAAGAGGTGAAAGGTGGAAGTCCTTATGGTGCAGGAACTTACACTAGTGATGGCTCTAGACAACCAACCAAACTCGAATTGGAGCAAGCATTCCACCAAGGGAGTAACATGGCCACCATCGCAAAGCAGCTCAAGGAAGATGTTAACCCAATTTTTGGTCTACTTAATAGAGAAAATTGAGTTATATTCTCTGTGCTTGCAATTTTCTTTTATCAGAAGCAAATTCTCTGTATTGAATTATATTATTGTGTTGTTGATACACAGGTCATTGATATTTGCTATTGTGAAGTTTGTTTGTCTTTTTCTTTGGTTTTAGGCTTAGAAAACACTTGTTCCCTTTTCTTGTAATCCCCCTTTTATGAATGTTGGTGCCAACCAACAAGAACATATACATTGAGACATGACAAAAATTGCATAGTTTGAGGGAATTAAACTAGTCTATAATGTGTTATACGTGTATGCAGAAAGCCACTTAATTTTTCCTCAGCACATTGAAAAGATACATAGTTAATAAACAGAAAAATTAAAATGAAAGTTGCAGCCGCTGATATTGGTTATTGGTTATATATACTATTCAAATGTTACATAAAGCAAATGCATTCTGGACCCGTTCAGATAAACTTTTCCATTAGCATTTATAAAGTAAAAAATAAGTTAAAAAAATAAAATAAACTTCTCAAGTAAAACTAACTTATATATAAGTTAAACATAACATGAGAGACTAGCTTATATATAAGTTAAAAATAACATGAGAAAATTTTTACAAATTAGTTTATGAATGTTAATTTTAGTTAGAAATTTATTTTATTTTTCCATCATATTTTCTTATGTAAGTGTTTAAGAAAAAATTTATACCAACAAGCTCAATGTGTGAAATGGAAAAAACAAAGCCAATTTTATAGGGTAAGCCTACTTTACCATGCAGTATACACCTTCATGTCCTTCATATAGATATTTATGATGTTACATAGTTTTTAAAGTTAATATTGATTCTAAGACAGTTTGGCTCTTTCAATATCTACCCCATGAAACTCGCACCTTCTCCCACCACTACTAGCAGATTCATTTTGGTTAATTTTGTCATAAGTTCCCCTCTGCATATGTTCTCTTCTCACATGCACTGTATTGCAAGTCCTTCTTAAACCTACAAATATAAGCATGATTTAATTTTTATGTAATTCATTTTTTTTAAAATTTCTTTGGGAAAACTATGCACACACACATCTATATTTATATAATTGAAAGATTACTGATTAGACAGTCCATGCGACATAAGTAGGCACACAAAGAAGAGAAATATTCTGATACACATTGCTTTTTCTTTCCCTTTGATATGAAAAAAAATCCAGTGTGATTCTCAAAGCTTTTTCGTATTCTTGTCCATTTTTTCCCTTCCTATCATTGGTTTCTGTCTAATTTTCTAGCTTTGCGGTATCCAATTCCACCGTTTCTTAGCAAAAGTTGCCTACCCTCATATCTTTTCTCAACTAGCAAAGCCACACTCTTGAATTCTAGCAGCAAATTTTTCTTTTTTTTTTTTTTTTTTTTTTTCTCTTTTTCTGGATTCCAGTGACACGGTCCTTTTCAAACATGATGAAGTAGACCAGACATACACATGACTAGCTCAGAAAACTTGGAATGGAATCTGCAGAAAAGTTATTTGTGGACAGTATAACTAGAGCATGTTTGGATTAGATATTTTTTTTCCAACACTTTAGTTTGATTGATGGATAAAGAACTGATGGAGAGCTACTGTTCAAGCATGTTTGGCAATTTATTAGATCATAATCTTTAATTATAATTTTATCAAAAAGAAATAACTAATAAGTAGTCTCGAATTCCAACTGGAATATAGAGTTATATTAAATATTTTAGGAAAAATTTTATCATTCATATTAATGTTACTTATTTAAACATAATTGTCTCGCACCAAAAATATGGTCTTTTACAAAAAAAAAAAACAAACAAAGAAAATCAACTTTTTTATAATAAGTAAAATTTTAAATACAAATCACCTATTATAAATAAAATTTTACCTTTTTTGTATTTTACTATAAAAAATCATTTTTTAGCCAATTCAAACAAAAATATATCTTAAAATCACTTTTCATCTAATATATACAAATATAAAATTTATTCCTATAATTGATTGTAACAATAATTGATTATATCTATTATCAATTATTGAAATAATTTGTTTTCACCGTAGTGATTAGATGAACTTATTGCTCTTTTCTCTACTCAAGTGCTTATATAAATGCTATACATTATTAGAGTAGAGAAGTGAAAGTTAAGCAAATGTATGTCTCAAGAGTTGCAATGGATGCCACAAAAAGTTGAGAAAAGGGATAGGAATTATGGAATCTATATAAAATTGATATAGGTACAAATAATTTGAAGATTCTATTCCTCCTCTCTTTTGGTCCATGTACTCTGGTATCTACGAAATTCATTGATTAGCAATCATGTTTTAGCATTATGCGACAGAAATTATTAAAAACAATGAAACAATATTTCTTAAATCACCTAAAGAACAAAACAGCTCCAAAATAATGAAAAAAATAAACTTATTATTATTGCTCTTGAGTGGCATATTCATGAGAAAAAGGTGCTACAGAGTAAAGAAGATGCCCTTCAAACGGTTAGAAAAACTATATTTAATTTAGCAATTCTTTTCAAGATGAATGTGCTCAATATACGGTTCATTATGTACCTTATTATATATAATTATTACTCCACTCTAATGCAATTGGAGAAGTATAAAGATGGTAACTAATTAACAAAACAGTTATTGCTGGTCCCCTCCCATGTCTGTTATTCACTTCCAACTTCTTCCAAACTATATACCTTTGTGCTAAATGCTTTCCACATAAATAAGGGAATACCATATTCCTCTCATAATTTATATAAATTAAGAGTGGGAAGATTAACCGACATAAATTTGTTCTAAGTCAATCAATAATATCGAGTTTGAGACATATATAATATAATTACATTAAATATTAAAAAAAAGCATTTTATCTAACTTAAATAATATTATTTTCCATAAAAGATATAAGTGCTCTCTTATAAAAAATAATAATAATTGAATAAATTCTGGTTGATAGTGAGATAAGCCCTGAAAATATATAGTTAAATCATGTACGGCAGTTTCTAAGTGAAGACAAAAATGTGTAGAAAGTTAATTAGACTTGAATATAGGGTGGAGCCCCATGACAGACTAGCTTTGTTAACACAATAATGGCTAATGCTTAAATGCTTTATGTTTGAATTAGTTTATGATCTGATCTTGCTAGAGAAGTTTGAAAGTGAGATTTGGTAAAGTACTTTTTGAGCTGAAGATGCAATTCTCCCTGGCCCAAGACAAAATAGTTTATAATACTCTCTGGCCAATGAGGTCCTAGTCATAACAAGTGGTAAGGTCTGAAGATATGCCAATCTAGTATGTTTATAATTTTAATGTTGTGTAATTATATAAATGCCATTCAAGTATGCCCTTATGAATTTTGTTGTTATTATGTCTCAATTTTTTTTTAATATAATACATTGAAAAGAAGAATAGCATCAGGTCTGATCCCCAGCAACATTTTCCATACATTGTATTAAACCTTAGATGTAAGATTTGGAAAAACAAAAATCCTCACTCAACCACTCTATATAGATAAAGTAGTTTATTCATCAACCAAAAACAATAGGTGCGTTTATGGATTGATTTATTTTCAATAAATAATTATTTTATTGGCATTTTTTAAAAAATTAAAATGATTATCCCTTAAAAATTAAGCCGAAACAAATATGCCATAAATTAAATTAATTAAGTACATGCTTAGTAATTGATTATATTTTAAGGAGGGATCATTTCTATTTCAAATTAAAGTGTCATTAAATAATATTATATGAATGAAGATTAAAAATAAAAGTCATGTGATTTTTTAAAATAATTTTAATTTTGAATGAACAATTATATTGTTAATTTTTTTTTACTTTCAAATAAAAATAAAACTCTCACTAAATACATCTTAATTTTTGAGAAAAATCATTTTATAAATACTTCTTATAAAAATCTAAAAAAAAATCTTTATTAAGCGAATCCAGATACGTACTTATATAATCTGTACCAAAAAACAATACGTACTATTGACCTCAAAATTACTCTAACTAGATAATAAATTATAATCTAAGTTCAAAATTCTCTATTTATGTAGCAATTGAATTTCTTGCAGAGTTTTAATTCTAGAAATAAAAGGTGGGATGATTACGTATGCAGACGTCATTTAAAATATGGACCATCTCTAGAACTTTGCTGAGGATAAAAACATTTGTGGTTTTCTCTTCTTTTTACATGTGCTTCCAATAGAAGCCCCTCTATGTGACCATTCATTACAAAGCACAAAAGCATGTGTGCAAGCATCTCCAAGATATATATATTTATATATATAGTAAATGGAAAGATATAATTTGAACTCAATTTTGAAACAAAAACTGAAAGGGGCAGTGTGGGCCAGCCTCTGACTTCCACTTACATATTCTAAAGAAATAAACAAATCAAAAGTGAGATTTCCAATCAAATGACATATCCCACACTCACTCACTCTTCTATATTTCAATGATTCCTTCAAATTAGTTTTTTCTTTTCCTTGAACTAAAGCGGTACTAGTTCCAGCTCTATGCACAAAAATAACAAGAAGAAAAATTAATAAAGCTGCTTTATCTTCTTCTAACAACAATTTTCTATCTAGCTTAGACCAAGAACTTCCCTATATTCCGAAACTTAAATTTGTCACTCCTAATCACACCCCCTTGTGTGCATATATATAATTCTCCAATTATTACAACAACTTAAAATATATAATATTGTGCTCCAATGGTCCCAAAATTGGCCAAATTACCTTACCCTGCATCATTCTGCATGTAATGGTCCTTCTTGTGAAGGGTCATTTCCCTTTCTTCATTCCCTTTTTCCACCCTCTATATGGTTTTATTGTCTTTAATTTCCACCACAGCAGAACTAACTAACTTTACATATTTATGTGGCCTTCTCTCATGTTTCTCTTTTCCTTCATCTTATCATTCCCAACTTAGCCAGGTTTTGATAAGACACGATGTCCTAGTTGCTGAGTACTGCTTCCGTGCCACTTTTGCCACCCATTAATTAATTAAGCTATCTGTAAGTTCCTCCAAATGTCGGTGTCCAATACTCAACTGTGGGTTCGTGAGTCACTGGAAATGTACTAGAAACTGGCACCAAGCATAGCCCTCGGCTTCTAAGATCCTGCTTTGGACCCTCACATTCCTTCGATTTACCAGAACTCTGCAATTAAAACACAAACAATATTACATTATAAATTTTTCCCCTTAAATTTTAACCAAATTATAACCATTAACACATACTAGTTATTCTAATTATGTGCACAACAATAGATATATCCACTCACATTTAAATTTTACGTAATCTTGTTATGTATTAAAATTTTGTATCAACCTTTATTTTCATAAACATTTAGAAAATTTAATAAACTCAGTACACTAACTATCCTATTGTTATATTTATGATTAACTTTTTTTAGATAAAATTTTCTTTAATTATTTATTATAAAATAAAATAAAATAAAATAAACTTAACTCATAAGTTAAAATCAGCTATAGAAATTCTATCATTTAATTTATAAAAAAAGTTGAATATATTTTACATGTTTATTTTCTTCTGTTAGAAATATTTATAAAAAAATCTATCATAACGGAATCGTAGTTGTCACGAAAAATCTTTACATACAGTTATAGTATATTAAAATTCAACTCATAAATAAAAATGAAATTTAAGCATACGAAAAAAATTAACGTAAAAAGATTCATTTTCATTTTGCTGTTATATTTTAAGAAAAGGAAATGTATAGATATACGTATACTACCTGCTGATGCTGTATGGGAGCTCCACTTTTCATATATGGAGTGCTTAAAACCTATAAAAGAGAAAAGAAGCAAGATTAAAATTTCGGCAATATTTTAAGCTTTCTGAATAATTATATATTAATGGGAACTTAACGGTACTTACGGTGACTTGTTCATGGAGGAATTTGATATATTCAATGGCTTCAGAGAGCACTGACGCTGTATCAGTCTGACACACACATAACATAGCAAACAGATTTTAAAACTTCACATCAATAAACAACATTAGTACAATCACACATGCCATCATCTTATTTCGCTTTCTTATGTTTCATAAATACTCAGAGGAAATCATGGTCATCCACAAAAGAGATTAGAAAAGAATAGATGATTTTATCAGAAACTCACCTTTCCGAAAGGTGAAACCAATTGTTGGAGTGCAGTGATTCTGTCCCCCATCTTCTCTTTTCTCACCTAAGAAGATCACACAAGAGGTTCATATCCAATGTTTAAGGACTCAAAAACCGAAAAATATATAAAAGAAAAAGGTATATGATAAAGAATAAATAAAGATAGAGAAATTAAAGATAAAAAAGTTTAAAGCTAGCTTCCCTTCTTGTTAAAAGGTTAGTTGCACTTATTGTACCTTAAAAGCTGGCATAGGAGATGGGGTTTCGTTCCTAGGCCTTTTGGGTGGTGCCTCACTCCCACTTTTCTTCACAACACCACCCGATTCCCTAACTTCAGATATATTCTGCAAAACCATGGTGAACAAGGTAAAAAGAATAAAAAACATTAGACCTCAAATGCAGTAGTCCATCATTTCAACCCTAAGTAAAATATAAACTTCATTATATATGTATTTTTATTTTAATCAAACATAACTTACTTCTTTTTTTTGTGGTAAGCAAAAAATTTATTAAAATACTTAAATTGCATAAGACAGAAAGCAAAAAGATTCATTATTTATGTATTTAACCCAGAAAATAAGAGACATTCTCTTCAAAATTAATTTCTACTTAAATTTTATTTACTTATAATTCTTATAAGCAAAATAAAACTTTTTTTTACATATGTATACATTATTGTTATTAAATGTAAAGACTAAAAAACATTAAATAAGAACTAATTAAAACAAAAAGGTAAATACTTTTAGAGATTTAAAGTATATATTAACATATCATCATATCCTCATGGTATTATGATCTATCTGGATCGGCTTAGTAATGAAAGGTTTGTATAATTTACACGAGATCCTATATTTAAACTTCATCATCATTTTAAAGTAGAAAAAATATATATCATGGTGTTATATATTTAATTATATATATGTATGCAAAAATGTTATGCAATACCTTTGATTGTACATCGAAATTTGAGGTGGAGAAGGGGGGTTGCAAAGAGGGGATGAAGGTGGATCGAGAGTCCTTAATAGCAGGCTCAGAACTAGCGTTCCAAAAGGGAGCGTTGTTGGTGAAATGTAACTGGTTATTGGGTGGTTGTTTAGGAGGTGAAGCTCTTAAGAACTGAGGGACTTTAGACCAAGAAGGGACCAACTCAATGTTTGAGTTTAATCCATAGCTTGCTGGTGAGTAAGGAAAATTCATGGGACGATTCTCAAACGAACCACTACCTTGGTGGGGTTGTTGGTTATTGCTCTCAGGTCCCAAAAGTCCTTGCAATATTGAAGAAGGGTTGCCAACATAATCCATCTGAAAAGTACAAGGCAAACCTTGGCTTGTGACAGTGCTGTCCCCAGAGCTATATTGAGGACTAAACTGCGTTTGATCCAAGGAGAAACCCCTCTTGAATTCATTGCTTGATGACTCAGCACAAAACAGCTTTTCTGGCCTCCAATGAACTTGTTGATGATGTTGATGTTGATGTTGATGTTGATGATGATGAGATAACCCAATATTGCTATTCCCACTTTCCTGCTGAAAATTGGTGCCTGATGAGCTCAAATTCTCTTGCAACATCGACCTGAAACTGCCCTCTGAACCCTTCTCACCACGCCTATATCAAACACAAAATCAAAAGTCACAACCTCTTTTTTCCTTCATAAAAATTTCGGCCGCAATTTTTTACATCTACATAAAAATTTACGGTGAAACTACTGCTACTACAATTTAAAACCTTATTATTTTTATTCTCTTATGCGAAGACGGAATGGAATGAAAGGAGAGAAAGAGAAAAGGAAAACGAAAACGAAAGATCCAAAACTTTTTTTCTTTTTAATTTTTTAAGCTATTACTTTTGAGTAATAGTGTTGTTGAAGTCTTTGTCTTGACACGGACTACACTTACAGCTGCAAAGATGCTTGATTCCAGTCCATGGGTTGGGACGAGAGGCCCAAGCCCATCATGTGCAAGTTGGGGTCATTGGTGGAGGTGGCTGAGTCATGATGGGGTTGAACCTGAAGCTGCTTCTGGTCGTGGAAAACCACAGATGAAGAACCACCCGAGGCAGAGTTATCCATGGAAGAAGACCTCGCCATGTCATGTTGCCAACCGTAGTTTCCCATGTTGGTGAGGCCAGAAGATGAAGATTGAGATTCTCCACTCTCGAACCTCACGTTTCTCGCTGTTTCCCACCAGTTTCCACTCGCTTGGAATTGATCATCTGACATGGTTGATGGATGTTGTTGCTGTGTTGGCTGCTAATTCACTCCTCACATAAACATGAACATATGTGATGAAATTAAGGATGTTATACTATGATATGCTATGTCAGTTTGTGTTGTGTGTGTTGGTTGTGTTGGGGGTGTGATGTAATATGTGTGTGGTGTGGTGTGACCTGTGAAGGAGTAATAGAAATGAATGAATGGAAAACGGTTCAAAACTTTGGAGTATTTATATTGGGAGGTGAAGGGAGAAAAATGGGTTTGGTGAAGGAACGAGAACAAGAAAATAGAATGACAAGAAAAGAACAAATGAATTATATATCTAAATGTAATGAGAATAATTTTATATTTCAAAATAATACTAGGGATTTTTAGTCAAATTATTTTTTTTAAAAAATTAGATTCACTTTCTTTTTTCTCTGCATCAATGTTGGAGGGATCAAAATTCTCCTCTCTTTGAAATTGAATCAAAAAAAAAATGAAAAAAATCTATCCCTCTATTTTTTTTAACCAAATACTATGTGAATGTAAATAAATATTAATAAAAAGATAAAATAATCAAGTCCATTAAATATCTGTATAAAAAAACCCCAAAAGACATATATAGATTAAATTTTATTATATTAAGAAAATCAAAACTTTCAATAAAAACAGTGTGTAACTTGTTCGCCAACTTAAATTGTCGTGTGAGATCAGATATAATGCAGGATATTATGAAAAAAATCATGTTACTTAAAGAAATATAACTGTATAAGAACATAGTATCAAAAAATATTTTAAAAATAATTAAAATATAAAAAAAATATTATCATTTAATTGCATATTACTTTGTAAGATAAGTCTGTAACCTAATCTATTATCCCTAATCATAGAAAGGAAGGGCATGATAAAAATGTTATTAAAAATGTGATAATATTATTTAGAAAAAACTTCAAAAGGAAAATTTAAAACAAGAGATAAATAAAATATAAAATAATGAAATACAGAACACTTAAACAAATTATAATATCAAAATTAAAAAATATATTAAAAATTAAATACTGTTTAGTCTTGGATTGCGTCTCAAACAAGGCCCGATGGCAGCAACAGTGTAGAACTTGATAACGAAATTATACAATTTTCGAAAAATCTTGACGCTACTTATTACTACATGACAGTTGTTGCGCTTCATAACAGCGAATTCCTTTTTTCTTTTTTGCAAATATATAATTTAAAAATAAAATTTATATGGTCGAATCATCTTTTCAAACATTCTACATCTTTAAGAATTTCGTATAAAAAATATCTTATATTTTATTCCTAATTCTCTCAATAATTAAAAGAAAATATTAAAAATAAATATTCAATACCCTTATTGTTTGGGGGAGACGTGTTTTTTTATTTTTCTTTTTCTTAATCAAAACTGGGAATAATTTTACTCATTATTTAATTAAGCAAAAGGGCCTAGCAAGTAACGAGATAGGACAGAAGTGTGAAGACTGAAGACGCTCTGGCCTTTAACATAAACAAATTACGTTGCACAGAACCTAAAAATAAACAATAAAAGGTAAAGAATACGCTCTTGCCAATGATTATTTCCTGGCTTTGTGTGAGTTCACTTTCCTTCTTTCTTCACTTTTTCTTTGTTAACATAGTCTTTAATGATATTTTTATATATTTTATCAAAAATTATTTTTAGTTAAATTATTTCAAAGTCCTTATTGTTTCATTGAATTTTTGCAGCTTAATATTTTTTATACAACTTTTAATTTTGTTGAACTATATAACTTATAATTTTATTGTTTTTAATGAAGTCCTTGTATTTTAAAATATTTAAATAGGTTTATAATTGTTAAAAATTAAAAATGTTGGGACAACTACCCTATAATTTTGGTGAATAGCAGATAAAATTATTAGATAAATAAACTATGAAAGCTAACAAGTTTAGTTTGAGTATGCAAAAATCATGTAAAATGAATTAAATGTTATACCAACCTCCAAAGAAAGTCACCACTTCATATGAGAGGAACACAATCCTTATAGAATTGTTCTAAACCATGTAATTGATACTCTAAATACTCATCATTCCAAGATCAGCTGAAATTTCTCAATAGTTGCTTAAGATAGAACAAAGTTGAAAGTCAGCATTTATAAAGCATAGCACAATCTCAAGTATTTTGCTTGGCACAAAAGTGAATATAAAAAAATAGTTTTTTAGTATAATCTATCTGCACAAAAAATAAAAAGCTTCAGTTAAAATTACATATTTTGATATATTTGTCAATCTTAAAATAACAAAAGCAGTTTTTGTCATCTACTGATAAATTGATATTGTATATATTAATATTATGTTTTTCTTGGTAAATTTTTTAGTATTTTTTACATATATAAGGCATAATTCATCTTTTCTTGAAATTAATACAAAACATGTTCACAAGCATAAAAAGGAAAAAAAATATAACAAAAATCAATATTTTTTACCCAAAAAGAGAAAGCCACAAAAGACTAGCATGCACATGCAACTCCAAGCACGTGTATGCTCTCCCTAGAGACACACAACACGGTTGTGCAACTCCAAGCATGTTCATGTTCATTCTAGAATCGTACAACACGATTGTGCAACTTCAAGCATGCCTGTGCTCTCTCTAGAAATTGTCTAACATGTCTGTGTCAAACCTAGCATGCCCGTATACCTACATAAAAGACACGTAACACGATCGTGCTCAATTCTGCATGCTCATGCACCATCATCAATGGAAGACAGCATGACTATGTTCATCTCTGCATGCTCGTGCAATCCACCAAAAAGCCTCACTTCATGCCACTTCACATAGTATAAAAGGGGCAGCCAACGAGTTGAAGCGGTCATTTTCAGCACTCCACAGCACATTCTCTCCTACTTCCCCATCACTCCGATGTGTTTCTCGATTGTAAAGCTCTTTAAAGACACTAGAAGGCATTTGACAAGGCTAAAAGCATAGTACAACATGGAGGAGCAGAACTCCTAGCATTTGCAAATTTTTCTTTTTTTGTTTATTTATGTTTGCTTTAGTTTGCTTTTGTTTGCTTTTCTTTCATCATGTGTATGGGTAGTTAAATCTTTTTTAAGAGTTATGGTGTAGTTTATATTTAGAACCCTCAATTATTCTTTTGAATCCAATTTTTTGTTTTCATTTCCTTCTTTGCTTAAATTATCTTATTTCTTTAATATCCTTATTGCTCTGATATCACCTATTGCATGTTTAATCAATTAAATAGTGGAATTTGTACCTTAGTTAATTGATGGAATCATAAGATAAGTGAGTTTAGAAAAACTGAATGACCAACATCTTTCTCTAAACTTCTAATTCAATTAGTATTAATCTGCTTCTACATACCTAATACTTGCTTAAGTATACGTTTCTACATGACCAAATAGGGACCATCATAAGGCAAATAATATTAGGAGTACTGGACCAACGTCTCTTAATACAACCTAGAAGTAAAATCAATGACGTAAAGGAATAGGATAAAAAAGTTGCATGAAACTGAGGTTGAGATGGAAAAACATAAACGATACCCCGACCCTTAATTTAAAAAGATTAAATCCAATTCTTTTTTTTGTGTGAGTGTATGCTTTCTTTACTTCTCTACTTTATTTGCTCTTATTGTTCTTTTTATTACACAAACCCTTTCCAAAATTTATTGTCTAAACTACATAACAATTCTAAAAATCTGACACACTAGCCTTTGCGTACAATATTTGGATTCACGTCTTTATTACTGTTTTGATAGCTAATGTTTGCCCTTAAGTACATTCCAAATTGCATCACCTTTGGAATCAGCATCAACGTTTGTTTGCATTAAATAGGCATTAACTAGAGACTCAATATTTATATTTTTTCAATCACCCCTTTTAATTGAAAATTTGTTATGTCTCTCTATAAGTTTCAATTATATATATATAAGAGTAAATTTAATAGTTATTTTTCATATCTACCTTTGATTTTTCTGTTAATCAAACAACTCTAAAAAATAACTCATATTTAACCATTAGATTATACCAAAAAGAAATATGAGAATAAGCAGAAACTCTCTTAGAGATTCTTGGAGTCAATCTCTCTTTATATATAATAGTCCTACCTAACTCAAACAGGATTGTCCTTAGTGAAAAACATCTTAGTTATTTTATCTTAACTACCATTCTTTCAAAATACATTTATTTATATCTTTTGTGAGAGAGTAAGAATAATTAATCATTTTCTTTTATTTATTCATATAAAATAGATGTTTTTTCTTCTTTTCTTTCCCACAAGGTGAAAGCAACTTGTAAGGAAACTTTGATTTTAAGTCTTGAAGAAACTTATGAAAAATACTTAGGTTATAAGGATTAGGTTATCCATGGAATTCCTAAATCATCATAGTAAATAAGTTTTAACAAAATTTGTCAAGGACTACACCCAAACCTAAGTTATGAAGTAAATCACGATAATCCTTAATATTTTTTTTTATCTTTTCTCTTTTATCTTTAGAATACTATCTAAAAGAGAAATTAAATTATAATCTTTTATAAAATTAAATTATAATATTTTATAAAATTAAATTATTTATCTAAATCATCTTATTCGTAACATAATACCATTTTGAAAATAGTCATGCAACTATGTTTTTTTAACCTTTTTCTTTTATTTAAATAGACACTTAACATTTATTCAAGTATGAACGGTGTGGCACCACCCCATGGCCCTACATTAATCAAACCAACTTAAAACTAATATTAATAATATAATTTAAAAAAAAAACTTATGTTTATTACTAATAAAATATGTGTACATTTTTCCTAGAATAAACATCGCTCGTGGTACATTAAAACAATCTAAACTCCAAAACAGATGAATAAACTACGAAATATATAATGACAAGGCACGTAGAAAAAAAAGTGATGTAATCATTTGTCCAAAGATCAGCAATCAGAATTCAACATAAAATATGAAAATATATTGATTGTCATCAAGCAAAGAGTTAAATGCCAAACTAGAAGACATACATCGAGTAGTAATAGTAGTAATATGTACATGCATAATAAAAGTTCTCCCATTTAGTGCCGCTAACCTCTACCCTCACCCTCTCTTAAGGAATGTAGCATCATAATGCACCTTAAAATGCAATATGCATGGATGCATACAAGCTGATCAACAATTTAAAGTTAAATTTACATATATGATTTCTTTCTCATTCTTTATGCTCTTAGTCTTCCTTGTCTCAAATTTCAAATAATCATTACTCAAGCTATTAGGATACCAAGACCCAAATCTTCATCATCATCGTTATGTTCTTCGGTCATCCTTTATTATCTTTATGTATCATGCATCTCAAGTATTTTACGAAGAAAAGGATAACACACAAGAGAGGTTAAATTATGTATGTGATTTTGAAATTTTTTCACAAAATTAATGGATTTAAAAATACAATTTAATATGGTCCTCCAAAGGTGTATATAAATAAAAAAGTATAAGGTAAGAGAGAAAAATGCACAGAGATTATACAAGTTCACTCTTTCAACATAACTATATCTAATCCCTTCAACACGAAGAAATTTCACTAAGCCTATCTGATTTACAAACAAGTATTTTCTACCTTTTTAGATATTTCAACCCTTGTAATCTATCTAACTACAAGAAACTCAATATTCTTTAACATTTAACATATTCAGCATATTACACTAACTCAATAGAGTTCTTATAAACAAGTAACTCACGTAGTGGCGTTTTCCAGTACAAACCACAGATTTTATTTTGCTTCACAAAGAAAGTTTTATAAGATAGTCATCCAAAGTGTAAGAAAATATTTTTTATTTCTTGATAGAATATGTTGTAGTTCAGCTACTTCTTCTTTTGAGCTTTATAGATTTCTTTATATAACATGTGAAAAATTGAACGTTACTTTTGCATGAAGAGTGGTTGGATCTACACTAAATGCAACTAGATTGCTTCTTAGAATACTTCTGCATAGACTCCTCTTTTTTTAAGACAAAGAAAGGTTGTATGAGGAAAAAGTTATTTTTTTCTAAACTCTACTTGTTATCTACTGTTGATAAGTGATGAAGCTTCTATTGGTTCCTTCTGAATAGAGTCATAATCTGGGCTTCCTTTTATCAAACTTGACTTGTATTATCAAATCTTTGTTATTGTTCTTTGTCAATCTAAAAGCTTAACATATTCTCAAATAGTATATTAGGTAGATATTTGAACGTGAGATCTAGATAATCAGCTTTTTATATAAATAAGAGAGTTTTCACAAGACAAGAAAAGAAAGATAAACAATACTTTAATTTTTACGAGAGATTCTTCCTAATTGGAACAATATAATCATTCCACTTTCTAAACGATCTCTTCTTTGTACATTAGGAACATCTTAGAACGTGGAGTTCTTATATGGACCCTTAACTACATCTTTGGACGTTGCGTCTCTCTATGGATGCTGAGAACATCCTTTGGACGGAGAGCTTCTTTATGGACACTAGGAATGTCTGAGTATGTCCTTTGGACAATGATTCTTACTATGGATGCTTAAAATATCTTTTGGACAGCAAGTGACTTGTGGACATTAAGCATGCCTCAGTATATCCTTTGGGTGGTTAATATGTCTATGGATGACGAGCATTTTTCCTTAAATGGATGCATTCAAACCTTTAAGTCCAATAACCAACAGCTCTTCTAAAATCTAGAGAGTAGTGGTTAATCATAATATATCATCCATTTCCATAATATTTGTTATCATCAAAACACTTGGGTCATTTTGGACACAGAATTATATAACAACAATTTATCCCTCTTTTATGATGACAAAAATTATGGTAAAGTGAAAGATGATTTCAAGATATAACATTTTAAGTACATGATATATTTTACTAGCTCCCCCTAAGATATATAACTTTTATTTTATTTTAGCTCCCCCTACACTAATGGATGGTTAAAAGAAATATATTTTAACCTCATCAGAGCATAAGGGTTTAATACAAAGATCAGAGCATACATATACGATTTATCATATTATATCGGAGCGTATGTCAAATGTATCAAGACATTCATATAAAACGATAAGAGTATATATACCATCATATGATAAAAAAATGCAGAATCTTAAATGCATACTCTTATGTATTAAAAAAATGTAGAATCTTTCACCTTTACACAATTCTCCCCCTTTTTTGTTATCAACAAAAAGGATTGGAAGAATGATCATCACAAAAAAAAAAAAAAGGAAAATTTAAGGGTTTGGAGAAGGTGGTGATTGCTTGTATGTGAGGTAGGAGGTTCAAGAGGGTGAAGATAGGCTTGGAAGAGGGTTTTCCAAGGGTGAGTTGCTGCGGGTTCAGGTGGTGAGTAAGTGGCTAGGAGAGGGTATGGGGATGGAGATATGAATTTGAACGTGTAAATAGGTAGTGTATAATTTGGTCTCGATGAATAAGTTTTTAGGCTCGATTGTTAAAAGAAAAAGATTGGTCATTCCTTTATAAGTATTGTGATAGGATCAGGGGAGTCCATAGGCTTATGGACGATGGGGTCGTCCAAAGGTGATTGGACAATGATTTGTGTAAGATTGTCCTAAAGGGTTTGGACGATGATTGAATGGGTGTGTAGAAGGACTAAGTTTAAAGATGTCCAATGTGGTATGGACAATGGTTTGTAAGAGGTGAAAGAAGATAGGGTTTTACAAAGATAGAGAAAGTGATTTGAAATTTTCTAAAGAGGAAAGATGAAAAAACACTTGTAAATAAAATGTTTTTAGAAACCCTTATTAAAACTATAACAGTAAAAAGATCTTAGGTTTTAAACCCTTATTAAAACTATAATAGTAAAAAGGTTCAATTAGCTCTAATAATTTTTTATCAAGCTTAGAATCATTAAATTTTACATGTACGGATTCTTCAACTTTCAAAGTCCTAGAATTATAAACTCTATATGCTTTTGACACTATTGAGTATCCAATGAATAGTTTCTTATCAGATTTAGGATCAAACTTACCCAAGTTATCCTTATTATTTATAATAAAGCAATCACATCCAAAATGGTGGAAATAAGAAATGATGAATTGTCTACTTTTCCACAATTCATAGGGAATCTTTTTCAAAATGGGTCTTATATATTCTATTTGCAAATAACAGGCTATATTAACAGCTTCTACCTAGAAGTATTTAAGAGAGTTAAAATCATTCAAGATTGTTCCGGTCATCTCTTGAAGTAGTCTATTTTTCCTTTCCACAATACCATTCTATTGAGGAGTTCTTGGAAAAGAAAAATTATGATGAATTCCATGTTCTTCACCAAATTGTTGAAAGTTTTCATTTTCAAATTGTCCCGCATGATCACTTTTGATAGAATCAATATTAAAACCTATTTTCATTTTGAATACGTTTACAGAATACATAGAAGAGTCATATACTACTATGGGCAAGGAACATACCCATGTCCATCTAGAATAGTCATATACTACTATCAATCCATAATGTTTTCTACCTAATGAGACAATTCTGGTAGGCACAAACAAATCCATATGTAACAGTTCCAAGGTTTGGACAAGAATCACATAAAATATCAGCTTTGTATACAAGGGTTGGTAGACCTCTTACGAGGTTGTGCTTTTTTAGCTTGAATATAAGTTTCAAGCTTGCATGACCAAGTTTCTTGTGTCATGTCCATTGATCATTATCTATGAATATTAGACATGTTACATTTTGATTGTTCAAGTCTGTCAAATCAATCTTTTACAGATTGTTTTATCTCTTAGCAGAAAATATTATAGAACTTTTACAGTCCTTGACTATGCATTCTGCCTTATTAAAGGAAATATCATATGCACTATCACACAATTGACTTATGTTCAATAGATTGTGTTTCAATTTTTTAACATATAAAACATTGTCTATAGACGGGGAAGAGATGCTTACCAATCCTTCATATGCCAACTATCTTACCTTTCTTATTACCTACGAAGGTAACTCATTCCCTTTTTCTTTGGATGAACGTCCTCGAACATAGAATCTTTACCCATCATGTGTCATGAGCACTCATTATCCAAGTACCATGACAAGGGTTTTCTTCCTATTGTTAAACACATACAAAATAGGAATAATCATTGTTTTAGGTACCTAAATTTTCTTAGGTCCTTTTAGGTTGGTCCTTGAAGGTTTAGAAGGTCCTTTTGGACACTCTCGGTAGACATAGACTCTTTACCCATCATGTGTCATGAGCACTCACTGTCCAGGTATCATGACAGGGGTTTTCTTCCTATTATTAAACACATATATAATATGAATAATCATTTTTTTAGGTAACTAAATTTTCTTAGGTCCTTTTGGGTTAGTCCTTGAAGGTTTGGACGGTCCTTTTAGACACTTTTGGTAGTCATATGATCTGTGTCCAAACTTTCTATAATTTGAACAATGAATATTTGGTTTTTCTTTTATTTTCTTTTCCTTTTTAAAACCTAAGCCAAATTTGTCATGTGGACTTCTACTATATTTCAACAACTTGTTTAAATTTTATGTACCATTGACAAATTTGGCTGGACTTTGTCTAAGATTAGTTACTTCTTTTGGAAGTTTAGTTACTTTAGAAGTATTAACATTAGATAAGTCATTGGTTTGTTCTTCTTTCAAATTTTCATTTTCTTTCTTAAGGATACTATTTTCTTTCTCCAAGGATTCAAAATCTTTGGTTGGTTTTAAAATTTTTCTTTAGTTCTTTATATCTGAGAGAAAGTGTTAAGGAATTTGAAAGAAGTTCTTGATAGGCTATTTGTAAATATTTTATGTTATTGAAATTTACCTCTTCATCATCCTCATCTTCAGATGTTGTATCTTCTCATTAAGCATAAGTTGGCTTCTTCATGTTCATCTTCTTAGGATGACAAATCAAGATCTTCCCAAGTACCCATGAGGCTTTTTTTCTTCTTTATGAATAGTTTCTTCTTCTCCTTTTCTTCCTTCTTTTCAAAGTTAGGACATTCGGATTTGAAATTGGTTTCTTATATTCATAACACATCACTTGTATCTTGTCTTTTGTTTCCTTGGTGTTCTACCTAAATTTGTTCTTTCATTTTGATCCTCTCTTTTGCTTCCACATAGATTGGATCTTCCTTGAAATGAAGGAGAGTTCACCCTCATCAAAATAAGCTTTGTCTAATGTGTTTCCACATGTTTCATCTACCTTAAAGGCTTTGGACATTAAGCCTTTAGGAGCCTTCTAAGCTTTGAGGGCTATGGACTTTCCTTTTCGTTGCCCCTCATCTTTGTTTAGCTCCATCTAATGAACTTTGAGCATACCCAATAGTTCTTCGATGGGAAGCTTCTCAAAGTCTTTGGACATTTTTTAAGGCTGTAACATGTGGTCTCCATCTTTTAGGCAAACTTCTCAAAATTTTTATTATGTGATCATAATTATCTTAAGTTTTGTCTAGTGATATAAGGTTATTAATAATCATTTGGAATCTTCCAAATGTTGGATTAATAGTTTTATTATCTTCCATTTTAAACAATTCATATTTGTCTACTAGCATGCTAATTTTAAAGTCTCTTACCTGAGACATACCTTCATAACTTAGAGCTCACATTTCTTTGGACGATTTGAAATGGTGGACTTTCTCATACTCTGATTCCATTAATGCACATGAGAAAGTTTCTAGCCTTTGAGTTTAGAAGGTACATTGTCTTTTGTTCTTCTTTCCACAAAGATCTTGGAATCTCTACTCCTTCTTTGTTGGTAGGGATATAATTGTCATTTTCAACTACCTCCCACATGTTAATGTGACATGCATCAAAGAATGCTATCATTCTTTGTTTCCAAGACTCATGGTTTTAGCATTTGAATAGATGAGGTATGTTCGCTATGTGTCCTTCAGTTTCCATAATTTTCAAGATCATTTCCCTTGTACTGTTAAATGCTCAACCCCTAAAGGATGAAATCTGACACCAATTGAAGGAAAAGATAACACAGAAGAAAAGGGGGTTGAATTGTGTGTGTAATTTTTTAAATCTTTTTGTAAAATTGAAGGATTTAAAAACACAGTTTGGTATGGTCATCCAAAGGAGTGCATAATTAAAAAGTGTAGAGTAAGAGAGAAAACTCATGGAGATTATATTTGTTTACTCTTTGAACAGAGTTACGTCCAATTCCATCAACACGAAGAAATTTCACTAATTCTACCTGACTTACAAACAAGTATTATCTACCTCTCTAGGTATTCCAACCCTTGTAATCTACCTGATACAAGAAACCCAATATATTTTTTACATTTAAACTCTTCAGGCTATCACACTAACTCAGTAGTGTTCTTACAAAAGAGTAACTCACACAATAAACATTTATAATATAAAGCACAACTTTACTTTTCTTCACAAAGAAAGTTTTACAAGATAGTTGTCCAAAACGTGAGAGAGTGATTTTTCTTTCTTGATAGAATGCGTTGTAGTTTAGCTACTTCTTCTTTCAGGCTTTATAGATCCCTTTATATAGCAAGTAAAAATTTGAATGTTGATTTTTGCATGGGGAGTGGTAGGATCTGCATTAAGTGCTACTAGATTGCTTCTTGCAATACTTCTCCAAAGACTTCTCTTTTTCTAAAGACAAAGATAGATTTATCAAAAAAAAACTATTTTCCTCTTAATTCTACGTGTTTTCTACTATTGATGAGTGAGGAAGCTTTTTATTGGTTTCTTTGAATGGAGTCATAATCTCGCCTTCCTTTTATTAGACTTGACTTGTATTATAAAATATTTGTTTTTGTTCTTTGTCAATCTAAAATCTTAAATGTTCTCAAACAGTATCTTAAGTAGACATTCAAATGTTGGATTTAGATAATCAGCTCTATATACAAATGAAACAGTTCAAGAGACAAGATAAGCAAGATAAACAACACTTTACGCTTTTACAAAAGATTCTTCTTAATTGGAGCAGTGCAATCATTCTACTTTTTGGACAATCTCTTCTTTGGACAATAGGAACATCTTAGGATGTTGAGTTCTTCTATGGATCATTGATTACGTGTTTGGACGTTAAGTCCCTCTATGGATGCTGAGAACATCCTTTGGATGAAGAGCTCCTCAATGGACGTCGAGAATGTCTGAGTACATCTTTTAGATGGTGAGTCTCATTATGAGTGCTTGGAATGTGCTTTCGATGGCGAGTAACTCTATGGATGTTGAGCACGTCTAAGCACGTCCTTTGGACATTCAATGCGTCTATTGACGGTGAGCTTCTTATAGACGCAGTAACTGAACTTCTTTTAAATTCAGTTTCCCTTAAATGGATTGTTCCAACCTTTAAGTCCAATAACCTACAGCTCTTCTAAAATCTAGAGAAAAATGGTTAATCTATTATCCATTTTCATGATGTTTGTTATCATCAGAATACTTTGGTTATTTTGGATGCTTAGACTTATGTTCCAACATTTTATACAAGTCTTATGAAAGTCTTGGATAAGGGTGTAATCAATCAAGGTGAGCTAAGCAGTTGAAGTTTAGGGTTGGCTTTGAGAAAATAAATTGCTCAAGTTTATGTCACTTATTTAAACAAGCCTAATTGAAATTTTGAGATTGACTTGTTAAAAAAAATAAAACTTGAACTTAACTTGTTTAGCTTATTTATAAACTAACTTTACTTGTAATATTGATATTAATTTTTATTATTATTTTTTATGCATAGATTTTATACTTTCTTATATTTATAAGTATGACTTACACTACACCATAAAAATCACCCCTAAGATAAATTATTCCTATCAATTATCAAGTTGATATTAGAAGTGAATGTTTTAAGGTAGTTATAAAACTATAGTATGTGAGAAATATCCTTATTTGCTTGCATTAATTTCTTTCACGCCCTATCTTTTCCCCACTATGTAAGTGTTTTTGTTTTCTTTTTCCATGAACCTAAAAAACAAAACACAAAATATAAGTGAACTATCTTCGTACCCGAAAAACAAAATGCTACTAGGGTTAACCATTGTGGGTTCACTATTAGCAATATCCTACTACTAGCAAAAATTCTTCCTAGGTCATTCTTCTCAAGGACACAAATATATTAGTATGATCTTATTAGGAAGATTATGATTAGAAATGAGATTTTAGTTTGAAATTCAACTGAAATTGAAAAAAAAAACGTGAGAAATCAAATCACAATCACAATCCTTAAAGTGATGTTAATTCATGCATAAATTTGACTTAGATTATCAACCGATTATCTAGCATTAATTAGATTCAAATTAATCAACCTTAATCTAATATTTTTTTCAATTATTAATGCAACTCATGATTGTAAATAAAAAATTTGTAATTGAAAGAATTAAGGGAAAATGATGCGTATGCATACAAATTATCACAATTCAAGAAGTGTTAAAGAAAAATGCAAGAACAAATGGAGAAGAGGAAGATAGAAAGAAAGAGAAAATAAAAGTTGTTATAATTAAGAAAACCTCTAAAATCAAGAATTTGAGTATGTAATCACAAGTTTGATCTTCTCATTAAATAACTAAACAAATTTTCCTATTTCCTAAAATATCCCTAACCCAAATTAAGGCATATAGTTTATGGTGGACAAACATCTAACAACCAATAATATATTAATTAAATAGTAAACAATAAGGATTAATCACTTATAACCTTTGTTATTAGTTTTACATAATGGTCCTCATCAGTTGCCTTCACCTTCAACTTCAACTTAGGTTGAGAATTGCACTCAAAGTAATAGGCAATTTAGGTAGCGCACCTCACTTGGAATTGTGGGTAATGTAGTAAATGCACTTAAAGATGAACTCATTACATAGACATTGTTAATAACAATAGAAGTAGAGAAAGTGTTGTCACTGAAAAATGATCCTGAAAGTATTCTCTTCCCTAACTGTCGCATGCTCATACCATAGTTGTGCATGGCAACACCCTCTTTTTCTCCCTGTCTAGCATCATCGCCACCACATACAATGGGACAAACACTCGTCTTCTTTTTCTTCCCCTTCTTCCTACCTCCTTTATTCTTCCACTATCCCCTTTCTCTCACCCTCTCTTCTAGATGTCTTCATCTCACGCCAAGGTGTTTGCTTCAGTCATGATAATGGGAAACTGTAGCAGTACACCATAAACATCTATTTTTTTAGTAACTTCTAAAAAAGGGTAAGGCTAAATCATCCATTAAGTGCTTAGTTTTTATTTATTTTTTCTTTCTTTTCAATAGTCGTTATTTTATTGTATATGTCAAATTGAAAGACCCATAAATCAAAATATCTTTTTTTTTTAATTCCCTAAAATGAATGGAGTCTAAATACCTAATTTGTCAAACAACTAGATCAAGAAATCAAAATGCATTCTTTTTTAAATATCGAGTGTTTCAAATCCATAGAGATGGCAAATTAAATTTAGATTTTTGTATGGTGTTGTCTTGCATTGTTGTGGTGATTAGAGTGATAAATTATTTATATCTAAAGAAGAGTGGCAATAAAAGGAGTTTATAAGTAAAGAGTAGAGGATAAAACTGGAAAGAATGGTGTGGTGAAGGTCAAGAATGTGTAGGATGGTGGTGGCTTGTGGTTCTAGTAAATGGTAAAGGTGCAACTTGAAAAACAACTTAGACATTGGATTTGGGTGACTCTTAGATTTAAAGTAACTCCTAGTTGTTCCCATGTCCGGTTATATTTTAAGGTGTCATTTTCCTTCATTAAATAAAGTCCACATACCTAAGAAAGTATCTTTTTGATGAATTTAAATTATTTGTTCACAAATTGTGTTCGTGTCCCACAAATAAAAAATATGACATGTCATTTAAAATCTCTACTTGTATTTTTTTAGTTTTTCTATATTTCTCCTAAACAAATTATTTTAGATAACATGTAATCTTTTTATTGGTAGAACAAAAATGATGACACAATTGAGGGACAATTGATTTGATTCTCTTTTGGACCATAAGCAATTGTATTAATCATAAAGTGCAGGAAATCATCATATTTATGATAAAAGGAAATTTGCATAACACATATCATATTATATCAAACAAACTAGTAGAATACAAAATATTTTCAAGGTACTAAATCATCTTCAACAAGATGAATGCTATTCACAAGAACAACAACCAAACACACAAAATGACACAAATTAACAATATTTCCATGAATTTGAGTTTTCATTTCCCTTTTATCTTAAGAAAATCTCCAAAATGTAGCAAGCTTAAGCCTTTAGATTCAAATCTCATGAAAAACCCAAAAGTCTAACAATGGATATTCAAAAATCAAGCTTTTGAAACCAAAAATTGAAAAGGATGGGAGAAAGGTTACACAAACCAAGAGGATGAGAAAATGAAAGGAAAATTGTTACCTTAGTTTATCAAGCTTGGAGAAGAAGAGAAACAAGAAAAGGAATTATAGGTGATTACACCAGGATTAAGATGCATGGATTCTCACTTGAAATGGAATATTTGAAGCAAAAATGGAGCTTTAAGTGGAAAGAGTGTTCGGCTACCATGTAGAGAAGAGAGAAAATAAAGCTTTTAGAAGATGAGAAAGAGTGAAAGCATGAAAATAAGACAAAATGATCTTAATTGGTGTTTATAAATTTTGTGTTTAAAATGTAAATAGGTTTTTAAGTAAAAAAATCAAAAATAATTTTCCACCAATAGGAGGGTACATTAAAATCCATCGAGAAAATAGTTTTTTTTTTTCAAATAAAATTCCTATATTTTGAGGTTTGAAATAAAAAAAAAAAAACAAATCTTAAAGTGTGTTATAATTAAGCTTTATCTTTTTGGTGAAATTTCTCTTTGTTGTAAAAAATAAAGCAATTATTTTTGTCTTTAGAGTTGACTTGAAATTGAAAGAGCATTTTATAAATTATAATGGTGCTCTAACATTATTCGGCCTATAGCTTTATTTTAATATTATTTCTTGTAATATATGTAATTGTCATAAAATATATATGTAATATTAATTGTCTAAATCATTTTATAATTTTTAAATTAATTCAGCATGATCAATTACCATTAATCATACTTAAATCATCACTCACATTTAGTTCATTACCTTAAAAGTAGGGTAAATTAGTAACAAAATCTATGTTTCAATTAAATCAATAGTTGAAACTCACATACAAAATAACAATAAATTTATTTAATTAAATTTATGGATTTAATATTATTTTTTTAACTAGTGATGCAAAGAAGTTATTTATAAAATCAATTAAAATAATCATTTCTAAGAAAAATCAAGTTTTAAAAAATGATAATATATGATTAGTTAATATTTCACACTATCCATTAATTATGCAATTAGATATAAAGGGGCTGAATTTTATTGGTCTAGTTGTGAAATTGACTGGGTCACTGCTTGAAATGAGATAAATTGGTTCCAAGGAGTTTAATCGCCACTAAGTGAATTTGGACGTGGTTCATAAACCAAAGCAAATATTATTACTAAAAAACAATTCAATAGTATAAAAATATTATTTTAATTTTAATTTTCAATATACCCATGAAATGAAATAGTACGAAGGATAAAGTATAATAAAATTTAGAATATGAAAGTAACATATTTTTTAAATAATAATGGCTAGAACATAAATAAAATTTTTAAATATTAATGGCTAGAACATAAATAATTAACGGTAAGAACAAATACTAGTTGATAGAAGTATTTTACAGTGTTATAGTAATACCTTTCATTACTCCCTCTACTTGATATGAGAGAAACTGTGTATTGAAGCCTAAAAATAAAAATAGTTAAAATAAAATATGATTTTTGTTCGGCTTTAGACCATTGAAGACTTAAGTAAGGAGAGGAAGTCAAAAGGTAAAATATAGTTCTAAAATTTTTAAACTATGGTATAACCATTAAAGGACATTATCTGTTCAAAAATTTTAAAACACAGTTGAAAGCAAAAATTCTATACATCAAAATTATCATATCATA
Source organism: Mucuna pruriens (assembly GCA_025330945.1). Classification (NCBI taxonomy): domain Eukaryota; kingdom Viridiplantae; phylum Streptophyta; class Magnoliopsida; order Fabales; family Fabaceae; genus Mucuna; species Mucuna pruriens. The sequence continues at coordinate 518,782 of JAENHJ010000027.1, forward strand.
AAGAGGACAACAGTAAGATATATAATTTTTATATTATATTATATTATATATATATATATATCACATTACTCATTTTTCATCTTTTTCTCTACCGATAAGTATTATGTTTGTCCACAATAGACTAAGTACATCATCACACAACCCATACAACAAGCATCATTCTTGCTTACACATAGGCATAGGTCATTCACCGGACAAGTGTTACTTGAGTTCCTTTCCTACCAACTCATGGCCTAGGAAACTCATCAGATAACCACTCAACCTTTACTTGTTTTCGTATTATTTCTCATGCTCATCTCTTTCAATGCAATGATAGTAATATCTTATTCAAAGTCCATATGCACAAATATATATATATATATATATATATATATATGTCAACATAACACATTTCTCATCTTTTTCTCTACCAATAAGGACTATGATTGCCCGCAACAGACTAAGTACATCATTACAACCCACATAACAAGCACCATTCTCGCCTACATATAGGCCTAGGTCGTTCGCCGAACAAGTGTTACCCAAGTTCCCTTCTTACCAACTCGTAGCCTAGGAAACTCATCTGATAACCACTCATCCTTTATTCGTTTTCATATTATTTCTCATGCTCATCTCTTTCAATACAATGACAGTAATATCTTATTCAAAGTCCATATACACCAATATATATATATATATATATATAAAGGACACATAACAACACCTTTCTAAGTCTATAAGGGGGTCCATTCTCTAAGTTGCATCTCTCGCTCAGTAAGTCCAACCCCTTGCCTAACGAGTTAGAGCTATAAGGAGCCTTGCACTATCATTTGCCCAGTTAACCACTCGTTCACCCAACGGATAGAACACTCTTACTCAAGGAGACTTATTACTAGTTCAACTACCAAGACTATAAAGAGTCCAGACCTCTAGCTTGCTCAGGGAATCCTATATTTGCCCAAAGAAAATGAGCCACAAAGAGTTACCACTCTCTCTTCTTGCTCGATGATACCACTACTTGCCCAGCGAAAAGGAGCCATAGAGAGTTACTACTATTTGTACTCATATCTTGCTTAGTGAGACACCAACTCACTCAACGAACACTCTGGACAAAAAGTCTCAACATTTTGTCTCACACTCTCTCGCTCGATGAGCCCCCACACTCGCTAAGCAAGTGGAGCCACAATGCTCTAAGGCTCTCATTCACTTGGTGAGTATCAGACTTACCCAAGAATAGACCTAATAAAGGAGAATTTCCCCCTTTCGACACACTCTCGTCCAACAAGGTGGGACGAACAATAGTTTATGATTTGTGAACTTGTAGAAAATCAGCCAAATCAAAAAGGAACTAAAGGCTTTTTATATTCTTTTTATAAATACAAATTTAGCACATGAAAACACACAAAACAACACTCAATTGCATCCAATTCCATTCAACAAAGAAAACCTTTGAACCAAAACCCCCAAATTAACCTACACCCTAACCTAAAAAAAAGCCATAAAATTAACCAAACGATAACGAATTACAACATCAAAACCAACGAAAATCACAATCGAGACACATACTAATTCCAGGGCTTAGTCCTCCCCCCCCTAAGAGGCTACCAATAACATGCAAAAACAAGGGTCCTATTTAGAGACCACCAAAACATGCAAACCTATCTTATGTAAAGGAAACCCATAGTGAGTTAAAATTCATACCTCCTCTTACCTCGTATGAAAATCGCAGCAAAAATAACTACCTTAGAGGCTTTCCTTGATGATACTTTATTGCTCCGTCCACTAGCTCTTCTCCTTGTGTCTCTATTTGCCAAGAAAGAGGTTTAGAAAAATTAATTTAGGTGAAAGATGACTATGATTCGTAAGGTCACGCTATCTTCCTTTTAGCAAGGCAAAACACATGAGCCTAAAATCATTTTCTCACATTTTAATTAAATAAAACTCTTTTTTCACCCACATATATTTTTCAAATAAACTTTATGTTAAATTAATAACAGATATAAAACATTCAAACACTTACTACTAATAATAAATATAAAAACATGCATTTATTAGCAATAATAAATAATTAAAAAAATAGGATGTGACAAATTGGGACAACCTAAAACATAACCCAGACCCTTCTCAAAATATACTGATTTCAATTTTAAAACTTAAACTCATCCAATTAAAAAAAAGACAGAATTTATGGGTGATGCACATCATAATGAGAGAGAAAATGAGAGTAGTTATTATTTTATTTTCAATGTGAGTGGGGAAAGAACTTTTAAAATTAAAAAAAAAATTATCAATTTTAAAAGTAAATAGTAAAAAAGAAGAAAAAATAACTAAAAAATTTAACCAATATAAATGTTTCCCAAACACCTATACATGTAATTATAAAGATAAAATGATAAATGTCATAACAGATCCATTTCTTATATAGTAAATAAATGTGGATTCGGAACAGATAACCAAACACATACAATATTCAATGATGATATAACATGCATCTAAACATTGTTACTTTATCAATAGATAGGAATGCCAGAGATAGTGGGACCCATAATAAATCATAAAGTTAGTCCCACCAAAATTTGTGATCTCAACAAAACCATCCTTATTTTTTAAAAAAATTTATAACAATCAGATACTATTTTCCTAAACATTAAAACTAAAATTTGTCAATTTTAAAATGATGAATTAAAGAATATATTAGGCAAAAAAAAATTAAGATCCAATTAGTAGTGAAGAATTTAGATAATTAGAAAGAAATAATAAACTTAAACTCCATATCTATCAATCAATCTATCAATTTTATTTTTCTATCTATTTATTTCATCCATAGATCTTTTAATATAATAGTAATTAATTACAATATAAGCTAAAATATCATTCATTCAATGCAGTAAAAGGAAGTCATCGTACATTTATATTTCTATTTATATTGCGTGGTTTTTGAGTTTAATTGATACTTAATGAAAATTCAAAACACTACTATATTTATGTGAGTAAGTTTTGAGTTTAATTGATACTTAATAAAAATTCAAAACACTACTATATTTATATGTGAGTAAGTTTTGAGTTTAATTGATACTTAATGAAAATTCAAAACACTACTATATTTATAGGTGAGTAAGTGACTCCTCATATGAGGTGGATATAATCGACCTTCTTACTATCTACATCAGGTAGTAAGATAGATATTTTTTCTAGATATTTATATATCCAAATAATGAGAAAATGTTCACTTTAATATTTGAAATTGAAAAAAAATTGTCCCATTAATTTTTGAATAAAAAATTTAAAAAAAAATAAAATATAAATCAATAATCATTCTAGTTCAAAATTAAAAAAAATGTATAAATACGATATTAACATATGTTTAAAAGATAATAAATAATTAAATTTAAAAAATTATTTGATATTTTTTTTAAAAATTAATTTCCTTCGATCCAGAAACTAATGGGACAACATGTCATCCAATTTTAGGGATCACAGGAACTTTTTACACCCCAGACAATATAATTGATATAATATCCTTAGGTAAACGACTCATAACTCATTAATGTACTTGACAAGTAATTAAATTCTGAAGTCGTCTCTTGAATTTCAAAGGATTGAATGGCTGCGTGTAAAACGGGGCAGAATATTATTGATTAGATAAAATTCAAGACATCACTAGTCAAGGAAATTTATAACTCCAACAGTCTATTTTCTAATGTCATGCATTATATTCTACACAATCAACTGCCATTTTCTTTCTTTCTCCAATGGTAGTAATAAAGTTTAAATTTATAATTTCATGTAAATTGTCCAACATCTTCGTATTTAATCAAGTGATTTAACTTTTCATATGAATGAAAAAAATACTTTTCAATTCTATCAATTTAAAAAAAAATAGTATAAAACAAGTTTTTCTTATGTTTCCATTTTTATAGTATCATGTTATAATTTGTAGGATTTCATATGCTCCATATATCAACGTAGATTTTTTTTCCAAAGAAAACTATTAAACTAATTATCTTTGTTCATGATTTCCACTTCAGAATTTATTTATTAATTAGTTATTTTTTATGAAATAGGAATTATTTAGTTTCAGAAACTATTTTTTATTAATAATTATAAAAACATCACATTACTGTTTTTACATTTCCTACTTTTCAAATATTTGTATTATTTTTTTCATTTCTTATATATTTTTTTAAACAAAAATATAAATTCTTTCAAATGTTTTATTATTTTATAAACAAGCCTTTAAAAATAAAAAATAAAATAATTTTTTATAATCTCACCTACCTTAAATTTTTGTATTGACTTTTAAATAAGAGAAGTTTTATGTTCTACTCTATTTTTTCAATAAAGCGCGTGACGACTTCTATATCAAGCATTTTATATTTTTTTATTCCACATAAATATTATTACTTAAAATTAATCAATTTGAATGTAAATTTTAAATTTTTATATATCATATCAAATTAATAAATATAAATATATTATGTTTTAATTTGAACATTTTATTTACATAATTTCCTCATCAAATTTAAATTAAAAGTCTTATATTTTTAATTTATTTCTATCCAATAAAATAGAACTATATTATTAATCAACAAAGTATAATTTATTATGCACTTTTTCAAATATGTGATTCGTCATTTTTTTAAAATAATTATTTTTTATTATATTTATTTTAGAATTCTACTAAAATAAACAGATGTACAAAATATTAATTATTGATATAAAAAAAAGATTTTGAAAACGTGCTGTCATCATTTTGAGGGGAAAGGAGAAGCTGAAAATCGTTGAAAGTTGTCCTTTTTCCATTTTTTCCATGATCCACAATTTGCGGGTTAATTAAATAGTATGGATCGACTTCCAAATTCAACATGTTGATAAATACTCAACTCAGTGATTTTTTTTCTTAGTATGTTTTGATCAAAATTTTATTTTTAAAGAATAGTTTAAAGACTTTAACGGTGAGACACTAAAATAGATTTATGTAGTTTATCTTGGAATCTTGATTTTAAGAGATTTTGTTATTAATTTTAGCTATTATTTAAATTAATAGTTAAATCTTAACTAATTAATTATTAATTAATTAAAATATTAATTTTTTTAGTTAAATTTAATTTATATTCATTTATACTTCTTATTATTACAAATTAATTAGAAAATAATTATAAATTTTAAAAATTTACTTCAAATTAACTAAGATTATTTTCTTAGCTAATTTGTTACTTATTTAATGCTATCAATTAATATTACAGTTATTTTATAGTTAATTATTTTTACTAAAAATTAGCTACAAAATAACTATTAATTTTAAAATTAATCATAAAATTATTTTGTAATAAATTTTAAATTTTCTAGTAGTAATATATATTATAAAAATAATCGAATTTATTATATACGATAAATTATGATTGAATGATTTTTTTACATTATGATAGTATCAGTTATCTTCTTTAGTTTAAATGTATTTATATAAAATTTATTTATGGTTCTTATAAATAATTTTATTTTACTTTAATAAATTTATTATTTATTTTAACTTATTTAATAAATTAAACAATTAAACTTATAACATAAATTTCACCTAATAAAAATTTATTGAATATGTGTTTAATTAAATTATTTAGTTAAACACGCCCTAAATTGTCTTTGTGACAGTTGCGTACATGAAAGTAGTTGTCTCAATTAGAGATTTCATTTATAAGGGGGTCTTTGCAAAGTTTTTTCCTTTTCAAACCATTAAAAATAAATTATTTTATCTCACGAATTGCGATGATAAGATTTCTTTTTGTTTAATATTTATATAGGCTGAGAAAGACATTGTGTACTTCCTGTTCATGAATAATTGAATAGTCATTTGAAATAGACTGTGCCACACAGTATTCATATGTTCAGAAATATCCCCAAAATAGAAAATTTATATAAATTAAGAGCTTCATAAATTAAAAATGGGTCATTTTTATATTTTGATAACTTTATTTGTTTGATTATTTTCTGACCAAATCAAAATAGATAAGAGTATTTTCAAAACTAAAAATAGCGTTTAGAAAATGTTTTTAATTTTTGGAGATATCTGGTGTTAATATTTCAAAACGTTCTCATTAAGGAAATAATTCCGACATTGACTATAATTGACAAAAATCATTGAAAACTGAAAAACAATGTTGATTAGTTTTTCATTGATTTAATGTAAAAAATATTCTTCATATACTGACTCATTTTTCAAGTTGTTTGGACTCATATATCAAACCATTGTCAACTAGTACACACAAAAAAACCAGTTTCAACTAGTTATTTAAATTATTTACCTTCTCTTATTTACTCTTTTTTTTTCATTTTAACATCCTATAAAACATGGGATTACTTTATTTCAAAAACGAAATAATACGGATAGTCCTAGAAGTAACATCACCTTATTCACTTTATAGTTTATAATGAAAACTTGCTTGCAACTAGATGCTATCATATATATTGAGGTTTTCTTTTCTTTTGATATTGATCTTACGTTATTCTATCCTTCTTTTCCAATATCTTAAGAATCTTTCTAAAAAGAAAAAAATTAGTCTTCACCACTCTCTCCATTTTCATCATCTTCCTTATTTTGGAGCATAGTAAGAAGATTTAAAACAACAAATTTCTCTTTTTGGGAACTTTGTGAGCCACATTCTTCCTAGTTCGTTTTAGTTATTCTGTGTCTGCAAAGGAGCTAATTCATACTTTCATTAATTAGATTTTATTTTTCAGGCTTTTTTGGATTACAGTAGGATTTGATTGCCAAATAACGAGTAAACTTGGGATCGGGGATTAATAACTTATGGAGCAAAAGAAACAACACATATTTCTAACTTATCTTAGTTGAAATAAGTTCTAGCAAAAAGTCTTCAAGCATTTTATGATGATGCAGGTGAATATTGTGGACCTTTTTACATGCCGGAGTACATATTCATATTTATTTCTGGGTATCTGTTTATACTGAAAATTAATGATTATTGTTTTTTTACTGGTTTCTAGATTCAATCCATTACTTAGTGTATGTGTCTCACACACATTTATTTTAGTAACTTTTAATATATTTTTTCTAGTTACTCTAATTAGTATTTTAATTTATAAACTACTAATTTTTTATTTTATTTTCATTAATTTACTTGAAATTTCTTTTATTTATTTTTTTTAATTTTAGTCTATCATCTAATTTTTTTGCCTATTATATTTTCGTGCTCTCTCTTACGCACAATAGTAACGTGCATTCTTGAAGGCACATAAGACTAGTTCATTGATGTTCATTGTCACCCTTTAACACTCTTGAAATAACCACATTAAGATATTGTTATTATTCGTTTTTAGTTATATAGTGTTATTGTTTTATGAGTTGATAATCATCCACTTTAGGGTAAAATAGTTTGAGTTTAGGATTTAAAGTCATCACAAATAATTCACAATGTAAATTTTAAGATATTTATTGTAAAAATCAATAAATTTATCATAATAAATTATTATAATTTAATAATAATTTTAAATTATTTTATATTGTCGATGCATAATTTATTTTTTTAATAAATAAATTTTATTTTTTTTTTTTTCTTTAAATTTGATAGACAGATATTATTTGATAAATAAACTAAGGTAAAAAATAATATTTAATATTTTAAGATTGATAATCTAGATTCATAATTAATATTTTTTTAAGCCATTGCAAACTTTCAATAGTTTTTATTGAAAAAAATTGTTAAAAGTAACTAATATTTAAGCTTGATAATCTAGATCCGTAATTCTTGGAATCAAAATAAGATATATTTGTTGCATTATTGAATGACTAGGTACATCATAAACTATTGAATGGATTAGTGTATATTTATCTAATGATATGATTTATCTTATTCCATATCATTCTCTAGAGTAATTTTCACTACAATGAATTCAGACATGATCATGTCAACCCCACCCACATATGTATCTTGTAAAAGAGATTAAGCTTCCTATACTCCTTGGATATATAAACCTGTTGAATTAATTTTGCCATTTTTTTTATACATTATGGATATTTTTCGATCCACAGTTTTAGACTTATTTATTAAAGTAAAAAGATTATCATAATGACATAATCTCTTCTAATAAAGTTCTTTTAATACACATTTCCGAATTAAACTCTAATCAATATCAATTATCTCAAAACAACAATTATATCACATTTTATTAGTAATTTGTTACTTTCTATTTACTTATATTATTAGCTTTTTAAACGTATTCATTTACTTTGTTGGATTCTGATGCAATATAGATATTTTTTATTAAAATTTTTTTCTCGCCATATATTTACATATCATCTATTCTTATGTTAAAATATCCTAAGATATATAAGTATTATATTTTTCTCATCTCTTATGTTAAAATATATAATTTAATTTATTTGACTTAACATAATTAAAAATATTTATTATAAGATTTTAAAATATATTTTTAATTAAAATATGTACTAAAATATTTTAAGTTACTATGTTATCATTCACTTACTTATAATTATTTTTAAATATATAATAAATTTAAAATAATTAACTTTTTTATTAAAATGATAATTAAAAAAATTATAAGATAAAATATATATATATATATATATATATATATATATATATATATATTTGTTGAGGGAGAAGAAAATGTATTTTAATAAAAAAAAAAAAGAATGATGGTATAATATTTACATTTGTATAGGGTGGTAGTATGAAAGATAGTTTTGTAATAATTATTTTAATAAAAGTTTAACGAAAAGTTTAAAAAAAATAAGTAATATGACATATAATACAATCTAATATTCATAACTTTCAATAGATAAAAGAGTAATTTACTCTTAATTATATGAACTATTAGTTTATTTTTAAATTATAATTGATTTTGCTATTAATATTAATTTATATAAGTTAACAATTTACTTAATATTCCAGGTGAGAAATATTAATATTTGTGCACAGGTACATTAATTTTCTTTTCAAGAAATGATACATGATTGGGTCTTAGATTTAAATTTTATATATGAAATAAATTTTCACTGAAAGAGATATTTCCACTGTGAAATTAAGAAATTAGTCAATATATATATATATAAAGTTTAAGATAAAAAGTTTATGGCATTTATTAACAAGCTTTACTTATTCAAACAAAATTAACTATATACTTTTAAACAATAATTTATTAGGTTAATTAAATACATTAGATTTCAAGATAGTTACTATTTTATTTATGTAAAAATTTGGGGCCTAAACCCAAACAAATAACAATCTCAAATAGAAAGTTTCTTAATTATCAACCACATGCATCCTCAAACCTAACTTAATGTTCATCTCATTCTTTGTTAGAACATCAATTATATTGCATTCTCTAAAATATATGACTAGATTTTATTTTATTCATCTATTGAATAAAAGCACTAATATCTTTAATCAACTGAGAACATTGATATCTTTTATTACAACCATCTTTAATGAAATAGATAGTTATCTAAGAATCTATCAAGTGTTAAGATAGTTGCCTAAGAATCTATCAAGTGCTATGTTGATATATAATAAATAGTTTTGAGTTCAATTATTACTATGAATCAATTTCCCAAATTTTATAGGAAAATCCCAATATAAATTGATCATATTTCTCATCACACTCCCACAAGTAGCTTCAGTTTAGTAGAGGAGAAAGTCCCATCAATATTCACTATGTTTTAAAATTTGTATTCAAAATTAAAAACTAAAGGTATATAGACATATTTAGAGTAATGAGTTGTTTCAGCCTTTGACTATCTCATTCTCCCTTACTCTATTGGTATATTGCCTCATTTTGGTTTCTTCCTCTGGATGGATATAATTGGACGATCTTGTTAAAAACTTTTAAGAAGAGGAGAAAGTCTCATCAACAATCACTATGTTTTAGAATTTGTATTTAAAATTAAAACTAAAGGTCTATGGACTACATATTTAGAGTATTGACTTGTTTAAACCTTTGACTATCTCATTCTCCCTTGCTTTATTGGTACATTGTCTTGCTTTGGACTCTTCATCTAGATTGGTATAGTTGGACAATCTTGTTAGAAACTCCTCCATGTTCTAAAGTCTTCTCTTCGTGAGTGATGTGTGAAAATGAGTGCTTGGAAAATCATCTTTGATGTGTTAGAACTTCATTCTTGGCATTAACCCCTAAATTTGATCTTTGATGGATAATCATCAAAATAGCTTATGTCTTAGGTTGGGTTTCCCTACTAAGAAGTGATAAGCTAATATCTACTTCAACTTTCTCCACGAACTCATTGATCCACGCAAAAGGGTTTGAATGGCCTTATGGCAATTTTCTTAAGAGTTAAGGGGGAGGTCATGCACATTGAGGGTCATGTAGCTCATTTGTAAATTATCATAGATTCAAACACATCTAAGTGCTCCAATGGGTTTCCAAATCCATCTAGTTGCTCAATGGCAAGGAGTTGTTATAAATTCTTAGGTACTGAAAATATCAAGATATTTTCAAATAAAGGTTGGTTGATAATGAATACATTTTACCAACATTGATAAGAATGAAAAAAATGATCCTTCTAGTGCATTGATGGGAGGATTTGGTTGTAGAGTCTTTGTTGGTGACCAAGGGAATTCCATTGTCGACTATCAATGACTAATTAGGTGATAAATGACTATAATGGTCAATGTTGAATTGAGGCATTGCATTTGATGATTTGGCATGTGGATAAACAAGGCTTGCTCATGAATAAGATTGACAAGTTCTTCCTTTTTCTAAAGTTACTTCACTAGTTTTGATGAGATGAAGTGGTGATAACTCACTCATTAAAAGGTGAGCGAGGTTTGGGTTGTATTTAGAGTATGAGTTTAATCATTGGGTTGGTGACTTTGTTGTAGTAAGATCTCTCATGAGAGGATGACTTATAAGAATTGTAGTGATGATCAATGTGAAACATGAATGATTAACAATGAATTGTTTCCACATATTGCACAAAATGTTTAATCCTAGTCCAAAAGTGGGAAATATCCAAATGAAATCTTCTTGGATCTACATGAGTTAAACTCTTATGATGTATTTATAAGAATTTTGATCTTCAAGTCAATGTTTGCATGGGAAGAATGATTAGTGCACAAAGGTTAAATATAATACTTAAGAGACCTTCATGGTCTATTTATACTATTCTCCTGAGCTTTGGTAGTCATTTTTATGTGATGAAGTATGAGTGACAGCTTTAAATGTGAATCTCATAATTTCTACTAAACTTGCATAACGAATTTTGGCATAGATTATATGGTACTTCATGACTATATTAAAGTTGATATAGTGTTTGAAGATTTTCAATATTAGATGTATAGTTTAGCTATTTAGCTTGATAGCATTAGACTAACACATTACCTTAATTCTTAAACCCGAAACCTAAATCTTTAGAAATTTTTTTGAACATAAGCAAAAATGTACCTATCTATGTTGTTAGTATGAAAATTTCTCTTCTTACACCATACCAAAACATCTCTAAAAAATATTAAAGAATTTCATTCAATGTGTTTGGGATACAATCATTAAAACAAATCACTGCCAACGAATATGCTAATTTATATAACAAATCTTTATCATAAAACTTTTTTATCTATTTAATTTTTTCTAAACGTTTGGATGGAATTGTGTAATATAATTGCTTTTTTAAAACATCTCGTGACTTAATAAATACGAGATTATTAATTTCTTAGAATATACTTTTACATGAGTAGCGGAGATCTTCCTCATAGTAATTTTTCTTGCATGCATAAAGTAATTCTAGAAATTAGCTGAAGACCTTAAGCTTATGGAATCTGAAACTGTTAATTACACGAACACGCTATGGTAGCTGTTGATTTTTTAATCCTGAGCTTGAAAATAAAAATCAGTATAAAATGAAGAAGAAAATCAAGAAATCAATACAAATATAAAAAAAATAATAGGCATCATCCTCTTCGTCCACGTATATATCTATATATAAAAATAAAATAATGAAAAAAGTTGTTCGATATGTCCATTTTTTTAGTCGATCATAATTATCAAATCAACATAACTTGTTTATCTCATTGAAAAATTATAAGAGAAATATTTATAATACATTCTATATTTTTTTAATATAATTTTTAGAATATGTATGATACTATTTTAACTAATTTATAAGTCACTTTAAGTAAAATAAACTTGTTTAATACACAAGTTTATTTTAATAGTTTTTATCTTATTTTTATAAATTATTTCGATTAAATTATAAAAAAAAACTTTACTTACGTAAGTTACTAGTTTTATTTGTTTTTTATTTTTATTTTCATCTTTATTAATTTTTTGAAATATTTTTATTTTTTTTACACATCAAATATCTAAATATATTATTTTATATTTATCAGTTAGTCTATTAACTAATTTTACTAAATATTTTCATTTCAATCACTTAGTCTATAAACTTTTAATGTTTCAATTCCTATATTATAAGCTAATTTTACTAAATATATTTTTATTATTAATTAAAAATGTATTTTTTTGTCTTGATTTTTATTTAATAAAATGTATTTATAATTTTAATAAATTTTAATTAATAGTAAAATATATTAACATAATTATATTAAAGAAAATGTTTTTAACATTCATTCTCAAATTATAATTTATCCATTCTCTTCTTATTTTTTCATCGTATTATTTATTATATTTATCATTTTAACTCAATATTTTTTTTCTTGCCATCTTTTTTCTCATTCTACCACTAACTCATCCCAAAATAAATAAAACTTTATAACTCTCATCTCATGTACACAAAAGTTTAGAATAATAATAATAAAAAAAAAAACAATAATGGACAATTTGAAACCGAAGGGAGTCAACGAGTGGGCTCCACGCGGCGTGCACGCGTGCGAAGACACGTGGGTCCCATTACGGATCCTTTTGTAGCTGTAGGCTGCGTTTTTCATAAGAGTCAGAGCCCTGAAAGCGACACAAATTTAATATTCTGCCGTCCTAATCATTTGGCCAACCCTACCTACCATCACACACTCTTCTCAAACCACACATTCCTTAAAATAAATTAACCTCACACAACTCTGATTCAAACACAGCTACCTGGCACAGCATGCAGGACAACAGTTAACACATAGTCAGTCACATACCCATCACATAATCCCAATTCAGATTTGGCACACTACTGCTTAATTTTTAATTGCATCATTATTCAATCACTCCACATGGTTGACAACTGCTAAGGGTCAAACAAGACATGTGTAGTGTGAACCCATCTTTATGAGATTTTTGTTTTGGGAAATCTAATTCAATAGTTAACGAATAATTTTTTTTTTAAGTAAAGAGATCTATTTTTAAAAATTGACATTTTTTTAATTCATGTTATTTCATATGTATACAAACTTAAATATAAGAGGTGTAAATTTTTTTTTAATATTATATTAAATCAAACTACTTTTTAAAAGCAGGACAATTTATATAAAGTAGTTTAATTTGTGTTTTTTTTATATTGGTTCAGTTTGGTTATTCATTTTAGACTTATTTATGGTATAAATTTTTTAATCAATATTGAAAAAAATTTAAGTCTCACAATACCTAAAAATAAAGTTTTTTGAACTAACTTTTGAGTTGAATTAAACTGAAACTCATTTCTTAAGATGACATTAAAATTTATTCTATTTCTGTTACATGCTAACTATCATATTATTCATGCATTAAGTCCAATAATATTGAGTGTGAGGGGGCGTTTGAAGAAAATCCAAGTCACATGTTGGTTAAAAATAGAGCTTGAAAAGAGTTCATAAGTAGGGGATGATCATTACTTCTTTTGAACTAACTTTTAGAGTTGAATTAGACTCAAACTTATATTTTAAAATAATATCAAAACCTATCATAGATGTATTATCAAGTTACCTATCGTGTTATTCAGGCAACAAACTCAATAGTATTAGATGTAAAGAGGATTGGAAAATACAAGTTACACATTGATTAGAGATAGAAATAGAGTTTGTACTCTCATTTCTTAAGTCAGCTTTTGGAGATGAGTTAGACATAAACTCACTTTTTAAGAAAGATTCAAATCAAATCAATTTATAATTGGATGGTTTGATTAGCTTGTTTTATAAAATAATTTTGATTTAAATTTTTTTAAATTTAGTTCGGTTCAATTTTAAACAAATCAATTTAATATAGATTTAATCAAATTTCTATGTACTAGACTATTTATCAACTATACCAATAATATCAATACCTAGCATTATAACATATAATACGGCAAGTGTTACAATTTGACAAATTGGATGTACATGGGTTACATTACAATGTTTAGATATTTACACAATTAATTGTTTTGTAATAACTTGGGATTGATAAGTAAATTGGGTTGCCTAACTGGATCCACTTAGATAATATCTGTACAAGGTCGTCCCTCTTATTGGGAGCCAACACATTGCTTATGCTGTAACGTGGAAGTCACCATGATGCTAAATAGGGGTTACCTATGATTAACAGAATGATAATGGCTCCACTTAATAACTCGGATAATGCCAAAAGAAGACAAGAAAACAATCTCGGACGATTCGACTAATTAAGCACCAAGTTCCCTCATTGCATGCATGCTGTTAGCTATTTGGATGTATTATGTGCCATGGCTTGGAAAATGGCCATCATTAAGAAGTGAAAATTAACTGCAACATTTTTTTCTTTGTACCAGCTATTTTCTTAAGCATGTGAATTATGAACCTAACTCTCAAATTAGAAGTGATAAATAAAATTTTTTCTCGAAGTGATAAATAAAATTTTTTCTCGAAGTGACAATTTTAGTGGAATTTAAACATCAAAGTTTGCAAGAAAAAAATATTTGGATTACAACTCACTTTTTTTATTATTTATCACTATTAATTAAGTAAACAATACATCTAATCACTGATTTAAAAAATAATTAAAAATTTATTTATCAATATGTTTTAACCAATGCGTGTGTTCATGTTAGAGAACACTTTCACCAAAAATTTCTAAAATTTGATGTGAACTAAATAGTTTAGGGATCTTTATAATCTGTGACCAAGGATAGTCATGCCTCTTTAATGATTGTATCCTTCTCTAACTATTTTCATTTTTTTAGGGTATTGCAAATAACACCTTAGTTAGATTTGCAGAAAAGATCTAAAATTCGTTATTCTAGGCTTAAAGGTCATGGACTCTTCATAGTTTAAGGTCTCTTACAATCACTAATGCACTAGGGTAGATGGATCATGGCACTAGATTGATTTTATAAGTGTGGATTGTATTATTAAATTGTATAGCTTGGCCTAAGAAAGAAGTTGAACATGAAAAAAAGTTTATTACCCGATGGGTCATATATATATATAGTTTGGTTCTTAATCTAACATGTTTAATATAAGATTTAAAAAAAATAATTAATTTAAAAAATTTCTCATAGATTTGACAAAAACAAACCACTTGTTTAAAATAGTTGAATCATACACAGGCTTATTTTGAAATTCGTAGAAAATTTTATTTTCTGTGAATATGATTATTGAGTGATTGTGAAAAATGAAGAAATATGAGGTCAGAATGTAGTAAGCTTGAGGTGCGCAAAGTGACAAACCGATAAAAAAAAGAAGAAAGGAGGGCGAGACATGTGTGAAGGAAGACACAAAGTAGTGAGTGATGACCTCCCCCACATGAGTGTGAGCGTAAAAAGGAGAGGACGGAAGGAGGGGGACAAAGCCACACGAGTGAGTGAAGAATAAGAAAGAAAGAAAAGAATATAAAAAATGTGAAGTACAAACCCAACCATGTTGATTCTCTCTCTCTCTCTTTATGAACCTCAGTGAAAGCAGAAACAAATTAAAACAAGGAAAATGAGAGTGGGAAGAAGATTAAGACAGCATGTTACCTTTCATTGGTTGAGGTACAATGGTCCATGTGTTTTTGTTAATCCGGCAACGTGTTTGACTTGTTTCCATGTCATGTCCAATATTTTAAGTTTTTCCCTTTGAATTTTGCAAAGTCAGCCACAAAATTAACAGGGTTAAAATTTTTTTTTATATTGCGAGAATAATTTTGTTTGAATTGAATAAGATCTATGAATAATAATTTTTAAAAAAATTTAATACAATTATATATTTAAATTTAAAATTTAAAATTATTAATTAAGTTAAAATAATTTTGTATCTGCTAATACTAATAATACTAATATTTACTATTGAAAGTTGGAACACTCACAGTTCCTTGCACGCGAAAGACTTGTAATAATTTGGTATTAAACATCATCATCAAACTGTCTCTGTTAACTAGATTAACCGATTCATTAAGGAAATCACTAATTTTGACAGATGTGCTTTAATTAATCATTTGTTTTAAGTGTTGACTAATTGGGGTTTAATTTCTCTCCATGTTGTGTGCCAGATATTTTCAGGAATTGGAAGCAATTAATAAGTTTGATGTGATAGAATCTTTATAGTGCTGTACCAATGGGTCATCTCGTCGTTTGCTAAACGCTTAGTCATAAGTCAACAAAAAATAATATCCAATTTTGCACAATTTCAACTGATATAATTTCAGAGCTTGACTAATGTTGAGGTGAAGCTTCTCGAGCAAATTGAGTGGCCCAGAATGAAAGCCTTTGACTTCAATTAACTATGATTTTGCAAAATTGAAGCCTTTCTTTATCAGTAAAAATCCACCAACTTTGACTTGAATTTTTGAAACCCGAGTAAATTCCTTTCATAATTTCTTCATATCGTACAAAAGTCCTCTTGCTGTTTGACATTTACTTCAAATTGAGTTATTTAATTTATAATAATTAAGGAAAGAGTATATGTTGGTCCAAAATGTAAAATTAGATAAAGTCAGTAATATGTAAAGAGTGCAAGCATCAAGAGAGATTAATGTAATTTACCATTTTTTATTAATTTATTTTCGAAGCATAATGAAAATTTAATAAATTATACCACAGTACAGATTTGATGAGAAACTCCAGTTCTAGTAGCATAAAGCATAACAGTTTTTTTTATGTTTTGATTTTAAAAATAAAATAATTTAATAATTAGACCAAACTAACTCTTTAAATCTTTAACTTAATTATAGCACTTTCTATTCACTACTAAAACTAATAGGTTTGGTTGTGTTTTTTTTCTCTCAAATTAATTTTCTTAAGGCTTAACTCCTTAAACATTTACACTATGGATGGAAGAAAAAGAAAGGAGGAAATAAATAAGTTACAGAGAAATAAGAAAGAAAAGAAAATAAATAGAAAATTGGTAAAACTTTAGGTTTTTGATTTAAGAAAAAAAAAGTTAAGTTTTCTTTTTTAGTTGTTTGAATAAGTGGAAAATGAAAATAAAACAAATAGTATTTGAATATAAAGACATTTTTGTCCTTTGTATAATAAAACATAATTTACCCATTTTTAATAAATAAAATTTTAAAATTATTATTCAATATTATTAAATATTAAAATTATAAAATTTATTTTTCAAGTAAATAAATAATATATAATTAACTATTGTTATTTTCATGTTTTAAATGAATTTAAATTTAAAATAGAAGAAATGCTTATTTTAATTAAATGGATAAATCTTAATTAAAACTTGTGTAACCATTATTTTATTTTATTGAATGTGTAACCATTAATACAACAACCCGTATCTCCTTTTCTTTTTAAATTTTAATGTTTTCACAGCCTCCCTCTGTTGTTAGCTGCAACATTTCTTCACAAAATTTTGTTTTCTGATTTCTTCTATTTCTAAAATATAGGGAAGCAAACAAACTTTTAAGCTTTCAAATCTTTGAGATTTCTTTGATGAATTGGATTCTTTAAAAATAATTCACTAAAGTTTATATAAAAAAAATTAGAGTAAAAATTGATTTAGATGAAAAGGATGAATATAGTTAGGCTTGGATTCTCTCGTATCTCTTTAACACATCTTCAGCCTCTTTATCTTTTTCTAACTTTTAATTTTATTTTATTCTTTTTCTTCATTTCTTCATTCATTTTTCCCTCTTTTTGCCTTTGAAATTTTTTACTCCAATACAATGACAGCAGCCCAAGAGAGAATCTGTTTTGTATATAGTTAATTATTTGTATTTTCAAAAATAACAAACAGTTAATTATTTGGCACAGATAATCAATTGTGAATTTAATTAAAATGCACGGTAAAAAAAATTATATTGTGATTTAATCACATATAATTATATATCATAAATTTATCAATTTTATAATAGTTCTTTATTAGTTAAAAGTAAAAAAAAAATTGTTACATTAATAATACATGAGAATTAAACTAATCAATTATTATATTCTTCCAAATCTTGCTTTTCTAAAGAGGGAAATAAGAAATTATCCAGAATCAATAACATATTTCACCCAATAAGATGTTTATTCACCTAATTAATTGGCTATTTTATTCCAATATATAACGGATTATTTACAACAACAAAATACTCTTAATTTATTTTAACAAAACAATAGATTATTTATAAGATATAATAGGTACTTGAGCCCCAAAAGGTTGAATCTGTGATCAAATAACTTCCAACTCACTTCAAATCAATTCCAAAATATTTACAAGATAACTTAAACACATTTTAATCAAGACATCAATCTTCAAAGAATTATAACATTTCAAATTCAACGCATAATCCCAATGATTCAAACCATATTTTAAGATTTTCAAGCCTTATGCTTTTTATGCAATCATTCACCTTGTCACTTATGCCCAAAATTTAGAAAACCCTAGTAAATCAAACCTATTTATAAAACCGGGGATATCACATTAGAGATTAATGGAGTAACATATTTTGTATAGAGATGATTGGTAATAAATATGTATGATAAATGTGAAATTCGTCATGTGATAAATTTTAGTTTTAATAATAAAGTATTATTTTATTATTATTATTTTCTATTATTTGATTAAATGGTTGATTTAATAAGGTATTTGATTAAAATTTGAGACTTGTTATCATAATAGAGATTATGATAACGAAAAATAATTTTTTTATAATTTAAATTTAAATTATTTTTATTATAGAATTATTGTGAATAAGACATCAATCTAAATAGATTAATATATATATATATATATATATATATATAATTATCTTTATTGGATAAAGATGAATAGATCTCATTTATTAATTTACATATATACGTGATTTGTACATATGGATGTGAACATTGAACTAACTCAATTAAAAAATCTTAATTTACAAGTTATTTATATTTTAATCTTGAACATCTAATGCCTTAAAGTACCAATTGAATGGACATCAAATATAATTAAATACTTATAAAATTAATTATTAATGAAAAAAGAATCTTTCAACTCTTGGTGATGAGTTTGAGTTATATGATAGAATTAAGACTTTGGCCAAAAGAATTGAATGATAAAGAAAAGAGTTTTTTAAGTCATTCACTAAATAAAAATAAGTTTGACATTTATATCATACTCTAAAGTTAATTGGAGGGTAAATGATGGAGCAAAATATTATGTTATTATTCTATTTCTTCTTGAAAATAAAAGATATTACTTCTTGAAAATAAAAGATATTACTTCGTACTATCCAAACATTAAGAAGTATTGCTAGACGCCTACCTTGATTAGTAAATTAATTTACTACAAGCTTAGTATTGAACATATGAGATCACGCACAAACGTGTATTAATCTTTAATTTTATTTGATAAATAAAATTAGAGGATTTAACTTAAACAAATAAATTTTTCTACGTGAAATACTATCATGTCCTTTACTAGCACTAAGAATATAATTAATATAAATATAAAGAAAGTATCTTTATTGGCATGGAATACAACATTCTTTACATATCTAGCATTTATAGGTAATAAAAAATATAAGAATTAAAAATTTTAATTATTTCCTCATTTATTCAAAAAGGTAAGGAGTTCACATTTTTAAACAATATGGAAAATCAAATCGAATTCAAAGCGGTGACACTCCAAATATCATATCCTCAAAATCCAAAACAAAGATCCACTATCGATATCACAACCTATCAGAACAAAATTTCTTATACAAAACTACTAAGAAAATAAAAAAAAAAGGCAGTGTTAACTCAATCTTCGAGTTCCAGCCCAACGCTATTTGCAATTAAAATTCAACTTAGGGAAAACATATAACAATAAAAGGAAGTAAACACATCTCACATCTCACTTAGCATGTAATGCACTAATGTGAGTAGAATGTAACTAGCACTCACACAATACCATGTAACTGATAAAAACATAAACATAACAAATTATAATAATTACACAAAGACATTTATTTAAATACAAATAAATGACAACAATGCAACCTAGTCTCTATTTTGTTTCGTATGCATGTGGTACCAATTTATCGTTGGAGAGTGGACTAGTGGTAACACAACTCAATCCTTTGGTTGACCTATTACACTCTAACATGATATCCTTTGGTAGCACATCATGATATAGTTAGTTTGCACATATGCTCTGGCATGTGGAATCAGGCACGACCGTTAGAGGTTAATTACCAAGTAGACACTACAAGGTGTAGTAACCTTACTAATTTATATTCATATTCACTTCCTTACATACTTATCTTTATTAAATAATGCATGACATAGCTTATTCTTTATCATTTCACTTTTTGCAAATTTGAGCTAAGGAGAACCATTCTCGCCCCTTTGGACCCAAGTACCTCATCCACAACCCACAACAATCAATAAGTACCATTATTACCTCTCTAGATTAAGTCACTCACTTGTCAAGTGCTGCTCGTGGTCATTCTTGTGATCTTTTGGTTTAGGTAAATCGTCGACACTTATCCTTATTAATTCGTTTCTCAATTTATATCTCATAATTCTTGATGCAATGCTTTTCCTCATAACTTAATATACATTATATTTTTTATAACATAATTAAACATATATATAGGAACACCTTAACAAAATCAACCAAATTATCAACAATTAACACAAAAATTGCATTCTAGTCTAAGGAGTTTAATCTCTCCTTCAGAGACATCTAAACAACCAAATACTAAAATTAGGGTTATAGGAAAAAATCCTCAACTTGCGATCACAAAGTTAAAAAGCCATGTGCTTCTACCAATTAGAGAGACAAACAAACATGATAGATTGTAGTTCTGTGAACAACTCATTTTAACCCACAATCACAAAATTACGAATCTTGTACTTTACCAATTTTTAGAGACAAACAACAAAAAACAAACAATTAAACATTTTGTTAATTGACAAAGACAATCAAACAAAAACATCCAATAGGATTTGGGGCCAACTCCTTTACCAACAATCATATTCACGCTCTTGAGCGAGATTTCTCGCTTTCCTTACCTAAAAAGCGTAAAACAAAGGCTTTTTAGAAGAAGAGGATTTTTATGTGCTAAAAGTTTCGAAATGGGTCAAGCTAGATTATTAAATATCTATTATCTAAATATGTAAATGCTATTAAATATTTGTTATCTCTACAGGTAATATTTTTCAAATATAAATAATGTGTTTTTAAATATTTCAATATTTTGTAACCATATTTAAAAGTTTGTTAAACATAAATTAAATATAAAATATAAAGATAATATAAATATCTAAATTTTTTTTATTATATTTGAGTTCAAATATTACTTTATTTTTAAATAACATCTATTTTCTAAAAAATACAATCTATTTAATTATTCACAAAATATAACCTAACAAACAATTATTTTATATGATTACTACAACAACAATAATAATAATAACACAAAAATCGAAATGTTACATGAAAGTAGATTACCTCGATAGGATATTCCTTTCATGTTGTTTATGGAATCTGGTTCGTTGGAGTTATAATTGATAATTGTTTCTCAATTCCATCTCTATTACAGAACCATTCATGAGATTTTCACCTCATGCAGTTCCTCACGAATCAAGCAATTCCATATATATATATATATATATATATATATATATATATATATATATATATATATATATATATATATATATATAATCGATAAAATAATATGCCACAAGGATATTTGAATAATTGGTGAAAATATGTCAGTATTTGGTGCAAATATTCAACGCAAATATCTGGTATAAATATTTAAAGTAAATATTATGAATAAATATTTGGTTTAAATATTTTGTATTAATATTTGGCAAAAATATTTAGTATAAGTTTTATAGTTGAAAGATATAATATTTTAAAATAATCAAAATAATTTTAATATTGTTTGATATTTTGTGAAGTAACACAATTGAAGAAAATTTTAAATCCTTCAAGAATTGAAATTCAAGTTTCTGATTTCCCCTTATATATAGTAGTATATTTTAAATTTAAAATATATTTCTTTATTTGATAATATCTATTATGAAAATCGTTTTTGAACTTTGAGGAAGTAAGGATGAGATGTCTTGAATGACGACACAGAGATAGAGGCTTGGGAGGATGATAACTTTGAGGTTATTCTCTGTTGGGTTGATTAGAGACAGTGTTGTGCGATTTGATCATGGTGGAGATGGTTTACGGTATAAATTACTAGTTTTTGAAGGAAGGAAATGATTTTTTAAGAACCAAAATTATGTTATTTTCATGCAACATGTATATCTAATGTGGTAATTAATATATGTATTTTCTGTAATGTCAAGTTACCTTCGTTAATAAAGACTAAAATGACTGATGTATTAAAACTTTATACATCAATAAACTTCTATCTTTTTCATAATTCAAATGATATATCGCCATTTTTTCAAGAGCAAAAAACTATTTACCGAAAAAAAATCAAGATATTGTATTTCTTTTTCACATGTGTTTATTCGTGGCTGTTATGGATCAAATCCATGACCCAATTTACATGTTAAATTTTATTAGTTTAAAATGGCTTACCATAAAAATATAAATGTTGACCAAAAGTCAATATTCAAATAAAAAAATAATTTATATTGGAACAACCAATCATAAAGCTTAAAATGAATGTTTGCAGTATGTACCTTAGTTTAGAATAAAATTGTCCTTACGAGACACTAATATATAATATAAGACTATGGACCATTTGAAGTAGAAATATAATCCATTTATAATTTCTATATATACTAGGGGCGTTATTAGATATATGTAGTGCCATTTTGGTAAAATTATCGTCAATATGAACTTGGGTAAAATTCACTGGTTTACAAAGATGAGATTTAAAATACTTTAAATATAAAAACTTAGATATTTTTATTTATATTTTAAAATTTTAAATTATAAAGATATAACAATAAATTAATTTTTAAGAATTTTTATTTGTAAACCAAATAAAAAAAATATTATTTCCCTTATCATTCGACCTATTAAAATCCTTCCCACACTTCACAACCAATCATAATATCTAATCAAAATTCATCTTTACGTCCCATTCCTTTTTTTTCATTAAAACTTCCCTTTCCTTCAATTAAAATCTTTCTCTTCCCCTCCCTTACACTAAACAAACTCTACAATATCTCAATCGCATAGAATACTTAGTCAACATAAAAAAAATTAAAACAAGTCAACAATATACAGTAGAAGAGTTAGAAACCTACTCCAAACAAGTCAAGATATACATATGCAATCCATTCGGAATTGCACCACATTCATTTTGCACAAGAGTAGCAAAGGTTGACATCTTTATTTTAATAGTAATAATATTATTTGAATAATATTTTCACATTACTTTTACATAACATTTTTTAATATATTCTATCACATTATTGATTTTATTTTATATTTTTTTCTCTTATCTTCTTGTATTTAAAAATTATCATGAAAGAAAATTTGTTAGAATATAATACTCATTTAATATTACATCTTGCATATTTTAACATTATGTTGGTTATTCACCCACCAAGGATTAAAATATTTTTGTAATAAAAATCCTCACCACCATTCCGATTCCGACGAAACCAACTAAAATTCCACTTGCCGCATCTGGACAGCCGCAGACCTAACGTATTTGTTTATTTGCCAAAGCTACTTTGGGTTGTATCACTTGTGTGGATATAATTTTTAAAAGACTATAAGAAACATTAATCGTCACAATTAATAATTTTTTTCTTATAGCTAGAAAAAAGAAAACCTATGTTTCTGCAACATTGGTAGATATAGAAAGTTTCTTATTCTCATTAGATCCCTTAATAATTATTTTATTTTCTAGTGACGTCATAATCTAATTGTTTATAGTCTGTAGAGTAACAAAACAACATACCGATATCGAGGCTTTTAATGGCCACATCATTATAAGATTGGTTATACTCTAGTTTAATCTCAACAATAATTATACATTCATACATAAATACCCAAAATACATAACATTTTTTGGTTAAAATTCTTAATCATGTTTAATCCTTGTTACCTTTACCCACCCATCACGCACGCGCAAATACAATTTTTTTGGGGCATTAGAAATTTTCTTGCGTGAATAGAAGAAATTTTGGATTTGGCGCATGTGTTCCTCAGGTGACCGTCTCTCTTTTCATTGACTTTGGTTGATTCTTTGATTTGAAAAATTGTGTGTGTGTGGGATTTCAACCATTAAGAAAGCATAACGTCTAAGCTAGCTAGGATGATGAGTATGATTATGATGGTGATGACGATAAGGGAAAAATAAAATAAAATAAAATAAAATAAAATAAAGAATTTGACTACTAAGTTAGTGGTTTTGTCCTCCATCCTATGGTGGGGTGGAGTTGACATGGATCTTGACCCTCTTTGATGAAACATTCCTTGGTCTCATTATTTGGCCCGCACTCATTTTGCAAACTTTCGTTATAAAATCCTACGATATTTGAGGACTGCCTTTGAAAACTGTTCCTTGCCTTGTCGTGTTGTGCCCTCATATTCCTCTCTTTTTGTTTTCTCTCTCTTTCTTTCTTTCTCTTCCTATCTTTTGTCAGAAAACGTTCCTTCTATTCTTTGATTTCTTTGTCTACAGCTGTGTGATGCTTGTAAAATTAATATCCTTTTACTCATCAATTAAAGAACACCTTCCACAGACCCTTATTTGACACAACAGTTTTTTATTTTTATTTTTATTTTTATATATTATTAATTATTTGAAACATGTAGAATCGTCACGGTATCCAATTCTTCCTTTCTTTATAATAACAGTTCAATAATTGAGAGCATTTTTTTTATCAATTAATTGAGAGCAATTTTACATGTCTAGATATTGAATTTTTAAAGCCTTTTCTTTTGTATAATAAAATAATTTAATTTTAATATATTACCGGTGTAACAAAAATTTATATTATTAATTAACTAGAAATAACTTTAATTATAATTTAAAAATAATTATTATAAAAATGAATATTTTCAAAATAAGTTTGTAAAAAAAAATCTCTGTGATTCTTATAGTTCCCTTTAGTTTGAAAGGGCTTTTGTGTCGTGTTTTATTAGCCAATAAAATTATTACTATTGTGTGTCAAAATTTTATTTATTTAGAGTTTAATAGATCGATGATGTATGAAATACAAAAATAATTTTATATTATTACTTAATTATAAAGTATTATTAATATAATTTTTAAGATAGTTATGATAAAAATTAATAAATTTATATATGAGCGGTTGGTAATTGAATTAAAGAGTAAAAAATACATAACCTATTTTTTATTTATTTAATCAATATTTATTTATTATAAATTTTAATTATAATATAATTTATATATTAAAATATTTATTTTATGCATTGAATTCACTAAAATATTAGTTACTGAAATATGTGGCAATATAATATTCCTGTTTCAAACACTTCGATTAGACTTTGATGCCATATGATATTTTTAAGAATATCACATCACAAACTATTATCAATTATATATCAATTTAATGTAAAAAAGAAAACACATTGATTATAATTTTATTTACTAAGTAAAAAGAAATAGAAAAACACTCTAAAAGTAAGAGGCACCGGAAAAATCACCAAAAATCTTTATACTGTCAATATTCTAATTTCTCATTTATAATTTCTAATTAAATTCATAATAGAAATCATAACAGTGACATGAACATAAGATTTTAATTTAAGCATAGCCATAAATTCAATTTAAAGTAGGTACGAATTAGTAGAATGGAGAAATTTTATGTAAAAGTCTACACCAATTTACTAAAATTATAACAATACATGGCGCATGAGTCGCATGACATGAATATATACGATAAATAAAATAAAATATATAAAAAAAATGTAACTATAGGAGTTACTCTCGAATACCTAAATATGATAGAATTTTTTTTTTTTGCAAGGAACATCCTGGGATCTTGAACTATCTAAACATTCTTATCGATCTTATTATTTATGAATTAAAATTGAGCTAATTAAATTAAGTATGATTAGAGGATGCCACCGATTAATGAGATTCAGTTGCGTTGGTTAGATTATAAGGCAACAGTGCACAGCATGACCTCACCTATACATCATTATTTTAGAAAAGAGGGTATATATATAAAAAAATACTTAGTTTATTTGTCCAGTATGAACACTGAATTTTGGGAAAACAAATAAAGGTAATGACCCCGTAGGACCATACAGTTTTAAGTCATGATGAAAATATGAAGAAAACACATGGACCTGCCTCTAGCATTATTTTAATTTCCTTACTAGTCATTATTGAAAGAGTGGGCTCTAATCTCATGCCTATTATTTAACAAGTTCTTCAATTGCTTTCAGTCCTTAATTAGAATCAAATAGAGTTTAGTTTGTGCCTCTCCACACACACAAAAAAAATTGGTATTTTCTTTTCCTCCTTCTCCTATCTTTGGTAAATTTTAAATAAGATGTGCTGCATAAATGATTGGTATTTGACTTCTTTTAGATTTTACAAGAAGGTTATATTAAATATTGTCCAATAATATGATACGTTGAAATTTTGATGAGCATTAATATCATTACATGTTAAAAGGATTTATATCCAAAACCTATAAAGTAATTGGTAAGATTTGGAAAACGTAATATTTTATGTAACAAGTAAATAATTCTATGATTCAAGTAATGATAGTGTGAGGACTTTTGGGAACAAGTATAAGGTTTTCTTTTGCTAGGCCACGAAGAAGTGTGCTATTTAGGAACATTGGGCTACAAGTAAGCCCAAAATTAACTTCAAATTTGACTTTAGACTCAAAAATAAAGAAGGAAAGGAACTCTACTGCATTGTTTCGTTTAAGAATTGTTTCTATTTTTTTGGAATTATTTCCTGTTTTTGGAGTAGTTTTGTTAATAAATTTAACCATATGTTGTCTTTTGAATAGATTTAAATAATTTAATTTCGAGTTTGCATGGTCTGTTTTATGTTATGGTATACATTTGAAATTTTTAGTTTGTGTCAAATTAGTATATATAATTCCTTGTTATCGCTGTACAGTAAGACATTAAAATTTAATAAAAGCAAGATATAAGACATTTTCTTTAATAACTGCTTTTGTGTCAGATTTCAAAGTGAAATTTTTGTCCATCAATAATTATTGTCAGAAATAGAATACCCTTTTTTCATAGGCCGTCACCACACGTGAGCCTTAGAATTATTGCTTGTTTGCCATCATTCCCAACATTTCTTGGTTGATATCTTAGACCAGGTTGTTGGCCCAAGGCCCAGCATGGAGGCCCAGCATGGTTCTTGTGGATTCCGGATAAATCTTATTTATAAGAGTGAGATCTTCAACAGCTTGGAAAACTCTTATTTCATAAGACTAGAAAAGGTTTAAACTTCTAATTTGAGTTATATATGATTATGGTGTTAAATTTTATGGATTAACACTAATAAATTATTATACGATTATACTTATCAATTGCAAAAATAATTTATTTAATTGTTTACAATTAATAAATCATGAATATTATGTTGAGTTTCTGATGTGAGTGTATTGTGATGGTTTGGACCATTTACATAGTGTCTATTGAGAGATATGGTGAATTATAAAATCATTATCCCATTAGATAGTTTGGATAGTTGGAAACAAACTTATTCTGTAGAGGACAATTTTCTGTGACATCATTTCTTCATTATTTTTCTCTTTGTTGAACTGTCATGGACCTTGGGATTAATCTAAGTATGCGTCATTGATATTTTTCTTTCACATATTGATGATTTAATATGCTATAATTTGTGTATGTTATGATTTGTGAAAATTTTGGATAGGTAGCATCCAAATGTTATCATAAAAGAAAACAAAGGTATAATAAGACCTTATTTAACTCTTAAGAACCTAAGAAAATATGGTTACCTAGAAACATAATTTTTCTTGTCATGGATATCTTTGATAACAAAAAATTTCACAATTAGTATCTAGACAATGATTACTCATATTACATCATAGGAGAAAGATCTATCTGCTTATACCTCCATAATGGTTGTCTTTGGAGGCAATCAACAAGGAAAGATAGTAGATATAGTAAGGGTCATAAGCATTTTCTACGTTCTATTGAAATTGTTTTTTATGATTTAGTATATGGAAATAATTTGTATGCATAGGATTTTTGTACGTATCATCTCTCCTCTTTTGTTTGTTTGATGACCTTTTGGTCTTATGATATCATGAGAAAGAAATGGTGTAAAACATCGATTAGTAAAATGATACATTTTGTTTTTTTTTCCTAAAATATTCTATTCAATTTTTTTTTGAAAGGTGACATTTATTGAGTATAAGACCCCTAAGAAAAAAATTTTAGTAATAACAAACTTTCATAATCAAATTATAAGTATTTTGAACCTTTTAGTACTAATGGTTTGCCTTAAATATCTTGACAAGTCAGATTTATATGAACACATAATTAAGAGTATTAACCAAACTCAAGAAACATCGATCTTATTGTATTCAAGAGTCTAGAAGCACAAAATTTGATATATCTAAAAGCAAAACCTATACACAAATGCAAAAAATAGCTTCAAGAACATGCATGCCTACAAAAGATTAAGGCCGTGCAATACCAGAAGTTGCGATTAATCAAAAGCTGTAAAAGGAATAACTTCATTGCCCAAGAAGCCGAAATGATGCCATAATTGGTGAAGAATGATGAAACATGTGTTGAAAGTATAGTCCAGAACTTTATAGATCTTATTATTGATTAGTGTATATGCAAATAAGGCAAAGAGCATGCAAGAAAATTGATTTGTAACACATAGAAATAGCTTGTCATGACATGCTTGAGAGGCAGCAAAACAAAAGGCAAAATAAAAATTTAAATAAATTAAATGGATCGGAGTCAACACCAATTTTATTAAAAAATAAAAAAAAATGAAAAACAAACTTATGCTTTGATAAAATTAATCTTTACAAAGAAAATTGAGTTCAAGAGTTCGATTATGCAAATGAAAGGATGGAAAATGAATCCCATTGCAACCCTAATATATCCAATAAAAAATAGTTTCCTTTTAAAATTTGTTCTTTCCCTCCTTTTATTAGCAACATAATTGTGAAAATTAAATTCATAAATATTTTGATTGTTTTAGTTTTTTATATTTTAAAAGAATGAATGCTCGAGATTGCATGACATCAGAGCCAAGGTGTTCTTGCAAAATTAAAAGAACGTCCAGTCCTAATTAATGCTCTAATTAATAATATGATTAATTTTATTTTTACAACCTTTGAAAAAGAAATTTTAGAACTATTTGACAATAAGTGTCTTGATAGGATTAATAGAACGTCCGATCTTAATTAATCTTTTTATTTTTTATTTAAATAAATAAGTACAATACTTTTATTAATTACTTATAGTAACATCCAATTTAATTTAATTCAAAATTTTATAATTTAATTTTATATTAATTAATAACAAATAAATAAACAAACAAACGTGAGAACAGTACTAGTTATTATATATATTATTTTACAAGGATGAGCTATGAGAATTTAATTTCTCTCCTAAATTTATGTTAACAATGACCAAGAGGAAAAATAGAACAAAAATGAACAGAACACAATAAGAAGAAATTGATTAGTACTACTTTTGTTTATGTATGATAGATAATGAGAATAAAATATTATTAATTTATTATCGTTACTAGAATAATTTAATTGGACCGTCAACCTATCATTTACGACGGATTAATTTAGGGTTATTTAAACTTTTTGTGCAAAAATAAAAAAAGTAAAAAAGATTTAGGCCCAACAACTAATAAATGATAAAAATGAAAAAAAAAATCAAAAATTGGTTGAAAACTAAGTTGTGCCCATACCGATTGAGAAGAAGGAAAGGAGTTACCACATGATTATCACACCCCAACAAGCAAAAATAAAAGCACTAGAGCTGGGCTCAGCCCATTATTGGGAATTAACGGGGGCCCTGCTACCTATTTTTTTCTCTTAACACCCCCAATGTTTTTAGCCTTTTTCAAATATTAATTTACCTCTCTCTTCACACTCCTCCTTTTAAACTCCCTTCTTCCCAACCATCTTCACTCTCTTTTTCTTCGCCCAACTTTCACACCACCTTGCATCTCTTATTCACACCCTTATCTTTCCTTACCTCATTTACACTCTTATCTTTCCTTACCTCGACAATGTCCTCCTTCTCCTTATGAGTTCTTCTTTGATAATCTTTTGTTTCAATGTTTTTTTTTCTTGTTGATTTGACAAAAACTAAATTCTATTGTGTATACAAGACTTTTTGTATACATATTTACTTATGTATTTTATGTAATACACATATATATATGATGTGTAACATACACAATTTGCTAGACATACCACAGGTTTTCTTCTAAGGTAGATACATTCAGAGTTCAATTAAGACGATTTACCAATTTAACTTGCAAAGATAGAGTGGCAACAATGCAGCATGAGTCGAAGGCAATGGTGTTTGTTGATGTGCCACAGGTATTGGCTCCTAAGCCATGGACTGTTGTCCATTCTTTTCTAAAAGGTCTTTGAGGACCCTTATATGTTGAAGAGACTAATGATTAGACAAGTGGCGAAGGCTAAGGGGCTAAGAAAAAAAAAAGTAATTTTTTACGTATATAATAAATGTAATAAAATTTAATATGTTTATTAAAAAATACATAATTATATTAAGTATAAAAATAATATATATGAAAAAATTATAGATTTTATTTAAATAAATTCACAATATAAATAATTTTTATAATGTCATTTAATTATAGATTGGTTTGTATGATAAAAATTATTTATTTTTATAATGACTTTTTAAAAGTTATATTTATAATAATATCTAATTAGCTTATAAAATATCTTTATAGGGGTAGTATATAAAAATTAAACTTAAATTAAATAAATAAAGGGGACCATAATTTTTTATGATAATTTATATATATTTAAAAAATGGGGGTAACCATGGTCGTACCAAGTCCCCTCCCTCTTCCCTTGGATTAGAGCTCTACGCACATGTAATGAGACTCCAATAAGCCAACACTATAACCATGTTAAAGGAGGAGGAAGACATGATATTTTTATGTTTTTTATTATATTATGTTTTATTGTATTATTTTGTATATAGTGTTGACTTATTTTATATTATTTTATTTTTTATTTTGTGTTATTTTATTTGATGTTGAATCATTTTGAATGAGAATGTTAATTTATTTTAATTTATCTAATATTTTCTCATATATTATTTATCAAGTTATTTAACAATTAAAATTATTTCAAACAAATAAAAATTAAGCGTGAAAATTTTAACTAAATTGAATAAATTTGTTTACTTATAAAAATAAATACATTCATATGAGTATTTTATTTAACAAGTTAATTAACTCATAAAATTATTAAATTATTTAATAAAAAATAAATAGTAAACAGAAATAAAAAAAATACATGAAATATTTATTGGTGAATTTAAAATTAGATTTATTGAACTATTTAATTAGTTGACTTATTTAAAAAATTAATTTTATTAATTTATTTAAAATTTTTAATATAAAATAATTGTTTAAGTAAATTAATAGATTAGACTAAGTTTTCTAAAAAACTAAAACAAATGTTAAAAAATATTTAATAAATAATAAACTATACTTAAGCTTTAATTTTATAAAATAGTTAAAACATTTTTATGGAAAACTTAGCCTAACATGATGATTCCATTCCTAATATCACAAAAATAATAAGAAAAAATATTCAACTATTATATTAGTAGGAATTTCAATCATTAAAATGATGGGACTTAGGACTAAGTAAATTTCAATTTCTAACACAGCCAAGGATAGAAGCCGATGTCATTGAATATGACAAACAAATATGCATATCTATCATATCATTGCATGTCCAAAGTACAAGTCAGGAATTATCATATCAAACAACACCTACAATGCATAGAAAGGATAAGTGTATCGAATACATATCCTATGCCACAATACCATACGATTATTCATAAGAGAATCAGTATTAAACACACATAAGTGATACAAATTAAACTGAGTGCTTCGTAGATTAACGCAGAGAATGAGAAGAGGGAGAACCTACTTTGTCAAGAATTATTTTAGTAACACTTTATTGTAAAAATATTGTGAATATTTTTATTAGTATTAATTTTTACACTTTTAATAATATTTAAATTTATTAATGATATTTTGTAATATAATTTAAATATAACATTTCTTAAAATGTTACAAAAATTAATAGTTAATTTTTGTATATTTTTAAATATTATAAAAAAATCATATAAGTTGTAGTTAAAAGAATTCAGTGGTGAGTGTCATAGATGTCTGAAGTGTCAAGAAAAGTGACACCTAAGTTCCAATATCGACACTTCCAACCCATCTGAACCCAAATTCATTTCTCTCAGGCCATTTCTTTGGTGTTCTCTAAGTGCTTCCACAAGCACAGCACAGATTCCACTATATTGAATTGTTTGAATGAATATTTGCATGGGTAATGACTACTTTACGAGTAATGCTAGCTATATCCTCGTGAATGTTATATTTTTTAACCAATATACTGAATAACCTTTTAACTTGATTTCGTAAAAATTGTTATTGTCTGCAATAAAATCTATCTCCCACAATTCTATCCACGTTGCTCAAAATATAATTAGAAAATAATTCGACCTACATTTAAAAAAAATAATTCTCTTGCGAGAATCCTGAAAGTAAGTAACTGGACTCTCACCTGTTTTTTGTACCGTCTATACATCTGAAGGACTTCATATGTGGTATCACCGCACCACCACTTATTCCTGGGCCAAATTTTATGTGACTGTTGCAGAGATTTATTGATTATTTTTAGGAAATTATTATAGTATTCTTTCTGATAAATAAAATTGATTTTTAAAACAATTAATTTTTAAATCAATAAAAAGATACCATTATCGAGGATGGAATCGGACTTTAATTTAGAAGTACCTATTAAGTACATGTACAACAAATATTTTGCAAAATATTTATAATTAAGGAAAATGCATAATTCTACAGTAAACTAAAATATTTTATTATATTAACTTTATTATACTCAAGACATATAATATTAAATTATATCATTAAAAATTCTTAAGGAAAACTGATCAAAACATATGGAAAAGAGTATTTATTTCAATAATATACTTTAATAACTTTTCTTAAGATTAGCTAATGTTGCATGGTAATATTAAAGGGGAAAAATACATACATTAGACAACTTAATAGTTATTATATTTTCTTTTTACAAACAAAAGATAATACAACACTTATAATTGAAAAAATTATAAAAGAAATTGTATATTGATTGAATTGAATTATACAATTTCTAATCTCTTTTTTTATAGGGTAAATGTCAACTACCTAAAGATAAACTAATAACAAATTAAAAGATAACTAGATAATATGAGATATTCACGATCTCCTAATGAGATATTTAAATATTTGTAATCACTTAATCTAATAAGATATTTAGATATATATAACCTCTTAATAGGTTATTTATCATTATCTTATCAAATATTTATAATATCTCCAACACTCCTCCTCAAGTTGGTAAATGAATATCAATCATTCATAACTTGTCATTGAGTTCTTGAAATCTAGTTGTAGGGAGTCTTTTGGTGAAAACATCTGCCACTTGGAGTCTTGTAGGAACATGTACTCTGACTATAATTCCACTGTCTAACTTTTCTTTAATGAAGTGTTTGTTGATCTCAATATCTTTTGTCCTATCGTGTTGGACTGAATTATAGGCAATACTTATAGGTGAGTTGTTGTCACAAAACAACTTTATAGGTCTCTCATATTTTACTTTGAGGTCATCAAGAATAATCTTCATCCACAATCCTTCACATATACCATGTGTCATGGCTCGAAATTTTGCTTCTGCACTAAATTGAGCAACCACATTTTTTTTCTTGCTCCTCCAAGTTACTAGATTTCCTCCTAGAAACATATAGTATCCTGAGGTTGATCTTCTATCCACAACTGATCCTGCATAGTATATATTTCCATGGACAACGTTCCTTCTTTTCTGAACAATAGTCCTTTTCTTGGACTTGCCTTCAAATACTGGAGGATCCTTTCAACTTCCTAAAGGTGTCTTTTCCTAGGATCATGCATAAATTGTCTGACCACACTAATAGTATAGGCAATATCTGGCCTAGTGTGGGATAAGTAGATCAATTTTCCCACTAATCTTTGATATTGGGACTTCTTTATGATTGGACTTTCCTCATACCCAATCCTATGATTTTGTTCAATAGGTACCCTTGAGATCTTGCATCCTATTTTTCCTATTTCTTTGAGGAGATCAAGTACATACTTCCTTTGGGAGATAAAGATACCTTATTTGGAATATGCAACCTCAATCCCAAGGAAGTATTTCAGCTTTCCTAACTCCTTCATTTCAAGTTGTGTTGCAAGCTTTTCTTTCAGATTTAGTTTTTCAATTTCATTATCACCTATAACAATCATATCATCTACATAGACTAGAAGAAGGGTGAGTTTACCATTAGGAGAATGTTTTATAAAGAGAGTATGATCACCTTGACTCTGTCTGTATCCTAAGGATATCATGACTTGAGCAAATCTTTCAAATCATGCTCGGGGAGACTGTTTAAGTCCATACAATGTCTTTTTGAGTCTGCATACCTTGTTCTTCTCATTGTGAGAATAGAATCCTAGGGATCTCCATGTAGACTTCTTCTTCTAGGTCTCCATGAACGAAGGCATTTTTAACATCAAACTGTTGCAAGTTCCAACCAAAGTGAGCGGCTAAGGAAATAATAACTCTTACCGTGTTCATCTTTGCTACAGGAGAAAATGTTTCCTCATAATCTATTCCATAAGTCTGTGTATACCCTTTAGTAACCAATCTTACTTTGTATTGCTCAAGGGTCCCATCAAATTTACAATTCATAGTGCATATCCATCTACAACCTACAGCTCTTTTGTCTTTGGGTCTATCAATAATCTTCTAAGTTGAGTTTTTTTCTAACGCCTCCATCTCTTCTTTCATTACTTGAACCCAATTCTCATCTTTCAAAGCTTCATGTACTGATGTAAGTGTTTTAATTGCATCAATGACAACAATAAAACTTTGATGTTGTACAGAGAGATGGTCAGTACGCACGAATTGAGAAATAGGATACTTGACACGTGATCGTTTTCCTTTACTCAAAGCAATAGGCATGTCATAAGTAACACCCTCAATGGAAGATGTCCTTGTCATCTCTATTCTCCGATTCGTGACTATTGACGGCCACCGTGAATACCGCCAGTACCACCGTCCACCGCACTTGGCAGCGGCAGAGTTCAGATACCCATTTTCTTCGAAACTAAAAATACTATAGCAAGATAATAGAATAGTGGTGTGACTACTATTTTTTTAAGTTTTTAGTTTTAACCATTAACATAGATTTATACTATACATCAAGGTTTCAAACTGGAATAAGATTTTATTGCAATCCTTGATTTCGTGGTTGATAAAAAAAAAAAAACTTGACAGTGCACAAGGGTGGACGATGCTAGAAACTGGTGGAGGAATGCGGAGAAGAGCTCTGCAGAGGCTAAGGCTTGCACTTGCAGGGGGCATGAAAGACACACAACTGCCACCATAGATTGAGTTCCTATTTTTAATAGTAACCAACCATAGATTGATTTCCTATTTTTAATAGTAACCAAAGAATTAATACCGTGTGATTTCATTACTGTCATTTTTATTAAAATATATTTTTCAATATCAAATTATTATTTAAATGTAAGATGTTAGAATTAAATACCTTTTTCTTATTTGACAATAGGGAAAAGCCTTTAGTTTGGAATCATTTAAGCCTTAATAGTGGGATCAAACTTGAACCTACAACCAAACATGCCGGAGCACATGATTAGCAGAACATTTTTTGCTCTACAGTTATCCCTGTGTTTGCATGAATTTGAATCCTTAGGAACTTCGTACTTGCACCACTTTCCACATCGAGGACATTTTATTGTCTTAACTTTGGTGTCACTCGATCTCTTCTTTTGTCTAATATCCACGTGACCCAAATAAGATTCAGGAACTTGTTGATTTGAAAGAGCTATTTCTCGTTTATTTGTGTCACGTATGTTGCTCCAAGCTTTGGTGATGAGTCTAACAGCATCAAAAGTAGCAACAGAAGCATTCTTCTTTAGGTTCACCATCTCTACCAATTTAATGTATTGATTTCTAATGCTCTCAATGTCTTCAAAGCCTTCTCTAATACCAAGAACTGCGTACCACCAATTTGATGTACCGTTGTTACCACGTTCTTTGTATGCCGCACGGTGGATTTTGTAGGCAACGAGGGTTTCATCAATGCCATCGACATCGGAGTCTAACGTTTTGGCCAGGGTGGCACAAAAGATGGCCCCTTTTATGTCACCAAGTATAAATTTTTCCTCCGCAACCTGCTTTGCAAACATTGCTAGTGGATCTACGGAATGCACCAGCATGGCTTAAACAAGGAACGAGTTCTTAATTATACAAGTGATCGAAGCAAAAGAATAAACAAAGTGATTCCTTTTGGACTTGAGACTTGTGATGTTAAAAAGTGTTGTTGTCATAAATAATGAATCCCAAATTAATTTATAAAAAATTTAAGATCTATTGTATAACTAACTATTTTCTTTTAGTGATTTTTTCTTTTGAAAATTCTATCTTATATCGTATGACCAGTAAATAAACTATTTTGTTTAGATAAATCAAGGATTTGAATTTATCTTTATTTATCCTAACTTCGATTAGAATTTGATTTGTATAGTTAAATAAAATAATATCCCGCATTATATATAGATATCAAAAGAATAGGTCGTGAGATATAATTGTTACTGGGGCTTTTCCCATAGGCAATATTATCTCATAAATTTATCCCTATATTACATTATAAATATGTTAAATATTTTTACTAAGATATTCATTAAATATTTTATTTTAATTATTTATTAATTAAATTATATAATCACAAACGAGGATTAATTGAACCCCTTATCTGCCCATTTTCCTGTACAATACAAAAATTGTATTTAAAATTGAAATTTGTGCTCATTTTAGTATTACAAGCAGTGGTACATAGTCGGTTTTGCAATGGGGTGGGTTTGACTCTAGTGTTCTCATTCTGGTCTCCACAAAAAGCTGAGCAGAGTAGGGATGAGTTTATAGAAGATAAATAAAAAAATAAATAAAACTCAACTCCAATTTATTGAGTTTTATAAGAGAAATAATCTACATAAACTAATTTTATACTTTTCTAATTTATTTTATTTATATATTTTTAAATAAATAATATATTAAGTTAATAGTTGGGAGAGAGAAACCCAAATCCACCCTGATTCCTTTTAAACCTGTTTTTATTTATATTTTATTGCTCATATCTA
Source organism: Mucuna pruriens (assembly GCA_025330945.1). Lineage (NCBI taxonomy): Eukaryota > Viridiplantae > Streptophyta > Magnoliopsida > Fabales > Fabaceae > Mucuna > Mucuna pruriens. Next base: position 556,486 of record JAENHJ010000027.1, read on the forward strand.
CGACACAATTTCTTTGCATTTATTCACTATTTAGCACATTTGACATGATTCTTAAATGGGCATGTGCATGCATGATTATCACTTGAGATTTGGGTAGGCTAGACTAACATCCACCAAATATCTCTGACTTAGAGACAATATCTTATAAAAACATCTCTTTAATTCTCACAATTAACAACTCATAAGAATTAGATATAACTCACAATAAATTAGTTGATAAGCATATTTCACATCTGAATAATTATTATTTTCGTGCGTGTATTGTATATTATAATTATTTTCTTTATTATGTTATAGGTATTGAATATTTATAGATTCTATTAGTTACCAATTTTAATTTTCCATAACATATGATAAATTTTTATGTTTGTATAATTATAATTCATAATAAATAAATAGTTATACATATATATATAAATTATATTTTAGATTTAAAATGAATATATATATATATATATTGCAGTATAAAGTTATTTTTAATTATTAATAAATTCTTTAAAAATGATTGAAATTTAATTATGTATATAGATAAATAATAATAAATTTAAAGAGATAGACAATTAAAAATTATATATATATATATATATATATATATATATATATATATATATATATATAAAATAAGATAATTTAACAAGATTGAAAAAAGAAAACATGACTAGGTATAATATTAAAATATATAAAAGTAGATTGGCTATCATAGATACTGTAGTTGTATAAAAAAAAGTTTGAATCGAAGCCAACAACTACTAAAAAATGATATAATAATGGAAAAGGTCAACAAGTGTTTTTAGGATACTTATTAAGTAATTAAAAATAATTTTTTATTTGAAAACTGTAATAATATATTTTTATGTAATTATTAACCAAATTGATTGGCTCAATTTTTACATAGACTAGGATATCACATGGGTTGGATTGAACTAATTTAGATTCAATTATTTAAAAAAAAAAAAAAAAAACTAACTGACAGCAGATAACTTTAGATGAGTTAATTGATAATAGATAATAAGCTAGATTGATATTGCTGTATCTAACAATTCCAGGTGTTAGACAAGTTTTATATTTAAGTTATACTCTAATATGATTCTTTAGTTTTATTTTACTATTCTAATTTTATAACTACAAATTTATTAATTAAAAAATAATAATTAATCAATTTTAATATCCCACTAAATAATAATTCATTCAATCATTGTAATTTAAAAACTAAATGTCTTTTTTAAATTTATTATTACACTATTTTATATGGAGAAATAAAAATGTGAGAATAGCATTAATCTTCCGTAGTTTGTCTTAAACTACATGAGTCATGAAATAGAAAACTTTAACATACAAAATAAAAATAATAACTTAAAATAGAAAAATTTAATCGTGATATACTAAATTTTATATTATTATTTAATTATAAATTATTATTGATATAATTTTAAGATAATTATTTTAAAAATTAACAAATTTCGTATACATAATAGTTTATGAATCAATAATTATATAAAATTATTTTACACTATTAATTTATATTTTTTTTTAAAGAATATTGGGCCAGTACTTGTTTTTTGTTTTATTTGAGCCAAATCGGTGACGACTGGATTTCAAATTTGATAAAGAAAAAATCACTTTTATTTAGTACAAAGCTCCAATTTTTTTATTTGTTATTCTCTCTTACTTGCAAATAGTTTTAGCCATTAATTTCAATTAAATAGGTTATTTATTCTTATATTAAAATTTTTACTATTCACACCTCTCAATTTGTTTAATACACTCCCTTATTCTTTTTAGTATTTAATTTTATTTAAATATCTTTATTTTTATTCATTTGGTTTTTCTTTATTCCATTTCTTCTACTTTTCCAAAAATTCTCTTTTGTTGAAAGCTCTATTCTTTGCAATTTATTTTTTCAATACGTTCTTTTATCAATCTTTCAATTTCTATTGTCATAATTCCTTATTCTCTATTCTTTGCAATTTATTTTTTCAATACGTTCTTTTATCAATCTTTCAATTTCTATTGTCATAATTCCTTATTTTCTCCCTATGGTATTTTATAAAAAATCTTATAGTATTATAACCTTAATGTAGTTTCATGCTATCATTTAATCACATATTATTTTAAAATTCATATCAATTTTTATAATATAAAACTATTTTATACTGTCAATACATAACTTATTTTTTTTATTATTATTATTTTGATAGCATATAATAATAACTCTAAACAAAATAATTATATATGATAAAAAACATTAATGTTGATATTATTATTGATTTTGTATCTCAAAAGAAAGTCATTAAGAAAAATCTTTTATTGCAAGTCCATTATTAAATTTATAGAAAAAAGTCATTAAGAAAAATAAAAGATATGATGAAATGCATACGAGAAATTTCCTGTAAAGAAAAAAAATAATAAATTTACGGAAAAAAAACAAAAAGCTAGTTTAGCCAAATCAATTTTTAAAAAATTTGGACAAACAATATACCACGACATATATAAAGTATAATTCTAAAAACGATGACGAAATTTAAGTACAATAAATACATATGAAAATTGGTAGAATTAAATATCTTTCTCTTATTCAATGCCAGTCGCAAAGTCTTGAGTTTGGAATCTTGTTGAATATAATGATGGGATCAAACTTGGATATAATACTAGAGTTTCTCTGCAAATTATCTCATAAATTTATCTCTTATGAAGGGTGATAAACTCAATTTAGTTAATGTCCCAAAAATGATTTTAAGCAAAACGCATGCTTTTGATGTTGGAAGCCTTATTTATGCTCAGGTTTGTATCAGACTTAATATTGCATATGTCGTTGGAGTTTTGGGAAGATATTAGAGTAATTCAGGTGTTGATCATTGGAAAGTTACAAAAAAGTAATAAGATATCTTCAAGGGACATAAAACTACATGTTCATGTATAGACAAACTAATGATTTGGAGGTTATTGCCTACTCTAATTTAGACTAAGTTGGCTGTGTTAATTCTCAAAAATCAACATTTGGTTATATTTTCATGCTAGTCGATGGAGCTATATCTTGAAGAAGTGTAAAGCAAACCTTGTCTACACCTCCACTATGGAAGTTGAGTTTATCTCTTATTTTGAGGTTACCTCCCATGATTTATGGTTGAAGAGTTTCATATCTAGACTTAGAGTTGTGGAGTTAAGGAAAAGAAAGTGGTCGTTGAACATGTCAGCATTAAGTTAATGATTATTGATCCTTTAACTTCTAGGGATCATGTAGTAGGAATGAGACTTGGATCCATTAGGTGACTTCATTGTACATACATTTATTATTTTCAATGAAACTCTTATTCAATTTGATATTTTTAATGAAACTTTTATTCAATTTGATATTTTCTCATATGGTTTTGCCTACATATTTGTTTTGAGAAATATCATTAAGAATAAATCCAAAATAAACATATGGTTTATTCATTAAGTTAAAGGCTAACAATACCGAGAAACTTAATATATTGTGATACATCAAAGATAATACTCATGATTAGAAGACCCATCATCATGATTCTTATATATTTTCTTATCATGATTGTTAATGGGTTAAATCGACCTAGCGAGATAATGTTAGAATTTTCCGTTACAATTATTCAAATCATTGAATAAATTTACCGTTACTAAATATTCAAATTTAGAATCAACCGTTACAGTTGGACATTCATTTATTGCCTAAAATTGAATGTAGAAAATGACATATGAATGTAGTCCATTTTGTTGTCAAATAGAACTAATTATTTTAGCAAAACATTTAGGGACATTTAATTGTCCAATGACTTCTGTGATGGGCAGAAAATTATAAATTGAACATGTTTTTTGTTTTGTATCATTGTGCCTACTCTTTTCTTCAAAAAACATATCATGAAATTTTCAGAAAAGTTGAAATAATAGCATCTTTGTGAGGACATATTTTCTCTATAATGGATGGAGGTTAATTTCTAATTAAATTTCTGCTATATATATTTGATCTAAATATATAATGTTCAACATGTTTAGATCAAATGATTAAGTTTAACATATCAAAGATATTTTTCACTCAAAGCAATCATATTTGAGCCAAGTAAGACAATTATGGGTTACAATTGTCTCCTTTCAAGTATTTAATGCAATTACATACTGAGTAACTATTACATAATTATCCAAAACAAAATAGTTTGAATAGAGTTTAATACATTTAATAAGACATTCATTTCTTTTTGTTAGTATTTTTTAATATATCCAATTCACAAAAAAAAAACAAATAAAGACCATTAATATCAATGATTGGATAGTTAAAATTAACATTGTATATGAAATTTTTGAATTGTGTAATAATTTGTATAAATTATATTAGTGTCATTTGATCTTTCCCCATTTTTAATTATTGCTAATTTTTATTAAAAAATATTATAATTCAATTTAGAATTGAACATAAAAATGATAGATTGAAAGAGATAGGAGAAAATTTTCTAAAATCACTTTCATTAAAGCATAATTCCTAAAAATATTAACATTGAAAAATGAACGCAAAAAATGCTCTCATTTAACATAACTCTTTTAATTTATAGAGAAAAAATATCTTTATTTTTTATGTGGTAAAAATTGGAAGTAAAAGAAATTGTGTATTGATTGAATTGAATTATACAATTTTTAATCTCCTTTTTTATAGGGTAAATGTCAACTACCTAAAGATAAACTAATAACAAATTAAAAGATAACTAGATAATATCATATATTCACGATCTCCTAATGAGATATTCAAATATTTGTAACCACTTAATCTAATAAGATGTTTAGATATATGTAACTTCTTAATAGGTTACCTATCATGTCTTATCATATCTTATCATATATTTACAATATCTTCAACACTCTCCCTCAAGTTGGTAAATGAATATCAATCATTCTTAACTTGCCATTAAGTTCTTGAAATCTAGTTACAAGGAGCCATTTGGTGAAAACATCTATCATTTGAAGCCTTATAGGAACATGTGTTGTGATTATAAGTCCACTATATAACTTCTCTTTAATGAAGTGTCTGTCAATTTCAATGTGTTTTGTCCTATCATGTTGGATTGGATTATGGGCAATACTTATAGTTGAGTTCCCTCGTATTTTACTTTGAGGTCATCAAAAATAATTTTCATCCACAATCCTTCACATACACTCTGTGTCATGGCTCGTAATTTTGCTTATGTACTAGATCGAGTAACCACATTTTGCTTCTTGCTCTTTCAAGTTACTAGATTTCCTCCTAGAAACATACAGTATCCTGAGGTGGATCTTCTATCCACAACCAATCATACATAGTCTGCATATGTATGTTCCTTCTTTTCTAAACAATAGTCCTTTTCCTAGACTTGCCTTCAAATACTGGAGGATCCTTTCAACTACCTGAAGGTGCCTTTCCCTAGGATCATGCATAAATTGGCTGACCACACTAACAGACATAGGCAATATCTAGCCTAGTGTGGGATAAGTAGATCAATTTTCCCACTAATCTTTGATATTGAGACTTCTCTATGATTAGACTTTCCTCACACCCAATCCTATGGTTTTATTTAATAGGTACCCTTAAGATCTTGCATCCCAATTTTCCTGTTTCTTCGAGGAGATCGAGTACATACTTCCTTTGGGAGATAAAGATACCTTGTTTGGAATATGCAACCTCAATCCCAAGGAAGTATTTCAGCTTTCCTAACTCCTTCATTTCAAATTATGTTGTCAGCTTTTTTTCAGATTTAGTTTTTCAATCTCGTCATCACCTAGAACAATCATATCATCTACATAGACTAGAAGAAGAGTGGGTTTACCATTAGGAGAATGTTTTATAAAGAGAATATGATCACCTTGACTCTATCTATATCTTGGGGATATCATGACTTGAGCAAATCTTTCAAACCATGCTCAGGGAGACTGTTTAAGTTCATACAATGCTTTTTTGAGTTTGCATACCTTGTTCTTCTCATTGTGAGAATATAATCCTCGGGGATCTCCATGTAGACTTCTTCTTCTAGGTCTCCATGAACGAAGGCATTTTTAACATCAAACTGTTGCAAGTTTCAGCCAAAGGGGGCGGCTAAGGAAATAATAACTCTTACTATGTTCATCTTTGGTACATGGGCAAATGTTTCCTCATAATCTATTCCATAAGTCTGTGTATACCCTTTAGCAACCAATCTTGCTTTGTATCGCTCAAGAGTCTCATTAGATTTATCTTGCTTTGTATCGCTCAAGAGTCTCATTAGATTTATACTTCACAATGTATATCCATCTACAACTTACAACTATTTTGTCTTTGGGTCTATCAACAATCTCCCAAGTTAAGTTTTTCTCTAACGCCTCCATCTCTTCTTTCATTTCTTGAACTCAATTCTCATCTTTCAAAGCTTCCTATACTAATGTAGGTGTTTTGATTGCATCAATGACAGCAATAAAACTTTGATGTTGTACAAAGAGATGGTCAATACGTACGAATTGAGAAATAGAATACTTGACACATGATCGTTTCCCTTTCCTCAAAGCAATAGGCATGTCATTAGTAACATCCTCAATGGAGTTATCAAGAATACTTACCTTCGGCTCAGACAATTGGACTTGCTCCTCAATTGAGTTATCAGGGATACTTACATCCAACTCAGACATTTGGACTTGCTCTAGGACTAGAGTGGGTTTCGTGACTTCTTGAACCTGAACATCCTGAGTAGGTGTGACTTCTTGAACTTGAAACTGAACATCCTGATTAGGAAAAGGTAATGACTCGATGACAGGCTCGACTTCTAGATAACTCTCCCCTTGAAGTGGAGGACCAACGAAGAATGACTGTGTTTCATGAAAAGTAACATCTATTGAGACAAAGAATCGACGACTCGAAGGATGATAACACTTAAAACCTTTTTCATTTGAGGGATAACGAATGAAAACACATTTGATAGCTTTTGGATCTAACTCCTCACAATGTGGATTATGAGAGTGAACAAAGGTGACACACCCAAAGACACGACTTGGTAAGCTTAATATTAGGGGAGAAGAAGGAAAGAAGGATAACATATGTTTAATTGGACTAATACCGTTTAATACCCGAGTGGGTAACCTGTTGATGAGATAGGCGGCAGTTAGGACAACTTCTCCCCAATATACATTAGGAACATACATTTGGAAGAGGAGGGCTCTAGCAACTTCAAGGAGGTGACGATTTTTCCTTTCTGCAACCCCATTTTGTTGAGGAGTATTCACACATGTCAGTTCATGAACCACACCATTATCTTTAAGAAACTTGGAGAACTCAAGATTTACAAATTCGGTACCATTGTCTGACCCTAGTCATTTAATGGATTTATTAAATTGATTTTTGACAAAATGGAAAAAATCAACAAATATTTGACAAACCTCATATTTATGTTTCATAAGAAATATCCATGTCACACAGGTACAATCATCAATAAACGATACAAACCACTTAGCCCTCAATATAGTGTTAATAGCTGGCCCCCACACATCAGAATGAATGAGGTCAAAAGGTTCAAGACTTTTATTATTACTAGGAGAAAATGTTGCAAGATGGTGTTTTGAAAACTGGTAAATATCACACTTAAAGGACTCGACAAACTCTTTTATAAATAAATGTGGAAACATTGTCTTAAGTAACCCAAATGGTGGATGTCCAAGACGTTTATGATAAAGCCAAATTTGAGAAGCTGCCCAAGTTTCTGAGGTTGCCCGTTGACTAGAAGACAATTCTTTTTTATTGGTGTTGTTACCTATCTTTGTATGTTGTAAGTAATATAACCCACCCTGCTCTTTAGCAACTCCAATTGTCCTCCCCGTTGTAAGTTCCTGAATAACACAATGAGAACGAAAAAAATGTCACTACACAATTCCATTCTTGTATAAGTCTATGAATGGAGATAAGGTTGTTAGCTAGTTTTGGAACATAAAGAACATTATTCAGAGATAAAGAGGAGTGAAGTTGGACATTGTCAGATCCAACAATAGGAACATGATCTCCATTAACAACAGTAATGAGTTGCCTTTTGGGTACTTTAAGGTATGATATGAAATGTGAAGGAAACGGGGTCATATGATCCGTTGCCCTAGAATCAAGGATCCAAATGTTTTGTGGAACAGAACCAGAAATATTGAAGGAACTCTTACCATTCATAGTCAAACCACATGAACCAAGATGTTTACTTGTTGAGTTTAGGAGGGCTCAAAGGCGGTCCATCTCCTCCTTATTAAAGGCTTGAATATCCTAGTCAAGTTGCGAGGTAGAAGGATGTTCAACTCCATTCTCCTTATTGGAGGTTGTTTGATTCACCCACATTTGAGTTGAACATTTATTTCCACCCATTCGTTCAAGAACTTTCTCCTTTCCATAACGCTTGTAGCAAGTATCCTTGGTATGTCTTGATCATTTACAATACGTACAGTATTTTCCACAACTACTCTTTGTGAATAGTTTTTCTTCGGTGGTTAATCTTTTTGTGGGATCTTTTCCTAAATAAACAAGTTTAGTATTATTTTTTAAAGGATTAATAATCATGCACTAAAATGAAAAATAGTTTATCTTATTATCAATCATAGTGTAAAAGAGTTTGAATTGAAACCATCAACCAATAAAAATGTGAGTTAGTAATAGAAAAGGTTAATACGTGTTTTTAGAATACTAATTAAGAAATTAAAAATAATTTTTTTATTGAAAACTATAATAATATATTTTTCTATAATTTTTAATAGAACTGGCAAATGGGTCAGTCTGGCCTAAGTCAATTTCACATAAGCTATGATTTTGCTAGTTTTGCTTGATGATTCGTCGGGTCGAGCCAATTTGCATCCAAATTTTTTTTTGTTTAATAACACCTAAATTTTCTAAAAAAATTTTTTTTTTAAAAATATTAAATCAAATAGATCCGATTCATTTTCGATTAGTTTTTTTTTTTTGAGTTAGTGGGTCGGACCATAGTGGAACCCACTTTGCTAACTCTAATATTTAATAAAATTTTAATTAAAATTTTCTATTTTTAATTCTTTAACTGGTATCTTAAAAAGAAACGAGATTAACATTTAGTTTTGAAGATCCAAAAAAAATTTGTGAGAAAAAAAAAAAAAGAATTTCTTAGCAAAACTCTACTAATTAGTAATTTGATGTTGGATTAGCCTCGGTGAACAGTGTTTGAGTCTGTTTAGAAAAAAATACTAAAATACTGGAAAATGGAATGAACTAACTGACAGCAAACAAGTTTTATATTTGTTATACTCTAATATAATTCTTTAGGTTTATTTTATTATCCTAATTTTGTAACTACAAATTTATTAATTAATAATTAATAATTAATCAATTTTAATATCTTATTAAATAATAATTCATTCAATCATTATTTTACAATACAATTGATCTCAACATGAATATTTCTAAAATAATAATAATTTTGAATAATTTTTTTTACAATGATAATAATTACATGTATTATTCCCGATAACAATTGGGTTTAATCTTTCACAACGTTTCATGATAAAAGATATATCATGTCTTGAGCAGGATTGTTTTTAATCATACATGTGAAAAAGTAAAATAAATAAATAAATAATAATTCCATATATTATTAATAATATTCTATAAACAATATGTGCATGTAGAAAGAAATATTCATAATTGATCTCATCGTCAAATCTTGTAAATGAAAAATTATATTTATAATAATTATCTTAAAAATCTTATTAGGGTGATTTGTGATTGAGTAACAATATAAAAATTTTTCTATTATTATTAATTTGATAGTATGAATAATAGTGATTCCAATAAAATTAATTATTGAGAAGGATATCACATAAAATATTAATATTGATATTATCATCAATGATTTTACATATTAAAATACTGAAAAAATAAGTTTTTTATTAAATTTGTACATTTTATTTTGTAGATAATTAGTGAGGTAACAATTTTACAAATAGAAAAAATATTTTATTGATGATAAAATATACAATTGAAGCTTATTGAAGAAAAATGTTATACATCTTTAAATTTGTAAAAATATTCACTTAATGTAATAAAACATATAATATTATATAAAATTACATGTTTGTTTATTTTTATATAAAATATATGTTCAATTTTAATTAATACATATATATATATATCAATCAAGAGATGTTATTTATTATTTCGCTATGTCACCAAAATTGTTAAAATGGACCCTGGTATTAGCTATCGTAGTAAAACACTGTAGTGGTATAAGAAATAAGAGTTTGAATCAAACTTAGCAAACATTAGTGGAAACGGAATAAACTAACTGACAGCGGATTACAGCATATGAGTTCGTTGATAATAGATAAGCTAGATGATTGATACACTTTGTTTAAAATTATTCAAATTTTATATTTTAGTTATAGTCTAAAATAATTTACCACTTTTATTTTTATTATTTTAATTTTTTTAATTATAAATTTATTGATTAAAATTTAATAATTAAGTAATTTCAACATCTCACGGAATGATAATTCATTTAATTAATATCTTCCCACATATATGGTCTCAATTTGAAGTTAAAAAACAAAAATTTTAAATTTCTTTTGAAAATGACAATAATTATAAGTAGTATTATTAATATTTCGTAGACATTACGTAATAAAAAGAATCATTTATAATATATATAGGTTAATACTTCTAATAGGACATTTATTTCTTTTATTAATATTTTTTTAATATTTTAAATTCAGAAAATAAAGTGGAGACCATTAATATTAAGTTGCTGTTAACTAAAACTTAAATTTGTTTCAAAATTAATACAGTATTTTTTAAGTAATTCTCTATTAAACTTATTAATTATTAGGATTCAAATAAAAAAGTGTGAAGTAATTTTATATTTTAAATTTATTCAAAAGGCTGTGAATATAAAAAATAAATTGATTTGAAATATATTAAAATTAATTTTTTTTAATGACAATCAAAGGAGTTAATCTTTAAATGAATGTGTGAGCACATTAATATCATTTTCATCAAAATATTTTCTTAAAGATCAAACTATTATTATGAAATTTAATTGCTATGTTCATTTTAATTAATGTCATTTTTTTTCTGTTTCAATTCAAAACTAACATTAAATTCATAAAAGAAGATGATTAAGAAAAATAGATACTAAGAAGTGCATATAAGAAGTGTCCAATCAAGAAGAAAAAAAAAGCATTAAATTTATGGGGGAGAAGAGCTAATTTAGCCAAATCAACTTTCTGATGCAAAGTAGTATTATTAAGTATCTTTCTCTTATTTGACATGGTGGGAAAGCCTTGAGATTGGACTCTTGTTAATATAATACTGGAATTCAACTTGAACTACTTAGGGGTTACTACGGACAATCATTTCACTGCACCATTGTTGCCACGTTTTTTTCATGCCACGTGGTGGATTTTGTTGGCAACGATGGTTTCATCAATGTCATCTACATCAGGGTCTAACGTTTTGGTCATGGTGGCACAAACGATGACCACTTTTTTGTATTCAAATTTAAATCTTTCCTCTGTATTTCTTTTTGGAAAACATTAGACCAACACGGCTTAAACAAGGAACGAATTCTTAGTTATACGAAGTGATTGAAATAAAAAGAATGAAAGAAATCCAAAGTGATTGATTCTTTTTGGACTTAAAGAGAATGATTTTCAAAAGTGTTCTTATATATCATGAATCCCAATTTAATTTATAAGAAAATTTAAAGGGGAGAATCTCAAGAGATGAGGTTAGAGTACTAGAAAAGACAATCTTAAGAGTCAGAATTGTATGAAGTGTTTATCTTCTAGGTAAGAGGAATGAGAAATTTCACTCAAGGTAATAGGTATTGGGGTTGATCCTAGAATCCTAAATTTACATGTTTTGCTTTTTGTCAATGGGAGATTAAATTTCCTAAATTAGTTTATGAATTATCTTGTATATCTTGATAAATGACATGCTTTGGTTATTTGAAAGGGAAATTAAATTCTCTAGAATAGGTTGATTGACTAGTGATGAAAGGTATCTTTTTTTGTGTATATAAAGAGGAGATTAAACTTTTTAGACTAGGACATGATTATCTGAAATTGCTTTCTATTTGGATGAATTTGAAAATGTAGAAAACCCTTAGGTTCCTACATTCGTGTTTCTAGGTGAAATTTTAGAAATTAGCTAGTTGTAGAACAATGAACACAGGCCTATCGATCTTGAGTACAAGCATGCTAATACTCTTGGTGAGCATGCCTATGCAAGGCATGCACTGGTTATCCACAACCATGTTTCTAAGAACACGTTTATGTCAACTTGGACGTACTTGTGTGTATTCTTAAGAACCATTGTATCATGAGTTTTTGTGTGTACCTTATTGAGTTCTCATATATTATGCTATATTATAAGCTATTACTAAGTTGTCTTACGAATACATGTTGTAATCTATTATAAGTGCATTTTCATTGTATTGAAAAGTATGAGATGCAAATTGATAAATGAGTAATTAAGGATAGGTGTCATTATGCCGAGTGACCTACCATATGGAATGGGAGGATAGACGCAAGTGACACTTGTCTAGTAAGTTACCTAGTTAGTGAGAGACAATAATAGTGAATTACCTAGCATATGGTCCCCATCAGCCTAATTTTCAAAGAATAATAATAAAAAGAGATATTTGATATCCATGGTATATTAAAATCAAGGTGTAAGAAAATCAACACAAACTTGAGTGGTAAGTCATTATATCTCTAGGGACTACTCAGTACAAAAATCCTAATAATCATAATTAATCCCATAAGTTAGGATGAACGATGCAAACCAAATAACACTTGACATGCTACCTAATGACATTATTTTATAGTAGTATGACCAACCATAAAGGGTTTAGTAGTGTTGTCCCTAGACTATTTTTTGGACTAAATTTGGTACCATGTTGTATATGAGTAGTAATTAGAGTGAATTACTGTCATTCATGTGCATATATGAAATGTTTTTTTATTAATTATAAGATGGTATTTATATGTGCTTCATACATTATGCTCATATTAGGAGCTTGCAGTAAAATATATTCTCACTCTCTTTTTGTTTGTATTACTTATCTTTGTGTTTAATAACATTTGTAGGTGATGTTGAAGAGGAACAAAAGACTTAAGTTGAGCTATTCTTTTATTACTTTTGTTTCTCTTGGAATGTTTATGATTATTGAATCTTATGAATTATAATTTTATAAGACAAGCTAGTATTTTGAATGTCATTAGAATGTTTTTATTTTACCAAGGGTGTTCAAAATTGAAAAAAATTATTTTAAATTATTAAATTGATCCAAAAAATCAAAATTTAATTAAACCAATAATAAAAAACCACATTTATGTTATAATTTGGTTTGATTTTCATTACTCATTTTAAAAATCGAATCAAACCATACATTATACTTATATTAAATTTTTTATACCCTCATATAAAGTTTCATTATTAAAGTATACAATATGTTAATTTATTTTATTAGTTATGAAATTAAAAATAGTTTTGAAAATATATGAAAATAAATTTAAAAAGTTAAAAAACTACTAAACTAAACTAAATCAAAATCATAAAAAAAGCAGTTTAATTTGTAAATAAAGAAAAATTATATATTATTTTTATATTTAATTTATAGACAAGTTTTTTTATTTAAAATTGAATAAGCATAAATATGTGAAGTCAATCCCATTATCTTGCATTATTATACTACCCTAAAAAAAATTGATGGCACAAACTCTTACAAGTTGGAGGAGTAATGTTTTTCAACTCACCCAGGTCTCATTTAACGGCACAGATTATTTTTTATTTTATTTTATTAAGAAGACCAATTGAAAACGACCCTGTTTTGGTACTGAAATTGAAATAAAGGAAGAAGCCCTTATCATCTCTATTCTACTATTATTGACGGCTAGTGAATGCCGCCAGCGCCGCCGTCCGTCCACCGCTGTCCACCGCAGCCAACCACAGCAATTGGCAGCAGCAGAGTTCATAAACCCCCAGGTTAGACACTGTGCTAAAAAAAAACGTCAAATTTAAAAAAAAAAGTGTAACCAGCAACATGTAATTAACAAAAGCTTATGATGATTGTTATTTGTGGAGTGAAAGCGAAAATATTGTAACTCCGTAAACAGGAAGGAATAGAAGGTACGCTAAGCAGACATGGATCTTCTGTGCAACGCGTATTCGAATGCCTCAGACGACGACGAGGAGGAACAACCGAAACGAGAGAGAGTATCAGTCTCTTCCTCTAACCCACCAAAACGGCATCTTCCTTTGTTCGACCTCCAAATGCAAGCTCCCATTCCCGGAAGATACATTTCTAAACGACAACGCGCATCGATGGGTCCCGCCTCTGCCTCTCTTCCTGACCCCGTCCCTGTTCCGTCTCCTTTCACGCTATCTGGTACTCTTTTTCTCCCCTTTTTGTTAGCTTGTTTAACTGTTTATTTTTTCATGTATGTTAAAAGCTGTTTAATGATTATAGATTAGAGTGGTCAATTACAAATGCTATAGCAGAACGGTAGACAGATGTATGACCGCTATTTTTTAAGTTTTAAGTTTTAAGTTTTAACCCTTAATATAGATTTGATTTATACTATACATCAAGGTTTCAAACTGGGATAAGATTTTATTGCAATTTTTTATATTGTGGTTGATGTAACACCAATTATGGTGGTGGTAGCCAAAAGTCTTGACATTGAGGTTACAATAGTGGTTGTCGACTGTTTTTCAAAAAACCATAATACACATGCATACATGCTGAAAAATAAAGAGAAAAATATCTAGAATTAAAGAGAAGATATTGCTGCTGCGGTGTGAGACAGTCAGCGGTGCTAGAAACTGGTGGAGGAATGCAGAAAAGAGTTCTGCAGAGGCTAGGGCTTGCACTTGCAGGGTCAAGTGAAGGAACATAAGGGGAACTGACAACAAGTCAACTTAAAATCTGTCCAATTTTCTGATTTTGCCAAACAGCACTTTGTCAAGGGTAAAACAGTCTTCAGCCCCATATTTGAAATAGCAGCCACAAAGGCTGTCAACTGCTGTGAGGCATCATGGGACTCAGTTCCAGGGAGCAGGGCCATCCTGCATCGTGTCATGATGGTATGCTAGTGGTGCTATTAACTACTCTGTTATAGATTGAGTTTCCTTGTTTTTTACCTAATTTCAAAAGGAGGTTTTTAATTTTGATGTGCTAATCAATGTAAAGACATTTTTACACTATTATCTATTGAGTGTAACAGTGCTGACAAGTGACGATTACCTAAGGTAACCACAAAACTATGCATCAAAATTAAAGAAAAATCTCTTTTGGTTTTATATTAGCTTTAGGAATAAAATTGATGCTACCTTTATTTGTTGTGTTGCTTCATTTCAGGTCATGAACTTCATCTTTTATTTTCCCCTTTATTTTTTGTTACTGCTATCTTCTGTTACAAAGATACATATTCAAGTATTTGATACATTAAATAATCTGATATGTCAGTACTATAATCATAGTAGTAGTCAATAGCATGTTATAGCAGTGCAATAGTGGTGTAGCGGAGTGGCTGTAGGCTGCTACGGGATTCAAAGATCGGTCATTGCAAGATAACATGGAGGCATTTCGTGTGCTATAATGGTACTATTATGATATAGACTTCAAAAAACCATCTTTACCGCTGAAACAACATTGTTGAGGGCTTTCTTGGGTAAAATTGTGATTTCTCCCCTATTTTCTGATGTATTTTTTTCTTCATAAACATAATAGGATTTGAAGCCTTTCTTCCTCTCTGTTTTGACCTTCGTTCCTTCATACTTTACGGGACTATTTGTTTTCCTGAGTTCCACTCTTTCTTCTTCCTTTAGACTTTCTAGTTCAAATTCTGCTAATTTTTATATAATTTGTTGTGTTCTTTTTCTATTAATTTTACCATCATCTTTCATTTTTTTGACTTCATTATTATGTTCTTATTGTTCCTAGATTGATGGTGATTGTGTACATAAAATGTGACTCATTATTTATTATGAATTTCTTTAATTTTGGGTTCTTTTTGTTTTTTAGTATTTATATGTGTAGTATAAATTATAAATTATTGTTTATATTTTAGTTTTTAAAATAGCGACCATCCTGCTTCCTGCTATCCCACTATAGCATTTTCAAAGCTGGTTGCTATACGTTGCTATCCAAGATTGATAACTATAAATAATTTGTTAAAAACAATTTAAGATATGGATATGAGGTATATTAAATAACATATCTATTATTATATTTGTATATATGGTAAATCTTAAAGATTGTATAATTTATAACCATTCCCAATAAGGCCAAAGATAAAAAGTATGAGAAGGAACAAAAAGGTCCATTGGCATATTTAGGCATTTTAACATATCAGCCAACAAATGATCCTTGAGAGTGAGTGTGGTGATTGAGAGGGGGAGGAGAGTATTGTGATATGCCTTTGTGGATATTTCATAGTCTAAAGTAATATGAGGGATTGGTGATGTTATAACATCATATGTCCATTGGAGGTAATAACATCATAAGTATCTATTGAAAGGATGACAAAAAGGAGACATAATCTGTTGTAACATCATATGTCCATTGAAGGTAAACATATTATGATTGTGTCATGGATACTTAAGCGAGTATGGGAATGAAAATGATCTTTTCTGTCGGAGATAGGCAAAACTTGGAGTCTTAGATGCTCATTTTTTTTTTAATAATTTTTATCCCTAATTTTCTATATAAACCCCACTCAGATTTTCTTTTCCTGGTATTTTGTGGAGGTATTTAAGAGAATTGAATTTCTTCGGCATGACTGGAGTAATTCTTGCATGAGCATAGTGTCTATGGGTGCAAGTGCAACTAATCAAAAGTTTAAAATCTATTAAAATAATAATAAAGTCTGTAGTGAGATCCATGCTCAGGTTATTTTAATATTAGCTTTGGTTGTGGCTACAGGCACTGTCCTTGTGCAACAATTGCTTGGCTTGGCTACTATCTTAGTTCAAGGTCTACTTCTCAATTTAAGGACCTCCACTTCTATATCTATCTAGTGGGGAAGGTCAATAGAAAATAGCTGCTTAATTTTGAAGCATGCAGCAGATGAATTTTTGCATGTTATAACTAGTCTCTGGCTGAGTGATGAGCTTGCATAATTTAGATTTCTTTGTTTCCTCTCACACATACCTTTTCTTGTTGGTACTTTCTTCAGACATAGACATGCTGCATGTTTTAATGATTCTATCTATTCCCTTGCTTCTATATTGATTTTTTTTTTTATCTTTGATAGAGACAACTACTCTGACCTTTTTCTTGTTTGTAAACTTAGGGAGTATCTCGGATGCTGATATACACCATAGTATTTTATCATTGTTGAAAAGTAAAGCAAAGGGTCATCAAAGTGCAAACCTGATATCTGAAAAGCTATCTGCAACTCTACACGGACATACAAAAGCTGTCAATGCTATACATTGGTCGTCAACTCATGGTAAGTTCTCTTTGTTGACAAACTGTTGCCCTGGTATGTGTGTGATATACTATTGTTTTAATAAGGAATAAAGGTATTGCATTTGTATTATATTTTAATTTTAATGTATAAAGCCTTTATTTACAGCGAGAATAAATTTAAAATCAAAGTATTGAAAAGTGGTGTGTGTGTATGAGCAAGACAGAGAAATATGCTTGTGGTATATACTAGTATTTATTTGTTCATCAGAGTTAGCTTACAGCTCACCTCCTTGCATCTGCTGGGATGGATCATACGGTTTGCATATGGAATGTATGGAGCAGAAATGAGAAGAAAGCACGTGTGCTAAACTTCCACAATGCAGCAGTCAAAGATGTGAAATGGTCTCATCAAGGGCACTTTCTACTTTCTTGTGGATATGATTGCACATCAAGGTTGATCGATATTGAAAATGGATTGGAGACTCAGGTTTTCAGAGAAGATCAAATTGTTGGAGTTATCAAGTTCCATCCCGACAATTCAAATCTCTTCCTTTCTGGAGGGTCAAAGGGCCATATCAAACTATGGGATGTCAGAACTGGCGAAGTAGTGCATAATTATAATCGAAATTTAGGTTCGATTCTGGATGTTGAGTTTACAATGAATGGGAAACAATTCATTTCTTCTAGTGATGTATCTCGGAGTAATGTCAGTGAGAATGCTATTATCGTTTGGGATGTGTCAAGACAGGTGCCATTGTCTAATCAGGTGAGAGAATTCTATATTACTATCTTTCATATTCTGTTTTTACTGTTCATTTTTCTGCCAAATTTCTGTGAAGTTTGCGTATCATTAGTTTAAGCCGCATTACTGATGTTGATTACAACTCTCTTGAAACAATAAGTCATTCTAGAGGGAATAGAATAATATAGATAGTCTAGTAAAAGTTATAGCTTTTTACCATGGCCACTATTTGATAACACTGATAACAACTCATCATTTGGCTCTTCCCCTTCCCAGATAAGGAGTCAAAGAAACTTATTTGGACATTGATGACGTGGGTTGTAGTTCTGTCCACATTTAAAGTAGAGACCCTTATGCCTTCTCTCCATTAACTCTTGGTAAGAGAGGTGTCGTGTCCTACTTTACTAGATTAGCAACTCATTGTTTGCCCTATCTTTGTTCCCCTCATTTGCAGATAACCCCTTAATACATTTATATAATCATTTCTAGATCATTTTCAAGTCTCAGGTTGCCATAAAAATATTGGAGATTGAGATAATGACTAGCTGAATGCAATGGGAAATGAAGTTTTCACTCCCATCTTCTATTAATTATGGAAAATACCTTCCTAAACTTCCCTTCCTTCCCTTGGAATGAATTTTGGATAGTTTCTTTTGCCCTATCAATAGCTTTATAAATGTAGCCCATTGTAGACTTTTTCTCATTGTCAATCAGCTTAAGAACTGAACCAAGAGGTCCCATTCACCTTTAAACTAGGCATGAGCACCATGTTGTTGCTCTCTTCCCTTTAGTTTTCTTGGCTGCCTTTGACTTCTTCAACCACTCATCAAAAGTAAACATTTCTAAGGTTGTTTTTTTTAGTGTGCAACCTTTGTAATGTGAAGAGGTTGTGGCAAACCTTGTCACTCCATATCTAATCAACTTTGACTTGTTAGTGAACCTCCTCATAGTATTCAATGCCAAGGAGTGATTATAAATGTAGCCCACAAGATTAATTCCCCATTGGATAGTCTTCTTGCCCCTTATTATCTTTCCAATGTCTTTTACCATTAAATCGATTCAGTGGGCAACATGTGGTATTTGATAAGAACCTTGGGAGAACCACACCACAAAAGTTAGCTATTGTTGTGGGAGAGCCCAAAGCCTTATAAACCCCACACTAGAATTTCATTCTTCTAATGTGTGACTCAAGTCCCATACCTTGCAATTGGATCTAACATCCCACCATGCTTTGTAGCCCTGACACCCACATGAGCTAGCTTTGCACTAGCCCTTTGACTAATCCTGGGTGAACATTGCAATCCCGGTGTCACCAAATGTTAGGATCCAATTGCAAGGTATGGGACTTGAGTACGACATTGGAAGAATGAGATTCTAGTGTGGGGTTTATAAGGCTCTGGGTTCTCCCACTACAATAGTTAGCTTTTGTGGTCTGGTTCTCTTAAGGTTCCTATCAATTGGTATCAAAGCCTTCCACCATGTCTCTCAGCTGCAAACAAGCGGAGCATGTGGGGACGCTAGCATTACAGTGTTTGCTCGAAACTAGTCAAAGGGCTAGTGCACAGTCAGCCTGCAAGGGTGTTGTGGTTGTGGAATGTGGTGAGATGTTAGGATCCAATTGCATGGTATGGGACTTGAGTCTCACATTGGAAGAATGGGATTTTAGTGGGGAGTTTATAAGGCTTTGGGTTCTTCTACTATAATAGCTAGCTTTTGTGATGTGGTTCTCCCAAGGTTCTTACCAGCATCCAAAATTAATGCAATCTCTTGGCTTGCAACAACTTGCTTAAGACCAAATTTTACAAACTAAAATGAGTATGAGTATAAATATTAACAAGTGATAATCAAAATTATCTAGTAATAAATTATCAAGAATCAAGATTCTTACTGACCAACACATGTTACTCTCATTATCGATGACCACTTATACAACCTTACTTTCTTGAACCTCCTCAACAAACTTATCTAACAACTCAAATAATTTTCTTCAGTCTTAATGTAAGAAGATGCATCAACACTCGTAACAAACATAGAACTGGTTGGACGATTTACTAAGAATTGATCAAGGTTCATTTTTGCTTTCTTGGCAGCAAATAGATCACTTGATTCTGCACTTGAAATTGTGGCCCTTATTCCTCTTAGAATATTGACAATTTCTTCTACCTCTTCCACCTCTTCATTTTCTTGAAGCTCAGTCAATGCTTCTTTTTCAGTCTTCAAAACAGCCTTTTTGTGCAATTCTCTCACATCAGGAGTCTTGGACAGCTGTCAACATCTCTCAATCCCACTGGTGGTGGTTTTGCCAACAAAACAGCTTTCTTGTTGATGTCTTGTAAACTATTTCTTCCAAGCCATATCCAAATTATTACCGGTAGGTTTGACCAATGCTCAGAAGGAGGATGCTTGAGTGATCGAGTTTGTTCCATGTGGTTGGGGCTGGGAGGATGAAGCCATTGTTTTTTGCTGAAAAGTCGCTGGAGAATGACCAGAAAGCTCACCCAAAAAGGATGGATCAAAGCTGAAAAATCAAGAAAAGAGTAGTGCTATTGTGGACAAACCAGAAAGTAGAGAATTGATGTGCTAGAGTAGGAGGTGAACGTTTGTTTTTTGGGTGAGAAGAGAAAGTGTCAGAGGGAGCAGGGGATAGAATAAAAGTGGTAAAAATCCCTCTTAAAAAATATATAAAATAAAATAAAAAGGGCAAAATAGTAAACTAGCGACAACAACGATAGCAGTTGCAAGTAGTCAGAATTTTGGCTGTGATTAGTGGTGCTTCATCTTCAACAGCAATCCGCTGCACGATGTTCACCTGAGGTGCTGAGGAGTTTGCGACATGATGCCACAACAGCAACGCGGTTGCTTACTTTTTACATTTATGCTATCAAATATATATTAATAAAGAAAAACATGGTTTCTATAGTTGTAATGCATTGGAGTCAGTATACATTAGCCTTCATCAACGATGGAGGCTTGCGCCTACCAACAAAATAACCAACACTTGGGTTAAGTTAGCAATCCAACAGACTCGGTACTCTGAAACCTGCGAATATTAAGGAAAGAATAATACGGTGTACACAGACATGCTGAGAGCATAACATATAATAAAGTGAACAGAAGGGAGGAACAAGTAACTGCACAAGTTTTTTGACAGAGCTAACATATGTTACTTAACTCAATATAACAAAACTGAAGGAGTAAAACTTAAGAAGATCAATTCGCAATGTGAAGAGCTCTTCTTTTCCAAGACTTTCTCATAATTATAAACATATTATGAAATAAATTTTATTTGCAAAGTATAAAGAATAGAATATTATAATGGCTTACTCATGAAGAACAAAATAAATTCAAGCTGGAGAGGGGCAAGCTCAGTCCTACAAAACACATATTGGGGCCATGCCTAATTGGTAAGCTCAACCCACCAGGCTAAAGTATCTAGGGCCATTGCTTAACTGACAAGCTCGACCCACCATGCGTAATATATCTGAATATACTATGTGCTTATAGGCCCTTCTATTCTCATTGCTATAGCAAAGCGGTGTTTCAACCAAGAACCCATCACGGTTATTTTCAAACATGACATTTAAATAGATAACAACCATTAAGACAAATCCATCAATCTCAACGCATTTCTTTCCGAAGTTCTCCAAAACACAGTCCAGCAATCACAATTTCTCATAGAAGTTAGGTTACCAATCATATAATTTATAACAATACCACATCTTAAGTATAATCCATCATGGTAAAAATTATCCAACACATTGAAAATAAATAAAACCCATGAAACTCCAAGTTCAATAGAAGATATAAACAGGTGATGTTTGCATAGTTATCAAATAGATCACTTATTGATAACTAAATTATCATCATTGAAATAAGATCTTGGATTCAAAGATAGTCAAACTTTTTTAGAGAGTTTGTTCCCCTACCAAAACAAATTAAATAAAAATATCCCTAAGTAAATTATCTGTAGTTTAGGTGAAGAGAATGATTTTCTAATTCATTGATTAACCAAGAATTACAATGAGGGTATAAATTGGCAGAATTAGTTTTTCTCTAGCCAATCTGATAGCAAAATATTTTGAATTGAAGATAAGAGAAAATCAAGGAACAAATTAGATCAGAATCAAACATGATTTATTCTATCCAACCTTGGAGAAAACTATTCAAATTTTGAAAGAACAAAATCTAAACTATATTGACGTTATCCACTCACCACTATGAGAAACCAATTAAATCACTCCCAGAATTACTTTGGAACAGCAGGGAAGGTAGTAACTATCAGATAAAAAGATTTAACAAGAAATTAAAAATTATTTAAATATGCAATCCCTGGATTTATACTTACTACTTAGAGCTCTAAATTACGCCTTCTCTAAAAAATGAAACATGCCAAGATCTAATTTTCCCAAGCTTTTTAGTTATGGGTATTGGGTATACGACTAAGAGTCCAAAAATTAAAATTTCAAGGAGTGGGTGATACCCTCTACTCCTTATAGACTATCTCTAACTCTAGAAAGACTTTCCATGATATTAAAGCTTGTGATAAACACAAGCCACTTGCACTACATATTACATGCTGAAATTTCTATGATGCTCACAACCTTTTGTTCTTGGTGCTAGATGCATTTTGGAGTATGGAATTCGTCTCTAAATATCAATTTGACCGTATGCATGTGTAAACTTTGATATGACTTTGTGAATTTAGATTTTAATTAGCGTATTGTGCTCCTGAATCAGGTTTATGCGGAAGCTTATACATGTCCTTGCGTGAGGCGCCACCCATTCGATTCAATTTTTGTTGCCCAATCAAATGGGAATTATGTTGCAATCTTTACTACCACCCCGCCTTACAGACTCAACAAATATATGCGATATGAGAGCCATGCGGTCTCTGGGTTCCCAATCAAGTGCAATTTCAGCTTGGATGGGAAAAAACTTGCTTCTGGCTCTTCAGATGGTTCTATCTACCTTTATGATTATCACTCATCCAAAGTTGTGAAGAAAATCAAAGCCCATGACCAAGCATGCATAGATGTTGCCTTCCACCCCGTTATACCAAATGTTATTGCTTCATGCTCATGGGATGGAAGTATTTTGGTATTTGAATAGTGAGACCTATTACAATCCCAATTCCAGCTAGTCTTTTAATTTTCTCAAAGGGCATGCATTTGGTTACTACTAGAAAATGATTTGCTAGGAAATAGGAATCCAAGAGTGGAAAACTCTAGCTTTCTCTTAGTCTAGGCATCTGTTTCTAGTTTGTTACAGATACTGTGTGAATAATGAAACCACCTCCCACAAGTCATAATGGTTGCTTAAATGTGTGCCTTTCACTGTTGTACTGTGGATTTAATGTTAGATTCACTTATATTTACAACTACAGTGAACCATTATGTGAATTGTTTAAAAAGCGGTTTAAAGTATTTACCAGAAGTGAGAAATCTTGGTAACTATAATTAATGATGGGACAGCTCGCTTCTCAACAGTGTAGAAAGTTATAATGGATGAAAATTGAAACGCTTCTTCATTATCAGTCATTAATTTCCCCAGTGAAGAACTGTTGTGGATAATGCAGGCAATGGTCTTATAATGTGTAAAGCTGCACAGAGACATGTGTTGGCCATTAGCATCTAAATTGGCTGAGGAGTCAACCTGTTTCCACCACTATGGAATAAAAAGCGACGAAAAAGAAATAGGGTTCATGACTATCGAGATTCTCAAAACCTATTAACTTTCCAAAAGATTGGTATATGGTCAAAGGATGCCATCATAGATTGTAGTTTTGTCGCAACAAATATCAGCCAGCAAGTGGCATGTTTCTATCTCAAAAATTCAGGGGTCTCAGACCAAAATTTGATCACTGTAAAGGTCTTAACTATCGTTGTCACACTAACATAGTGAATTATCCTTTTCAGCCCTACAACAAACAATGTGTGATATGCCCTCCATGGCAGATTTTGACAATCGTGTGAAAATGGAAATGCTTACACGTATTTGCATGTCCTTCACACTCTGAATGCTGGACAGGGCTTTCTTTCTCCTCTTATGCACAGTGAAATAAAAACTAAAACAAAACGTGGCAAAAGGCAGTGATGCAGTTCAGACAATGTCTAGGTGCTTGTAACCATTACCTACCATCATGGCATCATGGAAGGAACCCCAAATGTGAGTTAATCTGAGAGGGATCTGTGGGGGCATACTCAGCAGTTCTTATGTTGAGCCACATCTTCCCATAAGGAAGAGAGATGGAGGGGGGGCCAAACAAGGCCTAAACAAGACATAATTATGCAACTCCCTTTCCACTCTTCATGGGGGTCAAATTCAAATGTAGGGGGACATGACACGCCACTCTTTCTTTCTCTCTCTCTTTTTAGATGCATTTGTTAATTGGACCAGCTAGCTTCTCTAATTTTCCACACAAAAAATTCAATTCTGGAAAACATTGTTGTTATATCTGCACATCACACAGCACTATCTAGAGAAACCAGCATCTCTTTCAAAGTTTGATGGTCCACAAGTACCTCTCTCATAGAACTGTTTATATTGGAAAATACGGGGAATGTAATCTCAAATCCCATTTAAAGCAAGGAACACACACCCTTAGGCCTTATGCAGCCTACTATCCTATGAACATAATTTATTTTCAACGTCTATATGAATGTGTTCCCCACCTTACATGGTCTTAAGCATTCTCTCTCTTTATTATCCCAATATTTATCTCTTTGTTTGTCCCACTAGTCTTTCCCCAAAAAACAAACTCAAAAGGCAAAAAGGGAACAAGAAAGGTGGAACTGAGAGAGTGAGGAAAGCATGCCCCTACTCCACAGTCCATATGACTGCAATCATCATCTAAAAGAGAGATACTTTTGTAGCGTACTTGAGGTCAAGAGGGCATTTGCATTTCAAGGTCCCACAAGCTAACCTATGGGGCGACATGAAACGATGGGCTGAAAGGTTTTTAAGCTAAGCCAGTTGAAGCTCTAGGATTTGACATGAACTTCCTTCATGGTTGTTAATCACTTTAGTACATGATATTGGATTTAATTGAGCATGGGGAGCCAGAAATGACAATTATTACTAAGTAAAGTTTGTGCTTTGCAATAAACATCGTTGCTTTGGAATCACAAAACCACCTACCTAGCCATTCTCACTAACACTTACTTTGCTAATCTCATTGTCTCTTTCTTTTGATTCATCTTGTCATCTATGCTTTCCAACTTTTGGATTAATGTTTATCCTCTGCTACATGCTAGACCATAATCAAAATGTTTGTGCATTGCTCAGTGTTATCACTAGCCTTCTAATCCTGGCCCTGAAAAGTAGCCGACAAACTCATTTTATTGGCTCTGCCATGTGATTTGTGGCCTCAACCAAGTCACCCATTTGGTTGGTTCTTCTTTATTAGGGGCCAAACAATTTAGAAAAACAGAAAAAGCCAATCATGATTTTATTAAATGCACCTTGCTCTCAATTTCCCATATTTGGAAGGTGTTTTCTCATAGCCTACGTGCCCACTACTCACTAATCAACCACGTTTGTTACCAATGGATTCACGTCCACAGAAGCTTTTGCGTTTCTTTCAAATCTAATGTCAAAAAAATGGTCACACTTGCTTGGAGATGTTCATCCAAACACACACTGCATTTTATGTTTTATAAATAAATTATCTCTATAACAATATCACAATTACATGGAGTAATATGTCTCAACACCTGACGTGAATGATTATAATCTAAAGCTCACTGGTAATGAAAATCTTGGTGGGATTGTGTTTGATCGTTGCCATTGGTTGACACCAAGTTCTAGAAAGCTGAGTCCAGCTAGAAGATAAAGTAGATCAATTAGATTCTGTCTGCTCAATCCTTTCTTATAATAATTATTTTCTATATTTTATTTCACCTTTAACAGAGGTTGTTCTCACTTTCACTGACCATGTTTGAACACTAGTGAATTGTGATGCAACTTGCATGAACTTCAATTTCTGGTTAACTGGACCATATTTTCACTTGGCTACATTAACCTCTCTCTCTCTCTCACTTTATTCTTTGTTTTTGTCAAATGAAGAATAATTATTTGAAGTTTTAAATTTAATGAATACATAATGTCTCAGATATTTAGGCTGTAACATCCTCTTTTGTCATATTTACTTTGTTTTTGTTTTAAGGAATGATACTATCGTGTACTGTTTTGTATTCATTGTAAACCTGTTTTGGCTTGAAGCTTATTACTTTATGCAATTTCATTTCTTCTTCTCTTTTTCTTATTTGTTTTCCTTGATACGTATAAACTGAATTAGGTCCTGTCATAGCTTATACACTGTGTCCTTGTCAATGATTAGAGAAAGAAAAACAGAAAAATGAGGAATCCCTTCGTTGAACTTCTGTCATTTTAATTAGTGTTTTCTTGTCATGTCCGTCATTTGAGTGTGATAATACGTGGGTGTCTTTACTCAAAAAAAAAAAAACTTGTGCTGATAAACAACAGGAGTCAAAAGTAAGAAAGTGAAAGGGTATGCAATGTGATCTAAATCATTTTCTTTTAGAAAAATAAAGTATGACTTTGTGAAGTGATGTGTGCATTAGAACTATACATAAGGTTATTCCTGCTTCCTATATCGTCCAATATATCTGGATTCTTCTAGTAGCATATGGATTAACCTGCATAGGCATTCATGAACACAATCCTTATTCTGGTGACATTTGACCGACAAGATGGCTTCAACAGTGAGTGGAGAGTGAAGGCCTCTTGATCACAAGCCAGACATGAATGAAGTAAACGTTATCACTTCTCTATTACAAGGGCAAACAATACATGAAAGCAAAAGCAACATGGTATGACACAGAAAAAAGTATAAGCATAGAATAGTGGGAGAAATATAACGTATTTTAAAGTACAAAATTATTGGCAAACGTTTCTATTTAAATGGCTACATGTTATTGATAAGGACTTTGATCAGCTTGCCAATAATGTTGTGCATGAATTTTCTCAACACACTAAAAGGATAATGGGTCCTTGAATTTTCTCAAGGAATGTAGAATAATAGAACATATCTCTGGCAATTGTGTAAATGCATTCTGATTGACACTTCGTTGCTGAAATCAGAATTGGACTGCAAATTTTGCTTTTGTAGTAATGCTGTACTGTGTTATCTATTTGTTGCATGAAGTGGTGGACAAGGTATCATAATACTTATCAACCATTGAGCTATGTGAACTTTGCCTTTATACAATTATTCCTTTTCTTTATTTTTTTTCCTTTTTATTCTTTTCAAACTTTTGTCTTTTTTGCTATTTTCCTTTTTTTTCTTTTAATTTGAAGCATGCAAGGACTTAGGACACGTCCTGGTGGAGGTACAAGCATTGTACTGACCCCTTTGCGTAGATATACAAAGTGTTATCACTTTCATCTCGCAGCATATTATGATGATCTTGTTGTCGGTCAAATGATGCTAGCTATGTGTGTCGGTGAGAAAGGTTAAAAGGAAAAAGTGCTGTGGAAAATGAACAAGAGTTCAAATTATTTGATCTTTGGTTATGAAGTCACATTTATTTTCTTGTACCAACCTTTATAAATCAAGAAAATGTGCCAAGATATTTCATTGAAGAGCACTCTAGTAGAAGTTTGTCGGCGTGTTTAGTTATATATTAAGTGACAATTTTTAATGTGATTTTTTATACTTTAGCAGAAGTTTTAGTCGTGATTCTACGTTTCTTACTTATTTGACATGACAAATTGTGTGCGTTACCAACGTTTTAATAGAAGCTATTAGTAGTAACATTTTCATATTTTATCTATTTGACGTGACATACTACGTAGGTTATCGATGTACTCTTAAACACGCTATGTTGTATAAATTTTCCTACTTCAAACTTAACTTAACTATAAACAAAAACCATCATTTCAATGGATTAAACTAATCACACTGATGCATTAGAACCTAACTAACGTTTTGTGTTTTAAAAGTATGCCAAACCGTGTGAATAAAAAAGATGAGAATTTAAGATTTGGGGTTTTGTGTTGATTTAGAGCAGTATAACTCTTTTGACTAATTCCTACATTGAGAGTCTCAAATTACCACGTTTGAGTACTGTTGAAGTCACTTAGAATATGGACAGCATAGTAGGACCACACTTTTTTATTGAGAAAGAGTTTATGGCATCAGTAATACAAGAGCCCCTCAAAGTGTTTGTTGCCTAGAATGCCATATTTTTCCTGCTTTCAACATGTTTTTTAAATTAAAAAGAAAAAGAAATACTCATCATTCTGTTACTTTTTCATCTGAAGAAGATAAAAAGATTCACGCAATAATGCAACAAGGTGGGGATGCTGAACTAGTACCAGATCAAGGGTCTTTAAAACCATCATTGCATGAATTTGTAGCAGACCTGGGCAAAGCTTAATGCAAAATATACCATTTCAAAACCATGACCTTTTCTATCCTGCAGAGAAAAATATCTTACGGAATTCAACTAAATATTACACTTTCATCTTACAATAAATTGTTGTGTATAATAAAATTATTAACTTTAATAATAATTATTTTAAAAAAATTATCTATTATGGTTTCTAACTTGTTAATTGTGTAAATTTTTTACAACGTACAAAAACTAAACTCATAAAGTAATAAAATTTACAAAATTCAATGTCCTTTTGATGTCTCTAAAAAAAATTAAAAAAAAATCACCTTTTACCTTTACCTTGACTATGCTATGTTATATATATCCCTAGCAAAAAGGTGCCATGTGATCAACAAATACTTTAAAATTTTACTTCTCCCTGGATCTCTAAGAGCCAATTAGCATTGAGTCAAAAAGAAGTAGTTTACTTAATTATGCTAAATTTTATCCAAATTTTGAGGCAGTCCTAGCTTAACGACGGGGTGATGATGATTTCCTTATGGATTCATTCAAATGTTCCTCCATGTTACTGCTGCCACTGACAATTTTCTCCCTTGTTACCCCCAAATGGAAGCATGATATTAGGGACCACATAATAGGTTTCATAAAGTTAATCATACCTTAGGAAGATGTTTACATCTTTAATCATCAATTAGCATTACCAATGTACTATATGCTGGATTTTGGCTGTAACCATATTGTAAAACTCAATTTGTTCCCTCCTCTTTTTAGTTCCTCGAGCCAGTAGTGTGAACGTTCTGACAAACAATTACCCTAGTACTTAATTATTACTCCGACCCCTGATCTAGGATATAATGGTACTTTTAAAAGATTTTTTGTACATAATTTCATGCATCAGGTATGTGACCTTTTATGCTTACACAAAATCACAGAGGATAAACGCAGTAAAGTAGGATCATTTCTTTTTGTAAATTACACCAATCATGCAATCAAAGTATGCTATCTGATTAAACAAATGGTACAATTTCTGTCCCATCAATGGTGCTCCTGATATGGTAAAATTAGTAAAACTTGACCTAAATTAAATTTTTACACTGTCATTTATGAATCATTTGTCATATGGTAAAACTTTTAACTAATAATAACTTTTTATTGATTAACATATTATTTTAAAAAAATGAAACACATAATTATTCTTTTAATAATTTGAACAATATTATTTTTCTGTATTTATCTCTTTCTATGGTATCATTAATTACACTACATACTTCTTTCTCTTTTTTATTAATATTTCTGAATTTTTTTTATTTTAATAGTGCATAAAAACTAAATTCAAATAAAATATACAATCATAAATTAATGGGTACACAAGAGGTACGCAAGATGTTAATTGTATATATCCTTATCTTAATTTACTTGAGAGATGTGACTTATTCCTTGTACCTAGTTACTTGTATAGTGAACTCATTTATCATACTTTGGTGATTCCCATTCTGGCCACTCTTATTAAAAAAAACTTCCCTGGTTTCAACATAAAAGGACATTGCAGAGATGCCGTATTATTATGTCCAATAGGATGGTTTGTTCTTAGCAACATAATTATATGTCCTATCTTATTGTGCATTGGCATTGTGCATGTACTTTGCCATTTAAAAATCCTACATGCAATCACTGTCAATTTGGACATTATCGATCCATGTTTACTAGAAACGGTTTTTACGTAATCAAAAGTGTGATCTTTCAATTGACTAACAATCTTATTCTCATTAGTGCTCACTGATAATTACAATCTCATTAGATATACATGCCATTCATTTCCATGTTTTTGCTTTTGTCTGCTCCCAAATTTGAATACCGATAAAATATGACCTTTTGTAATACAAGAAGATGAACCCAATTTGATTAAGATGCAAATCATTCTTATACCTTTCAAATCCTATCTACAACCATTATGTGTCAACTTATCCCCTTAATATAATATTTAAATATTGAAGGCTATATTTTTTTTAGAATTTGACTCTTAGAACACTTTAGGCGTATGGAATGTAATTACCATAGTTGATTAGAAAATCAATTATAGAGAATAGTGATAAAATCATAAGTATACATAATAAATTTAAAATTAATTATTATATCAACACTTGATTTTCCAATTAATGATCATTATATATTTTATTTTCTAAAGTATATCTTTTTTATTTTAAAGAAATCAATCTAATTTTGAAATGTTAAAAATATCTTCTAATCCATAATTAGAGATAATATTTATATAGATTTTTTTAAAGAAATTGACATCTTCTAATACATATTATTTTATATATATAAACTTAGAGATAGAACTTTTCACATGGTTATCTATCAAATATATCAACACTCCATATATGGAATAACTATATTTTAATTGGATTAAGATATGTTTGCAAGTCACTTTCTTAATTTCCTCTCACAACAAATCTTTTTCCCTCACTCAATCTCATATTGTATTTTACTTCAAGCCTAGATAGTAACCCCAGCCTAGTGCCTAGTAAGGAAATTCCGGTGAGGGAGGGGTCCAAAAGATTGGCATATAAAACTGATATTTTGACCAGAAAAAAGGGAATAAACTAATAGTTCTTCTCCCCCTTTTGCAGATGAAACATCCAATTATGCAATGGTTGCGTATACAATATAGATAACAAGGAAAGTAATAGTGGCAAACTGGGTAATGGGAGACACACACAGTGGAGAGGAGCAGGCCAATTAGGGACATTATAAAAACATCACAAACCCTACTCACCATATTTGCATTCACATAATTTAATCCCAATCTAAATGTTAGATCTCACCATTTTTTTCTCGAGATGTTAAATGGATCATAATAAAAGTTGGATAATTTGCCTCTTTATATAAAATTAAAAATATCTAATGTGAAAAGTCAACGGTCAAAGATTTGCATTACTGTCTCTGTCTCCCACACATGTACACGTATGCATTAGAGACACACTCACACAACACACAAACTCACATTCTGTCACTCACAAATGACATTCCCCAAAACCCTCACAAAGCCACAAAGCACAATGCTACCACTTGGCTGCGGCCGGGCCTACCTGCTACCTTGCTGCACCCGCCTTACCATAGTCCATAAATTAAAAAACCAACCAATTTTATTATTTATATATTAACTTAATAAATAGTTTATTAAAGAAAGTTCCAATCTTGAAAAATATAACACCATTTATAACTTAGTTATTTTTTATTTATCAAGTATGTTTTTGAAGCATTTTTAATTTGTTGATTTAGTATTTGATAAAATTTTCATTGTTAAAAATAACATAAAATTAAAATAAAAGAATAAAAGAATAATTGAATATATCTTCTTAGAACATTACAAGATTTTTTTGATTTTACTACTAATTTTTAGCTATCATTTAAATTAGTAGTTAAATCCTAACTAATTAACTATTAATTAACTAGAATATTATTTTTTCTAACTAAATTTAAGTTATATTCATTTATATTTCTTATTACTAGAAATTAGCTAGAAAATAACTACAAATTTTAAAAATTTACCACAAATTAACTAAGATTATTTTCTTGGTTAATTTGCTACTTATTTCATGCAACTACCAATATTATAGTAATTTTATAGCTAATTATTTTTACTAGAAATTAGCTACAAAATAACTATTGATTTTAAAATTAGCTACAAAATTATTTTGTAGTAGATTTTAAATTTTCTAATAATAAAATTTAAATTTAAACAAATATCAAAAGTAAACTCATGAAAATTATTATCTACTTGTATATACTATTCACATTACCTCTAATCAACAAAGATCCAAATATTTTTCAATACACTTCCCCATTTAATATTATTGGACTATGGATAAATAATATGATAAGTGATTCTACAATTTATTTAAGATAACATTTGATAGCATATTATAATTTAGATTTGTGCCTAACTCAATCTAAAAAAAATAGTTTATATGTTAAGAATTGTCGTCTATTTATGCCAATTATTCAAGTATTATCCTTAGTCAACGATATATTTAAATTTTTTTAATAATATAAAATTAAAGATAATTTTCTAAGATAAAATTATAATTTATTACATATATCTCTTTTCTTATATAAAGTTAAAATTTTATTATTATTACACGTGTATGTGGGTTATTCACTATCTTTCAGACTTCAACTTGATTTATTTATATAATTAATTCTTAAATAAATTTAAACCTTTTTATTTATTAAAATCACCTAGTTTAATTAAAATTTAAGGAGTTAAACTCAATTAATATAAAAATAAGTGACCTTATTTACACAGTTAACATAACATTATTAAAAAGTAGTCTATGTCAGCATCATATATAATAGTAGATAAGATATATCTATCTTTTTAATAATTTGTATGTGTTATATATTTAGATATTTCGCTTGTTATCGTGCGTGAAATATATATATATATATATATATATATATAACACTCAAAAGTCTGATATTTTTCTTGCTATCTTATAGTCGCTTTTAACTTTTATATATGTTACTTGCTTAATAGTTAATATTTTACATGAGGGATCAACTAATTAACATAATAATTATTTTTACTTTATTTTATTTCATGTAACATTTATTTAATGACAAGTTTAATTTTTTCTTAAAAAATTTATTAGATGAATCCTCCTATAAGTAGGGTCGGTCCCACTTAAATTTTCATCATATAAATATGACATTTTTCTAATATTTTTGTAGGGATCATAGCCATCCGATCATATTACCGACGGGGATTTGACCTCTGACTTTTGAGAGTCATAGGGTGTGAGAAACGTGCATTGATGAGTGCTTTGAGCAGATATGAAGTTATTGGGAGTTGAAGTTCTTATTCAATTATTTATTTTTTATATATATTATTTATTCAATTTTCTATTCAGTATTCATCATGCTCCAATTTATTATTATAATATATAGTAAATATATAAAATAATAAAACATATACATTTGGAATGTAACTTCGGAATTTGAATGTATAATCCCGGGAATTTGGTCACTCGGGACAAGTTGGAAAAAAGAAAGACTTTCGGTTTATACTTTTCTCAATTTATTTTCTAACTGATTTTCGTTTTAAATTATTTTTTAGACATAATATGACTAATATTACCATCTTAAATTATTTCTATTTTTGTCACTTAAAAAGAATTCGATCAGATTAATTTATTAATAGTGTTAGAAAAACTGTGTAAATCTAATGATTTAAACCATTAATTTTAAAAAATAAAAAACGTATTTAAAGTTTTAATAATTCGTAGAAAAAAGAATTTCTTTTCATTAACTGTATGTATATGAGTGTGAAATTTTAAAAATAGTTTCTATATGTTTAAAAATTATTCCGGTATTTGGAAAATATAAAAGCTATTAATTACCTTCAAACCATCTATTGATCTTTCTATTAAAATGAGAAAAACTTAATAAAATAAAATTTTAATGAAGTATTTCAACTAAAAGTTATTATTTTTATGATTAAATTTAATAATTTTATTAATATTTATGGAATTACCTTAAATGATAGATTTTCAAAACTGAAGATTTGTTTTTTTTGAAGTTTGAAGGAACCTCCACAATTAATTTATATTCAATTTTGTGAACTGCATTATCTACATTTATTTAATTTTACAAGTACCTTTGCAATGCCAGATTCATATAAGATATAAATGTTAAACTTCTAAAATAAATAATTTAATTATGAGATAATTTGTATAACATTTTGATACTATTTGAAATTTTGTATTATCATTTTATTAAAACCACTTGACTTTAGAAATAATTATGATAAAAAATGCAACATGTTATATGATATATATATATATATATATATATATATATATATATATATATATATATATATATATATAAAATAAAATATTTTTGTAAAAATATGTTTATAATATATTTAAATTTAATTTAAAGATAAATATAATTTCTAGTATAAGAGTCACGTCAAGAGAGTTTCTTTCATTTTTACCTTTTCTCAAAACAAAACTATTTTTTCCCTACTTTTAGGTACTTTAGGTAACCTTTTGGTTCTCCGGCTCATACTATTTTCAACGTACTATGTTTTTTAAAGAGTAACTTTCTCAAAATTTCAAAAGATACTCAGTTGAAATAAGGATTATTGTGATTTGAGAAAATATAACCAAAGGAGCATCGAGACTGAAGAGTTTTTCCTCTTTAATTTCCACCCATTCTTTGGTCCTGACGTGTGAAGCAATGAAAAATAGTTTTGACATGAAATTTTATTAACACACGAAGCAATGTTTAATCAAACATAGGCTAAAAAAATCTGATTTTTGATATTATATAACGTAAATTAATGTTCCTGTTTATCATTTGTACCTTTTATTTTAGTTAGTTTGAGTGAAAAAAATAAAGTAATACTTATTAAATGGTATGGAATTTTTTTTATAAATATATATATAAAAGAATCTTTCCTCGTAGTAATGCTGACACTGCCTCTTGATTTTAGGGTATTAGCAGATTAATAGGATATGCAGTATATTACTTTCGGTGGTGATATGATGACGTGGCAAATTGTGGATATCCATTCTCGGGGATCGCCGAACATTTGACTTTTGTTTTAGTTGATTTGATTTTTCCTATCTTAAAAACAGTTCCTCTTTTTTGCGTCACTTCTTTTTTATTTCTTTTTGTTGGAATACATCAACTTCCTTTTTATCCAATTTAATACTTGATTAGCCACGATTTATGGTTTAAAATTAAAGAACTCTACTCTGACACTCTACCCCCTAACAAACCACATTTTGAATGTTTAATATTCATCACATTTTTCTTGTTGGGCATGTTAGTTCTTAGCCGTGCACCGTGCTTCTTTCTCATTCAAGGGTAAATAGATTTTAGTGATATTTATATAATATTTTTTTATATTTTTTTTTTTTCATCACATTACTTATTTTATGTCACATTTCTTTTCTTGTCTTTCTCCCTTATTTAGAATTTTATTATTGTAATGTCTTATTATATAAATAACATATTACTTAATAGAATTTAATTTTCTGTCTAGAAAAAAAATGTTTTGGTTATTTGTTAAAATAACTAAGAATACTAGAAGATTTCTTTTATACACTCAATAAAAACATTCAAGATGTTTACCAGTGTAAGCAAACAATATGCTATACCTTTCAAAGCAATATCATATTTTAAAAAAAAAAAAATGTATATTTTTTTCTGACCGGATATAGTGGAATGGAAATTGATCAAGAGATTGATTCTTGCCAACTAGTTAATGCAAGTGACAAGTTGACATCTTCGAAATAATGAGCTCCGGATTCTTTTCTCAATGTCAAAACCCGATACCATACTATGTATGCTTCATTAAATTCATCGAAGACTCGTTTGATTATTAAAAAATAAATATTTCATAATATCTTATATTTCTTTTAGCCTTCTTCGAATATGGCTGAGCTGCAACTTGCTTGAGTAATGGAATGGAAGTGGTCAATACATGCATGTGAATATAATTTAAATATTTTTCTATCTTCAAGCAAGAACTTGGGGCTTGTGTTTCCTACACATGTGTAGTATAAGAGGACGAGCAAAACCATTTTCAACAAAGAAAATGTCAAATTATTGTGGGAGTGCATGTGTTGAACTTAAAATCATGGCTAGATTTTTATGAACATGAAAAACTGAAAGACCATAATGTTTGTCCAACATTGGAGATTAGAAAGGAATAGTCAAATTAATGTGTTGTCTACTTAGAACAACCTCGTGGATTATAGTGTATGTGCGTGCAGCATATAAATTATGGTGTGGTTGACTCTTAATAACAGCTAATTGAACTCCTTAAAGGATATGTTAGGTACCGAATTTGAGGACAAATCAAGGTTCATGAGTGACTTCCTCAATCCTCGATCACCCACATGTGTGTATGGTTTTCTTCCTATTTTCTTAGGATGAGATCCGATACGATACGCTTCTATGTCATTATCATGCAGATTCTTTTACACTCTTGGGACCCCGGATACTTGGCAAAGTAATCATAGAGACATATATCTACCATTTTGATTTTGTATACAACAATTGTTAGCTATTAACTTCATTAATTCCCTTGGCATTCATAATTATCTATCAAAGTATATGTATAATAAAATTTACTTGAATTTATTAAATGTTAGTATTATAAACTTGAAGTTAGCATTTTCAATATTGACATCTACTATTTGTATAATGTATTTTTTCAAGAAAAATAATGTATGCCATTTAAAGAGTTTAAAGTGTTTTTTTAAAGTGTGATTTAATCACAAAATTTCATATATAGTTAGTTTATTATGTTTTACATTAATTATTTTAAAAATTTTATTAATTATAATTTTATTTGATTGACCGTGTAAATTTTATAGAAATTAAACTTTTAAAATATATTTATATAACTACATTAAAATAATACCTCAAAATTTAAGTCTAATAAATGGCATAAAAGTTTTATCTTCCAAATAGCACAAGTTTTCTTTGGAAAATTTTCAAAATAGAATATTATATGTATTATATCTACCCAAAAAGATATCAGCGGGCGCATTTAATGATCTCTTCTAGTAAATATTAGTAAATTATAAAAATGTCGTTTTTCTTGACAACATAAATTTGATTTGACTCAAATTTACTTTGTTATATTTTACATTAAAAATAAAACAAAAAGTATCAGAAAATAAAACAAAATTTGATTTGTTATCTTATATATGGCTTAGGTCTTAATTTTGGTTTTGTTAGAAAATGACTCATCGTGATTTTTAAGATGCACATTATGCGACATAATTATAAAATATCTTTAGGCCTTAAATATCGTGTTAATTATTTATTTCACACGTATTATGGTTCGTGATCACAAATATTTGTATATTTTTGAAGTATAAATATATAGGTTTATATACATATTTTCTGTATTTTTTTAATTTATATAATCAAGGAGAGATATTATTATTATTATTATTATTATTATTATTATTATTATTATTATTATTAATTATTTGTTATAATAGCTACGAGGTATAAATCAACTTTAGAGAAAGAATTAATCTCCCATTATGTTTCATCTTAAACTTGAATCAATGACCTTTGTCAAGCAAGCACTATGATTGTTGGAATTGCTTAATTATGAGGTCTTTGAATAGTTTCCTCTCGCTTTTGCTTTTTGTGGGACGGTTGAGGGTGTTGATGAATTGGCAAAAATTATTGATCCCCACAAGAAATTGGGGTTTGTTTGAATTTAGGAATGATCTCTTTTTTAGGAAGAAATGTTTTTGTGGCTTGCCAACTACGTACGTGTTGCTTCTTAAAGTAAAACAGCAGACATACTTACATATACAGACTGAGAATTCAAGTATTGTATGACTTTTCGTATGAATTATGTTTTTGACTTTGCTTTTGAATACCTAATGGTCGGCACTTTCCCTGGTAATTAAGTCATGCTATTACACGAAAAACAAATGCTAAATTCAAAGCAAAAACAAAAAAACAAATCACCACGTTATGCTTAGTCACAACTAACTATTATATATATCTTTCAACAACACGCCTTTTATTTTATGTTAGGCTTCATAAACTACTTCATTTATCCATAATCATTTTAATTCGTTATTAGTCTCACATCTAATTTAATTTATTCATTTATTAAAAAATATTTAAACTGGATTAAATAGGTCATATAATTTTAAATATACAGATAATATCAACAAATAGTTAGTTGGAGGGTGATATTAAGTTCAGACGTCTTGATTAAAAATAACTCGATCATAAATTTTCTACAAATCTTAATGATTGACTAAGATATTTCTTTTATAATTATACATGCACAATAAAATAGATAAATAAAAACTAATTTTATTTTATTTTCATATTAAATGAATTATCTAATTAATACTTTAGGAACAAAACCATAATAATGTCCTTTCCTTCTTTTTCTTGATTCCTCTTTTTGTGAGTCTCTGCTGCCCCGTTTATAATGCAAAGCAAGTGGAAGTAATTGAAGAAGCAATATTGAATTTGAATACGAGGGAAGCTTAGCAGTTAAGGATCACTGCCATATATCCAACATTTTATTTGCTTCACAATTTCATGATAAATTCTATTAATTATAACGTAACTTTTTGTTTTCACAGAAAAAAGAAAGATAACAAAATGAAGTAAACAGAGATATATACGAGATAAGATAAATTAAACGAAGAAATATTATGTAAATTATTAATATATATAACTTTGTTATATAAATATAAATTTTTAAAAAAATGCTACTATACAACTATAACCCTGACTTTTCGAATCACAGAAAATTATAATACTATTTATTTTCATTTCTACATTTTAATTTTACATAACTATCTAAAAATCAAACTTATATGAATCAAACGAAATTAGTGCTTTGAATAATAATGGGTAAAAAATTAAAAGTAGAATATTAGAAGGAGAGAGAAGAAAGAAGGGGGGAGAAAAGAAGAAAAACATTTTTAAAAGTTATAAAAATTATTTAACTTTTAAAATTTCTTAAAAATGAATGAGAAAAAATATTTTAAAATAATCATAAAAAATATTTAATTTTTAAAAATAGTTCTATAGATAGATTATTCAATACCATGTTTGATACCAACTTCTATCTGCTTGTGCCAAATTTGTCTTCACAATACATTTTCCTTTAATTGTTCTACTCATTTTTCTAATTTTAATTAATTCAACTACAAACATTGACCTTATTTATGATACTATTTTTTTATTTTTTATTTTTTATTTTTTTTATAGAGAGTACATACGTAGTAGCTTCATACATAAGATAATCATTAGTACAATTTTTTCAGTTTTGTGTGCCCTTGATCACGCAAAGTTAGGTTAATTATAGTTATACCAACTAATTTGCAGCTCACATTCAATAAATCCTCATCTAAATTAAATTTATCCACAACCTTAATAAACTCCCACTTCTCTCTTTTTTTTTTCTAAATTCATGCAATGTGAATTATATGACTCATCTAAAGTGATGAACGTATTTTAGGTGATAAAATGTATTTATAACTATCAATTAAAAAAATAATGGTCAAAATTATGACAAAAATATATACATATATAACAAATTATAAAGTTATTAAAATATTAAACGGTTAATTAACAATTATAAATATATTTTATATTTTTAAGTATTTTCCTTTCACTTTAGGAAAAATTATATCCTAAATACATTTATTTTCCTTTTCTAACTGTATATTTACACAAGTATGTATTAAACACAATTAAGTGAAAAAGTTGAAGACATTACAATTCTTCAATTTTAAATTCTCTTAATTAGATTGTTCACTACAAGAATTTTTTGATTTTGCTATTAATTTTAGATACCATTTAAATTAGTAGCTAAATCCTAGCTAATTAACTATTAATTAATTAAAAAATTATTTTTTCTAGCTAAATTAAAGTTATATTCATTTATACTTCTTATTACTACAAATTAACTAGGAAATAACTACAAATTTTAAAAAATTTACTACAAATTAACTAAGATTATTTTCCTAACTAATTTGCTACTTATTTCATGCTACCATTTAATATTGTAGTAATTTTTTAACTAATTATTTTTACTATAAATTCGTTACAAAATAGCTATTAATTTTAAAATTAGCCACAAAATTATTTTGTAACAAATTTTAAATTTTCTAGTAGTGATTATTTCACGGAAGGTAATTGTTCATTGATTTTCTCTATTTTTTATAAACAATATTTAATCTTATAATAACTATTTCTACAATTAAGAGATAAAATGACATTTTATAATATGCTATTCATCCCCTGTTGAAGATAGAGAATAATTTTAGACTCAATAAAATCCGAATAAATGAGAATTAAATCTACTACTTGTTAGATGTAAGATTTTCATCTTGTTCTATTCGGTTAACCACTTAAAGTTAAATGACGTAGAACATATAATAAATATTACTTAAAGCAAATTAAATTTCTCAATATATCAGTTAACTAAACTAAAATAGCTAAAGTTTAAATATATAATCAATTGTGTACGACTAACAATTTCCGTTTTCAATATAAACATATATTTCATGTACATATAACATAATTCTCATTCCATGTCCTCATTGGGAAAGATTCTTACTTTATTCACTACCCATCTACAATTGATATTTTTATTTTGGGTAGCATCTATCGAACTCAAATAATGTTATAATTTATATAAAGCTGATGAAACTTAATTTGTTACATTTTTAATTCAAAAAATATTTATTTACTATATATTGTAATGTAAAAAATTATAATATTATTTCATTATGCATTATATATAATTAAACTACTCTTTCATAATAGTTTATCTCCTTACGTAAATACCTAATTACCTAATTGTAAACTATATATAGAGAGATAGTAATGTGGATTAAGTATAATATTTTTTTTTACCTTTTAAGACAGAATAGTGTATTTTTTGAAAGCTTAAAAAAGTATAATTTAAACATTTCTTTGAAAAGGATATTGTAATTTATCTTTTATTTCATAACTTAGAAAAATGTTGAAAAATAAAATAAAATAATATAATATATAAAAACATTAAAAAATTTATGAAATGAAAGTTTAAGCTCATCACACAATTATTTATAATCCTTTTCTCTCTTGTTTGATATTATTGGCGGTGAAAATTAAATTATAGTATTAGATTATTTCTATTATAAAATAAAAATAAATAAAAATTTGAAAAATAAAATTATCATTTCAGTATGCATTATATATGATTAAACTACTCTTTCATAATAGTTTATCTCTTTATATAGATACCTAATTGTAAACCACTATTGTTATCAAAAGTAACTAAAAGTGACATTAAAAGTTATAGAAAGAAAAAAAAATTCCATGAAAGTATTAATTATTCACCACGCGTGTGTATATATATATATATAGATTAAGTATAATATTTTTTACCTTTTAAGAGAATACTGTATTTTTAAAAAACCTAAAAAAAGTATAATTTAAACATTTCTTTGAAAAGGATGTTGTAATTTATATTTTTATTTTATAACTTAGAAAAGTGTTATAAAAGTAAAATAAAATAAAATAATTTATAAAAACATTAGAAATTCTATGAAATGAAAGTTTAAGCTCATCACAAAATTATTTATAATCCTCTTCTCTCTTGTTTGATATTATTGGCGGTGAAAATTAAATTATAATATTAGATTATTTCTATTATAAAATAAAATTTCAAAATAATTAAAATCTTGGAAATTAAAATTAAAATAGATTACTTTCTAATTATTTATTTTTCATATTTTTACTTTCAACAATTGATTGCTTGAATATAAAACCAATTACTACAAATAAATTCAAAAATTTTTTTTATAATATCACATTAAAAACTATTATTTTAAAAAATTTAAACAAATTAGATTATCTTAAAATCATATTTTAGTGAATATATTTAAGCATAAAAATTTATTTTACATAATAAATTATATTCAAACTAATTATTAAATAATCTATTTTCATGACTAATCCAACACATGTTAAGATAAATTAATTTTCAATTGCAACCATTATTTGGGATTTAATTAACTATTCGAAATCCACGGAGAAAAATAATAGGAGGGTGAAATTTTCATTAAAAATACCCGTGAAGAGGACCACCACACAACAAAATTTAAGTGGAGATTAATCTTGTATAAAGGATAAGGAACACTTCAATAAAAGTAGAAAAGGGAAGAAACAAGAGTAATGTTAACAAGTGTTTTAAAGATATTGATTAAAAAACTAAAACTAAAATTCCTTTATAAATAATATAACATTTAATATCATTAATATATCTCAACATAATTTTTAATAATTTTTATAGTCACTAATTTTTGAAGACACTAAAAGTAAAATGGATGAAAACTTTTACACGTGTCGAACCACCAAGTATGGCATCCAGCTGGCGGGTTCCTTTTGTACTCACACAATATCCCTTCCCGTCTTTCACTCTCCAAACCCAAGTACTCGCGAACTTTGACTAGAGAATATCGCGGGAAATTCGAGGAACGCCGTTATTTTTTGTTACCGGTAATCGTAAGTAACTAACCACTTAAGTAAGTGGCTGCCGGTATTTTGTGGGACATCCCCCTCCGCACTCCAAGCGCGCAGGCCATGGGTTTACTTAAACACCGTGTTTACCGGATGTTGCCGGTTAATTATTTAATTAGTTATAAATAACATTTTTAATCAGGTGGGTTCCAAATCGTTTCGCCGTTTTTCTTGTACGACAATTACGAATTTCGCATTTTCCACACAAAAGGGAATCTAATTTAAAAATGGGTTAAATTGAAATTTTCAAAATCTTTTTTTTTTTTTTCTTTTGGTGAGAAAAAGGTTGATATTTTGACACACCGGTTCGTGGGATTTTGGTGAAACAAATAATGAATTTGGGTTGGCCAATCCAATACGAGACAAAGGGATAATGGGATATAGGTTTGTCTTTATTCCACATTATTTGATCTTATGCCCCTCTTTAAGATATGGACTACCAATCTACTACTAATTAAGCACTTTGATAACAACCGCAAAGCATTTCAAAGTGACTCCATAAGCATTCCTTTTATGTTGCACATGGATTCCATTCAATCTATCTATCTTTAAAAAGCGGTGATGGTGTTCACTCATGTTCAAATAATATGCCAAGTCATTTCCAATTGAAATTGTGTTTTTATACCTTCTCAATTCACGTTTCTTTTTCCCTTTAATCCTCCCTCACAAAAAGCAATTATTTTCTTACATCATATTCTTTTCAGAATACTTTATTATTTCCTTAACTCTCTTTTACCTAATTTACATCTATTAAAAAATTAGTTACTTTAATTAATAATGTTAAATTTCTTAACAATTTATATTATTTTTAAAATTTATTAAAACATATGACTTCACTTTCTTCCCATAATTATTTTTACTTAATTAATTAATACATGTTAATATTTTTTTAATTGTCCAAGAAGAAAATAAATTTATCTTATTAGTTTATGATATTTATTATAAAATAATTAAGAATAGTTTAATTAAAAAAATAATTAACGAAAAAAATTATTTAAAAAAGGAATGAAGGACGTAGTAATTAAAATTATTAAAAATTTTAAATTTTTATAAAATATTTTCACGATTACAAAAAAAAAAAAGTGTATTTTTTATGGCACCCAAAATCAAAGTGGTCTTGGTGGCCGGAGAAGTTCACTTATGATGACCATTAATGCATGGAAGTTGTATTGTATGCTTTGGCATGATATAAATGTTTAGGGAGAAACAAAAAGTGACACAAAACGGCTACATATTCCCCATTCCACCCTCCACTGTTACGTTATTTACTCCCTCGTCCCTTGACATGTGCCTCTATATATACCACTTCTCTCATCTTTTCAACTCACGCCCAACACAACACCATCTCCTAGCTCCTTCCTAACGAGTTATTTTTCTATTAGAGTCATTGTCTTATTCTCTCTCTCTTTCTCTCTCTTTTTACACACCAAACTCCTGTGTGTTC
Source organism: Mucuna pruriens (assembly GCA_025330945.1). NCBI lineage: Eukaryota > Viridiplantae > Streptophyta > Magnoliopsida > Fabales > Fabaceae > Mucuna > Mucuna pruriens. The sequence goes on from JAENHJ010000027.1 coordinate 600,532, forward strand.
TCCTTCCCAAAACACACACACACCCCAACAAGTTTGCTAGCTAGTTGCTACCACCACCACCATGCCTGAGGCACCCAGAGGCTACAACCTTGTTGAGCAAAACAAGAAAATTCTCGAGTTCATCGAGGATGTCACTAAGAACCCTGACCAAGTTCAGAAGAGGGTCCTCTCCGAAATTCTCTCCAACAATGCAAACGTTGAGTACCTCAAGAGACACGGCCTCAACGGCCAAACCGACCGTGAAACCTTCAAAAAACACTTGCCTGTCATAACCTACGAGGATATCCAACCTGACATCAACCGCATCGCCAATGGCGACACTTCTCCAATCCTTTGCTCCAAGCCCATTTCAGAGTTCCTCACTAGGTGTGTATGCACATATCATATTCTCACGCACAAAGTTCCTTCTCTTTTTGGTCTAGTTCCAACTTTTTCTTTTGTTATGCAACAATGACAACGAGGTTTAAACTTTAAACCAAAGACCTCGCACAAACTACCTTAACCTCTCACCATAGGCTGATCCTTGTAGGTTGGCCTAATTCTAACTTTTTTTTTTTATATATATATATACAATGGTTTGATCTTAAAAACTCATGTGGAGAACCTGTTGGATTGGCCTAGTTGTAACATAAGAGACAAAACAAGAAAAAAGATAATTTTTTTAATCTGGGTTTGGTATTTTGTGTCCTTTTTGGTTTGGTTATGCACATGGCAATGAAAAATATTGATGGGGGTTGTTTTTTTGTGTTTTGTTATTATGTGGCAGTTCTGGGACATCAGGAGGTGAGAGGAAGCTGATGCCAACAATTGAGGAGGAGCTAGGGAGGAGGAGTTTGCTGTATAGCCTGTTGATGCCAGTGATGAGCCAGTTTGTGCCTGGTTTAGAAAAGGGGAAAGGAATGTACCTAATGTTCATAAAATCTGAGGCCAAAACACCTAGTGGAATTGTGGCTCGTCCAGTTCTGACTAGCTACTACAAAAGCTCCTATTTCAAAGACAGACCCTATGACCCCTATACCAACTACACCAGCCCAAATGAGACTGTCCTCTGCCCTGACTCCTACCAAAGCATGTATTCCCAATTGCTTTGTGGCCTTTGCCAAAACAAAGAGGTTTTCCGTGTAGGGGCAGTTTTTGCCTCTGGCTTCATAAGGGCCATTAAGTTCCTTGAGAAACACTGGACCCTCCTTTGCAACGACATCAGAACTGGAACCATCAACCCCGAGATCACTGACACCTCAGTGCGTGAGGCTGTCATGAAGATCCTAAAACCTGACCCTAAGCTTGCGGATCTTATCCAAACTGAGTGTAGCAAGACCTCGTGGCAGGGCATAATCACTAGGCTGTGGCCCAATACTAAGTATGTGGATGTTATTGTGACTGGGACAATGTCACAGTACATCGACATATTGAACCACTTTAGCAATGGACTCCCACTTGTGTGCACCATGTATGCCTCTAGTGAATGCTACTTTGGTGTCAACCTCAACCCTCTTTGCAAACCTGATGAGGTCTCTTACACCCTCATTCCCACCATGTGCTACTTCGAGTTCTTGCCTGTTAACAGAACCAATGGGGTCAACGACCCTCACCACACTCCTAGATCCCTCAATGAGAGAGAACAAAAAGAGCTTGTTGAGCTTGTTGATGTCAAAGATGGCCAAGAATATGAACTCGTTGTCACAACCTATGCTGGTAAGAATAAACAAACAAACAAACAAACACCCTTTTGTTATTGTCACTTTTATCTTAACATCGAGGTTCTAAATTGCCGCCGCCATCATGATTTTGTGACAATGCTCGACATTGTGAGAAATTATGGATAAATGCGACTCATGCGACTGTAGATCCAAGAAAGCTTCTTTTATCTTAACATCAAGATTTTAAATTGTGATCGTGATCACAGTTTCCTTGCTATCCTTGATATTGTGAAAAACTGTGAACAAATGCGAACAACGGATGTTCCAAAAATCTTGATGTTGTAGCTTAAATCGCGGTTACAGATAATTTTTTAAAGGCTTGGTTTGAATTGATCTTAACATCACACAAAATTGGAACATGGGTTTGGTGATTGACAATTGACTATTTCTTTTTCAGGCTTGTATCGTTACAGAGTTGGTGATGTGCTGAGGGTGGCTGGATTCAAGAACAAGGCACCCCAATTCAAGTTTGTGTGCAGAAAGAACGTGGTGTTGAGCATAGACTCAGACAAGACCGATGAGGTGGAGCTTCAGAACGCAATGAAGAATGCAGTGACACACTTGGTGCCCTTTGATGCATCAGTGTCGGAGTACACAAGCTATGCAGACACCACAACAATCCCTGGCCACTATGTCATGTACTGGGAACTCAGCCTGAACGGTTCAACCCCAATTCCACCTTGTGTGTTTGAGGATTGTTGCTTAACCTTAGAGGAATCACTCAACAGCGTTTATCGCCAAGGGCGTGTCTCGGACAAATCAATTGGGCCCCTTGAGATCAAGATTGTGGAACAGGGGACCTTTGACAAGCTCATGGACTATGCCATAAGTTTAGGGGCTTCAATAAATCAGTACAAGACTCCAAGGTGTGTGAAGTTTGCACCTGTGGTGGAGCTGTTGAACTCAAGGGTGGTGGAGAAATATTTTAGTCCAAAATGTCCAAAATGGGCTCCGGGCCACAAGCAGTGGATCAATCAGAATTGATCAAGAATCTAAAGGTGGACATTATTATGTGGTTGGTAGCTTTTCATGGCGGTTCACGTGAACTGTTTTTTGTGGACATGTTAGGGTGGGGGGAGGGAGGGATTTTAATCACTCTTTTTTAGGTTAATTCTATGTTTAAAAAGACTTTGATTTTAGTCCTTGTTTTTAACTTGCATAGTGAACTGAACCTAGCCACTGTAAAAAGCAATTCCTGTTTGAAAGAAAGAAAGCTGTTGTTGTCTAATGCCTTTCTCTTGTCTTTTATATATCTACTAAATTATTCATCCTTTTTAATTTTTATTTTTCTCTTCTATGGTTGAGTGGTTTGTATGGAATTTTAGTATTAACATTAGAAAAGGAAAAAAAAAAAAAAAAAGACCCTATAATCATCATAACGTTGGGTTGGAATAGGTTTCTTAATTGCAGCTAGCAATCATGTATGTTCACTTATGTGTGATGGGGTTTATTTCGTATAACGGCAAACAAGAAAGAAAAAGCCATCACTTCTGAACTCCTTTCTTTTTCTATAGTTTTCAGGAAAAGCATGCCAACTTTTTCTCCTCTCAAATTCCACTATTTATGTCCAACTAACGAATCATGGTGAAATAAATTATACATAAGAAAAAGGAAAAAAAAATGTTATCCTGTTTGGGGGAGTGAGCAGGGCTATTCTATTGTGCAAAGGAGCTATGCAAATTGCAATTTGATTGAGCCTTGTCTCATAAGAATTTTGTCCTTAATTTTGAAATTAGTGGAAGGGGGAAAAGTGAGGGGATAAATCTAGCGTTAAAAAAAATGTTGATAAGCTCCTCTCAGCGAGGCCTCGTGATGGCAAGTAATGAGTCAAAATTCTGAGTATATTTTAACAAATAGTTGTTTGTGTCAGATTCTGTCAGTAAGTCAAGGAACTAAAAACCATGTGTGGGCATTAAATCAACAGGGGGCTTCTGTTCAAGGTTCAAACATATGCTTTCTTCAGCAATTCCAAAAGCAAACAAAACAAAACAACTTTGTGTGCTAGTGACGAAATTCCTAGTGACTATTTGCTGGCACTGGCACCACATAACACTAATTCTATGACCATATTATATACCCTTTATTATATTATCACAGTGCCCCCACTGTGAACCAACCAAAAGACCAACTCAATCAGTTTTCAGGCCATTCAACACTGGAAATATCACAGGACTGGTCAAAGAACAAGGACTTGTAATTGTAACACTTGTTTGCCCTTGCTCAATGCCAAGGAAAATTTGGAGTGAAGTGAGCAGGGGAAGATAAGGGAGAATCAGTGCAATCAGAGTGTTGTTCCCTGCGTGCTCTATATTCTTTGAAAACAAACAAAAAAACACAGTTCTTTTGTTTTCAAAGGGGAAAAATATAAAACAGTTTCTGAAGACTGTGTCAGACAAAAAATTATCAAGTTCAGACAACCCAGAAGAAAGGGACAAACATATTTTTCAGAGACAAATTGTGTTCCTCTCAGAGTGATAATGCAGCAAAGGCTTAGCAGTGTGACATAGGAGATAAGGTTCGTACCACATTTCAGTTTGTGTTGCCTAATTAGAGTAAGCAGCAAATTTTACTCATGCACTTGTCCTCTTTATGATTTTCTATTTTTGTTCTGTATGTTCATTCAAATGAAAATTCAACGGTAGGTAGGTACCGCAAGTCACGATAATTTCAGTTTTAGCGTTCATTATTGCACGGGACAGTTGTAACTTTCTCTCTCTTTTTTTCCCTTGGCATTATGAAAACTTGTTTTGCTGTTATAGCTAGTCAGTTTTCTGTTTTTAAACTGGCACAGCAAAATAAATGGTCTAGGAATAGTTTCTGTCAATAAGATTACACTTTTCTTGTATTAGCATCATGCATTTAGATGAATTAATTCATTTTTTATGTATAAAATAATTTGAGGCCAAATAAACTTCTTTTATAAAACAATAATGTATTAAGACTAAATTTAAGGTCAAAAACTAATTTTCATTGTTGATACTAATTTTCATTTTCGATACCTCCAAATGTGTTGGACACGTGAGCCTTTGCTGAGCAATTTTTGACGAGCAACAAAACTTGCAACACTTGTACAAACATTTCAATATTTAAGTGAATAAATCTCTAAGTGAGTAAGTGAAACATAAAAAATTACTTATAGACATGAAATGCTTTATATAAAAATCAAGTGACAGGAAAAGTCATTAAGTGACTGTTACATACTTTAGTTATGTGATAGGTTCAGAATGAGTTCAAAACAAATATTTTTAAAGAATTACATATAAATTATTTTTCATTAATTTTATTTTTTTCTTGTCAAATATAACAAAAGAATTAAATATATATATATTAAAAACCCTGAAAATTTTATAATTTAAAAAACAATTATCCCTTATTAGATTTTTTTCTTCTAAAATAAATAATTAAAATTTCCTGTAATTTTCTTTTAGTTTTTGAGGGTAAAATTCCTGTAATTTGATTATGCGTTGGGATACATTGTAACAGTAATGTAATAACTAGAAAGCGTAATGAAAAAAAATATTATCTTAGGCTAACAAATATCAAGAAAAGCCAATTGCAATTAATTTAAAAAATGATAAATATTTTTACATGATTATACAGCAAAAAATATTTAATTTTGGGAATTTAATGATGAAGAAACGGATGTACTTGGGGCATAATATGATTTGAGGATTTGATGTTTTGGAATATTTTGCAATAATTGTCCCCATTCGGCAATTAGCATTTGTCTTAGTGTTTTCCAAGTGGTACTAGTTTAGCTTTAGAGTGATGTTGAAATGACTCCAATTAATGTGTTGTTGTTGAGAGTAAAGAATTCACAAGAGAAGAGGACCCTAGTTAAGCCATTTGCACCAAACTTTTCATACGCAAGACAATGAATGGCATTGTTAGATGGAAGAACGTGATATAAATCTAGTGAGGACCACCGACATGGACAGTGGCTTATATATCCCCACTTTCAGTACTTCTTTTCCTCTTCTTGTTTTCTTTTGCTAAATATACTTAAATTCATTTTTAATAGACTTTCCTTACGAATCAATATGCTAACTTCAAACTTGCAAATTCATATAATGATGACAATATACTTTGCACCGAAGGACGTTTTGTCACTTTTCTGACTGCTATATGGAATTAACCTTTAGGGATCCAATAAGAAAGTGACATTTCCATCATGCTATATCCAAATCCAATTATCTTATTAATCTCATATAACTGTTTTTCTTTCCCTTCTTTTCTCTCTCACATGTTATGTTGCCTTAAGGCTTAATTATGCCATTTTTCTCTCACAAATACCCCTAATTAAAGCATCCGCCTATTGCAGTTGTTATTCAGCTGCACAATACATTTTTCTCTGAAAAGAAATTACACTTAAATTAATATAATATATAAGAATTTTCACCTTTAAGTGCAGGATTAATTAACAGTTAATATTATAGTTTAGTGCTATCGAATTTTAATCCTAAATATATGATATTGTTAACGAGTCGGAAGAAAAACATAGTCATACATAGTCCCAGGATTACAAAAATATAGGATTTTTTTTATGATATGTGAGCATGTGATACATAATTAAAAAGGAAATATTTATTATCTAAAAACACAAAATTCATTTAATATTTATTGTTTTAAATAATTTAAAATATTTAATAAACTGTAAATAATGTATACACAACACACAACAGATAACTCCAATGATATAATATGGAAATTTACTATTTCCATTTAATTTTAGAAGATAGCAGATATATTAGAAATATAATTAATATAAATATTTATATTAAATTATTTTTAAATTTATAATATAAACATCTATTATTATTTTTCTTTCATTTATGATATGTGTAAAATATTTTTTTAAAAAAATAGATGAAAATATGGGCTTAATTAAAAATATAGTAATCAATGTTGTATTAGACTTTGAAAGGATATATAAATATGAATAAATTTTTCTTCAAACGACAGATAGATAAAAAATTTAATATATATATATAAGGGCTTAATTAGAAATTTAGTATATAGTTAGATAATAATTATAACTTTAAGTTAAAAAAAGAGAAAAAAAGAAAATCTTAAAGGGGCCATTCGGTAACAGGAGATTAAACCTCATTGTTTAAAAAATAAAAAACTATGGGAATACATGATTTGAAATTCAATTATGACTCTTATACATGTATGCATATGTTTCTTGTGGTAGCATCAACCGATTATATTAGCAGATAGTAGAGTAATTTTCATATGGCATTAAGATTTTATTCTTTTTCTCGGAAGTGTATCTTGTTGAGGCTCGAACAAACATATAAGGGTTGGTGAAAAGAATATTTAGGTTGTAAGATGCATTGAGTATAATTAATGAAAAAATTTAGGATAATTGGTCAGGGACTAGAACTAATACTAGGTTGAGGAGTAAATGAGTGTAAACTTTTGTGTTATTTTTTATATTTATTTAGTTTTACAACTTTGTAAGGATTTTGATTTGACACTTTGTTTTACAAAATGATTTCATTGAACTTTTGTCATTCTTACTTTAACAATTTTAGGCATTTTATTTTTTTCATATATTTTATCCTTTGTTTTTAAAGTTTTACAAATTTTTTCAATTTATTAGTTGATTATCAATTGTGATGACTTATACTCTCCCGTTAATAATACTCATGATATTAAATGAATCATTAACTATGTCACTAATGTGCGGTGACGTGTAATTAAAAAAAAGCACGTAAAATTTTAAAAATAAATGTAAAAATACAATTAAACTTATAGAAAATGATAAAAATATTAAAATAAATTTGAACCCTTGACTCATTCCTTTCTCATTATCATTAAAGTTAAAAAGTCATTTAATTTATTTGATTTAAGATAAAAATTATGGACTAAATTTTTTTTTTGTCTTTTATCTTATTATGAAAATTTTTTATATTTTTTTATTTTTAAAAGATTTATTTTGGTCTTTAACTTTTAAGTTTAAGTTAATGTTGTCTTTTCAAAATAATAATTTTTTTTTATAGTTTTGGACACAATTTTGAATCATTTTATAATTTATTCAAGATATAAAACTTCATCATATTCATATACATAAAAACACTATGAGATTCAACTAATGTTCAAATAAAAATGGATCATAAATAAGATATAAAAATTGTGTGAAAAATTAGTTAAAAAAAATTTAAAAATTACAAAAAAATCTAATATTAGATTCTTCTACCGTTGTTTGTGCAACTCACTTTTCATGCGATTTTTACTATATTTATAATCCTTTTTTTGTTTGAACATTAACTGAATATCATAGTTTTTATATAGATGAATTTAGTAAAACAAATTTCTTGTCTTGAAATAGTAAAAAAAGCTTAAAATCGTATCCCAAAATTGAAAAAGGATCATTATTTCAAAAGAATAACATTAACTTAAATTTAAGAATTAAATGACTAATATGAATCTTTTAAAAGATAAAGGATCAAAATGATTTTTCACCAGCAAGATAAAGGACAAAAAATATAAATTAGCTTATTTTATATATATCATTAATACATTTGTTAATTGAACTTTTGTTCCCTAGATATGAATGTTGTTCAAATTTAATTTTATTTAATATTATATCTTTAATATTTTAATTTTAAAAAATAAAAATAATATAAATATTACACATTAAAAGTTTATTAAATTTATCTACCTAAAATAAAAAAATATTTAATAATAAGTGTTTAAGTAGTGTATAATTCAACTAATAAATAATTAAAATATAAATAAAAATATTTAATAAATATCTTAATTCAACTAACAACCTAATCTCATCCCCACTATGTCCTGGGTCTAATTTCTTAATAAAAATTTCTTTGAGTCGTGTCGAGTTAATGAGATGGAAAAAGTCGTAAACAACCCAAGAAAAAAAAAGGAAAAATTAGTTTTTTTTACCTTTTATTTCAGATTGAAATAAGGAGGAAAGTAACAAAATGTGACTCAAACCTATACAAAGTTTGTTTCCTATTGGAAGTTGTTAAAATATGTTCACAACTCTTATTTTTCACTTATCTTTCTATTATTTTCTACGTTCATAATCAAATATAAAATTTATTTTACTTATTTACAAAATAGTCATTCAAAAGTAAAAATATTTAATAAATAAATTTATTATATTTTATATAATTTAACTAATAAATAAACTTATGTAATTTATATATAATTAAAATTAAAAAATTAATACAAAATTTATCCTAATAACTTAAAATATTTTGTCATATAATAAATATAAACACATGCTGATTTTCTCTTTCACCACATTTTATAATAACCATCCCATTTTCTTTACATCTCTCTATCTTTTTCATTACATCACTTATACTATATTATTTACTTTTTATATATATATATATATATATTATTTTTAAAATTAAAATAATAATTATTAAATATTAAGTAAAAATTACATTTATACAATAGCTATACTTGAGAGATTAAAATTTTAATTAACAAATACAATAATGATATATATTATTTTTTATATATATAAACTAGAAAATTCAAATTGTCTAATGGTATTGGTGGTAGTGGGAAATGAAGTGGTGAAGGGTTCACATCTCACTTTCATACCATTTTTAAAGGTTTAATTGAACTTTTTACTTTTAAAATTTCATGCATTTTATCCCTAATTATATGGTAGTGTCACATTAGAAATTTATGCCAATGTCACATGTATTACCACACATCATAAAGCTATGTTAGCAATTAACACAGCTATGTTATAAACAACTAATAGATGAATAAAAGTTGCAAAATTTTGAAAATACATGGTAAAGTGTGAAAAAAAATAAATTTAAGGAATAAAATGCACAAAATCATTAAAGTAAAGGGAAAATGCAATTAAGTCTTACAAATTATGTTTTGAAAAGTTTTTAAGAAAACCTACCATGTAGTTTCACGGGACCCTTTTTAACCTTTTGAAAAATCTTTCTTTTTTAAAAAAAAAAATCTTCCATAAAAGTATTTTTGAAAGGAAATACTTCAATTCAACCTTATTTTTGTGTTCTCTAGTCAACTTTAGTTATTATTCCTAATTTTTTTCCTTCATCAACTATAAAAGTTAATCTTCCTAAGAAATATATTATTTACCAAACACTTTTTTCTTGCTAACTCTCATTTTATGTTCATGTATTTCATGCATCACATTTCATATCATGTTTGCATAGCATTTTAGTTAAAGTAATTTGCATTTTTCTACTTCATGTATGATAGTTTGTAGTTGTTTCCATTGGTTTTTCATTTCTTTGGACTTTTTACAATTTTAGGTTAGTTTTGTTTTCATGGAGCAAGCATTCTTCGAGTTTTGAAGCATGAAGCATTATTTAAGGTTTAATGAGAAACATTGAGTCTCTAAGGTGACATTGATTTAAACGGGAAGTTTTATGTCTCTTTTTTCCTAATATATGTAATTTTTTGGGTCTTTTTGTCAATACATTTGATTTTTTTTTTTAAAAACTAATATCAAATAATTTTTTTTTGTGGTAGGCCTAAAATTGAGCTTTAGCAGTTTTACCCTTGAGTTGGCCATGCAATAAAGAATGTGAGGTTGAGGAAGTCCTTTCTAATGTCTTAAGTGCTTGGAAGGGCTACAATCATAGGATCATTGGTCTCTTGAACTAGAGTGTTGGTGGGAACTCCTTCTCATGTTACATTTTTAACATATTAATTAATAAAATACTTTCAAAATATGTAATAATTTATCATTAATTTGAAAACTATGCAATTGTTTAGAAGAAAATATGATAATTGAAATATTTTTCCTTATTAGTTTGGTAGGCATAAAACTAGTAGTTAATAAAACAAAATTAGTAGCGAAACTAATAATTTCTTTATTTCTAAAATGGAAAGAAAATATTAGAGAATTCTATAAAGATACATATATAAACTCTATTAAATTATATTTTTATCTTAATATTTTATGGTATATAAAATAGATGATAGAAAATATTTTACACATTATTTTATGAGTAAATTACACTTTTTTTCTAAGAGATGTGAGTATTAGATTGTCTTCTCCTCTTATATAAAAATATATATCATCTCCCTTAACAAATTCAAGTATATAATACTTTACTCTATTTTTAAATTTTTTTAGCTTCTATTTACAAAATTAGTAACAAAATATCCTTTTCACTACCACCTCTTAAGAGATGTAAGCATTACACAACTAACTTTCCATGTGTTAAAAATATGAAGTCTCATTCCTTAATAGATGTAAATATATTACAATTTACTTTATTTTTACAATTTTGTTAAAAATAATTTTATAACTAAAATATCCTTGAGATGTAACTTATATACTTGTTAGACAACCTCACTTATCACCAATTGATTTTAAATTAAAATCTAACATGGTATAAGAGCCTATAACCCATTTTAGTTAACCGCATATTCTAGTAAGCATCTTGGCCATTGCTTGTTCTGGTAGGCTTCTGTGGAGGGAGGGTGTTGGAAAGTCTCACATTTCCTGCCTCAATCTTTCGAGTGCAGCTTATATACTTGGTAGACAACTTTATTTATTACCAATTGGTTTTAAGCTGAAATTTGAATGTTGAATGTTGAAAAGTCTCATATTGTCTGCCTCAATCATAAGGGTGCAACTTATGTACTTATAGACTACCTCACTTATTGTTAATTGTGCCTTAATCATAAGGGTGCAACTTATGTACTTATTATTAATTGGTGCCTCAATCATAAGGGTGCAACTTATGTACTTGCAGACTATCTCACTTATTGTAATTGGTGCCTCAATCATAAAGGTGCAATTTATGTACTTGTAGACTACCTCACTTATTATTAATTGATCGTATACATATTACAATTTACTTTATTTTTAAAATTTTGTTAAAAATAATTTTATAGCTAAAATATCCTTTAAACTCCCTTATCATGACAGATTTAAATATTTCATTTTTTTAATTTTAAAACATATACTTTTCTCTTTTAATGGATGGAAATGCATATTTTTCTCCATCTTTATATTTTCTATAGAAATTCTAGCAATTCCTATTAAAGAATAACATTTTCACACACAAAAAAAACTATTTTATAATATATTTGTGCATTCTTTTTTTTTTTTACAAAAATACATGTTACTAAATTATTTGATTTTTATAACACATTTTCAGTTCTAAGATTTTTTCTTCTTTATTGAACTTATTTTAGTCTAGTACTTTGCTTGAAATCTCATACGGAGCTGTGTTGATGCATAGACATGAAATAATATTAGGGAGGAGTATTTTGGTAAATTAAAAATTTTAGTATATATTTGATTAAAAATATTTTTTTAATATTTTAAAGAATATTTTTAATAATATCAAGTTAAATAAATTAAATTATATATTTTAATATTAAAAATAATAATGTACTATTCGTTTCTCTGAGAAAGGAAGAGTATAATTTACATTAATAATATAAAAATTAAATATATTAAATTATATATTTTAATATAATAAGGAAAGATTAATTTAATATCCATCACTTTAAAGAGAATTTTTTTTTTACTTTGATTTTATACATACATAGTTTCTTTTTCCTCAATTTTATTAATTACACTAAACAAGATATTTTTATCTTTTCTTTATCTTACGTTCTCTTCAATTAAATAAATGTAAAATTATTCCACTTTTATTTTATGTTTACTTTTCTTTATTTCTTTGTTTTTTTAAAATTTTTTACTCACTATTTTCTTTTCTATTACTTAACTTTGCAGATATAATTACTTCTTTAGAAAAGAACTGTATATAATGAATTTTTACAATATTTTTTTAAAATTCATTATTTCTTTTCATTATAATACTTATTTTATCGAACACGTTTCTCTTTTTTTTTTCTTTCTTTTTCTTAAATTATAAAATTTGTTGTCCAACTCTTATATACAAATATCATTATTCTTTGAAAATTTTTCGAAATCGTAAAAGCAGCCTCAATAAATATATCCTCTCTTAAATATAAGAAATTAAATAATAATAAAAAAGAATGGCATGGGACCCAAAAATAACATATATTAAATCAATGATGGAGGATATTTTCTTCCCTAGCCTCTTAATCATACAACAATTTCTCTCACAGAGAAATATGAATTTCATCACGTCTTCATCTGACTCTCTCTCTTTGCAATTAATGTATAAAAAACAAAAGAAGTTATATTATTTCTACAATAAATTATTTTATAATATATATAGTATCTATAATGATGATATTTTTTTTTTTATCTTTATGTTACATTAGTCATTTTCTTTTTTTTAATATTTTTTATATTGTAATTTTTATTCGATATTTTCACCCTTTTTTTCTTATATTATAAAAAAATGTCGAAACGTGATATAAAAAAATGATCTCTTAAGACAAAAAGGCATAGAGTTAGAGACCCACACCAAGACACGACCAATCAAAGTGTGGCAATGCACGTGGGCCTCTCTTTCATTGGTCACTTCATCAACACGAGCGGTTTGATTCGATTAATATGTTATGAATCTTTCTAGATCATAGTTTATAGAGCTTTAAGGGGAAACTTACTCTGTAGTCGGCATTACGTAGACTTAGTCTAAAGATCATTTCAAATCTGCCACGTGGTAAGTGTGTGACGTGGCAGACTAATAGCAGCGGAACTACGGTTGTTTCGATGGGGCTACACCATTTCTGATAGTGATAAGTTTTGTTAAATCATTTTAAAGTGAAAAAGAGTTGCTTTTCCCAAAAAAGAAAACTGCCCGCAGAGGAAGAATAAAAATATGAAGAAAAAGGGAAACTCTGAACGATTTTGTCAAATTTTATCAGTCTGCTAGTGTTGATTTTCGTTACGTTAATGTTTCTTGCACGTAAAAATATGCTCACTTAGCTCCTACGTGAAGTGTATAATATAGGAAGAGGAAAAGTGGTTGGTTCGGATATATACTTTAGAGGATAAAAATTGTTTAGTTTTGGATATATATAAACCATGAAGTGCAATAGCATGGTAAAAATAAGTCATACCACTTATCCGAATATGATTTAACTTACTTTAAACTTATTATATCTTAAATTTATTTTTCAGTAAATAAGTTATATTAATTATTAAAACATTTTAAAGAAAATTATTTAATTAAAAACTATAGTTTATGCCATCTAAAGGTACTTTAAGTATGATGAGCTAACATATTTAATATATATAAATTTTTATATTATATTTCATTTTTTTATAGTTTTATAATTGTATACTTATTTAAAGACTTAGACTGACTCATAGAAAGGCTATTGTTTTGAAAAGGAAATAGGTTAGTTATTTTATTTAAAGTCTTGTTATAAAGCAAGTTTTAAGTCAAGATTCTTCAATCTTATCTATCATTTCTTTTTGAATATGTTTCCTGCACAGATTTGGTATATATTCTATATATGCCAATAAATTCGATTAATAATGATTCAAATATAAATTAACAAGGCATATAAATTAGCTAATGGATTAATCACTTATTAAGCTTAAATATATTTTTCATTTTAGTCCTCTTATATATATATATAGTCTATTTGTATTTATTTTTTTATTTTAATCTTTTATCTTATTATTTTATTGTTTATAAAATTATAAACTTTTGATATAGGTCTCTCATATGAAAATTTTTTCATCTTAATTTCTTTTATTTAATATATATCAAACATAACCAGTTATTCAATTTCTATTAGTTACGTAATCATTAAACAATGATTCCCTGACTCTGGGACTAAAATATAACAACAAATTTAATAGAAAAGAAAGTAATATTTTTAAGAAGACAAAAATAAAAAGTATAGCATATTATAAATGTTATTTAAGCCTAACTTATTGTGAGTTTATATTTTAAATATTAGTTAATTAGGAACTACAAGATATATTTAGTTTTTAAGTAGGAATGAATTTTTGAAAAATCAAGTTTTGAATATTGTTTGATTAAAAAAATATAAAAATATATACAAAATGCAGTCTGCAAATTACTTGTTTGATTCATATCGTGTCTTCGACAACTTTCTTTTCAAATTGTCGGATCACACGGCATCACTTGTACGGCTGCACCTATTCTTTTAAAAAACAAAAGATAAAAACTCTATCCTATACTTGTTACACACAGCACGTTAAATTTAAAGGATCTGAATTATTTTATATTAATAAATAATATAACAATGTCATATTATATAAGAAAAAAATAAAATTATAATTAGTGGAGCTTACATAAAATATAATGATATAGATTTTATTATAATCATTTTGTATATTTTTCTCATAATATATATGACCAAAACAAATACAAGATCTTCCTCGAAATTAAATCCTTCAATTTTCTTTTCTTATTTCTTTGATATGTCTAAAGGGTTTAATTTGACACCAACTTATATGAATAAAAGTACTTATCATTGCACTAAAAGTTTAAGTTATTAGTAATACGATTAGAAAGAGACCACTTCAGAAGCGAAACGTTTCCTATTTAAGCTCCTTTTTTTTACAGATCCTATTTAGTACATATACAAATTTTGCAGGAAACACATAGATAAGAGTGAAGAATTTTGACTTGCTTTGATATTCTCCTTTATTCTACACGGTTCTTCGATTTGTACCTTTCTCAATTCTAATTAACATTGACGATGCACTCAACCAACGTGGATAAGGTGAGTGTAAAGTGAAATGGTACCTAGTGAAATGCACTCCAACTCACCATGATTGTAATAACGAAGGAAGATTTTCTACTCCATCTCTTTGTGGCTTATCAAGGGTTCACACATGTCAAAGCAGTTATGAGTTATGAGGAAATTAAAGCTTGGGTTAGTTCCTCGTGCCACAGCCCAACAATGATATAGGATTCTTAATTAATTTGAGCTCCAGTGTGAGGATGACACATAGTAACTTTTACCTAAGATAACAACACATTTTTTAATATATTTTTAATACATTTTTATTATTAATTGTATTTATTTAAAAAATTAAAATTTATTGAGATTACTTCCTATCTTTTCTAATTTTATGATTTTTAATAAATTTTAAGTAATAATAGAATATGTATTAATTAATGTCACAGTCGCATTAATTTTTTTATGTATTTACATAATAAAATATGCAATGCAATTTATATTAGAAAAAAAATCTATTTTTACAATATTTTTATATAATTGTTTTTACAAGTAACAAAGAGATGTGAAATAAAATAATACGATACAATAGAAAGAGATAAAAAAAAGTGATATATAAACTATAACATAAATATAATTTTTGTGTATATCTAAAGTATCTTTATAAGATCCAATTTTTTTTAAATATAAAAATTTATTTATTAGACTGAATTTTCTTTATCAGAATTTTTTTCGTATACAAAACTTTGAATTACTTAAAAACATGATTATCAATTGATCATATCGCAATCCTATGTCTGTATAAATATGATATTTCTTTATACTAAAGTTATTTTAATATTAACTTTAAACTTTTTATTACTTGTGCCTTTTAAGAAATACTTTGAAAATGGCACCATGTTTTGGTGAGCTTAGATAGTACAATAAGTAGTCCAGTTGAGTACGGGTGCGGGTCTAGTTTGGCTCAGGTGAATGGATTGGTGTCGAAAATTTAGGCAGAATGATCGGAATAGGTGGGGTAGCTCAAAGGGTAGAGGCTAGAGGGTAAGGCTAAGCTTTAATTAACATGGTTCAAGAACCAAAAGTAAAAGTTCTAGTGGCTTTATATCCACTAGATGCCCTAGTCATTGAAAAAATGAATCAAAACTTGAGCACGCATGTGAGCTCTCTTAAATGTGATAATGGTCGAGGGTTGATTTTCACGATAATGACCGCAATAAATACTGTATTTGTTAATGAAAAATAAAATAATAAACTTTGTATGTACTATAGACACAAAACACTGAAAATGAGAGATCAATAATTTAGTCAAATGAAAAGTTGCATTTTGCTATTTTCTTTTTATATTACATCATAAACAATGAATCAGAAAATATATCATATCAATCGTAATATATATATTGCGATCTTCTTGTTCATCATTCAAACAAATAGAAGGCGCTGAATAGCTTCAATGTTAGGATTTTCTTTTATATTTCTGCTTTTTTTGTGGTGAAAAAAGAAACAACTAGCCAAAGAATAGATGGTCTTAATTTCAAGTAAGAGATTAGGGATATAGACTCAGAATATGCACAGAAAAAATTAACTAAAGAAAAACAAAAGGCTTTATATTGATACATGTATACAGTGAATCTTACTTTATTTTGCTGACCATGTAGCCAACAATGACAAAGATAGCAAGCAATTATATCTACAACAATTAACTTGATGATTTAAACTAAGCGAAGTATGATGTAAACTAAACGATGACCACTGATAGGACATGAAGTCACAGCAATAATTAGGCACTAGATGATTGATAGAATTGAAAACTTGAGGGTAACCTTGTATTTTGGGTGTATATGTGTGTGAATAGATTAGGTCTGGGACAAATAACCAATGATTTAGTTTAACTCGATCACATTATTGGGGGGCTTAATTTTATATTTATTTTGCATGCAATCCATGTGAGTTCTAGTAATAACAATAATCATGCGATATATAATATTAGACACAATCTTAAGTTCAAGTTTTAAAAGTGCAAAGTAATCTTTTGTATCAGATCAACAGAAAAGTCTACATGTCTCTCCTTAATCAGTTTGGGAGTTGTTTAGTACATAAACCTTACACAACCCTATTTTTGGTAAAAGATCGATAATCAACTTTATGTGCAATTAAATTTCATATTAAAAATAATTCTACAACTGATTCAAAGGATTGAAGATCGTAGAAATACCTCAAAATCTTAGTGAGAAGCTAAATATCTCAAAAGTGAAAAAAACAAAAAATCATTGTGCTAAGTGATGGATGGGATATATATATATATAAAACTGTTGTTAGAAATTTGCATGGCAAATGTAACTACACGTGTTTATTTTAAAAATTACCAATTTAATATTTAAAATTATAATAATTTGTCAAATTAGTTTTTAAATTAATAAAATAATAAAATAATATACTAAATGATATATATATTGAATTTAGTATTTGAAATTATAATTGAGAATTAAATTATCCTTGAAAGAAATAAAATATCAAAATGATTCTTAAAATTGTAATTATATATAATTTAGTCCTAAAAAATGTAACAATCGATCAAATCGATCCATAAAATTAAAAATAGTTGATAACACCTTTTATCTCAAAATTTTAAATTTTCACAAATTTTATTCATAATTTTTTTATACATTTTGACTCCAAGCTTATATAAGAAATATAAATTTCAAGAATTATTTTGATTAATTTGAGGCAAAAGTACAATTAATTATTTTTAATTTTAGAAATCAATTTGATCGATCATTATAATTTAACGACTAAATTGTTAGATAATTACAATTTTAGAAATCATGTTGATATTTTACTTATTTCACAAATTAATTTAACTGTCAATTACAATTTTAAAGACTAAATTAAATAATAATATACAATTTGAGGAATTATTTTATTATTATTTTTTATTTTAAAGACTAATTTAACATATCATTACAATTTTAAAAGTTAAATAGGTGAGTAATGATTCATCCATTCTTTCTTTTAAATTTTAGTGAATTTCTAATTTATAAATTATAAAAAATGAAGAATTATTTAGTTAATTCTTTTTCATGTTGAAAGGCTTATCTCTAGCGGGAACAGTTTGTAACCTTGAGAGCGCATTTCTTACTACTGTATCACATTTATCATATCGTTGCCATTTTGGACTGTTGAACATCTATTATTCAATTCCTTTCAAGTGTTTCATATTTGTTCCTTCAAATTTCAATTATGTTTTCAGGATTTAATTCTTTTAAAGTGAGGGAATATTTTTCAGAAGATTATCTTTTTAGTGTACTATTTTCTAAACTATGACACGTCACTTTTATTTTTATAATTTTAAACTTATTCTTTCTTTAATTAATTATAATATCTTTTTTTATTAATAAAATCTTAGTTTTCTCTTCAATATATACTTTTAAGATTTTATATGAATTAGTTATCCATATATAAATTTTAGTTTTTTTTCATAATATTTTACTTTAATATATGATTTATAATTTTATTTAAATTAAAAACATTCATCTAATGTATTTGAGTTATATATGATAACGGCACTTTACGACTTTACATAAGCTTTTTATAAATAGTAATTTAAAAATGTGTAAAATAGTGATTTAGTTTTTAGACATTTATATAAGGTAAAAGTTAATTTTTTTATTATAAATATAAAAATTTTTATTTTAAAAAATAGTTATAGTTTAAATATTTTTTTAGAGATTATTTGAGTAAATTCTTGGAGAAGTTAAAATTTTAATTTTTAAATTCTCATTTTTTAAAATTAAACAAACATAATAACAACCTATTTCAAAATAAAAGTATTTGTTTTTTAAGAAAATGAAACTAAAACAAACGCTCCTAAATCTAATACCACTCCTATCCTAAATCTAATACCAATCACGTTTACGTGGGAGTAATGAAATTAATCATCATCGAACTAGTAAGATAATGATTCAGTTTAATTAAAAATTCAAATTCAAATTATCTTAGATATATAATTACATTAAATTCTAAAAAGAAAAGTTATGTGACTTGTACCTAACTCATAATTACCTCTCTAATGAGAGTACTTATAATCTCATACTAAAAAAGAAAATATTTAGTAAGTTATCCAAAGCTAATTTGTTTAAGATTAAATATTTACTACATACAACATAAGAATAAATTAAGCATGACACATAAATACAAGGACCAAGCAAAACAATAATAGACAGCGCAAGTGTGATGTGTTAAGTAAGGAACAGTGCAACACAGCAAAATTCACGTGCAATTGCTTGCAATCGGTGCAGCGAAGGCGATGGGGGTTGGGTGGTTGCGGAGCCACACTTTCAGGCGTCGCTCTCACACGTGCTTGCCATTGACGCGACAACACCACCCTCGACACGTACACGTGTGGCACCCATTGACCACTATGCCTTCTTCAATCTCACTTCTTTTAAAGCCCCCACCTATACCACACGTGAGCGTTTTACCTTGTTTCCCTTGTCGGGCCCGCCCCACAGGCTTCCCTGGCCCGTTCTCTGGCCCATTACCTTTCAACTCAAGAGTCAACAAGTGCATTTGCTTTGCAACTTGCAACTCCAACTTTGTTTGCCTTTCTTTAATATGTGTTTGTTTATGTGCTAAGTTTTTTTTTCTTAAATAAATGTTCTGATATTTTTCATAATTAAGACTTAAGCAATTAACCACTATGTAACATAATTATTAAACAATCTTGTCTATTAAATTAAACATGTGGTTAGATATTCAATTCTTAAATTTCTTAAATTTCTTAAATTTGTATTTATGAAAAAAATATTTATGGAAAGAGATTTGTCTCTCAAAGACAAAATTTACATATAATTATTTAAGTGTTTTAGATGTTTTTTTAATTAGAATTTTGTCTCGATAATTTATTCTTATATAGAACTATAGATAAGTTTTGTTTGTCTCAAATAAATTTAATACTTTTCTCGTGAACACAGTGGGTACACTCAAGACATGAAGCAATTATTGGAGAAAGAAGGATTATGAAATTGAAAGTTTGAACAGAGAAGGGTGCCCTTAATCCTGAACCAAATCCCCCAGGGTGCTAGTGGAATCAAGCAGGTTAAACTATGTCAACATATGAAACGTGCATCTTTAAAAATATGATTAAGACATTAATTTAGTGATCGCATGATACATGACCTACATTTTGTCTTTGGGTTTAGGGTTAGTTTTATATGATTATTTTGACCCAATCACAATTGGATATTGTATTGCTTGAGTTTTTGAATGAAATATTATTATTATATTATGCATGACAAACCATGTATGACCAACTATTTAGTATAAAGGAATTATCTCTTTAGGCTCTTAAGTTAACATAAATGGGTGGGTTATGCTTGTATTAATAAAAAATTTCTGGAAGGCATGTATTTGTATATAATGAATGTGGTGCCATGTTGCATCACTACATTGCATCGGTTCCCAGAGAAACTTAAATACTATCAGCTTGTCCTTTTCTATTTTCTTCTCTGCCAAACCAAACCGTTTTTTATTAGTATTTTATATGCAAGTCAGTGTGGTGCCATGTTTCATCAGGACAATACACTAGCATTGTTATTATTAGCATGGGTTGCTCCTTGATCTAAAAATATTAGTAGTAGGAATAGTTTTTATTATCCTGTTGAGAGATCTAAAGAAAAGTGAAGATTTGTGCCTAATGTTCTCGTAACATCTAGCAGTGCTGATATCAATTGGACAGGGCTGCTTCAATTGCATATTTGCAGTGATAGGTACATAAATCTAACAGCAAATATAATAACCTAACCGCTTGTTTGTAACCAATAAGATGTTGATGGTCAAGAATAGAATAAGCAAAAGTATAACCAAATACACATGTTTATAGGGATAAGCCATAACCACCACTACCCCCACCACTCATTAGCCTCATATTACGCCCCTTTGTCTCCAATGTTTCTGGACCACTTGGCAACTAAAACACAACATTTTTCCAAAAGCTTGGCTTTAAGCTCTCATCATGAATAACATGTATTGGCTAATATAACTATTTAAATATTAAGACCTTCAGGCCTATGACAGGTATTCAAACTTGCCCCACAGGCCAAGATGTTGATAATGATTCTGCATTAAAAGGGGACTTGTTAGATAAATACTATGGCATAGTGCACATATTTTCTTCCCTAGTGCTTATGTTCCTGTCAATACAGATCATTGTAATTAATGATAACAGCTGAAGTAGTAGGCTGAAAGTGATGGAAGCATAAAAATTGATCTGGGTTTGGGGCAACGTTTCTATTTTATTGCAACCTTCCAAGGTTCCACCTAACCTTACCCTGAATTTATATTTGTTAAGGATAAAAGGGGGAAAGATAATTAAATAAAGCAATGACACCAAACACAAGTCCGGTGTCAATTCTCTGATCCATCTGAAATGGTAGCTTTTAGGACCAGTAAGATTCATAAATGCAAAGGGCTTCAAGATCTCAAATTATTAATCCCTTAATCTCTTTTGGTCATGTTTACTTTATGAAATTTGAATTTTGTGCCACCCCTTGAATGCCACGCCCTGGATAAATCCTAGCTTTTCAAGTTACTCAATTGAAAGTATCTTTGAAATTTATCTATGCCATGGTTTTACTATTTGGCCTCTCTTTTAAATTTAAATTAATGGGTCTTGGTAACAAGTGTTCTTACAACAGTGGTTAAAGAATTAATAAATATTTTTTTTTATTAAAAGTTACGTTGAAATTATATAAGGAATTATGATGTTATATTTTTAATAAAAATTTCTACTTTTGATTTCTTAACCCGTGCACTAAAGATCCTTATTAACATTTTTCTAAATTAAAAAACTTAAAGCCATTTACTTTTCTTTTCTTTTTCTTTGCTTCTCCAACTCTAGCCAATAATGATGTAAAGTGGACAAAATACAAGCTTAGGCATATGCTAATTGAAAAATAAGCAATGAGTGAGTGACAGAGATTTCTATGATTTATGTTTCTTCCTTGGATTTTATTCAACTTATTTGCGTTTCTTTATCAATTGTGGTGCTTTCAATGTGTCATACCCACTGGTAATTGCGGAAAATGCATGACTCAACTTCTGTTTGTTGTTGAGGCATGTTCTACTGTATACTTCAACCACCCCAATCCTAGATTGGATTGTTAATTCTAAATTTCATTGAATTTTGATTTTTAAAATCCTTGAATTTTTCTCATAAACATAATATAATTGTTTTGTTTGTCTGTTGAAAAGTTTACATCAATCCTCTTTAATTAAAAAGCGCTTATGTCAAAGTCTCCAAATAACTAAAACAGCAAAAAATGTCAACCAAACCAATTACTTCACGCTAACAGTAGCGTCTTCTAAAGGACAAGATTAATCAATAACAAATTACCCCATAATTTAATACTTAGGACAAAGCATCATATACTATAACAAAAATACAAAATTTTGTCAACATTGACACATAAAACTTCTATTCAATACCTACCAGAATGACCCTGGGATGCCTTGTGCTGTTTAAATTCAACATTTACAAGTACATTAATAATGATTCGATAACAAATGTTAAGGGAATGTGTCTAACACCATATTAGAATTTATATTTAAATTTAATTTAATTATAAAAACTAATGAAAATTATTTTTACTTATATATTTAACATATCACTCGTTTATGTGATATCTCTAGCAATAGAGTCATTATTGGTTAGCTCAATGATTTTTTCTTACAACATTCGGCTTTCCTGCTAGGAAATAAGTCCTATTATACTTCTGGGCCAGTATAAATACTCAATTTACTAGGTGTTTGATGTTGATTATGATTATGTTTCAAAACCTTCATCTGGGTGTAGCTTTGTCATTTTTTTTTTATGTATCTACTAATAAAAGAAACCTTTGTTAGATTGACATGTATGTTAATACTGGTGCATACAAATTCTTAGCGTATAAGAGATTGTTTGAAACACAAGAAATGCAGAAGTTTGAACATAAGAAGGTTTTTGAAATACAAGCAATGGGCTAGATTAGGGCCTAATAAGCCATTGAATAGTTTCCTACTATATTGGTATGCATTTTTCTACAAAATAATTTAGTAACACTAAATGGTCTGTGTTTACGGGCCTTTGCATTAACCGTAGTGGCCCATTATCGTCCCACAAACAACGTGGCTCTCGAAGCGGCCCATATATGATTTCAAGCATTAGTATTTGATTAGCATTTTGTCTAGATACTATAGCCTACAGTGTATAATGTCTCAAAATCCAGAGTTCATAACCAGCCAAAATTAGAGATGTCTCCCTAATTTATAAAGCATATTCGTACCTGATAATTAAATAATATATTTTTAAAAATTTTAGTATAATACATTAAACAATTATAGTTAAATTTTGGTCATGCTTCTCCTACTAAGTTTCACTGATAAATGACTTTCTAGCTTGTTTCAATTTATTTTTTCAAGTCTGAAAGAATTTTGATATGTGCTACCACATTTAATAAAATGTGAAAAACAAATATGCACAAGTTTCTACACAAACAAAATAAAAGTATAGTATATGTTACCATCAATTTACATGGCGAACTAAATTACGAATTCAGATTATCTAACATTGTGTAGTTTAGTGAATGAACGTGAACTGCTACCCTATGAAATAAAACTTTTGTAAGCCAGTGGCATTTTCTAAAATTGATTATATGGGTGAATCACCAATTTTCGTTGAATCAATAGATTTGTAATATTTTTAAATTGGAAGTCAGTCCGATTATCAGTTCAACAGTTAAAAATACTGTTACAAAAACTGAACTGAATTTGCTGGAGGGATCAGAAAATTAGTGAACTAGTAAAGTAATCGGTGCCTGAAAAAAAAAAAACTATTACAGAATTGAAAAATCAATGAAATTAATCAAAACCGGTAAAAAATTCGATAAAAAATCATTTCAATAAAAAAATACTTAATACAATATTATTTTGATAATTCTTAAAAAAATAAAAATAACCTAATGCATTTCTCAAAATTATTATTAATTATTACTCATAAATATTGATACATATTATTAAAATTTATATTTAAATAATATGATATATATTTGATTGGAATTTTTATATATATTTTAAATATTAAAAAACTAATCAACATTAATTGATATAAATAGTAGTTATTCGTGTTCTTTAGTCAAGAGTTCCTAATATCGAGTATGAAAAAATTATGATGAGCCTGAAATATTCACCGTATTATAAATTTTTATGGTATCCTTTCATTAAAAAAATAATAATAAATCAGCTCGAACTATTTCAACGTACTTTTTATTCAAACAAAGTTTAAACATATACCTATTTACCTGACATCAAATAATCAATTTCTTTCAACAAAAAGTCCTTTCATAAAGGTGATGTAAAGTGATCATTTTTAAAAATAAACTACATTAAATATACATATATTTTATTAAACATGTCTGTTTTAAAAATATTTAACAATATCTAGAATCAATTATTACTTATTCTACTAATTCCAAGTAAATTGTTTTTCTTCTTTTTTAAAATAAAAAATTCGTAGGATCTGCGCTTGGCGTCTGCACAGGCAACGCATTATTTGAACATTAAAGGAGCATAGAGGCATAGTTTTCTTACGTACCGTAGAATTTTAATGAAATTCATTTTGATCGTGTTAGTCTCTGATCTTCAAATCAAGAACAACAATGGTGAGGGGACTGCTCAACAAGCTTGTCTCTCGCTCCTTCTTTGTTTCCGTCAAATGGCAACACCACCAACTCCGCCGCCTCAACATCCATGAGTACCAGGTCTCTCTTTCTTTTTCTACGTGTTCCTCTGTTAGGAATTAGTCAAATAAAATCCCCTTTTTGTTGGGATTCTTTTACTTTAGTTTCCTGTTAGTTAGAAGTCTAACAGTAACTCCTTATTTACCGTATTTTCTGTTTTTGCTTTGCGGTGTATGGGCTATTTAATAGCCTGATGCTTTCCATTCAACATTGAACATTTTTCCTTTCAAAATCTCTCTCTTACAATCACTTTACAGTTAAATTTATCATTTGGTATCAGAGCCTCACAAGGGGCTCTGTAGAAGCAAGCGATGATCTTCTCGAATTTAAGCAACCAAGCAATGACTACGGAGGGTGCTTTTGTTCAACCAGCAGTGCCAAGGTTTGATGGTCACTACAGTCATTGGGCGTGCTTATGGAGAATTTTCTACGATCAAAGAAAGTATTGGGTTGTGGTAGAAAATGGAGTTTCTGCAGCAAAGAGAGCGGTGTCACTCTCTCCGAGGCACAAAAAGAAAACTTATGAAGAGCAGAAATTGAAGGATCTTAAAGCTAAGAACTATCTGTTTCAGGCTTTAGATCGTTCAATTCTGGAAACTATAATCAACAAAGATACATCAAAGAGTATTTGGGACTCCATGAAGCAGAAATATGAAGGAACAACCCGAGTAAAGCGTGCTCATCTCCAAGCTTTGCGAAAGGAGTTTGAAACTGCTCACATGAAGGAAGGAGAATCAGTGAATGAGTACCTTGCTCGTGTTCTTGTCATTAGTAACAAGATGAAAGCCAATGGTGACGATTTGAAAGAAGTTGCTGTGGTAGAAAAGACTTTAAGGTCCATGACACCAAAGTTCAATTATGTGGTGTGTTCCATTGAAGAATCCAAGGATACAAGTATACTATCGATTGATGAGCTGCAAAGCAGTTTGCTTGTGCATGAACAACGCATGAGTAATACTGTCCATGAAGAACATGCTCTGAAGGTGACTCGGAGCAATCAATATGCTGGTCCTGCTGGAAGAGGAAGAATGCGTTGGAATTTTGGAGGTAGAGGTCGTGGAAGAGGCAGGCAAAATATTGATAAAGCAACGGTGGAATGCTATAATTGTCACAAGCTCGGACACTTTCAGTGGGAATGTGAACAAGGGCTGGCCCATTTTGCAGAAAATCAGTCAGAGAGTGCCGAAGAACACATATTGTTGATGGCTTATGTTGAAGCAAAGGAGCAACAAATGACAAATGTCTGGTTTCTTGACTCTGGGTGCAGTAATCACATGTGCGGCAACAAGGAATATTTTTCTGAGCTTGATGAGAACTTCTCAGATTCAGTGAAGCTGGGAAATAATTCGCATATGGTGGTCAATGGGAAAGGCAACATCAGACTTGATGTAAATGGAGTTATTAGCATTATCTCGGGAGTTTTTTATGTTCCAGAATTGAAGAACAATTTGTTGAGTCTGGGACAATTGCAAGAGAAGGGGTTGAGCATTTTATTTCAACAGGGAAAATGCAAAATATATCATCTAGACAAAGGTTTGATTATGCAATCTAATATGTCATCGAATCAGATGTTTATCTTGCATGCCATCTCCTTGCCTGTAGCACCTACTTGTTTTAATACAGTTATGGAAGATGTAGCGCAGCTATGGCATTGTAGATTTGGTCATTTAAGTTTTAAAGGCTTACAAACTCTGCAGCAAAAAGGAATGGTGGAAGGTTTACCACTACTTAAGCCGCCTTCTAAGCTGTGCAATGATTGTCTGGTTGAGAAACAACATCGAGATTCATTTCCCATGAGAAGTTCTTGGAGAGCTTCACAGATTCTTCAGCTTGTTCATGCCGACATTTGCGGACCAATTAAGCCAACCTCAAATAGCAAGAAGAGGTATTTACTTACTTTTATTGATGATTTCAGCCGAAAAACTTGGGTTTATTTTTTGGTAGAAAAATCAGAGGCTTTTAATGTTTTCAAAAGCTTCAAGTTACATATTGAGAAAGCAACAGACATGTCACTCAAAGGGTTGCGCACAGATCGTGATGGAGAGTTTACATCTCGAGAATTCAATAACTTCTGCCATGCGCATGGAGTGCAAAGACAACTGACAGCTGCATATTCACCGCAGCAAAATGGTGTTGCAGAACGGAAGAATCGAACAATCATGAATTTGGTTCGCAGCATGCTATCTGAAAAGAAAGTGCCTAAAACCTTCTGGCCAGAAGCAGTAAATTGGGTTGTGCACGTGCTAAACCGCTGTCCAACGCTAGCCGTGAAGGATAAAACACCTGAAGAAGCCTGGAGCGGAGTCAAGCCATCAGTCCAGCATTTTAGAGTCTTTGGTTGTGTCTCTTATGCTCATGTACCTGATAATTTGAGATCTAAACTAGATGAGAAAAGCCTGAGGTGTGTTTTACTCGGAATTAGTGACGAATCAAAGGCATACAGGCTTTACGATCCTATCTCACAAAGGATTATAGTAAGTAGAGATGTGGTTTTTGAAGAAAATGAAGCATGGGAATGGAACAAACATGAGTCAACTACTAGTTGTGAGCTAGAATGGGAAGATGATGACAAAGTTGTTTCAGAAGAATCTCCTGTAGAAGAAGATGTTACTGATGCACAATCGAAGGAGTCTCTTGCTACTAATCAAGAGACTTCTGAAGGTCTTATGGAAGGGAGGAGTAGAAAGCAATCAACTTGGCTAAGAGACTATGTGTCCGGTGAAGGATTGTCTGATGAAGAGGCTGTCTCTTACTCAACAGTCTTTGCTTTGTATACTGCTTTGGTGCCGACCCGCTCAATTTTGAAGAAAGCTGTGAAGATAGAAAAATGGAGAAATGCCATGGATATAGAGATTGAGGCGATTGAGAAAAATGGCACTTGGGAATTAATTGATCGGCCAAAGGGAGCTAAAGTAGTTGGAGTAAAGTGGGTTTACAAGACTAAACTCAATGAAAAGGGAGAAGTTGACAAGTTTAAAGCAAGGCTGGTAGCGAAAGGATATGTACAGCAGTACGGTGTAGACTACACAGAAGTTTTTGCTCCAGTAGCTCGTATGGAAACTGTGCGGTTGGTAATTGCATTCGCAGCACAAAAAGGGTGGGCTATACATCAACTAGATGTGAAGTCTGCCTTTTTACATGGAGAATTAGTTGAAAATGTCTTTGTTGAGCAACCTCGTGGTTATGTGCAGAAAGGGAAAGAAGAAAAAGTGTACAAATTAAAGAAAGCTCTTTATGGGCTTAAACAGGCTCTGCGTGCTTGGTACAACCGCATTGAAGCATATTTTATTAAAGAAGGTTTCAAAAAATGTGAATATGAGCATACTCTTTTTGTTAAACAAAACAAAAGGGGCAGCGTGCTCATTGTAAGCTTATATGTTGATGATCTTTTGTTTACAGGAAATGACGAGTTGATGTTTACTGAGTTTAAGAACTCGATGATGCTTGAGTTTGACATGACTGATCTTGGAAAAATGAAGTATTTTTTGGGTCTTGAAATCTTGCAGACATCGGGAGGAATCTTTATCTATCAAAAGAAATATGCTGAGGAGATGTTGCAACGTTTTGGGATGAATCAGAGCAACTCAGTTCAAACTCCAATAGTTCCTGGTTTTAAGATTTGTAAAGATGAAGGAGGACAACAAGTGGATAAAACTTACTTCTTGCAAATGGTGGGTTGTCTTATGTATCTCACTTCGACTCGTCCAGATTTGATGTTTGTTGTAAGTCTTTTGAGTAGGTACATGAAGAATCTCACTCAGCTCCATTTACAACTAGCAAAGAGGGTACTAAGGTACATACAAGGAACTACTGAGTTTGGAATTTTCTACAAGAAGGGAGGAAGTGATAAACTCATAGCATATATTGATAGTGACTATGCTGGGGATGTGGATGATAGAAAAAGTACAACTGGAAATGTATTTCTTTTTGGATCTGGAGCTGTATCATGGTGTTCTAAGAAACAACCAATTGTAAGTTTGTCAACCACAGAGGCAGAATTCATTGCAGCAGTAGCATGTTCCTGTCAAGCTATTTGGCTAAAGAGGTTGCTCATGACACTTGATCAAACTGAGCAAGAGTCCATAACTATTCAGTGCGATAGTAGTTCGTTATCAAACTATCAAGAAACCCGTAATGCATGGGACGTAGCAAATATATAGATGTTCGTTTTCACTTTCTTCAAAGAGCATACAGGCAGGAGTGATACTGTTGATTCTTTGTAATACTTGAACAATTCTTGATGTGATGACAAAGCCTCTCAAGCTGGATGTCTTTTTAAAGCTAAGTGCAATGCTTGGAGTCTATACAGAAAATAATATAAACTAATTTCTTTGCATTAAAGAATTTAGTTTAAGGGAGGAATTGTTAGGAATTAGTCAAATAAAATCCCCTTTTTGTTGGGATTCTTTTACTTTAGTTTCCTGTTAGTTAGAAGTCTAACAGTAACTCCTTATTTATCGTATTTTCTGTTTTTGCTTTGCGGTGTATGAGCTATTTAATAGCCTGATGCTTTCCATTCAACATTGAACATTTTTCCTTTCAAAATCTCCCTCTCACAGTCACTTTACAGTTAAATTTATCATCCTCGCCGTTATCAACATTATCACAATTAATAAATCAATTTACCAACTCTCTCTTTTCGTTATAGATTTCTTTTGCTTCTTCCTGCATGCCTTTTTAAATGATAATAAATTGTTTATGTGGATCATGAATTGGAGTTCCTTGAATGTATAATTTGTGAAATCATATACTAACACTTTTTACAAAACATGCATATATTTTAAAAAATGTTCGATGGAACCATTTTTGTTTACTCCGTTGTTATCTTCATGTGTATTTAACATTTTAAAAAATTATTGTCAATAAATTTTTCCTTGAAAAACGTAAGAAACTAATTTAACTTGAAATGTTGAAATTGGATTGGTATATATGTTAGAGGTAATCGTTATTAATTTTAGTATCAATTGAACGATAAATTTATATACTCAATTCAATGAACTCTGTAAGTTAATCGAATTGATAAAATGACCACAAAGGTGCTCTTGTTCCATGCTCTCTTTTAGTGTTAGTTCTTTGTATTGCATTTTAAGTGTTTGATGAAATTTCTTTTATTTATTAATCTCATTTTTCAGTGTTTAAATAGCTTGAGCGAAATATTTAGTGCGAATGCACCAAAGGGGAATGTTGCCCCTGCCACAATCCTGTGGGCGCACCCTAGGAGTCTTATCGTTGATGTGAATGCACCAAGCGGGAGGTGGCAAGTGGTGCGCAATAGATTTCTACTTTTATGATTTTTATGTTAGTTTTGAGTTGGGCCTGAATCGATGATGTATCCAAAGCATAAATAGATCTCTTATAGATTAAAAAAGAAAGAAACTCTTACGGTGTGACAACTCTAGGCTTAAGAATGGAGGCGAGATTCTTTTCTTCTTCCTTCCTTCCTCTGGGGATTCCAGGTTTGGATGTTCCTTGTAACATCCTGGAGGATATTACCTTTACTACTAAATAATCTGATGGAAATATAAGGAATACCACGCAAAATAAATACATTAACATTAAACAATATATTGCAGTATAAACACAATTGACCTAACCTCAAGTAAACTTTGAGAGGGAGTATTTTACTTTAAATGAGAGAGTTATATGAGTCTTTTTATTGACATTTGTGACTTTTTTATTTTATAAAAATTAATAACAAATAATTTTTGTTGAGCTTTATGACTTTAGCTTTGGGTTGATTCTAAATATGAATCGTTTTTGTAGATTATATCCTAAGATATTAAAAGAATATATAAAAAATAATTACATTAATACATGGAGAAGGCCAAGCCCTAAATACAACATATCCAAAATAATATGGCATAAAGACTAGATGCTCCATAATGAGCCTATAGGTAATATATACAAAATAATCTCCATAGCAAATGTTAAAGCTTCTTAACCAACTTAATTTGAGACATGAAACTCAACTCAGTGATAATGTCTTAGCAAGAGCTCTAATATGCACAAATATAAACATGTCTCACATGCATAAATAATGTAAAGCTTTATTTAAACATTATTGTCAAAACATAGATCTTAAGCTTTACTTATCATTATTTTTTTTCCTCTTTTTGTCTTATGGATGAATTCAGCTCAAATATATTCTCAATACATCTTTTGCATCTCATTTCTTTCAAGGTCATTGTTGGGGCACTACTTGAACTAAATTTGTCTCCCTTAGCTATTAGGGTGTCTCCTGGTTTACTATCTTTCATGTCAAATCTCTCTAAGACTTTGCTGATATAGTTCTCTTGTGACAACCTTAGGATACCTTGAGAGTGATCTCTCAGTATCTGAATGCCTAATACAAAAGAAGCTTCCCCAAGATCTTTTATCTTGAAATTCTTCGTAAAATATCTCTTGGTTTCATGCAACAAGTCTGTATCACTACTAGCAAGTAGTATATCATCGACATATAATACCAAGAATATGTATTTACTCCCACTGAACTTGTGATATACACAATCATTAACTACATTTGCCTCGAAACTGTATGAGGTAATGACTTGATGGAACTTGTGATACCATTGACGAGAAGCCTGTTTGAGGTCATAGATGAATTTCTTTAGTTTGCATACCATAGAATTAGATTCATTTGAAGCAAAGCTTTCAGGTTGCATCATATAAATCGTTTCATCAATGTCACCATTTAGAAATGTAGTTTTAACATCCATCTGATGTAGCTCTAAATCGAAATGAGCTACTAGTGTCATTACGGTTCTAAAAGAATCCTTTGAAGATATTGGAGAAAAGGTTTCTTTATAGTCAATACCTTCCTTTTAAGTAAAGCCTTTAGCAACTAGGCGAGCCTTACATCTCTCGATATTACCCTTAGAATCCTTTTTGGTTTTAAATATCCATTTGCAACCAATAGGTTTCACACCTTTAGGTAATTTGACAAACTCTCAAACATCATTGTCTTGCATAGACTTCAACTCATCTTTCATGACATCAATCCATTTTTGAAAGTTAGAACTTTTCATAGCTTGACAGAAGTTGATTGGATCATCTTCTATTAAACCAATGTCATTCTCATATTCTTGGAGAAAGACAATGTAATCATATGGAATTGCATGTCTCCTCTCTCTAATGAATCTCCTTAATGACACTTCTTGAGGTTGTTGAGGTTGCTCTATGGGTGTTTGAGGAAGAATCTCATCATAGTCTTGTTTTGGAACAATGTCAGCAACAATAGTATGAACAATAGTTTGAACATTGTCTCCTATTACTAGAGTTGTTTCTTGAACAGTAATAGGCACAAGGAATTAGCCAATATCATTAACAAATTCTTTCTCAAAGACAATATTCTTTATGTTCTCTTCCTTCCCAAACTCAACTTCCTCAAGAATTCTCGCATTTCGTATTTCAAAAAGGATCTTGAAGTAGGATCATAAAACTTATAGCCCCGAGAGCGTTCAACATAACCAACAAAATAACAGCTAACTGTTCTTGAATCCAGCTTTCTTTCATGTGGCCTATAAGGTGGTGCTTCAGCTAGACAACCCTAAATGTTGAAATGTATGATATTCAAATTTTTGCCAGTCCAAAGTTCATAAGGAGTTTTGTTAACTGCTTTAGTTGGCACCTTATTAAGGATGTAAACTACGGTCTTTAAAGCTTCTCCCCAAAGTGACTTTGGTAAAGAAGAATGGCTAATCATACTTCTCACCATATCCTTAACAGTCCAGTTTCGCCATTCTACCATACCATTCATGATAGGTTTGCTTGGCATGGTGTATTGCGGAACAATTCCACACTCTCTAAGAAAAAGGGCAAAGACCCTGGACGTTGTTCTTCTGCTTCATCATATCTACCATAGTATTCATATCTACCATAGTATTCACCACCACGATCAGATTTGATGACTTTAATTTACTTTCCAAGTTGAAGTTCAAATTTAGCTTTGAAAAACTTGAAAATGTCTAGGGATTGAGACTTCTCATGTATCAAATATAGGTAACCGTACCTAGAATAATCGTCTATGAACGTAATAAAGTATTATTGTCCATTCCATGAAGCTGTAGGGAAAGGACCACAAATATCTGTATGTATTAGTTCTAAGACATCCTCAGCTCTCTTGGAACCTAATTTTCTTTCATTGAGAAGACCCTTCCACAACACCCTTAGTGTTCTTCCTTTTCTTATTTTGAGAAGTCAAAGCAAAATGAGCACTTTTAGTCATATCTCTTTGCAACCTCTCTTCCTCTTGCACATAATGAGATATAAATTCACTAAGAGACCATATGTCCTTTTGAGTATTATACCTAACTTTGAATTACCCAACGTGTGTAGGAAGTGAGATCAAAACCAAGTGCACAATTAAGTCTTCACCAAACTTCAACTTGGGTGACTTGAGCTTTGCTGCGAGATTAGTTATCTTTATTATGTACTCTCTTATATTTTCTCTGCCTTTGACTCCAAAAAATAAAGCTCCGAAATGCTTCTAAAATCAAATGCTTCATGATCATAAGGTACATTCGGTTAGAGCATTTCCATTTATCAATTTTAACCTCTTGAAGGTTAGTAAGAATAGGTTTCTCTACCCGAAGAGCTAGATCCAAATCCATATAATCGAGTACTATCACTACGGCTTCCTTCTAGACCTTGAAATTCATTCCATTCAGCATTATGATACTATTAATTTGAGCAGATATGTTGACCACACTAGTAGCACCAATTGAAAAGAGAACATTGAACATACAAAGCACAATTAATCATTATGATAAATTTAAAGACCAAACACGATATCTAGCGCACCATTAATCTTCAATCTTTGGATTGAAAGAACTAATTGTAAATGGTACTCTCAACGCAATGATCAAACGAGTCTTGTCAAACAATGATTGTCTTTGGACACTCCATTGTTCACATAGAAAAAACAACCTTATAATCACTACACATTTACCATCACAAGCATGTAATTATTCAGTCAAATTGCATCTTTCTTTGGGCCAAGCATAATTCACATGAATAATCCCACACAACATCTATGTAAATTCAATCAAATTAATCTACACAACATTGACAACATGTTTCAATTAATCCAACCAAAATTACTAGACAATTTAATCAAAATGGGAGGTCTTAAATTTATACAAGTTTCACACTCATAAGCGCAAAACCTAAAAATTGTAAGTTTATATTACTGCTTAGCGGTTAGATACTTTAAGGTATATAAGGCATACAACGTATATAGCAAGACATATGTAGATAAACTACATAATGGACCCTTTACAAGATACCTAGCGCAACATTAATTTGTAAGCGGTACTCTCAAGAAATAATCAAATATTGACAATTAGTTCTGTCAAATAATAGTTTTCCTTTGGACTAACTATTCACATGAAAAATAAAACTTTATAATTGTCATATATTTATTATCACAAGTATGTTATATTTGGCAGAACTGCGTCTTCCTTAAGACCGATCACAGTTTGCATAAATAATTTCATATTAATATACATATTTGTAATTTTAAACTAAATCAATTTACACAATAGAGATTGCTTTGACAATATATTGCTTCAATTAATTTAATTTTAAAATTACTAGATAATCCAAATTAACTAGAAGGGTCTAAAATTTATCAAATTATGTAGTATTGTGTATGTTTTTTATACCATAATTTATTTACTTATTATTATTATCAATATATCCAACAACAATAATAATTATTATAACCTAATAAATAATCAAAAAATTACATATGATAATAGTAATTACACCTAATAATTACACATAATAAAGAATAACGTAATAGATTTAATAACAATAATAATTTTTTAATATTTTTATATTTTGCCCTTATTGCTAAATGAGTTTTAATCAAATTAAATAAAAATAATTTGAAACCTCGTAATCCAGAAACCGATTGGGAAAACTGCCTCGTTACTCTCAAATTATATAATTAGGAATTATATTAGTAAATTATTATAAAATCTAATTATTTTTAGAATTAATATTTATACAACCTATTATAAAGTCAAATGATCTAGTACTAATGATGACTCTAATACTACTTGTTAGGTTCTTTATTTTTTTATTCTGTTATACAAGACATCAAAGCTATAAAAAGTTATATAAATACCTGCATCCATTTGCAGTTGCTAGGAGATTACAGTGGAATCTTCAATAATTGCATGTCGTTGGTTTGTGGTCTTCCTCAACCAAACTACTTTAATTCCTTTTAGGACCTTTGTTTCTCTATTCTAATGGGGAGAATAGATAACGTATTTCCGGTGTAGTGTATTGGGTTCTAGGGTTTCTATTATCTCCTAACGGATCAATCTGGGTATCACTCATTATGTCTTTTAAGAAGTCCATTTGATTACTTAATTGAATCACTTAAGATTATAATCACTTTAAATAAATAGCTGATATAATTGTATTTGAAATATAATGTTCACATGATTAAAAGAAATTAACATATATTTTGTAAGTTAATAAATAGGAGAAATGCATAATATTGGATATAATGCATAAGCATTTTGTGAGCTCCAGTTTATGTAGCACGTCCTGTTATTGATTCACCTTTTGCCTGTAATAACAATATTATCAATAAATATTATTAAAATAAATTAATTGTTTAGTGTTATATCAATGATTAGAACAAAAAATGTAGCTATTAATTACCAACAACAACTATATTAATTGAATAGTTTAGACAATTTTACAATCAAAACTCACTGTAGTCATTGTATAAAAAACAAACAAACAAACAATAAATAGAGTCAATATATATGATAATTACTTTGAGAATATTCAGATAAACAACTTAAAAGTATGCATTCAATAAGTTTATCATATGAGAAATTGTAAGTTAAATTAGTAAGCATATCAAAATAGGTTAAAAGAACATGCAGGAATGTCATAATTAATTAATCCTATCCTAGTAACTATTGTATACAAGTTCTTACAAATATCCCCACATATCTATATTTGGTGAATGTCCAACCTTGAGTTTTATGGGGAGTAATGGTTGGTGAACACCTCCATTCTAAACATCATAACACCTATCACATACATTTGTCTTTCTCTTACATGGTGCTAGATAACTTGGAGTGTCCATCAATCAATTTTATTTATCGCGCTTCTAACAAGGTAATTGTCACATAGTTGCTTGAACTGGTGTCTTTCTGATTTGAGCGTAAATCTACATCACCTAAAACATTTCTCGAAATGAAACCATGTTCTTTAGGCTCAACCAATTCCATGTGACTCTCCAACATTAGAATCACAGACGTCATCGTAGGCCTATCTTCTGGGTACTGCTGCACACACAAAAGACTAACATGGAGGCAACGTAGTACTTCTGATACAACCCACGACTCCTTTATGTTTGAGTCAATCAAATCTACTGCCCTGCCAGCTTTCCATAATGTCCATGCCTGTCTCATAATAATAATAATAATGAAAGGTAATTATTTGTTATATTTCAATTAGACATACATAAATTGAAAATAGATTCAAGCTCTTACATGACCAACGAGGTTAAGACGCTTATCTGTGTGATAAAGTCCTCTGTTTCTCTTGCCACATACAATCTCCAACACTAAAATGCCAAAGCTAAAGACATCAGATTTCGCAGAAAATAACCCATCAACAGCATACTCCGGTGCCATATAGCCACTGCAAGACATCATTACATGCATCAACAATAATTCACATGTTTGTAAAAAACAAAAATGGTTTTGGATAACGCAACACTCACCAGGTCCCAACTACTCTACTTGTGTTTCCTTCATATTGATCTCCTCCAAAAGTTCTGGCCATTCCAAAATCTGATATTTTTGGACTCAATTTTTCATCAAGCAGTATATTACTTGCTTTTAAATCTCTGTGAATAATTCTCAAACGAGAATCTTGATGAAGATACATAAGTCCTCTTGCAATTCCACATACTATGTGGAAGCGTTGAGGCCACTCCAGCAATTTACTTTTTTTATTGTCTGTTTTATTCAAGCAAAATCGTTATTCAAAGTTTAATATTGAATTTAAGTAATATGCTTATTTCTCTAAAGTCATTAGCAACCAAATCAATGCTTTGTTCATTTTCCATACCAAAAATGAAGGAGTCTAGGCTGCCGTTTGACATGTACTCATAAATTAGCATTTTTTCTTGTCCTTGAATGCAACAACCAAGAAGTTTTACAAGATTCCGATGTTGAAGTTTTGCAATCAATTTCACTTCATTTATGAACTCTGTCACTCCTTGCCATGAGCTCCTTGATAGTGTCTTTACAGCAATTTCTTGCCCATCCGTTAATATTCCCTGCATAGTCATGGTCATGAGTAGGCACTTAGCATTAATATTTATATTTCTTTCTTTTCTTTGGTGGTAGTGTTCAAAGAATGATTACCTTGTATACAGGTCCGAATCCACCTTCTCCAATCTTATTCTCCATTGAGAAGTTATTAGTGGCAGTTGTAATTGTCGGTAGATCAAACATTTGGATTTCCAGATCATCCACATGTTTTCCATTGTTATCATTGTTATCTTCTGTCAATGTATCAGACTTTCCTACAAATGGAGGAAGACCTTCAATAAAGTTATAAATCGTGTGGAGGGAATTTAAATTACTAGAATAATAAAAATATGAAAATTAGAGAAGAAAAAATAAAATAAAATATGTGATTGTTCAATGTTAGCAGGTTATTAAACTCAATGTCATATAATTAATTAAATACAATGGCATGTTAAAATGCTACCTGCTCTTTGATGTTACATGATGGTTAAATCATGACAATTTCCAATTTGCAGCATTTATAGTAAGAAGAGTTTGTAAGGAAACTGGAATGATAAAACGAAATTTGTTCTCTCTAGATTCAAGAGACTAGTGCTTCGAAAAATTGTAATATAGGGAGATAAAAGGGAAACAGAAATAATTCTAATAAAAGAAGTAATTGCCTAATTAGCTTTGTAACAAATCCCATTATTCTTAAGGGATTGAGGATTGAATATCCCAATAACTATATTTACAACAAATATTTACATATTTTCAGTTCAACGCTCCCCTGAAGCTAAGAATCGGAACAGATGGTTTCATTCTCAACTTAACTATAAGATCATGATAATTTGTTCAACCCCGTTGTGCGAACAACCAATTGTTGTTGTGATGGAACATGGGCCATACCAAGAAACCCTTCCTCCAACTTATGTTTAATGGAATAACTATCAATTTCAAAATGTTTGTCCTCTCATGTTATTTATAGACAATAATTTTTTTGTCATCATAAAGAATCACAATCCTTTAATTCAATTCTTAAATAGTCTAAATATTTTTAACTATAGCAGTTCACATAATTCTTGGGTGATTTTTTAAAATTCAGATTCTGTTGATGATTTTGCTAAATTTTTTTTTCCTTAAGAAAGGTGTAATAACCAGATGTTGATCTTCCACCAACGATCCTATCCTACACAGTTAACATAAGTGTAGACTTCCTAAGGCCAAAGTGTCATTCCTTTTGAAAAACAATAATTTCCCACGATTGTTTTCTAAGTATTGCAATACTCAATAAGTAGCTTGAAGGCCAGGTTTTATGGATTCTACTTAAATTGTCTTATCACATTTACTAAGCATGGTACTTTTTTTTGTGTGTGAGAAAGATATTACATGAGTTTGTTAATAGCCTGTTTTGAGCTTCTTCCAGCTTAGTATTCGGCTCCATTGGAGTTGAGATAGGTCTGTAGCCAAGCTTTTCTGTTTTAGCTAAAAAATATTTGTTTCATATTTTTGTTAATATATAAAGATTCTTTGAATAAAGGAAGCACCTTCGATGCGGAGAAAATATTTAAGCTATGCTAGCACTTTTATCACTGACTCAAACCAATTTTTGCTTCAAGTCCCACTTTTCTTTCTCAACATTTCCTGTTATTTAGAGTGTCACTACAAAAAATTTTAAAATTTACTACATTAAAATTATTAGTTATTTTGTAGTTAATTTTTAATAAAAAATAATTAGCTATGAAATTATTATAATATTGGTAGTAATATAAAATAAGCAACAAATTAGTTAAGAAAATAATTTTAGTTAATTTATAATAAATTTTTAATTTTTTTTTGATATTTTCTAACTAATTTATAATGATTGGAAATATAAATGTATATAATTTAAATTTAGTTAAAAAAGTAATATTTTAGTTAATTAGTAGTTAATTAATTAAGATTTAAATATTAATTTAAATGGTAGTTAAAATAAGTAGCAAAACTAAAAAATTCTTGTACAAAACTCCTTTATAGCTTTTGTGAAAATCTCAAGTTAGGAGTGAACATGAATGTAATATTAAATCTGAACTAAATCAAATCCATCTTATGTTTTTTGGTTTGGATTAAGTTGGCAATTTGTTAAATTTAATTATTTATTTATTTACATGAATTTTCAAATTATTTTTAATTTGATAAATAATAAAATAAACTATACAAGGTAAACTATTATAATTAATAACAAAAATTCCATTTACATGATTATAAGGAATTGAGCAACAAAAATAACTAAATTACAAACCTCTTGCTAAGAAAGTACATTACAAAACATTCCCATGCAGTATTAATGTGCTAAACTTATCTAACGAACATAATTAAAAAAATCTAATACATATAGAATGACATATTATCGTTATAAAAATTGAGTTGTGACGCAAGAACTCAATTTAAGTTATTAATTCTCTTTTAACAAGTCCTTTTATTGTTACATAAAATTTAAGAACACTTACTAATTTCACTCTAATGGTAATTCAATTTATATTATTATTAGTGTTCTTTTTAACGGTTAAGCAATCTTGTTTGTAATTTTTTATATAAGCAACTTCTATAGCAACTTTATAAGAATTCATTTATTTTAATAGTATTCTCAAATTACTTGATTTTAAGAACAAACATAAGTAACTTTATCGGAGTTGCAAGATATGGGCAGGAACTACAGTTTACAATAAAATCTAAACCTACGAGTACTCGTTCGATTTCTAGGAAAAACTTGCTTTTATTAAGATTGACGTCATGTTCGAATTTCCTCTTACTTTTAAATAGTGCGGGTGAGATTAGGTGAGAATAGGTCTTATAAGTATTTATTTTTATGATTCTGGCCATTATACATAGTCGAAGAATAAGTTTAAGAAAGTTAATCCTTGATATCCTCCATTTTCTTGTCTTTAATAAATGATATATTTTATTCTTTAAATTATTAAAAAATAAAGAATAAAAATAAAAAAATAATTCTCTTATAATTATTCTTGAAATTAAATCACTTCTCTATATATAAAATAAATTTAAATCATACAATTATATATTAACACATAATTACTTAAAAGTTACATGTTGCAGTTAATTGAAACCATTCAAAAGTATATATAAATAAAAGAAACGAATAAGTCACAAAAGTGTTTACAACATATAACTATATCCAAATTATGAAGTTATATGAGTTTTTTTTTAAGTGAATACGTAAATATTTAATAACTTTTAATCTTTTATGATTATATAATTTAGATTTATTTATTTTATCGTATTATTATAAACATATACATTTTCACATATATATATATATATATTAATTAGTTTATATTTTATTTTATGTTTTCATTTTTTATAATTATTAAAAATATCAATTATTTATTTTAATAGTAAAATAATTGAAACTATAATAATAATTTAATCATTAAGTTAAAATTATATATTTAATTAAAATATAATAAAATATTTAAAAAAAATTATTTATTAATTTTTATATATTATTTAAATTGAAACATAACTAATAATTATTATATAATTTATTTTAAAATGTATAAATAAAATAAAATTTTAAGCCAGATTCCGCGCAAAATTTTCTAAATCTGATAAAATTCTACAAAGATGAATTTGAATTTAGTTTTTTATTTTTTTTTATTTTTTCACCTCTTCTATAAACCTGTTCTAAAACCGGTTTGTCTTTGGTGGGGCCAGACCCTGCCACATGATCATGCCGAGCAGGAACTAGAGACCTAGAAAAAAAATTTCCTAAGACTCTGCTACATGTGAAGAAACGAAAAAATGATAAAACTATTAGTTTCGTCTTGATTCAAGGGGCTAGTATATTGAAAATTTATAACATGATAGTGAGATGCAAGAGTACATGAAACAATCAATTATCTAAATAAATCCCGTGATGTAAGAAATTGTAGGTTGACTATCCTAATTAACAATTATATTTATAGCAAATATTCTTCTAATAATAATTGTATTTACAGTTTCAAATATTCGACTCTACAAATTTATATATAGAAAGAGCAGTCATGTGTTCAGTAAAACTATGGGTAAAAAATTATTTACCAGCATTGTTTCTCCGGATTCTGCGAATAAAATAAGTACTTAGTAAAAGAACCCCACAAATTGCAGCTATGGTGGAAGCAATCATCGCTGGCGTGTTCTTCTTGTGCCTATATACGGGTTCTTGAGGCAATACTTGTTCTTTTTTGGAAGGAATTGATTAAAAAGAAAAAACAACAAAGGCTAAAAAGTTAGAGTGATCTTGAGTTTTCAAAGTTGCAATTGAAATGAGAAGATCGAAGATGATGGTGCTTACCTAACTCTGAAGCATCCATCCTGATATACAGATCTTGCCCACTAGTTTCATACTGTTTCAAGTCAATGAGATCTCCAAACCACATTACACAACCACTACCTCCACCACTTATGTCTGAATTAGCATAGGCCATGCAAGAACAATTTTTCAAGCACTTTACTTTGCATTTCTCTAGACCAATAGTCTTATCCAACCAAGTATGTGTAGTATCTGGAACTTTCAGCCCTTCAAATTTGACAAACCCTGCAGCTTTGTTGCAGCTTAACGATTTATTGCGTTCACATCCTTCACTCCACCCAGATGAAACCCATGCTTCTGGAGACTTTGGCCTGAAACCTTTTAAACATTGGCAAACTTGTGATTGAGTACTTACGCAGTTCCCGTAGGGTCCACAGCGGTCATAAGTGTCACAAAAGTCTTTCGGGTAGGATCTATATGTTTCCCAATTGAGATCATCCTCCACCCATACATAACGATAAATTGTACCTGTTTGGTTTGTTACAGTTCTGGAGATGATAGAACTATTCACGAGGCTAAAGGTGTAGTAAATCTCATCCTTATTGCTGACAAAACTCAAGTCATAAATGGTGTTATTCTGTAGATCTGCCATTCCACTAAAATATAGGCCATTCCAAGGTCCATACCTGAACAACTTTTGTGTTCCCTTCATCATATAAATCTCAGGATAGTTATAGAGTTGTAAAACCCGATAAACGTCTCCTGGAGATGGATCATCTGGACTCTTCCAAGCAGTATATCTCCGTTCCAAACCTGTTCGAAGGTCCCATCCTAACTTCATCCCTGGCAAGAGTGTATCAGATGGATAGTCAAAGCTTTGCCACAAGTATGCATCTGGGTCTGTTTCTCCCTCATTTCTTACCACAAGATTGCCACTGTCCAAGAGCTCTGCCACTGGATTCTGTGCTTGTTTTTGAGAGTTGGTGGACCAAACAAGAGACCCATTTTGGCTGAGAACAAGATTGCCTGTGCTGTTCACTGTTAAGATGCCTGAGGAATCATTGATGGGGTTGGCCCTATTAGCAACCCAAACAACTGTCTTAGTTGGGATATTCTTGTACCAAATGCCCAGGTATCGTTTCTGAGAACTACCTGGGCTGAAAAAACCAAGTTCAAAATCTCCACCTTTTGACACCAAGGTCTTCCCATCACTCATAGACTGGACTATGTTGATAGATTCATTTGCTACGGAAATTTTGAGAGAGAGAACAAGTATGCATGCAAAAATAATCATGAAAGGAAGAATGTCCATTGAGTCGCAGCTTTTGTGGTAGGTACTCCGTTATTTGGATATGATATGGATTGAGCAAGTGTATCATAAACACGAAAATGGAAAATTCGGTATAAGCTGAGAGGGCTTGACGTATGCTTGGGTTCTTCATTCTAACTTGATTTTCAAGTCAACCATGTAACCTATTCTGATCCTGTAGCCCTCTTTATCTTTTCTATTCATTTGTTTGTCTGATAATCTTTTATTCTGGTTTTGCTTAAAAATAAAAATAAAAATGAGTAATTCATTTTTACCTAAATTAAAAAATTAATAATAAAAACAAAAAATATATATTTTTTAAATTAGTCTATTAACTTGATTCCCTCGTGCTGTTTAATTATATCAATAAATTTTTCTTATCATTCGGAAAAAACCATCTGTCCTATTTCTTTGAGTGCCAATTTGTCATTTTATGTTCCCATTAATTCTTACTGATAATTCCATTATTAGAATTTTAATTTTATTTAATTTTCTTTACATATTAGAAACTATGATAATATATATATATATATTAACATAATAATTATAAAATTTAATAATTATGTATTAATAAAATAAAATAATTTTATATTGTCATCAAATTAAAAATCATCATTCATATTATTTAAGAAATCTACAATAAAAATCCTCAAACTTATATACTAACATATTGAATAACTGTGTAATTTTTATACTAAATGTGTATGACCTAATTTCACATATCAATCTTGTTATTTTTATTTGATAAATTCTACAACTTTATATCTAGCTATTTGAAAATAAAATTTGTATTTCATTATTGCACATTAAACTATTTACATCGATTTAAAATGATTTTTTACGTCTTCTTTTAGCATTATCAATTCAAGAGATATAAAATATAAGAACGTTTTGAATTATATGTTGAGTCAATATAAAAAAAAAAAAACTTTTTAGATAAGTTATTGACAGAATCAACTTAAGAAGTCTTTTTTTTTTTTTTTTTTTTTTTTTCTAAAGCAGTTACCAATGTAAAAAATTATGCAAAACCATAATAATTATTCCTCTTCCACCTCAACTGCATCTCCACTCTTCCATCATTCCAACACCAGCAGACACACTTGGCCAAACCCGTGATATCCAAACCAAGCTCCGAATCTTGTCACCCCCATCCTTAAATCGAACAAATTGCTAAGCACCAAAGCATTACATCCTTTGTACCACGCAACCCGTACATCAACCACCACTAAGTCATATGCTTTGTCACACACATAGACACCAAACAAGCATGCATCTCTAATACAAAATGAAAAAAAGAAAAAAAAAACAAACCCACAATTCGATAAAAAAGAAAAAAAAAACGAAAAAAATAAAGGAGAAAGAAAACAAAAGAAAAGCAGAATAGCACTATACTCCATCTTATGTTGCTATCCATGGCAATTTTTAGTAAAGTTGGTAAAATAGGATACTAATTATAGTAGGTTGTGCTTTTAAAAGAGTAACACAAATAGAATATGTATTTTTTATCTAGCTGGTTTATCTCAATTGGCCTGATAGAAATTAAAATAAAACTGCTTAGTAAACAATAATATATAGTAGTAAGTACTAGTAGAATAGTCTATCAAGTATATAGTTCAATAAGTAAGTAGTCAACTTTATATATATATATATATGTTGTTTCTCTAAAAGGATCAAATTCAAAATGACAAAATCACGTTACTCAACTTTGCTTGGTGGCACTTACCTACTACTTTTCTCATTGGTGTTGCTTACCACTCATTTGCTCATTGATATTGATCTTATTTTAAAATTTTTGTATCTAAATTTTTTTAAATATTTATTTTTAATCAAGACCATTTTACTTTTGTCATTCGATATAAAACTAAACTGAATCTAAAAAATAACATA
Source organism: Mucuna pruriens (assembly GCA_025330945.1). Taxonomy (NCBI): domain Eukaryota; kingdom Viridiplantae; phylum Streptophyta; class Magnoliopsida; order Fabales; family Fabaceae; genus Mucuna; species Mucuna pruriens. Next base: position 645,348 of record JAENHJ010000027.1, read on the forward strand.
CAAAAAAAAATAAGGATTACGTCGAACTTGCTCAACTTCCACATTTTGACCTGCAAACTAGGTTAGACTAGACTAGGTCACTCTAATTTTTTTGCAGTGACACTCTTTCTTCCTCTTTCTTTCTTACTTTTTTTTTTTCTTCTTTTTCCTTGTCTCTTCACTCTCTTTCTACTCAATGACACATTGTAAGTAACAACCACAAGAAGCTATTTATACACTTAATGAAAAAGAGAAAAGAATCTAACAAAAAGGTTGAAAATGTGAACGATGAGAAAGCAAACGATCGAAAACTTCAAAGAGGTGCTAGTGCAAAACTTTTCACCTTTTCTCACCATGACCAACTCAACTCCTAAGATCCTCGACAAAACCCTAAACAGTAACATCACCACCTATTGCACCTCGAAGTAAAAGAAATTGGACCTGAAGCTTCAAGTTCTCGTTGAAACCCTCAAACTTGAAAAAACCCTCGAGTTCAATTCGTTGCTCCGCCACGATGTCCCTGCATAACTAATCAAGAAGGTAACCCTTCTACGGTAGAAAATTACTACAACATCTATGATTTTTTTAGTAACATTAAAAAATATTATTAAAATATATAAAAATATTATTTATTAATTTTAGTAATATTTTAATAAAAATTGTATCTCAATTATGTTGTAAAATATCATTAGTAACGTTTATTTAGATATTACTTAAAAATATTGATAACATTTTTATTGTAAATATATTAAAAATTGATAAATGTAACGGTAAACACACAACTTTTTTATTTTTTGGATTCTAGGGTGCAAATAGATTGTCAAATTTGTGTCAAATTTTGGTGTAGTGTTAAATTAGTTGATAAATAACTAATACAAAAGTCATTTTTATATTTATTTTAATTTTAATCGATCTAAAAAACTTTTCTACAATAGTTAAGTTTCAACTTTTTAAATAAATTTTACTACTTTGAAGATTAGTCCTTAATTCTTGGTCCGGAGATACGTTGAATTCACCCAAAAAATAAGGACATTTTAATTATTAAAAACATAAATTTAAATAATCATTTAGTCTTTGTAAATGTGGCAAGGTTTAGTTACTATACGAGTAACATTTTTTTTTATATTTTAGTTTCTATTATTAGTTTTATAATAATATTTTAAATATATATAGATAGTAATTAAAAGGAAAAAATGTTAAGGATCATACTAAATGATTAATTAAATAAAAATATTTAATCTCTTAACATTTAAAATATGAAATATTAATTTTAGTCTTTACATTTAAACGATCAATCTTTTAAAAGTCTTTACATACCAAAGAATGAATTGAATGTTTATTCAAAATTTTATGCAAAATGAAAAATATATGATGTTATTTTTTTCGAATTCGTGAGACTTCAATTCGGGACTAGGCCAAATGGTGTTTTTCTTTTTGTCAGACTTTTTCATTATGCATATAATTTATGTTAGCTACCTCTACCATCTCTTTCATATATGTAATACAAACTACAACTATACTAATTAACAATTCATTTGGCTCCGGAATCTATACTATATACCAATTGGAAGTCATAGATGCCTTATACCAATTGGAAGTTATAGTTGGCTGGTGTGACAACTCTGAATGAATGACATCCTCAAGAAGTCAACTTACATTTTTGATATAATTATTGAGTAGTTTTCTTAATTTTTTTTACTATATTATAAATAAAAATAATGTATTTTATATCTTGAAAATAGAAAATATATTTAATACTATAAATGAAACAGGAAGATGAGTAGAAGGATACTGAAGAAAGATTTAGAATTATTCATAATTATTTTTTATTTTTTATTTTCTCTTTCTATGTCCAATACACCTCAACAAACCCATTCATTTATCAGTAATTGGTACCTTCACAATTTGTTTACTATTTGTTGATCTTCCCTTGCATGCATTAATTAAAGACATCATTATCAACCGTATTATGATTTCTCTCTCTCTCCTTGTTTTGTTACTCCCTATTACAAGCATTGAAGACATAGTTGTATCTATTTAGCCATTGTTCACTATCTCTCCAACTCTATTTATTTCACCAATGGATGCACAAATTAAGTTTATCTCATTAAAAAGTAAAATAAATAAAAAAAATACAAAATTGACCATTGAAATTTCCGGTCACTATAGGATGAAATTCGATTGTTAGACGATCACTACAAGAATTCTCTCTATCACACTGGGCCATTTACAATGACCTAGCCAGCCTTTTGCCCTTGAGGCTATAAATTAGAAGTCTCATTTAGCTATTGAAATTAACAACAGACATAATTCAGACCTAAATATGGGAAATACACATGTTTTTATTTTAATAATTGAATCACACTGTTGTTAAATAATTGGTTGTTAATTCTGTGATAAAAAAAATATGGATATCATTTAGTCACCCATTTTATAATTAACAGGAATTTCATCACTAATATTTGCCTATTAACATTGAATAATAGCAACATTAGTGATGGAATATAATTTTTTAAAAATAAAAATAAAAATAGCGATTGATTAGTTATTTATTTATATAAAAGATTGAACAATAGTAATCAATTTTTATTTTTTAAAAAAATAAAAAAATAAAAAAATAGTCATCAGTTTGTATATTTTTAAATAATAACATATCGATCAATTTTTACTTTTAAAAAAATAAAAAAATAAAAAACAGTGACTGATTTAATTATTTATTTAATAAATAATAAAACATAATGAACGATTTAACGATTGATTTATTATTTATTTAATTAAAAATATAGCAATCGATTTTCAAAAATTTTTAAAAATTTGATAAACTTTTCCCTCTTCTTTTTCTCACTTTTTTTTCTCCGCCTTTACTTATTTAAACCTATCCTCCCCTCCCTTCAATTATTACTCCACCTCTCCCTCCCTTTCTCTTCTCCTCTATCCCTTTCCAAATATATATATATATATATATATATATATATATATATATATATATATATATATATATATATATATATATATATATATATATTAATCACTACAAAAAAATTAAAGTTTAGTGACCACTAAAATTAGTGGCTATAGTGACCGAATTTTGTCGATGGCTATAACCTTAGTTGCTAAACCATACAACGAGCAATATTTTTGTCACTAACGAAGAGGTGGCCCCGGTTGCCATCGCTAAAGATACCAGAAATAGTAACAAAAAAATTAGTGTTTATTTTGGTCGCTAACTATCTAAAAAATAAAATAAACTTTTAGTTACTAAATCAGTTGCTAGTTACCAGAAAAATAGAAAAATAAATTTTCGGTTGCTAATTATTTGAAAAAAAAATAATTTTTTGGTCACTAAATCAGTCGCTAATTATCAAGAAATAGGGTGTACGAAGGGAGAAAGGAGGAGTAGACGGCAGTGCTCGAAGAGTGAGATGAAGAGATTGGAAAGTAAGATAAAGAGATTGAGAGTGTAAGATAAGAGTTGAAGTGGGAGGGAGTGAGAGTTGAAGTTTGAAATTTTTAAGTGAGGGTGGGAAATTTTGAAAATGGTGGAAAATGAAGATGGGAAATAGACGTTGATAAAAATTTATCAAAAATACCATTAATATGTTCATAAAAATTTAAAATATCACTAAAAATATAAATATTTAAGTACAAAAATACTAAATTTACTTTATTTTAAAAATAAATAGTCTTACTTGAATTAAAATAAATTTCAACACCATAATTACACAGAATATAAATTCAAAAGACAAATTTAATTAAAAAATATTATTATTTGGATAAAGAACAGAAATATCTAAAATTTAAATACAAAACACTAAATTTAATTTATTTTAAAAATAATAACTTAATTGACTTAAAATAAAATTCAACACAATAATTATACGAAATATAAACTCAAAAGAAAATTTTAATAAAAAATACTATTATTTGGATAAAGAAATAAAATATCTAAAATTTAAAAAAAAAAATATTAAATTTACTTTATTTTAAAAATAAATAGACTTACTTGACTTAAAATAAATTTCAACACCATAATTACACAAAATATAGATTCAAAAGACAAATTTAAATTTGTTATTTTAAAAATCCTAAACAAATTTATTTAAATTATATCTATTAACTTAAATGATTATATTAATTACTCTTCAAAATTTTTAACATATAAAATAAGTATACTTTTATTTATAAAATTTAACTTGAAGTTTTGAATATTTATAAAAAAATAAAGGCCTCATTTTTATTTAAATACTAATTTTTATTATTCACCATTTAGCAACTTAGATAAATCGGTTGCTAATTCATTTGCTATTTTCCTTTTTAAATATTTAATTTTTTTATTTTAGATTTGATTGCTAAATCGGTGACTATTTTTGTTTTCTCTTTTCTATTTTTAAATTGAAATTTGGTTGCTAATTTGGTGGCTATTTTTTTTTTAAAATTTTTTTTATTTCAAATTCAATGGCTATTTTTCTTTTTTTCTTTTTTATTTTTTAAATTGAAATTCGATCTCTAATTTTTGTTTTTTTTTAATTTTTTACAATTCGATCACTAAGTCAATGACTATTTTTTATTTTTAATTTTTTAATTTTTATTTCAAATTCGATTGTTAATTTGGTGTCTATTTTTCTATTTTTATTTTTTATTTTTAAATTGAAATTTGATTATTAATTGGGTCGCTAACTAACTTTTTGTTTTCTTTATTAAATTTTAAAATTTCAATGACTAACTTGATTGTTGTTTTCTTTTCCTAGAATGATTAGTGATGAATTATTTCGTTCATTATTTTATTTGAAATTTTTGGTGACTATATTGGATATCAAATTATTTGTCTTGATTTTGCGAAATTAGCAATGGACGTGAATCAGTTGTTAATATGATTACTAGTGTATGAACACAAATTAACACTAATTAAATTGTTAATTCAGTGGCTATTAACAATAAATTTATTTAATCACTAATTTTTTTCTAATTATATATATATATATATATATATATACATGCTTCATACCGAAACTAGGACCTTGATTAATATATACTCAAGTAATATATGGAAATATCATAGTTTTTTTTTAAGGTAATGTGATAAATTTATAGAACGCATATCCCATGGTAAAGTTACAGGGGCTTAGCCCTTATATATACTAACTATGAAATTTTAATTTTTTAATGTCCAAGGTTATCTCCTATAAGTGAATTTTATAAGATTGAATTACACCTAAAATTTATAATTATAATATAATAAGTTTTTGTCCATGTTAAGTACTAACATTAAAATTATATTTTAATAAGATAAAAAATTAAAAAATTACATATATTTATATAAATACTATAAAAAATAATTAAATTCAACAAACTAACCCAACTTATAATAATCTCCATACATCCCCACAAAATTTCCCATTTCACTTATAAGAAGAGCATTCTTATTTTCTTAAATTAGGTAAAATCTAGGAAAAATATCTTTAATTAAGACCTTTAACCACCAACCACACGTCATGCCAGAAGTAAGTGTTTGATCCATTCCGTACCCTCTTAGATGCCCCAACACCAATGAAGCAAAGTTGGATTGACATTATCATTGTATTTAAATTTTGTCACCATTGACAAGAAATTTTTAGAAGCCTAATGTCAATTTGACAATCAGGGCTAAATTAACCATATTTTAAAAGAAAGAATTGGGTACCAAACTGCCTCTTTATTAATTAACAATTTTCATTTCCATTTGGTTAGCAAACATAAGTTGAAAAGGATTAAATCCTTCACATCTAAATTCCCCAAATGTTTAGGTTGGCAAACCTGTTTCCAGTTTAATTACCCAGGCTATTTTTCTATGTGCTCTTTCATTTCCACCTCACAAGAAAGATCATTGGATGCCAATACGAACATTTAGAACCTTCTTATGAGCAAAAATATTAAAAGCAAAAATTAGTAGAGGGGTAAGGTAGATAACACCAAGTTCAATAGAATAATTCTACAACCCCCAAAAGAGAGGTATATATGTTCCTTTCCATTAACTCAATCTTTTCCTAAATTAATCGTAGGCTTTTAGTTCTAAGAGGGATTATTTACGTACCTAAATTTTATATCAGCCAATCAATTTGAGTTTCATCTTCTACTGTGCAACTTTACTGGAGAAAGATGATTTTGAAGGTTTCACAGTACTCACTGTTTGTCAAGGAGAAATTGGGTTAGTTAATGTTAATCCTTAGGCAATTGTACTGAGATTGCCTTTCTGTTTGTTCTTAGATGTATGTGGCCTTTCATTGCGCTTTTATGCATTCTATTTTGATGAGGGGCATGGCCATGTGGTTGATAATGCATGTTTCGGTAACTAAACATTGTTGTTAATTTGAACAACCTGGTACATCATGTACTGATTCTGTCTTCCTTTTCTCAATACATATTTTGCTTATAAAAAGAAAAAATCTTTTCCTAAATGCATCTACTGCAGGTTGCCAAGTGGAGGTACTTTTAGGATTAGCCCCAATAGACAACCCAAGTATATAAATGGAATGGAACCCAGTTTGCAAAATAAAAATTTAGATTCCAGCCACTAGAATACAAAGCAAAAATTAACACAATACAACTGACTCTTTAAAAAATTATTCTTCAATCCAGAAACCAATTCAAAACTATTTAAAACTGATTTATTAGTTAGAGATTTCCAATAGAACCTTTGAAGAAACCTAGTTCAGTTTCCTTCTCAGTAATCCACTTAATCCTTCAGCCACAATAAGAAATAGAAAAGGGGCCAAGGGATCCCCTGAAAAAACCCTGCACCTAACGGTATTTCCTCATTGGGATTATTGTTAACAAGAGCAGAAATGTACCTCACACGTACACATGCTTTTATCAAATGGGATTAATGATCTTTATCTCCGTATAAAATTTTATACTATTATCTAATTATAAATTATTATAATAGATAAGGTAATTAATGTAAAAGTGAATATACTTATCTTACAAATTGATTTAGATAATATTATCGTGTAAAACTATTTTAAGGTTTGATGTATTTTTTTTTATCTAATTAATCCATTAACTTCACAAAAACCCCTTCTTTCCGATATAAAAAGGAGGAAGCTCCAGTTCACAGAATTATATGTTTTCTTTTTTTTTCTTTTTTTCAAAATCAACTTTAAATGTGACACTTTTAGAACCTTGCTTCTTAGCCAAATTTAATTCACTATCTCATTAACCACACGGACACCATTGAGAATTTTTCAATTGGAAATAAAAACAGGTTGACATTGTGAAAATAATTGGACTAAAAACTGATCTAAGTCTCAAATAAAGTAATTTGGATATGATTTTATAAATATAATGATAGAAACTCAACCGACAAAAATAAAGATAATTTGCATGACACTGGAAGTCCCATGTCTAGGTCTAAAACCAAAATGATGAAGCAATCCTTGTTGGGCCTGAGTTCGGAAATTAAGGAAAACATAGAGAAAAGTGAGTCAAAGACTGCACCAAAATGAGTCACTTTATTGCAAGTTGATGAAGAATGAAACTCATTGAAGAACACAAATAAAGCCCAAAGTCATTATAATTTGTGCTAAGTAGTTAATTATGATAAATTTACATGTATTTTAGTATAATAATTTTGGTAGCTTGTATAGTGGGGAGTTATAGCGGTTGAAATATTTTATTAGGAATTATAGCGGTTGAGATTTTAGATTGAGATTTTATAGTGGTTAAGATTTTATACCAATTAAAATATTAACGAGCTTTAACTTCTGGCTCCCTACCTAAATCTATAAATAAGCTATTATAAGCAATTAGAATGCTGATTTTGGAATTTAATAAAATTTGTGTTTTCTCTTTGTGAAAACTTTTCATTTGTTCTTAGGATTAAGAACTTTTTTTTATAATATTGGTTCTAGTGGCAAGTTGCGATTAGGGTCAAGTTCCCCTTTCACCTGGTCATACTTTGTTAACTTTGGTTCTACTGGTAGGTTGCGCTTAGGGTCAAGTTCCCCTTTCACCTGGTCACACTTTGTTAACTTTGGTTCTACTGGTAGGTTGCGCTTAGGGTCAAGTTCTCTCTTTCACCTGGTTACACTTTGATAACTTTGGTTCTATCGGCAAGTAGCAGTTAGGGTCAAGTTTCCCTTCCACTTATTTTCAAGACGATCCTTGTCTGATCCATTAAGATCATATCATATAACCTATGAGAGAAATAAGCATATAGTGGCCAATTGCTTGAGGGTTGTTCTTCTTGGGAACAAAACAGAGCTAGAAGGTAGATGCAATACCTTTTGGCAACACCGTGTTGGTGTAAAACTCGTCAACCAGTTAATGAACCTGAGGTTGAACCCATCCGGGCCCAGACTTTTACTTCTTGCACACCTACACACTGCCACCTTTATTTTCTCTAGGGAGAAGGCAACAACCAACTAGTTATCTTCACAAGAGATTTGTGGGATGGTCATCAACATGCTCAGTAAACAGATTGACCACAGATTTTATCCCAGCAAAATAAATTAATCTTTCTTATGATCATGGTTAAGGCATCCATGCAACATGCAATTTTGAAGGTAGTTTGATAGAATTTTTAGAAACTAAAAATAATTTCAAAGAAAGAGGGATTTTATTTATGTCATAGGTTTCGATACAAAAGATCAAATTCTAATGACATTTCTATTTCTTCCACACATAATAGTACTTATTGAGATTGGAGAGAAGAGACTTTTCTATTTTATGCATCATTTCTGTATTTTTTACCTTGCCTCCAACATTGAGTCAGATATTTCGTTGACGGAATTCACATCTAAATTTCTTGCATAAGAATCTATCATGGTTGGATGATCTCTTCCCGTGTAGAACCCAGGTTGGCTTGGTTCGGGCAATAACTTTTCACCGTTCAACATTAAAACAACTGATAACATGTTTGGTCTATCCATTGGTCTTTCTTGTACGCATAACAAACCAATATGAATATATCTTAATATTTCATAAGGATCTGCTAAATTGTTGACTGAGTCATCCATAAGTTCCATTGGTTTTTTCTCACTCCATAGTCTCCATGCCTGAAAATTAAATTAATACAACAAATCAACCAGTTCATTTTCCATATTAAAAACTACTAAACATGGTTCACTGTTTCATGGACCAAAGTGATATTATTCACATACAACTTGCCAATTTTTAAACCTACATGCCCAAGAAGATTTAAGTGATGGTATGGGTCACAAAATTCTCTGTTCTTCCTCCCACTAATGATCTCTAGCACAATCACACCAAAGCTAAAGACATCAGATTTCACTGAAAAATATCCATGTACAGCATATTCAGGAGGCATATAACCACTGCATAACAAAACAAGAGTCCACAATGAGAAGTTAAAAGTGACCATGACAGGAGAAAGAAAAAAAGTAAAGAAAAACTTACTATGTACCCATTATTCTATTTGTATTTGCTTCATCTTGATCTAGTCTAAATGTCCTGGCCATACCAAAATCTGATATTTTTGGGTTCATATTACTATCAAGAAGAACATTACTAGTTTTAAGATCTCTGTGAATGATTTTTAGTCTAGAGTCTTCGTGTAGATAGAGAAGTCCTCGAGCAATTCCACCAATAATCTCAAATCGCTTTGGCCAACCTAATAATATACGTCTTGTTGAATCTGTCAAAGTTAACTTCTAAATTAGCATGACAACTATTTGATAGAAATAAAAAATTGTAAGAATTAAATTTTGACAAAGCTCCAACCAAAGATAAAGTAGTCCAAGCTTCTGTTGGGCATGAATTCATAAATCAACAACTTCTCATCTTCCTCGATAGAACAACCAAGAAGTTTTACAAGATTGCGGTGTTGAAGTTTCACAATCAACATAACTTCATTTATGAATTCATCCAAACCTTGTCCAGAAGATTTAGAAAGCCTCTTAACTGCAATTTCCTGCCCATCTGGTAATGTGCCCTGACAATAATTTTGGAAACATTGAAATTATTTTGATGAGAAGATAAGTGTCTGGGTTAAATTTAATTTCCATACCTTATAAACTGGTCCAAAGCCACCTTGTCCCAATTTGTTACTGTCTGAGAAGTGATTTGTTGCTGTTGAGATGGATGAAAAATCAAATGTTGGTAAATCAATGTCATCCTTCTTATCCTTGCTCTTCCTGGAATTTATTTCTGCAGCGCACAAAATTATTAGCAGATATTGTGTAAACAAAAATTATAAATAGTAGAGAATTTTCTGTAATTTTTAACAAGAACAAGAATTCAGAAATGACGATTAGTTACTTTCACATTTCATTAATGACCTACTTAAAGTAAAATATAGCAAAAGTGTCAATATTTGATTACCATGCACGTGACTGCTTGTGTTTCTTCCTCCTACTGCAAAATATCTATTCGAATAATGGCAACAATGATGGTTGCCAAAGATGGAAGCCTGGGGGCTAGGGAGGGAAAGGCTGTATAACATAATGTTTTGTCTTCACATTATGGTTCTCTATCATAGGGATTCCAGCATACTACATCCTGGAGGAAGGCTGACATTAACAGAATCGAGGGACATGGGAGAATACCTTCGACTTGGTTTTCTTCGGCACTAGCCAGGAAGGTAAAAATCTGGGACCCATGTAAAATTTTGGCATGACGTGACGGATTGGAAATGAGTGTTTCAAAGAATTGTTCCTTATTTCCAAGGATAAGGATGCTCACATTGTAGATATGGGTGAGTGAATTAGAGATAAATGGGGTGGATACAGAGGTGGAGAAGAAGACCTTTCTTGAATTTGTTCTGTATAACACAAATGCTGCTAATTATCTCCAACACAGAGGGATGGTGAGAGGGGAAAAAACCAAGAGGAATTGGATGTTTTTATGGCATGTAGTTTTTTGTCCAATTAGGCAATAAAGAAACAATATAGCATTCTAGCAGGGCACATCTGATTTTGTTCAATTGATGGATTTCATCAAATCACTTTCTTGGGTTTGGTTCAAAGTCAGAATAGTGTAATTCTATTGCATGCTATCAGATTGGTAGATTAACCCATTAAGATGCTTGGATCGGTGACTTAACTTTCAAGGGACTAGAAGACGCTTGAATTGCTCTAAAAACTATACCCATATAGTTAAAGTTGCTACAAATATCTAGAAAGATTGCAATACTAAACTGTCTAGAGCTATCTAAAGAAAAGTCTAGAATTCTTTATTGCGTTCTAGAACAATCAAATGAAAATAAATGACCATCTTTATCACACTATAAATAGGTTTGTTGTAGGGTGTATTCCAAAAAATAAGAGTTATCCAAATCAAAGTCTAAAGTACCTCTTCTGTTTTATTAATAATGCTACACTATTTTCTATTCAAACACTACCTTATTGTTTATAAAAATACGTAAAACATGTTACACAGACAACTTTCTGGCCATTCTATGCATTTTGTAACCTGGAACTGATTCACTGGGAGACTTGTATCCATTTATAGCACGTAGTGGGTTATAAAAAATCTGTTTATGGATGTCAAAAGCGTAGGACTATTGTAGGATGGTATTTTTCTACGCTTGCTGTCAAATGTCAAATGTGAAGTTCTTGGTGATCCCATCTTAAAACCTCTAAAACACCAGTCAGTTAGTTTATACCTCTACGGTTTTTTTTGCTTTTTGTTTTTCTTTTATCCACCTAAGGGTACCCCACAAGAATGTTGCTTTGCTGTCTTGAAGCTGCTATGATTTGATGTTGTTATGACCATCACTTTATCTTTATGGTTGTCATGTGCAGCAAATTGCTTGATAGGGTCTTGATGTTGATGGGATGGTGTATAATGGTTTTACTGACGTAGTGATACTGATCTTACGTACCCGGTGGTTGTACCACTTTCTTTTGTTCTATGGTGATTCCAAACACTAGTACATTGAAAATTTTATAATATGATAAAGGGAGAATAAAAAAAGGAAACACTCGATCCTAATGAAGTGAATAACTGCCTAATTTTCTCTCCAAATAATTAAATTTCTTGATCTAAAGGATGGTTGGTTGACTAACCTAATTATTATATTTACAGTAAATAATTACTTATTTATTACAACTTAACAAAGTTATATATTGAAAGTGCAGTTATATATGTGTATAGTAAAACTATGGATAAACAATTATTTACCCTCATTATTCCTCCGGATTTTGTAGATAAAACATAAACTTATGGAAAGAACCCCACAAATTGCAGCAATGGTGGAAGCAATTATTGTCACCATATCTGGCGTGTTCTTCTTACGTCTATTTACAGGTTCTTGAAGGTTGGAATCTATAGAAGAAAACAAAAGCAAAGCTGAAGTTAGAGGGATCTTGACTTTTCAACATTACAATTGGAATGGGATTATAAAAGTTGATTGTGCTTACCTAACTCTGAAGCAGGCATCCTGATATATATATCTTGCCCACTGGTTTGAAGCTGTTTCATGTCAATGAGATCTCCAAACCACATGACACAACCACTACCTGCACCTCTTATGTCTGAATTAGCGTAGGCCATACAAGAACAATTATTCAAGCACTTCACTCTGCATTCCTCTAGATCAATACTCTCATCCAACCAAGTATGTGTAGTATCTGGAAATTTGAGGCTTTCAAATTTGACAAACCCATCTGTGCTCTTATCATTGCAACTTAACGGTTTATTGCGGACACATCCTAGAGTCCAATCCGATGAAATCCATGCTTCTGGTGACTTCGGTTTAAACCCTTTCAAACATTGGCACGCTTGGGATTGAGTACTCACGCAGTTCCCGTAGGGTCCACATAGGCCATAATTGTCACAAAACTCATCGGGAAAGGATCTAAATGTCCTCCAATTTTTATCACCCTCCACCCATACATACCGATAAATTATACCTGTTTGGTTTATTACAGATCTGGAGATGACAGAATTATTTACGACGCTAAAGGTGAAGTAAATCTCCTCCTTATTGCTGACAAAATTGAAGGTAAAAACGGTGTTATTATGTAGATCTGGAACTCCACTAAAATATAGGCCATTCCAAGGTCCAGTCCGAGACAACTTCTGTGCCCCTTTCATCGTATAAAAGTCAGGATAGTTATAGAGTTGTAGAACCCGATAAACGTCTCCTGGGGATGGATCATCTGGACTCTTCCAAGAAGTTAGGTTCCTTTGCAGACCAGTTCGGAGGTCCCATCCATACTTCATCCCTGGCAAGAGTGTATCAGATGGATGGTCAAAGCTTTGCCACAAGTACGCTTCTGGGTTTGCTTCTCCCTCATTTCTTATCACCAAATTGCCACTGTCCATGAGCTCTGCCACCGGATTCTGTGCTTTTTTCTTAGAGTTGGTGGACCAAACAAGAGACCCATTTTGGCTGAGAACAAGATTGCCTGTGCTGTTCACTGTTAAGAGGCCTGAGGAATCATTGATGGGGTTGGCCCTATTAGCAACCCAAACAACTGTCTGAGTTGGGATATTCTTGTACCAAATGCCCAAGTATCTTTTCTGAGAACTACCTGGGCTGAAAAAACCAAGTTCAAACTTTCCACCTTTTGACACCAAGGTCTCCCCATCACTCATGGATTGTGGCATGTTGATAGAATTATTTGCTATGGAACTTTTGAGAGAGGGAACAAGTATGCATGCAACCATAATCATGAAAGAAAGAATATCCATTGAGTCAAACTCAAAGCTTTTGCATTGTGGTACTCCGTTATTTGGATATTGATGATATGGATTGAGCCAAGTGTATCCTAAACTTGAAAATGGGAAATTCAGGACAAGCTGAGAGTGCTTGAGGTAAGTACTTTGGTTTTTCATTCTAACTTGATCACTTCTGAGTTCTTGACGTATGCTTTGGTTCTTCATTCTAAGTTGACTTCCAAGTCAAAGCACATTTACCCTGTGCATTTTCTGTGGGTAATGATGTAACTTTATTTCGAACATAAAGAAAATAATGAATAATAGAATGAAATTTTATTAAAGTTATATGTCAGTGTATTAGAACATACACACAATAGCCTCTTGTAATTAACGGAAGCACATATCAAATTATTATAAAACTATCAGAAGAGAAAATTTAATGGGATTTTCTTAGTTAATCGAAAACTAGATTGCGACCCTATATAAATAAAATCATTGAAAATTTAATATACTATTAAAAATATATATTATCTTAATATTATAAATAAATACATGAGTATTATATTATATATTGTAAATATGTATTGTGTTAGTCTATCAAACAACAAGTATGTTGCTATTAATTATATTAAATATTTAATAAAAAATTAATTATACTTTTAGTTCTTTAATTTAAATTGTGTGTAATTTTGATCTTTTGTACTTTCAAACCAAATTAGGTAAATATGGTTCTATCATTAAATCAATGCGAACCAGGAAATAATTTGTACAATGCATACTAATTTGATGAATTTTTTTTAGCTAAAATTTTTAAATCCTCATTTATTTTATTCAAAATTTTCATAAATTGAATTGATTAAAGCATTTTAAACCTTCTACTCAAAAGTCACTAATCAAAACATCAAATTTCATCCAAAATAAATTTTTTTGAAACTTTTCCATCTTCAAACTCTAATATCACTTCATATAAAAGTTTTCAAATTTTATCAAAGTTTAACTAACTCTGATATATATTTATTCTTTGTGAAAAAAAGTATAGATCTCACAAGAATCCTTTTGAATTTCAAATAACAGTTTTTTTTTTTTGGGGTACAGGAAGAATTACACAAATGACACAAAGGTTCAAACTTAACCTTATGTATATTATCAAAATCTTCCTTACTAAGACAAACCTAACGATTCTTTTCAAATAACAGTTGGTTACATTATTATATAATATGAATGGCTATGCACTTCTTAATGCAAAGTAATTTAGTTTTGTCATCAAATCACCATCGGCAAAAAGGATAAAAATTAAATATTCTTGAAGCTAGCATGTTAGAAAATGATACTTCAATTGGTGTATAAAAAATTGTTACAAATTCCTTAAAAAACAATTAATATCTATTTTATAGGGGCATAAAATGACTAATTCAGTCCGAACTTAATTAATTATGCTTAAATTCAAAAGCCAATATGAACTCAAAACATTTTATCAAATTATTTGTGTGCACTATAAATATTGTTCTCATTCCCTCTGTATACTCCCTTGCGTAATGCCAATATTGATGACTTGAGTCATTTCTTTGCCATATCAATTATGCTTTCACAATGTTATGAGAATGAAAGAAGAGATCAAAACCGAAGAATTCAATGAGAAAGAAGAAGATCATATAAGATTTGTATAGTGAATTTTCTAGGAAAAATAAAATGAAAAAGAAAATGTTGAAGATAAAAGAGAAATAAAGATATGAACTTGCCACAAAAAAAAAAAAAATAAAGATGGGTGCTAATGCTCAATCCAAACATCCTATGGCCAAAAAGGAATATGTTGAGAACTAATGGTGAAGTACACACCAACCTCTTCCATGTAAATGTTGCTAGCAAGTGATGGAGGAGTAAAAGCCTCATTCATTAAGGATCTCACACCAGCCTTCTTATCAAATGAACTATCATGTATAAAAACGCAATATGTAAATGGTGTAGTCTCATATGGAAACTTCAATGACAATTCCACTCCCCCATCATGACAGTCAATTTCTTCCTTGAATTTTGTCTTTAGAAGGTCCCTAGAATTCCCAACAATAGCACAAGTATGAAACTA
Organism: Mucuna pruriens; assembly: GCA_025330945.1. Taxonomy (NCBI): domain Eukaryota; kingdom Viridiplantae; phylum Streptophyta; class Magnoliopsida; order Fabales; family Fabaceae; genus Mucuna; species Mucuna pruriens. The sequence continues at coordinate 661,009 of JAENHJ010000027.1, forward strand.
TTGTGGATGAAATGAGTACTTCACAAGTAATAATATTGAGGTTCTCTTCACAAAGAGTCTTGTTCGTGCACCTCTTTGTCCCCAATTGTGCTATCCTTAATGGAGCATAATCAACCCAACCACTGGGGCAAGCATCAAGATACTCCCTAGTCAACAGTGTGGTCATGTTCTGATACCGTTCCCACAATAGGATAGTCTCACACATATCATAATTGTACTCCAATGGCTCAAATTTCTTAAATTGTGCATTGTACTAAATGTTGTTGGTAGTATTTAAGGATCAATTTGCAATGGTCAATAATATGTTCAGTGAGTTCAAGTCCTCTATTACCCACACATTACTAAACATTGGATTGAAAGTTAGGCAAGCTCTTTGTTAGCTAAAGATAGAGCTTGAATAATGTATATAAGTAAAGAAAAATTTTCAATTTGCAAGTCAATTTTACGGACTTGAATTAATCTTAAATTCATATTCTAAGATGATATCAGAATCTATCATAAGATTATTTTTGAGTCACCATTGTTATAGGCATCACTGCTCCAACTATTGTCATTGTCACCGAAACCACCTCTTATATCACTATTATTAACCCTATCAATTCATTTGAAAAAGAATATGTATTTGTGTGATCAATTTAAATGGTCAAATTATAAAAATCATACTATTTACAATTACCTTAAATAATATAATTACATGTTATTATGAATTTAAAAATAACAAAAAATAAAGCATCGACTTTTTGGTAGAAAAAATAATTGCAGGAGAATTTGGATGGTATGCATAAGATGTTAGATCAGTGTGTTGATGTCATCATTGTATTTTTTACTTTCAAAAAATGATATTTGCTACGTGACAAAATATTTTTATTATATACAGGGAGAGAAAAAAAAAAAAGAGATAGGGTCATATATTTTTTTCAATGTTTGTTGAAAGTTAAAATATATTTTAACTAAATATCCAAATTAGACTCTTAAAACCTGGACATTTTGATTTGTTTTACATTTAATTTCTCAACATTAAAAACATGAAACACTTCAATTACTTGCATTTTAAAATATATAGGAGGACAAAAGTTTCTAACATTTTCAATTTTAAAAGATTATTTGGTGACTTTTTAATAATTAAATTAAGTTTAATGATCGAGAATTCTCTAAAGGTTTGAATAAGTGTTTACTCAGAATTTTATGTGAACATATTTTCTTTGATAGACTTGACCGATGATGTTTTCCTTTTTGTCCGATATTATATGGAACATAATGAATTGTATTTTTTTTTTTAAATATATGGAACTTAATGATTTTAATATGCGACTTAGTCAATGATGTTTTCATTTTTAAAAATATATTTTAAGTAAATATCCGAATTACTCTATGGAAATATGGATATTTTGATATTTTTAAAATAACCATTTAATTCTTCAAGATTAAAAGTATATATGCTGTCAATTCTTATATATTTAAAGAATAGGAGTAAAATTTCTAACATTTTTAATTTTAAAAGATTATTTAGTGATTTTTTAATAATTAAATTAGGTTGAATGAATTCTCAAATATAAATTTATCGTTCACAGCTCATATACATTTAGAAAGAGAAAAAAAAAATAAAAGTATAAATATGACTGTGATATGATGTGGAAAAAAAAAGTGATATAGAAAAAGCTTTTTCTTTAAAGATTTGAAATTTTATGTAAAATAAGTTTCTCTTATTTTGATTAATGGCGTTTTCCTTTTTGTCCGAATTAATTAGTCAGTCAATGATGTTCTCTTTCTAGCTTATTTTAGACGTATGCTTATTGTCTCTTTCAACTCATTTCACTTTCATTTTAAATTTATTTTTCTCTTTCTTTTTTATTACATAATTTATTGTATATGTCACTATCTTTTTCTAATTATTTTCATCTCTCTTCTTAGCTACTACTCAAATATCCATCCCAAAATGGGGTACACGTCCAGTGTTACCCTTTCTTTTTTGTCAGATTTTAATATTTGACTTCTCAATATTATAGTTTTACTGTTAATTATTGAATCAAAGCCACTTTGATTTCTGCAGACATGAATAATGAAAACATGACAGAATTATCTTTTATGGAAAATACTGGTGCTCTTTAAAAAGTAAAAAATTACATTTGGCTAAATTTTCAGTTTCGCAGAAAAATTAATATTTGATAATCATAAGTCCAAGTACTTGACTGCGTCTAGAAAAAATATTATTTGTATAACATTTGTAAGGTATGTTTTGGTACATCAATTTCTAAGAGATTGAAAGCTTATTAACGCGTCAAACAATTTTGTGAAGAAATTAATGGCCATATATGGACCACATAAATCTCAATACCTCACCAAGGTTCAAGTTACGGTACGACTTATAGGTCCTTAATTTTTGTTTGCTTAAGCCTTTACACGAGTGGTCCATACGCATCATCGCACTCGTAAACAACAGAAATTGACAAAAATTATTACAAAGACGGGGCAATATAAGGATCGATAATATTATTTTAATACGCATAATAAACGAGCTTTAATTTTGATTCTTATAAAAAAATGGTTTGATTTTTATTTTTTTTATAATTTAATTTATTTTTTTCTTATTATTATGTAGCATTTATTAATTTATTAATTAGTTATGCAAAAGGATAAATCATCATCACAAATCGCATTTCCGAGTGTATTGTGTATTACGTCCATGTGTGATACTTAAAAAAAAATAATTCTTAAAATAAATATTATTATTCTATCTTAAAATAAAAATTATGAATTAAAAATAATAATTTCAAAATTTTGAAGTGATAAAAATAAAACAAAATGATTTCCATGAATTAAAATCTAAATTTACTAATTTTATATACATCAAATCAATAATTTCGACGGAAGAAAATTAAATAAATTTTTTTATAAAAAATAAAATAAAAACTCAACTTATACTTAAAAAGATATTTAATCTTTTTAATTAAATTAATTATTTGAATCATATCATGGTAGAAATTTATATCTAAAGGAGCATGAGCAGACGAGATACTGATAGAGACATTAGTGGACAATAGATGGAGTGTGACCATTGATGGGAATAGATATGTAAGATAAAACTTGAAGGAAATTAGTGGACAATGTACATTGAATTTTGTGCTCTACATTTAGATTTTTTTAGAGAAAAATTATTATGTTGCTTAAATTAGTATTTTATTAAAACAAATTGTTAGACTCAATAATTATATATTATATTTTTATTTTATTCAAATTAAGCAATTATTTTAGTGATACAATTCTAAAAAATTCTTTAAATGGATATGTTTTCTTATAGTTTTAATCTTTTTAATTGAACTTAAATTTTAAGTTATTTGTATTTTAATTTTGAAACAATAAAAACATAGTAAAATATATAATATATTATAAATGTAACAAATTTAGCTCTACTATTTTTTTATATGAGTCCAAACTGAATTCTCAACGTAGACTCATAGTTCACAAGATTAAATGACAAAAAAAAAAATCCCACCACCTAACAACAAACTTTAACAAATAAGTATTGTTCTGGAAAATTTTTAAAAAGTAATATACACTCCAAGTGATCAATTATATGAAATATGCGTTATGTTCTAGTCATATATTTTGTTTTCATTCATGAGGAAATACAATTTGTTACTCTTACACTATTCATTGTATATGTACCAGAAACTATTCAATGTATTATGAGGAAGGGGAAGTAGTTAAGTGATCTAAAATTTAGATGGAAAAGGATTCATTCTCTTGCTTTTTCTACCTTGAAGTATGTAATGTAAAGTTGTCGTCGTTATAGGGTTTAGTCCGTGGACAATCCTGTTGAGCCATTTTTTAAATCCATCTAGCCCTGACTAACATAAACTAAACTAAAGTTTTTCAGTCCTATAATATAAAAACCCTTAAGGGCCGGCCGAAAATGGGGCCAACTTTGAAACCCAAAACTAACACTTAAATCCTAATTTCTTTGGGGTGCTGATTTTAACAAATTCTCCTTTTATTGTTATCTTCTCATCCCCTACTGTTTTTTTAATTAAAATTTATCTATCGAATAACATCCTCAATTTTGAGTATTAAAAATAGAAAAAAATAAATTATATACTGTAAATTTTACATAGTAAATTTGTTGACTTTTATAATAAATATATTAAAAGTTATACTAATAATAATTTATGATTAAATGACAGGGTAAAATTGTTTCACACTATTAATGCATGACTATTAAACTTTTACACATAAACTATAAGAAAATTTTCTTTATATCTCTACCTATATAATATTTGTTGAGAATGATTCAATTAAGAGTATTATAAATTAGGGTAACACATGTTTTTTTTACTAAATTTTTTAAAATTCAATTTTAGTCTCCAATTTTTTGGTATTATTTTAGTCTCTCAAATTTCAAAATGTGTTGTTTTTATTCAAATGTTTAATTTTGTTAACTTAATGATGACATGATTAACGAAATGTAACATAAACACAACCATTCTTGGGTGATGTAACATTTATGTGGTTGTCACATGTCATTCTTGTCACTCACGTTGCTTCCATGTGGCAAATGAGTTTTTTTAGTTTTGTAAAATTTAAAGTTTGATTTCAATTATTAAAAAATAAAAAAATTAAATTTAGTCCTTATAAAATATTATATTTTGATTTTTAATATAATATATGAAGCAATATTAAAAAAATTACATAATATTCATAAATTAATAATATTTTTGAGTGGGATGAGTATGAAACAGGCTACCATTGATCTATCTTTTTTTATCGTAAGCAAAAATTTGTTAAAGCCATTTACGTGAATTCATACCCAACTCAATCAAGACCTAGTAATATATGAAGCAAGATTGAGTTTACATGCTTTATTAATATATGAATATTAATATTTTAAATATGTTATTTATATTTTAGATTGATGATGAACAGTTTATATTATGATATAATATTATTTTTAATTATTAATAATTTATTTGAAAATAATATTAAAATTTAATTTAAAAATAAAGATAAAAATGATAGATTAAAAGAGACAAAAGATGAAGAAATATCACTAAAAACACACTTGTTGAATAAGAGCTAAAAAAAAAATACTCTTGTTGAATAATAACCGTTAGAAAAAACTTTCATTTATGATAGCTATTTTAACAAAAAATAACATCATATGGATAACTTAATAATATTATTAGTAGCTAGGAGAGAACATGAGATGAGTTGTGACAAGTTTATCTTTATTTTATTTGACTCGAAATTATGTTAAGGTTATTTTTGTGAACCTAATCCTAACTTAATCTAATCAAAACTTGATAATATATGAAAAAAGATAAGATCAACTTAGTTTATTAATGTAATATATTAGTATTTTACATTATGAGTAGGTCAAGATGAATAAAGCTTATTTAGAAAAATTTCTATATAAGAACTCATAAAAGGAGAAAATAAAAAAAAAGAAATAAATTTTTCTATAAGTTTAAATTAACTTATGCATAAATTAAAAATCAGTTTTTGAAGTAGCTAATATAAGAAAACTTCAACAAATTAGTTTATGAAAAAAGCTTTTTTTATTTTTCCTTCCTATTTTTTTTCTAATAAATGCTTATGGAGAAATTTACCAAAAAATATCTATTTAAAAAAAAAATTACATACCGAAATAGTTTTAGTATTGCTTATCTTTTAAGCACCCTTCCCATTAGAAAATCCTGCATACAACAATCCTTTAGCATGTATATTTATATAAATAAAAAGAAGGAAGAAACCAAAGCAACTAATGTTACTAGGGTTATAAAATTAAGTGTGACAATACCAAAATTTTACAAATAAAATCATAAAATATTAAAGGGTAAAATATGTTTTTTATCCATTTAAAATATGTCAACTTTGCTTTTCGTTTCTTTAAAATTTTTTATTTGTTTTTAGTCCTCGAAAATATGAAAATGATTAACGTCAGTCTCTCGTTCTCTAAAATATTATTAGTTTTTTTTCTTAATAAACTTTGACGGTGTTTTATGGATGACGCTTTTGAACTTATCTGCCTTTAAACGTGAGGACTGAGGTGAGCAACTTTCATTGGAAGATTAAAAACAGACAAAAATTTTAGAAAGACAAAAACTGAATTTAACATATTTTAAAGGGATAAAAAATATATTTTACCTAATATTAAAAATTATATGACATTTGGAATAAAGTGCGGTACCAAGAACCTATTCCTTTTTATGAATCTACCTTACTGATGCACTCACATTATAAATAACAACAATAAAAGGATGAAAATGTATAGAGGCTTACAAAGATCTCGTTACAACTGAACATACAAAACTGGGTTGAGAGCAACTCGTGTGAGAGAGGATGAGCTACGGTTTCATTCATAGAATACGAAGTTGAATGATAACAAGAGAATGCATTGAGTTAGTGTACCTTAGGAATCTTTGTGTGTTTTTTTTATATGAGAAAATAAGAATAATTAAGTACATAGATGAAAAATGTTTGTGGGTAATTTGAGAGTAGAAGTGAGTGGAAGGTATTTCCTGAAATTGGTAGTGCTCTCATAGTGTTCCCAGACTGGTCAACTTCCCAAGAAGAAAAAAATGAAAAGTCCCTCCTATTTTGTGTTGAGCACATTTATAGGCATCATGATCTCACATGTAGTAGTATATTACTTTTTAATAATATTATATTGTAAAAATATTACTAATATTTTAGTAGTAACATTTTTTTTATATTTTTAGTAAGATTTAATAAATATTGTTAATAATTTTTTACGATATGATTCTGATAAAATATTATTAAAATTAATAAGTAATATATTTTTGTAATATTTTCAAATGTGGCTAAAAATCATATATTTAGTAGTAAGCGATAGTAAATGAATTTTTCCTTAAGCCCTTTTACCCCCACTCTCTTTGTCTCTTTCAATTCTTCCTTTGGCAGCGACTTTTCAAACTCTTCCCTTTCATTGATACCTGAAATTGAACTCTTTTTATTGCTCAGAATAAAGCTTTCCTCTCTTAGCTTCATTTTGTCAAACAAGTTTGACTCTTGTGGCCTAGGGAGATTATGCGTAAATATCATACTTCGACAAGAGGCCTATAGTATTGACCCAAGTCCCTGTACCATCACCATGTGCTTTCTCTTTCTCCATTTTAATTTCTCTTTTTGAGTGTTGGAGCAGTAGCCATTCAAAAGTTGCAAAGGTTAATATACATAAAAAAAGCATTTGTTTACTGACCACCTGAGGCTTCAAGAAGGTAGCATAGCCACACCTTGTGTTTTGTCTGAGCTTGTAAGTGACTTCTTATTTTATTTGTTATTTTTTAGCTTTTTTAATTGTAATATTTATTGGCCCATTATGTTGTAACCCATTTGGATTTTTCAAAAAAAGAGAGAAAAAAAAATCCAAAATTGGATGTTCACAATTATAAAATTTGACACAAAAATGCATCCCAAAATATTCTCTATTTTTTTTTGCAAAAAAATGTTTTAAAATTCATATTTAGTAGAAAATTTCTATCATCTTTAAATTTCAACTACTTGTTATAAAACAACTCTTCCCTAGATCACAACTATTCATTTTCTTAAGCAATTGCATCATTTGGGTTTCCACATTTTCCTCTCAATCTCTAATCTGATCATGAATATCAGTGACTACTTAAATTTCATGTAATGTTTCTTCTCTTGCCCCATTATTATGAATCAAATTCCTTATGCACTTAATCATAACAAAGATGAATCCAGTCATAAAATTTGGGCTTTTCAAGTATTATTTACTTTTTCACTAGAAGGAAACTTATGCTTTCTTAGGTCCTTAAAATCTTTTACTTAAAATAAAATATTTTCTTTCTTTCCAAATACAAAGAAAAAGATAGAAATTTGGTTAATGGTAGCACCATCATAACTGATTCCTAAACTCAAAAATATTATGTGTAGTTCCCTATCTCACCCAAAACTCTTATCTTCAATGGTTAATTAGGCTCGAAAATGTTTTAACTTCAATGGTTAAATAGGGTCAAAAATTAGAAAGGAGGGTTTTGTGAAGCTTATGGCATTTTCAAATTTTTGCAACTTAGAACAACGTGTTTATGGATTTTGTTATAGATTTACCTAGAATAGTTGTTGGTCAAACTTCATCCCTAGTAGGAGTGTATCAAATGGACAGTTAAAGCTTTGCTACAAGCACACTTTAGGGTTTGTTTTTCCCATATTTCTTATCATAAGATTGCCATTATGTAAGAGCTTTGCCACTAGATTTTGGGCTTGTTTGTGAGAGTTGTTGGACAAAACAAGAAACCCATTTTGGATGAGAATGAGATTACCCGTATTTTTCACTGTTAAGATACCTGAAGAACCATTGATGGGATTCGGCCTATTAGCAACCCAAACAATTGTCTGAATTGAGATATTCTAGTACCAAATGTCCAAGTAACATTTCTGGGAACTACTTGGCCTAGGTTGAAAAAACCAAGTTCAAACTTTCCACCTTTTGACATCAAGGTCTTCCCATCACTCACAAATTGGAGTAGGACAAATATATGAATATTTGAAAATATCTATTACCAAAACTCGAACTGTATTTTATTCAAATATGAACTTCCAAATACAATACAAAGTTTCTAGTTTTATAGATGAGCAGTAGTGCTAAAAATAAGGAAGCTAATTCCTAAATTTTGGCCAAATATAAATGACAAAGGATTCTCCTAATATGTTGCAATAACAACTTATTCTAATTGCATAAATCAAGGAAATACTAATTAACTCAAAAACTAATACTAACAACTTATTCTAATTGTCAAATCCCTCTTTAGTGCATGCTCCCTTCTAATGAGTCCAGGTCTTTCTTTGAACTTCTCAAATAATGATTTCTCCCATGCCTTTGTGAAAATATCAGCCAACTGCTCATTGGTAATTTTAATAATAAATTTCTCCACGTATTTGTGCATAAATCCAATGAGCTTTGATGACTTAAAACTTAAAATTTTTTATCTCAAATTGTTTATATATTAATATTAAATTATTATAATAAAAGCAAAAAGCTCTACTTATAAAATTAAAACAATCTATATAAATAATAAGTGACAAGGATGACATAATTTTCAATTATCACAAAGATTGTTCAATAAAATTATCATGATATTTTATAAGTGAGCATATTACCAATAAATATGCAATATAAAATTTAATCCAAGCTTTTGGATTAATTTGGTATAACATAATTAAAATAATGCACAATTACATCATTCACAAATATTTATTTTAAAAGTATTATAATCCAAATTTTGTTCAATTAAGATACATGATTAGATAAAATACTTTGTATATATTTATCACAAAATTAAAAATGATAAATTACTTGTCTAGACTTTGAGGGTATAATAGTGAAAAAAATGTATATTGAAAAGTTAATTATACCAATTTAGATTTATTCACAAATGACATAAAGTAATATACAATCCACTAAATACATTTATTTAATTTAAAATAAATAAGCTTTGATCCATGTGATAAACAAAAAAATAAAAAAAATCCAACAAATTTAATTTTGTGACTAACACTAATCATTCCACATAGTATTTAGAAGCTTTTTGTAAAAAAAAAAACATTTATTTTAATTTGGATCCAAATAATGAAAAAATAGTGAAAGTGTGATATAGAAAATATATCAAATTATGTCAAATAATTTGATAAATACTCCCAAAATATTTAATAATATTTTATATCCATGATATAATATACTATAACAATATTGTATTATTTCAAATTTCCATCTAAATTGTGTAACATTTTAATGATACATATTTCACACATATATTAAAATTAATATCTTTTAAAATAATATATAATTTATAATAATTAATTAATAGTAATTCATAAAATTAATTAATTAATTAATTAATCTAACAAAATTAACCATTATGGAATTCCTGTCGGAAATACAACACCTCCACTATTCCATCGTTCCAACACGGGACACTTGACCAAACCCACAATATCTAAACCAAGCTCAGAATCTTGTCACCCCAATCCACAAATCAAACCAACTGCCAAGCACCAAAACAATATATCCTAAATTCGTAGGTTCAATTCATACTCGATGCACGCCAATGAGACCCTCCCTCCAATAAGTCTATCGAATTTTTGTTCAAGAATGAAATCTTATTGGAACTGTCAAGTTCATCCTTCGAAATCATATCACATCCCGGATATGATGAAATAGAATGAATTGAAACGGTATTTTGTAAGTAAATAATTATCTTGAATAAATTTACTATTTCTTTATTTTGCACCACATAACCCACACATCAACTACAATCAAGCCATATGCTTGCCACACACACCAAACATGATCTAAAACACATTTCATTTAATTTAAAATATGTCGTCGTATTTTTTTGAAAATTAGTTATTAAATAATCGATCTAAAAATTTGTTGTAAAATTCATATTTTGTCCTTCTGTTTGCATTATTATAAACTAATAATAGTGTGGTACTGTAAGTAAAAAGATGTATGTCTTTTTGGTTAACTTACATATTTTTAATGTCTTTCTAGGGATATATCTTAAGATTTTTAGAGCCATTTCATAAGCATTTATCGTTATAGTAATCTGTATTTTTCCAAATTTCATGTTCAAGACATTTAGATGTTATTGTTATCTGATTTTGCCTGGTAATTGGTGTATTAGGGATATCTCAAAATTAAAGATACGTGAAAGGGCCGAGGAGCAATAAAAATAAATAATAAAACTCATATTTGTATATTCATGTATATAAAATACAAATTAATCACAATTGATGATTTTAATAATATTCAAATAAATTAATAAATAGTTTTTATTTGAAAAATTAAATAACAATCATTCAAGTTTTCTTTTTAGTCTTATTTTGATGGTAAATATTCTCCCAACTCTAGAAAAATCCATTTAAGTTTTTATTTCATGTTTAGTTTTCTTGAAATATTAACCGAACACAATCATTTTATGTTCTCATATTTAAGAATAAATTAATTTGAAGGAAAATGGTATTTTCTTTTATTTATCATAGAGATGAATTAGAAAAAAGAGCAGAACAGATTGTTTGGTTTTGTTTGTATTTTAAAAATATAGACGTGTGGAGAAATATAATTGATGCGAAAAGTTTAGTTTGATTGATGTTGAATTTTTAAAGACAAATACTCAAATTAGTCTCTAAGAATAATGACACTTGTGGACAAATAACCTTATTTCTTAATGTTGTTAAAGTTTCGATCTTCATGAACAAAAATATTTGCCTTTTGGAAATATTAACTTTTTAAATGAATATCAATATATTAAGAATTAGTTTTTAGCTCTTGGTTGAGAGAAATATTGGGTCCACTCAAAAATAAGAAAAATAAATTAATTAATTATTTAGTCTCTATTAATATGTCAACTTTCTATTTTAGTCTTTGTATCTAAAAACTCTACGGTTTATTTACTCTAGGTATAATTTTTTTGTTTTAATCTTTATCTTTAGTATTTTAACAAATTTTTAGGTATATATGGTGACTAAAAATGAAAGGATAAGACTAAATGATTAATTAATAAAAATATTTAATCTCCTAATATTATAAATATGAAATATTAATTTTAGTCTTTATAATTAAAATTAATGATGAACAGTTTAAGATGTCTTTATTTATAATATTAAGAAATCATTTAATAGTGTTTAATAATTAAATTAGGTCCAAAGAATGAATTGAATGTTTATTCAAAATTTTATAACTTCAATTGGCGACTTGGCCAAATGAAGTTATTTTTTTTTTGTCAGACTTTTTCATTATGCATATAAGTTATGTTACCCACCTCTAACATCTCTTTCATATATGTAATATCAACTACAACTATACTACTATATACCAATTGGAAGTCATAGTTGGCTGATGTGACAACTCTGAATGAATGGCATCATACCTCTTTGATATAATTATTTAGTAATTTTCTTGAAAATAGAAAATATATCTTGAAAATAATGTATTTTATATCTTGAAAATAGAAAATATATTTAATATTTATTATATAAATGAAACAGGAAGATGAGTACAAGGATAATGAAGAAAAATTTAGAATTATTCATAACTATCTTTTTTTAAATTTTATTATTTTCTCTTTCCATCAACAAACCAATTAATTTCTCAGAAATTGATGCCTCCACAATTTGTTCACTATCCGCTGGTCTTCCCTTGTCAGGCATTAGTTAAAGACATCATTATCAACCGGATTATAATTAAAGACATTTGATCGTCATGTTTTGTTACTCCCTATTACAAGCATTGAAGACATTGTTGTATCTGCCTGTAATGGTTAAGTTGGGAGTGCATTCCCTTTCTCTTCATTTTCATATCACCCTCTCCTTGTCTCTCTGTCTTTCCTCTTCCAGATCTACACTCCATCGCCAAGTCCAACAGTATTTATTTCACCAACGAGATGCACAAAATTAAGTCTATCTCACCCTCGCCTTTTATTTCTTAATATTTGATTTCATGTAAATTTATTTAAATTAATTCTGTAGTGTTGATTTACTCCATAATTTTACTATACATCTTTGGTATAGACTTTTCATATTCTTTACTTTAAACTACAATTTAGTTATATAGAGATACAATTAAAAGTAAATAGGTGACATGTAGAAGGTTGGAAAAAAGTTGGTCATACTATACACAATTATTTTATGATTCTACCAATTAATTGTAATACAATTGTCGTCTATTAATTTATGTCAATATATTAAATTGATAAAATAATTTAACAGATAGAATAAAGCCAAAATAGATTTGCATTTAATTTCAAATTAGGAGTTTCAAATACAAATTATGCAATAACCCTTAAAGGGGAATTTAGCCACTTATGCTTATATGATCATGATGCAAGTAAACAAAGAAAATATAGAGAAAAAGAAGAAAGAAGAACTCGTGGATATTGAAGATCTTGCTCCTTCACTTTATCCTATGCGCCTTAGTCTAGTTAAACAACATTGAAGTGAAATATAAGGGGAGAGAGCAAGGTCAGTCCTAAGGGGGTTAGGGGGGTGACTGACCATGGCCCAAGTCTAGCAAGAACCCAAAAAATTAAAAAATAATTATATTATTATGTAATAATTTTTTATGTTAATTTTATAAATAGTAAAAACTATTATCTTCAATCTCATGTTTTCTTTTCTTTTTTAAATTAGAATGTGAAATGTGATTATAAAATCTATTTTCATGTTATAAATTAAAATACTTAACTTAGATATTGAAGCTCTCATTCTTCTTGTTCTCAATTGAAAATTTTTAATATTCTTTCTCTTCTCTTTGGAATGTGCACTTCTCATACCTTCACAATTAGTAAAAAAATATCTTTTTCAATCATATATATATATTATCGTAACCTGTACCCCGACAGGACGGAGAAGACTTTTGTTTTGGAATTCGAGTCCCTTTCGAGGAAGTAACAAGGAATATGGAGTTACTACTTACATTTTTATGGAAAACGTCATGTTTTCGTTCAAAATGCCATTAGTTGAGTGTCCAATAAGAGGTTTAGATTTTGAAACTTAACTCTCATTGAATTTTTGGTTCACTTTACTTACTTCTCTCAAGTGTTTAAGGATTTAAAATTTGAACACTTACTTTCCCTGTGAAAGCTCATTACTTATAAACGTGTTAATAAATCAAATCTTTTGCAAATAGATTTTTCAAGCATGGAAAAATCTGGGTCTTTATAGGTTGTAATGGGTCATAGGTTCTTGTGTCACGTCGAATAAAAGAAAATAAAGAAGTGTTTTACCTAAAGTCTTATCTTTTACCTTTTTCTCCGAGTCACCATCAAGAACTTTTTTCTTAATGACTAATATTCTTCATCTCTTCATTTTTTTTTTATCATTCCTCCTTAATTACTCCCTCTTTTAGAGTCTACTTTTTTAACTCCAAACTTTATTTATAAGATTTGTGTGTTATAGTTCCTTTTACTTTGAATTCCAAACTTTATATTGGTGAGACTTTTTGTTTCTCATCAATTTTTTTTTTACTACATGAGGGAGATGAGAATTATTTTTGGATGAGGAAGAGATTAAGAATTGTTGTCATAACTTATTATTCTTCATATGAAACTCTTTTAAAGGTATTTCAATTGTGTATGGATTTCAATGAAAATTTCTTGTATACGCTAAAAGGTGATAGCTAATGGTAATATTGACACAAGATCCTCAAGGCCAAAAAAGAAATTCTTAATAACCTCACTCTATATTATATGCAAGGGAAACATATTTGCTAAGTTATGTATTTCAAAACAAATCCTAGAATGAGTCAACACAGGAGGACACTTAAAAAAGAACTATAGTGTTTTAATGTGTCCCCTTTTCAAGTCCAAATCGTGAAGACATGTGACAAGCTTAAAGCTAATTCTTAGCTCTTAGAAGATAATCTATAAGATTCCCTAAGCAGCAAGATAAATTCACTCCCTCTTACTTTGTAAATGAAAACAGTAGAGAAGCAGCTTTAAAGTTCCTCTTAACATTACTTTAAAGCTTCTTTCAAGGATTTTTTTCTTCTACTCTCTTGTTTGAAATTGACTCTGTGTCAAAATGATCAGACATATAAGGTTCGCATCAGTTTTACTTTAACATGCAAAATACACTTTCTGACTAAAGTACAAAAGAGTATTTTCTTTATTTAATTAATAAAACCCAAATTTAAAACCCTCATATTTTCTCAAATAACTTTAGTTAATTTAATGATTTCATTCCAACACTTACTAATAATAATGAATATAAAACATCAAGTAATAATAAATAAATAAAAACCAGGATGCTACACTAACCGAGATTATTTACCTAAAGTTTATATCAGCCAATCAATTTGAGTTTCATCTTTGTGCAACTTTAATGGATAAAGATGATTTTGAAAGTTCCACGGTACTCTTGCTTTATGAAGGAGTAATTGGATAGTTGATGTTAATCCTGAGTCAATTGTACTGAGATTACCTCTATGTGTATCCTTAGATGTGGTCTGTCATTGATTTTGGGGGCTTTTATGTAGGATTTTGACGAGGCATGTGGTTGGTTATGCATGTTTCTGTAAAACATTGTTGTTTATTTGAAGAACTTGTTACATCTTGTATTGGTTCTGTCTTCCTTTTCTCAATACATATTTGTTTATAAAAAAGAAAAAATCTTTTCTAAATGCATCTACTGCTGGTTGCCAAGTGGAGGTACTTTTAGGATTAGCCCCAATAGGCAACCCCAAGTAATTAAATGGAATGGAGCCCAGTTTGCAAAATTTAAATTTAGAGCCACTAGAAAATCTAAATGAACATTAACACCATACAACTGACTGTTTAAAAAATTATTCTTCAATCCAGAAACCAATTCAAAACTTTATAAAACTGATTTAATAGTTGAAAGATTTTCAATAGACACCTTTCCAGTAAGAAGAGTGTCATCCACATATTGTAAATGAGAAACTGAGCAATTATTTCTAAGTAGAACCTTTAAACCAAGTTCAGTTTCCTTTCTCATTAATCCACTCAACCCTTCGGCCACAATAAGAAGTAGGAAGGGGCCAAGGGATCACCTACCTAAGCCCTGTACCTAACGGTAATTCCTCATTGGGACTATTGTTAACAAGAGCAGAAATGGATCCCACACTTATACAACCTTTTATCCAATTCATCCTTAGCACAAAAACCCATTCTACCCAATATAAAAAGAAGGAAGCTTCAGTTCATAGAATTTTATGTGTTTTTTTTTTTTTCAAAATCAAATTTAAATGTGACACAAGTAGACCCTTGCTTCTTGGCCAAATTCACTATCTCATTAACCACAAGGATACCATCGATAATTTTTCTATTAGAAATAAAACAAGTTCGACATTGTGAAAATAATGGGACTAATAACTGATCTAAGTTTCAGATCATGTAATTTGAATATGATTTTATAAATATAGCCTATAAGAGAAGTAAGCCTATTGTCCCCAATTGGGAATAAAACATAACTAGAAAGGTATATGTTTTGGCAACACCGTGTTGGTGTAAAACTTGTCAACTAAATCATGAACATCAAATTTGATGAAGTTCCAAAAATGCTTAATGAACCCGAGTTGAACCCATCCGGGCCCACACTTTTACTTTTTTCACAACTTCACACTGCCACCTTTATTTTCTCTAGGGAGAAGGCAACAACCAACTTAGAGTTATCTTCACAAGAGAGTTGCGAGAAGGGAATTCCACCCAATGTGGAATGGTCATCAACATGCTCAGTAAACAGATTGACCGCAATTTTTATCTCAGCAAATGAAATTAATCTTTCTTATGATCATGGTTAAGGCATCGGTGCAACATGCAATTTTGAATCTAGTTTGATAGAATTTTTAGAAACTAACAATATTTTCGAAGAAAGAGGGATTTTATTTATGTCATAGGTTCGATACAAAAGATCAAATTCTAAAGACATTTCTATTTCTTCCACACATATAGTTGAGATTGGAGAGCAGAGACTTTTCTATTTTACGTACCATTTCTGTATTTCTATCTTGCCTCCAACATTGACTTAGACATTTCATTGAGGGAATACACATCAAAATTTCTTGGAGAAGAATCTATAGTTGGATGATCGTTTCCTGTGTAGAACCCAGGTTGACTTGGTTGCGGCAATAACTTTTCACCATTTAACATTAAAACAACTGATAACATGTTTGGTCTATCATTTGGTTCTTGTTGTACGCATAACAAACCAATATGAATATATCTTAATATTTCAGATGGATCAACTAAATTGTTCACTAAGTCATCCAGAAGTTCGAGTGGCCTTTTCTCAATCCATAGTCTCCATGCCTGAAAATCAAATGAACGCAACAAATCAGTTGAGTTCATTTTCCATATTAAAAATTACTAAACAAGCTAGGCTCATTGTTTTATGGACCAAAGTGATATTATTCACATACAACTTGCCAATTTTTAAACCTACATGCCCAAGAAGATTTAAGTGATGGTGTGGGTCGCAAAATCCTCTGATCTTCCTCCCACTAATGATCTCTAGCACGATCACACCAAAGCTAAAGACATCAGATTTGACAGAAAAATATCCATGTACTGCATATTCAGGAGGCATATAACCACTGCATAACAAAACAAAAGTCCACAATGAGAAGGTAAAAGCGACTATGGAAGGGGAAAGAAAAAAGTAAAGAAAAACTTACTATGTTCCCATTATTCTATTTGTATTTGCTTCATCTTGATCTAGTCCAAATGTCCTAGCCATACCAAAATCTGATATTTTTGGGTTCATATTACTATCAAGAAGAATATTACTAGTTTTAAGATCTCTATGAATGATTTTTAGTCTAGAGTCTTGATGAAGATAGAGAAGCCCTCTAGCAATTCCACCAATAATCTCAAATCTTTGAGCCCAACCTAATAATTTACGTCTTGTTGAATCTGTCAAAGTTCACTTCTAAGTTAGTGTGACAACTATTTGATAGAAATAAAAAAATTGTAAGAATTAAATTGTGACAAAGATCCAACCAAAAATAAAGTAGTCCAAACTTGTGTTGGGCATGAATTCATAAATCAACAACTTTTCATCTTCATGAATAGAACACCCAAGAAGCTTTACAAGATTGCGGTGTTGAAGTTTTGCAATCAACATGACTTCATTTATGAACTCGTCCAAACCTTGCCCAGAAGAATTAGAAAGCCTCTTAACTGCAATCTCTTGCCCATCTAGTAGTGTGCCCTGACAATAGTTTTGGAAACATTGAAATTATTTTGATGAGAAGATGAGTGCCTCGGTTAAATTTAATTTCCATACCTTATAAACTGGTCCAAAGCCACCTTGTCCCAATTTGTTGCTTTCTGAAAAGTGATTTGTTGCTTTGGAGATGGATGAAAAATTAAATGTTGGTAAATCAATGTCATCAATGTCATCATCCTTTCTCTTGTTCTTCGAGGAATTTGTTTCTGCAACGCACAAGTGCAAACAAAAATTATAAATGGAAGAGAATTTTCTGTAATTTTTAACAAGAACAAGAATTAATTCAGACATGACGATTAGTTACTTAAACATTTCATTAATGACCTACTTAAAGTAAAATATAGCAGAGTGTCATATTTAATTATCATGAATTTACGTGACTGCTTGGGTTTCTTCCTCCTACTACAAATTAAATATCTATCCAAATAATAGCAATAATGATGGTTGCGCAATATAGGAGCCTAAGGTTCTGGTACCATGCAAGTGAAACTAGAATGATAAAAACTACATTTGTTCTATATTGGTTCCAAACGTCAGTATATTGAAAATTTATAATATGATACACGGAGATTAAAAATGGAAATACAATCAATCCTAATGAAGTGAACAATTGTCTAATTTACTTACTTACAACTTAACGAAGTTATATATACAAAACTGCAGCCACGTGTTTAGTAAAACTGTGAGTAAACAATTACTTACCTTCATTGTTTCTCCTGATTTTGTATATAAAATAAAAGCTTATGGAAAGAACCCCGCAAATTGCAGCAATGGTGGAAGCAACTATAGTCAGTGTGTTCTTCTTGTGCTTTTTCACAGGTCCTATAAAAGAAAAAAACAAAGCTAATGTTAGAGGGATCTTGAGTTTTCAAATTTACAATTGAAATTAGATAATTGAAGTTGCAATTGAAAAGGGAAGATCAAAGTTGATTGTGCTTACCTAACTCTGAAGCAGGCATCCTGATATATAGATATTGCTTTCCAGTTTGAAATTGTTTCAAGTCAATGAGATCTCCAAACCACATGGCACAACCGCTACCTGCACCTCTTATGTCTGTATTAGTATAGGCCATACAAGAACAATTATTCAAGCACTTCGCTCTGCATTCTTCTAGACCAATGGTCTCATCCAACCAAGTATGTGTAGTATCTGGAAGTTTGAGGTTTTCATATTTGAGAAATCCATCTTTCTCTTTATCGTTGCAACTTAACGGTGTATTGCGGACACATCCTTCACTCCAGTCAGATGAAGCCCATGCTTGTGGTGACTTTGGTCTAAACCCTTTTAAGCATTGACACACTTGTGTCTGTGTAACCACGCAATTCCCATACGCTCCGCAGAGACTGTAAGTGTCACAAAAGTCTTTTGGAAGTGACTTGTATATTATCCAATGTTTATCATCCTCCACCCATACATAGCGAATACCTGTACCTGTTTGGTTTATTACAACTCTAGAGATGACAAAATTATTTGCCAGGCTATAGGTATAGTAAATCTCATCCTTATTGCTGACATAATTGAAGTCATAAATGGAGTTATTCTGTAGATCTGGTACTCCACTAAAATATAGGCCATTCCAAGGTCCATACCGAAACAACTTTTGTGCTCCCTTCATTGTATAAATATCAGGATAGTTATAGCGTAGTACGACCCGATTAACGCCTCCTGGGGATGGATCATCTGGACTCTTCCAAGATGTTAGTTTCCGTTCCAGACCAGTTCGGAGGTCCCATCCCAACTTCATCCCTACCAAGAGTGTATCAGATGGATAGTCAAAGCTTTGCCACAAGTATGCTTCTGGGTCTGTTTCTCCCTCATTTCTTATCACAAGATTGCCATTGTCCAAGAGCTCTGCCATTGGATTCTGTGTTTGTTTCTGAGAGTTGTTGCTGTACCAAACAAGTGACCCATTTTGACTGAGAACAAGATTGCCTGTGCTGTTCACTGTTAATATGCCTGTGGAATCATTGATGGGGTTGACCCTATTAGCAACCCAAACAACTGTCTGAATTGGGATATTCTTGTACCAAATACCCAGGTATCGTTTCTGAGAACTACCTGGACTGAAAAACCCAAGTTCAAAATTTCCACCTGTTGACACCAAGGTCTCCCCATCACTAATTGACTGGAGCATGTTGATAGAATCATTTGCTACGGAAAGTTTGAGAGAGGGAACAAGTATGCATGCAAATATAATCATGAAAGTAAAAATGCCCATTGAATCACAGCTTTTGTGGTAGGTACTCCGTTATTTGGATGATTAAACACGAAAATGGGAAATTCAGTATAAGCTGAGAGTGCCTGACGTATGCTTTGGTTCTTCATTCTAACTTGAATACCAAGTCAACCATGTAACCCTCCACAATCCTGTAGCTTGTCTCTATCTTTCTTATTCATATGGTCGCGTGAGAATCTTTTAGTCGGAACCGGGTCATACCGCCTCATAGATTCTCTATATCAATACATTTTTGCCTATAATGAAAAAATAGCACCTACCACTATTTGTCGGGTGTGAATTTGTCATTTATATTCCCAATTGATTCTCATCGATGGTTCCATTTATTAGAATTTAATTGTTTTATTTTTTTTTACATTTTAGTCTTTGTCAACGTCTCGTTTCTCTGTTTCCTTCTTTACATTTTCCTCATCAACACCTCTTTCTTTTAAATCCTCTTACATCTACTAATTCTCATTAAACTTAAGTCAGAGAATCTCAAGGGTGTAGAGTTCAAGCGTGCTTTTGTGACAAGATGAAATAGCTTGCGAGTAGCAATTTATGTTTGTTTTCCTTGCTATTGTAGACTTATTGCATAAAAGCTTGAAGATATATGATGTATAAAAAATCCTTACTACATTGTTTTAATTTTATTGGGTCAAAGGTTTGAGTATTCGTGCCACTGTTATATGAACAATTTATTATTATTTTTTTTTGTCTTTGTTGTTAGTTGCCACATAACTCTAAGTTTTAAGTTTTCTTACACTACTACAAAATTGAAACTAGTATCGTAAAATTGGAAGGATTTTTCTAAGAATGGTTAAATTGTCAAAAATTTGAAAACAAAAATACTTTTGCTACACACTTTTGTTAGAGATTTTTGCGACAGAGCCCATGCCCTCTACTTTTTTCTTATCTTGTATTTTTCTTTGTCTTTCATTCTCTTCTCCCTTCTTTCTCTCCTTTTCTCTTGTTATTTCTCATTGATTTAGAAAATAAATTAAATAATAATTTTCATATTTCCAAGTATTTGATTAACAAGATTAAAATGATGTAGCAACTCATTATCATTACAAGGAGAGTCCACACAAATTGTTTTTTATAGGCTATTTTGTATTGTCTAAGATATGTATCTAAACTCTACAACATCAAGACTCACTAATGTAAGATTAATGAGAATTAGTTGATGTAAGATTTAAGAAAAGGTAGAATCCACAAAATAAAATGAGGAGAAAACTGTTGATAAAGAAAAAGAAGAGAAGGAAACTGAAAAGAGAGAAGGGAAAGAGGAGAAAGAAGAGATGAAAAAAGTGTTGATAGAGACTAATACATAAAAAGAAAAATTGTTTTTATAGAAGCAAAATATAAATATTGTGTACGTATCTCATGATCAAAACGTAAAAACTACAAAGATGGACTAAAATGTAAAGCACAAACCGGTTAACACCACACTGGTACCATGTCAACACCACCTAACACCACACTGGTACCATGTCAACACCACCTCATTGGACAGTTAACAATGTCTAATGGTATTTAATTAAAATAAAAATAAAAACATAAAAGATTGTGCTCATGTATTGACTTAAACAAGTGGTTTCTAGATATAGAAACTAAAACATATAAATTATGCAGGTGTAAGGACCAAATAGTAATTGAATCTAATGTGTTTATCAATGTATTAATAATATTTTATTTTTATTATAGTTACTTGAATAAAACTTTATATCTATTAGAAAATAAAATTTGTATTTGCATTATTATAAACTAATAGTGTGTAAGTAAAAAAATGCATGCCTTTTTTGTTAACTTACATATTTTTAAGACTTCTAGGTCCATTTGTTAAGCATTTAACGTAACCGTAATGTGTACAATTTTAAATTTAATTTTCAAATATATTAGAGATAACTCAAAATTGAAGACATGTGAAAGGGCCGAGGAGTAATAAAAAAGTAAATGATAAACTGATATTTGTATTCATGTATATAAATACAAATTAATCACAATTCACGAGTTCAATAATATTCAAATAAATTAATAAAATAATTTTATTTGAAAAATTAAGTAACAATCATTCAAGTTTTCTTTTTAGTCTTATTTTGATGGTAAATATGCTCACAATGCTAGAAAAATCCATTTAACATTTTATTTCATTTTTAATTTTCTTGAAATATTGAGAGAAGCAACCATTTGACTTTCTCGTTTAAGAGTAAATTAATTTGAAGGAAAATGATATTTCTTTTAGTTATCATAGAGATTTAGATAAAAAGAAAGATAAGATTATTTAGTTTTTCCTTATATTGTTTTAAGTTTAGATAGGATTGTTTAGTTTTTACTTATATTATTTAAATTTAGATGTGAATTTTAATGTTTAATTGAAGTTGATTTTTTTAAAATAAATACTCAACTTAGTCTCTAGAAACAAGAAACAAGAGATTGGTCCTTAACTCTATGGTGGGATATCTTGGGGTAATCTCGAAAACAAGAAAACTTTAAATATTAAAAAAATAAGTTTAATTAATCATTTGGTTCTTATAACTGTATCAATTATTTATTTTAACCTCTATACTTAAAAATTCTACATTTTAGTCATTATACTAATATTTTTTATGTTTTAATAATCATTATTATTAATTTGTTTTTTGCAACATTTTAGGTATAGGAGCTAAAACGAAAGATTAATGTAAGTATAAGAATTAAATAATTAATTAAAAAAATGTTTAATCTCTTAAGATTATATATAAATATAAAGTATTAATTTCATTCCTTACATTTAAAATATGGAAAGTTTAAAATGTGTTGTATTTATAATTTATAATTTTAAGAAACCATTTACTAGTTTTTAATAATTAAATTGGTCAACAGAATGAATTGAAAATTTGTTCAAAATTTGATGCAAAATGACAAATATAGTAGACTTGATCGATGATGTTATCTTTTACCCGATTCGTGAGACATAAATTCGCCACTTGGCCAATTGTAAGACTTTGTTATGCACATGTTACTCACCTCTAACATCTCTTTCATAGTCAAGTAACATTTGGGGTAACAATTCATTTGACTCCGGAATCTGTGCTATATGTGAATTCGTAGTCTTAGTCGTCCTATGCCAATTGGAAGTGATGGCTGCGTCACGACTCAAATGAAACCAAATAAAAGGTTGATTCAATTCATAAACATGAGTCTTATATCTCAAAAAGGACGTTCGAGTTCTTCTTTTAGATGGTAGATAATATATAAATATTTTTATAAATGTTTGTTCTGCCAATAAATTTTTCCGTCAACTCTCCGAATCTTTACACTGTGTAGATAACATTTTTTTATATTTTTAAATGCTACTAAAAGTGATATGTGATATGCAATGATTACTAATTTTTTTTAACCATTCTATTAATTGCAACCTCATTGATAACAATTTTGTCTTTAATGTCTTGCAGTGTGACAGTATTTATTTAAGTTTTTAATTTAATCATTTGCCTCAATTGCCTTTCATCTCCTTGACGGTGGCACTTTGAAAAGTATTCCCAGCTGAGCCTCCAATGAAACTATTACAAAATAGGCATATATATGTCTGAAAGTCATCTTTGTTTAATAGAATAGCAATAGTTTAACGCCACCAGGGTTCTAGAAATGTCCACTTTACATGACTTTTGACTTTTATAGAGGAATTAGTCGGTTGGAAATACTACCTTGGACCACTAAATGTTGGTTGAGAGAATTCATTCTTAAGAATTATGTATAAATCCGCAAGTTGTGCAGGTAGCTAATATTTTAGAAAAGAATAAACCACTGTCTAATTTTGTCCGAAAATTTTATAGCATTGTGACATTATTTTTAAAATTAATTATTTTAAATAAAGTCTTTTATCGAATTTGGGTCACACCAACACGACAAAAATATTTTTAAAATAGAAGAATCACCATAAATATTTATTAAAAATATAATGGAAAAATCTTTTAAAATAAAATTATAAGTTGAATAGAATTTTGGGTGTGGAGGAAGATATTAACAATTTAGAGTGCCTATTAAAAATTATTTATAACTTTTAAAATATTTATTTCACCCTAATATAATTGAAAAATAAAAATATGAAAATGATTTATTTATGTTAGTTAACACATGTATTTACTTTATTTTAATAAATATCATTTTATTATTATTATTATAAAAAGATGATTAATATATTATTTTTCATCTTTTTAACTCAACAGGATTTTGATTTGTTCTTATTATCTCTTAGTATAATAGAAAATTAAATTTATATAATATTTAGGTAGAAAATATTTGTATGTTGAAGTTTTTAAGTTTAATTATAATTATAAATTTTTTATTGAATTTTAAGATTTATGAACGATTATAGCTCATATTCCTATAGTATAAGATTGATAGAGGTGTATATCCTATTCAATTTATTAGAGTGTTTTTAACATTGATTTAATAGTTTTATTTATATCCTTATGGTAATTTAATTTGTTTAATGTTTTTATTTTAAAGATGAGTTTACATACATTAAATTGTCCCAACTCGTGTCCCTGAACCTTGAAATCAAGGAGACATCATATCTAATTAATCTCTTTTCAATTAAATATTATTATAATTATATTAAATTATAAATTTGATTTGATTTTATTCATCATCATCATTTTATTATTATTTATTTATATTTGGAGAAGTATGCTAAGACAACAAGTTCTTACCAGTTGCGTCCTTTACACTAATCCGAAAAACCTTTTTTTAGATCACTTTCATAATCAAAGTAAAATTAGGTGATGGAAAAAGTTTAGTTACTTCCAGAGATGTAAAAAAGTTCACTTTTTTTTTTATCTTAGTTACTTCTAGGAGTGATGTAAAAATTGGGACTTTTATATCGGTTGTTGTTGATCTTAATCGATGTAAAAGTTACACTTATACATCAGTTGGGAGTACAACAATCCATATAGAAAATTGATTTTTTATCTTGGTTAATTATGAATATAACCGATATAAAAAATTGATTTTTTTAAATATGTTTTGTTTTTTTTTACATGCATTCTTGTAAAATTGACCTAAAGCCACGTAATTACAAGGTCGAAAATAATCTAGTAGAAAACAATCTATATTGAAAATAAGAATTCATAACAAATGTAAATTATTAATGTTTTCTAAACTCAAAATTACACTAAATAAATAAAATGTTCTAAATTATATTAAGTATTTTATCTAAATTATTTTAAAGAATTGCTAATGTGTAGGAAGAACTTTGTCCAATACAGCCTAATGTCATCAATTTCTTCATCAAGGAATGATGTTACATTATCATTTAATACATGATATTTCAAATAAGAAGAATTAAAACAATAGGTCATGACCTAAATAAGAAAACATTATTCATCTTTGGTGAAGGTGTGATATTATCTCTAGCCATAAATCCATAAATTAGTAATAGTTACAGAGATAATGCTGAGAAAATGTTTCATCACATAATACTCACATTCATAATTTTCAAGTTGTCTTTGATCTACAAATAAAGAAGAATTTAAATAACTAAATATTAAAGTTAGTAAGTATTATAAATTATAATTTAACTACGATTTTTAAACTACTTACATAAGACCAATCAGACGTGGTTTCTTTATTTGAGACCAATGCTTACCCACTGTCTTGTCTTACAGAATAGTTGAAAAGCATTGTCATCTAACAATAATCAATGAACCTTTTTTTTCCAAAAAGTTAAAAATTATAATAAAAAACATAAAACATATATTATAAGTAAATATTACTTGTCCAATATTTTGTGTATCTCTTTGTTTAAGTTATGTTCCAATGAAAAAAAAAATAATAACAATATCTTGTGGCTAAAAAATAAACAATTATCAATGAGAGGTGCATTAAGAAATAATTAGTCACATCAAGTTTTATAAAGTATTTATATTTAAAGCTCTTATAAGGTATTTATAAAGTATAAATATTTTGTGAATTTTGATTTTAGCTGTTATAAAGTATTTATATTTAAAACTCCTATATTGATCAAATTGCTATAACTTGGGCTCCAAAAAATTTAAGTATAAAAAAATGTTACATCCAATTAATTCCTTTTTTATTAAAAAATATTTTTATTTTGATTAACCTAAGTGGTAAAAGCTTCGTCCTAATTATTTTATTGTATTTCTCAAATATAAATTTTACAATGACTTATTTGACTAGTAAAAAGGGAACATCATAAAGAATATTTTGAATTTTTATTATGTTGACGTTGATTCAATTTTTTGCTTTATTAGCTTGTTTCTTTTTAGTACTTTCTGCATATATAGAATATAATGCAAAAACAGATTTAAATTAATATATAACATAAAAAATAACAATAGAAAAAGAATAAAAAGACAATGAACTAAACATCCTAAGACTCACGGGAACTTGGCGCAAAATACAGCAAATCGACATTCCACATTTCATATCGTCCATGCAAGCATAACCATGACAAAATATAAAGTAAAAAAAAGGTATAGGAAGTATAAGACTTGCTTGATTAAAAAATGAAAAGAAACACTGCATACGCATAGGTGTTGGAGTACATGTCAAGACGTCATTTAACCAAACGAAAAAGAAATAAAAAGAAGGCATGAACATCATATTTACAGTAGCAAGCCTATCATATATTCAGTAACTACGATAAAAAGAAACCAAATTGCTCTACCGCTATTGAAGCCACTAGCAGCAAAACGCATGTGACCTAACAAACATAAAAATAAAGGTAGAGATAAAAGGAGTACTGTCATCGAGTTCCTCTTGGTGGCACAGAACTCTGAAGATGAAAAACTGCATCAGAACATGGCGTGATGCCTTTGAAAGGGATCCAATGTTGCATACGCCTTTGAAAGGGATCCAATGTTGAATATGCATTGGTGGTTTAGGAATGGGCTGTTGGAAAACTAGAGAAAAATACTTTATTTCTAGTGTGCATAAGTTACATATGTTGATATCCTATTTATAATAAATAGAGTAACTTATAACATTAACGCACTAAATAACCATAAAAAAACAGTAATGCCTCCTAACCCAAAATAACTCCTTAATGTAGAGTAATTGTCCATAATTACTCTTTTACCACCATTTATTTTCTAATTATTATTTCTAATATCCCTTCTTAATTAGAAAATTCTGTCCACCAAGTCTTGCTCTCAATCTTCTAAAATCTTCAACATTATCCTCCTCTTCATCATCATCATCCTCTAGTTCTCCAAATTCATCCGCTTGAATTGCCTCCCCAGTAAACCATGACACAACATGGGGAATAATCTTGTCTCTTATTATTGACCCAATGTCATAGTCTTGTTCCATCTGATTCTGAAGTTCCTGAGCCGCATCTTCAAAAATGTCTTCATCATCTTCTGGAACTTGTGGTGGATTGAAGAAATTGAAGAAACTTTCATAATTTTCAGTTTTGGTAATTGGTTTAGCATTCTTTGAACCCTTCTTAGGCTTTTTCTTAAGAATCTTCTGTGTCAAGCATTTTCCTGTGTGCCATTGAATTTCAGTCCCAATTGCTTTCTCTAATATTGACTCATCCTCATCAATCATATGATATGTTTTTGTCAAGTCAGTATTGGTAAAATAAGGATTGTAATCAAAGAAAAAATCAAGCTTGAATCCCTTTCCTTAGTGAGAGCATAAACCTTTCTCTCAAGAGTTGCAACTCTCTGATGGTATTCCTTTCATAAAGACTCAACTTCTGCTTCATTGGATTTTCTCTAGAAATCCTCAATCACAGCTTTTAATTGTTCATTTTTATTCATCAATTTTGCAATATCATTAGCTTTAGCCTGAATTTGTCTTGCAGCATCTTGTAATGCAGCTTCCATCATTTTCATCTCCTTTTTCACCCTCTCTAGTTCAAGCATGGAACCTGAGTCAGACATAGTTCTTTCAGAAAAACTTAAACAATCCTCTTTCATGTCAGTTTCAACATCATGGGCAAAGTGGTCCCTTTCTTTTTCTTCTACAGTTGTTTCATTTTCAGGTGAAAACACTTCCATTACCACCTTGGAAGAATCACTAAAGGAAACACTTCCCCTCACTTTCTCTTCAAGCTCCACGAATTTCTCCTTGTAACCACACATGTGATTACTCGCTCCATTGTCAGGATACCATAGGCTCTTATCATCACTATCTTCATTAAGTGCTAGCAATAGTGTTGGCTCTTCATCTTCTTCTTTGTCACCAACAAGATTTTCCTTTTCTTCAACATTGGTTCTACACTCCCAAGAAAAATGACCATATTTATGGTAATTATAACATTCAACATTAGATTTATCATACCTCCTTTTATTTGTTCTACCATAATTGCCTCTACCTCTTTCTCTTCCACGACCTTTGGTGGATTGATCACTACTTTCAGTATTATCAAAGTTGTTGTGATCTCCTTTTCTACCTCGTCCTCCTCTTCCTTGGCTACGTCCACGTCTAGTCCTCTTTGATATTTTTCTCCTCCATTTTCGTTCAAAGAATCTTTGCCATTTAGGACTTGCTCCAAAGGTTCCTTATGTCTTCTCTTGAACCTTTCTTCATATGCTTGAAGTGAACCCATCAATTGGTCCACTGTTATCGATTCTAAATCCTTTGACTCTTCAATTGCACAAACCACAATATCAAATTTTATGGTTAAAGAACGAAATTTTTTTTCTACCACATGAATATTTTCCATATTCTCTCCATACTGCTTCATTTGGTTCACTACTGTCATCACCCTATTGCCAAAATCTGAAATTGATTCAGACTCCTTCATACGCAAGAATTCAAACTCTCCTCGTAGAGTTTGTAGGCACACCTTCTTCACCTTGTCAACACCTTCAAGAGAAGTTTTCAAAATCTCCCAAGCTTCTTTAGAGGTGGATGCATTCGACACCATCTCAAACATAGCTTCATCTAAACTTTGATAGATGAAGGTAAGTGCTTGTTGATCTTTCTTTTTCGTCTTTACTAAAATCTCCTTCTCATGTTGTGATAATATAGTCTCATCTTGTCGGAGAGTATAACCTTTCTCCACAACCTCCCAAGCATCTTGGGAACCTAGCAAGGCTTTCATGCGTCGACACCAATTATTATAATTCTCATTGGTAAGACGAGGGAATTGAAATAAGCTCAAGTTATCACTCGTCATCTCTTAACTCACTTAACTGAATCTCTCAACTCACCATAGCCTAAGCTTTGATACCACTTTGTTGGAAAACTAGAGGAGAAAAATACTTTATTTCTAGTGTGTATCAGTTACATAGGTTGATACCCTATTTATAATAGAGTATAAATAGAGTAACTTATAACATTAACGCACTAAATAACCATAAAAAAACAGTAATGCCTCCTAACCCAAAATAACTCCTTAATGTAGAGTAATTGTCCATAATTAATCTTTTTACCACCATTTATTTTTTAATTATTATTTCTAACATGGGCTTCTCTAAAGCACCGTGACAGGTAAGAGTCATGGATCATATGTAGTTGATGCAGAATCTCTTTCATGCCTATTTGGTGCATCCCGACGTGGTGGAGGCTGCTATGGTGTGATGATGGGAGGGTTGTACGTGTGGCCTTGTGATATGTACATGGAGGGATAAGGTTATAATCAACATGGAGGCCTTAATAGCATGAATTCTATTGTCCTAGAAGGTCCAATGACAAGAGGAAGACTAAAAAAACTCCAAGAAGAAGTGCACCAAGAGTTAAACCTTCTTAAGAGTCGAGGAGGACCTAATAATGACCTATCTTTGTATACATTTTATGAGAGTAACAATGGTGGTCTTATGTGAATTTGTTTTAAACTTTTAAACCATTGTTTTAAAGTGGTATTTTCTTGTAATAAATCTTAGTGGACTTGCATATTGGCTTGGAAGCCCAAGGATAGCATTTTCGACCTTATAGTGACACATTTTTGGGTCACACTTTGTGAGGGCATTTGAATGTTCCGTTTTTAGCTTAATTTTGAGCCTTGTGTCTTATACCTTTAGGTTGGTCTTGAAAATTAGATTAAGCTACCTAATCATGATTAGTTCAGGCGTATATAAGGCATTATTATAATTAACTTAATCATTTTTTGATTGAAAGAAAATTTTGGATTGCACTTTTTAGAAACTTTCTCTCTTTTCTTGTTCTTGATCAAGAACCCTATCTTCATCAAATTTCTAAAATGCTTGGATGAATCTCACTTTTTCTTATCTAATTTCATTGGAATTAGTGGCAAAAACAACATTGCTCTCTTCACCATATCTTTTAATTTCTTCTTTCATTTTACATTCCTATTTTTAGACCCAATTTTTGTGTAATTTTCTGACTAGTTATTTTTTGTGGATCCTTAGGTTTAACACCTTGTTTCAAATTAGGGCTCATGAGGGCAACACAATGATGACCATAATGTTATGGAAAAGAGAGAATGGAGTCACTTTCTCATTTGAAAGAGTCAATATTAGTGTGTGAAAATGGGTCATCGAACAACCTAAAAATATAATTAAATAAAAATAAAAAAAATAAAAATAAAAATAAAAACAAAACTATTTACTAAATTGGTATTCTTTCAGACACCATAGAGGGGTAGGACACATGATAAGTAGGAGGCGTGAGGTTATCTCGCACCTTGTGGGTGTGTGCATTAAAGAAAGTGCAAATTATCTGGCACGAGGTGTGTGTGGGCACATTAAAAGAGGCATAACTTTGTCCCACGCCTTAATATTGAGACCCATTAATGTGCCTAGTGGAGAGAGGAGAAAAATCAATGTACATAGTAGAGAAAGATCAATATACATGGTAGAGAAATGAGAGACATAAACATAAGAGATGAGAAAGGAGAAATGAGAAAGAAATGAGCGTAAAGGAGATAAACTATTGATGGAAAAGAGAGAAATAAATATTAGTTACTAGAGAGGAGAAAAAATCAACTTAATAAAATGAGACGAGGAAGAAATCGTTGATGGACAAAAAATTTAATCACCTTTTTATACAATAAATTTAGTTTAAGGATATCATGTTGTAACACCTCAATTTTTATTATATTTTATTATTAGTTGTAAATATTATATTTTATTAATTATTATTAATAAGTGGTTTAATTGTTTTATAATTAAATAAATAATATTTTAGGAGAAATATATATTGGGTTTTAAATTGAGTTTTAATTAATTAAATTAAGAAAAATAAGCTATTTAAATATAATAAAAGTTTTAGTTTCACATCTGACAATATGAACTTATGCATTACCTTCTTTTCCTATATATAAGGAATGAGATAGCTTAAGTCTCACTTGGGCAATATGAGCTCATGTTTTGTCTTCTCCTATATAAGAAGTTGAATATCAAGTAAAGGAAGGCAAAAAAAAATGCCTCTAAACAAGTTGCGATTGATGCAAAACATTGAGATAGTTTAAGTTTCCTAAAGAGAAGTGAGATTCTTTGTTTGGGTTTTATGTAGGCTATTAACAAGAGCTGCGAGACCCATTTTAGGGATATAAGCTAGAAATCGAAGGAAGGAGAACCTTTAAGCTAGATTAGTGGATAGAAGGAGAACCTTTAATGGGAACTGCAAAGGAACATGTTTTCAATTATTATGCTTCTCCAAGTAAATGTATGAGTGTAGATAGAGGGTTGGCCCTAGATCCAACTTAGTATTTGTGTTTGACTATCTCTGTTAGTCGATGGAGTGTTTAATTATTATTCTTCTTAATTGTTTTCCTGTTGGTTATTATGTTTGATTGTCTCTATCAATTGATAGAGAGTTTAGTTGTTTTCCTATTGGTTATTGTGGTTTTCTTGTTTGTGTCAATTGGTAGAGTACATAACTCTTAACCTTGTGTGGACATGGGTTAAGGATTTTCCTAAACCCCAAAGTTGTGTGTCTTGGGTTATCTGAAGGGAGGTTTAACTCATTAGATCAAAACCCTCCATTTTCTTAGGTATTGATAATCATATAGTTGATTTTATCAATTATTTGTTCTTGGTGTTCACTGAAAGACATTAAGCTCCCTAGATTAGACTTCTTTTTTATATTGTTTATACATGACCTTTTAGATTCTAAATTATGGACAAAAATCTAGGAAATTTGATAACAAGCTGTTGAGCATGACTATGCTCATGAAGAGTAGCTCGTGTAGGTTGTGCTAGTCTATGCTATCCTATTTGTGCTGAATGATTTTTTGGTGTTATAATTGAATTTGTTGCTTATATGTTAACCTATGTACTACCAAAGGGATATCATGCTAGCATGGAACGACTAATCGTAAAGGTAGAGATTAGCATCGTTTCCCCTAACCTACTCTTTGTATTAGAATTGGCATCATATGACATATAGAGTAGTGTTAGAAGTGCATTGTCAACATTCATGTGTATACTTATTTGTTACTATTTGCTAATTGTGGTTGTTTATTTTCTATTAATTGTGTTTGTGTTCTACTTAGGAGGATGTACCCTTGGTACTTACCTCACTACTACAATCATCATCCTTCTTTTTGTATCGTGATTCCCTACCCTTAGGGCACTCATGCATCACTTTAAACTTTTTCATGTACAATATGCAAGTACTAAGGCATGCTTATATTTTCTTATACTTCATACCCATCGAATACAATGTCTTCTTCACCATACAGTGACGATTTGGCAATACATTACCTTCTAGAAGCACATCTTTCAACAACTTAAGTAATTTGGTATAACTTTTACTAGTCTACCCATTTCTCACCTTTAGATTAACCAATCTTAACACTATTGACAATCTTGTGAAATTAGTGCATCCTGGATATAAAGGTTTTTCCACATCATTGCATAAATTGTCATACACAATTAATCCCTGAAAAGACTCTAATCCAATATCATGCCTTCTAGTCAATCATTCATATCTACATCAACGTTGTCTCTTTGGGACATACTTGGCATGTCTAACAAGTGATCATGCAACTTCCATGTTATATAACTCTTGCAAAACTATTGCAAAGAAGATTTCTCGTATTTCCCCAATGTCTAATCTTCTCTCATTCGGACAATTAACACAAGGACAGTACTTGGCATGTAACAAGTCATCATGCAACTTCCATGCTATATAACTCTTGTAAAACTCAATGCAAATATGTTTTCGTATTTCCCCAGTTTCTAAATATTCTCTCATTCAAATAATTAGTATAAGGACAATACAACCTTCTAATAATATAATAAGCATTTCTGTTAGCAAAAGTTGAGAAACTCTTCAATTCAATTCTCATATTTATCACTTGTGTGTACTATTGATCCAATTACGATTCATAACTACACTTTTTAATACACACCAACATGTATCATACATGTGAATCTCACCTTTTTAAATAAGGTGTGACCTTATTCCATTTGAGAAGACATTCTTTTATACTTAATTAATATAAAGATGTTAAATATAAAATCTATAATTTTTTAAACTTTTGGCAACATTTCACATTCATATTCAGAATGCACGACATGAATGTGGTGACATCAAATTCATCACAATCAAGTATGCACTTGGAGAACAAAACAAAATATACTAAACCAAAATTTTATCAAATTATAAATTTGAGACTTAACATTTATATTAAACTTATTAGTAATTTTAATCAGTGTATTGAATCTTAAACGAGAAACTAAGATTCACTCAGAATACATAAGTTCAAT
Organism: Mucuna pruriens; assembly: GCA_025330945.1. Taxonomy (NCBI): domain Eukaryota; kingdom Viridiplantae; phylum Streptophyta; class Magnoliopsida; order Fabales; family Fabaceae; genus Mucuna; species Mucuna pruriens. The sequence goes on from JAENHJ010000027.1 coordinate 694,583, forward strand.
ATAAAACATATGATCAATACAAAAGCATATAATTAAACATATAATTTATAAAGCAAGAAGTAATTAAAATGATTTTAATTGATCTAAAATTTCTAAGTTAATTTCATGTTTTCATATTTCAACTTTTCTACCTTTATGATAGTCCAAAATCAATTTGAAGTTGTCAATTCTATAGTTTGATACTATTCACATCACCATCGGTCACTTCCCTTAAACTATTTTGTTGTTGCTTCTCCTTCCCCCTAATTTTCTTTGTCATTGCTATAAACCATGGTACATGTTTGATTTGGTGGCCAAACCATAATCAGTTGAGTCAAATCAAGTTTGACTCAAAATTAGGATGTCTACTTAGTAATTTTAATATTTTTACAAGAGGTATATGTTCCATTTATTTTAAATTTTATAATATAGCTAAAAAAAGACCTATTTAATTATAATATAACAATTGACCTAACTATACTTTATGTGACTATTCATGCAAGATTATAGCAATTAATTAAAAGAATATCATCATAAAAAGTCTAACTACTATATGTGGTCATTACTCAAAGTTACAATTTATTAAAATGTATCATCGTACAAGGGTCAACTATGTTCTATGTGACCATTCATGTAAGGTCAGAACAATTTATTAAAAAATATCATCATACAAGACCCAACTATATTCTATGTGGTCATTCATGCAATGTCATGCAACCAGACATTGCAATAAATCCGTATCATCACTATAAAAATGAAAATAAAATTATTCACTTGCCTAAATGAGACTACCTCACCTGTAAAATATGGTGATAAAGAGAGTTCCTACAGACCTCTATAGTAAAACATACATATCAAGAGAATGAATAAAAGATCATTAGTTTTTATTTTTTATCAACATTATATACACTTTGTATTTATTGATAAAATTAAATGTCAATATATTTAAATATATAATATAATTTATATATTAAAATTATATATCTCCTACATGTAAGAGCATTCACTTATAGGTTCATAGGTTCGATACAAAAAATCAAATTCTAAAGATTCCTTCCGCACATATAGTAGTAATTGTGAGATTGGAGAGAAGAAACTTTTCTATTTTCCGTATCATTTCTGCATTTTTATCTTGCCTCCAACAGTGAGTTAGACATTCCATTGAGGGAATACATATCAAAATTTCCTGGAGAAGAATCTATCATGGTTGGATGATCTTTTCCTGTGTAGAACCCAGGTTGACTTGGTTCTGGCAATAACTTCTCACCATTCAACATTAAAACAACTGATAACATGTTTGGTCTATCCTTTGGTTTTTGTTGTACACATAACAAACCAATATGAATATATCTTGATATTTCATATGGATCAGCTAAATTATTCACTAAGTCATCTATAAGTTCCATGGGGCTTTTCTCAATCCATAGTCTCCATGCCTGAAAATTAAATGAACGCAACAAATCAACAAGTTCATTTTCCATATTAAAACTATTAAACAAGGTTAATTGTTTCATTGACCAAAGTGTTATTATTCCCGTAAAAACTTGCAATATTTAGACATACATGTCCAAGAAGATTTAAGTGATGGCGTGGATCACAATATCCTCTATTCTTCCTCCCACTAATGATCTCTAGCACAATCACACCAAAGCTAAAGACATCAGATTTGTCAGAAAAATATCCATGCATAGCATATTCGGGAGGCATATAACCACTGCACAACAAATCAACAATCCATAATGAGAAGTTAAAAGGAGACCATGGAATGGGAAAGAAAAAAATATAGAAAAACTTACTATGTTCCCATTATTCTATTTGTATTTGCTTCATCCTGATCTAACCCAAATATTCTAGCCATACCAAAATCTGATATTTTTGGGTTCATATTACTATCAAGAAGAACATTACTAGTTTTAAGATCCCTATGAATAATCTTTAATCTGGAATCTTGGTGAAGATAGAGAAGTCCTCGAGCAATTCCACCAATAATCTCAAATCGTTGAGTCCAACCTAATAATTTACGTCTTGTTGAATCTGTCAAAGTTCACTTCTAAGTTAGTGTAACAATATATAGAAATAAAAAAAATTTGTAAAAATTACATTGTGACAAAGTTCCAACCAAAAATGAAGTAGTCCAAGCTTCTGTTGGGCATGAATTCATAAATTAACAACTTCTCATTTTCCTTAATAGAACAGCCAAGTAGCTTTACAAGATTGCGGTGTTGAAGTTTTGCGATCAACATAACTTCATTTATGAACTCGTCCAAACCTTGCTCAGAAGAATTAGAAAGTCTCTTAACTGCAATCTCTTGCCCTTCTGTTAATTTTCCCTGATAATAATTTTGAAAATATTGAAATTATTTTGACAAGAAGATGAGTGACTGGGTTGAATTTAATTTTCATACCTTATACACTAGTCCAAAGCCACCTTCTCCCAATTTGTTACTTTCTGAAAAGTGATTTGTTGCTTTATAGATGGATGAAAAATCAAATGTTGGTAAATCAATGTCGTCATTCTTACTCTTGTTCTTCCTCGAATTTGTTCCTGCAACACACAATTATTAGCAGATTTTTTGCAAACAAAAATTATAAATAGAAGAGAATTTACTGTAATCTTTTACAAGAACAAGAATTCAGACATGATGATTAGTTACTTTCACATTTCATTAATGACCTACTTAAAGTAAAATATAGCAAGTGTCAATATTTAATTATCATGAGTTCAGGTGACGGCTTGAGTTTCTTCCTCCTACCACAAAATATCTGTCGAACAATGGTTGCGCAAGATATATAAATGCCTAGATTCTGGTACCATGCAAGTTAAACTAGAATGATAATTAAGAACTAAATTTGTTCCATGTTGATTCCAAACACTAGTACATTGAAAATTTATGATATATGATACAGGGAGATTAAAAAAGGAAATATAGTCAATACTAATGAAGTGAAGAATTGCCTAATTTTCCCTCTAAATAATTAAATTTCTTGATCTAAAGGATTGTTGGTTGACTATCCTAATTATTATATTTACAGTAAGAATTTACTTATTTACAACTTAACAAAGTTATATACAGGAAAGTGCAGACACGTGTTTAGTAAAACTGTGGGTAAAGAATTATTTACCATTATTATTGCTCCTGATTTTGTAGATAAAATAAGAACTTAAGGAAAGAACCCCACAAATTGCAGCAATGGTGGAAGCAACTATTGTCAGCGTGTTCTTCTTATGCCTATTAACAGGTTCTTGAAGGTTAGAATCTATACAAGAAAACAAAAACAAAGCTAAAGTTAGAAGGATCTTGAGTTTTCAAAGATACAATTGAAATTGGATGATCAAAGTTGCAATTGAAAAGGGAAGATCAAAGTTGATTGTGCTTACCTAACTCTGAAGCAGGCATCCTGATATATAGATCTTGCTTTCCAGTTTGAAATTGTTTCAAGTCAATGAGATCTCCAAACCACATGACACAACCGCTACCTGCACCTCTTATGTCTGAATTAGCATAAGCCATACAAGAACAATTATTCAAGCACTTTGCTCTGCATTCCTCTAGACCAATAGTCTCATCCAACCAAGTATGTGTAGTATCTGGAACTTTGAGGCTTTCAAATTTGACAAACCCATCTTTGTCTTTATCTTTGCAACTTAACGGTTTATTGCGGACACATCCTTGACTCCAGTCAAATAAAGCCCATGCTTGTGGTGACTTTGGTCTAAACCCTTTCAAACATTGGCACACCCGTGTCTGTGTAATGATACAATTCCCATACACTCCGCAGAGACCGTAAGTGTCACAAAAGTCTTTTGGAAGTGGCTTCAATATCTCCCAATTTTTATCATTCTCCACCCAGACATAGCGAATACCTGTACCTGTTTGGTTTATTACAATTCTGGATATGACAAAATTATTTACAAGGCTAAAGGTATAGTAAATCTCATCCTTATTGCTGACAAAATTTAAGTCATAAATGTTGTTATTCTGTAGCTCTGGTACTCCACTAAAATATAGGCCATTCCAAGGTCCATTCCGAAACACCTTTTGTGTTCCCTTCAATGTATAAATATCAGGATAGTTATAGAGTTCTAGGATCCGATAAACGTCTCCTGGGGATGGATCATCTGGACTCTTCCAAGAAGTTAGGTTTCTTTGCAGACCAGTTCGGAGGTCCCATCCCAACTTCATCCCTGGCAAGAGTGTATCAGATGGATGGTCAAAGCTTTGCCACAAGTATGCTTCTGGGTTTGCTTCTCCCTCATTTCTTATCACCAAATTGCCACTGTCCATGAGCTCTGCCACCGGATTCTGTGCTTTTTTCTGAGAGTTGGTGAACCAAACAAGAGACCCATTTTGGCTGAGAACAAGATTGCCTTTGCTGTTCACTGTTAAGATGCCTGAGGAATCATTGATGGGGTTGGCCCTATTAGCAACCCAAACAATTGTCTGGATTGGGATATTCTTATACCAAATTCCCAGATAACGTTTCTGTGAACTACCTGGGCTGAAAAACCCAAGTTCAAACTTTCCACCTTTTGACACCAAGGTCTCCCCATCGCTCATAGACTGGGACACATTGATAGAATCATTTGCTACCGAACTTTTGAGAGAGGGAACAAGTATGCATACTAAAATCATGAAAGAAAGAATGTCCATTGAATCACAGATTTTGTGGTACTTTGGATAATGATGATATGGAGGCATATATAAGCTGAGAGTGCCTTGCATACGTATGCAATTGGTTCTTCATTCTTATTAATTTAACTTTGAAGTCAAAAGTACTTACCCCGTTTTTCCTTTGGTGCCAAGTTGTCATTTATGTCCCCAATTAATTCTCATATTTGGTTTCATTTTTTATAATCATAATTTTGTTTTATAGTCAATTTTTTTATTCTTAAAATATAAGAAAATATGATATTATATATCAATATAAAAATAATATAGCTATTCTTATTAAAAAAAATATTCTGAATAAAACTTTTTATCTATTAGAAAAGAAAATTTGTATGTGCATTGCCTTTCTAGTGATATATACTATTTTTTATATCTACAAGTCTTTTAAAGCCATTTTGTAAGCATGTAACATTAGTTCAAGGCATTCAGATGTTATTGTTATCTGATATTGTTTGATAACTTTTTATAATATATAGAGGTAATCCAAAATTTCAAACACACAAAAAAGAGGTAAACCAAAATTAAAGATATGTAAAGGGCCAAGGAGTAATAAAAGTAATTAAAACATAAAACTCACCTGTATTCATCTATATAAAAATAAAAATTTATCAAAATTAATGAGTTTGTTAGTATTCAAATAAATTAATAAAATAGATTTTATTTGAAAACTAAATAACAATCAATTCAAGTTTTCTTTTTAGTCTTATTTTAATGGCGAATTGAATATGCTCCGAATGCCCAAAAAATCGATTTAGACTTCTATTTTGTGTGCAATTATATTGAGATTCAATACTAAAGCATGTCCATTCAACGTGGATGTTTATTTTTATATAATTTAAAACATTTTTAAATATATAAATTTATTTCAAGTAAAACTTATAATAAATAAATATTTTTAAATATATAAATTGTAGTTAGAATTTACAATAAATAACTTCAAATGTGTTATAAATATGTTTTTAACTATTGACAATTTTTTAAAAATATTATTAAAATTTAATTTAAAAATCAAAATAAAAGATAATAGATTGATAAATAATTTTTTAAATTAATTATTTTGCGAAATAAAAATAATAGAAATTGATAATATCTAACTAAAAGAATAAGAAAAGTGAGAATTATATTATCTAAATTATTCTATTTTATAATATATATATATATATATATATATATATATATATATATATATATATATATATATATATATATATATATATATATATATATATATATATATATATATTATATTGAGAAAATGAAATTATTTAATGTTGTCATTTAAGAATGAATTAATTTTAAGAAAAAAAATAATTTTTCCTTTTATTTGTAATTGAGAGGAGTTAGAAAAAAGGATAAGTTAAGATTTACTATTAGTTTTTGGTTATATGGTTTGGAGATAGATGTGACTAGAAATTGATGTGTGTGACAACTTTATAACTTATGCTTTAGCTTTTATGTTAAAAAAATATTAATTCTCCCTTAAGATGATAAATATGACATATTTTAGTCCTTCCATTTAAAGAATAAAAGAATTAAAATGTTTCATATTTATTATTTTGAGAGTTATTTGATGATTTTATTTAATAATTAAATTGGGTCAAATAAATTTATTGAGAGAGTGAATTGAATGTATACTCAAAAATTTATGCAGACCGACCATGTTATCTAGCTTTTTTCGAGAGACTTTAATACGTGACTTGATCAATGATATATATCTTCGTTCTTGACGGACTTTATTATGTTATCCACGTACATTTAATATCAACTATGACTATTCAGGCATTAATTCATTTATGTTACATGTCAACCTACCATATCAGCCACGGCAAGCGCCCCTTATGGTATGTTACACGATTGGTCCATACTTCATATTAATTATTGTTGTAAAAAGAAATGGCACAAAAGGGTAAATTCATGGAATTAACATAGTTTTACTAATATTGTTAATTAATTGAATCAAAGCACTGTAGGAACTAAAATCTAAAGCAAAAAGTTGATATGCTATGATGTCCTTAATTGGACACGAATAATGAAAACTTTTGGTGTAATTTTCAATTTCACAGGAAGATTAATGTTTAATAATCATGCATGTTACTTGACGTCCTCTCGAACCAATATATTGTTGTCATAAAGTTAACATAGTAATTATATATTATCTAATTATAAATTATTGTGTATTACAAAATTTAAATAATATAATTATTTATAATTAAATGATAATATAAAACTATTTTATATTACTAATTTATTATTAAATTTTAAAGTTATATTTTTTTTATTCTTTTGTTTTTAGTTTTGTTAACAAAATTAGTAAAATAGTTTTTTTAAGTTATTAGAAATTTGTACACTTGTTTTAGTATAGCCCTTTTAGGATAAATGTATTAATTAGAGGTGTCAAGTTTCTATAATTTTTTTTTGCATAAATTGATTTCAAAACTTGATTTTTGCATAATGAAATTTCTTCTTCAGAAAAAGTTTTCTCTAATATTTCATTAATTTAAATTAATCTTGGTGGTGACTACAATTTTTTTTAACCATTCTATTGCAACCTCATTGATGGCAATTCTGCCTTTAGAGTCTTGTAGTGTGAAAGTATTTATTGAATTGTTTTTCATGTGATCATTTGACTCACGTTGCCTTTCATCTCCTTTACGGTGGCCCTTTAATTTAAACAGTATTCTCAGCCGAGTTTCCAAAGAAACTAGAACAAAACAATTGCCTTCCATCTCATACAGGCATTTATGTCTGAAAGTCATCTTTGTTTATTAGAGTTGCAATAGTTTGACGCCAACTGAATTCTGGAAACGTTAGAATTTTCTTGCTTTGGACATTACCTAAAAAAAATCACTCTCAAAATTAATATAATTATTTCTTGCTCTAGAGTTTCTTTGTCCCTTGTCTTCGTATATATTAGAATAGTTGAAAGAGCTTCCATTGGCCATTGCAAACGTGTTATAGTGTTCGTATGATACAATCGTGAGAGAATCCCTTTCAATCAGTGACGGATAATAGCCAAAATACACAATTTTAATTGTAGTAAATACCAGAAAAATTTTAATTAGCGACCAGATTTAGCAATTGAAAACATCTGTCGCTAATAGCAACTAAGTGTGTATTAATATATGTAAAAATAATTAGCGAAACTCATTGTAGCTAAATCAATCTATTGCTATTTCTGTCACCAAATCCAAGACAAAGTTTGAGTCACACATAGTCATCGAAATAAAATACCGACCAAAATAGACTCTGATTTTGTGGTCGCTATTTTTGGTAGTTAAGTAATGATAGTTGAGTACCCCAATTACGTTAGCAGTTGAAAGTTCGGTCGTTAATTTAGACACTAAACTAACATTGGTCTCTAATTGGTTTAGTCACCCATTTTAAAAATTATAACTATTTTTTAAGTTTAGCAACGATTTTATTGATCGTTAAACTTCAATTTTTTTTTTGTAGTGCATTGATTTGCATTGGTTAGTGACAAATTATAAATATTTATTATGAGATGTTTTCTGCAAACAAATTGTAAAATAACTTATTAACTTTTTTGTGATGCCTATTTAACGACGACTTTTCTTGTCTGATACAAAATCCTTAGTGATGGAACTTATCTCTTACTAAATTTAATTTTTTTAGTACAGCTTTTGGATTTTGTTGAGGAATTAGTTGGAACGAAATTTTACATTGGAACCCTCAATGGTCAGTTTAGAGAATTCATTCTTTAATAAGAATTATGTGATCCCAATTTTTTTTTTTTGAGCCTAACATTTTAGAAAAGAATTATAAACTAATGTTTTAATCCTAAAAGTATATAGCATTCACACATTATTATTCTTTAAAATTTTAAAAACTTTAATTTAATTTATGAAATTTCTAGTTATTTCATCTCAATTTTTTAAACTTACACTACAAGAATTTTTTGATTTTGCTACTAATTTTAGCTACCATTTAAATTAGTAGCTAAATCCTAGCTAATTAACTATTAATTAACTAGAATATTATTTTTTCTAGCTAAATTGAAGTTATATTTATTTATACTTCTTATTACTACAAATTAGCTAGGAAATAACTACAAATTTTAAAAAATTTACTACAAATTAACTAAGATTATTTTCTTAGCTAATTTGCTACTTATTTCATGCTACCATTCAATATTATAGTAATTTTGTAACTAATTATTTTTACTAGAAATTAGCTACAAAATAACTATTGATTTTAATATTAGCCACAAAATTATTTTGTAGCAAATTTTAAATTTTCTAGTAGTGTTAATCATATATTTATTGTCATTGTAGTTCTTAAACAAATTTTTTAAGCCAACATTTATATTAAAAGACCAAGTGATAGCACAAGAAATGCTCACATAGTAGAGATCTAACATTAATTAGTAAGATAACCGGAATAGAAATACAAGTGTGGTAACTCTTACCATACAAGCTAGTTTTGTATGTTGAGTTATATCCAAACTCACATTCTAAGATGGTATTAGACACTATCCTAATAATTGTTGTTGAACTTATCGGGTCACTCATATCAAATCATTATTAAACCATCCGCAAATGTTCAATACTATAAACTTCACGTTCGAGATATCTAATCCTTGGTATGAGTGGTGTGTGTTAGAGATATCACATCAACTAGTGAGATAACCTAATTAGAATATATAAGTGGAGGATAATTGTCACTTGACAACCTATTTTTGTAAGGTTGAGTTTAGCTCAAACTCATTCCACGATTAACACCCTCCACGGGACCTATAATTATCCTACCCAAAACTATTGTTCTACTAAAACTTGTGAAACCAATGAGACAATTTAATGCACTACAACATATAAACTATTACATTTATCACTTTTAGTAATATTTATTGTAAAATATCATCAATACTCTTTTTAGTAACCAGTTTTTTATATCTTTTGTAACATTTATTTAATATATATATAATATTACTAATGAACTTTTACAACGTGACTTATATACAACATTGCCAAAGCTAATAGATAACATTTTTTAAATATTTTTGTAATATTTTTTAAATGTTGCTAAAATTTATATATGCCGTAGTAATATGACTTTTTACAACATTTAAAAAATATTACAAAAATATAAAAAATGTTACCTATTAATTTTGTAATATTTTAATAAATATTGTATTTGAACTATGTTGTAAAATGTCATTAACATTTAAATGTTATTAAATATATAAAAAAATATTATTAATAGAAGTATTGAGTCAATAACTAAATCATATTGATCTTATTCTATCTAAATAATTGAAACATAAAACAATATCAACAAATCAGCTTTAACAGATTCGCCAATAAAAATCTATATGAAGCAATCCAAGAACCATTTGAAGCACCCCTAAGCAATCCATAGAACCATATAAGAAGCTTAAGCAAGAAACATGGTTTAGAAACTAGCTTGAAAGAGGGTTCTTAACAAATGATAGTCTAGGATTTAAACATTTCTTCTTACTCTTTTTCAAATTTGATAAATATTACTCTTTTTCAAATTTGATAAATATTGGTTGATTGTGTATTTCATTATAGTTCTATGATTCAGAGTATCATTTCCTATTTGATACCTTTGAATTTCATATTTGAAGTTGCGATTGAATCGATTCTTTTTAATGAATCGATTCAATCCATTTCTTATGTAACCATGTGTGCTATATTGGATTTGAATCAGATTTCGGATAATATCATATTATTTCGGCACACCCAATATGACTAAAGGATTGCAAACCAAATTATCTGCCAAGCCTTTCTTGACACATACCGACAAAAGGAGACATGAATTAAGCAAAATGTGTCTTGTAATCATTATCTAGTGCATAAACCTACCCAATGGAAACAATTTGCACATATTGTAAAAAAAAGTACACTAAAAAAAAGTGCATAACTTTTATCATGGACACTAACTCAAACACCTTTCATTTAACAACTAAGACATCCTTGTGACACTCTTTACTCCAAAATTTATGTTTATTTATAATATCGAGTAATCAATTATTGAGAAATTTAAATTTTAAATAAACTTCATCAAGGTAAAAGTTTCACATATAATCATTCTCCATTTAGCTTATAAAATATCCGAAATTTAAAATGTCTTAATAGAATTCCAAAGGTTAGTTAAAAGAAATAAAACAAATAATCCAAACAACATAATATGTATTAACTTTTATTACAAAACTTTCCCTAATGCAACATCCTATCAAATCTCATCATAAGCTCATAACATGAGAGTAAGGCTAGGTAGAAAAACACTTAAATCACACAATACTATACAAAACATAATAACACTCTAATATGCACATGACATTATGATAATACACTATTAATTACTACTTCATATATAATGTATTATCAACTTTGACTTAGAAAGTAGTCTAGGAGAAACAATGCTTAGTCATCTCTGATTAGTCATACCACACTAGGATGATATTCTTTGGTAACATGTTAGGTATTACTCGACTTGAATTGTGTTTTTTGGCTTGTACGTTGGATAAATAATGACTATTGGGGTTTTTGTACTGTGTAGTCTCCAGGAGGTCTAATGACCCTACTTTCGATTCTCATATACTCTTTTTCATCCCCAATGGATTATATGATGCATGTCACTTAATTCTCTTATTACTCATTAAAATTGGATTGATGAGGGTCACACTCATCTCTCATAAGACAGACAACTCATCTCTTAACCCTTCACAATTAGCGAATACCACTCTTTTTTCTAATAGTCTAGATCACTCACTCGACAAACGTTACCTGAATCCATCATTGTCATCTTGTAGGCTAGCTTACTAGGCACAATAACACTCATCTCTATTACTCAATCATTAGCTTATCTTTCACAACTTTCTCTATATAATGCCAACATATTCATAAGGCAAGCATAATCATAAACAAGAATACACATATAAATGTAAACAGAAACATTCCCAAGTTGGCACGAGCATTCTTCTATAAACACAACTATGTACAATAAGTACATACATGCACACAAATGCTTATCTTGAGCATAGTTGTACTTATCTTGAACATGGTCGTACAGAAATGCAGATCGCAAATTCCATATTTTTACCCAAAATTCCAATTTCTAAGGGGAACTTAAGAGGCTTTTTATGTTACTCCATATATTTTGAGGAACCAACAAGTCATAACATAATCAATTCATAAAAAATATGAACAAATTCAAGACCTACTCTAGGAAATTTAATTTTTCCTCCAAAGACAACTAATGAATACAATTTTCATAAAAAAAATAGAAATTCAATAACTAATGCGGGAAATTTGATTTCCCCTTCAAAGACAATCAAAACATGCAATATGGGGTTCTAGAGTCAATCTCTCTGCCCACAGTTACAATCACATCCTTAAACAAGACAATCTATCTTCACCTTATCTAGAATGTTAAAACTTAGGACAAAAAGGCGTTCCTCACTATTCTCTATCTTGTTGGTTCAGCATTTTCTCCAACGATTCTCCTTCTCTATCTTTCGTAGTTACAACACAAGAAAGGTTACTTACAACACAAGAAAGGATTAGACCTTCTATGTTTTCCTCACACCTAAAGGGTTATGTTAGTCCATTTTTTAAAATGATCTACGTTGTCCAAAAGGGCAGGCCTATAGCAAAGTATGGATGTGCTCTACGAAGTGACAATTTCGAATTAAAACACAAATAGTTTATTTATAATATAAAAAAAATTCATGTATATGTAATATTTTATATGAACTAACCATATAACTATATAACTAATATTTTATATCTAAAATTACCTCACTACTGCTGTGAATTTTTATAGGAATTGAAGAAAAACAAAGTCCTTCTATTTCATCTAATTATGAATTGAATATTTAATGACTAAGGACAACTTAATTACCAAGTGCTTGCTGCAAGGTTCAATCTCTTTTATTTTCACATTGTGACCGCTTTGCTTCCACTGTTTCAGTTCTCTTTGTCAAGTTGATTAATTTTAGACTTCTTCATTAGATCAGCATAAGGTCACCACTTGAAAAAAAAAAATCTACTAATGTGCTTGCCATTCTTCAGCAACATCTTTTGAGGCATTTGCATCCATTCTTCAACATCTTTCGGGGCATTTGTATTTAAAACATCATTCCCTCATCCTTTAGTATATTCATCTTTATCATCATGTGTTCCAAATTTGATGCCCTCAACAAACCCAAGATTTTGTTATGGAGAATGAAGAGAATTGCAACAAAGAGGACCTTTTTTAGAAAAGTGTCTTCAAATTATAGGTTAGGAATAAATTATGAAGTTTGAAATAAAGAAAGGACAATATCACCTTTAGTTTTTCATGATTGAGACATTTGATGAGAATTGTAGTTTAGAGCATTTATGAGAAAGGAGAATGAATACCACCTTGACAAGTTAATTTAGGTATAAATAGGCTGTGAGAGGGGTAGATTGTGTAGAGCATTTAGTAGAGGGGAGATGTAATAAAAGGGAGAATTCTTGGGACATTAACAAATAGGCTGATGTGGGAAATAATAGTATGTCAACATGATAGCATATGATTTCTTACTCATTATTTATATATTATAAAGAGATAGAAAACATAGATAATATATTTAAGAATGAAATTCATTTTCTCTACTCACTATACTCCTATGGCTCATAAAGAAATTTCTCTAAATCATATGAAACTATCCTCATTTTTATATTTATTTATATAGTTAATTTTCTTAATTGTCTTTTCCTTTCAATCTATCTACTTTTATCACTTTCTCTCAATTGAATTTCAATATTTTTTTAAAATAAATTATTAATAATTAAAATAATCTTATATCAAAATCTAAATTATTCATTACAAATCTAAAATGTAATTTATATAGTTAAAAATATTTATTTATTGTGATTTTAATTATAATATAATTTATATATTAAAAACAATGATTTATTATAAAGTTTAATTATATAAAAATAAGCATATATCTTGTGTAATGTACATGTTAGAATAATAATATTTTAAACAATATTGGATACCACACAAAGATTGAAGGTAAGATATTTTAGTTTCTTATTTTCTCTCTTTATTGAATTTTAAAAGAAAAGAAAATTTGAAGTTTTGTTGCTTACTAATGCATGATACAGCATGTTTTGAAACTAACAATTTAGTTACGGAATATCTTTAGAAAGCGTCTGTACTGTGTACTTAGAGGGAGGCTAAATGATATAATGAATGAGAGAAAATTATTCTCTATCTAATAGTGGGTTTTGTTATCTTGTATATACTAAAACTATCTAACAAGACAACAACTTCTATAGCGAAGATGAGAACAAGAACATTTCATTAGAGCAACTCTTCACATATCATTCGCGTCAAAAGCACAATAATAATATCTATTATTTAGTTAGATGATAATTAAATTAATATTAATCTCCATAAATTATATATTTAAAAATTCAATATATTTAATCTAAATAATTAATTAATGTTAATCTACCAATAATTTCATATTAAATATAGTCAATTTAATTTTTCAACAGAAAATAATAGTTAACGAAATTATTAATACTTAGTATCTATATATATCATGTTGTCAGCAATTATGATAAGTAAAAAAAAATCCACCTACATAAAAATAATCCCACACTCTTTTCTCCAAATTTTAAAACCAAACTAAAGATTTCTATAAAATTCTCTCCCCGCCATTTCCTCGAACCGAACAGTATTTAAATGTATATATGTCCACCCAAATTGTCAGCGAGTTTCATCGAGGTTCTAACAAGGAAATGGTCACTTCGTTAGTTGAAATTGTATCCTTCTGATTTGAGTGTGAATCTGCATCAACAGAAACTTTCCTGCAAACAAAACCAGGTTCTTTAGGTTCAACCAATTCTATCTCACTCCCCAACATTAAAATCACTGAAGCCATTGTAGGCCTGTCTTCTGGGTACTGCTGCACACATAAAAGACTAATATGGAGGCAACGAAGTACTTCTGATTCAATGCATGACTCATTTATCTTTGAGTCAATCAACTCTAATGCCCTGCCCTCTTTCCATATTGTCCATGCCTGAATCATATAAAAGAAACAATAGTTATTAGGTATATTTTAATGGTTAAATTATTCATTTGGTTCTTGTTCTCATTTTAAGTTCTACTCAATATACAAGAAAATTATAAGTTTAGTCCTTATACAGTTTTTTATAGCAGTTTATCACCATAAAAAAATTACAATGATTTTATACTGCCGAAAAGTCTTCTTAATTATTAGCAACTAGATTCAAAACTTAACTTTTATATATGAATAAGGATTAAGTTAACAATTTTTTTCGTATACAGACTAAAATTTAAAATAAAAACAACTACAAAAATCAATTGAATAATTTAATGTATTTGAATTTCACATAAGTTGAAAATATGTTCAAGATCTTACATAACCAACGAGGTTATGACTGTCATCCGCATGATAAAGTCCTTTATTTCTCCTTCCACATATAACCTCCAACACTAAAATGCCAAAGCTAAAGACATCAGATTTCACTGAAAATTGTCCATCAACAGCATATTCTGGTGCCATATACCCGCTGCAAGACATCCTTATATGAAAAACCGTTCCCATGTTTGTTTAAAAGAAAAAAAAAAACATGGTTCTTTATATTGAAATACTTACTAAGTTCCAACTACTCTATTTGTGTTTCCTTCGGTCTGGTTTACTCCAAAAGTTCTGGCCATTCCGAAATCTGATATTTTTGGACTCAAATTTTCATCAAGTAGAACATTACTTGCTTTGAGATCTCTATGGATAATCCTTAGTCGGGAATCTTGATGAAGATACATGAGTCCCCTTGCAATTCCACAGATTATGTGAAAGCGCTGAGGCCACTCTAGTAACTTACCTTTTGTATCATCTGTTTTGTCCAAAGCAAACATGTCACGGTTTTTTTTTTTTGAAAGGCAAAAATGTCATGTTTTGAACATAAAACTTTTTGCAATCTCCGTATATCACTAAAATCAGTAAAAACTAGTGAACCAAATCCAGAATTGATTTACCATACCAAAAATGAAGGAGTCTAAGCTGCTGTTTGGCATGTATTCATATACTAGCATTTTTTCTTGTCCTTGAATGCAGCAGCCAAGAAGTTTTACTAGATTTCGATGCTGAAGTTTCGCAATCAATTTTACTTCATTTAAGAACTCTGTCAATCCTTGTCCTGAGCTACTAGATAGTTTCTTCACAGCAATTTCATTCCGACCAACCAATAATCCCTGCAAACTCACACTCATGAGTAGATTCTTTGCATTAATATTTATACTTCTCTAGATTATTTCTGTGGTAGTATTACACAATTAAAGATTACCCTGTATACAGGTCCAAAACCACCTTCTCCAATCTTATTTTCTGTGGAGAAGCCATTAGTGGCATCAGTAATCGTTTTAAAGTCAAACAATGGGATATCCAGATCTTCCACATGTCTTTCATTGCTATGCTCTATCAATAAATTCTCTACAAAATGGAGGGAGGCCTTCAGTAATATTACAAATCGTGGGTAAGGGATTGAGAATTGTAATAATAGATATATATGAATATTAGAGAAAGAAAAACAAGGAATTGTTTTGTGATTTCATCATATTCAATATCCAGCAAAATATTAAATTCTAAATCATATACAATCATTGAGTTACCATGGCATGGTCAAATGCTACTTGACTTGCATTTCGCTGTTACAGTGTTCCATGATGATTAAGCCATGAGAATTTCCAATTTGTGCAATATTTATAATTAAGAAGTTACAAATAGAAAAGTGCAATCATCAGCTTAGTAAAGCAGTGGATAAAAAACTATTTTTACCGGTATATTTCCTCCCGAGTCTGAGTGGCTAAGTAGCCAAGAAAGACTCATCTTACAGCTCATGAATCAATTTTATCTCTATGTTGTTTGTGGATATGAACAAAGGTTGCACACACTCAAGTATCCTAGGTATTAGACCATTAGAAGTTCTAAAATATGAGGGTAAAAGATGCTGAGGACTTCTATGGGGGTGTTGTTGTCTTGAATGCATGTTGGAAGTTTAATTTGTTTATCATGTATCAGATAGTAAGGACAACTTCTTCCCAATATTTTGGGAACCTCTCCCTAAAATAGTAAATTTTGGGATTCTACGGTGTATGTGGTTATTCATTCTCTCAACCATATTATTTTGTTGGGATGTACTAACACATGATGAATCATAAATGATGACCTGCAAAGTGAAGTATGTAGACAATAGTTGTTGGAAGTAATATCTTGCATTGTTATTTCTAAACTTTCTAATTTTGACCAAATTGATTCTAAATCATTGAGTGAAAGTTGGGAATCCCCTATCTAAGATCAAGAAAGTAAGACTAGTGAGATCTTTGTAGCAATATATGGATGAATTTGATACATTAATTGTTGAGTAAGACTAATTTGGATGAGTCTAATTTGAGTTTCTTTACGGGGGATTAAGAACAGAGGTGGAAATAGAATTATCACTGTTTAAACCAACTACCTTGCAGAGTGTTTATGCAATAGCCAAGATACAAAATGTGTTGTGGTCATGGAATCACGAGGTTGATCATGGCAGTACCGGTATGACAGGAAATAGTGGAAGACTAAACCATCACAATGGAGCAAGAACAACTGTGCCTGCCCCCTTTGGGAAATCAAGTGCAAAATCAAGGGTTATTAGCTTTATCTGGACCCTAGACAGTTTAGAACTCCATTCAATATGGAACTAGAACAAAAGAGGCAAAAGGGATTATGTTTTTGCTGTGATGAGAAATATGCATCGGGGCGTAAATGTAAGAAGAAACAATTGTACATGTGGACTGCGGAAGAAGCTTAAAATGAAGAGGAAATACAGAATAAAGAAGGGAAATTTGCTGAAGAAATTAAAATGTGCTTTTCTTTCTTTCTTTTATTTTTCCCTTGAAGACAAGAGATTCAATAAGGGGAGTATTGATGTATAGGTCATAATGTATGGGTTATGTGAAAAGAATAATTAGTAGATGATGTATGTTTATGATGTATAAGTCATGATGTATGAGTTGTGTGAGAAGAATAATTAGAGTAATTAATTAGTTCTTAGTTCTTACATATTAAAACAGTTAATGGTTAGTTCAGGTCAATATATACACTACATGTTCATACCGTAAAAGTGGAGAATTTGGAAAAAAATATAACCAGACTTCTTTCTTCCCTCACCTTCCACTTGTTTCTATCTCGTCGCACAACATAGTGTAGCAAAGAAGATACTTAAGGAAGAATAATTATGCAATGATGAAAGCAACCCTAGTGCGTAGGAGAGACACACGACAATGAAGGTTGCGCAAGATATGAGCGGGAACAAAACATGGCAATAAAATTATCATTCTTATACGATGTTTGATATTTGATATATGGTTTTATGTTTCAACCCTCTGGTATAAACACTTATTTTATTTCATACTTTATATATCTTGGCCACTATATAGACAAAGAAGTATTAGCCATATATTCTTTTGAATACACATTTTATTATTATTTAATATTTACTGAAAATTATAAAATTTGGAAAAAGACTCAAAAAAATAAAAAGTAAGACTAAATTTTTTTTTCGAATAAATTTTAATCAATAATAATAAGTATGTTCTAAAGAGTATATTGACAACCTTCTTCACGTATATAAATTAAAATAGTTATTATAAATGTGAGTATTTAACTAGAGCATTTTAGAGTTTTTTTCAATCTTATGTCTCTTTTAATCTATTTTTTTCACCTTTATCTATAAGTTGAATTCTACTATTTCAAAAAAAAAATAATTATCAATATTTAAAAATAACCTTATATTACAATATAAATTGTTTATTATAAATATAAATTATAGTTTATTTACTCAAAATACTTATTTATTATATATTTTATTAGAATATAATTTATATATTCAAAAGTATTTATTTATTATAAATTTTAGTTCTATAAAATAAATATTTTTATGTATTCACGGGTTAATATATATATATATTATAGTTGATATTTTATTTTTAAGATTTACGTTAGTTAATATTTTTAATATATTATTTGAATTGAAACATAATTAATAGGTTATTATATTATTTATTTAAAATGTATAAGTAAATTATATATTTTAAAAAATGTGAGTTGCGTTCCTAACCCAATAAAATTGGATGAAGATAACTTTGAGTTAAAAATAATATATTCTCAACCTCTTCTATTCATAGGAAATATTCTTTTAATAATTATATTTACAGTTTCATATCTAAGACTCTACAAAGTTATATATAGAAAAGTGCAGTAATGTGTTTAGTAAAACTGGGGTAAACATTTACTTACCAGCATTGTTCCTCCGGATTCTGCCAATCAAATAAGTACTTAGTAAAAGAACCCCACAAATTGCAGCAACCGTGGAAGCAACTATAGTTGGTGTGTTCTTCTTGTGCCTATATACGGGTTCTTGACGGTTGGATTTGATAAAAAAGAAAAAAAAAAAAAAAAGCAAAACTTAAGAGTGAGGTTGTGTTTTAAAAGTTGCAATAAAAATGAGAAGATAAAAGTTAAAGTGACGTTGAGGTTACCTAACTCAGAAGCAGGCATCCTGATGTATAGATCTTGGCCACCAGCTTGAAGCTGTTTCAAGTCAATGAGATCTCCAAACCACATGGCACAACCGCTACCTGCACCTCTTATGTCTGAATTAGTGTAGGCCATACAAGAACAATTATTCAAACACTTATCTCTGCATTCCTCTAGACCAATACTCTCATCCAACCAAGTATGTGTAGTATCTGGAACTTTCAGGCCTTCAAATTTCACAAACCCATCTTTGTCTTTACCGTTGCAACTTAACGGTTTATTGCGGACACATCCTCGAGTCCAATCCGATGAGTTCCATTCTTGTGATGACTTTGGGCTGAAACCTTTTAAACATTGACAGACTTGGGATTGAGTACTTACGCAGTTCCCGTAGGGTCCACAGAAGCCGTAAGTGTCACAAAACTCACTCGGGAAGGATCTATACGTCCTCCAATTTTGTTCAGCCTCCACCCATACATAGCGAGAAACCGTACCTGTTTCGTTTATTACATTTATGGAGATGACATGATTATTTGCGAGGCTATAGGTGTAGTAAATCTCATCCTTATTGCTCACAAAATTGAAGCTAAAAACGGTGTTATTATGTAGATCAGGTGTTCCACTAAAATATAGGCCATTCCAAGGTCCAAACCGGAACAATTTTTGTGCCCCCTTCATTGTATAAAACTCAGGATAGTTATAGAGTTTTAAAACCCGATGAACATCTCCTGGGGATGGATCATCTGGACTCTTCCAAGCAGTATATCTCCGTTCCAAACCGGTTCGGAGGTCCCATCCATACTTCATCCCTGGCAAGAGTGTATCAGATGGATGGTCAAAGCTTTGCCACAAGTATGTTTCTGGGTCTGTTTCTCCCTCATTTCTTATCACAAGATTGCCACTCTCTAAGAGCTTTACCACCGGATTCTGTGCTTGCTTCTGAGAGTTAGTGTACCAAACGAGAGACCCATTTTGGCTGAGAACAAGATTGCCTGTGCTGTTCACTGTTAGGATGCCTGAGGAACCATTGATGGCGTTGGCCCTATTAGCAACCCAAACAACTTTCTGAATTGGGATATTCTTGTACCAAATGCCCAGGTAACGTTTCTGGGAACTACCTGGGCTGAAAAACCCAAGTTCATACTTTCCACCTGTTGACACCAAGGTCTCCCCATCACTCATGGACTGGAGCATGTTGATAGAATCATTTGCTATGGAAATTTTGAGGGAGGGAACAATTATACAAGCAACCATAATCAAGATGGAAAGGATGTCCATTGAGTCACAGACTCAGCTTTTGTGGTACTTCGTTATTTGGATAATGATGATATGGATTAAGCCAAGTGTTGCATTAACACGAAAATGGGAAATTCAGCATATATAAGCTGAGAGTAGTGCCCGACGTATGCTTTGGGAAATTCATTCTACTTAACTTGACTTCCAAGTCAAGCACGTATCCCATTTTCTTTGGGTGTCAATTTGTCATTTATGATCGCAATTATTTCTCATCGTTTGTTTCATTTATTAGAATTATAATTTTGTTTTATTTTCATACTTTTATTAAAACTTTAGTTTCAATTTTTTATATTGTTAAAATGTTTGACAATGTGATATTATATATCAATATAATAATAATTTAATAATTTTTCTATTCATTCTTTTGCTGAATATATATCTATTCTTATTATATATAATACATTTTGAATAAAACTTTATCTCTATTGGAAAAGTAAATTTGTGTTTGAATTATTATCAACTAATAGTATGGTACTCTAAGTAAAGAGGCGTATGCCTTTTTTTGTTCCGTATTTTTATTGCTTTTTAAGATATATACTTTTGATATCTATTTTAAATCTTTTAAAGCCATTTTGTAAGCATTTAATGTTTAGGTGTACAAAAACATTAGTCCAAGACATGCATATGTTATTGTCGGATTAAATATACACCTAGATAAAACTCGATTAATCATCAACGACACGGGTGTGGATAATAAATTTATTAATTTTTAATAATTATTATTTTAAAATTTATATCAATAATATTTTTTATTGGTTGTCTAATAATTCACTAAAAAAAATCAAAGAACTAATGACAAAATTTAGTAACAAAAATTGTTTTTTATCAATAAGATTGGAGTGACAAAAGTTTTAGGGATGAATATTTTAAAATTATTTCAAAATTTCATATAATTGTTTTTGTTACTAATTTTAATTTTTCTTGTAATTATTATTATATTATAGGAAATCCAAAATTAAAGATATGTAAAAGGGCCAAGCAGTAATAAATGTAACTTAAAATTACATAAAATTCATTTTGTATTTTATCCTGTGCGTGTATTAAATGTTTATTATTTATAATAAATAAATATTTTTAAATATATAAATTATATTAACTAAATTAAAATTTATAAATAGAAATATATTTAAATATATAAAATATATTTAGATATTAAATAAAAAATTTAAATGACATTATAAAACTAATTTTAACTGTTCGAAAATTTTTTTAAAAAGATAAAATTGTTCTTGAGATGTTGTTAAATGATACTTACATTCCTCTAATTTGATACTTACATTCCTCTAATTTTTAAGAAACACTTTTCTCGCTTAAATAATATTAAAGAAATAGCATATGCATCATTTTATTAAATAAAGTAGGAGGTGTGAGTGACTCTTTATTAAAAATATAAGAAATATGAATGTCACTTTAAAAATATAAGAAAGATGAGTGCTTATTTAAAAATTCGAAAAATATTAGTATTATTTAATTTGAAATACAGAAAAAAGATGATAGATTTAAAATGATAGTTAAAAAAAATCTAGTATACAAAACTGATAAAAAATGATAATTTGAGATAATGGGTAAGGAATTTTTTGCTAGTAACAAGAATTAGTGCATGAAATTTACATTGAAATTTACATTTAAATATGATAGAAGAGAGAGGGAAGTAGATATTTCTAAGTGACGGAGTGAGAACTATAATCTCAAGAGAGAGAAAAGTAGATTTAGGGAACAATTATTGATGTTTAAGAATGAATCATTTTAAGGAAAAATGATATTTCCTGTTATTTCTCTTATTTAGGAGTTAGAAAAGGGAGAAGTCAAGATTATTTAGTTTTTGCTTATGTTCGTGATTTAAAGTTAGATTGATGGAATCAGAAATTGATAATAATAATAATAATAATAATAATAATAATAATAATAATAATAATAATAATAATAATAATAATAATAATAATAATAATAATAATAATAATAATAATAATAATAATAATAATAATAATAATAATAATAATAATAATAATAATAATAATAATAATAATAATAATAATAATAATAATAATAATAATAATAATAATAATAATAATAATAATAATAATAATAATAATAATAATAATAATAATAATAATAATAATAATAATAATAATAATAATAATAATAATAATAATAATAATAATAATAATAATAATAATAATAATAATAATAATAATAATAATAATAATAATAATAATAATAATAATAATAATAATAATAATAATAATAATAATAATAATAATAATAATAATAATAATAATAATAATAATAATAATAATAATAATAATAATAATAATAATAATAATAATAATAATAATAATAATAATAATAATAATAATAATAATAATAATAATAATAATAATAATAATAATAATAATAATAATAATAATAATAATAATAATAATAATAATAATAATAATAATAATAATAATAATAATAATAATAATAATAATAATAATAATAATAATAATAATAATAATAATAATAATAATAATAATAATAATAATAATAATAATAATAATAATAATAATAATAATAATAATAATAATAATAATAATAATAATAATAATAATAATAATAATAATAATAATAATAATAATAATAATAATAATAATAATAATAATAATAATAATAATAATTAATTAACTACACTTATATATTTTTAGTGTTTGAATGAAAATTTTAAAACATTTCATATAAATACTCAAATTAGACTACAGAGAGAAGTATATTTTGATTGGGAGAAAAATTATCTATTCTCTTAAAAATATACGTGTAGAATATTTTAGTCTATATTTGAAAGAAGAAGGAATTAAAATATTTCATTGTTATAATTTTGAGAGCATTTGATGACTTTTCTTAATAATTAAATTACGTGAAATAAATTTGTTTAGAGAATCAATTGAATAATTACTAAATTTTATGCAAAATGACAAATATCTCTAGTAGACTTGATCGATGATGATGTTCACTTTTTACGTGACTTGATGAATGATGTTTTGTTTCGTGACAGACTTTATTATGTTACCCATGTACATTTAACATCAACTACAACCATACAAGTCAATGGCTCAAGAAATTTTGGTTACATGTCAACGTACCATACCGGCCACGGCAAGTGCCTCTTTCGACTTGTTACACCATTAATTGCTCCATACGCCATAATTATTGTTGTAAAAGGAAACGGCATAAAAGGAAAAGTTAATGAAGTTAATGTTACCAAATTTATTGAATCAAAGCCATTCTAGGAACTAAAATCTAAAGTGATAAATTAGATTTCATGCTATGTTGTCCCTGGACACGAATAATGAAAACACATCTTACCTTTTTCCTTTGCTTATCCCCTTACAAAATTGGTCCACATGTATAATTGTACTTGTTCAATAGAAATTGACAGAATTTATTAAAAAGAATGGACAAAAATAAAAGCAAACTTACAAACTTATACTATTCCACTTTACCCTTTTTAATTCCGTTAGTATATTTTACGTCGGTTATAATAGCGTTATACAAGATATGTAAAATATTTTTAAAAATTGAATATCACACTAATGTAAAACAAAGTTAGATTTGTTAACAGAACCAACGTAATATGTTTTATTTTCTATATTGATTATTGTTATAGTAATACTAAAAAATTCACTTTTTATATTGATTGTGATTATAACTGAAAAAAATTAATTGTGACTATAACAATCTAAAAATCCAATTTTTTAATCAACTATGATCATAATAATCAATTTAGAAAGCGACTTTTTAAAGTGACAATCGATCAAATTTTTAAAAAAATTAAAACTGAGTTGTTTGTTTCATTCATTCGCTTTAGATCTAGCAAAAAGTGTCAATGTACAATAGACTTGAAAATGTTAAGAGACTGAAATTTTTCATGAATTAAATAAAAGTAATTTGTCCTCGAGTAATCGTCTATGTAATAAAATATCTTTGCCCATTTCATGAATTAATAGAAAATTACTTCAACTTACTTAAATTGAGCACGTTTACTCCAAAAGTGTATATATTTAAAATATTTATAATATAATATATATTAAAAAATAATTAAATTTATCAATTTTAATTATATTAAATTAATATTATATTGTGTAGTGCACATATTAAAATAATAATATTTTAAACAATATTGGATGTCACACAAAGATAGGTGGTAAGAGACTTTAGCTGCTTATATTTTCTCTCTATTGAATTTTAGAAGAAAACTATTTAAAATTTTGTTATTTAGTAATGCATGATATAACATGTTCCAAAAGAAATCACGTCATTTCACAATATTTTCTCTTTTTTTTTTTGTCTCATTTTGTTTGAATTTTTCCAAATAAAAATTGTCTTATTTTAATTATCATTTTACAGTATAAATGATGCTTATATTGAATATTTTTCTATTATATTCTTTATCACCTGTGGAGTGAAAAAATAAAAAATATATTATGAATTATATAACATCTTTTACGAAATCTATCGTATTAATTATATTTCTTAATTTTTTTATCAAAATTTTAAACATGAAGGAGAGTATATTTGATAATAAACTAATTTTAATTTAAATATAATTAATTAATATTAATCCATATACAAATAACTCCACACTCTCCTCCCCAAATTTCAAAACCAAACTAAAGATTTCTATAAAATTCTCTCCCCTCTGTTTCCTCCAACCGAACAACACGTAAGTATGTATATATATATATATATATATATATATATATATATATATATATGTCAACTCAACTTATCAACGAGTTTCATCGAGGTTCTAACAAGGAAATGGTCACTTCGTTAGTTGAATTTGTATCCTTCTGATTTGAGCGTGAATCTGCATAAACTGAAACTTTCCTAGAAACAAAACCAGGTTCTTTAGGCTCAACCAATCCCATCTCACTCCCCAACATTAAAATCACCGAAGCCATTGTAGGCCTGTCTTCTGGGTTCTGCTGCACACACAAAAGACTAATGTGAAAGCAACGCTGTACTTCTGATTCATTGCATGACTCTATTATCTTTGAGTCAATCAACTCTAATACCCTGCCCTCTTTCCATATTGTCCATGCCTAAATCATACCAAAGAAAAAATAGTTAATGTTATATTTAAATCGTTAAATTTATAGTTGTTTTCATTTTAAGTTTTAGTCAAATAAAAGAAAATTATATGTTTTGTCCCTAAACAGTTTTTTTTTTTTCTTAGCAGTGTATATATATAAAAAAATTTTAGTCTTCTTCAGTGTTAGGGACAAGGTTCAAAACTTAACTTTTATGTTTGTATAAAGACTGAAACTTACTGATTTTATGTATAAAGACTAAAACTTCAGATAGAGACAATTATAAATAGCAAATAAATAAGCTTAAGTTGAAAACATGTTCAAGATCTTACATAACCAACGAGGTTATGACTGTCATCTGCATGATAAAGTCCTCTGTTTTTCCTTCCACATATAACCTCCAAAACTAAAATGCCAAAGCTAAAAACATCAGATTTCACTGAAAATTGCCCATCAGCAGCATATTCTGGTGCCATATACCCACTGCAAGACATCCATATATAAAAGACCATTCACATATTTGTTAAAAAACACATGGTGCTGTATATTAAAATACTTACTAAGTCCCAACTACTCTATCTGTGTTTCCTTCGGTCTGGTTTCCTCCAAAAGTTCTGGCCATTCCGAAATCTGATATTTTCGGACTCAAATTTTCATCAAGTAGAACATTACTTGCTTTGAGATCTCTATGGATAATCCTTAGTCGGGAATCTTGATGAAGATACATGAGTCCCCTTGCAATTCCACAGATTATGTGGAAGCGATGAGGCCACTCTAGTAACTTACCTTTTGTATCATCTGTTTTATCCAAAGCAAACATGTCACTTTTTTTTTTTTTTGAAAGGCAAAAATGTCATGTTATTCAATGTTGAACATAAAACTTTTTGTAATCTGCTTATATCACTAAAATCAGTCAAAACTAGTGAACCAAATCCAGAATTGATTTTCCATACCAAAAATGAAGGAGTCTAAGCTGCTGTTTGGCATGTATTCATATACTAGAATTTTTTCTTGTCCTTGAATGCAGCAACCAAGAAGTTTTACAAGATTTCGATGCTGAAGTTTCGCAATCAACTTTACTTCATTTAAGAACTCTGTCAATCCTTGTCTTGAGCTACTAGATAGTGTCTTCACAGCAATTTCACTTCCATCCACCAATAATCCCTGCAAACTCACACTCATGAGTAGATGATTTGCATTAATATTTATATTTCTCTAGCTTATTTCTGTGGTAGTATTACAGAATGAAAGATTACCCTGTATACAGGTCCAAAACCACCTTCTCCAATCTTATTTTCTGTAGAGAAGCCATTAGTGGCAGCAGTCATTGTTTGAAGGTCAAACAATGGGATATCCAGATCGTCCACATGTCTTTCATTGCTATGTTCTGTGACTTCTGTCAATAAACTCTCTACAAAATAGAGGAAGGCCTTCAGTATTATAATAAGAGAAATACTAGTAACACTTTTTCTAAGATAGTATACTGTTAGCAGAAATATTTTAAAAATAACCAAATTGTGTAGGTCTCACTCCTTATTTAATGTCTCTCATTACTTTGTTGTTTTCAATAAATTGCAGCGAGGAGATTGAAAATTGTTATAATAGATAAATATCAATATTAGAGAAGGAAAAACATGGTATGTTTTGTGATTTCATTATATTCAACATCAAGCAAAATATTAAATTCTAGATCATATACAATCAATGAGATACTATGGCATGTTCACATGCTACTTGACCTGCATTTCTCTGTTACATGATGATTAAGCCATGAGAACTCCCAACTTGTGCAGTATTTGTAAATTATAATTAAGAAGTTACATATAGAAAAGTGCAGTCATCAACTTAGTAAACCAGTGGGTAAACAACTATTTTTACCAGTATTCTTCCTCCGGAATCTATACAAGAAATACGCACTTAGCAAAAGAACCCCACAAATTGCAGCAACGGTGGCAGCAACTATTGTTGTAATGTTCTTGTTCTTATGTTCAGGTTCTTTGCTGGATCCTTCAACAAGAAAATAAAGCTGAAGTTAGAGTAAACATTGGGGCCGATTTACCTTGTGAAAACATTTTCCTTTTCATTTTCTGTTTTCACTTTTAAATCCTAAAACTCACTTCAACCTGTAAGAACAATGGAAGCATTATTGAACGAAGTTCATGGTCCTTACCTAACTCTGAAGCAAGCATTCGGATATATAGATCTTGCCCACCACTTTCAAATTTTCTGATGTCAATTAAGTCCCCAAACCACATGACACAGCCACTACCTGCACCTCTAATGTCGGAATTAGCATAAGCCACACAAGAACAATTAATCAAGCACTTGTCTCTGCATTCATCTAGGCCAATAGTCTCATCCAAAAATGTATGTGTAGTATCTGGAACCTTCATTCCCTCATATTGCAAAAATCCATCCGTGAGTTTGTCTTCGCAGTTCAATGGTTTATTGCGGACACATCCTTGAGTCCAATCCGCTGAATTCCACTCTTGTGGTGACTTTGGACTGAACCCTTGTAAACATTGGCACACTTGCACTTCTGTGACCATGCAATTCCCGTGGACTCCACAGTGGCCATAGTTGTCACAAATGTCCGTTGGAATGGAATTCAACGTCCTCCAATTTTGATCACCCTCCACCCACACATAGCGATAAATCTTGTTGCTTGTTTGGTTTAGGACAGTTATGGATATGACGGACTCATTTACTAGGGTGTATGAGTAGAAAATCTCATCCTTATTGGCAACATACTCAAAGTCAAAGATGGTGTTGGGTTGTAAACCTGGTACTCCACTGAAATATTGGCCATTCCAAGGTCCAATCCTGAAGAACTTTTCTGTTCCCTTCATCATGTAGAACTCAGGATAGTTATAAAGTTTTAAAACCCAAGAAAGGTCTCCTATAGATGGATCATCTGGACTCTTCCAAGATGTTAAGCTCCAATCTAGACCAAGTTGAAGGTTCCTTCCCAACTTCATCTCTTGCAATGCTGTATCAGACAAATAGTCAAAGCTTTGCCACAAATACTCTTCTTGGTTTGTTTCTCCTTCATTTCTCACCACAAGATTGCCACTTTCCAAGAGCACTGCCACCGGATTCTTTGCTTGTTTTGAGGAGGATGTTGTGTTCCAAACAATGTTGTTGGTGTTGGTGTCGTTTTGAGTGAGTATAAGGTTGCCTGTGGTGTTGACTCTCAACATGCCTGATGAACCATTGATAGGGGCATCCCTGTTTGCAACCCAAACAACTTTCTTATCTGGGATGTTCTTGTACCAAATACCCAGGTAACGTTTGCTAGACTTGCCTGGGCTGAAGAAACCAAGTTCAAACATTCCACCTTGAGAAACCAGGGTGCTGCCATCACTGAGGGACTGGGACACAGAAATAGAATCACCTGCTGTGGAAACTCTGAGAGTAGCAATAAGTGAGAAAGTAACCATAATCATGAGAAAAAGAAAGTCCATTAAATTACACACCTTGTGGTTCAACTATTTTTTAATGCTCATATGGATAGAGTAGAATGTGTCATTAATGTGCAGAGACAGAGAACCACACCTACTTGCTCAGTTGAAGTTTTGTTTGACCCGCATTCTGTAAACTTATTCTTGCTAAACAAAATTCAACTTCTTTGGTATACCAGAGTTGTACATGTTACCATCCATCTGGCCTTTCAAATATTATCCTTAGTCTTTAAAATAATAAAATAATATAAGTAATTTAAATATTAAATATTTATCACGAGCCATTTTAAGTCTGTAGCTTGCTTTGGCAATCATCAGAAATAGTCTTTCCTGCATACGTGTGTGATAGAAAATTTAAGTTTGAAAGAAGAGAAGAGCAGAGAAGGGTAATGACAGCATTTGAATATTTTTTATTTTTTATGATTTGCTAGATATAGCCTATTGGATTGATTAACTGTATCAAAGACTCATGTGAAGGACCGGCACCTCTCATGACTTTTATTATTAAATATATATAATTTCTGTCGCATGATATTAGGGCTGCTGCCATAGTTCCATCCCTGCGGTCGTTATCTGGTATAAGTAATGATCTTTTACGCAAACATAGAATTTCTATAATCATGATAATAAGTCTTCATCTGAATGTTCAAACTTTTGCTACAATTCCTTATGTATTTTTTTAATTAGAATTAAAGTTGGATATTCATAACTTATAATGATTTTTAATATAAATTCTTATTATGTATTTTATCTAAATTTTAATTAGTTGATAATATCAAGAGAGAAAGGTTAGAAATATTCTTTTTTTTTATTGAATTTTCTTAAAATCGCGTAATTTTATGAAACTCGTGTATTATTTATTGAACATATCTTGTAATTATGTAATTTTTAATAAGTTATAATTAATAGAGCAGAAAATGTGTTAGAAAATTAGAATTATTATATTGTTAGTACTCATCGTATAAAAAATAATAATAGTGTGTTTGAATAAAAAATTTAAATTGAATAATTCAATTTAAGTGAGAATTTTTAAAAAAATTGTAGGATAAAATTTGGATAGTGAATTTAAAGGAAATCTTAAAAAAACACTAAAAAATTAAAGTTTTCAAAAAAACTTAAATGACTTAAAAGATAAATGTTACAAGAAACATAAATGAAAAGCTTTATAAAATGTGCAAGTAAATGACTGGCAATATAAATCGAAAATTAAAGTGCTGAAAAGTAAATGACTGACGGCATAAATCGAAAGAAGTAAATTGTATAGAATGTAAGTGAAAAAGAAGTAAATGGAATTTTAAGACAATGTAGAAAGAAAAGTACTCAAAATTTAATGAGAAAAGGGAAGAAAGAATGAAAATGAATCTAAAATACTAGAAAAGTAAAATGTTGAAAAATAAATGTAAAGCAAATAAACGATCAGAAATTTAAATGACAAAAAACATAAATTGAAATGTATTTAAAAATGGGTGAGAATATGCCCATCACTTGTTGAATTATTAGTTATTTTGTTTGGCGTGTCAAGTGTTATAGAAGGTATAGCATGATGTTTCAACCGAGGAAAATAACTACATTGATAGGATCCTATTTAAAGTTTTTTTACTAGTTGAAAAATGAGATGTATATACATCATGTATATACATGTACATTTTTTTTGATTTTAATCGTTATTTAGTATTCTTTATTCCTTATTGCAAAAGCCAAAATTTCATAGGTATATATTCTAACATAATTCATCAAAAGCCTTGGGATCTACGTACTTGATAGAATAAATATCTAGATTCATAGTCAATGATCATCTTGTTAACGTGGAAGAATTGAAATAACTAAAGTCATGAATTAGAAAGAATATGATTTTATGGTTTTTCTTCTATTGAAATCACTTTATTACTCAGTAGAGTCTTCGTAATTCTTAAGATGAGGAGAAAAGAAACAACCATGAGATTTAGTATATTGGAGAACACACTCAAAAATTCTTATTTATTTACATCACTAAAATTCTCATTATGTAAAAGTGAATCGATAAAACATTCACTCTTTATCACATCTTTTGATAGTTTAACAAACTTAATTAGATCTCATAAAATATATTATATTCCTCTACATAAATAGTTAATATAATTTCCAACACATTTATCTAAGATTCACTATCTAAAACTGTGTCATCAGTCTTGATACATTCTCGATAACAATTGATAACCATCAACTGACATAAAATTTTTCGCGTGTTTTAAGTACTCAAATTATTAAGTGTTTTTGGCTCTTAACAATTTTCTTCTACTTCAACTATTGAACCATTTCAACCTCGTCTTCGTACTCGAATCCATTTCGTCATATTCCATGTCTCAATCCCTTCAATACATAAATAAATTTGAATTCTACACCTTCATCAAGTTGGATTCTTAACATAGTCGAACAATGATCGACTTCTAATATTTAGAAAATTTTCTAACACTAACATGTGTCCATAAATCAATTACACGAATAAATAAAAACTGTAAAATCATTGAATACGTAGTGAGAAATTAAAAAATGTTGTCTCAGAAAGAAACAAACATTAATTTACCATTTTCAATAAGCATTTGGAGGTATCAACTAAATGAAAACAGAAAAGCATTTGGAGGTATCAACTGATGTGTGAATATGTGACTGAAGAACCAACAAACAGACATCGATAGTGCTGTTCTAATCAACAATCCAAATACCAACTTTGACTTCAACGTTAAAATTAAAAAAACACATTATTACAGTGACAATGCAATGCTTTCCGAGCCAAAATGTACCAGTTCAAATATCCTAAATGAAAAAGGAATATTTGACCGAGAAAACCCAATAACAATCTTCGGTAAATGAATTAAATGAATGTGATAGATAGCGTCAGTGTCTCTTTGACCAACCAGCTGACTGAAAATAAAAAGATAAAAAATCCCTTTGTAGTTAGCCCAATTTGGAACGAAGAAATAATAAATTCCGTGAATAGAGGAAAAGCAAGCGAAGCAACTCTATCGTAGAAGTTATAGATTTTGTTGCCTTGAACCAGCTTCTATATATATATATATACAGTGGCAGTTTTAAAATCTAACTCTAAGCAAAGTTAGTACTCAATGAAGTTTATTCTTTTTCCTATGAGTATCATAGTTTATATGCTGTTTCTCCCTTCTCTCATAGTTTTCATAGCAGCGGACACATCATCCATTAATCAGTCCCAGCCCCTGAGTCATGGAAAGACCATAGTTTCTACCCCACGAGGAATCTTCGAGCTTGGTTTCTTTAATCTAGGAAATCCGAACAAAATCTACCTCGGGATTTGGTACAAGAATATTTCAGTTCAAAACGTTGTTTGGGTTGCAAACAGCGGCAACCCAATCAATGATTCCTCTGCCATATTGAAACTAAACAGTTCTGGCAATTTGGTCCTAACACACAACAACACGGTTGTTTGGTCCACAAGTTCTACAAAAGAAGCACAGAACCCAATGGCAGAGCTCTTGGATTCTGGCAACCTTGTGATAAGAGATGAGAATGCAACAAAGTCAAATCCAGAGGCGTATCTGTGGCAAAGCTTTGACTACCCATCTAATACATTGCTGCCAAGTATGAAGATTGGATGGGAGCTCAAAAGAAATCTCAACCGTCAACTGATAGCATGGAAGAGTAGTGATGATACAACCCCAGGAAACTTATCTTGGGGTATGGTTCTTCACCCCCTTCCTGAGATCTATATGATGAAGGGAACCACAAAGTACTACAGACTTGGACCATGGAACGGTTTGCGTTTCAGTGGCGTGCCAGAAATGACGCCTAATCCCATTTATCTTTACCAGTTTGTCTCCAACAAGGAAGAGGTTTATTATACATGGACCCTCCAGCAGTCTAGTTTGATAACAAGAGTTGTACTTAACCAAACCACACTACAACTCCTTCAATATGTATGGTCAGATATTGATGCATCGTGGATGCTATATTCAACGTTGCCAGAAGACGACTGCGACCATTATGGCGTGTGTGGAGCCAATGCATATTGCATCACTTCTGCTTCACAGATGTGTGAATGTTTACAAGGGTTCAATCCCGCGTCTCCTGAAAAATGGAACTCCTTTGACTGGTCCCAAGGATGTGTCCTGAAAAATCCACTAAGCTGCAAAGATAACTACACGGATGAGTTTGTCAAATATGAGGGCATGAAAGTACCAGATACTACACATACTTGGTTGGATGAGAATATTGATTTAGATGAATGCAAAGTCAGATGCTTGAATAATTGCTCTTGCACGGCCTATACTAATTCGGACATAAGAGGAGCAGGGAGTGGTTGTGTCATTTGGTTTCAGGAATTGTTTGACATCAAAATGCTTCAAACCGGAGGACAAGATCTATATATCCGTATACCTGCTTCGGAGTTAGGTAAACACTTTATTTTATTATCCTTTCTCCTAAATGCTTTCATCATTCTTTAAATCTGAGGATTTAATTTATGTTCTTGTTTGTTTGATCAACTCAACCTTTGAAGAGCAACATGGGGACAGGAAAAGTGTGACGATAATAATTGCTACCACAATTGCTGCAATTGGTGCGGTGATACTTTTATTTTGTATGTTTGTCATATACAGAGTCAGAAGGAACATTGCTGGTAAATTATTCACCCATATATTATTATTGTCCCTAAAATCATGATAGCTCTTAATTTTCTATATATATATCTTGAAATTGAAACTTGGAAATACTTCAAGTTATAAGGAAGCACTTGTACTGTAGACACAGATTAACGGGGAATTTGAGGCTATGGCTTTTTAATGATCAGAGTTTCAACTTGCTACAGATTAGAGAAATTGAGATCACACAATATATTTAATGTTTCCTTCCGTAATTAAATTGCATATTTATCTATTAATTTAAATCAGGTCAAATCCCTCCTCATGTTTCATAATGTTCTTGAATTCTTTATTTTCTTCTGTTTGTCCAGAAAAGTCAAACGTAAAAGTAAACATCGAAAGACAGATAGAAGAGCTGGACCTACCATTGTTTGATCTGCTAACAATCATTACTGCCACTAAGGATTTCTCATTGAATAATAAGATCGGACAAGGGGGTTTTGGATCTGTATATAAGGTAATTCAATATTTAAGCACTTAATAGAAAAATAACAACTATAATCCAGAGATAATTATTGTTATAGAAAGCATCTTTCAAATGAATGCAATTATGCAGGGAAAATTAGCGGATGGGCGAGAAATCGCTGTGAAGAGACTTTCAAGCAGTTCTGAACAAGGAACAACTGAATTCATAACAGAAGTAAAACTGATTGCAAAGCTTCAACACCGAAATCTTGTAAAGCTTCTTGGCTGTTGCATTGAAGGACAAGAAAAATTACTTGTATATGAATACATGGTTAATGGCAGCCTAGATTCCTTCATTTTTGGTATGTAATACGAAGAATGCTTAGATTAGGTGCACTTGTTGTTTTACTGTAAAATCATATTTAGCGGCCTATTGATCTTGAATATCTAATATTGAAAAACATATATGCTTTGAAAAAAAAAAAAAAACAGATCAAATAAAAGGTAAATTAGTAGATTGGCCACAGCGCTTTCACATAATATTTGGAATTGCTCGAGGACTTCTATATCTTCATCAAGATTCTCGGTTAAGGATAATTCATAGAGATCTCAAAGCAAGTAACGTTTTACTCGATGAGAAGTTAAATCCAAAAATATCAGATTTTGGAATGGCCAGAGCTTTTGGAGGAGACCAAACTGAAGGAAACACAAAAAGAGTAGTTGGGACTTTGTAAGTATCTGTCTTATTATACTATACCATATTGATTTTTATTTATTTTTGTGTTATGTGAATTTTTTGCTCTCTGTAGTGGATACATGGCTCCAGAATATGCTTTTGATGGGCTATTTTCAATCAAATCGGACGTTTTCAGCTTTGGTATTTTATTGTTAGAGATTATATGTGGGAGCAAAAATAAAGCTCTTTGGCATGGAAACCAAACTCTTAACCTTGTTGGTTATGTAAGAACTCAAATAACTTATTATTTACTTATGCCCAAGTTTAAACATAAATAAGTAACTTTTTTTTTTCTTCTTATATGTTTCAGGCATGGACACTTTGGAAAGAGGATAATGCTTTACGGTTGATTGACTCGAGCATAAAGGACTCATGCGTCATCCCAGAAGTATTGCGATGCATCCATGTTAGTCTCTTGTGTGTGCAACAACACCCGGAGGATAGGCCAACCATGACCACTGTAATTCAAATGTTAGGGAGTGAGATGGAACTGTTTGAGCCAAAAGAGCCTGGTTTCTTTCCAAGGAGGATTTCAGATGAAGGAAATTCAAGCACAAGTCAAAACCGAATGGCTTCAAATGATGAATTAACCATTACCACATTAAATGGCCGCTGATAATTATGAGTCAGCTCAACATATTGCACTGACACAAAATTTGTATTGCAAGTACATTCATGACCAAAGGATTTTTATTTCAAACCTGTTCAGTTGTTCTGATGAATTTGCGGAGTTATGTATAAAAATTCAATCAAAAGGTTTTAAAAGTGATATTATTTTTTTTTTCCTTCGGAAAAAATCTGAAATGAATGTTAATTGTTGGTTTTGTTGTACTAAAATATATTTTTGAAAGAGAAGAAGATATGTTATTTAGATACACTTATTAAACTTTTATTTATGGACATTATATAGAGCAAAAGTGTAACAAAAAATTTTAAATACTAAGATTATCTTAATCTTCAAATCAAACTACTAACATTCTAAATCTAAAAGAGAGCAAAACAGCGCTGCATAGAGGACTTTTTATTGGTTAAAAATAGTTTTTTTTTACCTCAATTAAACGTCCATTATAAATACGATCAAAATTTTTTACATCGATTTATTATAACTGATGTAAATAAAAACCTTTTATATGTAGAAAGTGGCTCAGGGTTTGCATCTTCCTCCTCATGTCCTACACATCAATCTCCTTCCTCAACTTTGTCTTCGCTATCTTCTTGCACACAAATCCTTCACCACTTTCCACGTCCACCACGCAATGCATCACACTGAACTCACCGCAACCTAACTCCTTCCTAAATTGGTACTTATCAGAATGGCGTTTGTGTGGTTTCGTTGGAAACAATGTGAAGGCTATGACAAAAAAGGAGGAAGGTGAAGAGTTCACAAGGAATAAGATAAAGGCAACAATAACATTCAAAGGTTAATTAATGTAAGAAGTTGTTTTTACATCGATTAAAATTTAATGGAGGTAGATATCTCACTTCATTTATAAAAGTGACACTACATTTTCTTTTAAATTGATGAATCGATGTAAAATTTTCTGATGTTATAGTCTATTTCTACACTAGTGAAAATATTCTTATCTTTATTTAAATAATATCCTATTTAAATAATATCCTAAGAATTGAAACATAAAATGAATTCTTAGAAACTAAATTATATATATTCAAATTATATATATTAAGACATATTTTCAACATCCTTTCTTGTCTTAATATATGCTTCCATTCAATTTGAATTTCAAGTTTGAAATTTCACTTTCGCCCTTTTGATACTTGATTTTTTTTCTTATTTTTCTTATAATTCTTATCTTTATCTTTTTTGGGCAGGACTACTTCATTCAACTTAGCTTCTCCTTTAGTGTATTTATTTATTTTAGTCCTTAGCTTCTTTGATTTTTATCGGTTTCATGATATCAACATTGCATCTTTGATATATGTCAAGACATGGTTCTTCACCTATATCATCATTCTCCTCCTAAATATCAAACTTCTTCAAAATGCATGCATCTTTATACTTTTCTTTCCATTTTGATTCATTTTTTTTATCTTCTCCACTTGCGGTTAACTTCTCTCTCATCAAATCTAAAACAAAGTTTTTTGTCTTTCATATGAACTTTGATCACTTCTATGTTTTTGTATCTTTAAAATCACATTTTTTTTTATCTTCAAATAACACCTTGTAGCATTTCTCCGATAAGCAACACTTAAAAGATTTTGATTAATTTTAAGAACATAAACATCATATATTGATTTCAAACCTGAATGGCTCTTATTGCAAATGTTCTTTTGCCTTTAATTGAAATGTATTCTCCGTTTCCAATTTTGAAGAGCTCTTGATCATAAGTCATATAATTTGTTCAACCACTATCAATAAGCTAAGCTTTTGTGGTGTTGTAAATTGTAAAACATTGACATGGCAAATAATTGTTCCCTTTCATTTTCTTGTTGATCCTTAGCAACCTTGGTTTTTCTTTGTTGTTGATGAGACTTGCATATTTTCTCCATGCGTTGTAATTGACCGCACTCGTAACATCTTGCGTCAAGTCTCCAACAACCTCTTTGGTGGATGATTTTTATTTTTTTTGACAATAAGGACAAGGTAGAAAAGCTTGAATTTTATCGCTTTGATTGTCACTTTTTAAAATCTCCAACTTGCTCATTTTTCTTATTTTTGTCATCATTGTTATGGAATTTTGCTTGGAAAGCACCTTCCATTATTTCTTCTTGCCTTATAAGCCTTTGTTGTTCTTAGGCCAACAAGACATGTACCACTTCTACCAAAGTTCTGTTAGACAGATCATTTGTGTTCTCCAAAGAGGTTATTGGTGTTTTGTATCTCTTACGCATTGAAACTAGAATTTTTCAACAGTTCTAGAATAAATAAATTGAGTGCCCAACAATCTAACCTTGTTAACAATGTCAAACTATCTGTTTGAATAAATCTTAATTGTTTCAAACATTTTCATTTTTTGCAACTCAAATTCCCTCATCAAGTTTAGCACATACATGCCTTGAATTCACTTATCCCCTGCATACTCTTTCTTCAAATAGTCCCAGATTGATTTTGGTATTTTGAGGATCATGATTCTTGTAAAGAGAGTCTAGAAAATAACAACAAATAAGCATAACTTTATCTTTATCTTCTTGATTTTTCTTTCCTTGTGGTTCTTTATCTAGGTCATGGTAGGATTGTCAAGTAATGAAAACACTTCCTAATCCTTTTCTACAGCTTCCACCAAATCCAAAATCTGTAGCTAGGATTCCATTCTCATTGCACATAAGTCATAAATGTCCCAATCAAAGATAGGAGAAGCTACTTGGGAAAAGCTTGTATTAGTGTTCATTCTACAAGTACCATAAGAAAATAGTTCTTGATAACAATTTGTTAGTTTTGTTGTAGAAAATATATTTTTAAAAAGGAGATATGTTATTCAAAAGAACTTATTGAACTTTTATTCATAGGCTCTGTATATATAAAGCAAAAATGTAACAAAAAAATTCAAATACTACTAACATTATCTTTTATCTTTAAATCAAACTGGAAACAAGGTGGTCATGTCACGTGACTGTCACATGGTTTTTTTTTCCAATTGTGTACATGTGAAGGAGCCTTGGAGCATTTACACTTGGATGGAAAGATTGTATTATAGATTTCTTGTCTTTTCCTGTGAAGCATTAACATCCTCAATTATTGCTAAATAGAAGTATTCATCCTCAAAGTTTTTTTAACCTTGTTAGCTTGAGAATTGTCTATCTTCATAACTCTTACTTTTTTAAAGTCGTCATTTCTGGACACCTTGCTTGCACATGACTTTTCTTCCTACAATAGTAACAATGCACATTACTTTTATCTTGTTGTATATGTGATTGTGATTTTGATCTTTCTCTTAGTCCAAGATATCTCCTTAAATGACTCTTGCATATGTGATTGTGATTTAGATCTTTTTCTTAGTTCAAGATATCTCCTTAAATGACTCCTCCACAATAGCTGCTTGGTCTTCATTATCAATATTCTTAGTTGTCATCACTTTGTTGTTTTTTCGTAAAACAACAATTACCTCATTCAATTTCAATGTTGTCCTCTTTACAAGTTATGTTTGAACCAAATGTTTGTAAAACCTTGGCAATAAGATCATCAATAACCATGCTTGCTCCTCATAAGAGATTTTATCATCTACATTCAACCTTCGACACACTAAATGGTTGAACTTATTAATGTGATAGTGAGATTCCCCCCCCCCCCAAACTCTATTTT
The DNA here is from genome assembly GCA_025330945.1 of Mucuna pruriens. NCBI lineage: Eukaryota > Viridiplantae > Streptophyta > Magnoliopsida > Fabales > Fabaceae > Mucuna > Mucuna pruriens. The sequence continues at coordinate 733,672 of JAENHJ010000027.1, forward strand.
GGGTCGATATATTTATCTTCAACCAAAGATGATTAATCGGTCAACAACTTAACTTCGTATAAATCCTCTTGAGCTTCTTCCTCTCGTTGTTATCTTCTTTAGTATATTGTACTTGTTCTTGGGAAGAAGAACTAAAAAGAAACATGTTTATCTAAGGTGAAAAAAGTGTATAGTAATTAATATATCAAATATCTTTTTATCATGCTTGGATTTTGTTACTTGAAGGTTTCTCTTTTCTCTCCCCCACTTAATAGTTTTAATATTTAATGTTATAATTATTTAAAGTATTTTCCTAGTTAAAAATTACTAGAAATTATTATGTTTTCTTAAAAGTGATCCCTAGTCACATCATAACCTACCAAAACGTAAAAATAACAATAAATAAACTTCTATATGTGTTTGTATATATTGTTGTTTCAATTTTAATGTCAAAGCTAAATTCAATATTTTCTAAAATATTTTATCAGATTTAAGTATTATAATATATATATATATATTAAATATAATATTTATCATTGGCTGTGTTATTAAAAAATGGCAATTTGTATAACCATAATTATAAATATTTTATTTTATGTAAATAAAAATTAAATATATTCATTTTTAATTTTTAATTTTTAATATTGTACTTGAGATATGTACTAAAATGTATAGAAAGGGTAAATTCACAAAATTTTAACTTTTTTTTTTTACTACAAAACTAAACAAAAAATAATGATTTTTTAAGAAAAATAATAAAACTTGAAAAAATTAAAATGCAAGTAGGCCATATTACTAAAAATAGGAGGAGAAATGAATTGTTAAAAATAACCCTTTCCACTTTTGGATTTGGATCCCCGCAGTTGATAAATAAACTGCATGGGGTGAAGTTCTATGAAAACGGTGATTAATTTTAAAAAGAAATTTCTTGTTTTAATTTAATACAAAAATAAATATTTTAAAAAGGTTAATATTTATGCAGTTGAAAATATAACAGCAGAAAACCTTGACCCTTGACCTGGAGAGCTGATATTGACAGTTTAGATCTGCATACGTATATCATGACATTTTGATGCATAATTTAGTAGTTGTAGGTGCGTATGCCTAGTGGCTGCTGAGTTTTCTTTTCTTTAAATTTATTCTTATGTTGAATGATATTGTTGAGCTTCGTTTTCTTTTTTCGGCGGGAAGTGATGGTTGATCATTCAATTCATAAACATTCAAAAACTATTAATTATATTTAAAAATTATTAGATATTTATTCAATATAAAATAATATCTTTTAAATATTAAAATTTATTAATTATATTTAAATTCAAATACTATCCCATCTTTAAACAACATCTAATTTTCTGGAAAAAAAAGGCATGAATCCTATAATCCTTTTTTTTCTAATTTTAATTAATTAATAAAATCCAGTCTAATAAAATAATATCCAAAAAATATAATTTATTTAATTAGTGATAAAATATAATTTAAATATCCACTTATTTAATAATAATAATAATAATAAATAATAATAATAATAATAATACATTTCACATGTATATATATATATATTGACTAATATTTTTATTATATTTTTTATGTGCATAATTATGAATTAAAACTAATATGCTTCTGTAAGTTAAGAAATACTCATTTATCCATTGAATTACGACTTCATACACAAGGAAAGATCGAAACTGAATCTTGGTTAAGAAACATAATAACAAACTACTTATGATAATAATTTTTAACTTTTAATTTTTATTTTAAATATGTATGTTCTTGTCACCTTAAAAAAATCTAAGGGTAAGATAGCTAATCAATTAACTAATATTCTTTTTTATCTTTCCTATTTTTTTTATTTTTAATTAAATCATTAATATAGTTAAAGTTAAAACAATTTACTTATTTTAGAAATAATTTTTAATATTAAAGTTAAAATTTTTAATAATAACAAATTAAAATATCAATTTACATATTTTACTAGATCAATTATTCTAAATAATATAATTCAAACCAAAGTTATTTTAATTTTGAAATAGACTAACTTTTTAAGCTTCAAAGTAATTTGAGGCGATTCAGAACCATCCATTGCGAACTGAATGAGCAGCACACAAGTAACAGAATTTAATCGCCTATCTTTTTCACTCACCCACGTACACCCATTTTATATCTTTTCTCAAGACGAACTTTGCTCTGAGACAAAGATTATTCCGTTTTTTTTTTTTTTTCCATGATAAACGTGTCTTGTACTAACATGGACCCTCTCACTTCATCCTTATCCCTAGGGCCCTTGTCCACTTTTGAGTTTTAACTTTTCTAATACATATGATATTTTAAGATTATAATAAATATTTAAAGATTTACTGTAAAAATAATGATATTTAAGTATTTTTATTTTTATTTTTATAATATAATTAATTATCTTCTTATAATATTATTATAAAGATAATGACATTATTTTTTTTAGATAAATAATATTTTTTATAGTTTTTATTGTGAAGATAATAGTTTTTTATCTTTTAGACAAAATATTTAAGTATTATTTATTTTATAATTTATTATTATTATTCTAAAGATTATAAATAATTGTATTTTCAATCGAATATTATTATTAACCTTTTTATATTAATTTAATTATAGTTAATTTGAATATTAAAAACTATTTATTAACTTTTGTCAATTAAAAATACTAATAAATGTTCTTTCTTCTTATCACTATTTTTATTACTAACAAATATAAATGATATTTTTTCTTCTCGTTTTCATTTTTATTGTTATTATTTGTGAGTTCCAAGTATTTTTAACTTTGGTGAACAATCTAGACACCATTCCTGTGTCAACTTTGAAAAATCAGATTCGATATCAGAAAGCAAACCTTAGCCGGTGATATGTTTAAGTAACATTGGACTTTTAAAAAAATGTTTAATTTTTTTAATGTAAATATATTTTATGTCATATATATGTTCTTAAATTATTTTGAAAATTAAATTATTACAAATATTTTGTATAAATTAATTCTTATATAATTGTTATTATTTTATATGTTATAAAGATGGATTTAAAATTTTTCAGATATCTAATATCACTACTAAAAAATTTAAAATTTATTATAAATAATTTTGTGACTAATTTTAAAATTAATAATTATTTTATAGCTAATTTTTAGTAAAAATAAATAATTAAAAAATTATTATAATATTAATGATAACATGAAATAAGTAATAAATTAGTTAAGAAAATAATTTTAATTAATTTGTAATTATTTCTTAACTAATTCGTAATAATAAAAAATATAAATGAATATAACTTAAATTTAATTAGAAAAAATAATATTTTATTTAATTAATAATTAATTAGTTAAGATTTAATTATCTATTTAAATGATAGTTAAAATTAATAATAAAATAAAAAAATCTTATAGTATATTCTTCCTCCGTCCATGTGTTTATAATGATTTTTTTTTATTGATTTTAAGTTAAATAAACTAAATTATATATTTTAAAATAAAAAAAAAAAATGATAGTGTAATACTTGCATATTTAAAAAGAAAGATATAATTTACTTAACATAAAAGGATGTTAATATAATACCTGCATATATCAAAGGAAGGAAATTTAGATTATTTTAATTATATTAAGTTAAATCGACTAAATTATGTATTTTAATATAAAAAATAAAAAATAAAAAATATAATAATCACATCTTTAAAGGAATGACGGTATAATTTACTCAACTTTTATATTACAAAATTTACTAACGTGATACTAATAATATCATCATATGTCACGTAAGAAAAGATTATATTATTGTGACATATGTCATGTCCGCATAGTATCACTTCATTTATACCATATTTACAAAATGTGCTAGTCAACAATAATGAAACACCAATAATTTGGTAATGTCATCTTTAAAATAGAGAAATTAGAATTATAAAAATTTATAACTAATTCTTTTTCCGATGTAAAATGAAAAAAAAATTAGATGAACTAAAAAAATTTCATATTTGTAGATACATGCAAATATTTAAATGTTAAATATTATATATACATTTAATTTAAATTTCATATAAAATAAAAACCTTAAAATAACAAAAAAATAATTATTTAAAACTAAAAAAGTATCTTAATATATTTATAACTAACATAATTTTTCATATTGCATAAGCACTCCACAAACTATTATTAACCATATATATTATTGTTTTTCTTTCTAAAACACATATTTCATAAAAATAAAAATAAAAAATCCACACACCAAACACTCTGGTGTAGGAGTATACACACAAATCAATTTATCACTTATTCTTTTTTGTTTTCCTTTCTCGACATTCTTACACACTCACCTTTTTTTTTACACTTGTCATAGTAGTGTGAAAATAGGCCTAATGGTCTATCAAGAACCTACAACTTGGCCGGGGAACGACTTGACATTAAGATTTAGGCTTTTTATAAGATTTTTTTAAATAAAAGATTAAGTTTTAGGCTTTAACAAATTCTTATTAGACTTTATAGGTCAGTCTTTTGGTATAAATATAATATTATGTTATATATATATAATATAATTTATATTTATATTTAATAAATTAATTATATTTTTTAATAAAAACTTACACTAATCATACATGACAAATTTTCTTACTGAAACAAAAATCATTGCAAATAATATGATTGTCTCAAAAGTTGACTTATGTTTTTTTAGTAGGTCAAGTAAAAATGATGACAGATAAAATAAAAAGACCAAACTTTTATATTTCTAACTAAAATCAAGCTTAGGTTAGCAAAGTCAAGCATGAGCTTACATAAGCATGATACAGGCTCTTATCTTTTTTTTTCCATTTAGCATTTTCTCTTTCTTCACATCACTTTCACAAGTGTTATTTCATTCTCACCTTTCATGTTTTGTTGATCGATGACCTGAGTGATGGGTTCTAATAAAAATCTTAAACTTTGGTTTAACTAATAGTTTTTTTTCTTATTATTTAAATTTTTATTCCATTAATTTTAAATAAAGTTTATCATTATATTTAATGTTTTTTTTCCTACAAATGTGTCACTTTTTTTAGTCTATATAATTTTTTATTTTTTTTTTGTTCTTTTCATTCTTTTTATTTTTAGACTCTAATTTTTTTACTACCTTAAGGTGATGAGACAATGTTGCTAATGTGCATCAATGATGTTACTTTTTTTTCTTCTAATGCAGTATTTTTTTTTTATTGACATGAGGCTAATGACATGGTATTATTATGACTTGTCATGTGATGATGTAATTATGATATATTTTTTTTGTTGATGTGACAAATTAATATTTATGTAATGAATATCAGGATAGAGACTAAAATTGAAAGCTTTGGAACTTATAAGGATGATTTTGAAAAATAAAATAGAACAAAAAATAAAAAGTATTAACTTACAAGGATGAAAAACATATTTAAGCCTACAAATATTGTACTTACAATGTTATGTTAAACAATATTTATGAAATGTTATTTAATTTATTTGCAATAATAGGGATATTGTGTAAATATTTATTATTAATTAATGTTAACAAACTAATATAATTTTAATAAATTAGATAGTAGCCATAGCATCTTAAATGTATTAGCATTGTATATTATGTTTTAAATTTATATTAGTAACATTAATTGTAATTAGTGATATGTAATTTAATAAAATCTATCCATAGAATTTTGTTATATTTGTATGCTTAATTATGATAAAATATCCATATTTCTTAATATGTCCATAAGAATTAAGAAAAGAAACATAATTTAGTAGTTTTATTATAAAATTATATGATAAGTATAATTTAGTAAGACTTTTTTTTCCAAAGACAAGTTTTATCTTGCTAGATTCTTAAATTAACATGATTTGTATCGGTAAACAGGATATTTATTTTAGTCTTAATTATGAAGAATGGACATGAATATTTGAACTTTATAGTTATGTAATATGTGAGTATTTTTGAAATCATGTGTGATATTCCCAAAGTAGGAGGTGATAATTATAAGGTTTGGAAAGACAAATTCTTCATATTTTGTCTAAATGATACTATTCGGAAGGATGACTTGCATAATATTATTGAAACTACTAGTCTTAGTCTAAGTATCATTGATTTTTATGGAAAATAATAAAAAAGTCTAATCATCTTCATGTGATGTTCATAAAAGATCAAGATATTTGTTGGTATTGGAGATTATGTCGATTAGTGTGATAAGGTCACGGATCTTATGCGAGTCATTGATGAACAATTCACTACATTTGACAAGTTCTTTGCCAACATTCTTATAATATAATTCTTATTTGTGAAATCACTAGAATAAAAGGTGTGCATGATCACATCATATACATAATGGACCAATAGATAGAGTATGCACAAGACTTTTGGCTTGGTAGATTAAAAAGCAAGCCCTCTCCATCGTATAATCATTTTGAAGAAGTAACACAATGGCCCACGATTGCATATTATTTTGAGAAAAACCTTATAAATTGGAGCTCTCCTTGGAAGGTCAAGAATAATTCCAAAAGTAATAGTCCTAAGAAAGTCTCAATGAGAATGGTTGCTACACATAGTTTAATAGCCATTCCATTGTATTTAACGTATAGAATAAAAGATTGATATCTTTCTCCATACTCCTATCCTAAATATGAATTTAGAATATTATAAAAATTATCCAAATGTCGGTCACTAGATCAATCGCATTGGGTTTTGGAGCTCAAGTATCATGTTTAATTTACTTTTATCTCTTGCAACTAAGAATGACAATGTGTAATGAATTCAATGAATATTTGCAAAAAATTACTCATAATGAATAGGGTAATTACTCACTAAATTGATATGAGATTGAATACAAGTAATTACTCACAAAATTTAACAAGTACGTGTGCAAGTACGAGTATCTTAGTACCCAATCATACCCTATCCATATATTATTATTATTATTATTATTATTATTATTATTATTATAAAACATAAGAAGTAAATCTTATTTTCTTTATTTCTTTGTTTCCTTCTTTCTTTCTTTATTTATTTTCTAATTTTTTATTCACTTATTTCTTTATTTTTTTTCCAAATTTTCCTATTTATTGTATTGTTGTACGAGTCTAGCACCGACATGTGGGTCTTGCTAGAGGGTAGTAGGTCACTAGAGTGAGGTAGTATCCTACCCATATTTTCTTTATTGGAAGTAGGGACTACAAATGATAGGATCTGGATAGGATCTGAGTAATTTGACTTCATCATAAACGTCTCGGACATCCACCATTTAGTTTACTTAAGATAATGTTTCCATATTTATTTACAAAAGAGTCTATCAAGTCATTTAATTGTGATGTTTATCAGTTTTCAAAACATCATTGTGCAATATTTTCTCCTAATAATAATAAAAGTCTCGTTCCTCTTTACCTTATTCACTCTAGTGTAAGGGCCAACTAGTAACTCTATGTTGGGGGCTAAGTGGTTTGTATCATTTATTGATGATTGTACCCGTATGACATGGATATTTCTTATGAAACATAAATTTGAGATTTGTCAAATATTTGTTGATTTTTTCTATCTTGTTAAAAACCAATTTGGTAAATATATTAAAAGACTACGATCACACAATGATATCGAATTTGTAAATTTTGAGTTCTCCTAATTTCTTAAAGATAATGGTGTGGTTTATAAACTAACGTGTGTGAATACTTCTTAACAAAATGGGGTTGTAGAAAGGAAATCGGTATCTCCTTGACGTTTCTAGAGCCCTCATCTTCCAAATATTTGTTCATAATGTCTATTGGGGAGAAACTATCCTAATTGTCACCTATCTCATCAACAGGTTACCGACTCATGTCTTAAGTCCAATTAAACATATGTTATCTTTCTTTCCTTCTTTTCCCCTAATGTTAAGCTTACCAAGTTGTGTCTTTAGGTGTGTTGCCTTTGTCCACTCTCACAATCCACATCGTGGGAAGTTAGATCCTAAAGCTGTCAAATGTGTTTTCATTGGTTATCTCTCAAATAAAAAGGGGTTTAAGTGTTATCACCCTTCGAGGGTACAAGTCGAATATTGTGTATTTTTTTAAAGGGTGGGTGTGGAGACAGAATATAATATCCTACCTAGATCTTATTGAACTAGAAAATATATTTTTAAAAAAGGAGGAGATATGTTATTCAAAAGAACTTATTGAACTTTTATTCATAGGCTCTGTATATATAAAGCAAAGGTGTAACAAAAAATTCAAATACTAGCATTATCTTTATACTTAAATCAAACTGGAAACAAGGTGGTCATGTCACGTGACTATCACATGGTTTTTGCCAATTGTGTACATGTGAAGGAGCCTTGGAGTATTTACACTTGGTGGAAAGATTGTATTATAGATTGCTTGTCTTTTCCTGTGAAGCATTATATACATATGGTGAATTTTATGTGTTGGAGGGTGTAGGACAACTTAGTTTGCATTTAGTTTTTACTGTTGTATAGTATATCAACTGTTGTAACAGTTCAAGTTGTTATAAATTATGCATTTCTTGTTCTGCAATAAGAATTTCATAAAATTACATGTCATAGTAAAGGCTTAACTCTCCAATGAACTCCATCACTTCGTGGTAAAACCTTAGGCAAAAATTCCATGTTAGAATTTTATATTGGTGTAACACTCCTCAGAGGATAAGCCTACCATAACCTTAGTTGTTCAAATTAATGATAAGGAGTAAGAAAGAATTAGTTAAGCATTGTTGTATGAAGTGTCTCAAAATTAGTAGCAAAGCGGTTGCAAGTTGTTGCATTTAGTGTTTCTGTTACATTTAGTTACTGGTCATAACTAACTTATATTGTAGGACCTATTTGCGGTTATCCTTTCTTAGGCTTGTAATTAATGTCTATATATTAGCATGTGTTATTCTATGGGGACAATGTAATGGGAAGAATTTTCACTTCATGTAATTCTTAAAGAATGTAAGATCAAGAGAATATGTGAAAATAAAGTGAAAGACTTGGGTATTCTTGTCATGTTTTCTCAATAGTGGTGATACAAGGGTCAAGGAAATTCTATTGTACTATCTTAATCTTGTTATTCCCTTTCATAGTGAACAATTTTGCTTCTTTCTTGTGGATGTAGGTCTTTAATACTAAACCACGTATATCTTGTTTTTATCTTTTTTCCTATCTTCTTTAAATTGTTTTGAATTACTTTATATTTCTAGTTTTGTTGCTCTATTGTTGTGTGTGCCTTGTTGGATTTCTTAAAAAGTTACAAGTTAAACCACTTACAATTGCGTTGTATGTAGGGAATGGAGTGGACGCTCAACCATGGGATCAAACAAATTTGACATAGAGAAATTCTTTAGGTGCAATGAGTTTGGTCTATAGAGGATCAAGATGCAGGCAACTACTACATTATGGCTGAAGCTGGAATCCTTGTACATGAAAAAATTTGTGACCAATCGACTCTTTTTGAAGCAACAATTATTTTCTTTCAAAATGACTGAAGATAAATTAATTACTCATCAGATTGCTTACTTCAACAAGATTTTGGATGATCTAGAGAATCTTGAAGCCAAGTTAGAGGATGAAGATAAGACTCTTATTCTTCTTAGTGTTTTACCATGCACATATGAACATTTCAAAGATGCTATTTTGCTTGGAATCAAACCATCACATTTGATGAAGTAGAATCCTCAATTCGAATAAAAGAACTTCAAAAAAGGCAAGAGATGAAAACTAAGAATAAAACAAAACAAAAATATTCAAGTCCTTCACTCTATTTTCACACATTCCCTTGATCTCACATTCTCTAAGAATTACATGAAGTGAAACCTCTTCATTTTATACATTGTCTCCGTAGAATAACATCTATGCTAATATATAGACATCAATCACAAGCCCAATGAAGGATAACCGCAAACAACTCCTACAATACGTACAAGTTGTGACTAGTAACTAAATGTAAGAGAAAAATTGAATGCAACAACTTGTAATCGCTTTGTCACTAATTTCGAGACACTTCAAACAACAATTATCCACCTTGTCTTTATGTTAGAGAACTCCTTTCACAATTTTTCTCCTTCTCCTTCTCCATAACTTTTACTCTTCACCGTAACCAATCAAGTCTAAGCATTGCTTGAATTTAAATAGAGGAAGAGGCTTGGTAAAAGTATTTTTAGGATTATCTTATGTTGAAACCTTCTCAAATTTGAGTAATCTGTAGGTTTTTCATTCCATAAGGGTTTAAAACCCTATTGCATAAGAGGGACATTTATTGATTAAATGGATAGTAGTAGTAACAACTTCATCCCAAAAAGTTTTTCATAAGCCAACATTTAACAACATGCATTTAACCCTTTCTAGAATTGTTCTATTCATTCTTCCTTCCAAACCATTTTGTTGAAGAATCTCCACAACTGTCTTGTGTCTCTGAATATTTCTTGCAAAACTTATTAAATTGCTTTGAAACAAACTTCAAGCCATTTTAAACATTTTAATTGGTTCTCATTTGAGTTTCTATTTGAGTATGCCATTCCTTAAATTTCTCAAAAGTATCACTTTTATTTTTAAGAACCATTACAAAAAAATTGAAGTTTAGCAACCACTGAAATCGATCACTAAACTTAAAATATCAGTTGCTAATTTTGAAAATTGGTGGCTAAATCCTTTAGCGATTGAATAGTCAGTTGCTATAACCTTAGTGACTAACCATTTAGCAACTGAATTTGATTCAATGTCTAAAATAGCGACCGCAATTTTGGTGTCTATCTAGGTCACTAATTAATGTAAAAAAATTTTAAAAAAATAATATTTCAATTGCTGAATCGGTCACTAATTTCAATATATATATGTTTATATATATATATATATTGGTTGCTAATTTTTGAAAAAAAAATTAAAGTAAATTTTCAGTCACTAAATAATTCGCTAATTTTTATAAAAAATATAAAAAATTAATTTTTCTAAAATAAAATTTTAAAATGTTGCACACAAACCTAGGGACATGTGGACCTAGTAGTTTGGACTACCCAAGGCAGCATGGCAGGTTGGGGACGAGGTTAGGGATGCGGTGGAGCGAGACAAGGCCGAGGCTGGGTGGGGTTGGGGGCACGGCTGAGCAAGTTGGGCGTGGAACAAAGCAAGGCTAGGCAGTGCGGAAGGAGGAGGTGGCGTAGGACAAGGTGAGGCTGGGGTGTAGAGGGCACCAATAGCGAGGATCAAGGCAATTGGCGGGACCATGCTATTGCGGCGAGGACCGAGGTGGCGAGTCGCTAGTGGGGCGGGGACCTGCGGGAAGAGGGAGGAGGGAGAAGGGGGAAAGGATGGAGAAGGTTTGTAGAGGAGGGAGGGAGTGAGAGTTTAAGTTTGAAATTTTTAAGTGAGGGTGGGAAATATTTGAATTATGAAGGTTGGAAATTTTGAAGGTGAATGTGGGAAATTTTGAAAATGAAGGTTGGAAACAAATGTTCACAAAAATTTATCAAAAATACTATTAATATTTTCATGAAAATTTAAAATATCACTAAATTACACTATTAATAAAAATACCATTAATCTATTTTTCTAAATTTTAACACCATTCTCAGTTGGCTTAAAATATACTTGAACACAATAATTACACATAATCTAAACTTAAAATACTAATTTAATAAAAACCACAATATTATTTGGATAAAGAACAAAAATAAAAAAATTTAAATACAAAAATACTAAATTTACTTTATTTTAAAAATAAACAGACTCACTTGACTTAAAATAGATTTCAACATCATAATTAGAGGAAATATAAACTCAAAAGACACATTTAATAAAAAAAACATTATTATTTGGATAAAGAACGAAAATATCTAAAATTTAAGTACAAAAATACTAAATTTTTTTTATTTTAAAAATAAATAGACTCACTTAACTTAAAATAAACTTCAACACCATAATTACACGAAATATAAACTCAAAAGACATGTTCTATAAAAAAACACTATTATTAGGATAAAGAACAAAAATATCTAAAATTTAAATACAAAATACTAAATTTACTTTCTTTTAAAATGAAATGGTCTCAATTGGTTTCAAATAGATTTGAATACCATAATTACATGAAATATAAACTCAAATGACAAATTCAATAAAAAAACACTATTATTTGGATATAAATGAAAGTATCCCAAATTTAAATACCAAAATTCTAAATTTACTTTGTTTTAAAAATAAATAGACTTAAGTAAATTAAAATAAAATTTGACAACATAATTACACAAAATATAAACTCAAAAGACTAATTGAATTAAAAAAACACTATTATTTGGATAAAAAACAAAAATATCTAAAATTTAAATACAAAAATGTTACTTTATTTTAAAAATAAATAGACTTAATTGACTTAAAATATACTTCAAGATCACAATTACACGAAATATAAACTTAGAAGACTAATTTAATTAAAAAACACTATTGTTTAGATAGAGAATGGAAATATCTATAATTTAAATACGAAAATACTAAATTTACTTTATTTTAAAAATAAATAGACTCATTTGACTTAAAATAGACTTGAACACCATAATTATATGAAATATAATCTCAGAAGACTAATTCAATAAAAAAATAACACTATTATTAAGATATATAATGGAAATATCTAAAATTTAAATACAAAAATACTAAATTTACTTTATTTTCAAAATAAATAGACTTAGTTGACGTAAAATAAACTTCAACATCATAATTCCTATGATCATAGTAATTTTTATAATATTATTCTTACATGACATGTTAATATAGTGTTTTTAAATTTGTTATTTTAAATACATTAAAACAAATAATCATGTCCATTTATATAAATTATATTTATTAACTTAAATAGTTTTAAATATAAAATAAGTAGATTTTTATTTTAAAATTTAACTTCAAATTTTAAATATTTAAAAAAATAAGGTCACTATTTTTATTTAAATAAATTATTTTTTTATTGTCACATTTAGCGACTGTTATAAATTTGTTTCTAAATCAATCACTATTTATTTCTTTCTTTCTTTTTTAATAATATATTAAAATTTGGTTGCTAATTATTTGGTTATATTTCTTGTTTTATTTTTATTTAAAAATTGGTCACTAATTCGATGGCTAAATTTCGTTTTTTTTAATTAAAATTTGGTTGCTAATTTAGTGGTTACATGTCTTTTTATTTTTTATTTTTTTTTAAATTTGATCGCTTAATTCGGTGGCTTATTTCCTTTTTATTTTTTTATTTGAAATTTAGTTGCTATTTTCCAAAGGTAAATCATTTAGTAATGGATATTTCTGTCACTATTTCATTTTCAAATTTCAGTGGCTATTTCCATGACTACGTGGTACCCAAACTTTTGACTTGATTTTACAATGGAAATAGCACCCGATTTGTTTCGCTACAACGTGTTTCAGTCGCTAATTTATTAACATAAAATAGCACATTATTTGTTGCTAATTCGGTGGTTATTAGCGATAGATTGTTTCGGTGCCTAATTTCGATCGCTATTCATGATTTTTCTAGTAGTAAACATAGATCCATACTATCCTAGAATAGTCATAAATGATAATGAGAAAATAAAAACAATCTCCATGAGTCATGGTCCTTATTGGACCCAAAGATCTAAATGAGCATATTCAAACAAAAAGTTTGCTTGTGATGTGCAATCTTATTCCAAAGCTAACCCTTCGTGCCTTTTCCATTATGAAATTATCATATAACTCTAATTTTTCTATTTTATCACTATTTAACATATTTTGTTTTGGTAACTCAAGTAAGCCTTTTTCACTCAATCTAGTTTTATCAGATTGGTTTTGGACTAGCTACGACAATTTGAGCTATAATAGTGGAGTCATCTAGAATATAAAAGCTATTTCTTTTTATTCCTTTAACAATATCCAAGTCATTATTGAATATTTTTATTATGACATGTTCAATTTGTGTAATGTATCCTAAGTTATCAAAGATACTAATGGATATCAAGTTCCTTTTGAGTTTCGTACATACCTTACACTTGACAATGATATTTTTTGACCATTGAACATCTTTAGTCGAATTAACCTCATGCCTTGCACCTTACATGGCTTATTATTTACCAACAACACTACTCCACCTTCTTTCAAGTTTGAGAACTCAAAATAATAATTTTTTGGACAAATGTGAAATGTACAACTAGAATCAATCATCCAATTTTTTTCAATCTAAAATTGGAGACAACTAGAATATCTGCAGTTTCATATCCTATAATAGAAATGGTTACATCACCTAATTTTTGAAGTTTCTTTGAGTCCTTATTTCTTCTTTCAGAACAGTCCTTTCTGAAGTGTCCTTTCTTATGATAATTATAAACATTTAATCTTGCTTTGAGACTCGTTTTTGGATTTTGATTGCTAGTTCTTTATCTTTTGGTTCGAGGTTTAAGAGAAAGCTACACGATGAAGAGGCAATTGAAGGGTAAGTTGACTCTGATTATGCTGAAAATATTTACACAAGGAAGTCTCTATCTAGTTATTTCTTCACTTTATTTGGTAATGTTGTTAGTTGGAGGTCTTACCTACAGTCGATAGTGACTCTATCAACAACTCAAGCTTAGTTCATAGCTCTATGTTAAAGAAGCCATGAGGATTATAGGTTTGATTGGTGAAGTTGGGATAACACAAAATAGTGTTACTATATTTTGTGATAGCCAAAGTACTATCCATCTCTCAAAATACCAAGTTTGTCACGAGAAGTCTAAACATATTGATGTTAAATTACATTTCATTCGAAATATGATTGAAATCAAGGAAATATTGGTTGAGAAGGTTACAATAGAAGATAATCCTGCAAATGCTTTTCTGAAGTCTCTCTCTATTTAAGTTCAAGTCTACTTGGACTTTGGTTTCGGTGAAGAGTAAAAATTATGGAGAAGGAGCAAAACTATAAAGGGAGTTCTCTAATTTAGAGACAAGGTGGAGAATTATTGTTTGAAATGTTTCAGAAAAAATTATTTGCAAAGCGGTTACAAGTTGTTGTATTCAATTTTTCTATTACATTTAGTTACTAGCCATAACTAACTTAGATTGAAGGAGCTATTTACAATTATCCTTCCTTAGGCTTGTAATTGATGTTTATATATTAGCATAGATGTTATTCTATGGGAACAATGTACAAACTAGAGATGTTTTATTTCATGTAATTCTTAGAGAATTAATTCTTAGAGAATGTGAGATAAAAGAGGTGTGAAAATAAAGTGAAAAAATAAAATATTCTTATTTTTTTTCTCAACAATTATGATACGAGAAGCAAGAGAATTCTATTATACAAACTTGATCTTATTCTTTCCTTTCATAATAAACAATTTTGCTCCTTTTATGTGGATATAGGTCTTTAAGCATTATATTATGTTTTCATCTTCTAGCCTTAATATGATCAACAACTAATATGCTTTGCTTTACCATTAATGTCTGTTTAGTGTTCCGGGTAGCACTAAGATTTCTTCCTTTTATATTGGTACAAAATGTAGTGTTCCTTGGTTGACACTACTCACAATATTTTGCTGGTTTGAAGCTTTGGGAATCCAAGGTTAATTATTCAGAGTGTAGCCTTGGGATCATCTTGTTTCATTTGGAGGTAGATTGAAGCAGTTTTCTTTTTTAAGTGTCTTTATCTTAGGAAGCAGTGTAGACAAGCAATTGATTATAAGCAAGGTTTTAAAAAAGCTCACCGCTGCGATCAACTTCAAGATTTTTTAGGTTTTTGGGCCGCAACTGCAGTAGTATCAATTGTATTTGTTTGCAATTTCCTATAAAAAATATGAACAACGACAAAACTACAACTGCGACTGTAATTTTTGTTTTTGAGTTACCATGTATCTACGGTCTTTATCAATAATTAATTTTTATTGAAAAACTTTCATTAATCACTTTTAATAAAACCTACTCTTCTAACTATATTATTTTAATCCACAAGTCTCAAGTTTGAGAATTTGTTTAACAGATTAAAAAATAAATAAATATTCTATATTAGTTATATAGAATCAATATAAAAAATCATATTTTTTATATTAATTTTGTATATTGTCGATGTAAAAAATATTAATTCTATGTAAAATTAATGTAAAAGTATAACTTTTTTTTTATCACAGATTCATAAATGATATATAAAGTTAATTCTAGCTTATAAAAAATTATTTTATTCAATAATGTAACAACACTTATCAAACAATATTGGCACTTATTAAATTGGACGAGAGTGTGTATGCGTATATAAAGCATTATATATATATATATTCATGCACACTATGACAACCTGTTAAGAAAACTGTCATAGTTCATATCCAAGGGAACATAAGTCAAAAACCACATCATATAGTATGCTTTCTACAGGACTCGAAATAATCGTGGAGTGATAGAAACCCAAAATGATGATAACCGTCACATCACCTGTTTGTTGAATATATATATACATCCATAAAATTTTATACAAAATAGTTTTATAATTATATATTTCAAAATGTTAATTATATTAATAATTTATCAAAATATTTCTCCTGTATCTTATGAAAATAATTTATAATCGAGTCTATACTAAACTTTTCAGCAGATTTTTTTAAAATAAATATTTTTATTAACAAAAAGTAGTATAATAAATATTTTTTTGACGTATTAAAAATAATTTCAATTAAAATAAATTGTATATACTATTTTTTATATTCAAGGATAATTTTTTTCCTTTTTTTCAGTATCTCAGCATCACTGTATTAAAAGAACATGCGATAAAAAAAAACATGCTATACAGACGACAAACTATAATTTTTTTTCTTAAAAATTTGAGATTACAAATGTCAATAAATAATTTGATATCTTACCAAGAATTTTTTTTTAATTTATAAAGAAAAAGATACGTAAGTACTATTATCTCCAAAGTCAAACCTTACTAAATAAAAATAATTGTCCATATATATATATATATATATATATATATATATATATATATATATATATATATATATATATAATGTTAGAATTTTTAAATTAAAATATTTACGGGGACAAGCTCCCAAAAGTAAACACACTTGGTTGCTCATTCCAAGTCATGTATGGTAGGTGTAAACTTAATTTCCTTCCTATAAAAAATTTCAACTTGATTGGTAAACAAGAGTTGTTTTGTATATTATTTAATTGTCTTTCATTAGTTTATCGCTAGCCATTTTAAGTATGCTGCCTGCTTAGGCAATCATGGGAAATAGTCCTCCCAGCAGACATGTGTGATAGAAATGTTGATTTTAAGTTTATAGAAGAGGAGACTAATGATAGCGTTGAATTTGTTTATTTTATTATTAGCTATTAATTGAGCATAGACCAGCACCTCTCTTATGATTTATTTATATACATATATTGGATGAGAATAAATAATAATTATTATTAGATTTAAATTAAAAATTTTATTAAAATTAAAATTTAATTATAAATATTATTATTAATATCATATTATTTTTATTTTTATTATTACTGTTGTCACCATTCTTAAAACCACAATCATTCAATTATTTTTATTATTGTGTTTACTACTAGCATTATTATTAATATCATCACCATTATGATCACTATTGTCGTCTTACTATCGTGTTGTTAACCTACCACCACTATATGAGTCAACATCTCTCTTATGATTTATATAGGAAACAATTCTAGTGAGAACAAATAATAATAGCTATTGGATTAAGATTAAAATACTATTAAAATTAAAAATTAATTATAAATATCATCATCAATATCGCATCACACTCACCTTTATTATTACTATCATCATCACTCCAATAATAACAATCATTACTATTGCTATTACCATTGTGTTTACTACTAGTGTCACTAGCAAGAGTTAAGGGTTGTTACTATAGTTCTACCTCTATGGTTGTCATGGTGGCTCCTCTTTACATTAGTCACACTATTAGGAAAATCATAAATAGCGATCGAAATTAGCAACTGAAATTATATCATTTTGTGTTAATAAATTTGCGACTAAAACACGTTTATAATTATCTCTAAACGGTTAACAAATCAATTGTTATTTTAGTCCTAAAATCAAGCCAAAAGTTTGGGTAACACATAGCCACTGAAATTTGAACGTGAAATAGTGACCATAAAATCCTTCATTAATTGATTTACCTTTAGAAAAATAATGATCGAATTTCAAATAAAAAAAGTCATCAAATTAGCGACTGAATTTTATTTAAATAAATAATTAATTAAAAAAGACATCTAACTACCGGATTAGCAAACGAATTTTAATTAAATGAATTTATAAAAAAAAAAAATTAGCAACCAAATTTTATTTAAAAATATAAAAATTAAAAAAGACATTTAGTAACTGAATTTTAAATAAAACAATTTATAAAAAAAAAAACAAAATTTAGCGACCGAATATCAAATAAAAATATAAAATATAAAAAAAAATACCCACAGAAATTTATTTTAAAAAATTAAAAAAGACATTTAGCGATCGAATTAGTGATCGACTTTTAATTAAAAAAATGAAATTAAAAAAATGAAATTTAGCAACTGCATATCATATAAAAAATAGAAAAAAAGAATATAGTCATCGAATTAACAATGGAATTTTACTTAAAAGAATAACAAATTAAAATACATTTAATCACTAAATTAGAGACCGATTTTTAATTAAAAAATTTATAAAAAAATAAAATTTAACTATCGAATTTCAAATGAAAGAATAAAAAATAATAAAAGAAAAATAGTTACCGCATTAGCAATCGAATTTTATTAAAAAATAAGACATTCACCAAATTAACAATCAAATTTTATTTAAAAAATTTATAAAAAAATGAAATTTAGCGACTATGAACAGTAAAAAAATTTTTTTATAAATATTTAAAATTTGAAGTTAAATTTTATAAATAAAAATCTACTTATTTTATATTCAAAACAATTTAAGTTAATAGATATAATTTATATAAATGTACATGATAAATTATTTTAAGGTATTTAAAATAAAAAATTTAAAAATATTATCATAATATGTCACGTAAAAATAATATTATAAAAGTTACTATAATTGTAAGAATTATGATGTTGAAGTTTATTAAGTGAAGTGAGACTAATTATTTTTAAAATATAGTAAGTTTAACATTTTTTTCTTTAAATTTTAGATGTTTTTGTTCTTTATCCAAATAATAGTGTGTATTTTTAACTAAATTAACATTTTGAGTTATTTTGTATAATTATGGAGTTGAAGTTTATTTTAAGTAATGTAAGTCTATTTATTTTTAAAATAAAGTAAATTTAGTATATTTGTATATAAATTTTAGATATTTCCATTCTTTATCCAAATAATAGTGTGTTTTTTAATTAAATTTATCTTTTAAGTTTATATTTCATGTGATTATGATGTTAAAGTTTATTTTAAATCAAGTAAGACTAATTATTTTTAAAATAAAATAAATTTAGTATTTTTGTATTTAAATTTTAGATATTTTCATTCTTAATCAAAATAATAGTGTATTTTTTAATTAAAATTATCTTTTAAGTTTATGTTTCTGAGTAATTATGGTGCTGAAGTTTATTTTATTAGCGACTGAAATTTTAATATTTTTTAGATAATTAATGAGCAATTAAGCTACCAAAATTTTATTTTTTTTCAGATAATTAGTAACCAATTTAGGAATCGAAAACTTTATTTTATTTTATTTTTTCATATAATTGCGATCAAAAATTTAAATTTTTTTGTTTTCTTTCAGATAATTAACAACGGATTTAGCAACTCAATATTTAATTTTTCTTTTAGATAAAGCAGTGACCAAATTAGACATCGATTTGTTGGTCACTATTTCTGCTATCTTTTAGCAATGGGAATCAAGACCACAATTTCATCACCGAATCAAATTTAAGTCTCTAACAGATTTAGTCATTAATTTTTAAAATTAACAACTGATTTTTTAAGTTTAGCAACGATTTGGTTGGTTGCTAAACTAAAATTTTTTTATAATCTCACAGACCATGCGGAGTCCTTTGCTGTTACGCGCCTATTGAAGCATGACATGGTGATGTCCATCTTCTACGTAGCTCACCACACATGTCAAAGTCCCTCTGTGTTATGTTCAAGAGTTATTATAAACATTTTTTTTCGTATCTTTTTACATTTCTCATCTCTCTTTATGTTTTTTTTCTTTTCTTTTTTTTATCTTTTTCTTCTCTCCTCCAAAATGGGATGGACGTTTATAATTTTTCTATATTCAACTGCCGAAGAAGCAAGACCTGGTGCATGCAGACATCCAAAACAGTGCACATACTCTGTTGATACACTATTTTTTTTCTATCTTTTTTTCATCATATCATCAATTTTTTATTATTTTTTTCTCTCAAGCTATCTACACTCCTTAATGTATAATGATATAAGTTGTGATATAAACATATAAAGATAAATAATAAATGTTTATAGAATATATATAAAATAGTGATATTCATGTATCACCCTTCCTTTCTAAGTGATCCCATTTATCCTTCACATATACCTACTTTCATTGTAATTTTTTCAAGTTTTCTTATTTTTCTTAAAAAAATTATTATTTTTATTTAGTTTTGTAGTAGAAAGAAACGTCCCTAAAAATATAAATTGTTTATCATGTTGGTCTCTCTCTCAAATGGTCTATGTTAATAAACCACCAAACCTCCAATTATGTTTCTAAATGTTATGAAATTACAAAAATATTCCTGAAAATGTAAATAATATATTATGATGGTCTTTTCATCAACCCTTGACCATTAGGATGACATTTAGACATTAAGATTAATGGTTAAGGATGATGTGAGACATTTAAGTTGATGATTTATTGCATCGAATATGATCATTGTTATGGGTATACATATTTTAGTTTTTTTTTTTTCATTTTACTTTGTTTCTAATACATTTTCTTGTTGTGGGTACCTCTATTTTGGCCTTTTCTTTTTAATTATGTTTTTTTTATGATACGTTTCAATGTTGTGACTAACTTATTTTGGAATGAATGAACAAAACTTTGTATCAAGTAGAAAATGACACAAACATTACACATGTCCATTCACAATGGTAATGAGGTGCACATTGAGCATCTTGTTATGACAAATTCAAGACCTAATTTGACAAAGGGACCAACGTAATAGACAATTTACACTATTAGGGATTTTTTAATTTCGTAACATTAAAAGACTAAATTGCAAGCATTTCACAAACATTTAAGGACTAAATTGCAAACATTTGACACATTCAGGAACCTAATTGAAAGTTTAAATAAGACATATGAATGTTATTTTTTAAACTATCAATTTAGTCCATGTTCATATAAAAATATCATTGACTATGTGATACTTCATGTTAGCACATAACATGTCATATCAATAAATTCATTATATTTGATGGAAACCACTTGATAAAGAAAGACTAACTTGATGATAGATTACACATTCAAGGATATTTTTTTAATTTTGTAACATTCTGAGACTAAATTGTCACGCTTGACACATTCGAGTACTAAGTTGGGAGTTTACTCATTAACAATGTTTTAGGAGTCTCATGGATGCATTTTGGCAAAATCAATGATATAATGGCAAAATCCCTAAAAATGTGTCTAGGTTTATTTAGGATCTAGCTCACTATAACATATATGACTTTTCACAACATTTAAAAAATATTACCTATTAATTTTTATAATATTTTAATAAATATTGTGTTTAATTATGTTATAAAATTTCATTAATAAAACATTTAAATGTTACTTAAAAATATAAAATATTACTATTAAAAATATTAATAGCAATTTTGAATAAAATATTATTAATAGTGACATATGTAGCAGTAATTTTTTACCTCATGAAATTACAAATATATATATATATATATATATAATTTTTAAGTCATGTCCTCGCCTATATTACCACAAGCCATTGTAAGGCCAACCATGTGACTTCAAGATTAAAGCAAAATTACTACTATTATCACTAAAAAAAAAAAAGTTTAGCGATCACATAAATCATTTGCTAAAATTAAAAAATCGGTCGCTATTTTTGAATTTAGGTGGCGAAATGGATTAGCGATCAAATTAGTGACTGTCACAAAATCCTAGTCACTAAGTAATTTAGCGACCGAATATGGATCGG
This sequence comes from Mucuna pruriens, assembly GCA_025330945.1. Taxonomy (NCBI): domain Eukaryota; kingdom Viridiplantae; phylum Streptophyta; class Magnoliopsida; order Fabales; family Fabaceae; genus Mucuna; species Mucuna pruriens. The sequence continues at coordinate 755,750 of JAENHJ010000027.1, forward strand.
TGGCTAATTGGAACTAAACATTCGATTGCTAAATCGATCGCTATTTTGTTTTTTCAAAAAAAAAGTCACATTGATCGATGGTTAAATTTTTATTTTTTATTTATATAAAATAATTCGGTAGCTAATGTTTGAATTTTAAAAAAATGTAGTCGCTAAATTGATCGCTAAAGCTGTTTTATTTTAAATTAGATGGGTGGTAGTTAGTTGGTGGTGGTCGGAAGAGGGAGACGACTTATCGGAGGGAAGGTGGGAGAAGGGAGAACGGAGGGAAGGAGAGGGGAGGGAGGAGAGAACGGAGAGGAGGGAAGGGAGGTAGAAGAGAAACGATGGGATGGAAAAGAGGTGGTGGCAGTGGCAAGCATGAGAGAAGAGAAGAGGAGGGAGAAGAAGAGGAAGGAAGGGAGGGGAGGCGACAAAGGTGGCAGTAGCAGCAATAGCGACAAAGGAGGAGAGCAGGGATGGGAGCAGTGTTAAATATATGAAGGTGGGAAAAAAGAGAGAGAAAAGATTTTTAAATTTTTAAAAATCGGTTGCTATTTATTTATTTATTTTAAAAAAATAAATTCGATCACTATTACTTATTTTTATTTAAAAAAACATTTGGCCACTAAATTAGTCGCTATTTAATTATTTTAAAATTTTAAAAAAGTAAATTCAATCGCTAAATCGGTTGCTATTTATTTAATTTTTATATAAAAAATAATAAATCACTCGTTAAATTGGTCGTGATTTTTTTATTTTATTTTATTTTTATAAATAAAATTCAATCGCTAAATCGGTCTCTATTTTCTTTTATTTTTGTTTTTTTAAATAAAATTCCGGTCGCTAAATCAATCGCTATGATGTAATGGTAATATGGTAAGTATTACTGACGAAATCTAGTCGGTGGCTAAATCGGTGGTTAAAAGATAAATATATATTCATATCTCTTTTGCAACCAAATTAGCAACCAACTAATTAGCAATAAGCTTTCTAGTCGCTACTGGGGTCACTAAGATCAAAACAACTACTTTTCACACGTTTGGTCGCACAATCGGTGGCTATTAGCGATCGAATAAAATTTGTCACTAATTTTGGTCGCGAAATCATGCTTTTTTAGTAATGTATCCATCATGCAAGCTTTATTATTGGAAGTAGGGACTACAAATGATAGGATCTGGGTAGGATATTATATTCTTTGTCTCCACACCCACCCTTTAAAAAAATACATAATCCTAGACTTGTACCCTCGAAGGGTGATAACACTTAAACCACTTTTTATTTAAGGGATAACCAATGAAAACACATTTGACAACTTTAGGATCTAACTTCCCACAATATGTATTGCGAGAGTGGACAAAGGAAACAACCTAAAGACACAACTTAGTAAGCTTAACATTAGGGGAAAAGAAGGAAAGAAGGATAACATATGTTTAATTGGACTAATACCATTTAAGACATGAGTGGGTAACCTATTGATGAGATAGGTGGCAATTAGGGTAGTTTCTCCCCAATAGATATTAGGAACAGACATTTGGAAGATGATGGCTCTAGCAACCTCAAGGAGATAATAATTTCCTTTCTACAACTCCATTTTGTTAAAGAGTATTCACACACGTTAGTTCATGAACCACACCGTTATCTTTAAGAAACTTTGAGGATTCAAAATTTACAAATTTGGTATCATTGTGTGATTGTAGTCTTTTAATATATTTACCAAATTGGATTTTGACAAGATAGAAAAAATCAACAAATATTTGACAAACCTCAAATTTATGTTTCATAAGAAATATCCATGTCATACGGGTACAATCATCAATAAATGATACAAACCACTTAGCCTCTAACATAGAGTTACTAGTTGGCCCTCACACATCAGAGTGAATGAGGTCAAGAGGAACGAGACTTTTATTATTATTAGGAGAAAATATTGCACAATGATGTTTTGAAAACTGATAAACATCACAATTAAATGACTTGATAGACTCTTTTGTAAATAAATATGGAAACATTATCTGAAGTAAACTAAACAGTGGATGTCCAAGACGTTTATGATGAAGTCAAATTTGAGAAGCTGCCCAAGTTTATGAGGTTGCTCGTTGACTGGAAGGAAAATCCTCCTTATTGGTGTAGTTACCTATGTATGTTATAAGTAGTATAATCCATCCTGCTCTGTAGCAACTCCAATCGTCCTCCACATTGTAAGATCCCTTCATAGTCAAGGCACATGACTCAAGAGGCTTACTTGTTGAGTTTAGGATGACTTAAAGGCAGTCCATCTTCTCCTTACTAAAAACTTGAATATTCTAGTCAAGTTTTCGAGGTAGAAGAATGTTCAACTACATTCTCCTTATTAGAAGTTGTTTGATTCACCCACATATGAAGTTGAGCTTTATTTCCACCTATTTGTTCAAGAACTTTCTCCTTTCCATAAAGCTTGTAATAGGTGTTCATGGTATATCTTGGTCATTTGCAGTACTTGTAGTATTTCCCACAACCACTCTTTGTGAATGGTTTTTCTTCGGAGGTTGATCCTTTTGTAGAACCTTTTCCTATCACCATAGCATATCTTGTGTTGGAGCTTCCTTTATCAAGCATAACTGATCGTCGATTCTATTAACTTTACACAATAGAAAATACTTCAAACAAAGAGGGAAGCTTCTCCTTACTTAGAATCTGAACCCAAATGAGATCATATTCAAAATTCAAGCCAAGGAGGAAATTAAAGATTTTTTCTATTTCAACGAGCCTCGTGTATGTAATAGAATCAACTTTACACATCTTCAATCCTTGGTACTGATCCAACTAAATCAATACATAATTTCTTTTACTTTTAATTTGGTATCAGAGCTCCCAATCTTGAGAGCTCTATTTCTACTACATCACTCAAGTGAACTACTACCCTCTAGCAAGACCCATATGTCGGTGCTAGACTCGTATAACAACACAATAAATAGGAAAAATTGGAAAAAAAATAAAGAAATAAGTGAATAAAAAATTAGAAAATAAAGCAATAAAGAAACAAGGAAACAAGAAAACAAAGAAATAAAGAAAATATGATTTACTTCTTAGGTTTAATAATAATAATAATAATAATAATAATAATAATAATAATAATAATAATAATAATAATAATAATAATAATAATAATAATAATAATAATAATAATAATAATAATAATAATAATAATAATAATAATAATAATAATAATAATAATAATAATAATAATAATAATAATAATAATAATAATAATAATAATAATAATAATAATAATAATAATAATAATAATAATAATAATAATAATAATAATAATAATAATAATAATAATAATAATAATAATAATAATAATAATAATAATAATAATAATAATAATAATAATAATAATAATAATAATAATAATAATAATAATAATAATAATAATAATAATAATAATAATAATAATAATAATAATAATAATAATAATAATAATAATAATAATAATAATAATAATAATAATAATAATAATAATAATAATAATAATAATAATAATAATAATAATAATAATAATAATAATAATAATAATAATAATAATAATAATAATAATAATAATAATAATAATAATAATAATAATAATAATAATAATAATAATAATAATAATAATAATAATAATAATAATAATAATAATAATAATAATAATAATAATAATAATAATAATAATAATAATAATAATAATAATAATAATAATAATAATAATAATAATAATAATAATAATAATAATAATAATAATAATAATAATAATAATAATAATAATAATAATAATAATAATAATAATAATAATAATAATAATAATAATAATAATAATAATAATAATAATAATAATAATAATAATAATAATAATAATAATAATAATAATAATAATAATAATAATAATAATAATAATAATAATAATAAAATAATAATAATAATAATAATAATAATAATAATAATAATAATAATAATAATAATAATAATAATAATAATAATAATAATAATAATAATAATAATAATAATAATAATAATAATAATAATAATAATAATAATAATAATAATAATAATAATAATAATAATAATAATAATAATAATAATAATAATAATAATAATAATAATAATAATAATAATAATAATAATAATAATAATAATAATAATAATAATAATATATGGATAGGGTATGATTGGGTACTAAGATACTCGTATTCGCACACGTACTTGTTAAATTTTGTGAGCAATTACTCGTATTCAATCTCATATCCATTCAGTGAGTAATTACCCTATTCATTATGAATAATTTTTTTGTAAATATTAATTGAATTCATTACATATTGTCATCCCTAGTTGCAAGAGATAAAAGTAAATTAATTAAACATGATACTTGAGCTCCAAAACCCAATAGGATTGATCTAGTGACCGACATTTGGATAATTTTTATAATATTCTAAATTCATGTTTGGGATAGGAGTATGGAGAGAGATATCAATCTTTTATTCTATACGTCAAATACAATGGAGTGGTTATGAAACAATGTGTAGCAACCATTCTCATTGAGACTTTCTTAGGGCTATTACTTTTGGAATTAGTCTTGACTTTTCAAGGAGAGCTCCAATTTATAAGGTTTTTGCTCAAAATAATATGCAATTGTGGGCCATTGTGTTACTTACTCAAAATGCTTATACGATGGAGAGGGTTTGCTTTTTAATCTACCAAGCCAAAAGTCTTGTGCATACTCTATATATTGGTCCATTATGTATATGATGTGATCACGCACACCTTTTATTCTAATGATTTCACAAATAAGAATTATATTATAAGAATGTTGGCAAAGAACTTGTCAAATGTAGTAAATTGTTCATCAATGGCTCGCATAAGATTCTTGACCTTATCACACTAATCGACATAATCTCCAATACCAACAAAAATATCTTTGTCTTTTATGAACATCACATGATGATGATTAGACTTTTTTATTATTTTCCATAAAAATCAATGATACTTAGACTGTTAGTTTCAATAATATTAGGCAAGTCATCCTTCCGAATAGTATAATCTATATTCATTCAGCCTAGATATGAAGAATTTGTCTTTCCAAACCTTATAATTATCATCTCCTACTTTAGGAATATCACACTTGATTTCAAAAATACTCACATATTACATAACTATAAAGTTCAAATATTCATGTCAATTCTTCATATTTAAGACTAAAATAAATGTCATGTTTACCGATACAAATCATGTTAATTTAAGAATATAGCAAGATAAAACTTGTCTTTGGGAAAAAGTCTTACTAAATTATACTTATCATATAATTTTATAATAAAATTACTAAATTATGTTTCTTTTCTTAATTCTTATGGACATATTAAGAAATATGAATATTTTATCATAATTAAGCATACAAATATAACAAAATTCTATGGGTAGATTTCATTAAATTACATATCACTAATTACAATTAATGTTACTATTATAAATTTAAAACATAATATATAATGCTAATACATTTAAGATGCTATGGCTAGTACCTACTTTATTAAAATTATATTAGTCTATTAACATTAATTAATAATAAATATTTACAGTATCCCTATTATTGCAAATAAATTAAATAACATTTCATAAATATTGTTTAACATAACATTGTAAGTACAATAATTGTAGGTTTAAATATGTTTTTCATCCTTATAAGTTAATACTTTTTTATTTTTTGTTCTATTTTTTTTTTTAAATCATCCTTATAAGTTCCAAAGCTTTCAATTTTAGTCTCTACCCTGATATTCATTACATCAATATTAATTTGTTGACATCACAATGATATCATCATGTGTCACATCAATAAAAAAATGATATCATAATTATATTATCACATGACAAGTCATAATAATATCATGTCATTAGCCTCATGTCAATAAAAAAATACTACATTAGAAGAAAAAAAGTGACACATCATTGGTGCACATTAGCAACATTGTCTCATCACCTTAAGGGAGTAAAAAAAATTAAAGAGACTAAAAATAAAAAGAATGAAAAAAACAAAATAAAAAATTTATATAGACTAAAAAAAATGACACATATGTAGGCTCGGAAAAAAGCTTTAAATATAATGATAAACTTTATTTAAAATTAAAGAAATAAAAAATTTAAATAACAAGAAAAAAACCATTATTTAAATCAAAGTTTAAGACTTTTATTAGAACCCATCACTCGAGTCATCGATCAACAAAGCATGAAAGGTGAGAACGAAATAACAATTATGGAAGTGATATGAAGAAAGAGAAAATGTTAAATGGAGAAAAAAAGATAGGAGCTTGTGTCATGCTTATGTGAGCTCATGCCAGACTTCGCTAACCTAAGCCTGACTTTAGTTAAAAATATAAAAGTTTGGTCTTTTTATTTTATTTGTCATAAGCTTTACTTGACCTACTTAAAACATATGTCAACCTTCTTGAGACAATCATATTATTCGCAACGATTTTTGTTTATGTGTAAGAAATTTGTCATGTATGGCTAGTGTAAGTTTTTATTAAAAAATATAATTAATTTATTAAATATAAATATAACTTATATTATATCACTATAAGATTTTTTTTATTTTGCTACTAATTTTAGTTACCATTTAAATTAGTAGTTAAATCTTAGCTAATTAACTAGTATATTATTTTTCCTAACTAAGTTTAAGTTATATTCATTTATACTCCTTATTACTACTAATTAGTTAGAAAATAACTACAAATTTTAAAAATTTACTACAAATGAACTAAGATTATTTTCTTAGTTAATTTGTTACTTATTTCATGCTACCACCAATATTATACTCATTTTGTAACTATTTATTTTTACTAGAAATTAACTACAAAATAAATATTAATTTTAAAATTTCATAACTAATTATTTTATAGCAAATTTTAAATTTTCTAGTAATATATATATAGCATAATATTATGTTATATATTTATACAAAAATACTGACCTATCAAGTCCAGTAAGAACTTTTTAAAGCCTAAAACTTAATCTTTTACTTAAAAAAATCTTATAAAAAACCTAAATCTTAATGTCAAGCCGTTCCCAGGCCAAGTTGTAGGTTACTGATAGACCATTAGGACTATTTTCACACTACCATGAATGATGAAAAAATGAACAAGAAAGTGTGAAAAAAAAGGTGAGTGTGCAAGAATGTCGAAAAGGAAAACAAAAAAAATAAGTGATAAATTGATTTTTGTCCTATCCAGAGTGTTTGGTGTGTGTATTTTTTTTTTTTATGAGGTATGTATTTTAGAAAGGGAAGCAAGGTTAATAATAATTTGTGGAGTACTTTTGCAATGAAAAATTATGTTAGTTATAAATATATTAAGATACCTTTTTTAGTTTTAAATAATTTCTTTTGTTATTTAAGATTTTTATTTTATATGAAATTTAAATTAAATGTATATATAATATATTTAAATATTTGCATGTACCTACAAATATGAAGCTTTTTTAGTTCATCTATTTTTTTTTTCATTTTACAACGTAAAAAAAAATTAGTTGTAAATTTTTATAATTCTAATTTCTCTACTTTAGCAATTACATTTTATTATTGGCGTGTCATTATTGTTGACTTTCACATTTTGTAAATGTGGTATAAATGAAGTGACACTATATACTAACATGACATGTATGTCACAATAATATAATCTTTTCTTAGGTGATATAGGATGATATTATTAGTATCATGTTAATAAATTTTGTAATGAAAATTTATGATAGAGACTAAATATAAAAGTTGAGTAAATTATACCGTTAATCCTTAATAAATGTGATTATTACACTTTCTCACGTTGAAGTATATAATTTAGTTAATTTAATTTAATATAATTAAAATAATTTACATTTCCATCCCTTGAGATATGCAGGTATTATATGTTAAGTAAATTATATCTTTCTTTCCCTGTATATGCAAGTATTACCCTATCACTTTTCCTTTATTTTAAAATATATAATTTAGTTTATTTAACTTAATATCGATAAAAAAATTATTATAAAATTTTAAAATATATAATAAAATATTTTTAATTTATTAACTTATTATTCACTCACTCAATCTTTTTCTAAAATATATGATTTAATTTGAAATAATTATTTCTTTTGTTAAAATAATAATTAAAAAATTGAAATAAATTCTATATATATATATATATATATATATATCATATATATACATAAATTTATTTATAAAATTTTTTTTTAATAATTTTTAAAATAATTTTTTAATTTATACATAAACTAATTTTATCTTATAAAAAATCTATTTCATGTCATATTTTTTTCTTTTATAGAAAAGTTTATTACTTGCTCCTCTTTGAACCTTTATGTCCCCACAGTTTCTAACCTTTCTCAATAAAAACAATTTCAATTAAAAAAAGCAGGATTAGCTCGATATAAATATTTATATTGCTTATTCATATACCTTTAAAACTTATGTCTCACATTTTAAACCTTTCTCAATAAAAACAATCTCAATAAAACAAAAAAACAAGATATTTATAGAAAAGGTTATTACTCGTCTCTACGTACCTTTAAACTTATGTCCCCACAGTTTTAAATCTTTCTCAATAAAACAAAAAAATAGGATATTTATAAAAAAGTTATTACTCGCTTCTTCATATACCTTTAAACTTATCTCTCACAGTTTTAAACCTTTCTCAATAAAAACAATTTCAATAAAACAAAAAAAACAGGATATTTATAGAAAAGGTTATTACTCGTCTCTACGTACCTTTAAACTTATGTCCCCACAGTTTTTAATCTTTCTCAATAAAACAAAAAAAACAGGATATTTGTAAAAATGTTACTTTTCAGTAAAAAAAATCTCAATAAAAATAAAATTAAAATAGGATTGGCGCAGTAGGTCATATATCAGACCGATTTTTAAAGACTAAAAACTTATGAAAATTTAACATATTTAAAGACTAAAAAAATATAAAATTCAAATGAAATGTCAGGAGAAAATGTGTGTCGACAGTAAAAAACTGTGTCGACAGTAAAAAAAAGTGTATAAAAATGTTTCACAAGAAAGTTCCTTGAAAGATCCTAATTTAAAAAAAAATCATATTATTTTAAGATTTATGTGAATAAATTTTTATAAAAAAGAAAATAAATAAATATAAAATAAAAATAAAATTTCATACAAAAAATAACAATGCTGAGTGCTTTTATAATGAGAAGGTTATTATATATTTTTTAACTCATTCCTTTTAATATATATTTATTATAATTAAATTTATTAAAAATCATAATTAAAAAATTTATTAAATATAAATGAAACACACAAAATTTATAATTTATAATAAATTTAAATTAATAATAAATAATGTGTTAAAAAAATAAATTAAAAAATGTGTTACTATTTTTCTTTTCTTTTACAATTAGACAAACGATCTAAATATCTGAGCAGAGCTTGGGTTTCCTATAAATATCTGAACATTTCAAAGCTAAGCAGAGTGACTTACTAGAGAGCAAAGCATGTCTAATGTGTCATCACTTCCGGTTTTAGCTCATGATGCAAAACCCAACTCAAACTTCACTCGCCCCACTGCAAAATTTCATCCTTCCATTTGGGGGGATTATTTCCTTTCCTTTCTTCCTTCTTCCACGGTACATCCATATATCCCCATTTCTCTTTTCTTTTTTATTTTTATATCTATGTCTATTTACCTATTTATATTTAACATTTATCTTGGAATTATTTTTATACTGTACTAAGTTTATGGATCTGACTACTAAATTTCATGATGATATGTGCATATCAAATTTCTACATATATAATGTTGGTTAGTATAACTCATAATTTCACAGTAATTGACATTTACATTAGATTTTATATACGTGGAATCATGTGGCGCGAGCACATGAAAAAAGTACTAGTACTTCAAAATATATATATATATATATATATATATATATATAAAAAAGCTGGTCATTGCATAAAATAATATAGTAATTTATGATGTCCAAGCTTTAAAAGGATGGAGTGCAGGTAATATATTCTTTAATGTAATATTTTTAATATACTAGAATTTATTAAAAACTATAAAATTATGAATGAAAATTATTAAACTTGGATCGAAACTCACATAATTTTATAATCCTTAATAAATTTTAATCAATAATAATGGAAAGAAAAGGTTAAAAAAAATGTATCCTTAGTGTTTCCCTAACAAGGATTGTAGAGCTCATAGCCAAACTGGCCAAGAACCACATTATGTCAATAATTTGAGGACCCCCTCTTTTACTCTATGGTATTAAAGTTTTTTGAGGTTCCAACATGACTATTCACTTTTGTCAAAATTTGTAAAATATTCATACGCTCGACTTGTCCAACTATTTGCAGGAAGATAATAGCCAAATCAAACAACTTCAACTGCTAAAAGAGGATGTGAAGAAGATGCTTGTCTCGCCTTTTGATAACAATTTGTCTTCTAAGTTAAAATTTATTGACTTAATCCAACGTTTGGGTGTTTCTTACCATTTCGAACATGAAATTGATGGAGTGTTACGTCAAATTTATGATACTTCAACAAAGAATAATAATATCATAATTCATGATGATCTTCACCAATTGGCTTTACTTTTTCGATTACTTAGACAACATGGATATCCCATTTCATCAGGTATATTTTTAAGAGCATTACACTAAATTTACATTTCAACAGATAATAATATATGATGATCTTAAATTCCTCATTTAGGTTTACTCTTTCCACTATTTAGCTATTAGGGACATTGCATTACATTGTATCTTCGTATTTGACTAGCAGTGTAGTTGAGTCAACTTTAGTAGAAAAATAAGTTCAAAGCAATTTAAAATTGATTTAATTCAAATTTAAAAATTATTGTTCCACAACCTGAGTAGACGCACCTCAATCAAATTCAAGTTGGTTTGAAATAGAATATTAAGAAGAGTATTTATTTAATTTTTATATTAAAAAATTAAAAGGAGAAAAAATGAAAAGGAGAAAATTATCATAAATTGGAATGGTTGTGACTAGAACTTGAACTATTGAAAAACAAAAATGTTAAGAAGTTATAATATATACACATATTAATTAGTAGTGATGTGAAGCATGTCAACGATTGACCATGACAGAACATTGATGGGTTAAGAATGATGGTGAGAAAATTTTCATTGGTTTTAGCTTGTTTTGGGACGCAAAATGAGAATCAAAGACTTTTTCTCAAATCAATGAATGAATCATGAAATACATATGCTTTGGTTGGGTCGGCTCAAGTTTATCAATTTTTGAAAATTTTCTATCAGTCTAAAGATATAATTTGACATAAATAGGATTTAGTCTCTTTTAAACTAATTAAAACTAATAATTTGATTTAAAACAATTTTGTGCCTCTAGGATTTCTCGATTGGGTTTAAAAGCACTTACAAATTGATGATTTTAATATGATGACCTCCGAAGCATAATCATTATATAATTAAATATATTGCTTAGAATTAACGTGTCAGCTGTTTATTAAACAGATGTATTTTATAAATTCAAGGAAGAGACTGGAAAGTTCAGTGAAAGGCTTGCTAATGATATACAAGGGATGATAAGCTTTTACGAAGCAGCCCAATTAAGATTTCATGGAGAAGAAATTCTAGAAGAAGCACATCATTTCACTCGCATTCATTTAACTAAGTCTTTAACCACTCAATGGAGTCCATCTCTTGTTGCACAAGTGCACCACACCTTATGGCAATCACTTCACAGGGGAGTCCCTAGGGTGGAGGCAAGATATTATATATCTTTTTATCAAGAAGATCCTTCTCATAATGAAAAATTGTTAACTTTAGCAAAACTAGATTTTAATATGTTGCAGGCATTACATCAAAAAGAAGTTAGCAATGTGACCAAGTAATATATATTCTCAAATATATGATCTTTCATTAAATAAATAAGTTAAGATCTATTATTTTTAAGAAATTAATTTATATTTGGTGATTAGGTGGTGGATTAAGGATTTAAATGTCTCAACAAAATTGCCTTTCATACGAGATAGGATTGTAGAAGGTTGCTTTTGGATTTTGGGAGTCTACTTTGAGCCACAATATTCTCTTGCTAGAAGAATAATGATGAAATTAGTTGGTATATTGACCATCATTGATGACATTTATGATGCCTATGGAATCATTGATGAACTTGAACTTTTTACCAATGCAATTGAGAGGTTAGCTACGTCAAAATGCCATATAGTAGTATATATTTACTCTATTTCTTCAAATAAAGCAAACTCATGTTTCTATTGACTAGCAGGTGGGATATTTGTTTCTTGGACGATCTCCCAGAATACATGAAATTATGTTATACGACAATTTTGGATGTTTTTGAAGAAATTGAGCAAGAGATGAAAAAACAAGGAAAAACATACTACATCAAGTATGCTAAAAATGAAGTATGTTCAAAGGTTTTTTTTATTTGCGGTAGTTACCGAGCATATTTTTTTTATTGTTTTCTTTTTCAATTGATACTAACAAATTACATAATTAGAGTATATTTTTAATACTATTTCACCTTTTTCTATTTTTGCATTAAAAAATATAGTGATTTTTTTTCATTTCTAATTATTGGTTTTTGAATTGTAAAAAGACTTTAAAAAATGGATATTCTTCTATGCACAATTAATGGTGTTCATGAAACCATTTCTCTTTCTCTTGTAAGAATCTCAATCCGACATGATATTCAAACCTTGTAATGGATTTGGATTTGCTGCAACTACAAATGGTGCAACTAACAAAGTATGAGTTGTTCGATCTTCACCTAAAGACTTAGATTGACAATAGATCATGTGTGACTCAATCCAAGTTATTGGGTACAAATCAAACCGTCAATTGCATTAATTGTACGTACCATTTGGAACTACAATGAATACATATCCCATCATGAGGTTTTCTTTTTTTTGCTCGTTAGAAAAAAAAATCTATATTCTTTGTCTATTAAAAAATTATTTTTATGATTTAAACTTAAAGTCTTTAACCCAAATCTTAATTTTCATTTATTCTTATATGTACCATATGAGATACTGTAGTGTGCTAAAGCTTGTGATAATCAATCAAAAGTAAAAGAGACATTTCTCAATATTATAAATTTGTATTTTAATTCTAGATGAAAAAAATGGTCCAAGCTCATATGATTGAGGCAAGATGGTTTCATTGCAACCATACACCAACAGTAGACGAGTACATGGAAGTTACAACTATATCAAGTTGTTATCCCGTGATGATAATCATTTCTTTTATTGGCATGGAAGACATAACTGAGGAGATTCTCATGTGGGCGACAAGTGACCCAATCATTGTTATGGCTACTTCAACTATTTGTAGGCTCATGGATGATATAGCTGGAAATAAGGTACATATTAGATTTTTTTTTTGTCAAAATCTTTACAATATTAGGTTTATTTTATATTGATTTTACTAAAAAAGAGAATGTTCCAAATTTTTTTACGGGACTCTATAAAATATATAATTATTATAAATAAAATATTGAAAATAAAAATAATAATAATAATAATGTTGCTCTTATCTAAATACCTGAGATATTAGGTTTCGTACTATCATTTGTGCAAAAACAATTTAAGTTTAAAACGTATTTAATTTATTTTATTTTAAAGGAGTCGATCAATATTCCAAAAACTTTCAAAGTCAAGAGATTTTGTTAAAACTATTAAAAAAATTTACTTTTAACTATTATTGGTTTGTTATGATTCATTTGTTCATTTTATTTATGCAGTTTGAGCAAGAAAGAGGACATGTTGTCTCAAGTCTTGAATGCTATATGAAGCAACATAATACCTCAAGGCAAGATGCCATTGATCAACTATCTAAATTAGTTGAGAATGCTTGGAAAGACATTAACAAGGCATGCCTTAATCCTACTCAAGTACCAAAAATTTTTCTTATGCCTATTCTCAACCTTGCACGTGTTATGGATGTGCTTTACAAAGACAAGGATAACTACACAAATTCAGAAGGAATCACGAAAGACTATATTAAAACTTTACTTGTTAATAAGATATCTATCGATATAAACTAGAAGTTTCATTCCTTTATTATTGATCAATTTCTTATATCTATGTAATCTTACATGATGATATCTCTGTAAGTTAATGATCTCATTTTCAAAATTTATCAAATAAGAAAGTAATTAATTAAACTAAAAAATAAACCTTCCTTCTTTCTCGTCGAATCCTTCCACCTAAGCAAAACATGTAGTGACTACCTTGTTTTGATGAGTAAATTAGACGAGTACCATGACTTTTAAGTCGTACAAATATATTAAGAAAAGCCTTATATAAATGTTGCGAATAATATTATTAAAATCGAACCGGTTCAACTGGAAATTGGATAGATGACTGGTCTTTGAACTAGTGGTGATGTTATTAAACCGACTGGAAACCATTAAAAATTAGATCGAATCGGTAAGTTAAGTTACTAGACAATGAATAACCACCTATGTCGGCACATGCTTAAGACAATGAACACCACTCTTGCTTTTTCGGTACATGTCGGGCCCACGTTGTCACTCCATCACTTCTATGGAGAGAAAAGAAAGAGAAAATAAGAGAAGAAAAGAGTTTAAAAAAGAAAAGGAGGAAATGAATTGGACAAAAAAAAAATTAGAAAAGAGAAGAATCTTTAGCAGTGTTTTAACCTTCAAGAAAAGCAATGAAGGACAAAAATAGAAGAATATGTATATCTTTCCAAATTATCAGGAAGCACTTGTAGTGTAGTCATAGCTTAGGGAATTTGAGGTCGGTGGCCTTTTAAAATGGCAATGAATCTCATGGGTTTAATGACCAGAGTTTCTAATTGCTACAGATTAATGAAGTGCACACAAATATATTCTCTGTTTTCTTCTGTAATTGAATATTGCAGATTTATCTATTTAAACCAGTTCCAATCCCTCCTCATCTTTCATAATACTATTCAATGCTTTCTTCCTTTATTCCTGTTCCAGATAAATCAAAGACAAAAGAGAACAGAGTAGTTGGAGGAGACCAATAAAAAGTTTCTTAAAGCAAGTAACGTTTTACTCAATAAAAAGTTAAATCCAAAATTATCAGACTTTGGAATGGCTAGAGCTTTTGGAGGAGACCAAACTGAAGGAAACACAAACAGAGTAGTTGTCACTTATGGAGTGTCTGTCCAACTATACTGCAACACATTTATTAGTTTAAGTTATTTTTCTCTCATGCAAATTTTTCACTTTCTTTATTTCTTGTAGTGGATACATGGCTCCAGAGTATGCTGTTGATGGGCTATTTTCATTCAAATCTGATGTTTTCAGCTTTGGTATTTTATTGTCGGAGATTATATGTGGGAACAAAAATAGAGCTCTTTCTCATGAAAACCAGACACTTAACCTTGTTGGTTATGTAAGCACTGAACGAACTTATTATTTATCTATGTCCGAGTTTAAACATGAATAATTAACTTTTTGTCTTCTCATCTTTCAGGCATGGACACTTTGGAAAGGGCAAAATGCTTTACAGTTGATTGACTCAAACATAAAGGACTCATGCATTATCCCAGAAGTACTGCAATGCATCCATGTTAGTCTCTTGTGCGTGCAACAATACCCGGAGGATAGGCCAACCATGACATCGGTAATTCAAATGTTAGGGAGTGAGATGGAACTGTTTGAGCCAAAAGAGCCTGGTTTCTTTCCAAGGAGGATTTCGAATGAAGGAAATTTAAACACAAATCTAAACCAAATGACTTCAAATGATGAATTAACCATTACATCATTAAATGGCCGGTAAAAATTGAGTCATCTGAATATATTATACTGATGCACAATTTGCTTTGCAAGTACATTAACAACCAAAAGATTTTGGTTTTAAAAAATGTTCAGTTGTTCTGATGTATTTGTTTAGTTACATATAAAAATTTAATCACAAAGGTTTTGAAGTGTTATTTTTTTTCCTGGGCTAAAAACTGATACATGTCCGAATAGAGGCTTCACTCTCTCAGGGGACTGCACACTATGTGGGAGGACCTTAGCCACAAATTCTAGTGGGTTAGTCTCTTATTGGTGCAACAATACTTGGAGAATAGGCCTACCATGACCTTATTTTTCTGAAGTTAAGGAGTAAGATAGAATAGAATTGGATTGATTGAGCATAAACTTGGTTTTATTTCGAAGAGGATTTCAGATGAAGGAAATTTAAGCTCAAAGGAAAACCAAATTGCTTAATTGATGGATTTACCACTATTTCATTAGATGGCCGGTGAAAATTAATGATCACCTACACATGTTGCTTGATTTTTGTAAACCTCTGGAGCAATTTGGTGCTTGATCTTATTTGTCCCTTCATATTGAATGTAGAACTATATATCATCCAAATTACCCTAGCCTGCACTCCACAATACATAAAAGTCACCATATATAATGCGACAGAGGTGACGACAAACATATAATAAAATCCTTCCACCCAAGTGTAAATACTCCAAGGCTTCTTCACGTGCACACAATTGGCATAAACTATGTGTCAATCAAAGTTATACTATTGCCAAATGACAGACCCTGTTGGTCAAATTCCTTTGCTAAAGTACCGTGGCAAACCATTATAATTGTGATTAATTTCTCAAAACCAAATGCAGAATCTCCACAAAATTGACCAACAATACACAAAAATTTGATACCAATGGCACAGACACCAACACCCTTTGTCTTGAATAATTGGGCCTTTGGCAGTCCCCTCAGAAGTTGGATTCTCGGTTCCCTTTGCAAACACCAAATCTTATTATGACCTATGTACGGGCAGCTTTGAGATCTTCAGAATGTTGAATTCCTATGCATTCTGCTGGTGATAGGCATCAAACTGAAATAAGGTAGCTGAACCCTTTTTGACCTTGTGCAAAGCCAATTCCAAATTTGCATCTTCACTACCTCTACCATATCAGTCACTTCCTATGGGATCCTTTTTAAATAGTAATTTATTCCAAACTTTCCATATCAACCAGGAAATCACATACCATAACATCCTCCACCTTTATTTACTTTTCCTGCAACACCACACCAACCCCTCAAACTGTACAAAATGCTATATGCTTTCATTGTGCAGGACTGCATGTACTCTTACCCAATTTAGGCATGAATCACACCTTTGAGAAGAACTTACATTGTAAAAACAAATGTGATACAGTTTCCTTTTTAATGTTGCAACCTGGGCACATATTACCAAAGATGCCTTCTAATGCTTAAATTATCTCTAGAAGGAATTCTATTTTGCACCAGCTGCCACACAAATGTAACTACTTTCATAGAACCCCTCTACGCAACACTTTATGACACAAATCATCTCCTTCAGCTGAATACACATTTATAAGCATCTTATTAGCTTATTTGATTGAATAAATACCCGTGAAATCCTTCCACCACTTCCATATATCTAACTCATTTGGTTTCAACATAGAATTTTGCACCACCCTTAACTGCCACACCAGCTCGAATGATCTTCCTCCCTGATATAATTGGTTAAATCTCCACCAAAAAGAGTATTGAAAATTGATGGGGAAAAAGCAATAAGACACATGCAATGATGCTACAACGCAGCGGATATAAATTCTCCTAACTTGCAAGAATCTCCTCTAAGGAGTAATCACAAATAAGAATGACAGTAATAATGAAAAGAATAACTCAAATAAGAATGACAGTAACAATGAAAAGAATAACGTAAGAGACACCAATATCTTTAATGTGGAAAAAACCCCCTCAACGTGAGAGTTAAAAACCACAGGTCGTCAAGACCAAAGAAATCAATCCACTATGATCAAATACGAGTACAAGAGTATTTAATCAAGAGCACAAATTTGTGCATACAACCAACCAACTCAATCAAGCAACAAAGCTTGCAAATGGAGAGTAAGAAACGAGAAGTAAGAAAATGAAGAACTCACAAAATTGTGCTATTATACGAGCACGATTTCTCACACCACAGACTTTCAAATGAACGATCAAGATGAAGAACTATGTGTGTTGAACATGCTGTCAAATTTCCATCCCAATCCAATGGTTAACGAAGAAGATGCTGTGATTTTGATGTCATGTTAATATGTGCAGATATGAAAGTACAACTCTTTCTTTCACTCTCTTTTTCTCTTCTCTCTTTTGGCTGTCAAAAATCCACTCTCTCTCAATCTCCCATTCTGACCTTTTCTCCTCTTATAAAGAGAGACCTAGTAGGCTTGAGAGTATTGGACTTTTCTTCACATAGTTGGGAGCCCAAAAATAACCCAACATATCTCCCCCATCACAACTATGTGGAGGTAATCGTCAGTCTGACGATCTCACAATAAGTTCCAAACTTCCCTCTTGGAATTACCGTGGTCATCATGTCAGCACCATTATCATCAGTATGAACTTTAGCCAACTCCAACAGCTTAGAATCGAAAACATCACGTATCTAATGATACCTTACATCAATATGCTTGGACCTAGAATGAAAAGTTGAATTCTTACCAAGATGAATTGCACTATGACTATCACAGAATAACCAATGTTCATCCTGAACAAAACCAAACTCTGCCTTGGTAATGGACAAAGCAACACACTTCTGTAATTTAGATTGTCAAGCCTTTTTCTTCTCTTTACTCTCCATGGACTTTTAGTACCATTCAGGTTCTTCTCCATTTGTCAAGGTCATATACTCATCAGAAGTATACCTTGTAGATGATTGTCTCTGCCTATTAAACCTCCTAAGTTGAACTGGAGGTGGTTTGGGAGCATCACCTTAACCGCCACACCATCTCTAATGTTAGAATTGGTTAAATCTCCACAAAAAAGAGTACTGAAAATATCTCGTTTATTGATGATGATCTCTCAGAAAATGTTGCCAAACAAAGATAGAGTACCAAAAGTAGAGATATAGAGAAAGAATGTGTTCAAGACCTCTAGGAGTTCGAGAGTCTTGTCTCTCCCAACCAATCACTACTGACTAACTGATACCCATTTCCCTTCTATCCTCTTGTTTAGTAGTTTCAGGAGTTCTAAGCTACAGGCCCTGACCCCACGTGGATCACCAATAACATTCCAAACATGCACTAAATCTCTTTCATGTGAAATTCTCCTAGAAAAAACAACCAAGTTCTTTAGGCTTAACCAATTCTATCTGTTGGGATTCAGCAATACCAATTCCCTCCTCTGTGAACGCAAAATGGGCACTATGCGGAAGCGTAAGAAAAAAATAACTGAAAGAGTAGAGGGAAGAAGACACCAGAATTTTTACGTGGAAAACCTCTCGGGAAAAACCACGGGACCTAGTCCAGTAAAAGATCTCCACTATAAAAGTAGGATTACAAAGTATTTCTCTCAATCTCTGAGGATCTCTCAATGAATCTCACCCTCTTGGATGGTATACAAACCTCTCTGTATATATCTCTCTTTCTCTCAAAGAAGAATACAGAAAAGACACTCTAACTCTCTTAGGGTTTCTTCACTTGGATGTGTGTCTCTCAATCTAACCACTTCTCCTCTTATAAAGAGGAACTTAGTGGGCTTGAGAGTATTGGGCTTTTGACCAGATAGTTGGGAGCCCAAAAGTAACCCAACATGTTCATCCCCCAAGCATTGTGACTTGTGAACCACAATTAAGGAGGGAATTCCAACAAATCTCCCCCTTCCTGACTTAATTGGGAGGCACCACAACACCAGCACCTTGGCAACAATCTTCAATCTTCTTGGTTGGCATTGACTTAGTCATCATGTCAGACCAATTCAAATCTGTATGAATTTTCTCTATCTTTAATTCCTTCCTATCCAACACTTATCGTATCCAATGATAACGGATGTCAATATGCTTTGAGCGTGAATGGAACATGGGATTCTTGGTCAGATGAATTGTACTTTGATTATCACAGTTCACTACATAATCATCTTGATCATGTCCCAATTCTCTTAGAAAATTCTTCATCCATAGCATCTCTTTTGAGGCTTCAGTGACTGCTACATACTCTGCTTCAGCTGTAGACAATGTCACACATTTTTGAAGTTTTGACTGCCAAGAAACAGCTCCCCTTGCAAAAGTAATTAGATAACCCGATGTTGACTTCCTTGAATCCACATCTCCTGCCATATCTGAGTCTGAATATCCAATGAGCTTTAGATTTTCATTGCCAAAACACAAGCTTCTTTTGGCAGTTCCTCTTAGATATCTTAATATCCATTTAACAGCTTCCCAATGCTCCTTTCCTGGGTTTGATAGGAATCTGCTCACAACTCCTACAGCATAGCCAATATCTGGTCTTGTACAAACCATTGCATACATAAGGCTACCCACGGCAGAAGAATAGGGCACCTTGTTCATTTCTTCTCTTTCTTCTTCATTCTTTGGACATTGAGATTTGCTAAGTTTGAAATGTCCAGCAATTGGAATACGGACAGGTTTGGCATTGTGCATGTTGAACCTTTTGAGAATCTTCTCAATGTAATCTTTTTGAGATACCCACAACATTCCTTTTGAACGATCTCTAGAAATTTTCATTCCAAGAATCCTCTTTACTGCACCCAGGTCTTTCATGGCAAAGGACTTACTCAATGCCTTCTTGAGAGCAGCTATTTTTATTTTGTCATTCCCCACAATCAACATATCATCAACGTATAAGAGAAGTATGATGAACTCACCATTTTCATATTTCTTCACAAACACACAATGGTCTGCAGAGGTCTTCTTAAAATTATGTTGGATCATAAAAGAATCAAATTTCTTATACCATTGTATTGGGGCTTGCTTTAGACCATAAAGGCTTTTCTTCAGACGACACACAAAGTGTTTTTTGCCTGGTTCTTCAAAGCCTTCTGGTTGCTCCATGTAAATTTCCTCCTCTAGATCTCCATGTAAGAATGTTGTTTTGACATCCAATTGTTCAATCTCCAGGTCTAGTTTTGCTGCCAGACCGAGAATTGCTCTAATAGATGTCATCTTCACCACTGGTGAGAATATTTCATCAAAGTCTATTCCTTTCTTCTGGTTGCACCCCTTCACGACAATTCGTGCTTTGTATCTTGAGTTTTGATTGTTCTCTTCATTCTTGAGCTTGAACACCCATTTGTTTTGTAATACTTTTCTTCCTTTTGGTAATTCTACCAAATCATATGTCTAATTATCCTTGAAGGATTGAATCTCTTCTTCCATGGCTTGCAACCATTTGTCTTTGTCTTCCATCTCAATGGCTTCTGCAAAACATTGAGGTTCACCTTCATCAGTAAGATTTACATATTCATCAGAAAATACCTTCTTGACGGTTGCTTCTCTCTTGTTGATCGTCTCAATTGGGGTTCCTGTTGAACATTCTCAATTGCTTGATCTTCTATCGTCATGTTAGGTTGATCTATCTGATCAGGTTCTTCAGCCATCTCATCAAGTTGTCGCTCCTGATCTGGCTCTGTCTGAGGAGTCTCTCCCCCTATGTTGTTTACCATAAGAGGACTTTGATCATTACTCACCTTGAGTATTGGTTTCTCCATTTTCTTGATGTCTTGGATTGTCTGATCTTCAAAGAACACCACATCTCTGCTTCAAACAATCTTTTTATTTGTAGGATCCCATAATCTGAAACCAAATTCATTTCTTGGTGAACCAAGATATACACATTCTTTTGCCTTAGCATCAAGCTTTGCCCTTTCAGTTTTTGGAATGTGAACAGATGCCTTACATCCAAAAACTCTCAGGTTGCGATATGAGGCCTTTTTACCGGTCCATACTTCTTCTGGTATCTCTCCATTTAATGGTCTTGAGGGTGATAAGTTGATCAAATCAGCTGCAGTAACCACTGCCTCTCCCTAGAATGTCTTAGGAAGTTTTGCATGAGACAACATGCTTATAACCTTCTCGGTAATCGTTCTATTGAATCTTTCAGCTACACCATTCATTTGAGGTGTCTTGGGAGGTACTTTCTCGTGTCTGATCCTGTGAGTCTTACAATAGTGCTCGAATGGACCTCTATATTCTCCACCATTATCACTCCTCAAACATTTCAACCTTTTACCAGTTTCTCGTTCAACTGAGGCGTGAAACTCCTTGAAGGCTCGAAGGACTTCATCTTTTCTCTTTAATGGATACACCCACAACTTTCTGGAGTGGTCATCAATAAAGGTAACAAAATATTGTGCACCACCAAGGGACCTTTCAGATGTTGAACAAACATCTGAATGTACAAGATCGAGAATATGCTTTCTTCTTCTTCCACTATCAGGTCTATGGAAGGATACTTTGTGCTGCTTATCCACTAGGCAATCTTCACATAAACCAAATGGCTGTCCTTTTATGCTTTGGAGATGATCTTTCGCAAGGATCTCTAAACCCTTCTTGCTCATGTGGCCCAATCTTTTATGCCACAACTCCTTACTTTCTTCTTGAGCAACATTTGCCTCCCCTTTGCATATCTTTCCTTGCATGATGTACAAAGAGCCTTCCTTCTTGCCGCGAGCAACAATTAAGCTTCCTCGGCTAAGTTTCCATTTTCCACCACCAAACTGGTTGTTCATTCCAGCATCATCTAGTTTACCTATTGAAAGAAGGTTTAGGCGTATCTCTGGCACATGCCTTAACTCCTTTAGCACAAGTTTGTTTCCATTTTCTGTTATCAAAGTCACTTCTCCTATTCCCACAATCTTGCTTGTGACGTGATTACCCATTTTTACTGTTCCAAAATCTCCTTTTTGATAAGATGAGAAGAATCCTTCATGAGGAGTAACATGAAAGGATGCTCTTGTATCAACTATCCAAGTGCAATCATCAAAAGCAACATTTAGATAATTATCTTTACCAATAAGGAACACCTTTCCGTCGTCTGATACCACCGTTGTTGTGGTTTTCTCTTCCAACTTCTTTTTGGGGTCTATCTCGTCAGGATGGACTGATCCAGCCTCCTGATCTCTCTTGAAGAATCTACACTCTTGCTTCTTGTGGCCAATTTTTCCACAATAGAAACATGTCAAACCTCTAGGACGAGACTTGGATGACTTTCCACGACTTCCTTTGCTTCTATGCTCACTCCTTCCTCTATTCTCAACAACATTGGCTTCTGAGTGACTACTCATTCCTCTTTCTTTCCTTCTGGACTCTTCATTCAGCAGACTATCTGTAATAGTATCCAGACTAAGCTTTTCATCTGGTGTTGAGTTGCTGAGAGTGACAACCAATGTGTCCCAGCTCTCAGGTAGAGAACTAAGGAGTAGAAGAGTTTGTAACTCATCATCAATCTTCATATCTGCCTTCATTAATTGATTCACAATACCTTTGAAGGTGTTTAGATGCTCGATCATATTCTGGTCGTCAGAGTACTCCAATTTTACCAATCCTCTGACAAGATAAGCTTTGTTTCTAGGAGTTTTCTTTTGAATCATAGATTCAAGCTTCGTCCACAACTCATACGCATTGGTATAAGTCGACACATGCTCAAACAAGCTTTTGTCGATGTATTTTCGAATCATAGCAACAGCTTTACGATTCAGAATCTCCCAATCTTTTTCAGTCTTCCCTTCTGGCATTTCCTCATTTGTGATTGGCTCATACAAATCTTTGCAGTATAGATGGTCTTCCATCATTGGCTTCCAATAGGAATAATTATCTGCAGTTAGCTTGAACATGTCTCCATCATGAGCGTATGTTCATTCCATCTTGAATTGCACAGGACTATGGCTTTTCAAACCAATAGCTCTGATACCACTGTTGGGATTCAGCAATACCAATTCCCTCCTCTGTGAACGCAAAATGGGCACTATGCGGAAGCGTAAGAAAAAAATAACTGAAAGAGTAGAGGGAAGAAGACACCAGAATTTTTACGTGGAAAACCCTCTCGGGAAAAACCACGGGACCTAGTCCAGTAAAAGATCTCCACTATAAAAGTAGGATTACAAAGTATTTCTCTCAATCTCTGAGGATCTCTCAATGAATCTCACCCTCTCGGATGGTATACAAACCTCTCTGTATATATCTCTCTTCCTCTCAAAGAAGAATACAGAAAAGACACTCTAACTCTCTTAGGGTTTCTTCACTTGGATGTGTGTCTCTCAATCTAACCACTTCTCCTCTTATAAAGAGGAACTTAGCGGGCTTGAGAGTATTGGACTTTTGACCAGATAGTTGGGAGCCCAAAAGTAACCCAACATGTTCATCCCCCAAGCATTGTGACTTGTGAACCACAATTAAGGAGGGAATTCCAACACTATCTTAGTTCCTAACATTAAAAATAGAACAACAGAGGTCATGGAAGGCCTATACACCAGGTATTAGTTCACCCATAATAGACTAACATGAAATTTAAGGCTAAGGTTCTACAACGTAGTGGAGTCCACAGGGACAGTGAAGCCTTTACTACAAAACGTATCTTTTACGACCTTCAAATTGTAGAACAAGATATCATTAACATTAATATCAATTGTTTGCCCAAGGAAAAAAATAATATCACTTTTAAAATCTTTGTGATTAAATTTTTATAGTACCGAAAATACATCAGCACAACAGAACATGTTTTAAAACAAGAATCCGTTGGTAATGAATGTACTCGCAATGCAATGTGCGTCAGTGCATTATGCTCAGCTGACTCGTTAGTTTTCACTGGCCATTTAATGAGGTAATGGTGAATTCACCATTTGAAGTCATTTGGTTTATATTTGTGCTTAAAATTCCTTCACCCGAAGTCTACTTTGGAAAGAAACCAGGCTCTTTTGGCTCAAATAGTTCCATCTCACTCCCTAACATTCGAATTACAGAGGTCATGATTGGCCTATCCTTCGGGTATTGTTGCACGCACAAAAGACTAACATGGATGCATCGCAGTACTTCTGAGATAACGCATGAGTCCTTTATGCTTGAGTCAATCAACTGTAAAGCATTTTGCTCTTTCCAAAGTGTCCATGCCTGAAACATAAAAAAGTTAATTATGTTTAAACTTTGGCATAGATAAACAACAAGTTATTTGAGTGCTTACATAACCAACAAGGTTAAGTGTCTGGCTTTTGTGACAGAGGGCCCTATTTTTGTTCCCGCAAACAATCTCCAACAACAAAATACCAAAGCTGAAAACATCTGACTTGATTGAAAATAGTCCATCTACAGCGTACTCTGGGCCCATGTATCCACTACAAGAAATAATTAGAGCAAACAATTCATATCACACAAAAATAAATTAAGATATAAATGTGGCGCAGTATAATTAAACAGATACTCACAAAGTCCCAACTACTCTATTCGTGTTTCCTTCAGTTTCGTCTCCTCCAAAAGCTCTTGCCATTCCAAAATCTGATATTTTTGGATTTAACTTCTCATCAAGTAAAACATTACTTGCTTTGAGATCACTATGAATAATCCTTAACCAGGAATCTTGGTGAAGATACAAAAGGCCCCTAGCAACTCCAAATATTATTTGGAAGCGTTGGGGCCAATCCAGAAATTTACCTTTTATTTGATCTGTTTTTTGACAAAGCAAATATGTTATTCAAGATTGATAAGCCGCTATATGACTGAAGTTAAACAACACATAATGCACTTAAACTATGCATTCTTCATATAGCATACCAAAAATGAAGGAGTGTAGGCTTCCATTAACCATGAATTCATGTACTAGTATTTTTTCCTGTCCTCCAATGCAACACCCAAGAAGCTTCACAAGATTTCGGTGTTGAAGCTTTGCAATCAGTTCTACTTCTGTTATGAACTCGCTTATTCCTTGTCGAGAACTACTTGAAAGCCTAATTTCTCGTCCATCAGCTAATTTTCCCTGCATAATTGCATTCATTTGAGAAGATGCTTTCTATAACAATAATTTTTCTCTGGATTCCAGTTGTTCTTTTTCTGCTAAGTGCATAAATATTGAATTACCTTATATACAGGTCCATAACCACCTTGTCCAATCTTATTATTCAACGAGAAATTGTTAGTGGCAGTGGTGATTGTTATTAGATCAAACATGGCACATCCAGATCTTCTAGCTGCCTTTTGATGTTCTCTTCTGTCTTTGTCTTATCTAGAACCAGAAGAAAGGAATAAATCATTGAATAGTACTATTATGAAAGATGAGGAGGGATTGGAACTGGTATAAATAGATAAATCTGTAATATTCAATTTGAGGAGACTGAAAATATATTGGTGAACTCAATTTCTTTAATCTGTAGCATGTTGAAACTCCTATCATTAAATCCATATGAGATTCACGGCTATGTTAAAAAGCCGTGTGAATGATTGATTCAATCCTTAAATTGTAATAGATGATTCTTTCTTAAAATTAATAAAATAATAAAATATTATCAATTAAGTTAGACTTGAGATTATAATAGATAATTAAATTGATTTTTAAAATAAATAAAATAATATAATAATTTTAAAAATTATAAATTATTAATTAATTTTGTTCTTAAATTTTAATAAGTCAAATTGATTTTTAAAATTAAAAAATTTAACTCTACTTTTTATTTTCAAACTTTTAAAATTTTACAAATTTTCTCCTTAAATTTTTTTAACATGTTTTGATCTTAAACTTATATAATTTTTTAATTTACTTGTAATACTAATTTGCTGAAATTACAAGGAAATATATGTTTAAAAATAACTCAATTACACCTTTTCTCTTCTCCTTTTCTCTTCTACTTATAAAATTTGGTGTATTTTGTTTCTTTAATATAATTAAACCTTTAAAGATGATAAAAGTGATAGAGGTGAAATTTGAATCCATAAGATGATAAATTTATTTATTAAATTATATTAAAATTTCAATTAACAAATAAAATTATATATATATATATATATATATATATATATATATATATATATATATATATATATATATATATATATATATATATATATATATATATATATATATATATATAAACAAACTAAAAGACTTAGTTGAGGAGGAAAGTGGAGAAGGATAGTCAAAGCTTTGGAACAAGTACTCTTCTGCCTCTGCATCTCCCTCATTTCTTACCACAAGATTGCCACTGTCCAATAGTTCCACCACTGGATTCTGTGCTTCATTTTTATAGCTTGTAGACCACACAACGCTGTCGTTTTGTTTGAGCTCAAGATCCCCTGTGCTGCTTAATGTTAAGATGCCCGAGAAATCATTGATCGGGTTTGCCCCGTTTGCGACCCATACAACTCTATCAATAGGAATATTTTTATACCAAATCCCCAGGTAACGTTTCGTGGAACTGCCAAGGCTGAAGAAACCAAGCTCGAACGCTCCTCCGTTGGACACTAAGGTCTTGCCCTCGCTGATAGACTGTGACACATTGAGGATAGCTGCGGAAATTTTGAGAGAGGGAACAACCATGTAAGCAACAATAATCACCAAATGAAAAAATTCCCATTGAATAGCAGCTTTTGTGGATATTGATGATATGAATTCAGTCAGCTAAGCGCGTATCAGAATTCATAAGCACATAAAACAGGTTATGAGCAGAGACTATGGTTCCTCGTTCCGACTTAGTCAAATGTACCAACGCGCTTCGCCCAGGACATATATGATTTTTCTTTGCTATAATTTGTCCATGCCAAGTACCTATATATCCTGCTTCTTTCAAAATTTATTCTATGTAGCCAACCCCCACATCCCACGTTATTGCATGGGCTGGATTCTCTTACCTACTTGGTTTTTTTTAAGGAGATTTTCTTGAATTAGTACAAACCCACACATTCATCTTTACACATCATTAATAAAAAAAAAAAAATTTGACACGTTGATTCCAACATTGGTTACCATGTTTTATTTTATTTATATGAATAAAATATTATAAAAAATTAATTTTTTTATTCTATAAATATTTATCAAATTTTATTAACACCAATTCTTTTAAACAGACGTATCTTTATCAGAAGGAATCAAATTAAATCTATTAAATAAAGATTTATTATTCTTTTATAAATTGTAAATTTTGGATTTGTTGTGTATAATAATGAGGTGTTGGGTTTGCGCCTAGTTAAAAATATCTTTCTTTTTTTTCTGAATTTTGACAAATGTAAAATAACATAAATAGATATATTTGTTTGATATTTTTATATATTTATTTTATTTTATTTTATATTAATTAATGTAGTGATTTATATATCTTCAATTATTTGTACTAAAAAATTTTATTGTACAAAAAAATACTGAAATATAATGTTAAAAATAATAGAATAACATAGATAGTATAATAGTTAAAATTTTTAATGCATTTTAATTAAATTTAATAATTCATAATTTTTATTTTCACTTTTTTCTATACAAAGTTTTGAAAATAAAAAAATTGAAAATAACATACTTATTCTTATAATTAAAAATAAAAATATCCCAAGATTTCATTTTTTTCTTGTTTGATAGTATTAATATTATTTACATTATTTTTTAGTGTATGATAGAAAGTCAATGTCTTTATCTTTATTCCATAGTCATACTTGTATGTTCAAACTTTCCAGTTTCCACCCAGGAAAGGAGGTTACTAAACAGTGGTCAATTTAGCTATCGAAATTATAATATAAAAATTAATAAAAAAAAAGGATTCATTAGTAATGGAACAGAAAAAGAAAAAAATACATTTTGCAACCAAATTAGCAATCGAAATTCAGAAAAATAACAATAAAAAATTAAATTAACAACCGAAAATAAAAACATCAAAATTTAAAGAAAAAAGAATTATTAGCGACCGAATTAACAATGGAAAGAAAAAAAATAAAAAGTTGATTTTTGTGACTGCATTAGCGACCGAAATTCAAAACTAAAAATAAAAAACCAAATTAATGACTAAAAATAAAAGGTCAAAAATATTTAAAAAGAATTTATTAGCAACCGAAATAGCAATCGAAATTAAAATTTCAAAAAATAATAAAAAATTATTAGCGATCCATTTTCAAAAATTCGAAAATCTTTTCCCTCTACTTTTTCCCTCTCTTTTTTTCCCACTCTTTTTTATTTAAACACTCCCCCCCTCCCTTCCTATACCTTTCACTCACTCCCTCCTCTCCCCCCTCTACCGCCACCACTGCCTTCACCACCTCCATCATCACCTTTGTCGCCTCCCCTCCCTTTCTCCCGCTTCTCCTCTCTTTTCTCCACTCTTCTTTCCTCCTTTCCTTTCTCTCCTCCACCACCAGCCCCCACCACCACCACCTCTTCTTCATCTCATCCCTCCCCTCCCTCCACTCCTTTCTCTCCTCGCTTCCCTCTCCTCATTCCATTCCTTCTCCTCCCTCCCCTTTCCCTCCCCCTCTTCTCCCTTTCCCCTCACTCCCTTTGATAGGCCTCCTCCCTCCCCCAACCATCACCCATTCTAGTTTTTTTAAAAAAAAAGTTTTAGCAACCGATTTAGTTACCAATTTTAAAAACAAAATTCAAACATTAACCACCGAAATAGCAACTGAATTGTTTAAAATAAAAATTTAAAATTAGCGACCGAATTAGAAATCATTTTTTATATAAATAATTAAAAATAAAAACTTATCCATCAATAAATGTGATTTTTTAAAAATAAAATAGCGACCGAATTTTTGACCTCCAATTAGTCATTGAAAACAAATCGGTTTCTAATTCCGTCGCTAAACTATTTAGCCACCGAAATCCAACATTAGTGATCGATTTTCTTAGGTTTAGCGATCATTCACTACAAAAAATTAATTTTTACTGGAGGATTATTTGTAAGGGTTATTAGAAACCACCAAAAATGCTATCACTGGGACTTATTTTGTGGAGGTATAATAAACCACCACAAAATGTTCATTTGAAAAAACAAAAAAGGTCGTTACCCTCATCCGTTTAACCACGTAACACAATCACACAATAGTTTCCTCTTCTTCTCACCTTTCTCTCTCTCTTTCTCTTTCTCAAAGTGTGTTGAAGTTGTAGAGAGAAAATGAATTGAGAATTCTCTCTCTCTTTCTCTTTCTCTTCTCATTTCACTTTCCTTTAGATCATTCAGGTAACTCCTATTCTTTTCCTTCTGAATTCATTATATTTTATTTCTTTTTTGTTTTCTTTTTATCAGTTTAGATTGACTTTGTTTGCATGCGTGGAACGAAATCCACTTTCTCTGTTCATAGTTCGATTTTCGATTCAAGCGATTTCATAAACATTGCACTTCAAAACTACTCTCGTAACAGTGCTACAGAAGAATTTTGTTTTTTTTTTTTATTTTTTCAGGAAATTACTTACCGTAAGAAAATTGAATTGGTTTTTTACTTAACTAATTCTTTTTGTTGTTGTCTTCATTCGTGCCTTAATTGTTGTGTTGAAATTTTGTACCAATTTTGCTTCCTTCTCTCTTTTCTTTATCTTGTTCTATTTTTTAGGGTTTATGTTATTGTGACTCAAAGGATTGGATCGTAATTGATTTTCAACAGGTTTCTTTGTTTCAGCAAGTTTGGATTGTAAACGAATATAAAATGCTTTTCCTGACTGAATGTGACATGACTTTGGGGAGAATAATTGTCTCCGACCATCCTGAGATTATATGGGTACTGTCAAGCTTTCTCTTGTACCTGGGTAATATTGGTTTAACCTTGTCTATTTTATTATGCTAGTGACTCTGTTATTATTTGTGCTGTTTTTTTATCTTTGCTAGTTTTTTTTTATCAATAATCCAAATTTCAAACCATGATCTTAGTTATTGTACACATAAAGGATATGAATATTAGAATCTGTAAGACAGAAAAGTATATTGGTTGAATATCCTCTCCCCCAAGAAATAAATAGCAGAGGTTAAAATCAATGGTTTTTAAAATTCCATGTATTTGCAGGTGCTACGAACTGCCTTGAGCAACAGGCTAGCTAAAGTGCAAGGCTTCCTATTTCGTGCTGCTTTTCTTCGACGTGTACCATTGTTTCTTCGGCTAATTTCAGAAAATATTCTTTTGTGCTTCCTTCTGTCAACAATTCATTCTACATCGAAGTATATAACAGGGACTTTGAGTTAGCATTTCAGAAAAATATTAACAAAGCTTATCCATTCCCACTATTTTGAGGTATAAATTGTTAAATTGCATGTCATTTATGTCTATTTTAGATTGTCTGTGTTGAACTATTGATCAATTTATATATTCCTAGTTCCTACTGTCTTAAGTGTTTAGTTGTCGATTTTTATCCTTCCTCACTTTGTTGTTTTTCTTATTTTTTTATTTTTTTATTTTACATGTATATACGACAAATCTGTTGTATATCTTCTTGCAATATTTGGAAATTCACTTTGCAATAGTTTCAAAATTTGCTTGATGGTACCTTCATTGCTTAAAGAATATGGATCATAGTTGGTGATGGACTGTTAACTATTTGGGTACATGAATTTAAACTTATTAGAGATATAATTAAAAAAAATAAAAAAGGGCCTGATGGTCCTGCTGGTTATTTTTGTAGATCTTGGGTTGCTTCTGCCCAGGACTATTCCAGATGCTTTTCCACGTCGTCTTGCATTAAATGGAAGTTACTTGAGAAAGTTCTTTGAGCAACTATTTGCTTCTCCAAGTAGATTAACTATCCAATATCCAGTAGATTCTTTAAAACTCCAAGAATGCAATGTGGGCTCTTATATTTTTTGTTGTATGAGAAGATTATTCTCAATTAGCTAAGTAAGGCCTAAAGAGTGTGTAATGTATTATAATACAATGTAGTTCATGCAAAGGTTTTATGTTTATTCTTTATTTTGCTTTTAGAACATGGTGTAGTTAGAACTTAGATCTGATGTTAGAATCAGTGCTTGTCTTCTCAATCTACTGTTATGGACTTTTTAGGCATATGTACTTGGAGCTGGTGCTGCAATCAGAAACTTCTCTCCTTCATTTGAAAAACTTAAGTCCAAAGAGAAGCAATTGGAAGGAGAGTATAGACAGCTTCACTCACGATTAAGTACTAAAATAGCTGCATCTTGTTCTTGCCACTCCCCATCTCTGAGAACTTGAACAAAGATATTAGAGAAAACTTTACTCATTAATTATATGTATGTAAGGAATCCTGAACACAAGGTATTGTAGCATAACTAACATTAAGCAATATATAGTACTAGAACAATTTCTATTTTTTAAGGAGATTTGTACACTATGCATGGCATAGGTGATGAATTCCTAAGATGGATCATGGATGTCATCAACAAAAAAAATACCTTTGTTTTAGGAGCTAAACTAGCCATTAGTTCTGCTGCAGCATTACCTGCATTATTTTCTTCTATAAAACTAATAGTTTAGTTTAGTACCAGTAGGCATATAGTACCTATAAAGTCTTGCCAATCAAGATCGTCTCCCTGATAATTGAATTGGCTTTAACATTCTTGTCTTGCTTCTCTGTTGAGAGAGGGAAAATAAGAAAGTTATAAACTATTATTGTCAAAATTGATTAATGCGTAATCCTTTTCTACATCACTTCTAATGTATGTAAATCTGCTGGCAGAGGAGACTCTGAAGTAGAGGAACCAATTCAAAGTTTAGCATATTACAGCAATATAGGACCAACAAGGTTTGAGGAGGTGGACAAGTTTCTATCAAATATAAGGGATGGAAATTTTCTTCATGCAAAGAACATTGTCTTAAAACTGAACCAACTCAAATTGCCTCTTAAATTTTGCAGGATTGCTGGCAAGGGGTTGTCCAGGAGGAAGCAAGACGTCTTGGACACAATTTTGTTGGAACAGAGTAGATTCTATTGGGTCTTATTGGTGAAGGCACTGATATTGCTGCTAAGGTTGTAAAGTCAATGGAGATCAACCTTAAAGATGCACGTGTGGAAGTAAAGAAGATAATTGGAAGGGGTAGTGGATTTGTTATTGCTGAGATTCCGTTTACTCCCCCTGCAAAGCATGTCTTGGAACTTTCACTGGAGGAAGCTCGTCAACTTGGTAATTGTCTTTTTCACCTTCTTCCATTCTTTTTATATTACCTAATTTATATATGGCAAAAAGCATTTTTTCTTCAATAGAGGATTTTCTTCCTTTTTAGTCATCTGTCTATTCTTACTTTCTTAGTAGTTTTCTCTCTGTTTCTCTGGTGTATTTGTTGCTCATAATAAGGTATAAGTGATTTAGTTATCCTGGATCTATTATGTATATCTATTTTACTCAAGGAGTCGTCTATGTTTTGACTACTTATAGAAGAGAAGAACAAAGGATTGAATAGAGGATTAAACAGAGGATTAAATAAGCTATCCTATTATTATTACACTACAAGTTACAGAAACAATAGAAGAAATCACGAACCAAGCATAGAGGGAAAAAAGGTTAGTAGAAAGGGGATTTTATGTTGAACTTGTTGGATTTGTGTAGAGTATATCTAAAACTGTCATTTTTTTATATTTGTGAAATTTTATTAAATGTTGACAAAAATGAGTTGTATGACACCAAGTTAGAGAATCCAAATTAAGGTAAATAAAAATATATATAAAATTTCTGCAAGAAGCCTTAACTATTGAGTTGTAGAATGAACATGTTGCTAGGCAAATATATATAGTATTGCATGATTTTTCTACTAATTAGTTGTTTCTACTTTTCTAGTATTAGCTTGTGGTAGAAAAATAATTGTTATTGTTTTGACCATAAAAATCTTATGAAACTTTGGTCTTTAACTAAGCTGAATGGTCTGGTGTGATTCAAAGAATCGGAATGTATTTATTGGTGGCTTTTAACTGCCACTAAATATTAAATTAAAAAATAAATTTTATGGCGGTTTTTAATTGTAAAAAGAATCGGAATGCACTTATTGGCGGTTTAAAACCTCCAATATTTTAACTCCTCGAAATATCACTTGTGGCGGTTTTTAACCCGCAGAAACTATAATATTAAACGCCACAAATAATATATTATTTTTTTAATAATTTTAGTGGTCGCTAAACTTAAATTTTTTTTGTAGTGGGAATTGTCAAAATTGGCGGGTTCATTGCTAAAACATCGATACTAGTTGAATGATACATAGATGACTCTTCTCAACTGCGTGGTTTGCATCTCAAGCAAAACTGAAATCATCTTTGAGAAGTAGAGAATGGTTGCATAGAGTTATTTCTACAACATGTTCTTCTATTACTAGTGGAAAAAAAAACTTTTTAACATTAAGTAAAAAAAAAGTGCACAATTCACTTGGAACTATTTACATAGGTAGCAATACAACTTATGTCAAAAGTCATTTTGTACATCAGTTAGAAAGTAACCAATATAAAAATGACTTTTTATATTTGTTTTTATGATCGATATAGAAAGTCACTTTTTACCTCAATGCACACAATTTGTTCATCTTCTCTAGCATTTCTCATACCAAAAGTCCTGTGTTTCTCTACGATAACACTACCATTCTTGCACTTGACCAATTCATCACCAATGTAACACTTGACCACACCACCACCAACACATATGGTAAGTTACTTGAACACACCACCACCATCCTTTTATGTATGAACCTCGTAATCGCCATGACCTACTAGGCTTTTGTCATGGCCACCACCGCATTGCATTTGCCAATGCAATGGCTCACCATGGTTGTTTTCCTCCTCTGTGCATGGTTTTAAATTTCTTTGTTATTTTCTCTTTTTACAGTTTTCTTAATTCATCATTTCACTCACATCTCCATCTCGTTTAGCTCTCTAAGTATTATATTTGCTCCTCTATTTCGCCACTCACACATTTTTCTATTTTTGATAATTAATAATATATTTGGAAATATAAATGTATTACCATATACTCTACCACCCCATCTTCTCCACTCTACAACCATATATATATATATAAAATAAAATTTTAATTGTTTGGTTTTGCCTATTTTTATAGGTGTATTGATAGGTCTAAATCAAGGAAGTTAAACTAGTTGCATTATTATCATTGTGGTAAGTGGTTTTCTTCTCTAAAATTTTCATAGTAATTATTGGATTGTGTAGTTACATAGATGGTCATATAGAGTATAGTTGGACATTATATGATGATTTTAGTAATAAATTGTTATGTCCTTTCACAAATGGTCATATAGAGCTTAGTTAGGCCTTGTATAATGATATTATTTCATAAATTGGTATCACTTTGTATGAATGACTATATAGAGTTTAGTTGAGCCTTTTATGATGGTATTATTTAATAAATTGGTATCACTTTGCATGAATGGGTATATAGAGCTTATTTGGGCCTTGTATGATGATATTGTTTAATAAATTAGTTTCATTGTGCATAAATGACCATATAGAACTTAGTTGGGTTTTGTATGATGATATTATTTAATAAATTGGTATCACTTTGTACGGATGACAATATAAAGCTTAGTTGGGCCTTGTATGATGATGTTGTTTAATAAATTGGTATTACTTTGTCTAATTAGTCATATAGAGTTTAGTTGGATCTTATATGATGATATTGTTTAATAAATTGATATTTGCATGAATGACCATACAAAACTTAGTTGACAATTGTATGATAATATTGTTTAATAAATTGATATCACTTTGCATGAATGGTCATATAGAGCTTTGTTGGACCTTTTATGATTATATAATAAATTGGTATCAGTTTGCGTAAATGGCCATATTGTATGATGATATTGTTTAATAAATTGGTATCACCTTGCATGAATGACCATTTTTTTAGATATATTGTAATATTTAAAATAAGTAGAACATAAATTTGTATCACCTTGCACGAATGACTATGATGAACTTCGTTTGACTGAACTAACCATGGCCAATTGACTACCAAATAAAAACATTCCTTTATTTTGAATTAAACTTCATTTCACTGAACTAATCATGATCAATTGGTCATGGTTTGACCACCAAACAAAAAACGTCCTTCAGTTGAACTTCATTTGACTAAGCTAAATCATGACTCAACTAACCACAATTGTTGACCACCAACAAAAATATAGACTTAATTTTAAGTCAAAATTGGTTTAACTCAACTAACCATGATTGTTAACCATGATTTGACCACCACATAAAATATAGGCTTAATTTTGAGTCAAACTTGGGGCTTAAAGGGTGGACTACTTACCCAGTGATCCACCAAATTTACTTGTTATAACCAACTTCTCATGTCTGTGTATTACTTTTCAGTCTTTAGTTAGTGACATCTGTTTGAAGAGATGCATTCTGAATTATAACAAGGAGTGTTTAAATGTTTTCCTTTTAAGATTTTAGAAAATATGAGGTATTTTCATAAGAAATTCTAACACTTAAGTGAGTAGATATTCTACCAAATTGATGGTATGTAGTGAATGTGTATTAACCAACAGGGACGGGGTGAATTGAGTTTCTTCAATATTTTCACACCCCTAATTATTAATCGTGAAGGATAAGATTGAAAGAAAGACGAGGATACCCAAACCATAAACAATTCAAATATAAATCAAGAGTTTTGGGATCAAAGATAGGGCATCAATAGTTATTCTTGTTCAGTTACACCCCTAATTCTTAATCGTGAAGGATAAGATTGAAAGAAAGACGAGGATACCCAAACCATAAACAATTCAAATATAAATCAAGAGTTTTGGGATCAAAGATAGGGCATCAATATTTATTCTTGTTCAGCTACAAACCGTGACGTAAATTCAATTCCCAATCTAAGCTTAAGATTTTCATTATGTCAAAGTATTACAAAGCAACTAGCCTTTTGCATTTCAGAAAATCTTCCTTGATAACCCTACCTAGAACACTTCTCTCTTCAACTTGAGAATTTAGTCACATACCTTTTATGCTTAAGGAAACCTACTTGACAAATCCACCCAGGACACGTCTACCTATAACCCTCAAGTCAAACCTTCACAGGACAACCACCCTTGAATGCAAAAGAAAAACTCAAAGAAGTGATTCATTCTTAATGGTGATGATAACAAAAATTAAAGTTCTAGACACTCTTTCTCAACAAAAAAAACTCTCACTAATGATCCAATTCTAATTCTTCTCTCTTGGTATTTTTGTTCTGTTTTGTGAAGAACTTTCTTTTTATATGTAATACTAAGATTAAATCAGATTAATTTTGAATCCCGAATGATATAATTTGATAATAAAAGACATAAGGTATTTTGTAGATCTTATTTTTAATTGATGAGACTCGAGTATTTCCTTTGTAAAAAACTCCAATCCTTCAAGCAAAGACTCAGGTTTTTGTAAACTTTTTTCACTTAAACTTGATTTTTGTATAAAAGACCTGAGTTTTACGTGGGAGACTCGAGTTTTTAACCTAATTTAGCCTAATAATGATATTTTTAGGTTTCTAAACTTTTTCTTATGAAATTGATTTAAACAATTATCTTGTTAGAAAACCAATTTTATCTTAATTACCTAAATGGATCATTGGAACCAGACTTGGTTTAAATGCAAAGTGCTTACATAAAAATACCCAGTCTTTGCCTTTTTGGTCTTCAACCTTTGGCTTAGTCTTTAATGAACTTTCCTCTTTCTGGTTTTGTCTCTTTTCTTTATCTGAATTCTTCATTTATTGGCTTTGTCTTCGTTTGTCTTCATTTAGAACTTCTTTTTCAATCACAGTAGTTCATGATTTATATTTGCCTGGTGTGAGGCCTACGGACTCTTAAGAACAGTATTCCCCTATGTAGGTGTAGCAACATGGTGATGATTTTACTTTGGGCCCAAGTATGTTCCTCTGTTCATGATCTCATCTGAGAAGTCTTGCTCTTGGGTGTTGATCTGGTTAGTGTTTGGGCCAAGGCGGTCCACTATGCGGTTTGGTCCTTAAGGTCAATCAGGAACAGAATGATTTCGATAGTACCTCTGTTCTCCTAGCAGTAATTAGTGGCCTCAAGTTCTCATACTTCAAACTTTGTCTTTCAACTTGTTCTTTCGAAATCAATGGACAAAGAGATGTATTAATGTTGTTAGATGATGTTACCATGTATCTCAACCATTGATCTTCTATGATGTGGTTATATAACTCAATTTACCTATATTCGTATATTGTCCGGCAATATTCACATATTGTTTTCTAATAATATGTCAATTTCTAATTAACTTTTCAGGTCTGTCACTTGATGATGTGATTTTTGAAATCTACCTTTCGTTTCTGAAGGATTATAATTTTTAAAATAACAATTAAAAAAGACTACTAAAAATAAAAATAAATGATACTCGAATTTTTATCTAAAAAAATATAATTACCTACATGTTGAAAACTATAAAAATATGAATAAAATATATTTTTTTAAATATCATCATTTTTACAATAAAAATATAAAATAAAATAAAATATTTTATAAAAAAAAAGATACGTAAATACTATTATCTCCAAAGTCAAATCTTACTAAATAAAAATAATTATCCTAATATATATATATATATATATATATATATATATATATATAATGTTAAAATTTTAAAATTAAAATATTGAGGGGACAAGCTCCCAATAGTAAACACATCTGGTTGCTCATTCCA
This sequence comes from Mucuna pruriens, assembly GCA_025330945.1. NCBI lineage: Eukaryota > Viridiplantae > Streptophyta > Magnoliopsida > Fabales > Fabaceae > Mucuna > Mucuna pruriens. The sequence continues at coordinate 794,091 of JAENHJ010000027.1, forward strand.
AGTCATGTATGGTAGGCATTCTGTAAACTTAATTTCCTTCTATAAAAAATTTCAACTTGATTGGTAAACAAGAGTTGTTTTGTATATTATTTAATTGTTTTTCATTAGTTTATCCCTAGCCATTTTAAGGATGCTTCCTGCTTAGGCAATCGTACGTGGGAAATAGTCCTTCCAACAGACATGTGTGATAGAAATGTGGATTTTAAGTTTGCAAGGAGTGAAGGCTAATGACAGCGTTGAATTTGATTACTTTATTATTAGTTAGGATGTCAAAGACTCGCATGCATCTTTCTTATTATTTATTTATATACACAGAGACTAAATAATAATAATTATTAGATTTAAATAAAAAAATTATTAAAATTAAAATTTAATTATAAATATTATTATTAATATCATATCATTTTCACTTTTATTATTACCTTCATCACCATTTTTATAACTACAATTATTATTATTGTCACTATTTTTCCTATTGACACTACTATCAATACCATTATTACTTTTATCATCATCATCATTATCATTGTTAACCCACCACCGTCATAAATTTGTTTATTTTATGATTAGTTAAGATTGATTAATTGGTCAAAGACTTGTATGATTGACCAGCATCTCTCTTATGATTATATATAGAAAACAACTCTAGTAAGAATAAATAATAATAACTATTGGATCAAAATTAAAATCCTACTACAATTAAAAATTAATAATAAATATCATCATTAATATCACATTACCTTGATTTCTATTATTATTGTCATCATCATCCCTACAACAATAATCATCGCTACTACTATTATCATCGCGTTTACTAGTGACATAACTACCAAGAGATATGCGCCAATTGAAGCATGACATGGTGATGTCCATCTTCTACGTAGCTCACCACACATGTCAAAGTCCCTCTATGCTATGTTCAAGAGTTATTATAAACATTCTTTCCATATCATTTTACATTTCTCATCTCTCTTTACGTTTTGTTTCTTTTTCTTCTTTTATCTTTTCTTTCTCTCCTCCGTAATGGGATGGACGTTTATAATTTTTCTATATTCAATTATCGAAGAAGCAAGACCTGGTGCATCCAGAAATCCAAAAACAGTGCTCATACTCTTTTGATACTCTTTATTTTTTTCTATCTTTTTTATCATATCATCAATTTTATTAATATTTTTTTCTCTCAAGGTATCTACACTCGTGTTTATAAATTTTTTTTTCCCAATTTTTAAGGAGTGTGAAGGTTTCGTCTTGGCTTCGGCAATAATGGCAGAGGCACTTCAATCACGTCCATCAGGTTGTCTTGCCAAAGGCTTTTTCTAACGAAAAATGTTGCATGAATCACTCCATGCTATTCTACACCCAAGGAGAGAAAGAAAAAAAACATGCGAAAGAAAATAGAGCAGAAAGAAGAATAAAAAAAGTAAAACTTTAATTTTCTTCGCGTCTCAAACAAATCAAAACATACGAAAAATGAAGATTTCTCCATATGACATAATTGTATGTGCTTTTTTCTAACAATAGTGAAAATAATTAATTTGTAATATCCTGATAGTTTTTTATTATTGAAAACCCTATAAAACTATAATTAACATGTTGTATAATAATATAAGATGTGATATAAAGAGATAAAGACAAAGGATAAATGTTAATAGAATATACATGAAACAGTGATATTCATGTATCACCCTTCTTTTCTAACTCATCCCATTGATCCTTCACACATACCTACTTGCATTTTAATTTTTTCAAGTTTTATTATTTTTCTTAAAATATCATTATTTTTATTTAGTTTTGTAGTAAAAAAAAGTTAAAATTTTGTTAATTTATCCTTTCTACACATCTTAGTTCATATCTCAAGTACAATATTAAAAATTAAAAATTAAAAATTAAAAATGAATATATTTAATTTTTATTTACATAAAATAAATTATTTATAATTATGGTTTTACTAATTGCCATTTTTTAATAACATAGCCAATGATAAATATTATATTTAATAAATATATATATATATACACATATTATAATAATTAAATCTGATAAAATATTTTAGAAAATATTAAATTTAGCTTTGACATTAAATTTGAAACAACAATATATACAAACATATATACAAGTTTATTTATTGTTATTTTTATGTTTTGGTAGGTTATGATGTGACTAGGGATCACTTTTAAAAAAACATAATAATTTCTAGTAATTTTAACTAGGAAAATACTTTAAATAATTATAACATTAAATACTAAAACTATTAAGTGGGGGAGAAAAAAGAGAAACCTTAAAGTAACAAAATCCAAGCATGATAAAAAGATATTTGATATATTAATTACCGTACACTTTTTTCACCTTAGACAAACATGTTTCTTTTAAGTTCTTCCTCCCAAGAACAAGTACAATATATTAAAGAAGATAACAACGAGGAAGAAGTTCAAGAGGATTTATATGTAGTTAAGTTGTTGACCAATTACTCATCTTTGGTTGAAGACAAATGTATCAACCCAAATAGAGTTTGGAGGAAATCTCATTATCACATTAATAAGTTTAACCATTTAGTATGTCAAAGGTTGAACGTGGATGATAAAATCTTTTATGAGGAGCAAGCATGGTTATTGATGGCCTCATTGTCAAATTCTTATAAACATTTGGTTCAAACATATGGCATGTAAAGAGGACAACATTGAAATTAAATGAAGTAATTGTTGTTCTACGAGAAAACAAAAAAAAATGATTACAACTAAGAATATTGATAACGAAGGCCAAGCAGCTGTTGTGGAGGAGTCATTTAAGGAGATATCTGAGGCTAAGAAAAAGATCAAAATCACAATCATATATATATATATATATATATATATATATATATATATATATATATATATATATATATATATATATATATATATATATATATATATATATATATATATATATATATATATATATATATATATAATAGTCATTTAAGGAGATATATTGTACTAAGAGAAAGATGAAAATCACAATCACATGCAACAAGATAAAAGTAATGTGAATTGTTACTTTTGTAGGAAGAAAAGTCATGTGAAAGCGAGTGTACATAAATGACAAGACTTTAAAAAATTAAGAGTTATGAAGATAGATAATGACAACTCTCAAGCTCACAAGGTAAAAAAAAAAATTGAAGATGAATACTTCTATTTAGCAATAATTGAGGATGTTGCTAAATCAAAATGGTGAGGATTTCGCTACTACAAAGCACATTTGTAAGTATCAGGCAATGTTTAATTCCTTGAAAACTAGGGGAGAGTTTTGTATTCAAGTTAAAAAATGATGAGAAAATAAGGTGGAAGATAAATTTTACAATAAAATTAAGAATATAAAATTTTAATAAATTTGAAAGCAGATATATATTTCTTATAATAACTAAGATAAAAAAAATTAAGGTGGAAAATAAGTTTTACAATAAATTAAGAATATAAATTTTAATAAATTTGGAAGTGAATATATATTTTTTATAATAACTAATAAATTTGAAGTGAGGATATATTAGAGAGTGATAAGGACCTTGATTTAGAAGGTGGAAGGACTGGTGGCTCCCTTTTTGCAATTTACAATGGAGTAAAACCCAACTTACCATCTAAATGTGTCGAATTCTTGTAATTTTAATTCTAGAATATTATGAAATTAAAAAATATCTTTAAATGTATAATCCGTCCATCAAATGGTCTCTGTCAGATATAATAAATTTGTTGATGTGACATGTAGTTGGGGACTATTTTGATATAAACAATAACTAAATCATCAGTTTAAAAAGTAAACAGTTATATGTCTTATTTAAATTCTCAATTATGTTTCTAAGTGTGTCGAATACTTACAATTTAGTCTTTGAATGTTACGAAATTTAGAAAAAAAAGTCCCTAAAAGTTTAAATTGTTTATCATGTTAGTCCCTCTCTCGAATGGTCTCTGTTAACCAACCACTAAACCTTCAATTAGGTTTTTTAATGTATCAAGTATTTGCAATTTAGTTCCTGAATGTTATGAAATTACAAAAATATTCTTGAAAATGTAAATCATCTATTATGATGATCTTTCCATCGACCCTTGACCATTAAGATGACATTTAGGCATTTTGATTAATGGTTAAGGATAACATGTGGACATTTAAGTTGACGGCTTATTGCATTGAATATGGTCATTGTTATGGGTGTTCATATTTTTGGTTTTTTTTTTTTCATTTTGCTTTGTTTCTAATACATTTTCTTATTGTGGGTATTTGTGTTTTAGCTTTCTCTTTTATATATTTTTTGCTTCTAATACATTTTAATGTTGTGAGTAACACTATTTTAGAATAAATGAACAAAACTTTGTATCAAGTAGAAAATGACACAAACATTGCACATGTCCCGTCGCAATGGTAATGAGGTGCACTTTGAGCATCTTGTTATAACAAATTTGAGAAAGGGACCAATGTAATAGACACTTTATATTTTTAGGGATTTCTTTTTTTAATTTTGTAACATTTATGAACTAAATTGCAAGCATTTCCCACACATTTACAAACTAAATTGCAAACATTTGATACATTCAGAGACCTAATTGAAAGTTTAAATAAGTCATATGAATGCTATTTTTAAACTATCAATTTAGTCTATGTTCATATGAAAATGATCCTTGACTATGTGACATTCCATGTTGGCACATAATATGTCATGTCAGCAAATCCATTACATTTGATAGAAATTACTTGATAAAGAGGGACTAACTTGATGGATAGATTACACATACAATGATTTTTTATTAATTTTGTAATATTCTGGGACTAAATTGTAGTGTTTGACACCTTCAAGGACTAAATTGGGAGTTTATCATTTACAATGTTTTAGGAGTCTCATGGATGCATTTTGGCTACAACAACGTGGACAATCAATGTCAGGAGTAAAATCAATGCTACAATGGCAAAAGCCCTGAAAATGTGTCTAAGTTTATTTAAGATCTAACTCACTATAACATATATGACTTTTCACAACATTTAAAAAATATTATCTATTAATTTTTATAACATTTTAATAAATATTGTGTTTAATTATGTTATAAAATATCATTAATAAAATATTTAAATATTACTAATAGAAATATTAATATTTTTACAATAAAATATTATTAAAAATTACATATGTTGTAGTGACTATTTGCCTTGTGAAATTAAAATAGCTATCATTTTGAAGTTATATCCTTGCCCCATGCATATTGGACCTAACTTTATTCATCCACATTCCTCCTCTCAGTTACCACAAGCCATTGTAAGGCCAACCATAGCACTTCAAGATTAAAGCGAAATTACTATTATTATCCACCATGCAAGCTTTGTTATTGGAAGTAAGGTATCAGTAGGATATTATATTCTTAGTCTCCGCACCCACATTTTAAAAAAATACCCAAACTTGAACATATATCCTTTAATATTCAAATATTTTTTTTTGGGTATCTAAATAGTCATGTTACTCGTACTTTTATTAATTATAAAAATTAAAAAATAAAAAATAGTAATTAAAAATATGACAGTAATTAAATTAAAATCCTACTACAAATCTTTTATAAAACATAACAATCATAATTATAAAACATAAAAAATTTAAAATATTATTCAAATTTTTTTTACAAAATATAACAATTAGTTACAAAATGTTACAAATGTTATAATAAACTTCCATAATAACAAATTTATCAATTTCTAAGTCCTGAGTTGTTACTCTCCAAAATTTATTAAAATAATAAATTACACTAATTAATTATAATCACAAAGTAAAAAAAAACACAAATTAAAAAACTAATTTCATATTCACCATCATAAATAAAATATGAATCAATGATTGTAAAGACAAATGTAAAAAGGTCATGAAAGTAATGCAATATAATTATGGAAATGACATATATACTATTTTTTTATGAAAATAAAACTTTAAATAAACAAAAAAAATATTTTTTTTATGGATTTGAGAATTATTTTGCACACATAATTGAAAATCGAAAGGTGTAGCCATGAAATTCAAAAATAGTTATAGGAGTATTTTTCAATATGAATGGATCATGGAATTGGGAATTTATGTTTTCATGATATCCTTGGGATACAAACAGAGTCAAGGTGAATTTTTCTCTAACGCCTTCACCATTCTTTCATGACTTGAACCCAATTCTCATCTTTCAAAGCTTCTTATACTGATGTAGGTGTTTTGATTGCATCAATGACAACAATAAAACTCTGATTTTGTATAGAGAGATGGTCAGTACACACAAATTGAGAAATAGGATACTTGACGCATGATCATTTCTCTTTCCTCAATGGGGTTGCCAAGGATACTATGTATAGAGATAATCAACTAATTATAAGTGACTGCACCTTAACTAGTTAATAGAACTATAGGATAGTTGACTTTAGAGGAATTTCATGATCAACCTTTTCCCTAGGCTTCTAATTCAAGTAACAATAGTGACTTCTATAGACCTCTAACTTACTGAAGTATGTGTTTCTAAATAATCAAATAGGAATCATCCTAAGGTAAAGAATATTATGAGTGTTAGGCCAGGTCCCCTAGTAACATTAAGAAGTATAATAAGTAATAAACGAAAGTGAGGTAAGAAAGTTACATAAGAAAGTTACATACATTGAGGTCAAAAGGGAAAAGCATAATGAAACCAGAACCTTTAATCCCAAAAATAACTAAAAACAATATTTTTTTTATCATTTTCTTGTTTTTCCTTTACTTCCTCTACCTAAATATTTTCTAATTTTGATTATCTTATCTACACTAAAACTTTTTGGAAACTGACATACTAGTCTCTTATGTACGATATTTGGACTCAAGTCCTTGTTATTACCGCGATAGGGTACGCTTGCCCTTAAGCATTAACTAAATTGCATCAAATATTGCATTAAATGTAGCTATTGGATAGGAGAAAGATAACTCCCTCTCACACACTAACTCTTACAAGAAAATTGAGAAGAATGAGAGGAAATTTTCCTATCACACTTTGTTGCATACAATTGAACATATCTATTTATAGATGTTTCTTACCAAATAGAATCTATTAACCTTTCACTCAAGAAAATTAACCACTCACACTAACAAAGTTAATTCACATACATAATTACTTTTTTAATCATTCATTTAATAAAGTTAACCACTCGTTTTGAATGATCCTAAAACAAGAACATCACTTAATTTGATCCTGCAAAAACCTTACATATCCATTGGCTTCTAACATGATAAAAGTTGTGTTAGTCTACAAAAAAGAAGAACATCACAAAAACTTAAGTTGGAGATAATAGAGAAAACTGATCACACACTCAAAAGAAAATTAAGATGAATTAGAGAAAATTTTATTCATCACAATTTGTTGTGTACAATTAAATTTATGTATTTATACAAGTCTCATATTAGATAGAATATTAATCCTTTACTGAATAGAATTAACCACTCACAGTAACAGAGTTAAACCAATCATAGAATTACTTTATTAATCATTTATTTAATAGAGCTAAACCATTCAGAAAGCTATCAAATCAAAATAACATGTAGATACCTTAGTCATATCCTCTCTGAAGCAAGGAAAACATAACGAGATTTCTTAATTGTTCATCTTTTTCTTTGTTAATTTTTTTTTGTCCTTCACATTCGTACCTACTATCAGGTTCAATATGAACAAGTTCTTCCTAACTTTTCTATCAATATGGCTTATGCTCTCTTAAACGACACCAAAGTGTTGTCTTCCATTATACCCATTGCTCATTTACTCATGTAACCTCAGCATGCACTTATAGTACATAATTATTAAACAAATAACCAAACTGATTGCAAAATCCAAAATGTAATACACATCTAGTAACAAAAGGGTTTGTACATATCATAACCAAAATGATAGCACCATTTTTATGCAATTCAAATGTCATATTCAAAATACAATAATCAACCTTAATCACTACATAATTAAAGCACTTATCTTTGATAGATGTTAAGCTCAACCCATTTTAAATTGACACACAATTTCTAGTCATAAGTATCATCAAACGAAAACTAAACCTTAGAAAATTATCAAAACAGAAAATAAATATGACAATCATATATTGGAGGGAAATGATATAAAGAAAGACAAAGGTGAAGTTAGGTTGAGATGCCCTCGAGCTTCAAACATATTTCAAGATTGTCAAAGAATCAAGCAAAAGATGTTTTCCTAGATAGAGGAGAATGATCCGAATCTAATAATGTAATCACACAAAAGGCAAATAAAAAAATGTAAATAAAAAGCGAATCAAAAAACACAAACAAAAGATGAATCCAAAAACGCATGCGAAAGAAAAATCCAAAAATGAAAATGAAAGGGGAATCAAAAAATGAAACAAAAGTAAATCCAAAAATGCAAACGATACTACTATGTTTGATGGCAATGCTCGTGACCACCAAATTTTTCATTCTCATGGTGCTAATGCAACAACCAAAGATTTTTTATATAGTTAGTGATCATCATTATTTTATTAGGGTTTCGAATGGCCTTCCAGATTTATAAATATCCAATTTATTTTTTTTTATATGAGGAAAAAATTATAAATCTGATAAAAAAAATCCAAAAAAATTAAAACAAACAAGTTATTGGCAATCGGTATTGGCCATCAAATTTTTAATTAATAAATCTAATAATAAATACTAACGGTGCAACAATTTACCAGGCACCATCCTATTTCACCATGAAATCTACCTAAAAGTTGTCTAATTAAAGCTTTGACAAAAGTTAGAAGTTGTGAAGTGAGATCAACCTCCACTTACCGCGAAAAAGAAAAAGAAAGCTCAACAACCACTCGACATAGCAATAAATTAGCTACGGACAACGACTAAATTGTGCATAAAAAAAAGCTCAGCAACAACTAGAGATAAGAAGAAATAGCCACCTAGAACAACTAAACTATACATCAAAATGTCATGCTATACGTATGTAGATCTAAACTGTCAATAACAGTTTTACAGGTCAAGGGTCAATATTTTCTGCTGTTATATTTTCAACTGCGCAAATCTTAACCTTTTAAAATATTTATTTTTGTATTAAATTAAAAATTGAAAATTCTTTTTAAAAATTAATCACGTTAGACATAGAACTTCATCCCATGCAGTTTATTTATCAACTGCGGGGATCCAAATCCAAAAGTGGAAATGGTTAACTTCAACAATTCATTTTTCTGTCTCTTTCTGTAGTGATATATTTAATACACTAATTTTATAATTAATAAAAAAATATTTAATTATTTCAAAATATTATCTATTTAGTCTTTTATTTTTATCTTTAAATTGTTCAATAAATTTTAAAATTATATTTTTGATAGTTAAAAATAATTTTATATCTAATTTAAATTATGAATAAATAGTACATCCATTAATAGTGTAAATGTCTCTTATACAATTATTTAATCATAAATAGATATATATAAATAGACATGTATGATAAATTTGTTAATTTTTATAATACTCATCTTAATTTTTTGTTTGGATGAGAAATTTTAAGATAATTTATTTTTAATTAATTTAGAGAAACATGTTGTGTGGTGTTTGAATAGAGAATTGAGAAAATTTTAATAATTTGTAAAAAATATTATAATTATTTAAAATTGTAAAATTTTAAATTTTACTAAAAAAAGTAAAATCTTGAAGTTCTTCATTTTCATTTTCTTCTTCTCTCTTTATCTTCCCTCTATCTTCTCTTTTCTTAATTTCCTTCTCCTTACTGTCTTTCTTGGCTCTCTTCTTTTTTATTCTTTTCTCTCTTTTATCTTTGTTTTCTCTCCCTTATATTTCTCTCTTCTCTCTCATATTATTTTCTTGTCTTATTTCTTTTCTTTTTCTTTTCTTTTTATCTTTCTTTTCTATCTTCTTGTTATTAATATCGACGTTATTACATATTTAAAATTATTTTTAAATCATTAAATATTAAAAACTGGATAATGTTTATTGTCAGTAATATTTAATATTAAAATTTTAATTTTTAAGAATTTAAAATTTAAAAAATTTGAATTGATTTGAACAAATAAAACATATAAACATGAAAGAAATTTAAATACTAAATTTTCTAAAATTTTAAAATTCCTCGTCCAAATACAAACATAATCATACTAATAATGATTTCTAACTAATTAATAGTGTACACAATTTTACACTAACTTTATATGCTATTAAATTAATTAATTATTAATCAACTCATGAGCCACTAGTTAAAAAATATAGATCAATATGTTAAATTGCTGGAAAAACCGTCTCTATAAATACACAACTTTCTATGATTTTCAACTATCAAGAAATAAATAGCTACAAAATGTTACATATAAAAATTTTTAACTACATTTCTAGTTTTAAACACATGAGTGAAAATATAGAAAAGTGTAAGACATACCCTTTTATCTCATCATCCGCCAATTTCTACAAAGTCAAATGACACTTTCCTCTCTTCTTTGTTTCTTTTATCTTTCTTTTGGCTTCTAGGAATAGATGGATATTAATCTTTAGGGGTCTTTGGTACAAATTGGAGAGACCAAGAAGGTTCACCAAAGAGTGTGATAGGAATTACGGGGAAGAGCCTTCAAGGACCCCTAATTAGGAGTAGACTAAAGAAGTTGAGGGCTGACATACAGAGGAACATAGACCTCCTTAGAAGGCAAGGGACATCCAAATTAGGATCCACTTCGTTTATATGGTCCTTGTGTAGTTTAGGAACTTGTGTATAAATCTATAAATTGCTTGTAATAAGTAAGAAGGTATTGTAAGACTCTTTAAACGCAAGACGCCTTATGGACGCTTCTAGAACCTTTGGACGCACCTGACGTCTATGGACATTGTCTGACGTCTATGGACATTCAGTTAGGATGATAGGCTCAATGTTACATATGAAGCCTCTTAGAGATTTCGTGAAGCCTTTGGACAAGGGTGTCCTTTGGACAACCCATAAGGATGATGCATTTCGACAATGGAAGACCCCTTTCAAGGAATTCACCTATTGAGTCAGCTGTCTTTGGATGAAGACTCCTCAAGACAACTCTAGATCCTACATGAAACCTAAAAGCCATTTGACTTAGCTGCTGAATTTCCCGTCTTTGGATGCATAGCCTCAAGCAAGCCTTTGCTGGAAGTTTTGCGAAAGCTAGCGCAAGATTTACGGCCCAAGGCCTAGTTATGTTAGTTTGAATGCTTTGTGTACCTTTTTCTTGTATATATAGTTTATCTTAGGCTCCTTGTATCAACTTTGATTCAATTTAAGTTATATTTATTTTTCAGCAATTGAGAGAGTGACTCTCATTTATTCTTGGATTAGAACACTTTATTCTTGTCAAGTTCTCCATGAGGCTTTTGGCGAATCTTGATTCTCTTATCTAATTTTCCCCTGAAAATCAATGATGTGTCATCTCTAAAATCTTTCCATTTTTCTATTTCAATTCTTTATCCTATCTTTAATTTCCGTGATTTAATTTACATTCATAATTCCAAAAATCCAAAAATCCTATTCCTAATTTTTGTTTTGGTTATGACAATTGTGAATTGTAGAGGATTTAGGTAAAGTCAAGATAGGTCACAAGGGTGATTCCAACAAGAGCAATCCAAATCCTCAATTATGGAATCCAAATTGTATTAAGTGGTATCAAAGGTCACAAGTTTTGGTATCTAATCATCATCAGATAGAAATTCTTAATTTCCATTTCATAATTTGTGCAATTGAAGTGCGATCTTCATGATTCTGCATCCTTCAACTCGCATCAAGCGATAATCGACTTGGATGCGTAATCTAGTTTTTATTTGTCTTCAATTTGAAATTTTAGCTTAGGTTTGCTCACCTAGCTATTGTCTATCATCTAATCAGTGCAACTCAAGTTTTAATTAGTTCAATTGTCAAATTTCTTGGTGAAGTTGAATTTTTGTGGTTCAATTTCGAAAATTTGAGAAAACAAAGCATCATGATTGAGTTTTTCATTTCAGATGTTGATGAGATCCTTGATTGTTAATTTGATTGTGATTTGAGAAAAAAAAAAGACTTGTGGTAATTGTCTGAAAAAGAGTTGGATAAAAAGAATTAAAATGATTAAGATAAGCTAGATCCATGGCGAAATTCAGTGTTGCAAAAATAGAGCACAAGGAAAATGAAGTTTAAAAAAGAGCATAATAGAAAGTTAGTTACAGATCTGCATAAAAACAACACATGCTTAATAAGTTTTTTCTTTTATTTTCTCCTAATTGTTCTATTTTTTTTTTTGGTTGTTGACATGTACGGTCATCCATTGACCTGTATGGACGTCCTTGACTTGTATGATCGTCCATTGACCTGTACAAACATATAGCGTTTGGACGAAGAAAAATTTTGTTTGTTTATTCTACATATTTGTTAACATCTTTAACTCTAAGTCTTCATCTTGTCTTTTTTTGTAATTCCCTATTTGGGTAAATTTCTTTTCTATTACAATTTTTTGCTTATCTTCATTTGGCTTATTTAATTGTCTTTGGGTTTTTATTTCCTAAGAGTTATCTTGATTAGAAAGTTTATACTTTCACATAAGAACTTGATTTGAAGAATTTAGGTTCTCTTTCAAAGCATAACTGAGAATTGAGAGGAAAAAGGAAAGAGAGCACATTATAGAAAATACTACCAATAGTACATACACGAGTGACGAGTGTAAACATGTGAGAAGTGGTGAGTTTTTTTTTTCCTTTTATTACTAACATTTTTCTATGAGAAACTTTCAATAAACAAGTATAGTATGGATGATAGTAGCAATAATGAAATCAGCAATTACTCTCCCAAAACTAAACATATGAATCACTAGATATGCATTACTCTGGTGAAACTAGTTCTATATGAAAGTTAGATAAGGGAGGAGGAGGCACGCAAATACGTGGGCTGATCTCAAACGTGAGTTGAGATCAAGGTTCGTACCAACATCCAATGCAAGGGACCTATACAATAAGCTACAACATATGTATCCTGGGTACAAAAGCGTGGAGGAGTATCATAAGGATATAGAGGTAGCTCTAACAAGAGCTAATGTACTAGTGTCTAATGAGGCAATAATGGCTCGTTTCTTACAGGGGCTTAACAAAGATATTCAAAACATAATGATGTTGTACCATTATGTAACTATGGATGATTTGGTGCATTAGGCTACTAGAGTGGAGGCTTCACAAAAGAGTTGTCTAACCTTAAGGAGGACATATCCTAGTGGCCCCAACAATTGGAGGGGTAAAGAGAAGGAGAAGGAGAAGCTAAGAAAGGACAAGAATCCAAAGAAAAGGAGTTTCATACCCTCCCAAGGCTGAAGAGATGAGAGAATGCTACCTAGTCTCCAAAAGTAGCAATATAAAATGCTTCAAGTGCCTAGGCAAAAAACACATAGCCTCCAAATGAACTTACAAAATGAACATGATCATGGAGAAGGATCAGATTATAGACAGTGAAAATTCAAGAATAGAATCATCATCCATAAGTGACTCAGATGCATCTAGTGAATACTCACCTGATGATAAAGGAGAGGATGATAAGTCACAAAGGGAAAACATTTTCTAGTTATTCTGTCATGTTATAGGACAATTTTGTTCAATTGTTATAGATAGCGGCAATAATGTCAAAGTTGCGAGCTCAAGGTTGGTGGAAAAATTGAAACTTCCTACTTGGCACATCCTAGACCATACAAGCTACAACAGTTGAACCATAAGGGAGAATTGGTGGTTACAAAATAGGTATCATTGGCCTTTACCTTAGAAAAATATGAAGATGAGGTGCTATGTGATGTAGTATCCTTGGAGGCAGCAAATATTCTCCTTGGAAGGTCATGGCATTATAACTACGAGGTAACCCATTATGGGATTACCAACAAATTCTTATTCATCTATAGAAGGTAGAATATTACACTCAAGCATTTGTCACCAAAAGAGGTGAATGAAGATCAAGTAAAAATGAAGTTGAGGAGTAAAAAAAAAGAATGAAAGGAGAAGAGAAAAAAATGAGGGAGAAAAAATAAAGGAGGACGTATCATCCAAAAGGACTATACGTCTAAAGGATCATGAGCGTCCAAAGGACATTGAGTGTCCAAAGAAAAAAAATAATAAAAAACAAAGTAAGAAGGGAAAGGAAGTACTAACGATGAGTAGGAGGATGGTGAGGAAAGTGTTGTTGGCTCAAAAGGCACCACTATATTTGATACCAACTAATATGTGCTTTCATTTGTTTGTACTATTTCCTAACTTGCATGCAAGTTTTAAATAGATGTTAGAGAGATTTTAAGATATCTTCCCTAGGGATATCCCACATTGGTTGCCACCGATCAAGGGGATAGAACATCAAATAGATTTCACAATGGGAGCCACCTTTCCAAACCAAGTTATACATAGAGCTAATCTTGAGGAGAGTAAAGAGATCCAACAGTAGATGGGGAAGCTCATGGAGAAAGGATGAGTTTGGGAAAGAAAAATCCCATGTGTTGTGTTCGTGATCCTAGTTACAAAGAAGCATGCATCTTGGAGGATGTGTATGGATTATTATTCAATAAATGCTATAATTGTTAGAATAGACACCTTATTCCCTTTTCTGGAAATCTCCTATACAAATTGCATGGTGCTTGTATTTTCGCAAAAATAGATTTGCATAGAAAACATCACTAAATCCACACGAGGGAATGTGACAAATGAAAGACAACCTTCAAGACTAAGTTTGGTTTATATAAATGGCTTGTCATGCCATTTAGGCTAACAAATTCCCCTAGTATGTTCATGACATTCATGAACCATGTTCTGAGGAGTCTCATTGGACACTACATGATTGTTTATTTTGATAATATTTTGGTTTATTCTGCATGTTAAGATGATCACGTATGAAATGTTCAATAGGTTCTATAACTACTGAAGGATGAATTCTTGTATGTTAACTTGGAAAAGTGAACCTTTTACACTTAGGAAGTTATTTTCTTGTGATTTGTCGTGGGCTCATAGGGGGTCCAAGTTGATAAAGAAAAAGTGAAGACCATCCAAAGCTAGCCAACACCTATGAGTATGAGTAATGTGCGAAGTTTCCATGGGTTGGCATGCTTCTATAGATGCTTTTTTGGGAACATCAGCACCATTGTTGCCCCCTTAAATGAAATCATAAAAAAAGATGTGGGATTTAGGTGGGAAGAACTCCAGGAGAAAGCCTTATAAACCTTGAAGGAAAGGCTATCCAATGCCTCCATGCTGACACTCATAAACTTTCATAAGTCTTTTGAGTTGGAATGTAATGTGTCTAATATGGGCGTAGAGGTTGTTTAATTGCACGAAGGGTACCTCATTGTGTTCTTCAATGAAAAACTAAAAGGTGTCCAACTTAATTATTCAACTTATACAAGAGCTTTATACTCTTTTTCGAGCCTTGCAGGTGTGGTAGCACTACATGTTGTCCAATTAATTCATCCTCTATAGCAACCACGAGTTGCTTAAGTACTTAAAAGGCCAACATAAAATAAATAAAAGACATGCCAAATGGGTGGAGTTCCTTGAACGATTCTCATATGTCATATAAAACACAAACAAGGAAAGGAAACACATAGTGGTTGATGCCGTGTTCAAAAGGCTTGCTTTTCTTAGCATGTTGGAAACAAATATTTTGGGCTTTAAGAGCCTTAACTATGTGATTGATGATGATTTCAAATAGGCCTATGATAGTTGTGCTATGTTAGCTAATGGAGTCTTCTTCCAACATGAAGGTTTCTTATTTAAAGAAAAATGTTTGTATGTGCTAAAAAGCTCAATATGAGAATTGTTTGTGAAAGAGATGTGCAAAGTAGGTTTGATGGGATATTTTTGTGTGCGTAAAACATATAAGGCCTTGTGTGGAAAATTTTTAATGGCCCAAGATGAGACAAGACATGCACCATATATGTGAAATATGCTTGGTTTGTAAGATGGTCATGTCCAAAGTATCATCCTATGGTTTGTATACCCATTTTCCCATTTTTATTGTACCTTGGATTGACATTTCTATAAACTTTATGCTTAGTCTACCCAAGACTCATAGTAGGAGAGACTCCATCTTCGTGGTTATGGATGGATTTTCAAAGATGGCACACTTCATACCGTGCCATAAAAGTAATTATGCCTATCACATAGCCAATCTCTTCTTTAGAGAAGTAGGTTGGACGGACTACCTAAGTCCATTGTTTCTAATAGGAACTCAAAATTTTTAAGCCACTTCTACAAGACCATCCGAGGTAAATTGGGTACCAAATTATTGTTCTCCATCACATGCCACCCTCAAACAGATGATCAAACTAAAATGGTGCATAGGATATTGTCACAGTTACTAAAGTGCTTTGAGGGGAAAATTTTGAAGACTTGTGAAGCTTGGCTACCACATATAAAGTTTGTGTACAATAAGATAGTCAATAAGACAACATTCCACACACCCTTTGCACTAGTTTATGGTTATAACCCTTTGTTACCTTTGGGCATAGTGCCTTTGCTTGTATCGTCTAAAGCCAATCCTGAAGGTCTGTCAAAGGCCCAATCTATGGTAAGGTTGCATGAAAGAGCGAGGATATACATGGAGAGCTAGGGTAAGAGATATGATGAAAGAGCGAATAAGGATAGAGAAGGAAGGGTTTTTGCGGAAGGTGACCATGTCTGGGTCCACCTCCAATAGGAAAGGTTCCCTACCTTGAGGAAGTCCAAACTACTTCCACAAGGGGCTAGACCTTTTCTAGTGCTTAAAAGGATAAACAACAATGCCTATGTCCTAGATATGCCCCCAAGAATACGGTGACAATTGCACGTTAATGTTTTTGACTTGTCTCTCTTTGATGGAGGTATGGACGACTTGAATTTGAGGATAAACTATTTTCAAGAAGGGAAGTCTGATATGAATTTGGGAGACCAAGAAGGATCACAAAAGGACATGGCAAAAACTACAAGGGAGAGCCTTTAAAGACCCCTAACTAGGGGCAAACTAAAGAAGCTAGAGGCTGACGTATAAAGGAACATGAACCTCTTTATAGGGCAAGAGACATAATGAATTATGATGAAACATATGCTTTATAATAATATTTGAGATACACATTGAGAACATGAAAGAAATATAAGTGATGATAATGAGTGTTGGCAGGCTGCCTAGGCCAAGAGATGGCGAGAATGAGTTTGAGCGACACTTATCAAATGAGTAACCTAGTCCAAAGGAGTAAAAGTGGTATTCACTAATTGTTGTGGGTTGTGGATGAGATACCTAAGTCCAAAGAGGTGGGAATGATTCTTATCCACCTAATTTGCAAAAAGTAAAATGCTAAGAATAAGCTAAGACATGTCATGCATCATTTAATAAAGACGTGTGCGTAGGGAAGTAGATATGAACTCGAATTGGTAAGATAATTAGACATCGCAGGGGCTACTTGGTTGTTGACCTCTAATAACCATGTCTGATCCCACGAGCCGAAGCATGTGTGTAAGTTAACTAGATGTTGACGTATTACCAAACAATATCATGCTAGCATGGGATAAGGCATGATTCTCGTTCTATGCATTCGAGTAAACATTTTTGTGTGATTGTTACACTTGTGTTGTTGCTTGTTCCATGGTGTGTATGCTACTTACGTTGTACCCAAGTTTATATAGTGACAGGAGATTTCTCTACCACAAGACCCATCAGAATTTTTCAAATATTGAGGGTTTATTATTGTTATTAAATCTGTTATGTTATCATTTTAGTGTGAATGATTATTAGGTGAGAATTTTTTTATAACGTGCAACCTTATTTATTTATTTATTAGGTTATTATTATTATTAGGTATATTGATAATAATAATAATAAGTAAATAAATTATGGTATAAAAGGCATATAAAGTCTTACATAATTTAACATATTTTGGACCCTTCAAGTTAATATGGATTGTCTGATAATTTTCAAAATTTAATTAATTGAAGTAATATATTGTCAAAGTAATCTCTATTGTGCAAATTGATTTAAATTAAAAATGTATATTAGTATGAAATTATTTATGCAAATTGTGATCGACCCAAAGAAAGACACGATTCAGCCAAATAATGACATACATGTGATAATAAATATGTGACAATTATAAAGTTTTATTTTTCATGTGAAAATAGTTCATCTAAAGAAAGACTATTATTTAACAGAACTAATTGTCAATATTTGATTATTGCATTGATAGTACCGCTTACAAATTAATTTTTATGTCCAAAGACTAAAAATTAATGTTGTGTTAGGTATCTTGTAAAGGGTTCATTATGTAGTTTATCTACACATGTCTTGTTATATATTTTGTATGCCTTACTTACATACCTTAAAGTGTTTAACAGCTAGGCGATGAAATAAACTTACAGTTTTGGGTTTTGCACTTATGCGTGAAACTTGTATAAATTTAAGACCTCCCATCTTGATTAAATTGTCTAGTAATTTTGGTTGGATTAATTGAAACATGTTACCAAAGTAATATTTGTTGTGTAGATTAATTTGATTGAATTTGCATGCATTTTGTGTAAGATTATTCATGTGAATTGTGCTCGACCCAAAGAAAGACACAATTTGACTGAATAATTATATGTTTGTGATGGTAAATGTGTGGTGATTATAAGATTTTTTTTTCTATGTGAACAATGGAGCGTGTCCAAAGATAATTATTATTTGATAAGATTTATCATCAATATTTGATCATTGCATTAAAAGTACCACTTGTAGTTAGTTCTTTCAATCTAAAGATTAAGAATTAATGATGCCTAAGTATCTTATTTGAGTCTTTAAATTTATCATAAAGATTAATTGTTCTTTGTATGTTTATTGTCCTCTTTTTTAGTGTTGTTACTAGTGTTGTCAATGTACCTGCTCAAATAAATAGTATCCTAATGTTGAATGAGACTAATTTTAAGGTCTAGAAGAAAGTCGTAGAGATAGTCTTCGGCTGTATGGATTTGGATCTAACGCTTCGGGTAAAGGAACCTATTCTTCTCTAGATAACCTTCAAGAGGTTAAAATTGAGAAATGGGAATGCTCTAACTGAATGTTCCTTATGATCATGAAGTGTTCTATTCTAGAAGCGTTTCGAGACTCTATTTTTGAGAGTCAAAGTGCAAGTAGATTTCTTGAAGAGATTGAGCAATTCTTTGCCAAAAATGATAAGGCGAAGACGAGTAACCTTTTGTCTAAACTCATCTCCATGAAGTATAAAGGCAAAGGAAATATAAGAGAATACATAATGGAAGTGTCTAATCTCGCAACAAAACTGAAGTCACTCAAGTCACTCGAATTGGAGCTTGATGAAGACTTGAACGTGCACTTGGTTTTAATCTCCCTTCCTGCACACTTTGGGCAATTCAAAGTGATCTATAATACTTAGAAGAACAAATGGTCCCTTAATGAGCTTATATCTCACTATGTGCAAGAGGAAGAGAGGTTGTAGAGAGATAAGATTAAAAGTGTTCATTTTGCTTCGACCTCTTAGAATAAGAAAAGAAAGATCATTAAGGGTGCTACAAAAGGGTCTTCTCATCGAAAGAAACTAATACATACAGATATTTGTCTTAGACATTAAGAAAATTAGGTGCCGAAAGAGCTAAAGATGTCTTAAAACTAATACATATAGATATTTGTGATCTTTACCCTATAGCTTCATGGTATGGACAACAATATTTTATTACGTTCATAGATGATTACTCTTGGTAAGATTACCTATATTTGATACATGAGAAGTCTCAATCCCTAAATTTTTTCAAGTCTTTCAAAGTGGAACTTGAACTTTAACTTGGAAAGAAAATTAAAACCATCAAATTTGATCGTGGGGGTGAATATTATGATAGATATGATGGATAAGGAGAATAACGTCTAGGGCTTTTTGCCCTTTTTCACAGAGAATGTGGAATTTTTCCACAATACACCATGCCCGACAAACCTAGCATGAACGATGTTGCAGAATGACAAAACTAGACTCTTAAAGATATGGTGACAAGTATGATTAGTCATTCTTCTTTACTAGAGTCACTCTAGGGAGAAGCTTTAAAGACCGCAGTTTGCATTCTTAATAGGGTGCTAACTAGAACAGTTAACAAAATCCTTTATGAACTTTTGACTGGCAAAAAGCTGAATATCAAACATTTTCATATTTGAGGTTGTCTAGCTGAAACACAGGCTTATAGGCTGCATGAAAGAAAACTGGATTCAAGAATAGTTAACTATTATTTTTTTGGCTATGTTGAATGCTCTTGGGGCTATAAGTTTTATGATCCCACTTCAAGATCCTTTTTTGAAACAAGAAATGTGAGAATTATTGAGGAAGTTGAGTTTGGGAAGGAAGAGAACATAAGGAATGTTGTCTTTGAGGAAGAATCTGTTAATGACATTGGTCAAGTCCTTGTTCTTATTATTGTTCAAGAAACAACTCCAATAAGAGAAGACAATGTTCAAACTATTATTCCTTATATTGTTCCAAAACAAGACTATGATGAGGTTTTTTCTCAAACACCTATAGAGAAACCTCAACAACCTCAAGAAGTGTCACTAAGGAGATCCATCAAAGAGAAGAGACATGCAATTCTAGATGATTGCATTGTCTTTGCCAAGAACATGAGAATGACATTAGTTTAATAGAAGATGATCCAATCAACTTTTGTCAAGCTATGCAAAGTTTTAATTCTCAAAAATGGATTGATGCCATGAAAGAAAGTTGAAGTCTGTGCAAGATAATGACGTTTTGGATCTCGTCGAATTACCTAAAGGTGTGAAACCTATTGGTTGTAAATGGATATTTAAAACCAAAAATGATCTTAAGGATAATATAAAGAGATATAAGGCTCGTCTAGTTACTAAATACTTTACTCAGAAGGGAAGACATTGACTACAAAGAAACCTTTTCTCCGGTATCTTCAAAGGATTCTTTTAGAACCATAATGACATTAGTAGCGCATTTTGATTTAGAGTTACATCAGATGGACATTAAGACTACGTTTCTAAATGGTGACATTGATGAAACAATTTATATGGTGCAACTTGAAAACTTTGTTTTGAATGAATCTAAGTCTATGGTATCCAAACTAAAGAAATCTATCTATGGCCTCAAACAGGCTTCCCGTCAATGGTATCACAAGCTTCATCAAGTCATTGCCGCATACAGTTTTGAGGCAAATCTAGTTTATGGTTGTATATATCACAAGTTTAGTGGGAGTAAATACATATTCTTGATATTATATGTCAATGACATACTACTTGCTAATAGTGATACAAGCTTATTGCATGAAACCAAGAGATTTCTGACAAAGAATTTTGCAATGAAAGATCTTGAGAAAGCTTCTTTTGTATTAGGCATTCATATACTAAGAGATCGTTCTCAAGGTATCCTAAGGTTGTCACAAGAGAACTATATCAACAAAGTCTTAGATGGATTCGACATGAAAGATAGTAAATCAAAAGACACCTTAATAGCTAAGAGAGACAGTGCCCCAAAAATGACCTTGAAAGAAACGAGATGCAAAAGATTCTCTATGCCTCAACATGGGGAGTCTAATGTATGCTCAAGTTTGTACTCATCTTGACATTGCTTTTGTTTTGAAAGTTTTGGGCAGGTATTTGAGTGATCCTAGAAGTAACATTGGAAGACAATTAAATGCATGATGCGTTACTTAAAGAGAACAAAAGCATACATGCTCACCTATCAAAAGTCTGAAGGTTTAGAGATCATCAAGTACTTTGACTCTGATTTTGCTGAACATCAAGATAGCAAAATACATCTACATGTTGGCTGGAGGAGCTATCTCTAGGAAGTCGGTTAAAGAGACTCTTATAGACCCTTCGACCATAACTGTAGAGTTTGTGGCTTGCTTTGAGACATCCAACCATGGGATATGACTACAAAACTTTGTCACTAGTTTACGGGTGGTTGATGACATTGAAAATATACTGTGATTATAATTCGACAATCCTTTACTCCAACAACAATAGAAGTTCTACAAAGTCGAAGTTTATCGACATCAAGTTTTTGGCTATTAAAGAAAGAGTTCAAAATAAACAGATTTTCATAAAACATATAGGAATAAGTTTTGTGCTAGCTAATTCATTGACTAAAGGACTGATATCTATGGTCTTTCATGAGCACACTGCTCATATAGGTGTTATCCTTAGGATACCTTTATTCAATGGAAGTCTATATGTTTTATGTTTCACTTTGAACATTTCATGTTCTTTATCTTCTGCAAAATAAAGTTGATGGTTAATGTTTACATTTTGAACTCACTTATGTTTCCCTGTATGTAATAATTGTGTTACATTCAAAGAATTTGGATTGATATCCACTAAAGATTGAAAATAAGGACCAATTGGAAATAGACATGTTTGAGATCACATTGTATGTAATTTCCATGTCACTCATCCATATTTGATCTATGTCATTGAATATATTAATATGATGATCATTGTGATTTAATCACACTTATTTATGATGATAGTTGCAATAGTTTCATTGTTAATGTACAAGATGAACCAGATTGTATTAAGAGAAAGTCTAAAGATAAATAACATACAGGTGAGCCTAAGGAATTTTGTAATATAATTATTTCAAGAAAATATGAAGCCTAAGTGGGAGATCGTTAGAAATTTGTAATTTCTTTTAATCTTTTGGGCATTATATTTTAATATACAATTATATTAGCTATTTATTTAAGGTGATTATAATCCTAAAGCAATCCAATTTAAGTAATCAAAATGGACTTCCTAAAAGGACTCAATATAGGGCTTAATGAGTAGGGATACTCATGTTGGCCCGTTAGGGGTTAATGAAAACTCTATATGTAGGCTAATGCATCGGGAAAGGTAATGGTCTCCAATATACCAAATAAAAAAAGTTATCTGTTCTCCCCATCAGAATAGAATAACGAAGATCCTTGAAGAAATTAAGATGATTTGGTTGAAGAAGACCATAAGTCAACGGCTCGTAATTACTGGAAATTCTAGTAGATCTCTAAACAACTATCATGAATTCAGGTATTTATACATTCTTTAAATTTTTGATGATCTAATATAATGAATAAGCAAACTAATATAATGAAAAAGCAAACGAGGATTTAAGAATATTTCTACCATATACATGCTAAAGGGACATAATCGCTGATACGTGCCGCAGGATGTAAGAGATTACAGGAGATTTAAAAACTTATGAAAAGTTAACATATTTAAAGAGTAAAAAAATATAAAAATCAAATGAAAAGACAGGAGACAATGTGTGTGGACCGGAAAAGTGTACAAAATTATTTCACAAGAAAGTTTCTCGTAAGATTCCTAAATTTTTCATAAAAAATTATATTTTTTAAGGTTTATTTGAATAAATTTTTTTATAAAATAAAAAATAAAAAAATAAAAAATTTGTAAAATTAATAGAAGAAAAATAGAAAATAAATAATTTTTTATAAATTAGAAAATAAATAAATATAAAATAAAAATAAAAATTCATAAAGCTTATAGAAGAAATAAATTGAAAATAAATAAATAAATATTTTATATAATAAAATTAATTTAAGCACAAGTTAATTTATAAAAAAAATTTATAATAATTTTTTAAAAATATTTATAAAAAATTTATTTCATGTTTAGTTTATATTTCTTTCTCCTATTAAGTTTATTACTAGCTTCTCTTTGGACCTTTAAACTTATGTCCTCACAGTTTTGAACCTTTCTCAATAAAGACAATCTAAAAAAAATAATAAAATAGAACTGGCCCAATAGGTGATGTATCAGACAGACTTTTACGAAGGAAATGATGAATCTTGAAGAATTTAACCACGTAGAAATTGTGGCTGAAGTGATAGCCGCCGTGATTTTCTTTAAATTATTTAATTTTATAACTCACGTTTAACTAATGAAGTATAGACAACTTAGATTTCTATGCTCGCTTCTCTTTGGACCTTTCAACTTATCTCCTCACAATTTTGAACCTTTCTCATTAAAGACAATCTAAAAATAATAAATAAAACAGAAGTGGTCCAGTAGGTGATGTATCTAAAATAATTGTGGCAGCTGCCGTGATTTTCTTTAAATTTGTTTAAGTGTATAACTCGCGTTTAACTGATGAAGTATAGGCAGCTTAGATTTCTATGGTAGTAGACCTTATTGTAATAGGTTGTGATATAGAACCTCTTTATTTATTTACGTTTCCTTGAATTTTGAAGATATAATATTTAGAATATCACTATTTATATATGTAAACTCTTTATGTCTTTAATGAATAAATAAGTTATTATTTTTTATGATTTCTTTTGTATAAGTTTAAATATAGCCTAGGTAATGTTATGTAATTATTAATCACTTCCTTTTTTATGTTCTAACCAACAATGAGCATATTATATAGCTTATGTACATGCTGCAGGGAGATGATAGTCTCTGATATGTGCTGCAGGGATGTGAGAGAGATTATCAGGACAATTAAAAACTTATGAAAAGTTAACAGATTTAAAAACTAAAACAATATAAAATTCAAATGAAATGTTGGAGACAATATGTGCCGACCGTAAAAAAAAGTGTACAAAAATATTTCTCAAGAAAGTTTCTGGTAAGATTCCTAAAATTTTCTTTAAAAAATCCACATTACTTTAGGATTTATTTAAATAAAATTCTTCGTAAACTTATAAAAAAAATAAAATAATTTTTTTATAAATTAAAATTAATTTATATATAAATAAATTTATAAAAACTTTTTTAAAATAAATTAACTTATATATAAACTAATTTATCTTATAAAATAATTAATTTTATTTTACTTCATATTTTCTTCTTCTATAAATACTATATATAAATCTCATTCATCTCCAAACTCATTCTTTTTAATATATATTTATTATAATTAATTTTATTAAAAATTATAATTAAAAAATGATAAAATATAAATGAAAAACAAAAAAAATTATAATTTCTAATAAACTTAAATTAATGATAAATAATGCATTAAAAAATGTGTTGCTATTTTTCTTTTCTTTTACAATTAGACAAACGATCTAAATATGTGAGCAGAGCTTGGGTTTCCTATAAATGAGTTGAGTTGGGTCTTTGAACATTTCAAAGCTAAGCAGAGTGACTTACTAGAGAGCAAAGCATGTCTAATATGTCATCACTTCCGGTTTTAGCTCATGATGCAAAACCCAACTCAAACTTCATTCGCCCCACTGCAAATTTCATCCTTCCATTTGGGGGGATTATTTCCTTTCCTTTCTTCCTTCTTCCACGGTACATCCATATATCCCCATTTCTCTTTTCTTTTTTATTTTTATATCTATGTCTATTTATCTATATTTAACATTTATCTTGGAATTGTTTTTATACTGTACTAAGTTTATGGATCTGACTACTAAATTTCATGATGATATGTGCATATCAAATTTCTACATATATAATGTTGGTTAGTATAACTCATAATTTCACAGTAATTGACATTTACATTAGATTTTATATACGTGGAATCATGTGGCGCGAGCACATGAAAAAAGTACTAGTACTTCAAACATATATATATATATATATATATAAAAGCTGGTCATTGCATAAAATAATATAGTAATTTATGATGTCCAAGCTTTAAAAGGATGGAGTGCAGGTAATATATTCTTTAATGTAATATTTTTAATATACTAGAATTTATTAAAAACTATAAAATTATGAATGAAAATTATTAAACTTGGATCGAAACTCACATAATTTTATAATCCTTAATAAATTTTAATCAATAATAATGGAAAGAAAAGGTTAAAAAAATGTATCCTCAGTGTTTCTCTAACAAGGATTGTAGAGCTCATAGCCAAACTGGCCAAGAACCACATTATGTCAATAATTTGAGGACCCCTCTTTTACTCTATGGTATTAAAGTTTTTGGAGTTTCCAACATGACTATTCACTTTTGTCAAAATTTGTAACATATTCATACGCTCGACTTGTCTAACTATTTGCAGGAAGATGATAGCCAAATTAAACAACTTCAACTGCTAAAAAAAGAGGATGTGAAGAAGATGCTTGTCTCTGCCTTTTGATAAGAATTTGTCTTCTAAGTTAAAATTTATTGACTTAATCCAACGTTTGGGTGTTTCTTACCATTTTGAACATGAAATTGATGGAGTGTTACGTCAAATTTATGATACTTCGACAAAGAATAATAATATCATAATTCATGATGATCTTCACCAATTGGCTTTACTTTTTCGATTACTTAGACAACATGGATATCCCATTTCATCAGGTATATTTTTAAGAGCATTACACTAAATTTACATTTCAACAGATAATAATATATGACGATCTTAAATTCCTCATTTAGGTTTACTCTTTCCACTATTTAGCTATTAGGGACATTGCATTATATTGTATCTTCGTATTTGACTAGCAGTGTAGTTGAGTCAACTTTAGTAGAAAAATAAGTTCAAAGCAATTGAAAATTGATTTAATTCAAATTTAAAATTATTGTTCCACAACCTGAGTAGACGCACCTCAATCAAATTCAAGTTGGTTTGAAATAGAATATTAAGAAGAGTATTTATTTAATTTTTATATTAAAATACTAAAAAAAAAAAAAAAGTGAAAAGGAGAAAATTATCATAAATTGGAATGGTTGTGACTAGAACTTTAACTATTGTAAAACAAAAATGTTAAGAATTTATAATATATAAACATATTAATTAGTAGTGATGTGAAGCATGTCAACGATTGACCATGACAGAACATTGGTGGGTTAAGAATGATGGTGAGAAAATTTTCATTGGTTTTAGCTTGTTTTGGGACGCAAAATGAGAATCAAAGACTTTTTCTCAAATCAATAAATGAATCATGGAATACATATGCTTTGGTTGGGTCGGCTCAAGTTTATCAATTTTTGAAAATTTGCTATCAGTCTAAAGATATAATTTGACATAAATAGGATTTAGTCTCTTTTAAACTAATTAAAACTAATAATTTGATTTAAAACAATTTTGTGCCTCTAGGATTGCTCGATTGGGTTTAAAAGCACTTACAAATTGATGATTTTAATATGATGACCTCCGAAGTATAATCATTATATAATTAAATATATTGCTTAGAATTAACGTGTCAGCTGTTTATTAAACAGATGTATTTTATAAATTCAAGGAAGAGACTGGAAAGTTCAGTGAAAGACTTGCTAATGATGTACAAGGGATGATAAGCTTTTACGAAGCAGCCCAATTAAGATTTCATGGAGAAGAAATTCTAGAAGAAGCACATCATTTCACTCGCATTCATTTAACTAAGTCTTTAACCACTCAATGGAGTCCATCTCTTGTTGCACAAGTGAACCACACCTTATGGCAATCACTTCACAGGGGAGTCCCTATGGTGGAGGCAAGATATTATATATCTTTTTATCAAGAAGATCCTTCTCATAATGAAAAATTGTTAACTTTTGCAAAACTAGATTTTAATATGTTGCAGGCATTACATCAAAAAGAAGTTAGCAATGTGACCAAGTAATATATATTCTCAAATATATGATCTTTCATTAAATAAATAAGTTAAGATATATTATTTTTAAGAAATTAATTTATATTTGGTAATTAGGTGGTGGATTAAGGATTTAAATGTCTCAACAAAATTGCCTTTCGTACGAGATAGGACTGTAGAAGGTTGCTTTTGGATTTTGGGAGTCTACTTTGAGCCACAATATTCTCTTGCTAGAAGAATAATGATGAAATTAGTTGGTATATTGACCATCATTGATGACATTTATGATGCCTATGGAACCATTGATGAACTTGAACTTTTCACCAATGCAATTGAGAGGTTAGCTACATCAAAACGCCATATAGTAGTATATATTTACTCTATTTCTTCAAATAAAGCAAACTCATGTTTCTATTGACTAGCAGGTGGGATATTTGTTTCTTGGAAGATCTCCCAGAATACATGAAATTATGTTATACTACAATTTTGGATGTTTTTGAAGAAATTGAGCAAGAGATGAAAAAACAAGGAAAAACATACTACATCAAGTATGCTAAAAAAGAAGTATGTTCAAAGTTTTTTTTATTTGCGGTAGTTACCGAGCATATTTTTTTATTGTTTTTTTTTTCAATTGATACTAACAAATTACATAATTAGAGTATATTTTTAATACTATTTCACCTTTTTCTATTTTTGCATTAAAAAATATAGTGAATTTTTTTCATTTCTAATTATTGGTTTTTGAATTGTAAAAAGACTTTAAAAAATGGATATTCTTCTATGCACAATTAATGGTGTTCATCAAACCATTTCTCTTTCTCTTATAAGAATCTCAATCCGACATGATATTCAAACCTTGTAATGGATTTGGATTTGCTGCAACTACAAATGGTGCAACTAACAAAGTATGATCAGTTGTTCGATCTTCACCTAAAGACTTAGATTGACAATAGATCATGTGTGACTCAATCCAAGTTATTGGGTAAAAATCAAACCGTCAATTGCATTAATTGTACGTACCATTTAGAACTACAATGAATACATATCCCATCATGAGGTTTTTTTTTTTGCTCGTTAGAAAAAAAAATCTATATTCTTTGTCTATTAAAAAATTATTTTTATGATTTAAACTTAAAGTCTTTAACCGAAATCTTAATTTTCATTTATTTTTATATGTATCATCTGAGATACTATAGTGTGCTAAAGCTTATGGTAATCAATCAAAAGTAAAAGAGACATTTCTCAATATTATAAATTTGTATTTTAATTTTAGATGAAAAAAATGGTCCAAGCTCATATGATTGAGGCAAGATGGTTTCATTGCAACCATACACCAACAGTAGACGAGTACATGGAAGTTACAACTATATCAAGTTGTTATCCTGTGATGATAATCATTTCTTTTATTGGCATGGAAGACATAACTGAGGAGATTCTCATGTGGGCGACAAGTGACCCAATGATTATTATAGCTACTTCAACTATTTGTAGGCTCATGGATGATATAGCTGGAAATGAGGTACATATTAGATTTTTTTTGTCAAAATTTTTACAATATTAGGTTTATTTTATATTGATTTTACTAAAAAAAAGAATGTTCCAAATTTTTTTATGGGACTCCTTAAAATATACTTATTATAAAAAAATATTGAAAATAATAATAATAATAATAATAATGTTGCTCTTATCTAAAGACTTGAGATATTAGGTTTCATACTATCATTTGTGCAAAACCAATTTAAGTTTAAAACGTATTTAATTTATTTTATTTTAAAGGAGTCTATCAATATTCCAAAAACTTTCAGAGTTAAGAGATTTTGTTAATACTATTAAAAAAATTTACTTTTAACTATTAAATATTGGTTTGTTATGATTCATTTGTTCATTTTATTTATGCAGTTTGAGCAAGAAAGAGGACATGTTGTCTCAAGTCTTGAATGCTATATGAAGCAACATAATACCTCAAGGCAAGATGCCATTGATCAACTATCTAAACTAGTTGAGAATGCTTGGAAAGACATTAACAAGGCATGCCTTAATCCTACTCAAGTACCAAAAATTTTTCTTATGCCTATTCTCAACCTTGCACGTGTTATGGATGTGCTTTACAAAGACAAGGATAACTACACAAATTCAGAAGGAATCACGAAAGACTATATTAAAACTTTACTTGTTAATAAGATATCTATCGATATAAACTAGAAGTTTCATTCCTTTATTATTGATCAAGTTCTTATATCTATGTAATCTTACATGATGATATCTCTGTAAGTTAATGATCTCATTTTCAAAAATTATCAAATAAAAAAGTAATTAATTAAACTAAAAAATAAACGTTCCTTCTTTCTCGTCGAATCCTTCCACCTAACCAAAACATGTAGTGACTACCTTGTTTTGATGAGTAAATTAGAAGAGTACCATGCCTTTTAAGTCGTACAAATATATTAAGAAAAGCCTTATATAAATGTTGCGAATAATATTATTAAAATCGAACAGGTTCAACTGGAAATTGGATAGATGACTGACCTTTGAACTAGTGGTGATGTTATTAAACCGACTGGAAACCGTTAAAAATTAGATTGAATCTGTAAGTTAACTTACTAGACAATGAATAACCACCTATGTCGGCGCATGCTTAAGACTATGAACACCACTCTTGCTTTTTCGGTACATGTCTGGCCCACGTTGTCACTCTGTCACTGTCTATGGAGAGAAAAGAAAGAAAATAAGAGAAGAAAAGAGTTTAAAAAAGAAAAAGAGAAAATGAATTGGAGAAAAAAAATTAGAAAAGAGAAGAATCTTTAGCAGTGTTTTAACCTTCAAGAAAAGCAATGAAGGAAAAAAAAAAAAAAATGTATATTTTTCCAAATTATCAGGAAGCACTTGTAGTGTAGTCATAGCTTAGGGAATTTGAGGCCGGTGGCCTTTTAAAATGGCAATGAATGTCATGGGTTTAATGACCAGAGTTTCTAATTGCTACAGATTAATGAAGTGTACACAATATATTTTCTGTTTCCTTCTGTAATTGAATATTGCAGATTTATCTATTTAAATCAGTTTCAATCCCTCCTCATCTTTCATAATACCAAGTACATTAACTACCAAAGGATTTTGGTTTTAAAACCTGTTCAGTTGTTCTGATATATTTGCTTAGTTACATATAAAAATTTAATCACAAAGGTTTTAAAGTGTTATTTTTTTTCCTGGGCTAAAAACTGATACATGTCCGAATAGAGGCTTCACTCTCTCAGGGGACTGCACACTATGTGGGAGGACCTTAGCCACAAATTCTAGTGGGTTAGTTTCTTATTGGTGCAACAATACTTGGAGAATAGGACCATGACCTTATTTTTCTGAAGTTAAGGAGTAAGATAGAATAGAATTGGATTGGTTGAGCATAAACTTGGTTTTATTTCGAAGAGGATTTCAGATGAAGGAAATTTAAGCTCAAAGGAAAACCAAATTGCTTAATTGATGGATTTACCACTATTTCATTAGATGGCCGGTGAAAATTAATGATCACCTACACATGTTGCTTGATTTTTGTAAACCTCTGGAGCAATTTGGTGCTTGATCTTATTTGTCCCTTCATATTGAATGTAGAACTATATATCATCCAAATTACCCTAGCCTGCACTCCACAACACATAAAAGTCACCATATATAATGCGACAGAGGTGACGACAAACATATAATAAAATCCTTCCACCCAAGTGTAAATACTCCAAGGCTTCTTCACGTGCACACAATTGGCATAAACTATGTGTCAATCAAAGTTATACTATTGCCAAATGACAGACCCTGTTGGTCAAATTCCTTTGCTAAAGTACCGTGGTAAAGCATTATAATTGTGATTAATTTCTCAAAACCAAATGCAGAAACTCCACAAAATTGACCAACAATACACAAACATTTGATACCAATGGCACAGACACCAACACCCTTTGTCTTGAATAATTAGGCCTTTGGCAGTCCCCTCAGAAGTTGGATTCTCGGTTCCCTTTGCAAACACCAAATCTTATTATGACCTATGTACCTGCAGCTTTGAGATCTTCAGAATGTTGAATTCCTATGCATTCTGCTGGTGATAAGCATCAAACTGAAATAAGGTAGCTGAACCCTTTTTGACCTTGTGCAAAGCCAATTCCAAATTTGTATCTTCACTACCTCTACCATATCAGTCACTTCCTATAGGATCCTTTTTAAATAGTAATTTATTCCAAACTTTCCATATCAACCAGGAAATCACATACCATAACATCCTCCACCTTTATTTACTTTTCCTGCAACACCACACCAACCCCTCAAACTGTACAAAATGTTATGTGCTTTCATTTTGCAGGACTGCATATACTCTTAGCCAATTTAGGCACGAATCCACACCTTTGAGAAGAACTTACATTGTAAAAACAAATGTGATATAGTTTCCTTTCTAATGTTACAACCTGGGCACGTATTACCAAAGATGCCTTCTAATGCTTAAATTATCTCTAGAAGGAATTCTATTTTGTACCAGCTGCCACACAAATGTAACTACTTTCATAGAACCCCTCTACGCAACACTTTATGACACAAATCATCCCCTTCAGCTGAATACACATTTATAAGCATCTTATTAGCTTATTTGATTGAATAAATACCCGTGAAATCCTTCCACCACTACCATATGTCTAACTCATTTGGTTTCAACACAGAATTTTGCACCACCCTTAACTGCCACACCATCTCTAACGATCTTCCTCCCTGATAGAATTGGTTAAATCTCCACCAAAAAGAGTACTGAAAATTGATGGGAAAAAAATAATAAGACACATGCAATGATACTACAACGCAGCGGATATAAATTTCCCTAACTTGCAAGAATCTCTAAGGAGTAATCACAAATAAGAATGACAGTAACAATGAGAAGAATCACGCAAGAGACACCAATATCTTTAATGTGGAAAAATCCCCTCAACGTGAGAGTTAAAAATCACAGGTCGTCCACATGAGAGTTACCCATTTCCCTTCTATCCTCCTGTTTAGTAGTTTCAGGAGTTCTAAGCTACAGGCCCTGACCCCACGTGGATCACCAATAACATTCCAAACATGCACTAAATCTCTTTCATGTGAAATCCTCCTAGAAAAAACAACCAAGTTCTTTAGGCTTAACCAATTCTATCTTAGTCCCTAACATTAGAATTAGAACAACAGAGGTCATGGAAGGCCTATACACCAGGTATTAGTTCACCCATAATAGACTAACATGAAATTTAAGGCTAAGGTTCTACAACGTAGTGGAGTCCACAGGGACAGTGAAGCCTTTACTACAAAACGTATCTTTTACGACCTTCAAATTGTAAAACAAGATATCATTAACATTAATATCTGTTGTTTGCCCAAGGAAAAAAATAATATCACTTTTAAAATCTTTGTAATTAAATTTTTATAGTACTGGAAATACATCAGCACAACAGAACATGTTTTAAAACAAGAATCCGTTGGTAATGAATGTACTCGCAATGCAATGTGCGTCAGTGCATTATGCTCAGCTGAGTCGTTAGTTTTCACTGGCCATTTAATGAGGTAATGGTTAATTCACCATTTGAAGTCATTTGGTTTATATTTGTGCTTAAACTTCCTTCACCCGAAGTCTTCTTTGGAAAGAAACCAGGCTCTTTTGGCTCAAATAGTTCCATCTCACTCCCTAACATTCGAATTACAGAGGTCATGATTGGCCTATCCTTCGGGTATTGTTGCACGCACAAAAGACTAACATGGATGCATCGCAGTACTTCTAAGATAACGCATGAGTCCTTTATGCTTGAGTCAATCAACTGTAAAGCATTTTGCTCTTTCCAAAGTGTCCATGCCTGAAACATAAAAAAGCTAATTATGTTTAAACTTTGGCATAGATTAACAAGTTATTTGAGTGCTTACCAACAAGGTTAAGAGTGGCTTGTGTGATAGAGAGCTCCATTTTTGTTCCCGCATACAATCTCCAACAGCAAAATACCAAAGCTGAAAACATCTGACTTGATTGAAAATAGTCCACGTTCAGCATACTCTGGGCCCATGTATCCACTACAAGAAATAATTAGAGCAAACAATTCATATCACACAAAAATAAATTAAGATATAAATGTGGTGCAGTATAATTAAACAGATACTCTCAAAGTCCCAACTACTCTATTCGTGTTTCCTTCAGTTTCGTCTCCTCCAAAAGCTCTTGCCATTCCAAAATCTGATATTTTTGGATTTAACTTCTCATCAAGTAAAACATTACTTGCTTTGAGATCATATGAATAATCCTTAACCAGGAATCTCGGTGAAGATACAAAAGGCCCCTAGCAACTCCAAATATTATTTGGAAGCGTTGGGGCCAACCCAGAAATTTACCTTTTATTTGATCTGTTTTTTCACAAAGCAAATATGCTATTCAAGATTGATAAGCCGCTATATGACTGAAGTTAAACAACACGTAATGCACTTAAACTATGCATTCTTCATATTGAATACCAAAAATGAAGGAGTGTAGGCTTCCATTAACCATGAATTCATATACTAGTATCTTTTCCTGTCCTCCAATGCAACACCCAAGAAGCTTCACAAGATTTCGGTGTTGAAGCTTTGCAATCAGTTCTACTTTTGTTATGAACTCGCTTATTCCTTGTCGAGAACTGCTTGAAAGCCTCTTGACAGCAATTTCTCGTCCATCAGCTAATTTTCCCTGCATAGTTGCATTCATTTGAGAAGATGCTTTCTATAACAATAATTTTTCTATGGATTCCAGTTGTTCTTTTTCAGCTAAGTGCTTAAATATTGAATTACCTTAAATACAGGTCCATAACCACCTTGTCCAATCTTATTATTCAACGAGAAATTGTTAGTGGCAGTGGTGATTGTTATCAGATCAAACATGGGCACATCCAGATCTTCTAGCTGCCTTTTGATTTTCTCTTCTGTCTGTCTTATCTAGAACCAGAAGAAAGGAATAAATCATTGAATAGTACTATTATGAAAGATGAGGAGGGATTGGAACTGGTATAAATAGATAAATCTGTAATATTCAATTTGAGGAGACTGGAAATATATTGGTGAAGTCAATTTCTTTAATCTGTATCATGTTGAAACTCCTATCATTAAACCCATATGAGATTAATGGCCATGTTAAAAAACCGTGAGAATGATTGATTCAATCCCTTAAATTGTAATAGATGATTTTTTTTAAAATTAATAAAATAATAAAATAGTCTTGAAATGTTACGATATCAATTAAGTTAGTCTTCAGATTATAATAGATAGTTAAATTGATTTTTAAAATAAATAAAATAATATAATATTTTTTGAAATTATAAATTATTAATTAATTTAGTTCTTAAAATTCTAATAAATCAAATTGGTTTTTAAAATTAAAAAACTTAACTTCATTTTTTGTATTCAAATATTTAAAATTTTACAAATTTTGTCTTTAAATTTTTTTAGCATGTTTTGATCTTAAACTTATATAATTTTACAATTTACTTGTAATACCAATTTGCTGACATGACAAGAAAATATATGTCTAAAAAGAGCTCAATTACACCTTTTCTCTTCTACTTATAAAATTTGGTGTATTTTGTTTCTATAATATAATTAAACCTTTAAGTGAAATTTGAATTCTTAAGATGATAAATTTATTTATTAAATTATATTAAAATTTCAATTAACAAATAAAATAATATATATATATATATATATATATAAACAAACTAAAAGACTTAGTTGAGGACGAAAGTGGAGAAGGAAGGGATCAAGACTTCAAATCACACTTTCAATACTTTTTATATTTTTATAAATAATATATTCCTTTGTCACGTGAACAATAAGGTTAGTTACAACATAATACTTAAAAATATATAAATTTAGAGGCAAAATACACGAAAAAAAAATTTAGGATATAATTCATGAAATTTTAAAAGTTAAGGACAAAATGTCTAATTAAGTATTTTTAATTTTAGGAAATAATTTTTGATCTTATAATTTGAATAACTAAATTAATTGTTATTTATAATTTTAATAAATACAATTTTAGAAACTAAATAAATTGATAATACATCACTTGGGTGACTATTTTATTATTTTATTAATTTTAAAAATAAATTTAATTAATCATTATAATTTAATGAATTAAATTAGTGTTTCACTCTAAAAAGTCACCTGGCCTGAAATTCCTCGTTCAGCTATGACAAAACTACATGTGATTCATCACAATTTGAAGCATTTTCAATTTCGAAAGAAATATATAGAAAAGAGGTATCATGATTGTGGTGACAAGATGAATAATTTACCAGCAATGTTCCTTCGGATTCTGTATATGACAAAAATACAAAAAAGTATCCCACTAAATGCAGAAATTGTGGGAGCAATTATTATCGTCACGTTTTTGTTGTGTTCATGTTGGGGCAGAGGCTCTACACTGTTTGTGATGAAATGAACTAACAAAAGAACATGATATTAAGTGTCAGATTAAAAGAATGGTCTTGCGTTTTCCAAAATAATAAGAAAGATGGAATTAATAGGGAGAAAGATTAATAAAGTGTTTACCAAAGGAGTTTGAAGCAGTTTGAAGTCAAATAGATGGTCAAACCAAAGGACACAACCACTACCTCCTTCACAACCATGTAAGCAACAACAATCACCAAATGAAAAAATTCCCATTGAATAGCAGCTTTTGTGGATATTGATGATATGAATTCAGTCAGCTAAGCGCGTATCAGAATTCATAAGCACATAAAACAGGTTATGACCGGAGACTATGGTTCCTCGTTCCGACTTAGTCAAATGTACCAACGCGCTTCGCCCAGGACATATATGATTTTTCTTTGCTATAATTTGTCCATGCCAAGTACCTATATATCCTGCTTCTTTCAAAATTTATTCTATGTAGCCAACCCCCACATCCCACGTTATTGCATGGGCTGGATTCTCTTACCTACTTGGTTTCTTTTTAAGGAGATTTTCTTGAATTAGTATAAAACCCACACATTCATCTTTACACATCATTAATAAAAAAAAATTGACACGTTGATTTCCAACATTGATTACCATGTTTTATTTTATTTATATGAATAAAATATTATAAAAAATTAAATTTTTTTATTCTATAAATATTTATCAAATTTTATTAACACCAATTCTTTTTAAACAAAAACTTATTATATCATATCTTTATTAGAAGGAATCTATTACAGGAAGATTTATTATTCTTTTATAAATTGTAAATTTTGGATTTGTTGTATATAATAATGAGTTGTTGGGTTTGTGGCTAGATAAAAATATCTTCCTTTTCTTCTGAATTTTGATAAATGTAAAACAATATGAATAGATATATTTATTTGATATTTTTATATATTTTTTATTTTATTTTATATTAATTAATGTAGTGATTTATATATCTTTAATTATTTGTACTAAAAAAATTATATTGTACCAAAAAAATACTGAAATATAATGTTAAAAATAATAGAATAATGTAGATAGTATAATAGTTAAAAATTTTAATGCATTTTAATTAAATTTAATAATTTATCATTTTCTATTTTCACTTTTTTATATACAAAGTTTTGAAAATAAAAAATTGAAAATAAGGTTCTTATTCTTATAATTGAAAATAAAATATCCCAAGATTTCATTTTTTTTTCTTGTTTGATTGTATTAATATTATTTACATTATATTTTTTAGTGTATGATAGAAAGTCAATGCTTTTATATTTATTCCATAGTCATAATTGTATTTCAAACTTTCCAGTTTCTATCTAAGTAAAGGACGTTGCTAAACAGTAAATTATTTAGCGATCGAAATTATAATATAAAAAATAAAAATTCAAAATTAAAGATCAAATTAGTGATCAATTTTTTATATAAATAGTTAAAAATAAAAATTTAACCATCGATAAATGTGATTTTTTTTTAAAAATAAAATAATGACCAAATTTTCGACCTCTAATTAACCATTGAAAACAATTCGGTTGTTAATACCTTCGCTAAGTCATTTAGCCACCAAAATCCAACATTGGCGACCGATTTTTTATGTTTAGCGACCATTTTAGTGGTCGCTAAACTTAAATTCTTTTGTCAAAATTCGCGAGTTCATTGCTAAAACACCAATACGAGTAGAATGATACATAGATGACTCTTCTCAACTGCGTAGTTCTAATCTCAAGCAAAATTAAAATCATCTTTGAGATCTAGAGGATAGTTGCATAGAGTTATTTCTACAACACGTTCTTCTATTACTAATGAAAAAAAAAAACTTTTAACATTATGTAAAAAAAAATGTGCACAATTCACTTGAAACTATTTACATTGGAAACAATACAACTTATGTCAAAAGTCATTTTTTACATCAGTTAGAAAGTAACCAATAAAAAAATGAATTTTTATATTTGTTATATTTATGATCGATATAGAAAGTCACTTTTTACCTCAACACACACAATTTGTTCATCTTCTCTAGCATTTCTCATACCAAAAGTCCTGTGTTTCTCTAAGACAACACTACCATTCTAGCACTCGAGCAATTCATCACCAATGTAGCACTTGACCACACAACCACCAACACATATGGTAAGTTACTTGACCACACCGCCACCATCCTTTTATGTTTGAACCCTGTAATCACCATGACCTACTGGGTTTTTGTCATGGTCACCACTGCATTACATTTGCCAATGCAATAGCTCGCCATGGTTGTTTTCCTCCTCCATGCATGGTTTTAAATTTTTTTGTTATTTTTCTCTTTTTACAATTTTCTTAATTCTTCATTTCACTCACATCTCCATCTCGAATTTTCTAACTCACAATTTTCTTGCCTCTCACACATTTTTCTATTTTTGATAATTAACAATATATTTTGAAATATAAATGTGCTATCATATACTTTACCACCCCATCTTCTCCACTCTACAACCATATATATATATATATATATTAAATTTTTGGTTTTGCCTATTTTTATAGGTGTATTGATAGGTCTAAATCAAGGAAGTTAAACTAGTTGCGTTATTATCATTGTGGTAAGTGGTTTTCTTCTCTAAAATTTTCATAGTAATTATTGGATTGTGTAGTTACATAGATGGCCGTATAGAGTATAGTTGGACATTATATGATGATTTTATATAATAATTTGTTATGTCCTTTAACGAATGGTTATATAGAGCTTAGTTAGGGCTTGTATAATGATATTATTTCATAAATTGGTATCACTTTGTATGAATGACTATATAGAGTTTAGTTGGGCCTTTTATGATGATATTATTTAATAAATTGGTATCACTTTGCATGATTGGGTATATAGAGCTTATTTGGGCCTTGTATGATGATATTGTTTAATAAATTAGTTTCATTGTGCATAAATGACCATATAGAACTTAGTTGGGTTTTGTATGATGATATTGTTTAATAAATTGGTATCACTTTGTACAGATGACAATATAGAGCTTAGTTGGGCCGTGTATGATGATGTTGTTTAATACATTGGAATCGCTTTGTCTAAATGGTCATATAAAGCTTAGTTGGGTCTTGTATGATGATATTGTTTAATAAATTGATATTTGCATGAATGACCATACAAAACTTAGTTGACAATTGTATGATAATATTGTTTAATAAATTGATATCACTTTGCATGAATAGTCATATAGAGCTTTATTAGACCTTTTATGATTATATTGTTTAATAAATTGGTATCACTTGACATAAACGGCCATATTGTATGATGATATTGTTTAATAAATTGGTATCATCTTGCATGAATGACCATTGTTGTAGATATATTGTAAAATTTAAAATAAGTAGAACATAAATTTGTATCACCTTGCATGAATGACTATGATGAACTTCGTTTGACTGAACTATCCATAGCCAATTGACTACCAAATAAAACATTCCCTTAATTTTGTGCTAAACTTCATTTCACTGAACTAATCATGACCAATTAGCCATGGTTTGACCACCAAATAAAACATGTCCTTGAGTTGAACTTCATTTGACTAAGCTAAATCATGATTCAACTAACAATAGTTGTTAACCACCAACTAAAATATAGACTTAATTTTGAGTCAAACTTGGTTTAACTCAACTAACTATGATTGTTAACCATGATTTGA
This sequence comes from Mucuna pruriens, assembly GCA_025330945.1. NCBI lineage: Eukaryota > Viridiplantae > Streptophyta > Magnoliopsida > Fabales > Fabaceae > Mucuna > Mucuna pruriens. Next base: position 833,668 of record JAENHJ010000027.1, read on the forward strand.
CTACCAAATAAAATATAGCCTTAATTTTGAGTCAAACATGGGGCTTAAAGGGAGGACTACTTACACTAGTGGTCCACCAAATTTACTTTGTTATAACCAATTTCTCACTGTGTATTACTTTTCAGTCTTTAGTTAGTGATATCTATTTGAAGAGATGCATTCTGAATTATACCAAGAGGGTGTTTAAATGTTTTCCTTTTAGGATTTTAGAAAATATGGCGTACTTTCATAAGAAATTCTAACACTCAAGTAAGTAGATATTCTACCAAATTGATGGTATGTAATGAATGTGCATTAACCAAGAGGGGCGAGGTGAATTGAGTTTCTTCAACGTTTTTACGCCCTAATTTTTAATCGTGAAGGATAAGATTGAAAGAAAGATGAGGATACCCAAACCATAAACAATTCAAATATAAATCAAGAGTTTTGGGATCAAAGATAGGGCATCAATATTTATACTTGTTCAGCTATAAACCGTGACGTACATTCAATTTCCAATTTAAGCTTAAGATTTCCATTATAACTAGCCTTTTGCACTTCAAGAAATCTTCCTTGATAACCGTACTTAGAACACTTCTCTCTTCAACTTGATAATTTAGTAACAGACCTTTTATGCTTAAGGAAACCTCACCTTGACAAATCCACCCAACACACTTCTACCTATAACCCTCAAGTCAAACCTTCATAGGACAACCACCCTTGAAATCAAAAGAAAAACTCAAAGTGATTCATTCTTAATGGTGATGATGACACAAATTAAAGTTCTAGACACTCTTTCTCAATAAACAACTCTCACTAATGATCCAATTCTAATTCTTCACTCTTGGTATTTTTGTTCTGTTTTGTGGAGAACTTTCTTTTTATATGTAATACTAAGATAATCAGATTAATTTTGAACCCCAAAAAGTTATAATTTGATAATAAAAGACATAAGGTATTTTGTAATCTTATTTTTATTTGATGAGACTCGAGTATTTCTTATGGGACTCGAGTCCTTTGTAAAAAACTCTAATCCTTCAAGCAAAGACTCAGGTTTTTAAAACTTTTTTCCCATAAACTTGATTCTTTGTATAAAAGACTTGAGGTTTACATGGAAGACTTGAGTTTTTAACCTAATTTAGTCTAAAATGATATTTTTAGGTTTCTAAACTTTTTCTTATGTAATTGGTTTAATCAATTATCTTGTTAGGAAACCAATTTTATCTTAAATACCTAAATGGATCATTCGAACCAGACTTGGTTTAAATGCAAAGTGCTCACATAAAAAAAACCCGGTCTTTGCCTTTTTGGTCTTCATCCTTTGCCTTAGTCTTTAATTAACTTTTCAGTTCTGTTACTTGATGATGTGATTTTTGAAATCTACCTTTAAGTTATTGAAGGATTATAATTTTTAAAATAACAATTAAAAAAGACTATTAAAAATAAAAATAAATGATACTCGAATTTTTATCTAAAAATATAATTATCTACATGTTGAAAATTATAAAAATATAAATAATTTTTTTTAAATATCATCATTTTTATAATAAAATATAAAATAAAATAAAATTTTATAAAAAAAATACGTAAATACTATTATCTCCAAAGTCAAATCTTACTAAATAAAAATAAATGTTAAAATTTCAAAATTAAAATATTGAGGGGGACAAGCTCCCAATAGTAAACACACCTTGTTGCTCATTCCAAGTCATGTATGGTAGGCATTCTGTAAACTTAATTTCCTTCCTATAAAAAATTTCAACTTGATTGGTAAACAAGAGTTGTTTTGTATATTATTTAATTGTTTTTCATTAGTTTATCGCTAGCCATTTTAAGTATGCTTCCTGCTTAGGCAATCGTGGGAAACAGTCCTTCCAGCAGACATGTGTGATAGAAATGTTAATTGTAAGTTTGCAAGGAGAGAAAGCTAATGATAGCGTTGAATTTGTTTATTTTATTATTAGTTAGGATTGATTAACTGATAAAGATTCACATGCACCTTTCTTATTATTTATTTATATACACATATATAGATAATAAATAATAATTATTATTAGATCTAAATAAAAAATTATTAAAATTAAAATTTAATTATAAATATTATTATTAATATCATATCATTCTCACTTTTATTATTATTATCATCACCATCCTTACAATCATAATTATTATTATTGTCATTATTATTGAGTTTACTATTAGCATTACTATCAATACTATCACCGCTTTCACTACTATCATCGTTCCCGTCATCTTTTCATTACCATTGTTAATCCACCATCCCCGTGAATTTGTTTATTTTATGATTAGTTAGGATTGATTAACTAGTCAAAGACTTGTACGATCGACTAGCACCTCTCTTATGATTATATAGGGAACAACTCCACTACAAGAAAAATGTTTTTTAGCGACCGAAATTAGCGACCGATTTTCACGGTGGATAAATAGAGACGGAATTAGCGACCGTAAAGGAATTTTTAAAAAAAAAAATTAGCGACCGATTTAGCGACCGAACAATATTAAAAAAATAAAATATATATATATTAGAGACTGAAATAGCAACCGAATTTCAGAAAAAATAAAAAATACATTAGCGACCGAAAGTAAAAATCATAAAAAATAAAAAAAGAAATTATTAGCGACGGTATTAACGACCGAACTTTTAAAATTTTAAAAATTAAAAAAATATTAGCGACTGATTTAGCGACGGAAACTAAAAAATTGAAAAAATATTTATTAGCGACCGAAATTCTAAAAATGAAAAAGTAAAAAATAAAAAAATAATTTAGCGACCGATTTAACGACCGATGTTTAAAAATAAAATTAAAATAAAAAAAACGTTTATTAGGAACGGAATTAGCGAAGGAATTTGTAAAATATAAAAAAATAAAATAAAAATATTTAGCGACGGATTTAGAGACCGAAATTAAAAATCGTTAAAAAAAGAAATTATTAGCGACGGAATTAGCTACCGAAATGCTAAATATAAAAAAATAAAAAACAAAAAATAATTTAGCGACCGATTTAGCGACCGAGTTTAAAAATAAAAATAAAAAACGTTAATTAGCGACGGCATATGTAAAATTTAAAATATAAAACAATAAATAAATATAGCGACCGATTTAGCGACCGAAATTAAAAAAACTAAAAAGTAAAAAGAAATTATTAGCAACGAAATTAGTGACCGAAAATTAAATGAAAAAATAAAAAAAGAAATTAGCGACGGATTTAGCGTCCGATTTTTCCCTACTATTTTTCCCTCTCTTTTTCCTTCTCCCTCCTTTATTTAAATATTCCTCCTCTCCTTCCCATTACTCATTCCCTCCTCTCCTTCTCCGTCGCCGCCACCACCACCACCACCTACCTCTCTTCTTCCACAACCTCTACCACCAACTTCTTTTCACTACTCCCTTCCCTCCCTTTCCTTTCCTTTCTCCCACTCTTATTCCTCCTCCCTCTCCCCTTCCCTAACCACCAACAATCAACCACCACCACCTTCCTTCCCTCCCTTTCCTCTCCCTTCTTCCTCTCTTTTTTTCCCTTTCCCTAACCACCAACAATCTACCACCTTCATCTAACTATTTAAAAAAAAAAAAAATAGCGACCGATTTACCGACCGAATTATTTAAAATAAAAAATTAAATAGTCACCGAATTAGCGACCGAATTATTTAAAATAAAAAATCAAATAGCCACCGAATTAGCGACTGATTTTTTAATATATAAATAAATAAAAATAAAAAAAGTCACCGGATTATTTTAATAATATAAAATAGCCACCGATTTAGCGACCGAATTTGAAATATAGTTAGCCACCGATTGTGTTTCGGTGGCAAAAGGTTTAGCGACTCGGCTTTTAGCAACGGAATAAAATCGGCTTTTCGTAACGTTAGCGACCGATTTTTCAGCTTTAGCGACCGCATTTTTCGGTCGCTAAAAATGAATTTTTTTGTAGTGTAATAAGAATAAATAATAACAACTATTAGATCAAGATTAAAATCTTGTTAAGATTAAAAATTAATTATAAATATCATCATTAATATCAAATCATCTTGATTTCTACCGCTACTTTCATCTTCATCCCTAAAACAATAACCATCACTACTACCATCATCATCGTGTTTACCACTACTGTCACTATCAAGAGATAAGGGCTGCTATCATAGTTCCACCTCTAAGGTCGTCATGGTGACCCCTCTTCACATTGGCGACACACCATGCAGAGTCCTTTGCTGATATGCGCCAATAGAAGCATGACATGGTGATGTCCATCTTCTTCGTAGCTCACCACACATGTCAAAGTCCCTCTGTGTTATGTTGAAGAGTTATTATAAACATTCTTTCCGTATTATTTTACATTTCTCATCTCTCTTTATGTTTTCTTTCTTCATCTTCTTTTATCTTTTTCTTCTCTCCTCCAAAATGGGATGGACGTTTATAATTTTTCTATATTCAACTATCGAAGAAGCAAGGCCTGGTGCATGCAGACATCCAAAACAGTGCTCATACTCTTTTGATACCCTTTATTTTTTTTCTATCTTTTTTATCATATCATCAATTTTATTAAAATTTTTTTCTCTCAAGGTATCTACACTCCTTAAGTGTTCATAATTTTTTTCCCCAATTTTTAAGGAGTGTGAAGGTTTCGTCTTGGCTTCGGCAACAATGGCAGAGGCACTTCAATTGCGTCCATCAGGTTGTCTTGCCAAAGGCTTTTTCTAACGGAAAATGTTGCATGGATCACTCCATGCTATTCTACACCCAAGGAGAGAAAGAGAAAAAACATGCAAAAGAAAATAGAGCAGAAAGAAAATAAAAAAAAGTAAAACTTTAGTTTTCTTCGTATGACATAAGGTATGTGCCTTTTTCTAACAATAGTGAAAATAATTAATTTACAGTATCCTGATAGTTTTTTATTATTGAAAACCTTATAAAACTATAATTTACATGTTGTATAATGATATAAGATGTGATATAAAGAGATAAAGACAAAGGATAAATGTTAATAGAATATACATAAAACAGCGATATTCATGTATCACCCTTCTTTTCTAAGTCATCCCATTTATCCTCCACAAATACCTACTTGCATTTTAATTTTATCAAGTTTTATTATTTTCTTAAAAAATCATTATTTTTATTTAGTTTTGTAGTAAAAAAAAAAGTTAAAATTTTGTAAATTTACCCTTTCTATACATCTTCGTTCATATCTCAAGTACAATATTAAAAATTAAAAAATTAAAAATTAAAATGAATATATTTAATTTTTATTTACATAAAATAAAATATTTATAATTATGGTTATACAAATTGCCATTTTTAATAACATAGCCAATGATAAATATATATATATATATATATATATATATATATTATATTAATTAAATCTGATAAAATATTTTATAAAATATTTAATTTAGCTTTTGACATTAAAATTGAAACAACAATCTATACAAACATATATAGAAGTTTATTTATTGTTATTTTTACGTTTTGGTAGGTTATGATGTGACTAGGGATCACTTTTAAAAAAACATAATAGTTTCTAGTAATTTTTAACTAGCAAAATATTTTAAATAATTATAACATTAAATATTAAAACTATTAAATGGGGGAGAGAAAAGAGAAACCTTCAAGTAACAAAATCCAAGCATGATAAAAAGATATTTGATATATTAATTATCATACACTTTTTTCACCTTAGACAAACATGTTTCTTTTTAGTTCTTCCTTCAAGAACAAGTACAATATATTAAAGAATATAACAACGAGGAAGAAGCTCAAGGGGATTTATATGTAGTTAAGTTGTTGACCAATTACTCATCTTTGGTTGAAGACAAATGTCAACCCAAAATAGAGTTTGGGGAAATCTCATTATCACATTAATAAGTTCAACCATTTAGTATGTCAAAGTTTGAATGTACATGAGAAGCAAGCATGGTTATTGATGACTTTATTGCCAAGGTTTTACAAACATTTGGTTTAAACATGACTTGTAAAGAGGACAACATTGAAATTGAATAAGGTAATTGTTGTTCTATGAAAAAAAAAATGATGACAACTAAGAATATTGATAATGAAGACCAAACAATTGTTGTGGAGGAGTCATTTAAGAGATATCTTGAACTAAGAAAAAGATCAAAATCACAATCACATATGCAAGAGTCATTTAAGGAGATATCTTGGACTAAGAGAAAGATCAAAATCACAATCACATATACAACAAGATAAAAGTAATGTGCATTGTTACTATTGTAGGAAGAAAAGTCATGTGCAAGCAAGGTGTCCAAAAATGACAAGACTTTAAAAAAGTAAAAGTTATGAAGATAGATAACTACAACTCTCAAGCTAACAAGGTAAAAAAAACTTAATACTTCTATTTAGTAATAACTGAGGATGTTGCTAAATCAAAATGGTGAGGATTTCGCTACTAAAAAGCACATTTGTAAAGATCAGAGGCAATGTTTAATTCCTTGAAAACTAGGGAGAGTTTGGTATTCAAGTTAAAAGAAAAATATGAGAAAATAAGGTGGAAGATAAATTTTACAATAAATTAAGAATATAAAACTTTAATAAATTTGAAAGCGAATATATTTTTCTTATAATAACTAAGATAAAAAAATTAAGGTGAAAAATAAATTTTACAATAAATTAAGAATATAAAATTTTAATAAATTTGAAAGTGAATATATGTTTCTTATAATAACTAATAAATTTGAAGTGAGGATATATCAGAGAGTGGAAGAACGAGTGACTCTCTTTTCACAATTTACAATGGAGTAAATTTTAATTTTTAAATATTATGAAATTAAAAAAATATCTTTAAATGTATAATTCGTCCATCAAATGGTATTTGTCATACATATATAACAAATTTGTTGATGTGATATGTAGTTGGGACTATTTTGATATAACAAAAACTAAATTGACAATTTAAAAAGTAAATAATTATATGTCTTATTTAAATCCTCAATTATGTTCCTAAGTGTATCGAATACTTGCTATTTATTCTTTGAATGTTACGAAATTTTAAAAAAAAAAAGTCCCTAAAAGTTTAAATTGTTTATCATGTTGGTCCTTTCTCAAATGGTCTCTGTTAACCAACCACTAAATCTTCAATTAGGTTTTTGAATGTATCAAGTGCTTGTAATTTAGTTCCTAAATGTTATGAAATTACAAAAATATTCATGAAAATGTAAATCATCTATTATGATGGTTTTTCCATCAACCATTGACCATTAGGATGACTTTTAGACATTTTGATTAATGGTTAAGTATAATGTGTGGACATTTAAGTTGATTGCTTATTGCATCGAATATGGCCATTGTTATGGGGGTTCATATTTTGGTTTTTTTTTTCATTTTACTTTGTTTCTAATACATTTTATTGTTGTGGGTATTTGTGTTTTGACTTTTTCTTTTATATTTTGTTTTGTTTCTAATACATTTAAATGTTGTGAGTAACTCTATTTTAGAATGAATGAACAAAACTTTGTATCAAGTAGAAAATGACACAAACATTACACATGTCCTGTCGCAATGGTAATGAGGTGCACTTTGAGCATCTTGTTATTATAACAAATTCGAGACTTAATTTGACAAAGGAACGAATGTAATAAACAATTTATACTTTTAGGAATTTTTTTAATTTTGTAACATTTATGGACTAAATTGCTAGCATTTCACACACATTTACGAACTAAATTGCAAACATTTGATGCATTCGAAGACCTAATTGAAAGTTTAAATAAGTCATATGAATGTTATTTTTTAAATTATCAATTTAATCTATGTTCATATGAAAATGATCCTTGATTACGTGACACTCCATGTTGGCACATAATATGTCACATCAGCAACTCCATTATATTTGATGGAAACCACTTGATAAAGAGGGACTAACTTGATGGATAGATTGCACATTCAAGGTTTTTTTTTTTTTTTTTAACATTCTGGGACTAAATTGTAGCACTTGACACATTCAAGAACTGGAGTTTACTCAATTGCAATGTTTTAGGAGTCTCGTGGATGCTTTTGGCTACAACAACATGGACAATCAATGTCAAGAGTAAAATCAATGCTACAATGGCAAAATCCTTGAAAATGTGGTCTAAGTTTATTTAAGATCTAACTTCCTATAAGATATATGACTTTTTCACAATATTTAAAAAATATTATCTATTAATTTTTATAACAATTTAATATTGTGTTTAATTATGATATAAAATATCATTAACAAAACATTTAAATATTACTAAAAATATAAAAACATATTACTAATAAAAATATTAATAATATTTTTATAATAAAATATTAATAATATTTTTATAATAAAATTTATTAAAAATTATATATTTAGTAGTGACTATTTGCCTCGTGAAATTAAAAAATCTATCATTTTGAAGTTATATCCTTGCCCTATGCATATTGCACCTAACTTTATTCGTTCACATTCCTCCCCTCTATTGCCACAAGCCATTGTAAGTCTAACCATAGGACTTCAAAATTAAAGCAAAATTACTATTATTATCCACTAGGCAAGCTTTGTTATGGGAAGTAGGGACTACAAATGGTAGGGTATCGATAGGATATTATATTTTTCGTCTCCACACCCACATTTTAAAAAAAATACTCAAACCTAAATGTATACTTTTTGAGTAGTAACTTTAATATTCACATACTTTCTTGTTGGGTACCTAAATAGTCATGTTACTCACATTTTTATTAATTATGAAAATTGAAAATAAAAAATATTAATTAAAAATATGACAGTAATTAAATTAAAATACTATTACAAATCTTTTATAAAACATAACAATCATAATTATAAAACATAAAAAAAAATTAAAATATTATTCAAAAATTCTTTACAAAATATAACATTTAGTTACAAAATATTACAAATGTTATAATAAACTTCTACAATAACAAATTTATAAATTTCTAAGTCCTGAGATGTTACTCTCCAAAATTTATTAAAAATAATATATTACACTAATTAGTTATAATCACAAAGTAAAAAAATAACACAAATTAAAAAAAAAACTAATTTCATATTCACCATTATAAATAAAATATGAATTAGTGATTGTAAAGACAAATGGAAAAAGGTCATCAAAGTAATAAAATATAATTATGGAAATGACTAAACCATATATATATATATATACTATTTTTTTATGAAAATAAAATTTTAAATAAACAAAAAAATATTTTTTATGGATTTGAAAATTATTTTGCACACATAATTGAAAATAAAATGATGTAGTAATGAAATTCAAAAACAGTTATAGGACTATTTTTTGATATGGATGGATCATGAAATTAGGAATTTATGTTTTCATGATATCCCTAGGATACAGGCAGAGTCAAGGTGAATTTTTCTCTAACGCCTATACTATTCTTTTATGAATTGAACTCAATTCTCATCTTTCAAAGCTTCTTATACTGATGTAGGTATTTTGATTGCATCAATGACAACAATAAAACTCTGATTTTGTATAGAGAGAGAATACTTGATGCATGATCGTTTCTCTTTCCTCAATGGGGTTATCAAGGATACTCTATATAGAGATAATCAACTAGTTATAAGTAATTGCATCTTAACAAGTTGGTGGAACTATAGGATAGTTGACTTTAGAGGATATTCATGATCAACCTTTTCCTTAGGCTTTTGATTCAACTAGCAATAGTGGCTTATATAGACCTTCAGCTTACTGAAATATGTTTTTCTAAATAACCAAATAGGAATCATCCTAAGATAAAAAAATATTAGGAGTGCTAGGCTAGGTCCCTTAGTAACATTAAGAAGTATAATAAGTAGTACACGAAAGTGAGGTAAGAAAGTTGCATACATTGAGGTTAAAAGGGAAAGACATAACGAAACCAAAACCTCTAATCCTAAAAATAACTAAAAACGATATTATTATTTTTTTATCATTTTCTTGTTTTTACTTTACTTCCTCTACTAAGTATTTTCTAATTTTGATTGTCTTATCTACACCAAAACTTTTTGGAAACTGACACACTAGTCTTTTGTGTACAATATTTGGACTCAAGTCCTTATTACTACCGCGATAGAGTACGCTTGTCCTTAAGTATTAACTAAATTGCATCACACATTGCAAAAAATGTAGTTATTGGAGATAAGAGAAAGATAACTCTCTCTCACAAACACACTCTTACAAGAAAATTGAGAAGAATGAGAGGAAATTTTCCTATCACACTTTGTTGCATATAATTGAATATATCTATTTATACATGTTTCTTACCAAATAGAATTTATTAACCTTTCACTCAAGAAAATTAACCACTAACAAAGTTAATTCACATACATAATTACTCTTTTAATTATTCATTTAATAGAATTAACCACTCGCATTAACAAACTTACCCCGTTTTGAATGATCCTAAAACAAGAACATCACTTAATTTGATCATGCAAAAACCTTACATATCCAATGGCTTCTAACATGATAAAAGTTGTGTTAGTCTATAAAAAAGAAGAACATTAAAAAAACTTAAGTTGGAGATAATAGAGAAAACTGATACACACACTTCGAAGAAAATTGAGATGAATTAGAGAAAATTCTATTCATCACAATTTGTTGTGTACAATTAAATATATGTATTTATACAAGTCTTATATTAGATAGAATTTGTTAATCCTTTACTGAACAAAATTAACCACTCACACTAACATATAGTTAAATCACTTATAGAATTACTTTATTAATCATTTATTTAATAGAGTTAACTAGTCGCACTAATAAAATTAATCCAATTTGAATGACCTTGCAACACAAACATCATTTAATTTGATCTTGTAGGAACTTTACATATCTAGTGTCTTTTAACAAGATACAAGTTCTGTTAGCCTGCAAAAAAGAAGAATAACACAAAACCTTTAGCTATTGGAGATAAGAGAGAAAATTCATATACACACATGCACACTCACAAGAGAATTAAGAAGAATAAGACAAATTTTGATTTATGATACTTTGTTACATACAATCGAACATATATATTTATACAAGTCTCATACCATATAGAATCTATTAACTTTTCATTCAATAGAATTGACTACTCGTACTAACAAATTTGATCCACTTACATAAATACTATATATTAACCAGTCACTTAATAAAGTTAATTGCTCGCACTAACACATTTAACCCACTTTGAATGATTATGCAATAGGAATATAACTTAATTTGATCTTACGAGAACTATCCAGGGTCTTCTAACAACATAAACGCTCTGGAAAAACAAAGCACATGACAAAAACTTGAGCTATGAAATCCAATAACAATAACCATTCAGAAAGCTATCAAATCAAAATAACATGTAGATACCTTAGTCATATCCTCTTAGAAGCAAGGAAAACATAACGAGATTTCTTAGTTGTTCATCTTTACCTTTGCTAATTTTTTTGTCCTTCACATTTGTACCTACTATCAGGTTTAATATGAACAAGTTCTTCCTAACTTTTCTATCAATATGGCTTATGCTCCCTTAAATGACACCAAAGTGTTGTCTTCTTTTATACCCATTGCTCATCTACTCATGTACTCAGTATGCACTTGTAGTACATAATTATTAAACAAATAACCAAACTAATTGCAAAATCTCAAATGCAATACACATCTAGTAACAAGAGGATTTGTACATATCATAACCAAAATGATAGCACCATTTTTATGCAATTCAAATGTCATATTCAAAATACAATAATCAACCTTAATCACTATATAATTAAAGCACTTATCTTCGATAGATGTTAAATTCAACCCATTTCAGATCGACACTCAATTTCTAGTCATAAGCATCATCAAATGAAAATTAAACCCTAGAAAATTATCAAAACAGAAAATAAATATGACAATCATATATTGGAGGGAAAAGATATGGAGAAAGAGAAAGGTGAAGTTAGGTTAAGATGTCATCCAGCTTCGAACATATTTCAAGATCGTCAAAGGATCAAGCAAAAGATGCTTTCATAGATGGTGGAGAATGATCTGAATCTAATAATGCAATCACACAAAAGATGAATAAAAAAACACAAACAAAAGGCGAATCAAAAAACACAAATGAAAGACGAATCCAAAAACGCAAACGAAGACAAATTCAAAAACACAAATGAAAGGGAAATTCAAAAATACAAACAAAAGGTAATTCAAAAAATGCAAACGATACTACCATGTAGATGACGATGCTCGTGGCCACCAAATTTTTTATTCTCATGATACTAGTGCAACAATTAAAGGATTTTTCTATAGTTGTGATCTTCATTACTCTATTAGGATTTTGAATGACCTCTCATATTTATAAATCACAATTTACAAATACATTCAATTTAATTTTTTATAGGAGGACTAAATTATAAATCTGATAAAAATCCAAAAAAATAAAACAAACAAGTTATTGATAATCTATATCGGCCATCAAATTTTTAATTAATAAATCTAATAATAAATACTAATGGTGCAACAATTTACCACGCACCATCCTATTTCACCATAAAATCTACCTAAAAGTTGTCTAATTAAAGCTTTGACAATAGTTAGAAGTTGTGAAGTGAGATCAACCACAACTTACCACGAAAAAGAAAGAGAAAACTTAATAACCACTCGAAATAGCAATAAATTAGCTACCGATAACGACTAAATTGTGCATAAAAAAGCTCAGCAACAACTAGAGATAAAGAACAAATTAGCTACCTTAAAAGTTATCTAATTAAAGCTTTGACAAAAGTTAGAAGTTGTGAAGTGAGATTAACCACCACTTACCGCGAAATATAAAAAGCTCAACAACCACTCGACATAACAGTAAATTAGCTATCGACCACGATTAAATTGTGCATAAGAAAAGCTAGCAGGCTAAACTTAACGAACCTTAATTATGGTTCACATTTTGATTGAGTGGTTCACAAAACTATAACTGTAGATATTTATGTTGTGGACGAGGGAAAAGGAGGGAAAGTAACAAGGAAGATAACAGTGATTAGTCAACAGCATGAAGCAAGATATTTATGTTGTCTGACAATGGACGAGAGAAAAGCAGGAAAAATAACAAAGACAGCACATTCAACGTACGCTTGTCGTGAGCTATTTTTGGCCTTTTCCAAAGGAGAGAAGGAAACATATATGACATTCCTTTGAAAAATTAATTTTAGCTGGTTCTAATATCACAATAAATAGAGTTTAGATAGAATATTTCAACACATTGCATATAGTTCTTTTATGAAAAACTTACAAACATATATTTAAAATTAAACTATTCTCAAGCATATACTTACATAGAATTTTTTCTTTTTTCTTTTTATAATTTTGACATTTTTAAAATGTTGTTAAAAATATTATTATATTCCATTCTTATAAATTAAAAAATTAAAAAAATAAAATGATGTCTCTAAATGAATAAAAAAAATGACAAAATTAAAAGGCGAACGTGAGACAATGATTTTTATTTCAATCACGAGGAGGAAAAATGAATTTAATTCTTAATTTATTAGAAAATTAAAAATGTTAATAAAAACTCGTAAAAACTGGCTCAAAGTCAGTATAAAATGGATAAATAAAAATATTTATCATGACTATGTTTGAATATTTTTTAAAAAATTAACCTAAAATACTTGTATTTCTTTTTTATTCAAGAAGTAAAGTTATTATTATTAATGAACATACAAGGTTTTTCTGATTATAAATAATATTTAAGGGAAAATTTTGTTTTACATGTAAATTTTTCGAAGTCAAATTGAATTAAATTTTAAGATATTATAAAGTTTATCATATATTCATTATATCATTTGATCACTTATTACATTATTAAAATTTAGATCAAAATATATGATATTATTTTTGGTAAATACTTAAATATTATGATATAATAATTTATTTGAATTTTGAATGTTAAAATTTTATAAAATAGTATTTTAGTTTTAATTTTAATTTTATATTGTAAAAAATATTGTTTTATATTTTATTTAATTATTAATATTATTTTATTAATGGAAATACAATTATGATTTGATAATAATTAAATCATGAATTAGTGTAATGTCTAAACTAATAACCTGAGTGATATTTTGGTTGAAAGTATTTGTGAATGCTTCAGTGGCTGGAGCGGAGCGTGTGTTGTGATGGAGAGGATAATGAGAAAAAATGTGATATTCCTGAGTTTGGATGCGTCAAATTGAGAGTGACTGACCGAGTATGTACGGTGAAGAGAGTGACGTGACTGTACCTTTAAGAGTGAGAGCATGTGATGTTGCCATTAACTAGTACCTGAACCCACATTTCGCTGTAAGTAATAAGTTGAAATTTAAAAAAAAAAAAAAAATTAGTTAAGACAAGAATATTTATTAATGTCTCTTAAGTTTATGTTCTATAAAAAAATTATATTATATTTTTTCTTCTATTTATTTATATTATTTAATTTGATCATTTTATTATTAAAAAATTTAATTTGATCTTTCTATTTTTAAAATTAATTTTATTTTACTTTTTTCTAAAAATAGTCAAAATTATATAAATAAAGAGAAATTTTTCGATCATTATTTAATAAATTTATTTTTATAATTTAAAAGTAATAAATATTATAAAATAAAAATTTTATTTTAAGATAGCAACAGTTTTTGACTGCTACAATAATAAATATATTTTTCAATTATAAAAAATAATTTAATAAAAATTATAATTTTAAAATAATCACAATTTTAGCTATAATTATAATAATTTTAATTTTAATATGTGTTGCTATTTTTCTTTTCTTTTACAATTAGACAAACGATCTAAATATGTGAGCAGAGCTTGGGTTTCCTATAAATGAGTTGAGTTGGGTCTTTAAACATTTCAAAGCTAAGCAGAGTGACTTACTAGAGAGCAAAGCATGTCTAATGTGTCATCACTTCCGGTTTTGGCTCATGATGCAGAACCCAACTCAAACTTCACTCGCCCCACTGCAAAATTTCATCCTTCCATTTGGGGGGATTATTTCCTTTCCTTTCTTCCTTCTTCCACGGTACATCCATATATCCCCATTTCTCTTTTCTTTTTTATTTTTATATCTATGTCTATTTACCTATTTATATTTAACATTTATCTTGGAATTGTTTTTATACTGTACTAAGTTTATGGATCTGACTACTAAATTTCATGATGAGTATAACTTTGGTAAGTATAACTCAATTTCACAGTAATTAACATTTACATTAGATTTTATATATGTGGAATCATGTGGCGCTAGCACATGAAAAACGTACTAGTACTTTAAACATATATATATATATATATATATATATATATATATATATATATATATATATATATATATATATATATAAAAGCTGGTAATTGCATGAAAGAATATAGTAATTTATGATGTCCAAGCTTTAAAAGGATGGAGTGCAGGTAATATATTCTTTAATGTAATATTTTTAATATACTAGAATTTATTAAAAACTATAAAATTATGAATGAAAATTATTAAACTTGGATCGAAACTCACATAATTTTATAATCCTTAATAAATTTTAATCAATAATAATGGAAAGAAAAGGTTAAAAAAAATGTATCCTTAGTGTTTCCCTAACAAGGATTGTAGAGCTCATAGCCAAACTGGCCAAGAACCACATTATGTCAATAATTTGAGGACCCCCTCTTTTACTCTATGGTATTAAAGTTTTTTGAGGTTCCAACATGACTATTCACTTTTGTCAAATTTTGTAAAATATTCATACGCTCGACTTGTCTAACTATTTGCAGGAAGATGATAGCCAAATCAAACAACTTCAACTGCTAAAAGAGGATGTGAAGAAGATGCTTGTCTCGCCTTTTGATAACAATTTCTCTTCTAAGTTAAAATTTATTGACTTAATCCAACGTTTGGGTGTTTCTTACCATTTTGAACATGAAATTGATGGAGTGTTCCGTCAAATTTATGATACTTCAACAAAGAATAATAATATCATAATTCATGATGATCTTCACCAATTGGCTTTACTTTTTCGATTACTTAGAGAACATGGATATCCCATTTCATCAGGTATGTTTTTAAGAGCATTACACTAAATTTATATTTCAACAGATAATAATATATGATGATCTTAAATTCCTCATTTAGGTTTACTCTTTCCACTATTTAGCTATTAGGGACATTGCATTATATTGTATCTTCGTATTTGACTAGCAGTGTAGTTGAGTCAACTTTAGTAGAAAAATAAGTTCAAAGCAATTTAAAATTGATTTAATTCAAATTTAAAAATTATTGTTCCACAACCTGAGTAGACGTACCTCAATCAAATTCAAGTTGGTTTGAAATAGAATATTAAGAAGAGTATTTATTAAATTTTATATTAAAAAATTAAAAGGAGAAAAAGTGAAAAGGAGAAAATTATCATAAATTGGAATGGTTGTGACTAGAACTTGAACTATTGAAAAACAAAAATGTTAAGAAGTTATAATATATACACATATTAATTAGGAGTGATATGAAGCATGTCAACGATTGACCATGACAGAACATTGGTGGGTTAAGATGATGGTGAGAAAATTTTCATTGGTTTTAGCTTGTTTTGGGACGCAAAATGAGAATCAAAGACTTTTTCTCAAATCAATGAATGAATCATGGAATACATATGCTTTGGTTGGGTCGGCTCAAGTTTATCAATTTTTGAAAATTTTCTATCAGTCTAAAGATATAATTTGACATAAATAGGATTTAGTCTCTTTTAAACTAATTAAAACTAATAATTTGATTTAAAACAATTTTGTGCCTCTAGGATTGCTCGATTGGGTTTAAAAGCACTTACAAATTGATGATTTTAATATGATCACCTCCGAAGCATAATCATTATATAATTAAATATATTGCTTAGAAATAACGTGTCAGCTGTTTATTAAACATATGTATTTTATAAATTCAAGGAAGAGAGTGGAAAGTTCAGTGAAAGACTTGCTAATGATGTACAAGGGATGATAAGCTTTTACGAAGCAGCCCAATTAAGATTTCATGGAGAAGAAATTCTAGAAGAAGCACATCATTTCACTCGCATTCATTTAACTAAGTCTTTAACCACTCAATGGAGTCCATCTCTTGTTGCACAAGTGAACCACACCTTATGGCAATCACTTCACAAGGGAGTCCCTATGGTGGAGGCAAGATATTATATATCTTTTTATCAAGAAGATCCTTCTCATAATGAAAAATTGTTAACTTTTGCAAAATTAGATTTTAATATGTTGCAGGCAATACATCAAAAAGAAGTTAGCAATGTGACCAAGTAATATATATTCTCAAATATATAATCTTTCATTAAATAAATAAGTTAAGACCTATTATTTTTACGAAACTAATTTATATTTGGTGATTAGGTGGTGGATTAAGGATTTAAATGTCTCGACAAAATTGTCTTTCGTACGAGATAGGATCGTAGAAGGTTGCTTTTGGATTTTAGGAGTCTATTTTGAGCCACAATATTCTCTTGCTAGAAGAATAATGATGAAATTAGTTGGCATATTAACCATCATTGATGATATTTATGATGCCTATGGATCCATTGATGAACTTGAACTTTTCACCAATGCAATTGAGAGGTTAGCTACATCAAAATGACATATAATAGTATATTTACTCTATTTCTTCAAATAAAGCAAACTCATGTTTCTATTGACTAGCAGGTGGGATATTTGTTTCTTGGACGATCTCCCAGAATACATGAAATTATGTTATACGACAATTTTAGATTGTTTTGAAGAAATTGAGCAAGAGATGAAAAAACAAGGAAAAACATACTTCATCAAGTATGCTAAAAAAGAAGTATGTTGAAAGTTTTTTTATTTGCGGGTAGTTACTTAGCATATTTTTTTATTGTTTTTTTTTTTCAATTGATACTAACAAATTACATAATTTTAAAGTATATTTTTAATACTATTTTACCTTTTTCTATTTTTGCATTAAAAATTATAGTGAATTTTTTCATTTCTAATTAATGGTTTTTGAATTGTAAAAAGACTTTAAAAAATGCATATTCTTCTATGCACAATTAATGGTGTCCATGAAACCATTTCTCTTTCTCTTATAAGAATCTCAATCCGACATGATATTCAAACCTATAAATGGTGCAACTAACAAAGTATTAGTTGTTCGATCTTCACCTAAAGACTTAGATTGACAATAGATCATGTGTGACTCAATCCAAGTTATTGGGTAAAAATCAAACCTGTCAATTGCATTAATTGTACGTACCATTTGGAACTACAATGAATACATATCCCATCATGAGGTTTTTTTTTTTGCTCGTTAGAAAAAAAAATCTATATTCTTGGTCTATTAAAAAATTATTTTTATGATTTAAACTTAAAGTCTTTAACCCAAATCTTAATTTTCATTGATTCTTATATGTATCATATGAGATACTATAGTGTGCTAAAGCTTATGGTAATCAATCAAAAGTAAAAGAGACATTTCTCAATATCATAAATTTGTATTTTAATTCTAGATGAAAAAAATGGTCCAAGCTCATATGATTGAGGCAAGATGGTTTCATTGCAATCATACACCAACAGTAGACGAGTACATGGAAGTTACAACTATATCAAGTTGTTATCCTGTGATGATAATCATTTCTTTTATTGGCATGGAAGACTTAACTGAGGAGATTCTGATGTGGACGACAAGTGACCCTATCATTGTTATAGCTACTTCAACTATTTCTAGGCTCATGGATGATATAGCTGGAAATGAGGTACATATTAGATTTTTTTTTTGTCAAAATCTTTACAATATTAGGTTTATTTTATATTGATTTTACTAAAAAAGAGAATGTTCCAAATATTTTTACGGGACTCCTTAAAATATACCTATTATAAAAAAATATTGAAAATAATAATAATAATAATGTTGCTCTTATCTAAATACTTGAGATATTAGGTTTCGTACTATCATTTGTGCAAAAGCAATTTATGTTTAAAACAAATTTAATTTATTTTATTTTAAAAGAGCCTGTAATTATTCCAAAAACTTCTAGAGTCAAGAGATTTTTTTAATACTATTAACAAATTTACTTTTAACTATTAAATATTGATCTGTTGTGATTCATTCGTCCATTTTATTTATGCAGTTTGAGCAAGAAAGAGGACATGTTGTCTCAAGTATTGAATGCTATATGAAGCAATATAATACCTCAAGACAAGATGCCATTGATCAACTATCTAAACTAATTGAGAATGCTTGGAAAGACATTAACAAGGCATGCCTTAATCCTACTCAAGTTCCAAAGATTTTTCTTATGCCTATTCTCAATCTTGCACGTGTGATGGATGTGCTTTACAAAGACAAGGATAACTACACAAATTCAGAAGGAATCACGAAAGATTATATTAAAACTTTACTAGTTAATAAGATATCTATCGATATAATCTAGAAGTTTCAATCCTTTATTATTGATCAATTTCTTAAATCTATGTAATCTTACATGATAATATCTCTGTAAGTTAATGATCTCATTTTCAAAAATTATCAAATAAGAAAGTAATAAATTAAACTAAAAAATAAACCTTGCTTCTTTCTCGTCGAATCCTTCCACCTAAGCAAAACATGTAGTGACTACCTTGTTTTTGATGAGTAAATTAGAAGAGTACCATGCCTTTTAAGTCGTACAAATATATTAAGAAAACCCTTATATAAATGTTGGGAATAATATTATTAAAATCGAACTTGTTCATCTGGAAATTGAATAGATGACTGGTCTTTGAACTAGTGGTGATGTTATTAAACTGACTGGAAACCGTTAAAAATTAGATTGAATCGGTAAGTTAACTTAGTAGACAATGAATAACCACCTATGTTGACACATGCTTTTTCGGTATACTCCATCACTTGTATGGAGAGAAAAGAAAGAGAAAATAAGAAAAGAAAAGAGTTTAAGAAAGAAAAAAAAAATAGAAAATGAATTGAAGATGTACCGGTACATTGACAGGTTGTACCAATAGTTTTATAGCCCCAGGATAAAAGTTTCCATGTCAGCTTACATTTGGTGGTGTTTTAATTTATTTTTAAATTGCAAATTAATTTTCTTAAAATGGTTAATCAGTGCCTACAAAAGTTTTATTTTAATTTAAAATTAATTAAAACCCTAATGTAATTTTGGGTGTTTTAATTATCCCTGCCTGTTGCCTATTCGCATTCCTCCTATTGCTATAAAAAATTCCTGTTGCATTTTTGCATCCTCGCACTGCCTCATCCCTTAGATTTTCGCTCACACTGTTAACTTCTCCATATATAAGTTCCTTTTGTGGTAGGGGTTGACGTGTTTATTGTAAATTTTATAAATAACTTATGATTCTTGTATAACCACCATGCATCAACAATACTAATATAGCTTGTACTGATATAATAATTTCATTTACAGCTATAACAATATCGTTATATTTATTTATGTATCACCCTAACAATAGAATTCAATTTACTAACATTTTATCCAACTTAATAGTTCTAATTGAAATATTAATCTATAACTATAAAATATAATGTTAATATATGTATATTAAATATACAAATTTTAAAATAAATTTATTATTAAATAAAATGTCGTTATTATTACTTATATATTACAATACTAGCATTTTAACATGCGAATTATACAAAATAAATATTTATTTGATTTAACTAAAATTTATAATATATTTTAATAACTTATATTAAAATTTAAATAATTAAAATTCGTAATAAATAAATACTTTTAATATATAGTTTAGATTTTAAATTTATATTGTAATACAATGTTATTTTTATTTATTGGTTATTTTTAAAAAATATTTAAAATTTAATTTAGAACTAAAAATATTACAGATAATATAGAGTGAAAGAGACAAGAGGAGAAATTTTTTAAAAAATACGCTTATTGAAAAAGAAAGCTATTATTTTTTAAAAAAAATTTCTTATTTTATTACTATTATTTATAAAAATTAGTTTATAAAACATCATTTTGTTAACAAAAAAGTTAGTTTATAAAATGAAAAATTTTTAAATTTATCTATACCAATGTTTAAAAGATACTTTTTTTCCCCAACTTTTCTTTGTATCATTGTATCCTTAATTATATTACAAATATAATAATTAATCTTCTTGTTTTTAAATTTCTTTTGGTAACTTTTTACTCACTTAACTTTTTATCATTATTAAGTTATCGAATTTAGAGTTTGATATCAATATTTTTTTAATAAAATTTTGTGATAAACTTGGAGGACCTTAATCACTTCAGCAATGAGATATTTCATCCTTTAACTATATAAGGCTCCCTTCATCTTGTATGGATATTAAGTACTTTTTGGTACGACAAGGTGAGTCAGTAAAATCTCAATAACAAAGTAAATTCGATAGTGCTCGTAACCATTTTCTTATGCTACATTAATCTACAACTCGCGGTTTTGAATACAATAAATTACAAGACACAGACTTCAAAGAGTAATCAAGCTAGCGTTTGATTCTTTCTAATTTTCCATCTTCAATTTTATTTATTTCCTTTATATTAAAAATATTTTAGTTTTTATTTATATTCTTTATGTTGCTAAATAAAATTAATAATTAATATTTTAACAAATCAGAAGATAAATAAATTGTGATATGAAAACATGCATGGACAGATAAATACTACGATCCAAAATATATTTAAAAAAAGAAAATGATTACATTTAACTAAGATGTATTCGAGGCAACAAAGATTATCCATTAATCTAACACAATCTCATTAGCATATATAATATATCTGCTAAGAGATTTACATAAATTATTCGAATTTTTTCAATTGTTCATACGTGAAATTTCAATTAAATTGTCACGAATTAGGTTGTACGGCTTCAAAGCCAAATCCAAGACGATCCGCAAATTTGTTCCATTGTTGTCCACCTATAAATTAATTATTTTTTCAATTATTTCTTATGGTGAGTTTCTACTGGTTATATATGTAAAAATGTTTTCCACTAACTATCTATATAAATTAAACTCTATTGTTTTTGGATACTTGCAATATTTTACTTTTCAAAATAAATAAAGATTTTTAATATTATAATAATTACTATAACTTATCTTTTCAATATATTAAATATGATATATTTTATTTTTAATATTATATATATATATATATATAAAATGAACGATTCTTTTGAGAATACTTGTTTTCGTGATAACATAAAAATACACAATAACAACAATTAAATCAAGATTAAAAATAATAAATCACAAAGATTAAAATTCAATTATAA
The DNA here is from genome assembly GCA_025330945.1 of Mucuna pruriens. Lineage (NCBI taxonomy): Eukaryota > Viridiplantae > Streptophyta > Magnoliopsida > Fabales > Fabaceae > Mucuna > Mucuna pruriens. The sequence goes on from JAENHJ010000027.1 coordinate 855,908, forward strand.
ATATATTTTATGAGACTATCAATGTCATTGCTACTACCACTGTCATCCATCATTGTTGTTGCTCCCATCACTGTCGCTGTCTCTACTATTGTTGTCATGACAGTGGTGGTGAAGGTAGGATTAGCAACACTGGTGAGACAATGATGATGAGGTGAGACAATGATGATGAGGTGGTGACAATGGTAAAAATGTCAATAACAACGACAACAATGATTACAATGACAGTAGTGTGACGACAAAGATGAAGACAATAATGAGGGAAACAATGATAATGATAGTAATGACGTCAACAATGATGGAGGTGGTGACAATGACAATGGTTATGGGAGTATTGATAATGGTAACAACAATAATCATAGAATGATGACAACAACAATAATGATAAGTGAGAGTGATAATGGTAATAGTGGTAGAAGGAGAGTTTATAATTACATTTTAATCTCAATTATATATTATTTTTAATTTTAATTCAATTATTGTTATTATTGATTCTTTTATTCTCAAATAAGTAAATATTCTCATATTTTCACGTAAACAAATATTCAAACATTATAGTTGATCCAATTGTTGTTTTATATTAATTTTTTTTAATTTAATTGTCAAGTTAACTTTTTAATCGGTCAAGTTAATTTTTTTATTAAATTGATCAAGTATACAAATTTTAAAATTTTGTAAACTTATTTGATTTTTCATAAAATAAATTTAATTAAATGTATAATATACGTTAAATAGAATATGCACACCACTATGCTGTCCAATAGTTATATATATATATTTTAATTGTTTAGATTAATAAGTAATCTTTCAGTTTCAGTATTAATTCAATGACTTAATATCTTGATCGAATCGATTATCTTGTCCGAATTTTAAAATACTACTTGTAGATAATACTTGACAAAGTTACTTTCATTAATAACTTTTTTTGTATATATTAAATTTCAAAGATTCATCCATTAAATATTTTGATATTATCTCAATATTAATTAGATAATCTTATAATCAACCTTTATTTATATTTTTAAAATATAAACTATACACAAATTAAATTTATTTAATGAACATATATAATGCCGAAAGTGAACTTAAATAACGCTATTTAGATAGGACATGGAACTTTTATTTTCTAGGAGAAAACATTATTTTAAAAAGAAATGAAACTTTTAGATAACGCTCCCTGATCTAGTGATTGGACAGATCTTAGATCGTGGACGTCTATTCTCACGTTTTCGAGGAATGAATAAGAGAGGCCTTCATCATCAATCCGTGCAAAACCCTATAAATAAGAACGTGAGACATCATCGATCCAACAAAGAACTATCAATCTTCTTCGTTTAAGCTCCCGGTCATCTTCCGATCCGCTGCACCAAACCCCAAACGCCACTGAGAAGGCCACCGCACCACCATGACTGAACCCTAAACTGTCACATGGTTTCATTCAGTTTTCCTGCCGAGACATGATTCCTTTGGCGAAATGCTACGGCAAAGAGTTGTGACATGGTTCCTCGCATTCCTTAATTTTCTCGTCTATTTCCAAAATAGAGCTATAGCTTTCACTCTGTTCATTCCTTCGTAGTATTTTATTCATATAAATAAAATAAAACATGTAATCAATGTTGGAAATCAGCGTCGGTTTGTACCAATTCAAGAATATCTCCGAAAAAAAAAAGTAGTCAAGAGAATCCGCCCCATGCAGAAACGTGTGATGTGGGCGTCGGCACCATACAATAAATTTTGAAAGAAGCAGGATAGGTACTTGGCATGGACAAATTATAGCAAAGAAAAATCATGTCCTGGGCGAAGCGCGTTGGTACATTTGACTAAGTCGGAACGAGGAACTATAGTCTTCGCTCATAACCAGTTTTATGTGCTTATGAATTATGATACGCACTTAGCTGAATTCATATCATCAATATCCAAAAAAGCTGCTATTCAATGGGAATTATTTCTTTGATGATTATTGTTGCTTACATGGTTGTTTCCTCTCTCAAAATTTCCGCAGCTATTCTCAGTGTGTCACAGTCTATCAGCGACGGCAAGACCTTAGTGTCCAACGGAGGAGCGTTTGAGCTTGGTTTCTTCAGCCCTGGCAGTTCCACGAAACGTTACCTGGGGATTTAGTATAAAAATATTCCTATTGATAGAGTTGTATGGGTCGCAAACGGGGCAAACCCGATCAATGATTCCTCAGCCATCTTAACATTCAGCAGTGCAGGCAACCCTGCTACAGATTAATGAAATTGAGTCACACTATATATTTCTTTTTCCTTCTCTAATTGAATATTTCAGATTTATCTATTTGAACCAGTTTCAATCTCTTCACATTTATAATAATATTGAATGATTTATTCCTTTCATCTGGTTCCAGAAAAATCAAAGGAAAAAGAAATCGTCAAAAGATAGCTACAAGATCTGGACGTGCCGGTGTTTGATCTTCTAACAATCACTACCGCCATTAACAATTTCATGTTGAATAATAAGATTGGACAAGGTGGTTTTGGACCTGTATATAAGGTAATTCAATATTTAAGCACTTAAAAGAAAAACAACAACTAATGTCCAGAGATTAATTATTGTTATAGAAAGCAATTATGCAGTGAACTTAAATTAATTCAATTATGCAGGGAAAATTAGCAGATGGGCAACAAATTGCTGTAAAGAGACTTTCACGCAGCTCTGGACAAGGAATAACGGAGTTCATAACAGAAGTAAAACTGTTTGCAAAGCTTCAACAACGAAATCTTGTAAAGCTTCTTGGCTGTTGCATTAGTGGACAAGAAAAATTACTAGTATATGAATACGTGATTAGTGGCAGCATAGACTCCTTCATTTATGGTGTAATATGAAGAATTAATGCTTAGATTAGGTGCACTTGCATTTTGCTTTTGTTTTTTTTATTTTTTATCTCCAGTCACATTTGTTGGCTTATTCATCTTGAATATCTTATATTGAATAACATATTTGCTTTGCAATAAAACAGATCAAATAAATGGTTAGTTTCTGGGTTGGCCTCGACGAATCCACATAATATTTGGTCTAGTTAGGGGGCTTTTGAATCATCAAGATTTCCAATTAAGGATTCTTCATATAGATTTCAAAGCAAGTAATGTTTTACTTGATAACAAGTTAAATCCAAATATATCAGATTTTGGAGGAGACTAAACTGAAGGAAACACAAACAGAGTAGCTGGAACTTAGTGAGTATCTGTCTAACTATACTGCTGCACATTTATTATTTTATTTATTTATTTATTTTGTCTCATGCAAATTTTTGTTTAACTTTTTCTTGTAGTGGATACATGGCTCCGGAGTATGTTGTTGATGGGCTATTTTTAATCAAATCTGACGTTTTTGGCTTTGGTATTTTATGGTTGGAGATTATATGTGGGAACAAAAATAGAGCTCTTTGTCATGGAAACAAGACTCTTAACCTTGTTGGTTATGTAAGCACTCAAATAACTTATTACTTATCTATGCCCAAGTTTAAACATAAATAATTAACTTGTTCTCTCCTTTTCTTTCAGGCATGGAGACTTTGGAAAGAGCAAAATGCTTTACAGTTGATTGACTCAAGCATAAAGGACTTGTGAGTTATCTCAGAAGTACTGCGATGCATCCATGTTAGTCTCTTGGCGTGCAACAATACCCGGAGTATAGGCTAACCATGACCTCTGTAAGTCAAATGTTAGGGAGTGACTTCATTAACTGAATTAACCATTACCTCATTAAATGGCCGGTGAAAATTATTGAGTCATCTGAATATATTACACTGAGGCACAATTTGCTTTTCAAGTACATTAACTACCAAAGGATTTTGGTTTTAAAATCTGTTTAGTTGTTCTGATATATTTGCTTAGTTGTAAAAATTTAATCACAAAGGTTTTAAAGTGTTATATTTTTCCTGGGCTAAAAACTAATGCATGTCGTAATTAGGCTTCACTCTCCCAGGGGACTGCATACTATGTGGGAGGACCTTAGCCACCAATTCTAGTGGGTTAGTGTCTCATTGGTGCACCAACACTTGGAGAATATAATTTGATTGGTTGAGCATAAACTTGGTTTTCTTTCAAAGAGGATTTCAGATGAAAGAAATTTAAGCTCAAAGGAAAACCAAATTGCTTAATTGATGAATTAACAAAAAAATTTTAAATTTAGGGATCACCAAAATGGGTCGCTAAACTTAAAAAATTGGTCGCTATTTTTAAATTTTGGTGGCTAAATATATTAGCAACCGATCTTGTCCATTGCAACAATCCTAGTCGCTAATCAATTAACAACGGAATCCAAAATGCCTATATGAATTCAATTCATTATTTTCGAATAATAATTAGAACCAAAGAAAAGAAGTCCTTAGGATGAAAACAAAAAATGCAATTGTAGGTTTCTTTTTTTGAACACAGAACATTTTTACTTCAATCTTTGGATTGAAAGAAAAAAAAAATGATATTAATCAACCGCAAACTAATTTGAATGTAGCAGATAATAGCAGAGTTTGGCGGCTAATTGGTGACTGCAAATCGATCGCTAATTTGGTTTTAAATTATTAATTAAAAACAGTGGTTGCTAATTTTGAATATTTTATAAATTCGGTCGCAAATGCGGTGACTAACATTTGAATTTTTTTAAACAATTCGGTCACTAAATTTTGTTTTTAGTTTTTAAAATCCGTCACTACATCAGTGCTAAACGCTGTTGCTTTTATTTTTTTTAAATTAGATTGGGTGATGGTGGGTTGGACGACGATCGAAGGAGGTAGGAGAAGGAAGCAACCTATCAGAGGGATGGGGGAGGAGGGAGAAGGGGAGGAGAGAGAGGGGGGGAGGGAGAGGGGAGGGAGGAGGGGGAGTGGAGATAGGGGAGGGAGAAGAGGTGGTGGTGGGGAGGAGGGGAGGGAGGAGAAGAGGTAGAAAGGGAAGGGAGGCGACGGCGGTAGCGGCTGCTATTTATTTAACAATGGGCTGTTCAGTTGCTATGATCAGAATAACTATCCTTTCCCATTCGATCGCAAAATCGGTCGCTAAATCATACTTTTCTAGTAGTGGCATGTTGCTTGATTTTAGTAAACCTCTTAAGCAATTTGGTGCTCGATCTTATTTATCCCTAGACATTGAATGTAGAACTATATAACATCCAAATGCAATCCAAATTACCATAGCCTGCACTCCACAACACATTAAAATCACCATATATAATGTGTCCAAGGTGATGACAAACATTCCATAATAAAATCCTTCCACCCAAGTGTCAATCAAAGTTATGCTATTTCCAAATGATAGACCCTGCTGATCATTCCTTTGCTAAAGTACCGTGGCAAAGCATTATAATTGTGCTTAATTTCTCAAAACCAAATGCAGAAACTCCACAAAAATTGACCAACAATAACCAAACATTTGATACCAATGGGGCAGCCACCAACACCCTTTGTCTTGAATAATTAGGTCTTTGGCAGTCCCCTTTGCTAACACCAAATCGTATTATGACCTATGTACGTGCAGCTCTGAGATCTTCAGAATGCTGAATTCCTATGCATTCTGCTGGAGATAGGCACCAAACTGAAATGAGGTAGCTGAACCCTTTTGACCTTCTGCAAAGCCAATTCCAAATTTGCATCTTCACTACCTCTACCATATCAGTCACTTTTGATGGGATCCTTTTTAAACAGTAATTTATTCCCAGCTTTCCATATCAACCAGGAAATCACATACCATAACATCCTCCACCTTTATTTACTTTTCTTGCAACACTGCACCAACCCCTCAAACCGTACAAAATGCTATATGCATTCATTGTGCAGGACTGCATATACTCTTACCCAATTTAGGCATGACATCAACACCTTTTAGAAGAACTTACATTGAAAAAACAAATGTGATACAGTTTCCTTTTTAATGTTGCAGCCTGGGCACATATTACCAACATGCTGAAGACACCTTCTAATGCTTAAATTATTTCTAGAAGGAATTCTATTTTGCACCAGCTTCCACACAAATGTAGCTACTTTTATAGAAACCCCTCTACGACGCACTTTATGACACAATTCATCCCCTTCAGCTGAATACAATTTAGAAGCACCTTATTAGCTTATTTGATTGAATAAGTACCCCTGAAATCCTTTGACTACATGTCTAACTCATTTGGTTTCAACACAGAATTTTGCACCACCCTTAAGAACTCTTGCAACAATTCTATTTCCCACTGTAAGAATACTCTCCTTAACTGCCACACCATCTCTAATGGCCTTCCTCCCTGATAGAATTGGTTAAATCTCCACAAAGAGTACTGAAAATATCTCGTTTATTGATGATGATCTCTAGGAAAATGATCCCAAACAGAGATAGAATAGAAAAAGAAGAGACAGAGAAAGAATGTGTTCAAGACCTCTAGGAGTTCGAGAGCCTAGTGTCTCCCAACCAATCACTATTGATAAACTGATGCCCATTTCCCTTCTATTCTCCTGTTTAGTAGTTTCATGAGTTCTAAGCTACACGACCCCACGTGGATCACCAATAACATTCCAAACATGCACTTAATCCCTTTCATATGAAATTGTCTTCGAAAAATTAACCAATTCTATCTTAGTTCCTAACATTAGAATTAGAACAACAGAGGTCATGGTAGGCCTATCCTCCAGGTATTGATTCACCCATAATAGACTAACATGAAATTAAAGGCTAAGGTTCTACAATGTAGTGATGGAGTCCACAGGGACAGTGAAGCCTTTACTACAAAATGTATCTTTTATGAACTTTAAATTGTAGAACAAGATATCGTTAACATTAATATCAATTGTTTGCCCAAGGAAAAAAATAATATCACTTTTAAAATCTTTGTGATTAAATTTGTGTAGTAATGAAAATACATCAGTACAATAGAACATGTTTTAAAACAATAATCCGTTGGTAATGAATGTACTTGCAATGCAATGCATTGTGCGTCAGTGCAATATGCTCAGCTGCCTCGATAATTTTCACAGGCCATTTGACGAGGTAATGGTTAATTTATCATTTGAAGCCATGGTTTAGATTTGTGCTTAAATTTCCTTCATCCCAAATTTTCCTTGGAAAGAAACCAGGCTCTTTTGGCTCAACCAGTTCCATCTCACTCCCTAACATTTGAATTACAGAGGTCATGGTTGGCCTATCCTCCGGGTATTGTTGCAAGCACAAGAGACTAACATGGATGCATGACAATACTTCCTGGATAGCACGAATCCTTTATGCTTGAGTCAATCAACTGTAAAGCATTTTGCTCTTTCCAAAGTGTCAATGCCTGAAACATAAAAAGAAGAAAAAAAGTTAATTATGTTTAAACTTTGGGATAGATAAAGAGTAAGTTATTTGAGAGCTTACATAACTAACAAGGTTAAGAGTCTGGTTTTCGTGACAGAGAGCTCTATTTTTGTTCCCGCATACAATCTCCAACAGTAAAATACCAAAGCTGAAAAGTCTGATTTTATTAAAAATAGTCCATCTACAGCATACTCCGGGGCCATGTACCCACTAAAAGAAATAGTTAGAGCAAACACTTCATATGACACAAAAATAAATAAAGATATAAATATGGTGCAGCATAATTAGACAGATACTCACTAAGTCCCAACTACTCTATTTGTGTTTCCTTTGGTTTGGTCTCCTCCAAAAAGCTTTACTTGCTTTGAGATCACTATGAATAATCCTTAATCGGGAAAGCGTGGAGGCCAATCTAGAAATTTACCTTTCATTTGATCTGTTTCTTTCTTTTTTTTTTTTTTGCAAAGCAAATTTTATTCAAAATTAGATGTTGAAGATTAATAAGCCACTAAACATGTCTGAAGTAAAACGACACAAGTGCACCTAATCTAAGCATTCTCCATATTTCTTACCAAAAATGGAGTCTAGGCTTCCATTAACCATGTATTAATATACTAGTATTTTTTCCTCTCCTCGAATGCAACAGCCAAGAAGCTTTAAAAGATTTCTTTGTTGAAGCTTTGCAATCAGTTTTACTTCTGTTATGAATTCAGTTATTCCTTGTCCAGAACTGCTTGAAAGTCTCTTGACAGCAATGTCTCGCCCGTTCACTAATTTTCCCTGCATAATTGCATTTATTTGAAAATATACTCCCTAAAACAATAATTCATCTGTGGACTCTAGTTGTTATTTTTCTGATAAGTGCATAAATATTGAATTACCTTATATACAGGTCCAAAACCCCCTTGTCCAATCTTATTATTCACTGAGAATTTGTTAGTGGCAGTAGTGATTGTTAGCAGATCAAACAATGGCAGATCTAGATCTTCCAGCTGTCTTTCCATGTTGTCTTTTGTCTTTGAATTTTCTGTACAACCGAAGAAAGGAATAAAACATTCAATAATATTATGAAACATGAGAAGGGATTGGAACAGGTTTAAAATATATATATATATAAAGCTGCCATGATTTAGTGATAATCATAATATATGGGTGAATAATTTACCAGCAATGTTCCTTTGGACTTTGTATATGACAAAAATGCAAAATAAAAGTATCGTCGCACCAATTGCAGCAAATTGTGGTAGCAAATATTGTTGTCACGCTTTGCTGTGTCCATGTTGAGGCAGAGGCTCTTCATGGTTGACTTTGATCAAACAAACATGAAATTAAATCCTCAGATTTAAAGAACGGTCTTGCGTTTTCCAAAATAACAAGAATGATGGAAGTACTAAGGAGAAAGATTAATAATGAAGTATTTTACCTAACTTTGCAGCAGGCATCCGGATATATAGATATTGCGCATGCCCGCCAGTTTTAAACTGTCTAATGTCAAATAGATCAGCAAACTAAATGACATAACCACTCCCTGCTCCTCATATGTCTAAATTAGTATAGGCCGTGCAAGAGCAATTATTCAAGCAATTGAGTCTGCATTCCTCTAAATCAATATTCTCATCCAACCAAGTATGGGTAGTATCTGATACTTTCAGGCCTACATATTTGACAAACCCATCCATGTTGCTGTCTTTGCTGCAGCTTATTTATTAGTTTATTGCGGGCGCATCCTTGACTCCAATTCATTACATTCCATTCTTGTGGTCACTTTCGACTGAATCCTTCTAAACATTGACAAAGTGATGAATCTGTAATCCTGCGATTCCCGTAGGCTCCACAGAAGCCATATGTATCACACTTGTTAGCCGGGTTAGATTCATGAAGTTCCCAATTTGTTATGTCCTTGTCCCATACAAAGGTTTGGAAATTGACTTCCATTATAATGACTACCACGAGGACAGAACTATTTTGAAAGGTTTATACCCTATTAATAATAGAGCATTTCATAACCATTACAATGTCTTTCAATTAATACACTAAATACATATCAAGAAAATAACTTTTCAAATATTTAGCGATTATATATGAATAATGCCCCTTAATACAGAGTAATTGACAACTCTTCATCTTACATCCTTCATTTTCTAATTATTATTTCTAACACCCCATCTTAATTAGAAAATTCTCTAATAAAATTTTGTACACCAAGTTTTGCTCTCAATCTTCTAAAATCTTCAAACTTGAGGGGCTTAGTAAAAATATCTACAACTTGATCTTGTGTCTTTACATGAACTAGCTCTACCTCTTTCTTGACAATGCATTTTCTAATGAAATGATACCTTATATTTATGTGCTTGCTTCATTCATGAAACATCGGATTCTTAGCAAGAACTTATGCAAATTTATTATCAATATAAATTTTTGTACTCTTCTCTTGGTTCATATTAAACTCCTTCAACAATCTTCTTTGCCAAATAGCTTAACATGTGCAAGAAGTTGCAGCCACATATTCAGCTTCACATGTAGAAATTGTAACAATGACTTGCTTTTTAGAGTTCCAAGTAAAAGCACAATCACCCATAAAAGACACAAAGCTAGTAATGCTTTTTCTATCATCAATGTCTCCCGCAAAATCACTATTACAAAATCCCATAAGTTTGAACTCATTAGAAGAAGAGTAAAATAAGCCAAAATCAAGTATACCTTTAAGGTAACAATGAATTCTCTTTACTGCTTTCATATGAGTAGAGGTAGGAGATTCCATAAAGCAATAAACTAACCCAACGACATACATAATATTTGGCCTTGTACTTGTTAAATACTTTAAGCTTCCTACAAGACCTTTGAATAAAGTAGGATTTTTTTTCTCTCCACTATCAAACTTTGACAATTTCAAGCTACCTTCCATGGGTGTGTTCACAGAATTGCAATCAAACATTTTAAATTTCTCCAACACCTTCTTTGCATAGCTCTCTTGAGAAACAAAAATATCATTATTCATTTGCTTCACTTCTAATCCCAAGTAGTAGGACATGAGCCCTATAATTGTCATCTCAAATTCACAAGACATAACCTTCTTGAATTCTTCAAACAAATTTGGGTTATTTCCAATAAAAATAAGATCATCCACATAAAGACAAACTAGGAGAATATCACCATTATCAATTTTTTTAAGACAAAGAGCATACTTATGTTGGCAATGAACAAACCCATTGTCTTGAAAGTATTTGTCGATGCGGCTATTCCATGCCCTTGGTGCTTGCTTTAGGCCATACAACGCCTTCTTCAATTTCAAGACCTTCTCCTCTTGTCCTTTGATAGCAAAACCCATTGGGTTTTTCAACATAGACATATTTCTCAAGATAGCCATTTAGGAAAGCTGATTTGATGTCAAAAAGTTGGAAGATTCTCCAACCCATTTGAGTTGCTATTGGAATAAGAAGACGAATTGTCTCCATACGAGCAACTGGTGCAAACACTTCATCATAATCAACTCCATGTTATTTCTTGTATCATTTAACAACAAACCTTGCTTTGTATCTTTCTACCTCTCCTTTGGCATTATTCTTAATCTTGAACACTCACTTGACTCCAATTGCTTCATGACCTTTAGGAAGATTTGATAACTCCCAAGGGTCATTCTTCTTGATGGCTTTGATTTCTTCCTCCATGGCTTGTCTCCATCTTTTTTCTTCCATAGCTTTATCAAAATTTAGAGGTTCATTATCAACAAAATGACAAAATAAATCATTTATAATTTCAATTTCATCATGTATTTCTTCAATGCTTCTCATTTTTCCTGTTCTTTCACTTGAACTCCATTCGAAAGACGAGGCTTCATGAATTGAAGGAATTGGTGATGGAGGTGGAGTAGAAAACACATTTGGTACTACAACTTCTTGATCACCTTCTTCAAAATATAGAAGGAAATCATAAGTGTCTTCTTCTTTCTCCAAATTCCACGCCTCTTCTTCATCAAATTATACATTTGTACTTACAATCATCTTCTCATTGTTTATACAACTTGTAGCCTTTTGAATTTGCATCATAACCAATGAACACATGTTCCACACTCCTATCATCAAGCTTGGATCTTCCCTGGTTGGGCACATGAGCATATGCAATGCTCCCAAAGACTTTAAGATGGTCAACATTTGGCTTCACCTGCTCCATTCTTTTTGAGGTGTTTGACCTTTGACATTCCTAGTAGGAGAGTAATTAGACAAATAAACTGCACATGCCAAAATTCCTTAAGCATAGATTTGGCTTTCAACATACATCTAGCCATGTTAAGAATAATTCTATTTTTTTTTTCTCTCTACTACCCCATTTTGTTGTGGGGTTCTATGAACTGTTAGACGGTGACGATTCCCATTCTTTTAACAAAATTCATTGAATTCCTTTTATATGAATTCACCACCTCTTGGATCTTAGAGCCTTAATTACATAACCACTCTCCTTTTTTACAAGAGCTTTAAAATTTTTAAAAATTACAAATGCCTTAGATTTATGCTTCAAGAAATACACCCAAGTCTTCCTACTAAAATCATCAATAAAAAGAAATAAATATCTATTTTTACCAACTGAAGGAGGATCAATTGGACCTCACACATCAATGTGCCCAAGTTGGAGAGGCTCATTGGCTCTTGAGCTTCGTTAGGAAAACTTCCACTTGCATGCTTGCCAAGGAGACATGCTTCACATAACTAATTGTGATGGTTAATGTGAGGCATCCCCTTCACCATCTTTTCATCACCTAAGGTCTTAAGTGCTCCAAAGTTCAAGTCCCCAAACCTCATATGTCAACACCAACTTCATCTTTTATGCTAGCCTTTAAGCATTTTGCTCATTGGTCTTAATGCTCAAAGTAAACATTCTATTTCTTGACATCAACAGCTTAGCAACCAAATTAGAAGCTTGATCTTTAAGCAACAAACAATTTTCTTTCATGAGGATCTTATACCCCTTCTCAACAAGTTGTCCCAAACTCAAAATATTACTTCTTAATTTAGGAACATAGTATACATCCTTGATGAATTTGTGAGAACCGTCTTTTAAGGAAATTAAAATAGTACCTTTTCCTTGAATTTGCACCTTGGAAGAATCATCGAAGGAAACATTTCCTTCACTTTCTCTTCAAGCTCCACAAATTTCTCCTTGTAACCACACATGTGATTACTTGCTCCATTATCAAGATACCATAGGCTCTTATCATCACCATCTTCAATCTATTAATGCATGACTTTTGACTAAATACAAATGTAAAGACACAATTGAAGAGAGCAGTAGAAGTAGTAGTTAATCAAAATTATCCAGGGAAAATTAATATCAATCACATTTTACAAGAAAAAAATTAGAAATTGATGCCAAACCCCAAAGCTGGGGTATTGCCTTCAAGTGTTCCTACAACTTCCTAATGTTCTGGAATGCCACATTTCATCAACTATTGAACCTTAACCACATAGTCCACTATGTAGTAAATAAAACTAATTTTCTTGCACAACTTTTTCCTATAAACAAACAGGCATTTGCAGTAACCCTACATCACTACTCCACACAAATGAACAAAGTCAACACATTTTGATATCCTATTTGTCACTTCTCTGCTCTCCACACAATCGCAAATTATAAAAAGTCAAAGCATGTAGAGAGTTTTCACAAAATACAAATGCACACAACTAAAACTTCCTCTTCTTCTTAAGGGAACAAGAAAGCAAAACGACGAATCTTGAATATGGAAAGAGTTATTCAAAACCAAAGACAGTTCCCTCGAGTTAAATTCATATCAGAGCAAAAAACAGTTGAAAGTAGAGAAACTGAAAAGTAAACAGGAGATAAGTACATATACAGATAAACGATAATGAGATGGCAAAACAAGAATAGAGAGAATAGAGAAAGGAAAAAGTCACTTCTATGAGCACCGGGAACTTCAAGGGCCTCAACATTGAAGGAATCGATGTGAGGACCAGTGCGAATAAGTCTCTACTTCGCGTTGTCCTCGTCATCCTCGGAATCGACCATGCTAGCACACCATCCCAATCTCAAATCGGCATCGAAGTTCACTATATTCAACGCCTCCTCCTCCTCATCCTGGATTACCCACCGCGATTCAGTGGACTCCATCAACATTCCTCCGTTGATCTCCTCTACCATGTCATTCGTGGGATGTGGAAAATCGTCGTTAAGGTTTCACATGGAAAATTGTTGAATTTCAAGAACTGCCTTCTACCTTTTGCCATGGACACTATAGGAATGGATGGTGCTTGCATTCACTCCACAAGGCGGTGAGGTGATAACGCGTGAGAGAATGAGAGACACGAATGCAAAATCGCATCTACACTTGAGATTTGCTGTGATTTTATTAATTGTGTAGGAAATCAGAGAAGGAATTTGGAAATTGATATTTGGATTGGTCACATATGCACTTTTAATAAAAATTACTGTTAAATAAAAATTATTGATAACATTTTTCTTAATATTATAATATAAATAAATATTATAATATAAACAATATTATATTTTCTTCAAAAATCTACCATTAGTTTTATAAAAATATTAAATGAAAAAATATATTTAACATTTTAAAAAATATATAAAAAATTTTCTAGTAAATAAGAAAATTAATAGTATATGATTTAGGTTGTTCGAAATATTTTGTGGTAGTTAAAAAAATTGTCAGAAACCATATCATTTTGTAGTGGTTTATAATAACTGCCACAAATAAACCCTCACTAAAAATCGATTTTCTTGTAGTGAATACTTGAGTCTCATCAATTAAAGATAAGATCTACAAAATACCTTATGTCTTTTATTATCAAATTGTAAATTTTGGGATTCAAAATTAATCTGATTTAATCTTAGTATTACATATAAAAAGAAAGTTCTTCAGAAAACAAAACAAAAATACCAAGAGAGAAGAATTAGAATTGGATCATTAGTGAGAGTTCTTTGTTGAGAAACAGTGTCTAGAACTTTAATTTGTGTTATCATCACCATTAAGAATGAATCACTTCTTTGAGTTTTTCTTTTGCATTCAAGAGTGGTTGTCCTGTAAAGGTTTGACTTAAGGGTTATAGGTAGAAGTGTCCTGGGTGGATTTGTCAAGGTAGGTTTCCTTAAGCATAAAATGTCTGTTACTAAATTCTCAAGTTGAAGAGAGAAGTGTTCTAAGTAGGGTTATCAAGGAATATTTCCTGAAGTGCAAAAAGCTAGTTGCTTTGTAATACTTTGACATAATGAAAATCTTAAGCTTAGATTGGGAATTGAATGTACGTGACAGTTTGTAGCTGAACAAGTATAAATATTGATGCCCTATCTTTGATCCCAAAACTTTTGATTTATATTTGAATTGTTTATGGTTTGGGTATCCTCGTCTTTCTTTCAATCTTATCCTTCACGATTAAGAATTAGGGTGTGAAAATGTTGAAGAAACTCAATTCACCCCGCCCCTCTTGGTTAATACACATTCATTACATAACATCAATTTGGTAGAAAATCTACTTACTTGAGTGTTAGAATTTCCTATGAAAGTACCCCATATTTTATAAAATCTTAAAAGGAAAACATTTAAACACCCCCTTGGTATAATTCAGAATGCATCTCTTCAGATAGATGTCACTAACTAAAGACTGAAAAGTAATACACAAACATGAGAAACTAATTATAACAAGTAAATTTCGTGGACCAGTAGCATAAGTAGTCCTCCCTTTAAGTCCCAAGTTTGACTCAAAATTAAGCCTATGTTTTATTTAGTGGTCAAATCGTGGTTAACAATCATGGTTAGTTGAGTTAAACCAAGTCTCACTCAAAATTAAGTCTATATTTTAGTTGGTGGTCAACAACTATGGTTAGTTGAGTCATGATTTAGCTTAGTCAAATGAAGTTCAACTCAAGGACATGTTTTATTTGGTTGTCAAACCATGGCCAATTGGTCATGATTAGTTCAATGAAATGAAGTTTAACTCAAAATTAAGGAAATGTTTTATTTGGTAGTCAATTGGGCATGGTTAGTTCAGTCAAACGAAGTTCATCATAGTCATTCATGCAAGGTGATACAAATTTATGTTCTACTTATTTTAAATTTTACAATATATCTAAAAAAATGGTTATTCATGTAAGGTGATACCAACTTATTAAACAATATCATCATACAATATTGCCATTTACGTAAAATGATACCAATTTATTAAACAATATAATCATAAAAGGTCCAACAAAGCTCTATATGACCATTCATGCAAAATGATATCAATTTATTAAACAATATTATCATACAATTACCAACTAAGTTTTGTATGGTCATTCATGCAAATATCAATTTATTAAACAATATCATCATACAAGACCCAACTAAGCTCTATATGGCCATTTAGACAAAGTGATACCAATTTATTAAATAACATCATCATACAAGGCTCAACTAAGCTTTATATTGTCATCCGTACAAAGTGATGCAAATTTATTAAACGATATCATCATACAAAACCCAACTAAGTCTTATATGGTCATTTATGCACAATGAAACTAATTTACTAAACAATATCATCATACAAGGCCCAAATAAGCTCTATATACCCATTCATGCAAAGTGACACCAATTTATTAAATAATATCATCATAAAAGGTCCAACTAAACTCTATATAGTCATTCATACAAAGTGATACTAATTTATGAAATAATATCATTATACACGGCCTAACTAAGCTCTATATGGCCATTCGTTAAAGGACATAACAATTTATTAAATAAAATCATCATATAATGTCCAACTATAGTCTATATGGCCATCTATGTAACTACACAATCCAATAATTACTATAAAAATTTTAGAGAAGAAAATCACTTACCACAATGATAATAACGCAACTAGTTTAACTTCCTTGATTTAGACCTATCAATACACCTATAAAAATAGGCAAAACCAAAAATTAAAATTATATATATATATGGTTGCAGAGTGGAGAAGATGGGGTGGTAGAGTATATGGTAACACATTTATATTTCCAAATATATTGTTAATTATCAAAAATAGAAAATGTGTGAGTGACGAAATAGAGGAGCAAAGATAATACCTAGAGAGTTAAATGAGATGGAGATGTGAGTGAAATGACGAATTAAGAAAATTGTAAAAAGAGAAAAATAACAAAGAAATTTAAAACCATGCATAGAAGAGGAAAACAACCATGGCGAGCTATCGCATTGGCAAATGCAATGCAATGGTGGCCATGTCAAAAACCTAGTAGGTCATGGTGATTATAGGGTTCAAACATAAAAGGATGGTGGCGGTGTGGTCAAGTAACTTATCATATGTGTTGGTGGTGGTGTGGTCAAGTGCTACATTGGTGATGAATTGCTCGAGTGCTAGAATGGTAGTGTTTTCTTAGAGAAACACATGGCTTTTGATATGAGAAATGCTAGAGAAGATGAATAGATTGTGTGTGTTGAGGTAAAAAGTGACTTTCTATATCGATCATAAATACAACAAATACAAAGATTCATTTTTTTATTGGTTACTTTCGAACTGATATAAAAATGACTTTTGACATAAGTTGTATTACTACCAATGTAAATAGTTTCAAGTGAATTGTGCACATTTTTTTTACATAATGTTAAAAGTTTTTTTTTCACTAGTAATAGAAAAAAGTGTTGTAGAAATAACTCTATGCAACCATCCTCTAGTTCTCAAAGATGATTTTAGTTTTTCTTGAGATTAGAACCACGTAGTTGAGAAGAGTCATCTATGTATGATTCTACTCGTATTGGTGTTTTAGCAATGAACTCGCGAATTTTGACAAAAATTTAAGTTTAGCGATCACTAAAATGGTCACTAAACATAAAAAATCGGTCGCTAATGTTAGATTTCGGTGGCTAAATGGCTTAGCAGTGGAATTAACAACCGACTTGTTTTCAGTAGTTAATTAGAAGTCGAAAATTCGGTCACTATTATATATTTTTTTTTAAAAAATCACATTTATCAGTGGCTAAGTTTTTATTTTTAATTATTTATATAAAAAATCGATCACTAATTCAGTCTCATTTTGAATTTTTATTTTAAACAATTCAGTTGCTATTTCGGTGGCTAATGTTGAATTTTATTTTTTAAAATCTGTCACTAAATCGGTTGCTAATTTTTTTTTTTAAACTAAATCTGGTAGCGGTTGGTTGGTGGTTAGGGGAGGGAGGAGGCCTATCGGAGGGAGTGAGGGAGAAGGGAAAAGGGAGGGTGGGAAAGGGGAGGGAGGAGAAGGAATGGAATGAGGAGAAGGAGGGAAGGGATCGAGGAGAAAAAGGAGTGAAGGGAGGGGAGGGATGAAATGGAGAAGAGGTGGTGGTGGAGGTGGAGGAGGAGAGAAACGGAAGGAGGAGAGAAGAGTGGAGAAATGAGAGGAGAAGCAGGAGGAATGGAGGGGAGACGACAAAGGTGGCGATGGCAGCGGTGGCGGTAGAGGGTGGAGAGGAGTGAGTGAGTGAAAGGTATAGGGAGGGAGGGGAGAAGTGTTTAAATAAAAGAGAGTGGGAAAAAAAGAGAGGGAAAAGATTTTTGAATTTTTGAAAATCGGTCGCTAATAATTCTTTTTGATTATTTTTTGAAATTTTAATTTCGGTCGCTATTTTGGTTGCTAATAAATTCTTTTTAAATATTTTTTGACCATTTATTTTCGGTCGCTAAATTTGTCACTAATTTGATTTTTTATTTTTAGTTCTAAATTTCGATCGCTAATGTGGTCACAAAAATCAACTTTTTGTCCTTTTCCTTTCTGTTTGTAATTCAGTCGCTAATAACTTTTTTTTCTTTAAATTTTAACGTTTTTATTTTTGGTCGCTAATTTGATTTTTTTATTGTTGTTTTTCTGAATTTTGATTCCTAATTTAGTTGCAAAATTTATTTTTTTTCTGTTCCATCATTAATGAATTTTTTTATTTTTTACATTATAATTTCAATCGTTAAATAGGTCGCTTTTTAGCAACGTCCTTTAGTGGATAGGAACCGACAAGTTTGAACATACAAGTATGACTATGGAATAAATATAAAGACATTGACTTTCTATCATACACTAAAAAAATAATGTAAATAATATCAATACTATCAAACAAGAAAAAAAAATGAAACCTTGGGATATTTTTATTTTCAATTATAAGAATAAGTACCTTATTTTCAATTTTTTTATTTTTAAAACTTTGTATAGAAAAAAGTGAAAATAGAAAATGATAAATTATTAAATTTAATTAAAATGCACTAAAATTTTTAACTATTATACTATCTACATTATTATATTATTTTTAACATTATATTTCAGTATTTTTTTGGTACAATATAATTTTTTTAGTACAAATAATTGAAGATATATAAATCACTACATTAATTAATATAAAATAAAATAAAAAATATAAAAAAATATCAAATAAATATATCTATTTATATTATTTTACATTTATCAAAATTCAGAAAAAAAGGAAGATATTTTTATCTAGGCACAAACCTAATACCTCATTATTATACACAACAAATCCAAAATTTACGATTTATAAAAGAATAATAAATCTTCATGTAATAGATTTAATTTGATTCCTTCTAATAATGATATGATATAATAAGTTTTTGTTTAAAAGAATTGGTGTTAATAAAATTTGATAAATATTTATAGAATAAAAAAATTTAATTTTTTATAATATTTTATTCAAATAAATAAAATAAAACATGGTAATCAATGTTGGAAACCAACGTGTCAATTTTTTTATTAATGATGTGTAAAGATGAATATATGGGTTTGTACTAATTCAAGAAAATCTCCTTAAAAAAAAACCAAGTAGGTAAGAGAATCCAGCCCATGCAATAACGTGGGATGTGGGCGTCGGCCACATACAATAAATTTTGAAAGAAGCAGGATATATAGGTACTTGGCGTGGACAAATTATAGCAAAGAAAAATCATGTCCTGGGCGAAGCGCGTTGGCACATTTGACTAAGTCGGAACGAGGAACCATAGTTTCCGCTCATAACCTGTTTTATGTGCTTATGAATTCTGATACGTGCTTAGCTGACTGAATTCATATCATCAATATCCACAAAAGCTGCTATTCAATGGGAATTTTTTCATTTGGTGATTGTTGTTGCTTACATGGTTGTGAAGGAGGTAGTGGTTGTGTCCTTTGGTTTGACCATCTATTTGACTTCAAACTCCTTTGGTAAACACTTTATTAATCTTTCTCCCTATTAATTCCATCATTCTTATTATTTTGGAAAACGCAAGACCATTCTTTTTATCTGACACTTAATATTATGTTCTTTTGTTAGTTCATTTCATCACAAACAGTGTAGAGCCTCTGCCCCAACATGAACACAACAAAAACGTGACGATAATAATTGCTCCCACAATTTCTGCATTTAGTGGGATACTTTTTTGTATTTTTGTCATATACAGAATCCGAAGGAACATTGCTGGTAAATTATTCATCTTGTCACCACAATCATGATACCTCTTTTCTATATATTTCTTTCGAAATTGAAAATGCTTCAAATTGTGACGAAGCACATGTAGTGTTTTCATAGCTGAACTAGGAATTTCAGGCCAGGTGACTTTTTAGAGTGTAACACTAATTTAATTCATTAAATTATAATGATTAATTAAATTTATTTTTAAAATTAATAAAATAATAAAATAGTCACCCAAGTGATAATTTATTTAGTTTCTAAAATTGGATTTATTAAAATTATAAATAATAATTAATTTAGTTATCAAATTATAATGATCGATAAAAAATTACTTCCTAAAATTAAAAATACTTAATTAGACCTTTTTTCCTTAACTTTCAAAATTGCATGAATTATACCCTAAATTTTTTTCGTGTATTTTGACTCTAAATTTATATATTTTTAAGTATTATGTTGTAACTAATATTATTCTTCACGTGATAAAGGAATATATTATTTATAAAAAATGATAAAAGTATTGAAAGTGTGATTTGAAGTCTTATCCCTTCCTTCTCCACTTTCGTCCTCAACTAAGTCTTTTAGTTTGTTTATATATATATATATATATATATATATATATATATATATATATATATATATATATATATATATATATATATATATATATATATATATATATATAATTTTATTTGTTTATTGAAATTTTAATATAATTTAATAAATAATATCATCTTAAGGATTCAAATTTCACCTCTAACACTTTCATCATTTTTAAAGGTTTAATTATATTATAGGAATAAAATAAGCCAAATTTTATAAGTAGAAGAGAAAATGTGTAATTGAGCTCTTTTTAAACATTTATTTCCTTGTCATGTCAACAAAACAAGTAAATTGTAAAATTATATAAATTTAAGATAAAACATGTTAAAATAATTTAAAGACAAAATTTGTAAAATTTTAAAAGTTTGAAGACAAAAAGTAGAGTTAAGTTTTTTAAAAACTAATTTGACTTATTACAATTTTAAGAATTAAATTAATTGATAATTTATAATTTCAGTGAATATTATGTTATTTTATTTATTTTAAAAATTAATTTAACTATCTATTATAATCTCAAGACTAACTTGAAAAAGTAACATTTCAAGATTATTTTATTATTTTATTAATTTTAAGAAAAAATATCTATTACAATCAATCATTCACACGGCTTTTTAACATAGGCCATGAATCTCATATGGGTTTAATGATAGGAGTTTCAACATGCTACAGATTAAAGAATTTGAGTTCACCAATATATTTTCAGTCTCCCCAAATTGAATATTACAGATTTATCTATTTATACCAGTTCCAATCCCTCCTCATCTTTCAAAATAGTACTATTCAATGATTTATTCCTTTCTTCTGGTTCTAGATAAGACAGACAGAAGAGAAAATCAAAAGGCAGCTAGAAGATCTGGATGTGCCCATGTTTGATCTGATAACAATCACCACTGCTACTAACAATTTCTCGTTGAATAATAAGATTGGACAAGGTGGTTATGGACCTGTATATAAGGTAATTCAATATTTAAGCACTTAGCTGAAAAAGAACAACTGGAATCCATAGAAAAATTTATTGTTATAGAAAGCATCTTCTCAAATGAATGCAACTATGCAGGGAAAATTAGCTGATGGACGAGAAATTGCTGTCAAGAGGCTTTCAAGAAGTTCTCGACAAGGAATAAGCGAGTTCATAACAAAAGTAGAACTGATTGCAAAGCTTCAACACCGAAATCTTGTGAAGCTTCTTGGGTGTTGCATTGGAGGACAGGAAAAAATACTAGTATATGAATTCATTGTTAATGGAAGCCTACACTCCTTCATTTTTGGTATGCAATATGAAGAATACACAGTTTAAGTGCATTATGTGTTGTTTAACTTCAGTCATATAGCGGCTTATCAATCTTGAATAACATATTTGCTTTGTGAAAAAACAGATCAAATTAAAGGTAAATTTCTGGATTGGCCCCAACGCTTCCAAATAATATTTGGAGTTGCTAGGGGCCTTTTGTATCTTCACCAAGATTCCTGGTTAAGGATTATTCATAGTGATCTCAAAGCAAGTAATGTTTTACTTGATGAGAAGTTAAATCCAAAAATATCAGATTTTGGAATGGCAAGAGCTTTTGGAGGAGACGAAACTGAAGGAAACACGAATAGAGTAGTTGGGACTTTGTGAGTATCTGTTTAATTATACTGCGCCACATTTATATCTTAATTTATTTTTGTGTGATATGAATTGTTTCCTCTAATTATTTCTTGTAGTGGATACATGGGCCAAGAGTATGCTGAACGTGGACTATTTTCAATCAAGTCAGATGTTTTCAGCTTTGGTATTTTGCTGTTGGAGATTGTTTGTGGGAACAAAAATGGAGCTCTCTATCACACAAGCCACTCTTAACCTTGTTGGTAAGCACTCAAATAACTTGTTAATCTATGCCAAAGTTTAAACATAATTAGCTTTTTTATGTTTCAGGCATGGACACTTTGGAAAGAGCAAAATGCTTTACAGTTGATTGACTCAAGCATAAAGGATTCATGCGTTATCTTAGAAGTACTGCGATGCATCCATGTTAGTCTTTTGTGCGTGCAACAATACCCGAAGGATAGGCCAATCATGACCTCTGTAATTCGAATGTTAGGGAGTGAGATGGAACTATTTGAGCCAAAAGAGCCTGGTTTCTTTCCAAAGAAGACTTCGGGTGAGGGAAGTTTAAGCACAAATATAAACCAAATGACTTCAAATGGTGAATTAACCATTACCTCATTAAATGGCCAGTGAAAACTAACGAGTTAGCTGAGCATAATGCACTGACGCACATTGCATTGCGAGTACATTCATTACCAACGGATTCTTGTTTTAAAACATGTTCTGTTGTGCTGATGTATTTTCAGTACTATAAAAATTTAATCACAAAGATTTTAAAAGTGATATTATTTTTTTCCTTGGGCAAACAATTGATATTAATGTTAATGATATCTTGTTCTACAATTTGAAGGTCGTAAAAGATACGTTTTGTAGTAAAGGCTTCACTGTCCCTGTGGACTCCACTACGTTGTAGAACCTTAGCCTTAAATTTCATGTTAGTCTATTATGGGTGAACTAATACCTGGTGTATAGGCCTTCCATGACCTCTGTTGTTCTAATTCTAATGTTAGGGACTAAGATAGAATTGGTTAAGCCTAAAGAACTTGGTTGTTTTTTCTAGGAGGATTTCACATGAAAGGGATTTAGTGCATGTTTGGAATGTTATTGGTGATCCACGTGGGGTCAGGGCCTGTAGCTTAGAACTCCTGAAACTACTAAACAGGAGGATAGAAGGGAAATGGGTAACTCTCATGTGGACGACCTGTGATTTTTAACTCTCACATTGAGGGGGTTTTTCTACATTAAAGATATTGGTGTCTCTTGCGTGATTCTTCTCATTGTTACTGTCATTCTTATTTGTGATTACTCCTTAGAGATTCTTGCAAGTTAGGGAAATTTATATCCGCTGCGTTGTAGTATCATTGCATGTGTCTTATTATTTTTTTCCCATCAATTTTCAGTACTCTTTTTGGTGGAGATTTAACCAATTCTATCAGGGAGGAAGATCGTTATAGATGGTGTGGCAGTTAAGGGTGGTGCAAAATTCTGTGTTGAAACCAAATGAGTTAGACATATGGAAGTGGTGGAAGGATTTCACGGGTATTTATTCAATCAAATAAGCTAATAAGATGCTTATAAATGTGTATTCAGCTGAAGGGGATGATTTGTGTCATAAAGTGTTGCGTAGAGGGGTTCTATGAAAGTAGTTACATTTGTGTGGCAGCTGGTGCAAAATAGAATTCCTTCTAGAGATAATTTAAGCATTAGAAGGCATCTTTGGTAATATGTGCCCAGGTTGTAACATTAAAAAGGAAACTATATCACTTTTTTTTTTACAATGTAAGTTCTTCTCAAAGGTGTGGGTTCGTGCCTAAATTGGCTAAGAGTATATGCAGTCCTGCAAAATGAAAGCACATAGCATTTTGTACAGTTTGAGGGGTTGGTGTGGTGTTGCAGGAAAAGTAAATAAAGGTGGAGGATGTTATGGTATGTGATTTCCTGGTTGATATGGAAAGTTTGGAATAAATTACCATTTAAAAAGAATCCTATAGGAAGTGACTGATATGGTAGAGGTAGTGAAGATACAAATTTGGAATTGGCTTTGCACAAGGTCAAAAAGGGTTCAGCTACCTTATTTCAGTTTGATGCCTATCACCAGCAGAATGCATAGGAATTCAACATTCTGAAGATCTGAAAGCTGCAGGTACATAGGTCATAATAAGATTTGGTGTTTGCAAAGGGAACCGAGAATCCAACTTCTGAGGGGACTGCCAAAGGCCTAATTATTCAAGACAAAGGGTGTTGGTGTCTGTGCCATTGGTATCAAATGTTTGTGTATTGTTGGTCAATTTTGTGGAGTTTCTGCATTTGGTTTTGAGAAATTAATCACAATTATAATGCTTTGCCACGGTACTTTAGCAAAGGAATTTGACCAACAGGGTCTGTCATTTGGCAATAGTATAACTTTGATTGACACATAGTTTATGCCAATTGTGTGCACGTGAAGAAGCCTTGGAGTATTTACACTTGGGTGGAAGGATTTTATTATATGTTTGTCGTCACCTCTGTCGCATTATATATGGTGACTTTTATGTGTTGTGGAGTGCAGGCTAGGGTAATTTGGATGATATATAGTTCTACATTCAATATGAAGGACAAATAAGATCAAGCACCAAATTGCTCCAGAGGTTTACAAAAATCAAGCAACATGTGTAGGTGATCATTAATTTTCACCGGCCATCTAATGAAATAGTGGTAAATCCATCAATTAAGCAATTTGGTTTTCCTTTGAGCTTAAATTTCCTTCATCTGAAATCCTCTTCGAAATAAAACCAAGTTTATGCTCAACCAATCCAATTCTATTCTATCTTACTCCTTAACTTCAGAAAAATAAGGTCATGGTAGGCCTATTCTCCAAGTATTGTTGCACCAATAAGAGACTAACCCACTAGAATTTGTGGCTAAGGTCCTCCCACATAGTGTGCAGTCTCCTGAGAGAGTGAAGCCTCTATTCGGACATGCATCAGTTTTTAGCCCAGGAAAAAAAATAACACTTTAAAACCTTTGCGATTAAATTTTTATATGTAACTAAGCAAATATATCAGAACAACTGAACAGGTTTTAAAACCAAAATCTTTTGGTAGTTAATGTACTTGCATACTCTGGAGCCATGTATCCACTACAAGAAATAATGAAAGTGAAAAATTTGCATGAGACAAAAATAAATTAAACTAATAAATGTGTTGCAGAATAGTTAGACAGACACTCATAAGTGCCAACTACTCTCTTTGTGTTTCCTTCAGTTTGGTCTCCTCAAAGTCTGATAATTTTGGATTTAACTTCTCATCGAGTAAAACATCACTTACTTTAAGATATCTATGAATAATCCTTAATCGAGAATCTTGATGAGGATACAAAAGTCCCCTAGCTATTCCAAATATTATGTGCAAGCGTCGAGGCCAATCCAGAAATTTACCTTTTATTTGATCTGTTTTATTGGCAAATATGTGATTCAACATAAGATATTCAAGATGAATAATCCAATAAATGTGACTGGAGATAAAACAAAATACAAAAGCAAAATGCAAGTGCACCTAATCTAAGCATTAATTCTTCATATTACATACCAAAAACGAAGGAGTCTAGGCTGCCATTAACCATGTATTCATATACTAGTAATTTTTCTTGTCCGCTAATGCAACAGCCAAGAAGCTTTACAAGATTTCGGTGTTGAAGCTTTGCAATCAGTTTTACTTCTGTTATGAACTCTGTTATTCCTTGTCAAGAACTCTGTGAAAGTCTCTTTACAGCAATTTGTTGCCCATCTGGTAATTTTCCCTGCATAATTGCATACATTTGAGTAGATACTTTCTATAACAATAATCATCCTGGACTCTAGTTGTTCTTTCATATAAGTGCTTAAATATTGAATTACCTTATATACAGGTCCAAAACCACCTTGTCCAATCTTATTATTCAACGTGAAATTGTTAGTGGCGGTAGTGATTGTTACAGATCAAACAACGGCACATCCAGATCTTCTAGCTGTCTTTCGATGTTCTCTTTTGTCATTGATTTATCTTGAACAGGAATAAAGGAAGAAAGCATTGAATAGTATTATGAAAGATGAGGAGGGATTGGAACTGATTTAAATAGATAAATCTGCAATATTCAATTACAGAAGAAAACAGAAAATATATTGTGTACACTTCATTAATCTGTAGCAATTAGAAACTCTGTCATTAAACCCATGACATTCATTGCCATTTTAAAAGGCGACCGGCCTCAAATTCCCTAAGCTATGACTACACTACAAGTGCTTCCTGATAATTTGGAAAGATATACATATTCTTATTTTTTTTTCCTTCATTGCTTTTCTTGAAGGTTAAAACACTGCTAAAGATTCTTCTCTTTTCTAATTTTTTTTTTCTCCAATTCATTTTCTCTTTTTCTTTTTTAAACTCTTTTCTTCTTTTATTTTCTCTTTCTTTTCTCTCCATAGAAGTGACGGAGTGACAACGTGGGCCAGACATGTACCGAAAAAGCAAGAGTGGTGTTCATTGTCTTAAGCATGTGCCGACATAGGTGGTTATTCATTGTCTAGTAACTTAACTTACCGAGTCGATCTAATTTTTAATGGTTTCCAGTCGGTTTAATAACATCACCACTAGTTCAAAGGTCAGTCATCTATCTAATTTCCAGTTGAACCTGTTCGATTTTAATAATATCATTCGCAACATTTATATAAGGCTTTTCTTAATATATTTGTACGACTTAAAAGGCATGGTACTCTTCTAATTTACTCACAAAAAAGGTAGTCACTACATGTTTTGGTTAGGTGAAAGGATTCGACAAGAAAGAAGGAAGGTTTATTTTTTACTTTAATTAATTACTTTCTTATTTGATAATTTTTGAAAATGAGATCATTAACTTACAGAGATATCATCATGTAAGATTACATAGATATAAGAACTTGATCAATAATAAAGGAATGAAACTTCTAGTTTATATCGATAGATATCTTATTAACAAGTAAAGTTTTAATATAGTCTTTCGTGATTCCTTCTGAATTTGTGTAGTTATCCTTGTCTTTGTAAAGCACATCCATAACACGTGCAAGGTTGAGAATAGGCATAAGAAAAATTTTTGGTACTTGAGTAGGATTAAGGCATGCCTTGTTAATGTCTTTCCAAGCATTCTCAACTAATTTAGATAGTTGATCAATGGCATCTTGCCTTGAGGTATTATGTTGCTTCATATAGCATTCAAGACTTGAGACAACATGTCCTCTTTCTTGCTCAAACTGCATAAATAACATGAACAAATGAATCATAACAAACCAATATTTAATAGTTAAAAGTAAATTTTTTTAATAGTATTAACAAAATCTCTTAACTCTGAAAGTTTTTGGAATATTGACAGACTCCTTTAAAATAAAATAAATTAAATACGTTTTAAACTTAAATTGTTTTTGCACAAATGATAGTATGAAACCTAATATCTCAAGGCTTTAGATAAGAGCAACATTATTATTATTATTATTATTATTTTTAATATTTTTTTATAATAAGTATATTTTAAGGAGTCCCGTAAAAAATTTTGGAACATTCTCTTTTTTAGTAAAATCAATATAAAATAAACCTAATATTGTAAAGATTTTGACAAAAAAAAATCTAATATGTACCTCATTTCCAGCTATATCATCCATGAACCTACAAATAGTTGAAGTAGCTATAATAATCATTGGGTCACTTGTCGCCCACATGAGAATCTCCTCAGTTATGTCTTCCATGCCAATAAAAGAAATGATTATCATCACAGGATAACAACTTGATATAGTTGTAACTTCCATGTACTCGTCTACTGTTGGTGTATAGTTGCAATGAAACCATCTTGCCTCAATCATATGAGCTTGGACCATTTTTTTCATCTAGAATTAAAATACAAATTTATAATATTGAGAAATGTCTCTTTTACTTTTGATTGATTACCATAAGCTTTAGCACACTACAGTATCTCATATGGTACATATAAGAATAAATGAAAAGTAAGATTTGGGTTAAAGACTTTAAGTTTAAATCATAAAAATAATTTTTTAATAGACAAAGAATATAGATTTTTTTTTCTAACGAGCAAAAAAAAGAAAACCTAATGATGGGATATGTATTCATTGTAGTTCCAAATGGTACGTACAATTAATGCAATTGACGTACGGTTTGATTTTTACCCAATAACTTGGATTGAGTCACACATGATCTATTGTCAATCTAAGTCTTTAGGTGAAGATCGAACAACTCATACTTTGTTAGTTGCACCATTTTAGTTGCAGCAAATCCAAATCCATTACAAGGTTTGAATATCATGTCGGATTGAGATTCTTATAAGAGAAAGAGAAATGGTTTCATGAACACCATTAATTGTGGATAGAGGAATATCCATTTTTTAAAGTTTTTTTACAATTCAAAAACCAATAATTAGAAATGAAAAACATTCACTATATTTTTTAATGCAAAAATAG
This sequence comes from Mucuna pruriens, assembly GCA_025330945.1. Taxonomy (NCBI): domain Eukaryota; kingdom Viridiplantae; phylum Streptophyta; class Magnoliopsida; order Fabales; family Fabaceae; genus Mucuna; species Mucuna pruriens. The sequence continues at coordinate 884,269 of JAENHJ010000027.1, forward strand.
AAAAAGGTGAAATAGTATTAAAAATATACTCTAATTATGTAATTTGTTAGTATCAATTGAAAAAAAAAACAATAAAAAAAATATGCTTGGTAACTACCGCAAATAAATAAAACTTTGAACATACTTCTTTTTTAGCATACTTGATGTAGTATGTTTTTCCTTGTTTTTTCATCTCTTGCTCAATTTCTTCAAAAACATCCAAAATTGTTGTATAACATAATTTCATGTATTCTGGGAGATCTTCCAAGAAACAAATATCCCACCTGCTAGTCAATAGAAACATGAGTTTGCTTTATTTGAAGAAATAGAGTAAATATATACTACTATATGGCGTTTTGATGTAGCTAACCTCTCAATTGCATTGGTGAAAAGTTCAAGTTCATCAATGGTTCCATAGGCATCATAAATGTCATCAATGATGGTCAATATACCAACTAATTTCATCATTATTCTTCTAGCAAGAGAATATTGTGGCTCAAAGTAGACTCCCAAAATCCAAAAGCAACCTTCTACGATCCTATCTCGTACGAAAGGCAATTTTGTTGAGACATTTAAATCCTTAATCCACCACCTAATCACCAAATATAAATTAATTTCTTAAAAATAATATATCTTAACTTATTTATTTAATGAAAGATCATATATTTGAGAATATATATTACTTGGTCACACTGCTAACTTCTTTTTGATGTAATGCCTGCAACATATTAAAATCTAGTTTTGCAAAAGTTAACAATTTTTCATTATGAGAAGGATCTTCTTGATAAAAAGATATATAATATCTTGCCTCCACCATAGGGACTCCCCTGTGAAGTGATTGCCATAAGGTGTGGTTCACTTGTGCAACAAGAGATGGACTCCATTGAGTGGTTAAAGACTTAGTTAAATGAATGCGAGTGAAATGATGTGCTTCTTCTAGAATTTCTTCACCATGAAATCTTAATTGGGCTGCTTCGTAAAAGCTTATCATCCCTTGTACATCATTAGCAAGTCTTTCACTGAACTTTCCAGTTTCTTCCTTGAATTTATAAAATACATCTGTTTAATAAACAGCTGACACGTTAATTCTAAGCAATATATTTAATTATATAATGATTATACTTCGGAGGTGATCATATTAAAATCATCAATTTGTAAGTGCTTTTAAACCCAATCGAGCAATCCTAGAGGCACAAAATTGTTTTAAATCAAATTATTAGTTTTAATTAGTTTAAAAGAGACTAAATCCTATTTATGTCAAATTATATCTTTAGACTGATAGCAAATTTTCAAAAATTGATAAACTTGAGCCGACCCAACCAAAGCATATGTATTCCATGATTCATTTATTGATTTGAGAAAAAGTCTTTGATTCTCATTTTGCGTCCCAAAACAAGCTAAAACCAATGAAAATTTTCTCACCATCATTCTTAACCCACCAATGTTCTGTCATGGTCAATCGTTGACATGCTTCACATCACTACTAATTAATATGTTTATATATTATAAATTCTTAACATTTTTGTTTTACAATAGTTAAAGTTCTAGTCACAACCATTCCAATTTATGATAATTTTCTCCTTTTCACTTTTTTTTCCTTTTAGTATTTTAATATAAAAATTAAATAAATACTCTTCTTAATATTCTATTTCAAACCAACTTGAATTTGATTGAGGTGCGTCTACTCAGGTTGTGGAACAATAATTTTTAAATTTGAATTAAATCAATTTTCAATTGCTTTGAACTTATTTTTCTACTAAAGTTGACTCAACTACACTGCTAGTCAAATACGAAGATACAATATAATGCAATGTCCCTAATAGCTAAATAGTGGAAAGAGTAAACCTAAATGAGGAATTTAAGATCGTCATATATTATTATCTGTTGAAATGTAAATTTAGTGTAATGCTCTTAAAAATATACCTGATGAAATGGGATATCCATGTTGTCTAAGTAATCGAAAAAGTAAAGCCAATTGGTGAAGATCATCATGAATTATGATATTATTATTCTTTGTCGAAGTATCATAAATTTGACGTAACACTCCATCAATTTCATGTTCAAAATGGTAAGAAACACCCAAACGTTGGATTAAGTCAATAAATTTTAACTTAGAAGACAAATTCTTATCAAAAGGCGAGACAAGCATCTTCTTCACATCCTCTTTTAGCAGTTGAAGTTGTTTAATTTGGCTATCATCTTCCTGCAAATAGTTAGACAAGTCGAGCGTATGAATATGTTACAAATTTTGACAAAAGTGAATAGTCATGTTGGAAACTCCAAAAACTTTAATACCATAGAGTAAAAGAGGGGGTCCTCAAATTATTGACATAATGTGGTTCTTGGCCAGTTTGGCTATGAGCTCTACAATCCTTGTTAGAGAAACACTGAGGATACATTTTTTTAACCTTTTCTTTCCATTATTATTGATTAAAATTTATTAAGGATTATAAAATTATGTGAGTTTCGATCCAAGTTTAATAATTTTCATTCATAATTTTATAGTTTTTAATAAATTCTAGTATATTAAAAATATTACATTAAAGAATATATTACCTGCACTCCATCCTTTTAAAGCTTGGACATCATAAATTACTATATTATTTTATGCAATGACCAGCTTTTATATATATATATATATATATGTTTGAAGTACTAGTACTTTTTTCATGTGCTCGCGCCACATGATTCCACGTAAAAATCTAATGTAAATGTCAATTACTGTGAAATTATGAGTTATACTAACCAACATTATATATGTAGAAATTTGATATGCACATATCATCATGAAATTTAGTAGTCAGATCCATAAACTTAGTACAGTATAAAAATAATTCCAAGATAAATGTTAAATATAAATAGGTAAATAGACATAGATATAAAAATAAAAAAGAAAAGAGAAATGGGGATATATGGATGTACCGTGGAAGAAGGAAGAAAGGAAAGGAAATAATCCCCCCAAATGGAAGGATGAAATTTTGCAGTGGGGCGAGTGAAGTTTGAGTTGGGTTTTGCATCATGAGCTAAAACCGGAAGTGATGACATATTAGACATGCTTTGTTTTCTAGTAAGTCACTCTGCTTAGCTTTGAAATGTTCAAGGACCCAACTCAACTTATTTATAGGAAACCCATGCCCTGGTGATATTTAGATCGTTTGTCTTATTGTATAAGAAAAGAAAAATAGCAACACATTTTTTTATTTTTTTAATGCATTATTTATCATTAATTTAATTTTATTAGAAATTATAATTTTTTTATTTTTCATTTATATTTTATCAATTTTTAATTATAATTTTTAATAAAATTAATTATAATTAAATACATATTAAAAAGAATGAGTTAAAAATATATTAATAATCCTTCTCATTATAAAAGCGCTCATCATTGTTATTTTTTGTATGAAATTTTTTATACGAAATCATACAAATATAAATTGTCTATAGTTCAGTAGTTAAACCTGAGTTAAAAAATTAATAAATTAAATATTTTGAAGGAAATCACGGCTATCACTTCGGCACACAATTCCCACGTGGTTAAATTCGCAAGATTCGTCATTTCCTTTGTAAAAGTTGGTCAAATATATCTCCTGCTGGGCCAGTCCTGTTTTATTTTTATTTTTATTGAGAGGTTCAAAACTTTTTTGGAGATGGATGAGGTTATTATAAAAGTTAACATATTTAAAGAGTAAAAATATATAAAATTCAAATGAAAACTGAGGAGAGAATGTGTGTCGATCGGAAAACTGTACAAAAATATTTCACAAGAAAGTTTCTTGTAAGATTCCTAAATTTTTTATAAAAAAATTTACATTATTTTAAGATTTATTTGAATAAATTTTTTATAAAATAAAAAATAAAAAATAAAAAATAAAAAATTCGTAAAACTAATAGAAGAAAATAAAAAATAAATAATTTTTATAAAATAGAAAATAAATAAATATAAAATAAAAATAAAAATTCATTAAGTTTATAGAAGAAAAATAGAAAATAAATAAATAAATTTTTTTTATAAAATAAAATTAATTTAAGCATAAGTTAATTTATAAGAAAAAATTATAATATTTTTTTAAAAATATCTATAAAAAATTTATTTCATGTTTAGTTTATATTTCTTTCTCCTATGAAATTTATTACTAGCTTGTCTTTGGATCTTTAAACTTATGTCCTCACAGTTTTGAACCTTTTTCAATAAAGACAATCTAAAAAAGAAATAATAAAACAGAACTGGCCCAGTAGGTGATGTATAAGACCGACTTTTACGATCTTACGAATTTAACCACGTGGAAATTGTGCCCCGAAGTGATAGCCGTGAATTTCTTTAAATTATTTAATTTTATAACTCGTGTTTAACTAATGAAGTATAGACAACTTAGATTTCTATGACTTAGTAGTTATTTTTAGGAAACCTTATTGGAATAGGTTGTGACATAGAACCTCTTTATTTATTTACGTTTCCTTGAATTTTGAACTCACTATTTTATTTTAAATTTATTTTCACACGTTTAGAGACAATGTGTGCCAACCGTAAAAAAAGTGTACAAAAATATTTCACAAGAAAGTTTCTGGTAAGATTCCTAAAATTGTCTTAAAAAAATCCGCATTACTTTAGGATTTATTTAAATAAAATTCTTCGTAAGTTTATAGAAAAAAAAATTATAAATTAACATTAATTTATATATAAATTTATTTGTAAAAACTTTTTTATAATAGATTTTTAAAATAAATTTTTAACTTACATATAAACTAATTTTATTTTATAAAATAATTAATTTTATTTTTACTTCGTATTTTCTTCTCCTATAAATATTTATAAATCTTCTTACAATCTCTCTCACATCCCTACAACACGTATTAGCGATTATCATGACCCTTTAGCATGAATATGTTAGAAATATTATTCTACTCTTAATTCCTCGTTTGCTTATTCCGTTATACTAGATCATCAAAGCTTTAAAGAATGTATAAATACCTGGATCCATGATAGTTGCTTGGAGATCGTAGCAGAACCTTTAGTGATTACGAGTCATTGGCTTATGATCTTCCTTAACCAAATCGTCTTAATTTTTTCAGGGATCTTCGTTACTCTATTCTGATGGGGAGAACAGAAAATGTTTTTTTATTTGATGTATTGGAGACAATTACCTTTCTTAATGCATTAGCCTACATATAGGGTTTTCATTGTCAACTAACGGGCCAACATGGGTATCCACTCATTAAGCCCATATTGAGTCTTTTTAGGAAGTCCATTTTGATTACTTAAATTGGATCACTTTAGGATTATAATCACCTTAAATAAATAGCTAATATAATTGTATATTAAAATAATGCCCAAAAGATTAAAAGAAATTATAAATTTCTAATAATCTCCCACTTAGGCTTCATATTCTCTTAAAACAATTATATTACAAAATTCCTTAGGTGCACCTGTATGCTATTTATCTTTAGACTTTCTCTTAATACAATATGATCCATCTTGTACATTAACAATGGAACCATTGCAACTTTCATCTCAAATAAGCGTGATTAAATCACGATGATCATTATATTAGTATACTCAATGACATAGATCAAATATGGATGTGTGACATGGAAATTATATACAATGTGATCTCAAACATGTCTATTTCCAATTGGTCTTTATTTTCAATCTTTAATGGAGATCAATCCAAATTCTTTGAATGTAACACAATTATTACATATAGGGAAATACAAGCGAGTTCAAAATGTAAACATTAACCATCAACTTTATTCTGCAGAAGATAAAGAACATGAAATGTTCAAAGTGAAACATAAAACATACAAACTCCCATTGAACTAAGGTATCTTAAGGAATAACACTTATATGAGTAGTGTGCTCATGAAAGACCTTAAGTATCTGCCCTTTAATCAATGAATTAGCTAGCATAAAACTTATTCCTATATATTTTATGAAAATGTTTATTTTGAACTCTTTCTTTAATAACCAAAAACTTGGTGTCAATAAACTTTGACTTTGTAGAACTCCTATTGTTGTTGGAGTAAAGGACTATCGAATTATAATCACAGTATATTTTCAATGGCCTTTCAATGCCATCAACCACTCATAAACTAGTGACAAAGTTTTGTAGTCATATCCCATGGTTGGATGCCTAGAAGCAAGCCACAAACTCTATAGTTATGGTCGAAGAGGTTATAAGAGTTTGTTTAACAAGCATACAAGAGATAGCTCCTCCAGCCAACATGTAGATGTATCTAGACGTGAAGCGTTTGCTATCTTGGCATCCAGCAAAATCAGAGTCAAAGTACTTGATGATCTCTAAACCTTCAAACTTTTGATAGGTGAGCATATATGCTTTTATTCTCTTTGAGTAACGCATCATGCGTTTAAATGTCTTCCAATGTTGCATTCTAGGATCACTCAAATACCTGCCCAAAACTCCCAAAACAAAAGCAATGTCAATATGAGTACAAACTTGAGCATATATTGACTCCCCATTGTTGAGGCATAGGGAATCTTTTGCATCTCGTTTCTTTCAAGGTCATTTTTGGGGCACTATTTGAGACTAAATTTGTCTCTCTTAGTTATCGGGGTATCTCTTGGTTTACTATCTTTCATGTCGAATCTATCTAAGACTTTGCTGACATAGTTCTCTTGTGACAACCTTAGGATACCTTGAGAACGATCTCTCAGTATCTAAATGCCCAATACAAAATAAGTTTCCCCAAGATCTTTCATCTCAAAATTCTTCATCAGAAATCTCTTGGTTTCATGCAATAAGTCTTTATCACTACTAGCAAGTAGTATGTCATTGACACATAATACCAGGAATATGTATTTACTCCTACTGAACTTGTGATGTACACAATCATCAACTAGATTTGCCTCAAAACCGTTGAGGTAATGACTAGATAGAGCTTGTGATACCATTGATGGGAAGCCTATTTGAGGCCATAGATGGATTTCTTTAGTTTGCGTACCATAGACTTAGATTCATTCAAAACAAAGTTTTCAAGTTGCACCATATAAATCGTTTCATCAATGTCACCATTTAGAAGCGTAGTCTTAATGTCCATCTGATGTAGCTCTAAATCAAAATGTGCTACTAGTGTCATTATGGTTCTAAAAGAATCCTTTGAGGATACTAGACAAAAGGTTTCTTTGTAGTCAATGTCTTCCCTTCTAAGTAAAGTCTTTAGCAACTAGACGAGTCTTATATCTCTTAATATTACCCCTAAGATCATTTTTGGTTTTAAATATTCATTTACAACCAATAGGTTTCACACCTTCAGGTAATTCGACAAGATCCAAAACGTCATTATTTTACATAGACTTCAACTCATCTTTCATGACATCAATTCAGTTTTGAGAATTAGAACTTTGCATAACGTAACAAAAGTTGATTAGATCATGTTCTATTAAACCAATGTCATCCTTATGTTCTTGGAAAAGACAATACAATCATCTAGAATTGCATGTCTCCTCTCTTTGATGGATATCCTTAATGACACTTTTTGAGGTTGTTGAGGTTTCTCTATAGGTGTTTGAGGAAAAACCTCATCATAGTCTTGTTTTGGAACAATGTCAGGAACAATAATTTGAACATTATCTCTTATTACTGGAGTTGTTTCTTGAACAGTAATAAGCACAAGGACTTGACCAATGTCATTAATAGATTCTTCCTCAAAGACAACATTCTTTATGTTCTCTTCCTTCCCAAACTCAACTTCCTCAATAACCGAAAATTAAACGAAAAAATAAAAAAAAATTAGCCACAGAATTAGCGACCGATTTTCAAAATTTCGAAAAAAAAAATTTCCCTCCCATTTTTCCCTCTCTTTTTCCTTCTCCCTCCCTTATTTAAACACTCCTCCTCTCCTTCTCCGCCACCGTCACCGCCACCGCCGCCGCCACCACCACCGCCGCCGCCGCCACCACCGTCGCTGCCACATGCTTCCTATCCCTTCCTTTCTCTACTCTTCTCTATTTTCCACCCACCTCTCTTCTTCCACAACCACCACCACTACCTTCTTTTCACTACTCCCTTTCCTCTCCTTTCTCCCACACTTATTCCTCCTCCCTCCCCCCTTCCCTAACCACCAACAATCAACCACCACCACCACCACCACCTTCCTTCCATTCTTTTCTCTCATCCCTTCCCTCCCTTTCATTTCCCTCTCTTTTTCCCCCCTTCCCTAACCACCAACAATCTACCACTACTATCTAACTATTTAAAAAAAAAGTAGCGACCAATTTAGCGACGGAATTATTTAAAATAAAAAATCAAATAGCCACCGAATTATTTAAAAAAAAAATAAAAATAGCGACCGAATTAGCAACCGAATTTTTAATATATAAATAATTAAAAATAAAAAAAGTCACCGGACTTTTTTTAATAATATAAAATAGCCACCGATTTAGCGACCGAATTGTTTATAGTTAGCCACCGATTTTATTTCGGTCGCAAAATGTTTAGCGACTCAGCTTTGCGCAACGGAATAAAATCGGTTGCTAATTCCGTCGCTAAACCATTTTGCAACATAAATATTACATTTGCGACGGAATTTCCAGCTTTAGCGACCGATTGTTTCGGTCGCTAAAAATGAATTTTTTTGTAGTGAAATATGGAAGAAGACTTCATTAGCTAAGATAATACAACTATCATAGGCCTATCTGAAATCGCCATCATTCACATACAAGTCCTTAAGGCTCTTAAAGCCCAAAATATTTGTTTCCAACATGCTTAGCAAAGCATGCCTTTTGAACAAGGCATCAACCACTATGTGTTTCCTTTCCTTGTTTGTGTTTTATATGACATGTGAGAATTGTTCAAGGAACTCCACCCATTTGGCATGTCTTTTATTTATTTTATGTTGGTCTTTTAAGTACTTAAGCAACTCGTGGTTGCTATAAAGGACGAATTCATTAGACAACATGTAGTGCTACCACACTTGCAAGGCTCGAACAAGAGTATAGAGCTCTTGTTATAAGTTGAATAATTAAGTTGGGCACCTTTCATTTTTTCACTAAAGAACACAATGAGGTACCCTTCCTGCAATTAAACAACCTCTACGCCCACATTAGACACATCACACTCCAACTCAAAAGACTTATGAAAGTTTATGAGTGTCAGCATGGGGGCATTGGATAGCCTTTCCTTCAAGGTTTATAAGGCTTTCTCCTGGGGTTCTTCCCACCTAAATCCCATATCTTTTTTTATGATTTCATTCAAGGGTGCAACAATGGTGTTGATGTCCCCGAAAATGCATCTATAGAAGCTTGCCAACCCATGGAAACTTCACACATTACTCATACTCATAGGTGTTGGCTAGCTTAGGATGATCTTCACTTTTTCTTTATCAACTTGCACCCCCTATGAGCCCACGAAAAATCCCAATAAAATAACTTCCTAAGTGTAGAAGGTGTACTTTTCCAAGTTAACATACAAGAATTCATCCTTCAGTAGTTATAGAACTTGCTGGACATTTCATACGTGATCATCTTAACATGCAGAATAAACCAGAATATTATCAAAATAAACAATCATGCAGTGTCTAATGAGACTCCTCAAAACATGGTTCATGAATGTCATGAACATTAAGGGCATTTGTTAGCCTAAATGGCATGACAAGCCATTCATATAAATCAAACTTAGTCTTGAAGGTTGTATTTCATTTATCACATTCCCTCATGTGGATTTAGTGATGTTTGCTACGCAAATCTATTTTTGAGAAAATACCCATGTAGTTTGTATAGGAGATTTCCAGAAGGGAATAGAGTGTCTATATCTAACAATTATAGCATTTATTGAATAATAATCCATACACATCCTCCAAGATGCATGCTTCCTTGGAACTAGGATTCACGAACACAACACATGGAATTTTTCTTTCCTAAACTCATTTTTTCTCCATGAGCTTCCCCATCTATTGTTGGATCTCTTTACTCTCCTCGAGATTAGCTCTATATACAACTCGGTTTGGCAAGGTAGCTTTATCCCCTTGATTGGTGGCAACCCATATGGGATATCCTTGGGGAAGGTATCTTAAAATCTCTCTAACATCTATTTAAAACTTGCAGACAAGTTAGGAAATAGTACAGACAAATGAAAGCACATATTAATTGGTATCTAATATAGTGGTGCCTTTTGAGCCAACAACAGATTCCTCACCATCCTCCTACTCGTCGTCAGTACTTCCTTTCCCTTCTCACTTTGTTTTTTATTAATTTTTTTCTTTGGACACTCAATGTCCTTTGGACGATGCTCATGATTCTTTAGACGTATAGTCCTTTTGGATGATACGTCCTCCTTTATTTTTCTCCCTCATTTGTTTCTCTTCTCCTTTCGTTCTTTTTTTTTCACTCCTCAACTTTATTTTTACTTGATCTTCATTCACCTCTTTTGGCGACAAAGGCTTGAGTGTAATCTTCTACCGTCTATGGATGAATAATGATCTGTTGGTAATATCATAATGGGTTACCTTGTAGTCATATAGCCATGGCCTTCCAAGGAGGATATTTGTTGCCTCCAAGGATACTACATCACATAACACCTCATCTTCATATTTATCTAAGGTAAAGGCCAAGGATACCTATTTTATAACCGTAAATTCTCCCTCATGGTTCAACCATTACAACTTGTATGGTCTAGGATGTGCCAAGGTAGGAAGTTTCGATTTTTCCACCAACCTTGAGCTCGCAACGCTGACATTGTTGCCTCTATCTATAATGATTGAACAAAATTGTCCTATAACATGGCAGCATAACTAGAAAATGTTTCCCTGTGTGACTTATCATCCTCTCCAACCTATGCACCCATTAAGCGTCTCATCATTAGCAAGTCTCCTTCATCATCAGGTGAGTATTCATTAGATGCATCTGAGTCACTTATGGATAATGATTCTATTCTTCAATTGTCACTGTCTATAATTTGATCCTTCTCCATGATCATACTCATTTTGTAAGTCCATTTGGAGGCTATGTGTTCCTTGCCTAGGCACTTGAAGCATTTTATATTGCTACTTTTGGAGACTAGGCAGCGTTCTCTCATCTCTTCAGCCTTGGAGGGTATGAAACTCCTTTTCTTTAGACTCTTGTCCTTTCTTAGCTTCTCCTTCTCCTTCTCTTTACTCCTCAAGTTGTTGGGGCTACTAGGATATGTCCTCCTTGAGGTTAGGCACCTCTTTTGTTAAGCCTCCACTCTAGTAGCCTAATGCACCAAATCGTCCATAGTTGTATAGTGGTACAACTCCATTATGTTTTGAATATCTTTGTTAAGCACGTGTAAGAAACGAGCCATTATTGCCTCATTGGACTCTAGCACATTAGCTCTTATTAGAGCTACCTCTATATCCCTATGATACTCCTCCATGCTTTTGTACCCGGGATACGTACGTTGCAACTTATTGTATAGGTCCCTTGCATAGGATGTTGGTACGAACCTTGATCTCAACTCACATTTGAGATCAGCCCACGTATTTGCGTGCCTCCTCCTCCCTTCTCTAATTTTCATATAGAACTGGTTTCACCAATGCATATCCAGTGATTCATATGTTTAGGTTTGAGATGTAATTGTTGATTCCATTATTGCTATTATCATCCATACTATACTTGTAGTTTATTGAAAGTTTCTCACAAAAAAATGTTAGTAATAAAAGGAAAAAAAAACTCACCACTCCTCACATGTTTACGCTCGTCACTCGTGTATGTAGTATTGGTAGTTTTTTCTATAATTTACACTTTTTCCTTTTTCCTCTCAATTCTCAGTTATGATTTAAAAGAGAACCTAAATTCTTCAAATCAAGTTCTTATGTGCAAGTATAAACCTTCTAATCAAGATAACTCTTAGGAAATAAAAACTCAGACAAAATTAAAGAAGCCGAATGAAGATAAGCAAAAAATTGTAATAGAAAAGAAAGCTACCCAAATAAGGAATTATAAGAAAGACAAACGAGAGTCACTTAATTGCTGAAAAATAAATATAACTTAAATTGAACCAAAGTTGATACAAGGAGCTTAAGATAAGCTATATATACAAGAAAAGGTGCACAAAGCATTCAAACTAGCATAACTGGGCCTTGGGTCACAAATCGTGCACTAGCTTTCGCGAACCTTCTAGCAAAGGCTTGCTTGAGGCTATGAATCCAAAGGCGAGAACTCAGTAACTAAGTCAAATGGCTTTCAGGCTTCATGCAGGATCTAGAGTTGTCTTAAGGAGTCTTCATCCAAAGATAGCTAACTCAAGAGGTGAATTCCCTGAAAGGGGGCTTCTATCCTCCAAAGGCTACCAGCATCCAAATGCATCATCCTTATGGGTTGTCTAAAGGACACCCTTGTCCAAAGGCTTCATGAAATCTCTAAGAGGCTTCATATGTAACATTGAGCCTATCGTCCTAATGGAACGTCCATAGACGTTAGGTGTGTCCAAAGGTACTAGAAGCGTCCATAAGGTATCTTGTGTTTAAAGAGTCTTACAATACCTTCTTACTTATTACAAGCAATGTATAGAACTATACACAAGTTCCTAAACTACACAAGGACCATATAAACGAAGTAGATCCTGCTTTGGGTGTCCCTTGCCTTCTAAGGAGGTCCACGTTCCACTGTATGCCAGCCCTGAGCTTCTTTAGTCTACTTCTAGTTACGGGTCCTTAAAGGCTCTTCCCCGTAATTCTTGCCATACTCTTTGGAGAACTTCTTGATTTCCCCAATTTGTACCAAAGATCCCAAAAATTAATATCCATTAGTCCCTAGAAGCCAAAAGGAAGATAAAAGAAATAGAGAAGAGAGGAAAGTGTCATTTAACTTTGAAGAAATTAGCGAATGATGAGATAAAAGGGTGTGTCATACACTTTCTATGTTTTCACTCATGTGTTTAAAGCTAGAAATGTAGTTAAAAAGTTTTATATGTAACATTTTGTAGCTATTTATTTCTTGATAGTTGAAAATCATAGAAAGTTGTATTTATAGAGACGGTTTTTCCAGCAATTTAACATATTGGTTTATATTGTTTAACTAATGGCTCATGAGTTGACTAATAATTAATTAATTTAATAGCATATAATGTTAATGTAAAATTTTGTACACTATTAATTAGTTAGAAATCATCATTGGTATGGTTATGTTTGTATTTGGAGGAGAAATTTTAAAATTTTAAAAAATCTAGGATTTTAAATTTCATGTTTTAAATGTTTTATTTGAACAAATCAATTTAAATTTCTTAAATTTTAAATTCTTAACTTGGAGATATAAGTTTAATTTAAACCATATGTAATATTTATTTCTTAAAAATTAAAATTTTAATATTAAATATTACTGACAATAAATATTATCCAATTTTAATATTTAATGATTTAAAAATAATTTTAAATATATAATAATGTCGATATTAATAACAAGAAGATAGAAAAGAAAGATGAAAAGAAAAGAAATAAGATAAAAATAAGAGAAGAAAATAATATGAGAAAGAGAAGAGAGAAATATAGGGAAAAGAAAACAAAGATAAAAAAGAGAAAAGAATAAAAAAGAAGAGAGCCAAGAAAACAAATAAGGAGAAGGAAATTAAGAAAAGAGAGGATATAGGGAAGATAAAGAGAGAAGAAGAAAATGAAAATGAAGAACTTCAAGATTTTATTTTTTTAGTTAAATAATTTTAAATAATTAAAATAATTTTTACAAATTATTATAATTTTAAAATTTTCTCAATTCTCTATTCAAACATCACACAACATGTTTCTCTAAATTAATTAAAAATAAATTATCTTAAAATTTCTCATCCAAATAAAAAGTTAAGATGAGTATTATAAAAATTAACAAATTTATTATACATGTCTATTTATATATATCTATTTATGATTAAATAACTGTATAATGGATATACTATTTATTCATAATTTAAATTAGATATAAAATTAATTTTAACTATCAAAAATATAATTTTAAAATTTATTGAACAATTTAAAGATAAAAATAAAATATTAAATAGATAATAGTTTGAAATAATTAAATATTTTTTTATTAATTATAAAATTAGTGTATGAAATATATCACTAAAGAAAGAGACAGAAAAATGAATTATTGAAGTTAACCATTTCCACTTTTGGATTTGGATCCCGGCAGTTGATAAATAAACTGTATGGGATGAAGTTCTATGTCTAACGTGATTAATTTTTAGAAAGAATTTTCATGTTTTAATTTAATACAAAAATAAATATTTTAAAAGGTTAAAATTTGCGCAGTTGAAAATATAACAGCAGAAAATCTTGACCCTTGACCTGTAAAACTGTTATTGACAGTTTAGATCTACATACGTATAGCATGACATTTTGATGTATAGTTTAGTTGTTCTAGGTGGCTAATTTCTTCTTATCTTATGCACAATTTATTCGTTGTCGGTAGCTAATTTATTGTTATGTGGAGTGGTTGTTGAGCTTTCTTTTTATTTTTCGCGGTAAGTGGTGGTGGATCTCATTATTAATTTTAATTATTATTTAAATTAATAATAACATCTTAATTAATTAACTATTAATTAATTAGAATATTATTATTTTTAATTAAATTTAATTTATATTTATTTATATTTTTTATTATTATAAATTAATTAGAAAATAATTATAAATTTTAAAAATTACTATAAATAAATTAAAATTATTTTCTTAATTAATTTACTATTTATTTCATGTTATTATTAATATTATAATAATTTTATAGTTAATTATTTTATTAGAAATTAATTATAAAATAACTATTAATTTTAAAATTAATCATAAAATTATTTAATAATAAATTTTAATTTTTTTTAGTAGTGACAGACAAATTTTAAGGTGGTAGACAAATTTTTTTCTTTATCTCTAATAGTTGCTGAGCTTTTTTATGCACAATTTAGTCGTTGTCGGTGGCTAATTTATTGCTATGTCGAGTGGTTGTTGAGCTTTCTTTTTCTTTTTCGCAGTAAGTTGTGGTTGATCTCACTTCACAACTTCTAACTTTTGTCAAAGCTTTAATTAGACAACTTTTAGGTAGATTTTATGGTGAAACAGGATGGTGCTTGGTAAATTGTTGCACCATTAGTATTTATTATTAGATATATTAATTAAAAATTTGATGGCCGATATCGATTACTAATAACTTGTTTGTTTTATTTTTTTTTTTTGGATTTTTATCAAATTTATAATTTAGTTCTTATATAAAAAAAATAAATTAGATGTATTTATAAATTGTGATTTATAAATCTGGGAGGTTGGTCATTCGAAATCCTAATAGAGTAATGATCATCACGACTACATAAAAAACTTTTGATTGTTGGATTAGTACCATGAGAACGAAAAATCTGGTGGCAACGAGCATCGTCATCTACCTGGTAGTATCGTTTGTATTTTTGGGTTTATTTTTTGTTTGTATTTTTTGATTTCCCGTGTTTTTGGATTTGTCTTTTGCTTGTATTTTTAGAATTGTCTTTCGTTTGTGTTTTTTTATTCGCCTTTCATTTGTGTTTTTTATTCCGCCTTTTGTGTGATTGCATTATTAGATTCGGATCATTTTCCTCCATATATAAAAGCATCTTTTGTTTGATCCTTTGATGATCTTGGAATATGTTCGAAGCTTGATGACATCTCAACTTAATTTCACCTTTCTCTTTTTTTATATCTTTTTCCTTTAATATATAATTGTCATATTTATTTTCTGTTTTGATAATTTTCTAGGGTTTAATTTTCGCTTGATGATGCTTATGACTAGAAATTGAGTGTCGATCTGAAATGGGTTGAGCTTAACATCTACTGAAGATAAGTGCTTTAATTATATAGTGATTAAGGTTGATTATTGTATTTTGAATATGACATTTGAATTGCATAAAAATGGTGCTATCATTTTGGTTATGATATGTACCGACCCTCTTATTACTAGATGTATATTGCATTTGGGATTTTGCAATCAGTTTGGTTATTTGTTTAATAACTATGTACTACAAGTGCATGTTGAGGTTACATGAGTAGATGAGCAATAAGTATAATGAAAGACAACACTTTGGTGTCATTTAAGGGAGAATCAGTCATATTGATAGAAAAGTTAGGAAGAACTTGTTCATATTGAACCTGATAGTAGGTACAAATGTGAAGGACAAAAAAATTAGCAAATGTAAAAATGAACGACTAAGAAATCTTGTTATGTTTTTCTTGCTTCTAAGAGGATATGACTAAGGTATATACATGTTATTTTGATTAGATAGCTTTTTGAATAGTTATTGTTATTGGATTTCATAGCTCAAGTTTTTATTATATGCTTTGTTTTTTCAGAACTTTTATCTTGTTAGAAAACACTAGATAGTTCTCGTAAGATCAAATTAAGTTATGTTCCTATTGCATAATCATTCAAAGTGGGTTAAATGTGCTAGTGTCAGCGGTTAACTTTATTAAGTGAATGGTTAATATAGTATTTATGTAAGTGGATTAATTTTGTTAGTGCGAGTGGTCAATTCTATTGAACGAAAAGTTAATAGATTTTATATGATATGAGACTTGTATGAATACATATGTTCAATTGTATGTAACAAAGTATTATAAATAAAATTTTGTCTCATTCTTCTTAATTCTCTCTTATCTCCAATAGCTCAAGATTTTATGTTATTCTTCTTTTTTTTGCAGACCAACAGAATCATTCAAAAAGATGTTTGTATTGCAAGATCATTCAAAATGGATTAATTTTATTAGTGCGACTAGTTAACTCTATTAAATAAATGATTAATAAAGTACTTCTATAAGTGGTTAATTCTGTTCAGTAAAGGATTTAATAGACTCTATCTAATGAGACTTGTATAAATACATATATTTAATTGTACACAGCAAATTGTGATGAATAAAATTTTCTCTAATTTATCTCAATTTTCTTCTGTATGTATCAGTTTTCTCTATTGTCTCCAACTCAAGTTTTTGTCATGTTCTTTTCTTGTAGACTAACAATTTTTATCATGTTAGAAGTAAGGTTTTTGCATGATCATTTCATGAAAATTTAAAACGAATAAAATAGTTATAGAACTTGGAAGTGTTATGAATAAAATGATTCATGAAAGTTTAAAACGAATAGCAATTGTAGTAAATAATCATATTCAAAAAATAAAAAAATAAAAAAGAATGGTTGTATGCCAGCAGACTGTATAAATTAAATTTAGTAACCTGTAGCCCTATGTCAGTAACCACCTTCAGTGAACCAATGGACTTGTAACGCCTTCTAAATTCTTGTTCAGATGCTCTGTGAGCATCTATATCACTATCTATCTCAACAACAATCTTTAAATTTTTGTATCCATTATCATCAGGAATCCATTTGATTTCTGGTGCAATATCAACAATGACATCATATCTAGAGAAGTGAAATCAGTGAGAATAATTAATACAAGATGCAGCAAAGGAAGAGAAGAATAATTAATGGAAGATTTATTTCAAAAATCTTAACCTATAGATTACCTAAGAGACCCAAGAGAAGAATGTTTCCTCCATCTCAGAAAACTTGGTCACTATACGTACTGAGTCCTGCAAAGCCCTTCCAGTAACCTATAAACAAAATTAATTATGAAATGCTTAAGTATAAGAATGCTTTCTGGAACTTTCTTTCCAGGGCAAAATCCAGGGATCTGTTTGACTTAAAATAACACTGAATTAGCTCAAAAAGATAACGTGCAACCCTTAGATGCTGAAACCCCGGATCCATGACAATCTCAAGCAAACTACTTATGATATAAGGTGATGCAGTAAAGTCATATATGATAGGCCTTAGAATTGTGAAGTTTAGTAACCCCAAATTTTGAATGAAAAACAATATAGTGACTAGAGATGTTATAGTTTCAAATTTAGAAACTAAATCATAAATTGGAAATCCTGCTGACAAACAAAATAAAGAGCATTATATTCATAGACAGCAATAATTTGCTGCATATATTTTCTTTGAGCCAGAATATGAAAAAAAGAGAAAACCAAACACAAACATCCATTTGCAAGCTCTAACCACAAAAGCAAATCAATATTAACTTCAATAAGGAATACATGTGGAATCCCCTATCTATCTCAAAATTAAGTGCTAACAATAGTGTTGGCTCTTCACCTTCTTCTTTGTCACCAACAAGATTGGTCTTTTCTTCAATATTGGTTCTACACTCCCAAGAAAAATGACCATACTTTATTTGTCTTGGTGAAGAGCCTATGGTATCTTGATCGTGAAACTCTACAGCAAATAAAGAATCTGAATAAAACAGCTTATAAAGTAAAAGAAAATGATAGATTCTTGAAGAAAACGAAGACAACAAAACATGAACTAGTTAAAGGACCACCTGGAAGAAAGGATGTTGAAGGGCCTCTAAAGCTGTTGGCCTGTTGGCCTCTTGCAGGGATCCCAAGAGCAAAGTGATTGCATTAATAGTAAGGAAACAGAAGAAAAATGCATTACACACTATTTGTTGATCAATGGCTCACAGGGCTAAGCAGCTAAACAATTTACTAAGAAACTACTTACTAAGAAACAAATGAAGAAAACTTAATTTTAATTTTTTAAATTAAAAATCACTTTAGATGTAAATTTTAAAATTATTATTACGAAAGTGAATTGTCTTACCGTAGGTGATATTATTAGATCAATGCATTCTAATTAAATTTAATAATTTATTGTTTTTATTTTCACTATTTTTATACAAAACTTTGAAACTAAAACAGAAAGAGAAAATAAGATATAATAACTAAAATAAATATAGAATATTAGAATATGTCTAGGCTTTTTGAGAGTATGATACAGAAAAGTAAAAAGTCTTTATTCCATCGTTGTACTTGTATGTTCAAACTTTCCACCCACTTTATATCAATAGTGGTGGAATTGTAAAAATCTTTTAGTAACCGGTTTAAAAAATTGGTCTACCGTATACTACATGTCTAGGTTGTCGAGAGCATTTGTCCTAAAAAATAATGTGAATGTATTCATATCGTCAAACAAGTGGGAAAGTTTTAAATCATCCGGTACTATTACGCCAGCTATGATTCCAGTCCATCTCGATATGGCAGTCGCAAAATAGCCAATTCAGTACAGAAATATTATACTAAAGAGGATTGACTTAAACATAGCTAAGGAAGTGGTCCAGACCATAAAATAATGTTTGTTTTTTTAAGAACTAGGTAGGTTACAAACAATCATGTGACTGTAAAATAATGATTTTTATTTTTCAAAGAAGCAGGTAAGCAACATTGGCAAGGACAAATTAAATTATACCAAAGAACAATCTTGTGCGTGGCTAAATGCGTATGTACGTTTAACCAAGTGAGAACGAGTATGATTCTGATACGCTTAGCTGAATCCGTATCATCAGTATGACAGTATCCACATAACCTGTTATTCAATGGAATTTTTTCATTTGGTGATTATTGTTGCTTACATGGTTGTTCCCTCTCTCAAAATTTCCGCAGCTATCCTAAGTATATCACAGTCTATCAGGGATGGGGAGACTTTAGTATCCAACAGAGGAGTGTTTGAGCTTGGTTTCTTCAACCCCGGAAAATCCAAAAGCCGTTACCTGGGGATTTGGTATAAAAATATTCCTGATGATAGAGTTGTATGGGTCGCAAACGGGGCAAACCCGATCAATGATTTCTCGGGCATCTTAACATTAAGCAGCTCAGGGGATGTTGAGCTCAAACAAAATGACAGCGTTGTGTGGTCTGCAAGCTATATTACCAAAAAGGAAACATTTCCCTTTACCTTCTCTTCAAGCTCCACAAATTTCTCCTTGTAACCACACATGTGATTACTTCAAGATATTATAGGCTTTTATCATCACTATCTTCCTTAAGTGCTAGCAGTAGTGTTGACTCTTCACTTTCTTCTTTATCACCAACAAGATTGGCCTTTTCTTAAATATTGGGTTTACACTTCCAAGAAAAATGACCATACTTATGACAATTATAACATTCAACATTATATTTATCATACTTCCTTTCATTTGTTCTACCAAATTGCCTCTACCTCTTCCTTTTCCATGACCTTTGGTGAGTTGATAACTCCTTTAATTATTATAAAAGTTGTCATGATCTCCTCTTCCACCTCTCTATCCTCATCCTTGGCTACATCCACATCTACATCCTCTTTAATTTTTTTCTCCTCCATTTTTTTTTCAAAGAAGCTTTGGCATTAAGGACTTGCTCCAAAGGCTCTTCATGTCTTCTCTTGAACCTTTCTTCAGATGTTTTAAGTGAACCCATTAATTGGTCCATTGTCATCGATTCTAAATCTTTTGACTATTTAATTGCACAAACCATAAAATCAAAATTTATGGTTAAAGAACGAAGAATATTTTCTACCACACAAATATCTTACATCTTCTCTCCGTAATGCTTCATTTGGTTCACTACCATCATCACCCTATTGCCAAAATCTGAAATTGATTCAAACTCCTTCATACACAAGTATTCAAACTTTCCTCGTAGAATTTGTAGGCACACCTTCTTCACCTTATCAACACCTTCAAGGAAAATTTTCAAAATCTCCCAAGCTTCTTTAAAGGTGAATATGTTAGACACCATCTCAAATATAGCTTTATCTAAACTTTGGTAGATGAAGATAAGTTCTTGTTGATCCTTCTTTTTCATCTTCACTAAAATCTCCTTCTCAATTTGTGACAAAGTAGCCACATCTTCATGGGGGGTATAACCTTTCTCCACAACCTCCCAAGTATCTTAGGAACCTAGTAAGACTTTCATGACATCAATTGTCATGATTCCCACTGGTAAGATGAGAAAATTGAAACAAGTTTAACCTATTACTTGTCATATCTCAACTTACTAATTATATTTTTTAACTCACTAAGTGTTTCTTTCAATTCACCAGAACCTAAGCTTTGATACCACTTTGTTAGAAAAAAAACTATAGGAGACATTAGAAAATAGAAGAATATTATTAATATTTTGGTCACCAATTACATAGGTTGATATCCTATTAATAATAGAGTAATTCATAATCATTACAATATCTTTCAAAATACACATAAAGAAAATAATTTTTCAAATACTTAGTAGTTACACAAGAATAATGTCCCTTAATATGGAGTAACTAACCACCACTCTTCATCTTACAATCCTTCATTTCTAATTATTATTTCTAACACATCTCAACCTTACTGGAGGCATACATGAGATCATTTTCAGCTATGTACTTGAATTCGTAGAATGGGTTTGTTTGGTTTTGGTATGATAAGTCACTAAAATGAAGTCCATTTGACGGTTCGATGCAGTGGTACTTTTGTGCTTCTCTCATGAGATAAAAGTCAGGATAATTATGGAGCATTAGACGCCAAGATAAATCTCCTGGGATGGATCATCTCGATTCTTCCAAGACGTTATTAGGATACTTATGATACGGGTTCAGCTAAGCGCGCGAAGCATTAGAGTAGGTCTGGTAATGAAAAATTTAGATAATATAAACGAGGTTTATGTTTGAGCTTTACTGCTGTTATTATATTTCGATACGTTATTAAAAGAAAAAAAACTCATAAGCAAATAATACAGACGAGCCGACTGCGGACATTATTGCTCCTTGTTCCAACTTAGTCAATATCTACGCGCTTCGCCCAGCACATGATTCTTCTTTGCTACAATTTGTCCATGCTAAGTAAAATACCTAACCTGCTTCGTTGGAGAAATTATTGCATGCTGTGAGACTCCCACTTCACTTATGGTTCCAACTTGGCTAACTTGGACTCTTACGTATCTTTTTTCTGCTGAATTTACTATTTTTCCATGTGTCTTGTAGATATTGGTTAAGTTGAGACCATAACACACTAATAGTCCGTCGTTTGTATTTTTTTTTTTTATAGAGGGGATATGACTGGTTTCTTTTAAGAAAATATTTTCAATTTCAACTATAATTACATAAATATTGTTCTTTTTCAATTTATTTCTTATTTTAAAAATTTATGTAAGAAATATTGAAATAACAAATTTGAATTTAATTTTTATATAATGTCACCGTAGGTGATATTCCATTATCAATAGATCAATGAATTCATTTTAGTTAAATTTAATAATTTATTTGTTTTTTATATTCACTATTTTTATACAAAATTTTGAAGCTAAAACAGAAAGTTAAGATATAATAATTAAAATAAATATAGAATATTAAAATATGTCTAGGCTTTTTCAGTGAATGATATAGAAAAGTCAAAGTGTTTATTCCATGTTGTACTTGTATGTTCAAACTTTCCACTCACTTTATGTGCGCAGCTAAACGCGTATGTAAGTTTGACCAGGTGAGAACGTCAGAAGAAGTATGGATTATGATTCGCTTAGCTGAATCCGTATCACGAGTATCCACCTAACCTATTATTCAATGGAATTTTTTCCTTTGGTGATTATTGTTGCTTACATGGTTGTTCCCTCTCTCAAAATTTCCGCAGCTATCCTCAATGTGTCACAGTCTATCAGGGATGGCGAGACTTTAGTGTCCAACAGAGGAGTGTTTGAGCTTGGTTTCTTCAGCCTCGGAAAATCCAAAAGCCGTTACCTGGGGATTTGGTATAAAAATATTCCTGATGATAGAGTTGTATGGGTGGCAAACGGGGCAAACCCGATAAATGGTTCCTCGGGCATCTTAACATTAAGCAGCGCAGGGGATCTTGAGGTCAAACAAAACGACAGCGTTGTGTGGTCTGCAAGCTATAAAAATGAAGCACAGAATCCAGTGGTGGAACTATTGGACAGTGGCAATCTTGTGGTAAGAAATGAGGGAGATGCAGAAACGTACTTGTGGGAAAGCTTTGACTATCCTTCCGATACGCTTTTGCCAGGGATGAAGTTGGGATGGGACCTCCAAACTGGTGTGGAAATGAAAATAACGTCTTGGAAGAGTCCAGATGACCCATCCCCAGGAAATATTTCATGGGCTCTAATGCTCTACAGTTATCCCGAGTTTTATCTTATGAATGGAACACAAAAGTACTACCGCACTGGACCGTGGAATGGAGTTAAATTTAGCGGTGCGTCCAATGAAAATCCAAATCAATTGTACGAGTTCAACTACAACGCTAAAAACGATCCCATGTACGTCTCCAATAAAGTCGAGATGTTCTACTCGTATACCGTCAAGAATAGTTCTTTCACCGTTAGAGTCAAAATAAACGAAACAACAACCAGTTTGCAAACCCATGTATGGAGCAAGGACGAGAATTATTGGATGATTTATACAACTACTCCTGCTGACAGCTGTGATATGTATGGGCTCTGTGGACCCTATGGGTATTGCAGTATTGCATCCTCACCGCGGTGCCAATGTTTAGTAGGATTCATACCTAAGTCACCACAACAATGGAGCTCACTGGACTGGCGCCAAGGATGTGTCCGCAACGAATCATTAAGCCGCAACGAATCATTAAGCTGCAAAGACGATTCGTTTGTCTTATATACAAATCTGAAAGTACCAGATACTACGCATACTTTGATGAATGAGGATACTGATTTAGAGGGATGCAGACTCATATGCTTGAATAATTGCTCTTGCACGGCCTATACTAATTCGAACATAAAAGGAGTAGGTAGTGGTTGTGTCATGTGGTTTGGGGAACTAATTGACATCAGAGGGTTTGAAATTGGCGGGCAAGATCTATATATCCGGAAGGCTGCTTATGGTAAATACTTTATTGCTTTTTCTCTTTAATACTTTTATCATTTTTATTATTTTGGAAAGTACAGAATCATTCTTGTGATCTGAGATTTAATTTTAGAGTTTTTTTTTTTTGTATGTTTGATCAAAATCAACCAAGAAGAACATGGACGCAACAAAAGCGTGAAGATAGTAGTTGCTACCACAATTGCTGCAATTAGTGGGATACTTTCATTTTTCATTTTTATTATATACAGAGTCAGAAGGAAAATTGCTGGTAAATTATTCACCCATATTAATGTTGTCATTACATCACGCCAGATTTTTTCTATGTATATCTTTTCAAATTATCAGGAAGCACTTGTAGTGTAGTCATAGCTTAGGGAATTTGAGGCCGGTGGCCTTTTAAAATGGCAATGAATCTCATGGGTTTAATGACCAGAGTTTCTGATTGCTACAGATTAATGAAGTGCACACAAATATATTCTCTGTTTTCTTCTATAATTGAATATTGCAGATTTATCTATTTAAACCAGTTCCAATCCCTCCTCATCTTTCATAATACTATTCAATGCTTTATTCCTTTATTCCTGTTCCAGATAAATCAAAGACAAAAGAGAATATCGAAAGACAGCTAGAAGAACTGGATGTGCCGTTGTTTGATCTGCTAACAATCACTACTGCCACTAATAATTTCGCGTTGAATAATAAGATTGGACAAGGTGGTTTTGGACCTGTATATAAGGTAATTCAATATTTAAGCACTTACATGAAAGAACAACTAGAGTCCAGGATGATTATTGTTATAGAAAGTATCTACTCAAATGAATGCAATTATGCAGGGAAAATTACCAGATGGGCAACAAATTGCTGTAAAGAGACTTTCACAGAGTTCTGGACAAGGAATAACAGAGTTCATAACAGAAGTAAAACTGATTGCAAAGCTTCAACACCGAAATCTTGTAAAGCTTCTTGGCTGTTGCATTAGCGGACAAGAAAAATTACTAGTATATGAATACATGGTTAATGGCAGCCTAGACTCCTTCGTTTTTGGTATGTAATATGAAGAATTAATGCTTAGATTAGGTGCACTTGCATTTTGCTTTTGTATTTTGTTTGCTTATTCATTTTGAATATCTTATGTTGAACCACATATTTGCCAACAAAACAGATCAAATAAAAGGTAAATTTCTGGATTGGCCTCGACGCATGCACATAATATTTGGAATAGCTAGGGGACTTTTGTATCTTCATCAAGATTCCCGATTAAGGATTATTCACAGAGATCTTAAAGCAAGTAATGTGTTACTTGATGATAAGTTAAATCCAAAAATATCAGATTTTGGAATGGCTAGAGCTTTCGGAGGAGACCAAACTGAAGGAAACACAAACAGAGTAGTTGGAACTTAGTGAGTGTCTGTCTAACTATACTGCAACACATTTATTAGTTTAATTTATTTTTGTCTCATGCAAAATTTTCACTTTCATTATTTCTTGTAGTGGATACATGGCTCCAGAGTATGCTGTTGATGGGCTATTTTCAATCAAATCTGATGTTTTCAGCTTTGGTATTTTATTGTTGGAGATTATATGTGGGAACAAAAATAGAGCTCTTTCTCATGAAAACCAGACACTTAACCTTGTTGGTTATGTAAGCACTGAACGAACTTATTATTTATCTGTGTCCAAGTTTAAACATGAATAATTAACTTTTTGTCTTCTCTTCTTTCAGGCATGGACACTTTGGAAAGGGCAAAATGCTTTACAGTTGATTGATTCAAACATAAAGGACTCATGCATTATCCCAGAAGTACTGCAATGCATCCATGTTAGTCTCTTGTGCGTGCAACAATACCCGGAGGATAGGCCAACCATGACATCTGTAATTCAAATGTTAGGGAGTGAGATGGAACTGGTTGAGCCAAAAGAGCCTGGTTTCTTTCCAAGGAGGATTTCGAATGAAGGAAATTTAAACACAAATCTAAACCAAATGACTTCAAATGATGAATTAACCATTACATCATTAAACGGCCGGTAAAAATGATTGAGTCATCTGAATATATTATACCGATGCACAATTTGCTTTGCATGTACATTAACTACCAAAGAATTTTGGTTTTAAAACCTGTTCAGTTGTTCTGATATATTTGCTTAGTTACATAGAAAAATTTAATCACAGGTTTTAAAGTGTTATTTTTTATTCCTGGGCTAAAAACTGATACATGTCCGAATAGAGGCTTCACTCTCTCAGGGGACTGCACACCATGTGGGAGGACCTTAGCCACAAATTCTAGTGGGTTAGTCTCTTATTGGTACAACAATACTTGGAGAATAGGCCTACCATGACCTTATTTTTTCTGAAGTTAAGGAGTAAGATAGAATAGAATTGGATTGGTTGAGCATAAACTTGGTTTTTCTTTTTTTTAAGAGGATTTCAGATGAAGGAAATTTAAGCTCAAAGGAAAACCAAATTGCTTAATTGATGGATTTACCACTATTTCATTAGATGGCCGGTGAAAATTAATGACTCACCTACACATGTTGCTTGATTTTAGTAAACCTCTTAAGCAATTTGGTACCCGATCTTATTTGTCCCTTGATATTGAATGTAGAACTATATATCCTCCAAATGCAATCCAAATTACCTAGCCTGCACTCCACAATACATAAAAGTCACCATATATAATGCGTCAGAGGTGATGACAAACATTCCATAGTAAAATCCTTCCACCCAAGTGTAAATACTCCATGGCTCTTTCACGTCCACACAATTGGCATAAACCATGTGTCAATCAAAGTTATGCTATTGCAAAATAATAGACCCTGTTGATCAAATTCCTTTGCTAAGGTACCGTGGTAAAGCATTATAATTGTGATTAATTTCTCAAAACCAAATGCAGAAACTCCACAAAATTAACCACAGTAACCAAACATTTGATACCAATGGCGCAGCCACCAACACCCTTTGTCTTGAATAATTAGGCCTTTGGCAGTCCTCTCTGTAGTTGGATTCTTGATCCCCTTTGCTAACACCAAATCGTATTATGGCCTATGTACCTGCAGCTCTGAGATCTCTCGAATGCTGAATTCCTATGCATTCTGCAGAGATAGGCACCACACTGAAATAAGGTAGCTGAACCCTTTTGACCTTGTGCAGAGCCAATTCCAAATTTGCATCTTCACTAACTTTACCATAACAGTCACTTCTAAGGGGATCCTTTTTAAACAGTAATTTATTCTTAACTTTCTATATCAACCAGGAAATCACATACCATAACTTCCGTCCACCAACCCCTCAAACCGTACAAAATGCTGTATGCATTCATTGTGCAGGACTGCAATACTCTTACCAAATTTAGGCACGATATCCACACCTTTGAGAAGAACTTACGTTGAAAAAACAAATGTGATACAGTTTTCTTTTTAATGTTGCAACCTAGGCACATATTACCAACATGCTGAAGACGCCTTCTGATGCTTAAATTATCTCTAGAAGGAATTCTATTTTGCACCAGCTGCCGCACAAATGTAGTTACTTTCATAGAAACCCCTCTACGCCACACTTTATGACACAAATCATCCCCTTCAGCTGAATACACATTTATAAGCACCTTATTAGCTTATTTGATTGAATAAATACCCGTGAAATCCTTGACCACTCCCAAATGTCTAACTCATTTGGTTTCAACATTTGCACCACCCTTAGAAACACTTGCAACAATTCTATTTCTCACTGAAAGAACGATCTCCTTAACCGCCACACCATCTCTAATGGTCTTCCTCCCTGATAGAATTGGTTAAATCACCACAAAGAATACTGAAAATATCTCGTTTATTGATGATGATCTCTCGGGAAATGTTCCCAAACAGAGACAGAAGAGCAAAAGAAGAGATATAGAGAAAGAATTTGTTCAAGACCTCTAGGTGTTCCAGAGCCTAGTCTCTCCCAACCAATTACTACTGATTAACTGATACCCATTTCCCTTCTATTCTCCTGTTTAGTAGTTTCATGAGTTCTAAGCTACACGACCCCACGTGGATCACCAATAACATTCCAAACACGCACTTAATCCCTTTCATATGAAATCCTCTTAGAAAAAACAACCAAGTTCTTTAGGCTTAACCAATTCTATCTTAGTCCCTAACATTAGAATTAGAACAATAGATGTCAAGGAAGGCCTATGCACCAGGTATTAGTTCACCCATAATAGACTAACATGAAATTTAAAGCTAAGGTTCTACAACATAGTGATGGAGTCCACAGGGACAGT
The DNA here is from genome assembly GCA_025330945.1 of Mucuna pruriens. Taxonomy (NCBI): domain Eukaryota; kingdom Viridiplantae; phylum Streptophyta; class Magnoliopsida; order Fabales; family Fabaceae; genus Mucuna; species Mucuna pruriens. The sequence goes on from JAENHJ010000027.1 coordinate 912,118, forward strand.
GAAGCCTTTACTACAAAATGTATCTTTTACGAACTTCAAATTGTAGAACAAGATACAATTAACATTAATATCAATTGTTTGCCCAAGGAAAAAAATAATATCACTTCTAAAATCTGTGATTAAATTTTTGTAGTACTGAAAATACATCAGCACGAGGGAGGGTTGCATACCAAACAACGGTGTTGTTTTGAATGAGCTCAAGATTTCCTGTGCTGTTGAATTTTAAGATGCCTGAGGAATCATTGATTGGATTTGCTCCGTTGGCCACCCAAACAACTCTATCAGATTCCTTAGGAATGTTTTTATACCAAATACCCAGGTAACGTTTTGTGGAATTTCCCGGGCTGAAGAAACCAAGTTCAAACGTTCCTCTGTTGGACACTAAGGTCTCGCCGTCACTGATGGACAGTGACACATTGAGGATAGCTGCGGAAATTTTGAGTGAGGAAACAAACATGTAAGCAACAATAATCATCAAAGAAATAATTCCCATTTAATAGAAGCTTTTGTGGTAGTCAGTTAGGATATTGATGATATGAATTCAACCATAATTCATAAGACATAAAAGAGGTTATGAGCGGAGACTATGGTTCCTCGTTCCGACTTAGTCAAATGTACCAACGCGCTTCGCCCAGGACATGATTTTTCTTTGCTATAATTTGTCCGTGCCAAGTACCTATCCTGCTTCTTCGAAAATTTATTGTATGGGACCCACATTGCACGTTATTGCATGGGGTGGATTCCTTACCTTTTTTTTTTTTTTTTTTGTCAGTATTCTTGAATTGGTACAAACTTACACGCATTCTTCTGTACACACCATTAATAAAAAAAAAATTGACACCTTGATTTCCAACATTGATTACATGTTTTATTTTATTTATATGAATAAAATATTATCAGATTTTATTAACATCAAATTCTTCTTAAAAGAAACTTATTATATCATATAGAAGGAATCAGATTAAATCTATTAAATGATTTTTTTTTTCTTTTATAAGTTATAAATTTTGGATGGGTTGTGTACAATAATGAGGTGTTGGGTTTGTGCCTACCTAAAAATATCTTTCCTTTTCTTTCCTGCATTTTGATAAATATAAAATAACATAAATGGATATATTTATTTGATAATTTTATTTTATATTAATTAATGTAGTGATTTAAATATCTTCAATTATTTGTACTAAAAAAATTATATTGTGTAAAAATAATTAAGTTAGGCCTTGTATAATGATATTATTTCATAAATTGGTATCACTTTATATGAATGGCTATATAGAGTTTAGTTGGGCCTTTTATGATGATATTATTTAATAAATTGGAATCACTTTGCATGAATGACCATATAGAGCTTATTTTGACCTTGTATGATAATATTGTTTAATAAATTAGTTTCATTGTACATAAATGAGCATATAGAACTTAGTTGGGTTTTATATAATGATATTGTTTAATAAATTGGTATCTCTTTATACGACTGACAATATAGAGCTTAGTTGGGTCATGTATGACGATATTGTTTAATAAATTGATATCACTTTGTCTGAATGGCCATATAGAGCTTAGTTGGACCTTGTATGATAATATTGTTTAATAAATTGATATTTGCATGAATGGTCATATAGAATTTAGTTGAGCCTTGTATGATAATATTATTTAATAAATTTGTATCCCTTTGCGTAAATGGTCATATAGAGCTTATTTAGGCTTTGTATGATGATATTGTTTAATAAATTGGTATCACCTTACATGAATAACCATTTTTTTAGATATATAATAAAATTTAAAATAAGTAGAATATAAACCTGTATCGCCTTTCATGAATGACCATGATAAACTTTGTTTGACTGAACTAACCATGCTCAATTAACCACCAAATAAAACATTCTCTTAATTTTTAGTTAAACTTCATTTGACTGAACTAATCATGACCAATTGACCATGATTTGATCACCAAATAAAACACGCCCTTAATTTTGAGTCAAACTTGATTTAACTCAACTAACTATGGTTGTTAACCAACAAAAAAAAATGTAGGCTTAATTTACTTTAGTTGTCCACCAAATTTACTTGTTATAACGAATTACTCACGTTTGTGTTATTACTTTTCAGTCTTTAGTTAGCGACATCTATTTGAAGAGATGCATTCTGATTTATACCAAGGGGGTGTTTGAATGTTTTCCTTTTAAGATTTTAGAAAATATAGTGTACTTTCAAAAGAAATTCTAACACTCAAGTTAATAGATATTCTTCCAGATTGATGGTATGTAATGAATGTGTATTAACCTAGTGGCCTCGTATAACTCAAGAGGGGCGGGGTGAATTGAGTTTCTCAACATTTTCACACCCAAATTCTTAATCATGAAGGATAAGATTGAAAGAAAGACGAGGAGAGAATACCCAGACCATAAACAATTCAAATATAAATCAAGAGTTTTGGAATAGAAGACAGGGCACCAATATTTATATTTGTTCAGCTACAAACTGTGACCTACATTCAATTCCCAATCTAAGCTTAAGATTTCCATTATGTCAAAGTATTACAAAGCAACTAACAGACATTTTATGCTTAAGAAAACCGACCTTGACCAATACACCCGGGACACTTCTACCTATAACCCTCAAGTCAAACCTTCACAGGACAACCACCCTTGAATGCAAAAGGAAAACTCAAAGAAGTGATTCATTCTTAATGGTGATGATAATACAAATTGAAGTTCTAGACACTCTTTCTCAACAAAGAACTCTCACTAATGATCCAATTCTAATTCTTCTCTCTTGGTATTTTTGTTCTGTTTTGTGAAGAACTTTCTTTTTATATGGAATACTAAGATTAAATCAGATTAATTTCATATCCAAAAGATATAATTTTATGATAAAAAGACATAAGGTATTTCGTATATCTTATTTTTAATTGATGAGACTTGAGTATCTCCTATGGGGATTCAAGTCCTTTGTGAAAAACTCCAACCCTTCAGGCAAAGATTCAGATTTTTTCAAACTTTTTCACTTAAACTCGATTCTTGTATAAAAGACTTGAGTCTTGGGAGACTCGAGTTTTCAACCTAATTTGCCTAATAATGATATTTTTAGGTTTCTAAGTTTTTTCTTATGAAATTGGTTTAATCAATTATCCTTTTAGAAAACCATTTTTTTCTTAATTACCTTAATGGATCATTGGAGCCAGACTTGGTTTAAATGCAAAAGTGTTTACATAAAAATACCCAGTCTTTGCCTTTTTGGTCTTCAACTTTTTGCTTAATTAGTCTTTAATGAACTTTCCTTTTTCTGGTTTTGTCTTTTTTCTTTATTGAGTTCTTCATTTATTGGCTTTGTCTTTATCAAAACTTCTTTGTCTTCATTTAGAATTTCTTTTTCAATCACAGGAGGTCATGATTTATATTTATAACATACACCTTTCTAGATGATGTTGGTTGTATTTATAAACGTCTGAGATGAACCAGGATTGCCCGGTGTGAGGCCTAACGACTCTTAAGAACAGTATTCCCCTGTGTAGGCATAGCAACATGGTGATTTTACTTCAGGCCCAAGTATGTTCCTCTGTTCATGATCTCATCTGAGAAGTCTTGCTCTTGGGTGTTGATCTGGGTCGTGTTTGGGCCAAGGTGGTCCACTATGCGGTTTGGTCCTTAAGGTCAATCAGTAACAAAATGATTTTGATAGGACCTCTGTTCTCGTAGCAGTAATTAGTGGCCTCAAGTTCTCATAGTTCAAATTTTGTCTTTCAACTTGTTCTTTTTATGATCCTTCTGAACTTGCTAGAGGAAATCAATGGGCAAAGAGATGTATTGATGTTGTTAGATGAGGTTATCATGTATCTCAACCATTGATCTTCTATGATGTGGTCATATAACTCAATTTAACTATATTTATATATTGTCCGGAAATATTCACAAATTGTTTTCTAATAATATGTCAATTTTCTAATTAACTTTTCAGGTCTGTCACTTGATGATGTGATTTTTGAAATCTACCTTTCAGTTTCTGAGGATTATATTGATGTACGGTCTTGTTCTTGTTACGAACATGGAAGCAAGCTTGAAGCAAAAGATGAAAACATAGGACTAGGATGACCGTGCAACATTCAATATCAAGGGGAAAACAAGATCAAGCACAGAGTTGCTTGAGAGGTTTGTTAAAATTAAGCATAAAAAGCTAGTAGGTAGTATTTTTATAAGATAGTACAATCAATATACGTAGGTGACTCAATAGTTATTTCAACAATTAAATTAATTTCGTTTTCCTTTGAGTTTAAGTCTCTTCATCTGAAATCCTTTCAGAAAAAACAACTAAGTTCTTTATGCTTAACCTATTCTTAGTCCCTAACATTAGAATTAGAACAGAGGTATTGGTTCACCCATAAGAGACTAACATGGAATTTGAGGCTAAGGTTCTCCAACGTAGTGATGGAGTTCACAGGGAGAGTAAAGCCTTTACTACAACATGCATCTATTACGAACTTCTAATTGTAGAACAGGATATCATTAACATAAATATCAGTTGTTTGTCCAAGGACAAAAACAATATCACTTTTAAAATCTCTGTTATTAATTTTTATAGTAACTATGCAAATAGATCAGAACAACAGAACATATTTTAAAACAATAATCCTTTGGTAATGAATGTACTTGCAATGCATTATGCGCCAGTGCAATATGCTCGATAATTTTCACCGGCCATTTAATGAGGTAATGGTTAATTCATCATTTGAAGTCATTTGGTTTAGATTTGTGCTTAAAATTCCTTCATCCGAAATCTTCCTTGGAAAGAAACCAGGCTCTTTTGGCTCAACCAGTTCCATCTCACTCCCTAACATTTGAATTACAGAGGTCATGTTTGGCCTATCCTCTGGGTATTGTTGCACGCACAAGAGACTAACATGGATGCATCGCAATACTTCTGCGATAACACATGAATCCTTTATGCTCGAGTCAATCAACTGTAAAGCATTTTTCTCTTTCCAAAGTGTCCATGCCTGAAACGTAGAAGAAAAAGTTAATTATGTTTAAACTTTGGCATAGATAAAGAGTAAGTTATTTGAGTGCTTACATAACCAACAAGGTTAAGAGTCTGGTTTGTGTGACAGAGAGCTCTATTTTTGTTCCCGCATACCATCTCCAACAATAAAATACCAAAGCTGAAAACGTCTGATTTGATTGAAAATAGTCCATCTACAGCATACTCCGGGGCCATGTATCCACTAAAAGAAATAATTAGAGCAAATAATTCACATGACACAAAAGTAAATGTGGTGCTGTATAGTTAGACAGATACTCACTATGTCCCAACTACTCTATTTGTGTTTCCTTCAGTTTGGTCTCCTCCAAAAGCTCTGGCCATTCCAAAATCTGATATTTTTGGAGTTAACTTATCATCAAGTAACACATTACTTGCTTTGAGATCTCTGTGAATAATCCTTAATCGAGAATCTTGATGAAGATACAAAAGCCCCCTAGCAACTCCAAATATTATTTGAAAGCGTCGGGGCCAATCCAGAAATTTACGTTTCGTTTGATCTGTTTTTTTTTTTTTTCGAAGCAAATTTGTTATTCAAAATTTGATAGTGCAGATTAATAAGCCGCTAAATATATCTGAAGTAAAACAGCGCACCTAATCTAAGCATTCTTCGTATTGCTTACCAAAAATGAAGGAGTGTAAGCTTCCATTAACCATGAATTCATATACTAGTATTTTTTCCTGTCCTTGAATGCAACAGCCAAGAAGCTTTACAAGATTTCGATGTTGAAGCTTTGCAATCAATTTTACTTCTGTTATGAATTCGGTTATTCCTTGTCCAGAACTTCTTGAAAGTCTCTTGACAGCAATGTCTTGCCCGTCCACTAATTTTCCCTGCATAATTGTATTCATTTGAAAAATGCTCTTTATAAACAATAATTCATCTCTGGACTGTATTTGTTCTTTTTCTTTTAAGTGCTTAAATAACGAATTACCTTATATACAGGTCCAAAACCACCTTGTCCAATCTTATTATTTGATGAGAACTTGTTAGTGGCAGTAGTAATTGTTAGCAGATCAAACAATGGTAGATCCAGATCTTCTAGCTGTCTTTTCATGATGTCTTTTGTCTTTGACTTTTCTGCCCAATGGAAGAAAGGAATTAAACATTCAATAATATTATGAAACATGAAAAGGGATTGGAACTGGATTAAATAGATAAATATGCAATATTTAATTAGGGAAGGAAACAGAAAATTTATTGAGGTCACAATTTCTTTAATCTGTAGCAAGTTGAAACTCCTATCATTAAACCCATAAGAGATTCATGGCCATGTTAAAAAGCGACCTGGCCCCAAATTCCCCAGTAAACTATGTCTAGGGACTTCGGTACAAGTGCTTGCTGTTGTTAATTTGAAGTAATTCGTATTTTCAATTTCAAAAGATATGTGCAGTACAGAGGTATCAAGATTTTAGTGACAACAATATATGGTTGGAAAATTTACCAGAAACGTTCCTTCGGACTCTGTATACGACAAAAATGCAAAATAAAAGCAACACACTAAATGCAGCAATTGTGGTAGCAATTATTATCGCCACTCTTCTGCTGTGTCCATGTTCAGTCAGAGGATCTTCACGAAACAAAAAAAAAAAAAAACATAGAAATTAAATGTTGGAATTTAAAGAACTATCAAAATAATAACAATGATGAAGAATGTTAGTAAATTCTTTACATAAGTCCGAAGCAGCCATCCGGATATACAGATCTTGCCCTCCAGTTTCCGCCTGTCCAATGTCAAGTAGATCGCCAAACCAAATGACACAACCACTGCCTGCTCCACTTATGTTGGAATTGGTAAAGGCCATGCAAGAGCAATCGTTCAAGCATTTGTCTCTGCATTCGTCTAAATCAATATTCTCATCCAGCGAAGTATGTGTTGTATCTGGTACTTTCAGGCCTCCGTATGTGATAAACTCGTCCGGGTAATTATCTTTGCATCTTAATGATTTATTGCGGACGCATCCTCCACTCCAATCCATTTCATTCCATTTTTGTGGTGACTTTGGCATGAATCCTTTTAAACATTGGCACATTGGTGAGCGAGTTATACTGCAAGTCGCGTGAGCTCCACAGACCTCATACATATCACACTGGTCACGCGGAGTCCATTCATAAATTGTCCAATTCAGATCCCATACTTGGGTTAGGAATATCTGTTCCTTTATTTTAAGCCTGGCGATGGAAGAACTATTCTTGAGGGTATACTCGTAGAACATCTCAACCTTGTTGGAGGCATACATGGGATCGTTTTCAGCGACGTACTTGAATTCGTACACCCGATTTGGGTTTTGATTTGATACACCACTGAAATGAAGTCCATTCCATGGTCCCGTGCGGGAGAACTTTAGTATTCCATTCATCAGATAAAACTCAGGATAACTATTAAGCACTAAACTCCAAGAAAAATTTCCTGGGGATGGATCATCTGGACTTTTCCAACAAGTTATTTTTCGTTCCAGACCGGTTCGGAGGTCCCACCCCAACTTCATCCCTGGCAAGAGTGTATCAGAAGGATAGTCAAAGCTTTGCCACAAGTACCCTTCTGCCTCTGCAACTCCCTCGTTTCTTACCACAAGATTGCCATTTTCCAAGAACTCTGCCACCGGATTCTGCGCTTGTTTTTGATAGGTTGCATACCAAACAACTGTGTTGTTTTGAATGAGCTCAAGATTGCCTGTGCTGTTGAATTTTAAGATTCCTGAGGAATCATTGATCGGATTTGCTCCGTTGGCCACCCAAACAACTCTATCAGATTCCTTAGGAATGTTTTTATACCAAATACCCAGGTAACGTTTTGTGGAATTTCCCGGGCTGAAGAAACCAAGCTCAAACACTCCTTTGTTGGACAATAAGGTCTTGCCGTCACTGATAGACTGTGACACATTGAGGGTAGCTGCGGAAATTGTGAGAGAGGCAACAAGCATGTGAGCAACAATAATCATCAAACAAAATATTCCCATTGAATAGTATCTTTTGTGGATATTGATTATATGAATTCAACCAGAATTCATAAGCACACAAAACAGGTTATGAGCGGAGAATATGGTTCCTCGTTCCAACTTAGTCAAACATACCTACGCGCTTCTCCCTTGACATGATTTTTTTTTTTGCTACAATTTGCTTACATTTTTACTTACCCTTTCCAGCAGACTTTTTGACTGTATTGCCGCTGCGAAATAGATATTGACAAACTTGGTGAAACCATCTTAAAATACATAATTAATGGCGCAAATAATTTATTGTAGAATTTTTTACTTAAATTACCCACTATTATTGGAATTATATAGTCTCAACCAATAGGTGGAAAAAACAAGAGATCAGTGCAATAAAGAAACAGGATTGCAATTTGGTCATTTTATTTTTTTAAGAATTCATACGAATATAAGTTGTCTCTTTTTCTTCCGTAAAGGCATGAGTTGGAAATAAAATTAAAAAATTTGACAGAAATAACTGCAACTTGAGTGACAAAATATCTTTAATTGAATCTCCCCTCTCAATCATGTTATTTTCATTCACAATTCACAATACTCAAACTTGATATTTTGTTTAAGAGATTCGAATTCAATCAATATTTGGACCAACCATCCGTTGGATATTAGTTGCTTGCTTTAAGAAAATATTTTCTATGCCAACTTTTAGTTACATATACAGTATCTTATTTTCTACTTTATTTTCTATTTTGAAAATTTTATATAAGAAATATTAAAAATAAATTTGAGTTTAATTTTAATATCTCGTGAGTATAAACCTTTTTACATTTTTTATCAATGAAAAATCATTCTAGGCATGAATTTTAAAATAATTATCACGAAAGTGAATTATCTTACCATACATAGCACTTTACAATTATATATCAATGCATTTTAATTAAATTTAATAACTTATTATTTATATTTTTATTGTTTTCTTTACAAAGTTTTGAAAATAAAAAAGAAAGTGAAAATAAGGTACTTATTCTTATAATTAAAAATAAAAATATCTCAAGTTGCATAAATTTTGCTTGTTTGATAGTATGAATATTATTTACATTATTTGTTAGTGTATGATATATAGAAAGTCAAAGTCTTTACTCCATAGTCATAATTTTTTTATATTTAAAAGTCCATAGTCATATATATACCTGTATGTTCAAACTTTCCAGTTTCCACCAACGTTATATAAATATTGTGGAATAGTCAAAATTCGAGGGTTCGTTGCTAAAACAGCAAGGTACTAGTAGAATGATATATACATGACTCTTCTCAACCGCGTGGTTCTAATATCAACCAAAACCGATGTCATCATTGAGAAATAGTGGATGATTGCATAGAGTTATTTCTTCACGATGTTCTTCTATCATGCAAAACAAAATGACTCTTAAATTAAATTCTTCAGGAGTCTGCTAAACTGTTTATGCTATTTCCAAGTCATTTAAATGTTCACATGGTGTGAAAATTAATCTTACTAAAATTAATTTCAATAAATAGTTTGTTATTCTGGATGAGCTTGAAACTTGTTTGAAGCAGTAAGGCCATAGTGCTACCGTGAACATAATTCAAGAAGAACTACCATGCATCCTATATAGTGATGGAGTGATCAAAATTTTCATGTTCATTTATACAACAACACCAACAATTGAACTGGTATACTATTCATTTACTTAAACTTTACGCAATTTAAATCTGTGAAAGATAACAAAATACTAGATGATACAACCTAAGTATTGCTTGATTTTAAATATCTTTTGAAATTCTTGTATAAGGTATGTTTTTACTTCATAATATTGCATTTAGTAAAATATTTACTTCATCCTCAACAAAGTGCTTATTTCAGTGAATAGATCATGGAGTGACCTAAGCTTAGACCAGTTCGGACTGATCATTCCAGCTATCCGCACAGACCATTTCAGACAGATCACTTTGGACACATTAACATTGTGGTTTCTTTTTTCAATATTGGTTTACGATTTTATTGGTTCAGCCATGATTAGATCAAACTGGTAAAAAATTAAATACATTTTCTTTTTTAATTTAATATGTTGAATAATAAACTAATGTGAATTAAGATTAATAGTGTTTTTAAAACTTTGGTTTTTTAGTGCTTGACTTTTAAAACTTTATGTCTAGTTTCTATTTTTTAAAATAATTATTGTATAGAAAAAAAAAAGTGATAGCTTTAATTTAGGGATAAAAGTTTGGGTATTTTCAAGTGAAAATGATTGATTTTATAAGTTGGAGACTAAAACTAAAATTTTATAAATTTTTAGGGACTAAAAACATCATCAATCTTTTAAAGTATAAGAAAATAAAATTAAACTTTTAAAGTAGTATAAAAAGATCATATACATATCTTACAAGATAAAAAAATATATAAACATGTAAAATAATAGCAATTTATAGGTAAATTTCGTATATGAGCCTTTATTTATTTAAATATATATTAGAATAATTTGTAAAGAAAACAATTCTGTTTCTTTACGAAAATTCAGTTCAAATTTTATTTTTTTTTTCTGTTTCTGTTTACTACTCAAAATTTTGACTGGTTTTTAATTGGTTATACTAATTTTTGACCAATTCTTTTATTGTTCACACAAAACCTAATTTGTTTCAATATATATAACTGGTCGAATAAGGATAAGGAGGGGACCAAGTTTGGAAGAAAATTATATATCTCATAATCAGGAAGAAAAGACTGTTACCAAAAGGAACAAACTTAATTGCATTCATATTATTTGACTATTAACATCAAGTCTTCATCTAGTCCGTCGTTTAGAATTCAAAATTGGAAATTGTATATATCATCGTAGCTGCATATAGATGTTAAGAAAATTGATTGATTGGGATGAACAAATATTCCTTGTTCAAATAATCAAGCTGCTTGAGTTTTCTTGTTTCTACCAACTCAAGCTGCTTGATATAAGTCAATCATTTTATTAAGAGTAAATAGTGAGATTAGTCTTTGAATGATATGGCCTAGTTTCATCAAAAACCAAAATAGAATGAGATAGTGTAGTGTTCATGATAAATTAGTCCTTAAATGATAAAAGTTATGTGACTGGGCATATCTTTATTCGATAAAATTAGTTACTATGTCATGATTTATGCAGACAAATATGATCCATAAAATACATGCATGTTCAGAGATCATTATATAATTAGGTTTCTTGAATGTAATTTCCAGTACTGAAGAATGAATACGAGAAGCGTTGTATTTTTCCAGGACTAGTTTAAATATTTAGTCCTTTTCAGGTTGAATAATTCATCCGTGGTAAAACTAATATTATTAAAATAATAGTAACAGTAATAACTTAAATAAAACATAAAATGATATTAAAGAAACACAATATCACAACTTTATAACATTATAAGGTAAATATAAAACATAATTTTATAGGCTATTAGCATTTTTTAAGTATTAACAAAAATTCAAATCAAATATATAATAATACTTAACAAATTATCTAGTTTTCAAATCAGTGGTAAAATATTGTTCGAGTACGCACCATCGCAAAAGCAATTTAACAAGGGATAGAGTAGTCCCCATAGGTTTGATGACAGTACCAATCAGTGGAAAACACAAGTTCAAATTCTTTGGTTCAGTGTGTTTTTTATTAGTACAAAAGGATTGAACTGATAGAAAGTAAATAAAATATAGAACCAAACAAGTGGCCTAATCAAGGAACATATTACACCTCACTTGAATCACATAACGAATTGAAAACATCAATACAGAGTGGAATGACCGAAGACCTATCCAATCATAATCCTCTTCCCAGGGAAATATGAGCATGAAGATTATTTAGTCTATAATTCAGAATGCAAGTCTTCAAAGTGACTGAAAACTAATAACACAAACAGGAAAATTGGTTGTAGTAGATAAATCTTGTGGACCACTATCGTGAATAGCCCTCCGTATAAGCACCCAAACTTTCGATGCAACTATCTAACATTGTCTTTTTCAGATGTGTCAAGGTAATTTACACGGACTGTGACAGAAAGACACAATACTAAGACTATATAGTCCTTCTAGAAACACTGGCTAGAAAGGCAGAAGCAAAACCTGTAAACCACGAAATAAAGTCCACTCAAAATTTTCTACTGAAAAACTTACAAGTTAAAATTTACCAATCTGATCTCACGTTACTCTCTGCCCTATGCATCAGTACTAGTCAATTGTCATTGTTCAGCTCTTAGCGACTGACTAATCCAATCTTGTTAAGTTCATGCATTGCACACGAGTTTGAGTTTGAGTTTGACTCCATTATTGCTTATGCTCTCTCTATATAAAGTGGTTTCAGTTTTCTTAGTCTTCAGCGTGGCTGTTTTATGCTCTAACTCTCAAGCTTAGTTAGTACTCAATGAAGTTTATTCATTTTCTGATGAGTATCATAGTTTATATACTGTTTCTCCCATCTCTCATAGTTTTCATAGCAGCGGACACTTCATCCATTACACAGTCCCATTCCCTGAGTTATGGAAAGACCATAGTTTCTTCCCCACATGGAATCTTTGAGCTTGGTTTCTTCAATCTTAGCAATCCCAAAAAAATCTACCTGGGGATTTGGTACAAGAATATCCCAGTTCAAAACGTTGTTTGGGTTGCAAACGGTGGCAACCCAATCAATGATTCCTCAGCCATCTTGAAACTAAACAGTTTTGGAAACTTGGTCCTTACACAAAACAACACCGTTGTTTGGTGCACAAGTTCTCGAAAAGCAACACAGAATCCAGTGGCGGAGCTCTTGGATTCTGGAAACCTTGTGATAAGAGATGAGGATGCAACAAACTCAAATCCAGAGGCATATCTGTGGCAAAGCTTTGATTACCCATCTAATACAATACTGTCGGGAATGAAGGTTGGATGGGACCTCAAAAGAAATCTCAGTATTCGCTCGATAGCTTGGAAGAGTGCTGATGATCCCACCCCAGGAGACTTATCTTGGGGCTTTACTCTGCACCCCTATCCTGAGATCTATATGATGAAGGGAACCAAAAAGTATCACAGACTTGGACCATGGAATGGGTTGCGCTTCAGTGGTGTGCCAGAAATGAAGCCAAATCCCCTTTACCGTTACGAGTTTGTCTCCAACAAGGAAGAGGTTTATTACAGATGGACCCTCCAGCATTCCAGTTTGATAACAAAAGCAGTACTTAACCAAACCACACAAGAACGTGTTCGTTATGCATGGTCAGAGACTGATCAATCATGGATGTTTTATACAACGATGCCAGGAGACCATTGTGATCATTATGGCGTTTGTGGAGCCAATGCATATTGCAACATATTTTCAGCACCAATTTGCCAGTGTTTAAAAGGGTTCAAGCCTAAGTTTCCTGAAAAATGGAACTCAATGGACTGGTCCCAAGGATGTGTCCTGAAACATCCATTGAGTTGCAAGTATGATGGGTTTGTCCTTGTGGAAGGCTTGAAAGTTCCGGATACTAAAGAAACTTCTGTGGATGAGAGTATTGATCTAGAGCAATGCAGAACCAAATGCTTGAAGGATTGTTCTTGCATGGCATATACAAATTCAAATATAAGTGGAGCAGGCAGTGGTTGTGTCATGTGGTTTCGTGATTTATTTGACATTAAACAATATTCAGCTCCTGAAAATGGGCAGCGTCTCTATATCCGCTTGCCTGTTTCAGAATTAGGTAAATCCTTCATTAAGTTTACCAATTAATCCTTTTATTCTTCTCACCAGAGTTTTAATCTTGTCTTGGAGAATTTAAGCTTGGTCCTTCAATATAGAATTTTAACCATTCTTGTTTTGTTTGATCAAATTCAAACGTGAAGAGACTATCAGGCACAAGAAATTTAATGTAAAATTTGTAACCACCATCGCTGGAGCTTCAGGAATTCTTTTACTCGGTATTTATTTTATCTGCAGAATCTGGAGGAGCCTTAATGGTAAAGTTATTCTTCTTTTATCTCACATTTCTTTTTAAGAAATTCCGTATAGTTCTGTGTATTGGATTTGTTGAAGCGAGTAAATGTGTAAATGAGAAGGTAAAAGTCCATCCACCCTTTTAATTAAAATATCTGGTAAATTTAACCTTCTTTCAAATCAAGGGTGGTCCACTCTCACTTTCATATATTACATGGAAATTCTTATATTTGCCAATTCGTTTGACAAGTACAGTTATTCCAATTACTGGTTTTTCAAGTGTTTAGAACTACCATTTGAATATTCTGTTTGGTGACCTATTAACAGGGTTGGTTGTCTCATTTCGTAGTGGTAGAGTGCTAGAATTTAATAATGTATGAGACCAAAATAATTGAGACAACACTTACTTTTTATTTTTCCTTTGGAATCAAATATATTATCTATTTTTACCGGTTTCATTTTCCTCCCTAGTATTGTAATTAATATTGCTAAAGCAATTTTCTCCATTTCAGAGAAGTCAAAGGCAAAAAATGACTCTGAAAGATATGCGGATGATTTGGATCTCCCATTGCTTGATTTGTCAATAATTATGGCTGCCACTAATAATTTCTCAGAGGTGAACAAGATTGGAGAAGGTGGTTTTGGACCTGTATATTGGGTAATTCAATATTTGGATACTAATACTTAAGTGAGAACAATTAGAAAGTTATTAATGTTACAAGGAGACACTAAGATGAATATGATTATGCAGGGAAAATTACTAAGTGGGCTAGAAATTGCTGTAAAGAGACTTTCAAAGAGCTCGGGACAAGGAACAACTGAGTTCATAAATGAAGTAAAACTGATTGCAAAACTTCAACATCGAAATCTTGTAAAGCTTCTAGGATGTTGCATTCAGAAACAAGAAAAAATATTAGTTTACGAATACATGGCTAATGGCAGCCTAGATTACTTCATTTTTGGTATGGAATATCAAGAAGTCTTATATTAGGACTCACTAGTGTTTATGACTACAGAAATAGTTAATTAGCAGTTTCTTAAGCATGAATATTCAATTTTTAATCATAGATTTGCTGTGAAACACAGATCATACCAAAGGTAAATTCCTTGACTGGCCAAAGCGTTTCAGCATAATTTGTGGAATTGCTCGAGGGCTTATGTATCTTCATCAAGATTCTCGACTAAGGATTGTGCATAGAGATCTCAAAGTAAGTAATGTTTTACTTGATGATGATTTCAATCCAAAAATATCAGATTTTGGAATGGCTAGCACTGTTGGAGGAGAGGAGATCGAAGGAAACACAAATAAAATAGTTGGAACATTGTGAGTGTCTTACTGTTCAGAACCTTTTTTATTTACAAATATGTCATGTAAATATCGTTTTTCTCTCGATTGTTTATTTCAGTGGGTACATGGCACCAGAGTATGCTGTTGATGGGCAATTTTCTGTGAAATCTGATGTCTTCAGCTTTGGTATTTTACTACTGGAGATAATATGTGGGAAGAAAAATAGAAGACCACATCCTGGAAAGCATTCCCTTAACCTTGTTCATCTTGTAAGCACTTTGCTGTTGTTTTTAATCTATCCATCTTACAGTTCATATGATATTTACATGTTTCATTTTTTGTAATAACAATTTTCTTCTGTTTTCCTTTAGGCATGGACACACTGGAAATTGGGCAGGACTTTACAAATAATTGACCCAAACATGGAGGAATCATGCATTGCATGTGAAGTGTTACGTTGCATCCATATTGGTCTCTTGTGCGTGGAACAATACCCAGAGGATAGGCCTACCATGACCTCAGTGGTTCTACTGTTGGGGAGTGACATGGAATTGGATGAGCCTAAAAATCCTGGTGTTTTCATGAAGAAGGAATCTACTGAAACAAATTCAAGCTCAACCAATGGAATAACTATAACGTTATGTCCTCGGTGAAAATCATTGAGATAGCTGCACATGTTGCTCTAAATTAAGAATAATTGCTTGGTATATAGTCACTAGTAAAGGACTAGTGTTTCAAAACCTGTTTACATGTTTAGATGTTCTATTATTCACACTTTTGTAACTTAATATTAAAATAAATTTGATTGCTTAGATTTTGAAACTTCTATAGTTTGCAGAAACGTAAAAGTTCATGAAAGATACGTGTCCAGTCTTGACAGAGTCTATCATTTATTTGAATACTGATACCTAAAGAGAAAACAAATACAAAAGAAATTTCTCCCAATGCTTCTGAAGTGAATCAAACAGGGGTAGTGGATAAAAGCCAAATGGGAAAATCACTGATGGGAAAATCTCTATTATGAGTGGTGGTCAAATCCTGTAATTTGTGTATCTTCTTATTGTAAAACTAGAACTGCTTCTTGATGTATTGGGCAGGGGTACCGCTTGTACTACTACTACCTTTTAATAAATTTTCCTTTATCTAAACAAAATACAAGATATTGTCATTTGGTAAACTCCCCCAAGTGAGATTTGTTGCCTATATATTGGTATGGTCGTTGATATTTTGGATATTGCCTTGACTTTTGATTATACATATAATGCCTGTTTGGGTAGACTTTGCTTTAGGCTAATTTTGGAGAAATTAATGAGAAAGCTACTACAAATTAGCTTATGCATAAGCTAATTTTAACTTATGGATAAATTCCAGTAAAGAAAAACTGTGATGATAAAGAATTTCCTGCCTTATAAGCAATTGTTCGTGGGATAACCGGTGGAATTCTGCCTTTCAATTACAAATGTTATTAAGTGACAATGAGCTTAAATTTCCTCCATCTGAAATCCTTTTTGACAAAAAAAAAACAAGTTCTTTATGCTTCACCAATTTTATCTTACTCCCTAACCATTAGAACAACTGAGGTCACAGTAGGCCTATCCTCTAGGTATTGTTGCACCAATGACAGACTAATATGGAATTTGTGGCTAAGGTCCTCCCACACAGAATTATTGTCTCAAGTGATGAACAATGTCAACGTAGAAAATAATGCTAAGTATACAAATATTTTTTAAATTTAACTTTTGTATTTTATGTTATGAGATTTAGTTTTATGAAACATTATATAAGATTATAAATACGAATAAGAATGGGGTATAGTTGAAGGGATTAATCCTCCTATAATGTAATGAACCACGAATGAAAACTTACTAAGTACTTACACATTTACTGATAAGTGCAAAACTACTTGTTATGGATGATATATGCGAAAAGCAAAAAATATTAAACTATAAACTAAATTTATATACTGCTATATTAAGATATTGTTCATAAACAGATACAAATTTAATTTTACATCTTGTACATTGCACTTATATGAATATGAAAGGCATTTTAATTATCGGGCTATAACTAGGTCGAATTCATGTTGAGTTGCGTCAATTGAAATTAACATTGACGGCCTGTGTAAAACGAACTTCATTACAAAAAATTCAGTTGTGGGGGTTTATTTGTGGAGGTCAAAATAAACCACCACAAAATATTACAAATTCTGGCACATATTTTAACTGTCACAAATTTTATGTATGTTTTTTCTGGTTTACTTTTTTTTCTGAATTAGAAATTACACAATATTTTAAAAAAAATTTACTGATCTCTAATAGTACATTTTTACTGCTCTTTCAACTTCATTTTCATTTTCCGTTTTCTCTATTTGTTCTTCATTCTTCGATCTTGGTTCAACTTCATTTCCGTTTTCTATTTGTTCTTGTCGTTCTCTATTTGTTCTTTGTGAAAGAGAAAATGTAACATTAAACATTATACAAATCATCATCATCGTCAACTTTCTTCGTGAAAGAGAAATCAAAGACTTTTAACAGTGTTCTTCGGTCAATGGTGCTCTTCATTTTATTTCTAGTTTCCCCCCTAATTTTTCCTCTAATAGTGTTCTTCATTGTTTCAAGTCATGATTAGGGTTCATGATTGGAATTTTCAACTTTAATCTTTCCGAGCCAAAAGCTTCACAGGTATATTGATGGATTGAGCGTTTCTCCTTCATTGAATTCTTCTGTGCTTCAGAGGTATTTGTGCTTTAATTTTATATTTACTTTGAACCAAAGCCTGGTTTTCTTGTATTGGTACTGTTTATATTCTGCAATTATATAAATTTGCTTGTTATACTCTGGGGTGACATAAGTGTGCTTGATTGATGCAAAGGAAACAAAGCTCAAGCCTCAACAAAATTTTGAAGTGCACAATGTTCGAGTTTGGAAAAGTACATCTTCTAGATCAACTAAGGATCCTACTAGGTTTCCTCGTAGAGAGAGTCCAAGGAGAACGAATACCGGAATTTATCAAAACTTGCAACTCCAACTACTTGTTCAGCTAGTAAAACCACCAAAGAAGTAAGAATTTGAATAACAATGTACTTTGGGAAGAATGGAAGGATAGTTACTCATAATTTTACGTATTTTTTTGAGTATGATTACTCTTTTATATAAATGGCTTGCTTGTGAATAGTTCATCCTTTTTGAGCTACGGTTTGGTAAATAAACTACTGTTCTACCGGACATCAAGTGTGCTTTATCTTTTCCTGGCCCAATGCCCATTAAACTTGACACTGATTTGTTCCTTATACAGTTATACTCTCCCCTTTCCTCTTGCTGTATAGCATGTATTTGATAATTACTGCAACAAGCTCATATATTAATATGACAACCGTTTAGCATATTTTCTTGTGGTAGGAAATACTTTAACATCTGGTTAGCTTGTTTGGCCATGGAAATTACATAGCCGATTCCAAGTTGTCAGATATGCTTGTTTTATTGTGTTTCTGTGTGTATATTTCTCTGTTTTCCTTTTTTGTGGGATGTTGATTAGGAGGCTTGTGTTTGAGATTTTATTTTCATTTCAAGCATGAATTTTAGGTTTTCATTAATTAGTTGGCAAGTTGCTTGCAAATAATGATGTTATTGATACTTGAAGTAGCAAGATAGAGAAGAGAAAGTGCCTTTAATTGTTAACTGTCACCTTTTATTGGACAGCAAAATAATAGATACTATATATTTTAATTTTACTCTGAGCTTAGAAGTCATGTTTATTATTGTAACACTTTTATCCTTTCAATATTTTGTTTAATGCCGGTAAATAGTTTCAAATCTTAATTTTGGAGGGGTGCTGTTTGATGTCACTTATAAACAGTAATTTTAGTAACTTGATAGGTTTTGTGAATTATAATATCAATGATTTGAGGATCAGACATATCAAACAGGACAAGGGTTTTGTTATCAAAGTGGAGCAAATTATTAGCAAGGAACCAAATAATAAAGAGGCCCAATAGTGTTAAGCCCTCTAGTGATGGTCATGAAGAGATAATGCTTTCTCAGAGGTAATCTTACATTTTATCTCTTTTCCATGCATAATTTGTTGGACCTCCTTTCTAAATTATTATGATTTCTATTTTTGCAGAATTGGTCAATTTATGGGATCTGAATCGTGGCATTCAAATATTGATGTTCCTGTAAGTGTTTTCTTAGCACTTATATGCTTTAGCTAGCAATGCCTTTTCAATTTGCATGTTTCTTATTGGTCCTTTCTTGCTCTCAGGAAGACATTCTCACTCTCTCAAACAAATGTTCGGATAATTTCAGGTATGCGTAGGTTATGGCCGATTACTTTCAGCCATCTGTTTTCTTCTAATTGAATGAGTCATTCTGCCAATATATTGTAAGTTGTAACTGCTCATTTATAAAAAAATAAAATAAAATAAAACAGTAGTTTAAGAGTCATTTTAATAGAAAATAAAACAAAAAATCAATCACTCCGTGTGACTATTATTTATTAAGAGTAATGCACTCTTCCAACTCACTCCCACACATGTAACCATCCACTCACATTAAGAAAAAAAAAAACTCCTCCAGTCACGTAACTGCACTCAATATTGCATGTCCTCCTCCAGTAATCTCCAACGAGTGCACAACATTCTACAGCAAGTTTCAGTAAGTGCATAGATCTCTTCCTCTGTTTTTTTCCCCTTTGTTTCTTTATTTTCATTTTACCTTTTCTATTATTTTCTTTCTCTCCCTATGGCAAGGAGGATTAGATTTTTGTCTTGTTATCTGTTTTCAACATGTTGCTTGAACCTGATAGTTTCCACTTTGTAGTGAACTTCGATTTTAACCCCTTACTCGAGAACTTTGATACTTTTAGTGAGTTTATATGTTTCTAGCTTACTGTTTTTCTTATCTGTTAATGATTTTTTTATTTATCATATTCTGTAGTTTCTTTAGTACACTTATTTTTGTGTATATATATATTAATTGGAAGAAGAATAAAAATGCATTTTGTTGTGGTTTTTAATTGTTAAAAAAGAATCGAAATACATTTATTGGCGGTTTTTAACCCTCACAAATTACTAAGTGAAGGAAGACTAAAATGCATTACGGTTATAAACCCCAATAAGCCGCCAAAAATCGTTTCTGGCGTATGTGAAGGAAGAATACAAGCTCTTATCCTCTTTATCGGCTTAACGGTTAATCCTATTAAAGGAAATAACAAAGCTAACATAAAAGGAAAAGTAAAAAAAATATATATATATATATCAAATATACAAGAGATATTACCTATCCTAATAATATCAAAGATATTACTACATTTTCACCTGCCGTTTAATGAGGTAATGGTTAACTCATCATTTGAAGTCATTTGGTTTAGATTTGAGCTTAAATTTCCTTCATGTGTAATCCTCCTTGGAAAGAAACCAGGCTCCTTTGGCTCAACCAGTTCCATCTCACTCCCTAACATTTGAATTACAGAGGTCATGTTTGGCCTATCCTCTGGGTATTGTTGCACGCACAAGAGACTAACATGGATGCATCGCAGTACTTCTGGGATGACACACGAGTCCTTTATCCTTGAGTCAATCAACTGTAGAGCATTATTCTCTTTCCGAAGTGTCCATGCCTAAAACATAAAAGAAGAAAAGAAGTTAATCAATCATGTTTAAACTTCGGCATAGATATATAATAAGTTATTTGTGTACTTACATAACCAACAAGGTTAAGATTCTGGTTCTGGTTTCCGTGACAAAGATCTCTATTTTTGTTCCCACAAACAATCTCCAACAACAAAATACCAAAGCTGTAAACGTCTGACTTGATTGAAAATAGCCCATCAACAGCATACTCTGGAGCCATGTATCCACTGCAAGAAATAATTAGAGCAAACAATTTACATTATTCAAAAATAATATAAATAAATAAATAAATGTGGTTCAGTATAATTAGACAGACACTCACTAAGTCCCAACTACTCTATTTGTATTTCCTTCAGTTTGGTCTCCTGCAAAAGCTCTGGCCATTCCAAAATCCGATATTTTTGGATTTAACTTCTCATCAAGTAAAACATTACTTGCTTTGAGATCTCTATGAATAATCCTTAATCGAGAATCTTGATGAAGATACAATAGTCCCCTGGCAATTCCAAATATTATGTGGAAGCGTTGGGGCCAATCCAGTAATTTACCTTTTATTTGATCTGTTATTTTTGCAAACAAAGCAAATGCGTTATTCAATATTAGATATTTAAGATTAATAAGGCACTATATCTGACTGAAATAAAACAACACAAGTGCACCTAATCTAAGCATTATTTGAATTACATACCAAAAATGAAGGAATCTAGGCTGCCATTAACCATGTATTCATATACTAGCAATTTTTCTTGTCTTGGAAAGCAACAGCCGAGGAGCCTTACAAGATTTCGATGTTGAAGCTTTGCAATCAGTTTTACTTCTGTTATGAACTCGGTTATTCCTTGTCCAGACCTATTTGAAAGTCTCTTCACAGCAATTTCTCGCCCATCCACTAGTTTTCCCTGCATAATTGCATTCATTTTAGAACATGCTTTTTATAACAATAATTCATCTCTGGATTCTAATTGTTATTTTTCTGTTAAAGTGCTTAAATTTTGAATTACCTTATATACAGATCCAAAACCACCTTGTCCAATCTTATTATCCAACATGAAATTGTTAGTGGCAGTAGTGATTGTTCGCAGATCAAACAACGGCACATCCAGATCTTCTAGCTGTTTTTTGATGTTCTCTTTTGTCTTGGACCTATCTGAAACCAGAAGAAAGGAATAAAGCATTCAATAGTTATATGAAACATGGGGAGGGATTGGAATTGGTTTAAAAGGATAAATCTGCAACATTCAATTACAGAAGGAAACAGAAAATACAGTAGAGTGAGCTCAATTTCTTTAATCTGTGGCAATTTGAAACTCCGATCATTAAACCCATATGAGACCGATAGACCAACAAGTGTTTGGTCCTGAGCTTGGGTCCTTTAAGCATATGGTGTGGGGTTTGAATCCTGAATGGTGTGTACAGAGAAAACTTTATTGGGAGGAAACCATCTACTCATGAGTGTCAACAAATTTCTTGAACAAAATTAAAAATCTCGGTGATCGACAGGGATACACTCTTGCCATCATATGTGTCACAAATACAAAATCCATATGAGATTCATAGTCATGTTAAAAAGGTTCCTGGCCTCCTATTCCTGGTTAAGCTATGACTACACTACAACTGCTTCCTGATAATTTGAAGCATTTCCAATTTTGAATTTCAAAAGATATATATAGAGAAGAGGTATCGAGATTTTAGTTACAAAAATATGGGTGAATAACTTACCAGCAATGTTTCTTTGATTGAGTCCATGTTGGGGCAGAGCCTCTTCATGGTTATTTTCTGCATTTGACTTCTCTGGAGAAAGAAAACATAAGTTTTATTTGTATTTCTTTTTATGCATTCACATTATTCAACTGTACAACTATGAAATTCTGTCCAAGCCACACAGAGTAGAACCCTGCTATAAGGCCATTTAACCAAGATTTCAAAGGATACACTAAAAAAATAATAACGGCAGTTGTCAAGGGAATTGACAAATAGCAGAATTTTCATTTAAAATATTAATTCTGTCCCTACCTTTTCAACTAATTTATAGAAATTAAAAAAATTAGTTAACATAGACCTTAACATTAAATTTGTTAACCATTTGTATCATGTTTTCAGAATTATCTTTATTATTATTAAGACTCATCATATCTCTTTTAACAAGAGAGAAAATATAAAAAAAAATGTTGAAAGTCTCATATTGTCTAATAAGATGGCCTATAAAAAGTATATAAGTGGGAGCAATCATGTTGAGTTAGGCTTAAAACCTACCATTCTAAGATGGTAAGTTTCTATCGATCATGATTAAGTATTAGTTTAAACTTCTACCTTGGATAGTTAAGTATTAAGATGCTATTCTAAGATGGTATCTGAGCCACCTATCGTAATAATTGTTGTTGGGCCTGTGAGACTAATCTTTATCGGACCACCATGATTGTTCAGCATTAAAATGATATTCTAAGAAAGAGTTTTGGAGAAACAAATTTAAAAAGTTTTATATGCAAGGGCGAAGGAAGTATGATATACAGAACAAATCAGCCATATTTTTAGTCAAACGCGAGAGAAAAAAAAAATGAATGATTTTACCTGCAATGTTCCTTCTGTAGATGAAATAAATAGCAAGTATAACTACTATAGTTGCAGCGACCGAGGAGGTTACAATTATTGTTTTAGAGTGCTTGTTCCTGATAGACTCTTCACGGTTGAATTTAATCAAACAAAAGAACAATTGTTAAATTCCACATTGAAGAACCAAGCTTAAATTCTCAAAGACAAAATTGAAACTCTGGTGCGAAGAATAATAAAAGGATTAATTGGAGAAGTTAATAAAGTGTTTACCCAATTCTAAAGGATGCAACCGTATATACAGAGGCTGCCCATTTCCTGGAACTGGAAAGCGTTTGATGTCAATTAAATCACGAAACCACATGACACAGCCACTGCCTGCCCCACTTATATTTGAATTTGTATATGCCATGCAGGAACAATTATTCAAGCACTTGGTTCTGCACTGCTCAAGATCAATAGTCTCATCCACAGTAGTATTTTGAGTATCTGGCACTTTCAAGCCATCAACAAATGCAAAGCCATCATTGTTGCAAGTCAAATTATGTTTGAGGGTACATCCTTGGGTCCAGACCATTGAGTTCCATTCTTCAGGAGACTTTGGCTGGAACCCTTTTAAACACTGACACATTGGATATGCAGAAGTGCTGCAATATGAATTGGCGCCACAAATCCCATAATAGTCACAGTAGTCTTCTGGCAAGGTTGAATATATCATCCATGATTTATCAGCCTCTGACCATACATAACGAAGACGTTGTTGTGTGGTTTGGTTAAGTACCACTTTGGATAACAAACTAGTATTCTTGAGGGTCCATGTGTAGTAAATCTCTTCCTTGTTGGAGACAAACTGGAAATGGTAAACGGAATTAGGCCTCGGTACTGACCTGCCACTGATATGCAAGCCATTCCATGGTCCAAGTCTGAGGTACTTTGTGGTTCCCTTCATCATACAGATCTCAGGATAGGGATGAAGAGTAATGCCCCAAGATAAGTCTCCTGGGGTTGGATCATCACTGCTCTTCCAAGCTATAAGGCGAATACTAAGATTTCTTTTGAGGTCCCATCCAATCTTCTTTCCTGACAGCATTGTATTAGATGAGTAATCAAAGCTTTGCCACAGATATGCCTCTGGATTTGATTTTATTGCATTCTCATCTCTTATCACAAGATTGCCAGAATCCAAGAGCTCTGCCACTGGATTCTGTGCTTCTTTTGGAGAACTTGTGGACCAAACAACCGTGTTGTTGTGTGTTAGGACCAAATTGCCAGAACTGTTTAGTTTCAATATGGCAGAGGAATCGTTCATAGGGTTGCTACCGTTTGCAACCCAAACAACGTTTTGAACTGCTATATTCTTGTACCAAATCCCGAGGTAGATTTTGTTGGGGTTTCCAAGACTGAAGAAACCAAGCTCAAAGATTCCACTAGGGGAAGAAACTATGGTCTTTCCATAACTGAGGGACTGTGACTGTGAAATGAATGAAGTGTCCGCTGCTATGAAAAATACGAGAGAAGGGAGAAAAAGTATATAAACTATGATACTCTTCAGAAAAAGAATAAACTTCATTGAGTACTAAGCTTGAGAGTTTGAGCTTTTAAAACAGCCACGCTGAAGACTAAAAAAACTGAAATTTCTTTAGAGAGAGAAAGAGGGTAGAGCAAGACAACAAAATTGTAAAGCCAAGTAATGCATAAGCAATAATGGAGTCAAGGTCATCTACAATGTTTGAACTTAAGAATATATAATAGATTAGTCTTTGGCGAAGTGATGAACAATGACAAGTTACTAGAACGTGATGCATTAGGCAGAGAGTAACGTGAGATTGGAATGGTAAATTTTAACTTATCTTGTAAAGTTTTCAGTAGAATTTTGAGTGGACTTTCGTGGTTTACGCGTTTTGCTTCTGCCTTTCTAACCGTCGTGGTCAGAAGGACCATAGTCTTGAATATTGTGTCTTGGTCACTGTCTGTGTAAATTACCTTGAAACATCTGAAAAAGACAATGTTAGAGAGTTTGCATTGAAAGTTTGAGTGCTTATAGGGAAGACTATTTATGACATTATTCCACCAGATTTATCTGTTATAACCTTTTCTCACATTTTTGCATGATTTCTTTTATTTTTTAAACAATGTCAAATTATTTGTCTAAACTTCTTCAGAATATCTAAAAACTATTAATCTTAAAGTATGATATCTAGATTTACATCCATTAATATTATATAGTTACTAAATACGTTTGTCCTCAAGCATCACACCTGTATATGCAACTACGAAGATATATACAATCTCCAATTTTGAGTTCTAAACTACGTACTAACTAGATGAAGGTTTGATGTTAATAGTCAAAACGTCAAATAATATGTGCAAGTTTCTTCCTTTTAGGTAACTGACTTTTCTCCCTGATTATCAGATATCTAATTTTCTTCCAAACCTGATCCCCTCCTTATCCTTATTCCACTAGTTAGGTTGAAACCACTTAGGTTATTGGTGTGAACAATACAAAAATGGGTCAAAAATAAACCAATTAAAATCGGTCAAAATTGGGTAGAAACAAGAAACCAATTTGGACTGGTCTTTCCAAAAGAATTTTTTTTCTTTTTACAAATTATTTAAAAATATATATATAATTAAATAAAGGCTCATATATGAAATTTACATATAAATTGCTATTACTTACATGCTTATTTTATTTTTGTTATCATGTAAGATATGCAATATGATCTTTTTATACTACTTTAAAATTTTAATTTAATTTTTTTATACTTAATTAATAAGGTTGTTGATGGTGTCAGTCTGTGAAAATTACGAAATTTTAACTTTAGTTTCGAACTTTTAAAATCAATAGCTTTAGTTCTTGTATTTTTAAAAATACCCAAATTTTTATCATTGAAGCTAACACGTGGAAAGAGACCACCATGTTGCTTTCCGAGGCTTGAAGAAATAGTTAGTGTGGGGTGACGCGAAAATGATTTTGCACGAATCACAACACTCTTTTCTAAGACATTAGCATTACAACGTTGGTTATTCTTGTTTTCACACAATAGAGATCTTGTCCCAATGTATAGTGCATACCTTTTTCTTTTACCGTATCCACCACTGCACAGGGCATAAAAAATTATACTTTTTTTTTCTCAAATATAAACAACAACAAAAATTACTCACATTAATTAAGAAAGTTACTTAACATAATTTAATTATATTAATTTTATTTAAAATTTAATTTTTTTAAACAATTCTTTCATTGAAATTTGATATAAAAAATTATTAAAAATAAAATATCAATTAAATAAAATATTTAAAAAATAATTTCATTTAATAGAATAAAGTTAATTAATATTTACTTATATTTAAAACCATAATACATAAAAAAAAATATTACTTATATTCAACATGTCAAAAAAACAGAGTAGTAGTTTAGAAAAGGATGATACGAGATTATCACTTAGAATGATAAATTTAACTGTAAAATGATTGTGAGAGAAAGATTTTGAAAAGAAAAATGTTCGATATTGAATGGAAAGCATCAGGCTATTAAATAGCCCATACACCGCAAAGCAAAAACAGAAAATACGATAAATAAGGAGTTATTGTTAGACCTCTAACTAACAAGAAACTAAAGTAAAAGAATCCCAACAAAAAGGAGATTTTATTTGACTAATTCCTAACAATTCCTCCCTTAAACTAAATTCTTTAATGCAAAGAAATTAGTTTATATTATTTTCTGTATAGACTCCAAGCATTGCACGTAGCTTTAAAAAAAGACATCCAAAGCTTGAGGGCTTCATCACATCGACAACTGTTCAAGTATACAGTGAATCGGTTGTATCACTCCTGCTTGTACAAGCTATCGAAGAAAGTGAAAACGAACATCTATATGTTTGCTACGTCCATGCATTACTAGGTTTCTTGATAGTTTGATAGCAGAACTACTATCGCACTGAATAGTTATGGACTCTTGCTCAGTTTGATCAAGTGTCATGAGCAACCTCTTTAGCCAAATAGCTTGACAGGGAACATGATCTTTCTGCTGCAATGAATTACGCCTTTGTGGTTGACAAACTTACAATTGGTTGTTTCTTAGAACACCATGATACAGACTCGGATCCAAAAAAAAATACATTTCCAGTTGTACTTTTTCTATCATCCACATCCCCAAAGATAGTCACTATCAAGTATATGCTATGAGTTTATCACTTCCTCCCTTCTTGTAGAAAATTCCAAACTTCGGTAGTTCCTTGTATGTACCTTAGTACCCTCTTTGCTAGTTGTAAATGGAGCTGAGTGGGATTCTCCATGTACTGCTTTCAAAAGACTTACAAACAAACATCAAATTTGGACGAGTCGAAGTGAGATACATAAGACAACCCACCATTTGCAAGAAGTAAGTTTTATCCACTTGTTGTCCTCCTTCATCTTTACAAATCTTAAAACCAAGAACTATTGGAGTTTGAACTGAGTTGCTCTGATTCAACCCAAAACGTTGCAACATCTCCTCAGCATATTTCTTTTGATAGATAAAGATTCCTCCCGATGTCTGCAAGATTTCAAGACCCAAAAAATACTTCATTTTTCCAAGATCAGTCATGTCAAACTCAAGCATCATCGAGTTCTTAAACTCAGTAAACATCAACTCGTCATTTCCTGTAAACAGAAGATCATCAACATATAAGCTTACAATGAGCACGCTGCCCCTTTTGTTTTGTTTAACAAAAAGAGTATGCTCATATTCACATTTTTTGAAACCTTCTTTAATAAAATATGCTTCAATGCGACTGTACCAAGCATGCGGAGCCTGTTTAAGCCCATAAAGAGCTTTCTTTAATTTGTACACTTTTTCTTCTTTCCCTTTCTGCACATAACCACGAGGTTGCTCAACAAAGACATTTTCAGCTAATTCTCCATGTAAAAAGGCAGACTTCACATCTAGTTGATGTATAGCCCACCCTTTTTGTGCTGCGAATGCAATTACCAACCGCACAGTTTCCATCACGAACTCTTGGAGCAAAAACTTACGTGTAGTCTACACCGCATCTTCTTTGTACATATCCTTTCGCTACCAGTCTTGCTTTAAACTTGTCAACTTCTCCCTTTTCATTGAGTTTAGTCTTGTAAACCCACTTTACTCCAACTACTTTAGCTCCCTTTGGCCGATCAATTAATTCCCAAGTGCCATTTTTCTCAATCGCCTCAATCTCTATATCCATGGCATTTCTCCATTTTTCTATCTTCACAACTTCTTCAAAATTGAGCGGGTCAGCACCAACAGTATACAAAGCAAAGACTGTTGAGTAAGAGACAGCCTCTTCATCAAACAATCCTTCACCGAACACATAGTCTCTTAGCCAAGTTGATTGCTTTCTACTCCTCCCTTCCATAAGACCTTCAAAAGTCTCTTGATTAGTAGCAAGAGACTCCTTCGGTTGTGCATCAATAACATCTTCTTCTACAGGAGATTCTTCTGAAACAACTTTGTCATCATCTTCCCATTCTAGCTCACAACTAGTAGTTGACTCATGTTTGTTCCATTCCCATGCTTCATTTTCTTCAAAAACCACATCTCTACTTACTATAATCCTTTGTGAGATAGGATCGTAAAGCCTGTATGCCTTTGATTCGTCACTGATTCCGAGTAAAACACACCTCAGGCTTTTCTCATCTAGTTTAGATATCAAATTATCAGGTACATGAGCATAAGAAACACAACCAAAGACTCTAAAATGCTGGACTGATGGCTTGACTCCGCTCCAGGCTTCTTCAGGTGTTTTATCCTTCACCGCTAGCGTTGGACAGCGGTTTAGCACGTGCACAGCCCAATTTACTGCTTCTGGCCAGAAGGTTTTAGGCACTTTCTTTTCAGATAGCATGCTGCGAACCAAATTCATGATTGTTCGATTCTTCCGTTCTGCAACACCATTTTGCTGCGGTGAATATGCAGCTGTCAGTTGTCTTTGCACTCCATGCGCATGGTAGAAGTTATTGAATTCTCAAGATGTAAACTCTCCACCATGATCTGTGCGCAACCCTTTGAGTGACATGTCTATTGCTTTCTCAATATGTAACTTGAAGCTTTTGAAAACATTAAAAGCCTCTGATTTTTCTGCCAAAAAATAAACCCAAGTTTTTCGGCTGAAATCATCAATAAAAGTAAGCAAATACCTCTTCTTGCTATTTGAGGCTGGCTTAATTGGTCCGCAAATGTCGACATGAACAAGCTGAAGAATCTGTGAAGCTCTCCAAGAACTTCTCATGGGAAATGAATCTCGATGTTGTTTCCCAACCAGACAATCATTGCACAGCTTAGAAGGCGGCTTAAGCAGTGGTAAACCTTCCACCATTCCTTTTTGCTGCAGAGTTTGTAAGCCTTTAAAACTTAAATGACCAAATCTGCAATGCCATAGCTGCGCTACATCTTCCATAACTGTATTAAAACAAGTAGGTGCTATAGGCAAGGAGATGGCATGCAAGATAAACATCTGATTCGATGACATATTAGATTGCATAATCAAACCTTTGTCTGGATGATATATTTTGCATTTTCCCTGTTGAAATAAAATGCTCAACCCCTTCTCTTGCAATTGTCCCAGACTCAGCAAATTGTTCTTCAATTCCGGAACATAAAAAACTCCCGAGATAATGCTAATAACTCCATTTACATCAAGTCTGATGTTGCCTTTCCCATTGACCACCATATGCGAATTATTTCCCAGCTTCACTAAATCTGAGAAGTTCTCATCAAGCTCAGAAAAATATTCCTTGTTGCCGCACATGTGATTACTGCACCCAGAGTCAAGAAACCAGACATCTGTCATTTGTTGCTCCTTTGCTTCAACATAAGCCATCAACAATATGTGTTCTTCGGCACTCTCTGACTGATTTTCTGCAAAATGGGCCAGCCCTTGTTTACATTCCCACTGAAAGTGTCCGAGCTTGTGACAATTATAGCATTCCACCGTTGTTTTATCAATATTTTGCCTGCCTCTTCCACGACCTCTACCTCCAAAATTCCAACGCATTCTTCCTCGTCCAGCAGGACCAGCATATTGATTGCTCCGAGTCACCTTCAGAGCATGTTCTTCATGGACAGTATTACTCATGCGTTGTTCATGCACAAGCAAACTGCTTTGCAACTCATCAATCAATAGTATACTTGTATCCTTGGATTCTTCAATGGAACACACCACATAATTGAACACACCACATAATTGAACTTTGGTGTCATGGACCTTAAAATCTTTTCTACCACAACAACTTCTTTCAAATCGTCACCATTGGCTTTCATCTTGTTACTAATGACAAGAACACGAGCAAGGTACTCATTCACTGATTCTCCTTCCTTCATGTGAGCAGTTTCAAACTCCTTTCACAAAGCTTGGAGATGAGCACGCTTTACTCGGGTTGTTCCTTCATATTTTTGCTTCATGGAGTCCCAAATACTCTTTGATGTATCTTTGTTGATTATAGTTTCCAGAATTGAACGATCTAAAGCCTGAAACAGATAGTTCTTCATAAGTTTTCTTTTGTGCCTCAGAGAGAGTGACATCGTCTGCTGCTGCAGAAACTTCATTTTCTACCACAACCCAATACTCCTTTGATCGTAGAAAATTCTCCATAAGCATCGCCCAATGACTGTAGTGACCATCAAACCTTGGCACTGCTGGTTGAACAAAAGCACCCTCTGTAGTCATTGTCGTTGCTTAAATCCGAGAAGACTGCTGCTTCTACAGAGCCCCTTGTGAGGCTCTGATACCAAATGATAAATTTAACTGTAAAGTGATTGTGAGAGAGAGATTTTGAAAGGAAAAATGTTCGATATTGAATGGAAAGCATCAGGCTATTAAATAGCTCATACACCGCAAAGCAAAAATAGAAAATACGATAAATAAGGAGTTAGTGTTAGACCTCTAACTAACAGGAAACTAAAGTAAAAGAATTCCAACAAAAAGGGAATTTTATTTGACTAATTCCTAACATAGAATACTTTTGTGAGCGAGCGTGTAATCAACTAATAAAACTATATTATTATAAATATATTATTTTTTTGTAAATTTTTCTACAAATTTTGTAGAAAACATATTTCCTGTAAAAAACATATTTCCTGTAAAAATTTTTATGGTTTTAAATTTGTAGAAAAATTTTTTATAGATAACTTTTTTTTGTGAATTATAAATTGACAAGAAATTTATCTACAAATACATTTCACAGAAAAATTCATAGAAAAATCCATAGAAAAATTCGCAGGAAAATATGCAAGAAAATATGCAGGAAACTGCATAGGGAAATCCACATGTATATTTTTTGCATGAACATTTCCTGCAAAAAATTTTATAGGAAAATCTACAGGAAATTCTGCAGCTATATCTTTGACAAAAAGCATTTCCTGCAAAATGTGTACAGGAAAATCTACAAGTATATTTTTGTTTGATGCATTTCTTATAAAAAAAAATTCATATGAAATTCACATATATATTTCTTGAAAATTAGAAAATTCATATGAAATTCACATATATATTTCTTGAAAATTGTTATTCTCAAATAATTTTCTTGCACACTATGATTCGAACTTTTTCAATTTTTTTTAATTAGAAATATAATAATTTTTTAATAAATTTTTTTAATTTAATAAATCATATAAATTAAATTTTATTGTTTTATTTTGTAATATTTAAAAATTTTATCAAATGTATAAAATATTAATGGTAATTATTGTGACGTCGTCATCCAAGTCTCGGCATTAATAAGACGCATCTACCCACTTAAAACATTGTATTAAACCGTAGTGGATTATATTTCACGCCTTAATTTAACTAGTTTTAATTTTTTATTAACTAAAAATTGTTAGACCTATTTTGATAAATATTTTTTTTTAAAGTTTGTAATGTTTTTTAAAATACTAACTTTTAATTTATTTTTTTTTTATCCTAGAAGTATTTATTAAAAAAATAAAAAATTAACTTTTTTAAAGTTATTTTTAAAATAACGTGCTTCCTCTTAATTAAATTTTTATTTATTTTTTATATAAGATAGAGTTTTATATATATATAATTATTTTTTTTTATTTATAAAAAAATAATTACATTAAATTACATATCAAATAATTAGAAAACATAATAAATTAAATTTTTTTTTATTCTTTTAGAATGACACAACATTCTTTACAAATTATTCATGGTATAAAAATATCCAAAATAGTACATTATCTTCAAGTCGTTATTTTTTTATAAATCCATATAAGAATATCTTTCCTCATCTCTTAATATAAAATATAAAATGATAATTTATAATATAATAATAGATAATATAATTTTTTATTTTTATATTTAATAAAATTTAAATATAAAGAAAAAGTAGTTGAAACATAAAGAGTGGATAATCATTTATAAATATTAAAATCTTGATAAAGCTGATGATAAGTAAATGATGATTAAATAAATAAAAATTAAATCATTTTTGTATAAACTGAAATGTTTGGCTTAACGGTTCCGAACGAGGAGTGCATAAATGCAGGAAGTCGTTTTGAGGGAGTAATTTGAATCCGGAACAAACTAACTAAGCATGTGTTTGGAACGCTGTTAAGTCACGTTCAACACCTGCATTGGAAAGTGAGTAGCGCATAAAAGAAACACAGCCTAAGTAATTGGAGACATACTCCAAACAAAACCTGCAGCAAATCCAAGGCACTTGTGAAAGTCGTTGCAGAATTCCATGTATACAGGAAAGACTCCTTAATACAAAGCCAGCCTCTGCTGTACCCTCTTCCTGCATGACCGCCAAAATTAGGTACATAATAAATCCGTCATAGCTTACAACCAGATACATCTAAAGTCATTCTCATTTCTCGAGATGCATACACCAATGAAACAAAAGAAATCAACTCATAGGTAACTGTTACCTTTAACCGCTTCTAAAGATGTTGATTCATCAAATTTATTTTCTACAATTCCTAACATTTCATAAAGCAATTTTGTAAGTTCTATGTGCAGTCATTCAACCAAGAAATTGAGAAGATTTCAAGTTGGTTTTTTGAAATTATAAGGGAAAATATTCATACAAACTTTTTTTTCGAAAAGAAGTCTTTTTATCGATAAGAGAAAGGAGACAAAAAGAACTCTCATATGTAAAAGCAAATATGGTATAGAGTCTGCACTTTCAATTTTTACGATGACATGTATATTAGCACCACAGCCTGCAGTAGAGGAATTAATCATATTTTATAATTTAAATATGTAATATGCAGCAAACTAAATGGATAATTTAAGAAGTATTTCTCAATTACACTTCAAATAATTCTTTAATTCATGGACATCCTTAACAAAGGAAACAGCATAGAAGTGAACTTTGTTATCCACTTCAAACTTGATATTATCCCAATCCTTTTATGCAAAAAATCAATGTGAATATTATGTATAAACGAAACCACCATAACGTCAATTGTCAGCAACTACCCTCCCACACAACTAGAGGCACACAGTGAAATAGACACTATAAAATCGTCAAGATTGAAATATAATGGTATATATATATATATATTATTTAATGGATTCTCAAATATTTTTCATTCTGAAGTATAAAAATTTAAATATTTCTTATAGGAACTAGATCAAAATTGTGAATAAAAGAATGAATCCTTATTGATGACGCTCAGTTTCCAATTCTTCCCCAATGTGGGTATAGTACCAATAGCTAAAAATAAATAAGAACTATAAATTCTCTGGATATTAAAGATCTAGTACTCTTCCTAGCCACAATACCAATTAACTATCATTCAATTTCCTTCCCCATCTATTTATTCTTTAAGATCTAACTAACTACTACCACCATACCACTATAAGAGATGACAACTCTGTGCTTACCAACCCATCCAGGATGATTCTGCATAATAATAGCAAAAGCAGTCATCTATTCTAAGATAATGAAATCAATCGTGGAAGTATCATTTGCCACAAAAACCTGTTCAACAAATGAAGGGGCTCAAGTTAGTAATAAATAACATTTACTCTTTCTTGAATATGTAAATAAGGATAATACAGTGACCAGAAGAACAGAATGCTTATCACTCAGCATTTAGTAACTCACTAGCCCACATGCAATGAATAGTGAATTAAGATAATTAAGGTAAATTAGACTTCCCCCATACAATTTTGCACTTTCTCATCCTGTCCTCTTAAACCTTGGGTCACTAAACCCTCCTAAAGTATGGGTTGAAGTGAAAAATGTAATAAGCCTAAAACGGTAGCTAAATTAAGGGACTAGTAGAATTTAACATTTTTCACTTTAACCCAAATTTCATGAAGCTTATAGGTATAAGTTGGGCAAGATCTACATAGGAGTAAAATGCAATTCACCTTATAAAAATTAATCAGAGTTACAGAGAGATATATACATCTCACTGGCATTCTCAATTTCATTTATTCTGCAAGTTAAACCAATTTATAGAATAACTTGACTGAGATCAATTTATTTTGTCATCTTGTATGGATAGATCTAAACTTATCATGCCTAACTATATCAGAATTGCTAATTATTAAGCCTTAAGCATGGCTTAATATTGGATTAGGATTTGAGCTACTGCTAGGTTGTATGTGATTTTAATTCTTAGAGACATTTTCACATACAGTTTCAAAACAAATATTTCCAACTAAAATTATAATTTAAAATCTTAAATAAAAAACAGTCAGAAAAATACGATTCACTAACTATATCATATGCCTCTCTCTTCACTAATCACATTTATAACTATACTGAATAAATACCACAAACCAAGACTAATGTTTCAAGGTTTAAATATTTTTAATTTTCAAATAATGTATAAGAAGCCATGATCATATAATGAGACTGATAAAATTTAAATACATGATAGTTCAATAAATCTAATGGTTTGTCAAGAAAATATAGATGAGTATTTTTTTAACTTTTATTGAAAGAAAATTAAAAATACATGGATCGATTTTTTGTTTGTTTGTATTTTTAAGAATTAAAATAATATTTTTTATAATTTAAAAAACTATATAAATTGATTTATATCAATAATTTTAAGGAATAATTTAGTATATTACTGTAATAGAAATGTTTATATACACTACTAGAAAATTTAAAATTTGTTACAAAATAATTTTGTGGCTAATTTTAAAATCAATGGTTATTTTGTAACTAATTTCTAGTAAAAATAATTAGCTAAAAAATTACTATAATATTGAATGGTAGCATGAAATAAGTAGCAAATTAGCTAAGAAAATAATCTTAGTTAATTTATAGTAAATTTTTTAAAATTTGTAGTTATTTCCTAGCTAATTTGTAGTAATAAGAAGTATAAATGAATATAACTTCAATTTAGTTAGAAAAAATAATATTGTAGTTAATTAATAGTTAATTAGTTAGGATTTAGCTACTAATTTAAATGGTAGCTAAAATTAGTAACAAAATCAAAAAATTCTTGTAGTAATATGCATTCTTTTATACAGAGGTCTATAAATATTTTATTTAATAAAAAAATTACTCTATTGCATGTCTTTGGTCTTTCAACTTTTTGTCTTCTAATGAATTGTAATTTCTTGTTTTAATAAAAAAAAATTGTTAACTCGTGGTTAATATTATACTAGAGTGATTTGCTTATCAACTTGAATATTTATAAGATAATTTCTATTTACACTTTTTTTATTAATATACTCCTTTTTATTTTCTTTATCAATATACTCTTTTATTAATACAAAATCTAGATTTATTGAATACAAAGTATATAATTTTTTTCATCTAATATCATGCATAATAAATTTATTGATTTTTATAATAATTATTTTAAAATCCATACTTATGATAATATCTTATTAATTAATAATATATAATTTTTTATGATAATCACCCACTAAATTTAAATTAACTAAAAATATTATAATTAGTATTTTAAATTATGTATTTATCATTATATATATATATATATATATATGATTTATTTCACAATAACTAAAAAATGTAATTAATTTTATTGTATAGTGATTTTATAATACATTTAATTTAATAATTTTTTAATTTTATTTTATTCAATTAAAATAGTTATTAATTTAATGAAGAACTTTCCTGTGGATTTTCTTACAAAAAAATCTACAGGTATTATTTTCTACAAATTTTAAATTTGTATAAAATATTTTCTACGAATATTTATGCCCAAATAAATTTGCAAGAAACAAAAAATCTACCAAATTTTCTACTATTTTTTATCCACAGAAAAAAAAATTCTATAATTTTGAAACAGCAACAAATTTTGCAAGAAGTTCCTATGAATATATTTCTATAGCGAAATTTGCAGGAATTTCTTACAGATTATATTACATAGAAAAATCCACATAATATTCCTAGCAAAATTTGCAGGAAAAGAGCATATTTCTAGTAATGAGGTATTAATATTGGTTTAACTATTGAGTGTAATTTGTAAATACTATTAGTGTAAACATTATTAATTAATAAGAAATTTTATTAAGTATAATTTTTAAAAATAATTATTATAAAAGTCCATAAATTTATTATAAAAAAATTATAATGACTTTATAAAAACTTTTAAATTTTAGTGTATTTTAAATAAATTCTTAATTTTTTTAAGTTTAATTTTGATACTTATACTAACAATTAATTAGAAATTCTCTTCAACACAACTTTTAAAATAATTATTACAAAAATAATTAAAGAATAGTGTAAGAAAATGTTTACTTGCATTCTATTTTAATTCTTTTTTATATTGAAAAGAAAATATTTAAATCAACACAAATACCACAAAGATCCAAACTATATAAGTATAATTTTCTTACGAGATTTAGGGACTATTTGTTTAGGTTTTATATGGGAGTGAGCTCATGCTCATCGTAACTTGTCAAAAGAAGTCGTAAGGCCCATTTTGGGATTGTCGGAAGAATTGTAAAAACCTTTTGTTGTTGAATTAAATTTCTTAAACACGTGATTTCAAACTAAATAATAGAAAAAGGAGAACCTCTAGACTAAAACTCTAAAGAACAAGGAGAACAACCTTAAGGAATATGTGAATAGAAGAGTCATCCCTAGGATCCCTAAAATTATGTTTTAGGTCATATGAATGGGAGATTAAACTTACTAGTTCACACATTTTTTTTAATTAATTATTACTAATTATATTATTACAACTTTTATGTTCTTGGTGATATTCAAAGGAGAGGTTGAGCTCCCTATATTAGGTTGTTTGTTTACAATTTTGGTTATGTAATTGTTTGTATGAATGTAAACTGTGTAAATTATAGGTTCCCTTGTAAAAATTCGAAATTTATATCAATTAACCAAACTAAACTTGAAGTGTTAGACTTGACTTATAACTTGCTCACACCCTTATATAGGACAATGAGATATACAAAATTTTATTATATGTATTCAATGGCTTTTTATATATAATAATTTTATTAGCCCTATTGTTAAACTAAAAGTTCTTATTGAATCAATTTTGATTTTAATCAATTTAATTTCTAATCATATTAAATTCTAATTAGTTAATAAATAAAAAATGTGAAAGTTCGGAAGGGCTAAGCAAGTTCGTAAACATATTGCTTGAAAAAAAAAACCAAGCTAATTTGGCTTAGCTCGATGGGCTAGACAATTGAAAAAGTTAGTTTGAAAATTTTTAAGTTTATTTAACTTAATATTTTATTTTATTTTTATTTTATTATAAAATACATGTAAAAAGGGCATGAGAAAACAAACCAATTTGGCTCAAGTGAGTTAGTCAATCAAACTAGTAAAAACACAACTCATAAAAAGATTAAATCAGGATAGGTCAACCTGCTTTTCTTCTTTGATCCTTGAAGTTAGATTTCTTTGATCCTTGAAGTTAGATAATCCATTTTGTTGGTTCTAATAACAAGGAGTCACAGTTAAATCACCTTTTATATAAAAATAAATAAAGCTTAAATATACTTTCAATTCTTATAAAAAAAAAATTTAACAATTTTCATCCCTTTAAAATTTGAATTTTGTTATTTTGGGTCTTTACTATTATGTGACACTTGTTAGTCACATATATTTTCAAAAGAAGGTCAAGAAACAATAATAGGTTATACACATTAATGTATATGGTATTGTCAGCATGTGACATCTTCAAAAAAAATTTAGATCCATAAAATAAATATTTTTTATTTATCTTAAAATAAAAATTATGAACTAAAAATAGATATTTCAAATTGAGAAGGATAAAAATCAAATAAAAATATTTTACAAATACCAAAACCAAAATTCATTCATTTTATAAGGACCAAAATAAGTTATTACAATTTTTCGAATGATAAAAATTGATTAAAAAAATTTACAGAAACTAAAATCAAAATTCATTTATTTTACGGAGATTCCAGACATATTTAAGCCAATAAATAAATAAAAACAAGTTTTTAATCACACAGTTCATATATATATATATATATATATATATATATATATATATATATATATATATATATATATATATATATATATATATATATATATATCTTAAATTAAAACATGGCATTAACATTATGTGATACTTAAAACTACCCTTCGTGCAAAATTATTTTTTGCGTTTCTTTTCTAAGAAAAAATGTATTTCGATAAATCAATTTGTTAATTATTATAATTATAAATAAAATCAATAGTAATTTATAAAAAATATTTTACAGACATTTTTCTAACAAAATTAAAAATATCTTTGAATTTATATTACTTCACAATTAAACATGTTTGTGAATGTGAGGGTCGCACTCTAATTGCAGTTAAGTCAAGCCGTAATCGACTACAGAATCACAAATAATTCAAAATATTACCTATTTTTACAGCAGGGTCGTGTTTACAACTTTAACAAAATTAAAGCCCTATCATGTAAATAAACCAAGGACGTACGAAAAACTAACAACACAATATGACAAACTCGCTATTACGTGTACATTTGGTGAACCACATTCTTACTTAGTCCACAGTATAACCACTGTATCTTTCAACGTTGTCCTTTTCAGACATCTCATGCATACAAAGTATTTGTATTTTATATGAACAAGTTAATGTTCAGTATTCAAAGCTCCAATCACACGTTAGTCTCTTCCCTCAGAATCACGATATAGTGAGTTTTCATTGTTCAACAATGTTCTTGTCCAAACTTCTGTATTCTGTGCAATGTGCACAATTTGACTCACCATTGCCCATGCATTACGTCGGTCGCTTACTCAATTTCTTGTAAATTTAATATTTTTGTCTTGGACTAGCTTCTCTCTCTATCTATACAGTGATTTCATTTTTCTTAGTCTTCAGCGTGGCTGTTTTATGCTCTAATTCTCAAACATATAGTACTCAAATTCATAGTTTCCCAAGTCGAGTCTTTGAACTTGGTTTTTTAAACTTAGAAATCCCAACTAAAGCTACCTCGCTATTGGCTACAAGAGTTGTACGGATCAAACCTTTGTTTGGTCATTACACTCAATAACAAGGAAGTTTGATATTAAAATTAATAAGTAATATTTTTAAATTTTTTTAAGTGTTTCATAAAAAATTATATACAGAGAGAGTAATTTAAAGACAATGCCACCACAACTGTGTTTTTTTTTAGTTGAATATGTTTTTACCTTTTCCAACAAATTAAAAACATAAAAAAAAATTGAACCAGGGTTATATTATGAAATTAATAGCCACTGGCCATGATGTCCGAAACATTTCAGATTCAAGAGGATCTATAAATATTAAAGCTTAAATCAAGAGAAGGGGACGGAAAAAATATCAGAAAAATTGTGAGTGAAAGGGGGTTCGAAAATTGAAAAGGAGTAACGGAAATAAACTGAGAGGATTTTAGACGTGTTGGGTCTAATGCTATGAGATTTTTTTTATTTTACTACTAATTTTAGTTACTATTTAAATTAGTAGTTAAATCTTAATTAATTAACTATTAATTAATTAGAATATTTTTTTCCAGTTAAATTTAAGTTATATTCATTTATATTTCTTATTAATACAAATTAACTAGAAAATAAATACAAATTTTAAAAATTTACTACAAATTAACTAAGATTATTTTTTTAACTAATTTACTACTTATTTCATGCTACCATTAATATTATAGTAATTTTGTAACTAATTATTTTTACTAGAAATTAACTATAAAATAAATATTGGTTTTAAAATTAGTCACAAAATTATTTGATAATAAATTTTAAATTTTCTAGTAGCACAATTGGAATTTGAGAGGATTAGAGAGAAAAGAGAGAAACAAAATAGCCATCTGACCTATACTCAATCTAATAAATAAATAAATAAAAACAAAATGATTGGTCTCAAATGAGCCTAGTATAAAACCAAAAAATAAAAAATAAAAAGTCACAAGAAAGTCTTTGTTCAACTAGCTCAATCTGATTTAGACCACATTTTTAGGCTTAAAATACAAATTGATTTACATGCTGTCTTTCTAAAGAAAAGGACACAAGGATAAAATACAAAGATGGAATTTCAAAGCCAATAGAAATTATTTATGGCACTAGCAATTCATTCGCATTCAAAGGATCAAATGGTAAAGACATGAAATAAAATAGAGGAAGCAGAAAAAGATTGAACGGATAAAATACGGTATCCACAGTTTACTAATAACATACCAGTGGTTGCAGTGGAATGTACTTGCATGATATGCATAAACATAGGAATAATTGACATGGCACTATCACAATCTGCAATTCAATAATTTATTGATTATAAATAGACTATACATAATTAATTAAAACAATATATATATATATATTAACCTATCTCGTTGATTTTCACCGAGCACTTAATAAGGTTATGGACAATGCGTTGGTTGAACTATATGAGCTTGAATTTGCTTCAATGGATTCTTTCTTCGTGTAAAGTCTTGGCTCTTTAGGCTCATCCAATTCCATGTCAGACCCCAACATTAGAACCACTGAGGTCATGGTAGGCCTATCCTCTGGGTATTGTTCCACGCACAAGAGCCCAATATGGATGCAACGTAGCACTTCAGAAGGAAGGCATGAATCCTCTATGATTGGGTCAACCATTTGTAATGCCATACCATTTTTCCAGAGTGCCCACACCTAAATCACAAGAGAAGAAATTTGTTATTACCATAAAGTTTGTTAATAACATGTCAACTTTAACATAGATACATTATTATTAGCTAAGTGCTTAATTACATGATCAACAAGGTTAAGGATTTGGTTTCCACGAGAAACTCTACTCTTCTTCCCACATATAATCTCCAAGAGTAAAACACCAAAGCTGAAGACGTCTGATTTTGTAGAAAATTGCCCATCGATGGCATATTCTGGTGCCATGTATCCACTACAATAAAAAATATTGAAAAAGAATAAAATATTTATATGTCATGTATGTGTCTTGAAAAATATAATGTTGTGTTTAACATATAGTTAAAGACACTCACTATGTTCCAACAATTCGATTTGTGTTTCCTTCAATATCTTCTCCTCCAAAAGTTTTGGCCGTTCCAAAATCAGATATTTTGGGATTCCAAGCATTATCTAATAAAACATTACTTGCTTTAAGATCTCTATGAACAATCCTCAACTGAGAATCTTGATGAAGGTACATAAGTCCTCGAGCAATTCCACAAATGATGTGAAAACGCTTTGGCCAATCTAGCAATTTTCCTTTGGTACTATCTGTGGTATTATTCATAGCAACTTCATTATTAAGTATTGAATATGCAATTTATCACTATAGTTATAAAACACTAGTGAGTTATAATATAAGATGAATTGATATTTCATACCAAAAATGAAGTAGTCAAGGCTGCCGTTAATCATGTATTCATAGACTAGCATTTTTTCTTGCTTTTGAATGCAACAGCCAAGAAGCTTCACAAGATTTCGGTGTTGAACTTTTGCAATCAGTTTAACTTCATTTACGAACTCACTCATTCCTTGATTCGAGTTCTTTGAAAGTCTCTTCACAGCAATTTCTAGTCCACTGGCTAATTTTCCCTGCATAATCACGTTCATATGAGTATATGCTCTTTGTAATTTTAATACTTTTCTTATTGTTGGAACTTGAGTATTATTATTGGAAAGCAAATATTGAATTACCCAATACACGGGTCCAAAGCCACCTTCTCCAATCTGGTTCCCCTTTGAGAAGTTTTTAGTGGCTGCAATTATTATTGACAAATCAAGCAGTGGGAGATCCAGATCATCCACATAACTTTCGTAGATATTTTCGGCCTTTGACTTCTCTGGAAAAAAAAAATTAAGTATGAAATTCTGGTCAAGAGACACAGAACATAACCATACTATAAGGCCACTGAACCAAAATTTCACAGCATACTCTAAAAGACCAGTAATTTGAATAACAGCACTTGTCAAGGGAATCGACAAATAGCAGAACTATTCAAATTCAGCAATATTTTAGTGAAATGTGAGAGAAGAGAAGAATAATTTTACCAGAAATTTTCCTTCTGTAGACAAAATAAATAGCAAGTATAAGTCCTATAGCTGCAGCAACGGAGACTACAAATGTTATTTTAGACTTCTTGTGCCCGTCAGAATCTTCATCAAACAAAATAACAATTATTAAATGTCATATTAAAGGACCAAGCTTAAAATCTCAAAGACAAGATTGAAACTAGGGTGAAAAGAATAATAAAAGGATTAATTAAAAAAGATAATAAAATATTTACCTAATTCAGAAGGAGGCAACCTTATGAATAGACTCTGCCCACTTTGTGGATCTGCATACCGTTTGATGTCAATTAAATCACCAAACCACATGACACAGCCACTGCCTGTTCCACTTATATTTGAATTTGTATATGCCATGCAGGAACAACTATTCAAGCACTTGGTTCTGCACTGCTCAAGATCAATAGTCTCATCCACAGTAGTATTTTGAGTATCTGGCACTTTCAAGCTATCCACAAGTGCAAAGCCATCATTGTTGCAAGTCAAATTATGTTTGAGGGAACATCCTTGGTCCCAGACCATTGAGGTCCAATTTTCAAGAGACTTAGGCTGGAACCCTCGTAAGCACTCACACATTGGTGATGCAGTACTGCTGCAATATGAATTGGCGCCACATTGCCCATAATAGTCACAGACGTCTCCTGGCATGGTTGAATAAAAGCTCCAAGATTTTATAGTGTCGGACCACACATAGCGAGGACGTTGTTCTGTGGATTGGTTTAGTATCACTTTTGTTATTAAGCTAGTCTGCAGGGTCCACATGTAAGAAACCTCTTCATTGTTGGAGACAAACGTGTAATTGAAAACAGGATTGTACCTCATTTCTGGCATGCCACTGAAACGCAAGCCATTCCACGGTCCAAGTCTGTGGTGTTTTCTTGTTCCCTGCATCATATACATCTCAGGATAGGGATGCAACACAATACCCCATGATAAATCTCCTGGGGTT
The DNA here is from genome assembly GCA_025330945.1 of Mucuna pruriens. Classification (NCBI taxonomy): domain Eukaryota; kingdom Viridiplantae; phylum Streptophyta; class Magnoliopsida; order Fabales; family Fabaceae; genus Mucuna; species Mucuna pruriens. Next base: position 955,883 of record JAENHJ010000027.1, read on the forward strand.
GGATCATCATCACTCTTCCAAGCTATGAGACTTCTATTTAGTTTCCTTTTAAGGTCCCATCCAATCTTCATCCCAGCCAACATTGTATTACAAGGGTGCTCAAAGCTTTGCCACAAATATTCTTCCTCTTCTGCCCCTGCTTCATTATTCTTCTCTCTTATCACAAGGTTGCCAGTGTCTAATAGCTCTGCCACTAGATTAATCTTCTGTACTTCTTTTGAAGAACTTGTGTTCCAAACATCCTTGTTATTCTGTGTAAGGACCAAACTGCCAGAACTGTTTAGTGTCAAGTTGGCTGAGGTGTCATTCATTGGATTGGCACCGTTTGCAACCCAAACAAAAGTTTGATCATGATAACTCTTGTAGCGAATAGCGAGGTAGCTTTTGTTGGGATTTCCAAGGTTGAAAAAACCAAGTTCAAAGACTCCATTTGGGGAAACTAAGGTATTTCCATAACTGAGGGATTGGGATTGTGCAATGGATGATGTGTCTGCTGCTATGAAAACTATAAGAGAAGGGACAAAGACAAAGAGTATATTAAGTATGATACTCATCAGAGAAAGAATAAACTTCGTTAAATACTAAGCTTGAAAGTTAGAGCATAAAACAGTCACGATGAAGACTATGAAACTGAAATCACTGTGTGTGTGTATATATATAGAGAGAGAGAAGGTAGTCGAAGACATGGAAATTTACAAGAAAATGAATAAAGGACGAAGTAATCCATGAACAAAAACAGAGTCAAGGTGTGTACAAAATTTACAAGTGTTGTTGGTTGATTAAGTACGTTGCTGAACAACGAAAAGTAGTATAACAGGTGTCGTGATGCCGAAGGCAGAGACTATGTTTTGTTTTGATAGGAACTTGGAATAGTGAACATTTACTTTTCTATTTTGGATGGAAAATGCATTTCCTTGCAAATTCGTTTACATGTACTAAAACTCTAATCATTGGAACCGTCCTTAAATAGCGTCAAAGAATTTATTTATTATTTTTTTAATTTGATATTCAGCGAATAAAATTAGACACAAATTGTACGGACGTAACTAGTACAAATAATTATATTATGTCTGTACAATTTGTACTAAAACTAATTTAAAAAAAATTATTTTATAGAAACTAAAACTGACAAAAAAAATTATAAGGACTACAATCGTAGAATAAAAATATTATAGGGATTGGAAACCTATTTAATCTTTCATATTTTTATATTTTTTATATATTATGATGTATCAAATAATTTTTAATTAATATATATATTTGTAAATATAATATATGTGAAAAAAAAATTAATTCAATAATATATTTTGAGATAAAATTATTTAATTAAAAATTATTCAATAATATAATAGTTAATATAAATTAACTATTCCTTGAAGAAAATCAAATAACTCTAATGGAACTTATTATAGTAATAATTACACCATGAATAATAACTTCATATAAGACTCTGATTATTGTCGATCTATCCATTCATTAAATTATAACTATGCACTCCCTTCATTGTTTGTGTAAATTTTGTTTAAATTGAACGATAATAAGGAAATAATCAAATAGTTTATATTTTTATAGATTTTAAAATTATATATTTTATTAATTTTGATGTAAATGAACGAAGTTTTAAAGAATTTTTGAATAATATAAAGTTGTTATAAAGCGAGAGTTTATTTATGAGTATTGACGTATTTTAAGAAGATATTAAAATTTTAATAATTCCTTTATTATCATTAAAGAAAAAGTAAAAACCTTAACTTACTACGCCTTTCCTTTTAATTTTGAGAAGTAAGTTTTGAGTTTTAAAATAAAATAAGAGAAGTCCCTTCTTTACAATTCAAAGTCAAGAACGTTCGAAGTCGCATTAAATTCACATGTGAACTACAACAAATGTGTGATAGTTCTGTCTTTGTCCTTGATAGTTATAGTCTTATAGATAGTTGTTGAATGGTTGTGGAGGAAAGATGTCACCAAAAAAGAAAAAGAAAAGAGAAGAAAGATGCCATGAAGATTCTGATAGGCTTGAAGAAAGGGAATTGGAACTTCAAAGGAAATTAGTGTGGGGTCATGCAAGACTATTTTCATGAATCACACACCTCTTACAAAGTAAATGTATCATCTTCACAATGCACGTGTTGTCATGTTTTCACAATCAAGAGACCTTACCCTTACGTATATCTTTCAATTTCAACGTATTCAACTCTTAAATCGTAGGGAAATTCATAGTTTGGAAAAGGATCCCAACAGATTTGTGTGAAACCAGGCAATAAAACAACAAGTTTATGTATTTCGTTTATTAATTTATCTTGTCCACACACAAAAAATATCTATATAAAGTCATATCAACCCAAATACAGCTCAAGAATGGACAAGATAAATATTTATTTTTATGTATTAAAATTTATAATAAATAAATTATAAGTATTTATACTGTGATATTGTGTTATTTTAATTATTGATAATTTAAAAAAAATATGAAATTTTAATTTAAAAATAAGAATAAAAATGATAGATAATTCTTAAATCAAATTAAATTGTGTTTAAAAGAAATGTGTGTGAAAAACTTAAAAGAAATAAAATTAAATGCTCAATATATACCATTAGAATAATACATGTAATTCAATAAAAATGAGAATAACTCTTAAGTATTATCATTGAAGAATAATTCTTCAAAATACTTTTATTTAAAAATAAATATTTAAATTTATGACGTAGGAGCATTCTATAATGAAATAAATAAATGACAAAGTATACAAATCGACACTATTATATTAAATTTCTAAGCAAAACAATTTTTTTATTTTTTTTCGCAAAAAATGTGTGTTCATTATGTTTCGGATGAAGTAAATCACTTAAAGAATGACTTAAAAAAACATAATTTCAATAGAAAAATTATCTACAATTCAAAACGCAGCCAAATTGACGTATACTTGGACTAGTATTAAAGGAGGAAAACAAATGTTAAGAATCTAATGACCTAAAAGTTCATGGTTTTGTTAGGTGATTTCTCAATAATAAATGGAATATTAAAATGCCCAGAAAATCAACTAGCTAATTAACAAGCTTGATTGCTTTTACATTTCTTCATAATGCCAATCGAGTAGCTAGCTACCATTATTATTAAATTTTTTTAGTAAAACGTTAATTTTAGAAACCAATAAAATTTTAAATAAGACTCTAAAATTGCAATCTCTCAATCATATTATTCTAGAATTTAAAAAAATAATGTAATAATATTAACATATATTTAAATACCAATTTAAATTTTAGGTATTTATATAAAAGTTTCTTAATTTAAAGAATTGATACAAAAACGCGTTACAGTTTCATAGACTAAAAGTGGTTTACAAATTTATTTATAAAAGAATAATATGGGTCGATCATTTGACTACTAGTGGTAATAAAGGATAACCATCACAAGGGTTGAAACGAGAGATATGAACCTTCCTCTGAATTACTTTGCACCAAACTCAATTTCATAGCTCAACCAGGCCATTTAATTGTTGGACTTGGATAAGCCCAAATTTCTAGAAAAGTAAGAAAGAAAGTAAAAGTAATATGTTTTAGCCCAGCAACTCTGCAACTTCGTGGAAGAAAAAGTTTTCGACGAATTTTGTTGTGTGTTTGTAGATAGGTGTGTAAGCCAGTCATCACAAATGCTACAATTTCGTAATATATATATATATGACCATTATTTTATTTTTAGAATGGAAACCAAAAAAATTTCTTTGAAGTGAAATTTTTCTTTGATTTTACGTCTCAAAACATTTTATCTGTAATTTCACGTCAAATAGAAAGCTACTATATGTAGCCTTATTTTTCTCTGGTTGGATGTAAAAATATGTGAGGGTAGATACAAACGCATGCTAAATACCGACCTGATCAATTTTCCTGAGTTTATTTTAATTTAATTAATAATCTCAAGTTTTGAATATGTAATTATATTAAATACGTAAAGAAAAAATTTTGTTGTTCACATTGATCCTATTCAATTCAAACAAGATTGTATCTAATGAAAAATATATGTGGTTTAATACACTAAGTATGTATTTTGACTTATGTTAGCTCCTTTAAAATGAGGTTAAAATCAACATAATTTTAAATAAATATTTATATGTTTGATCACACGTTGAAATTTTGATTTTTTTAGTTTAAAATTATATTTTATTTGAAGTAATTTTAGATGACTTTTTCATTAAATAAAAAATTTATACTACTTTCAGTCTTACCAATAAATAGATAAACCAATAAATTTATTTTTTACATTGATTTATCTTTAAAAGACTACATCTAATCATTGACAATCCTACTAAGTTTTTCACTATAAGTGAAATCCTTCCTTCCAGAAACACCACACACAAGTCAACCTAGGTTTTTCTCAAGTAATCTTTCAATTACTTCTCTAAGCAATAAATCCAAGTAATCTTTTAATTGCTTCTCCAAGCAATAAATCCAAGTAATTTTTTAATTACTTCTCCAAGTAATAAATCCAAGTATTCTTTTAATTGTCTTTTCAAGTAATATATCTAAGTATTCTTTACCCAAAATCTCTTTAAGCTTAAACATCTTTATAATATAAATGTTTGTTTTGACTCCTAGCATCTTATAGATGTGTAAACTCTATGAAGTGAGTCTTAGGACTTTCTAAGAAAATGAGTAAGCAAGATTACAAAATGAAATTTTTTTACCAACACTTGATTGTCTTGCAATAACTTTATGGATTGTGGATATATATAGAATTCTTGAACATAATCTTTGTAGGAGGTAGAAAATCCTTCTTATAATATTTCAAAAACTATAAGTTTGTAGAAATATTGGAGCATGCATGTATTAAATGTTTTTCACAAGCTAGTCATCTTAATATAATAAAATAGTGCTCTTATCTCTATCTTTGTCAAAAGGTAGTTGTACAACTCTAACTTTACTTTAATAAGAAGATATAGTGATCAGAGACTTTGATAGACATGTCTTTTCGAAATGATGATTTCTAATCAACATGTATTATTTAAATGTGTAACACGACTATTCTAAAAAAATTATAATACATGATTGCTTAAAATAATATGTATAAAGTGATTTTTTACTAAAACATTGGGTTTAGTAAAACAACTTATAATATTAAACAAAAATATAAGTTATGAATGTCTCAAAATATAGTCTATCAATCTTGTATCCATCCGTAAGACATGTACAAGGTCTTTTAAAAAAAATAATTAAATATAAGTTACGAGAAAAATGACTTGCAATACTTATAATCTTTTAAAATGATAAATAAGAAATAATTAAATAAAAACTTGGAATAAAAATTATAAAATGATAAATCTAAATATTTTAAAATTGTATACATAACTAATTTATATTCTATCTTTACCTTTCATGAGGTCTTCCTAAATGGTGAATGACACCCTCTCTATTTAAAAAAAAAACATTCACCTCCCCTAGATAATATTAAAGAAAGGATATGTATATTATTTAGATAATATTAAAGAAAGGATATGTATATTATTTTATTAAATAAAATAGGATAGTGGGTTCTCTTTATTAAAAACATGAGAATACAAATGTCTATTTGAAACTTAGAGAGGTGTGTGTCATTAAAAAAAATCCTCAAGAGAAGTAAGTATAGTTTCTCCTAGTAATAATTTTTTTCAAAATTAAGCATGCAATTTTGGTTTCTAACATATTAGAATTGTATAATTTTAGTTTTTTTTATTATCACGTCAACATATCACTATTATGTCGTCACTAGTATCTCATGTTAGTAAGATCCATTAAAATATAAATGACAGATTAATGTTGAGATTGAAACTGTTCAATTGGAAAATGTTGAGAACCAACCTTACTTAAAAATAAATTGGAGGACCAATATTAAATAATTATAATACTATAAGAATAAAAATAAAATTTAAGTATTAAAAAAAACTAACATAAGGTTTTGGCTTATATTTTCTTTTTCATTCTCCTTGTTTTTTTAAACCATACCATGTTCTTACAATGAATTTATTTAGGTCATTAGAGTCCTAGATTCTCTAATTTTTTTTCTGTAGTTTTAAAATTTGTGTATTATATTTTAATATTTGTGTATTGTATTTTAATATTAATATAATTAGGATAAGTATTTATATCAAAGAGTTAGCTAATATTTAAGTTTGGCTTATTTTTTCATAAAATATTTTATTCTCTTTATATAATATTTATTGCAAAGATAATGACATTTATTTTTGTTTAAAACAAATATTTTATTTCGGGCTTTATCGCCTTTATCGGAAACATAATTGCATTACTCCTTTTAGACAAAATATTTAAGTGTCGTTTTTTTTTTTTTTAAATCCTTTTTTTATATAATCTTTTATAATATATTCTTGTTTTCAAGTATACAAGTTCAAATACATTATTAAATAAACTTTGAAAAAAAAAACTAATATTGGTTACACTATAAATCTATTGGAATTTGTTTCTACGGCAATATTCATTGCCACAACACTGTTATTTTTCTCTAACTTTTTAACAACATGAAATAAATTCTTCTTCAATGTTTATCGACTACAATTACTTTTAAAAGATGATATAGGAAAGAATACAATTCATTTTTATTTAGTAACTTTTTATAACACAATCAATAGAATCTTTTTAAAAATTCATGACAAACGTATATATATACCAAGCTTTATTATAAATTAATAAAAAAATATTAGTGAAATGGGTATATATAATCTTAAAGTCTTTTAAAAAATATTTAATTTATGTTTTAGGTAAACATATATTATCTATTACATGTTCTTGAATTATTTTAAAAAACATATAATTATAAATATTTTATGTAAAATTTAGTATTTATATATTATTAAATAAAATTTAATTTTTAAAATTGATCCCTAATCGTCTAATTATAGTTTGAATCTTGTTGATAATGTTGATCATGACTTGAGAGGCTCTATACTCTCTCCGAATACCAATTTGTCTAAGATCCGAATTAAGTGCCCCTTTTTAGAACCATATTGCCATATCATGGACACCTAAACATGAGCAATAAACTTGTTGGTGGCTTTTTGTGATTCTGAATTATTTTTGGGTATTATTTTGGAGAACAATATGCATAGTATTGGATATTGTAGTCGCAATTTTATTATGATATTTGATATTGTGAAAATTTATATTTTAATACAATTGATTTGATTACAATTATGATTTAAAATTTTTGGCGTTGTAGTTGAAATGGTAGTCACGTGACACTTTTAAAAACCTTGGTAACGGGTGAAATAGAAGTTTGTAATTAAGCTAAAACACAGAATTTGGACATGGTAGATTTTTCATATTGTGACCGTTACTAAAATCAATAATTAAACAAAAAGAATTAAATTGAAATAAAATAAAGGAAATAAAGTGAAAAATGAAACAAATATAATTAAGGGAGTAAAACAAAAAATTAAATTAAATTAAAAAACATGTAAGTTTTTTTTCATAATTAGAATAAATATATAACTTAGTCCTTGAATATTATTCCGATTAGTTTCTGAAAATTTGTGTATATATAATTTATTTTCTAAATCTATCAATTTCATTACAAATTAGTCCTTCTATGGTGAAATTGGCTAAATTTGGAGACAAAATCGGATATGAACCTGATAAAATTGGAAAATAAATAATGACTACTATAAGTTTCTAGGCATACTAACAAACTAGTAGCACACTGACTCTTAATCATCTACTAACTATATCTCTAGTAAAAATTTCTAACTATCTAACAATATAATTTTTTACAACTAAAAGTATATAAAAATTAAATTCTTTAAATCGGCTTGTTCCATTCACTTCTCACTTTTTTATTTTAAAAATTATCATTTTTAAAACAATTTCAAATTGGTCAAAAAATAATTTCTCATATAAAATCAATTAAATTTAAAAAAAAATCCACAACAAATGTTATAAAAACTAAAAGACAAAAATAATTATGAGATGTTTAAGGAATGCTCAGTAAACAAACACTTTTAAGTTATAAACGTGCTTAAGAAACAAATAAAATTTAAAAATAAACAATTATTTTTAAAAAAGTAAACAAGTATCTCGTTTTTTTTATTATTAAATTAACGTGGGTTGCTTGAACATATATGCCAAAATAAGTTTGTTAAGGGAGGAGAGCTATCATAAAAAAGGCTGTGAAACTGTGCAAGTACTACACGCTTGAGGAACCTCACAACCCACGCAGGGGCCAATTGTCGCCGGTAACCGGAAGACCATACCCCAGAATCATGAGAACCATTTCGTATAGGGTTCAAAGCGAAGACAGGTATTTCTGAGTTGCCGGTGGAAGATGGTCCACGTGTTCCAAATCGTATTAAACACAAGGCAGCAATTTCAGGTCCCCTGTAGGGTAACGTCATGATTGTGGCTTGAAATTTTGCTAAACCATGTCACAGTGTCAAACATGTAAAACACCCTCATATTTTCTGCCCATTTTCGTCAAAACAACACAGTCAATGTTGGTTCTTATTTTGATACTTTGGGTCGCTAAAATTTTAATCCAAGTTGAACCCATCATGATTTTTATAGCAAACAAGATTGTTTTGGAATAGATAAGTAAAAAAAAGAAAGTAAAAGTATGTTAGCAACAAATCTTGCCACATTTTGGAATTCTGGTCCCTAACATGAATTGCATGCTACACCTTAGCTCAAGCAGAAGGATCATGATTGTCTTGCAAGGAGTACATTTGGATTCAATTTTTTTTTTTTAAAAGTATTTTCATAAAAAAATGAATTCAAATTTTAAAGTTAACATATAAAAGAAAAATTGATAGAATTCAATTCCCATTTTCTTTGGTAGAAAGAAGAGGCAAGCAACAAAGAGAAAACTTGAAGGGAAGAAGGTACAGTGGCCCCAATACTCAATCATAAAAAAAACTAACTACCTAGGCTTTCCATATGGATTACTAACTCCATGAAAACCACATGGTTGAGATGCCCCCAAATTATCCATCCATCCATCCAAGTTGTACACACACCATGACTAGTCATCTCACCTCCCAAGGTTTGTCCAACATATGACAGATGCGTCTCACCAAGTTCCCGTAATTGCTGCTACTTTGCCCCCTTGCACTTAAGCTCATTGATAACGAAGTTTGGCTGAATCATTCTCCAATATTACTTTTTTTTTTTTTAAGTCATCCTTCCCAAACCTTTTTTTTTTTTTTAATTATTTTTTTTAAATACAAAGTATTTATTAACTTTATCAATTATTTAATTTCGTTGAAAAATCTCACTTACCATTTTTAAGATTTCCTTCTACAATTATAATTTTTTTATTTTCAAAACTTAAATTTAAAAGATCTAAATTTAGTATCACTCGTACAATGCAGCAATGTTCGAATGATCCATATCTTGACCCATGAGAATTTAACCATGATATTCCGTTTGGAAAGAGGAGGAAGAAGATCCTATATGATACCTGAACGCATGTAAAAAAGTGCAGTCAACTTTTCGCGCAATATATATATATATATACCACCAGCAACTATGCATCTCTTGGGTTTACCTTTTGCAGGCCCCATCTAAACTGAGTAAAAGAATAAGTACTGTTTAAAATATCATATCCTAGGGTATATATTTTAAAGAATGATTTGAAACCTTTTTCATAAATTTATCCAAATGAGTCTTAGGTCATCTATTTTTTAGTCAAAGTATTTTTATTATTTATATAAATTATTAAAAAATATGAAAACATATATTTTTTGTATAAAATAATGTCACTTAAGTCAAGTATGATAATTATAGAAAGTAATTTTTTTAATATTTAACATAAATATTTAAAATTCGAATTCCACGTCACTAATTTGATTCTTTGTGATTCTCTCTCATAATATAATTATGTTAGTGGGTAATAAATAATATAAAAGCAACCCTGTTTGTCTACTTTTGTAACCAATGATCCTTTCAATGGAATAGAACTTCATTAGGTGTGCAATTATAATGGCCTTATTTAGCAAGCTATGGGCTCAATAGATTTGCAATCATATTCGTAATATTAACAAGCAAACCAATCTGCTTGTCTTGGAAACTGATCAACAGGTAAGTTTAATTTACAGATTTAATCATTTTTAATTAGATTCGATACTCTAATTTAGAATTAAAAAATGAAATTAGTTTCTGCAATTTTGAAGCATAGGATTTTCTTTTTATCAAACAGTTATGTTTTAAGCTCTAAGTTATTATCTAAAGAGTGCTTTAATGGGTATGCATATAATATTCCAATAACTAATACGATGCATCTTTTATAAAAGACTTTTTAAAAATAAAATTATTGGAACAAATTGTAAATATTTTTGAAGTGTAACTGAAAGTGACCTTTCCCAATTGGGTCCCTTTTATTAACCACGACCTATTAGGTTATTAGATAGGCCCTTAGCTAAGTGAATTTAAGAGTAGAAAAATAGTTTAGCAGTTTACAACTTTGCACGCTGAATCTTGCACAGAAGCATGAAAGTTGTAAATGACGGTTTCGCCCCCCAATGAGTAACAGAATCGAAAGATGCTGGTTTTCTGAGCTTCTCTGTGCCTCTCCTCTGACCGTTACTCTCCACAGTCACACAGAGTCATATACTCCGCGCAATCCCTTGTCTGCTTCTGGGTTTGGTGAATTGACCAAGTTACCCTTACGTGATCTAACCAGGGTTAATTTTCCTCCATGATTATGTCTTGCTTTCTATGTTAGTCTTGATTATGCTTTCTTAATGCACCTACTTTGGCTGTGGTGATTGATAATATCCCCATGTCAACGTCCATCGATTTCCATGATGCAACCCAACTAAACAAATAAGAGTGCCAGTTGAGCCATTGGGCCACATGAATTATTGTACATTATTATTATTATTATTATTTGGTATTTTGTGTGAATCTCACTATACCCTGTATGATATGCAATTGTATTCTAATTACTCATATACATACAGGCCACACTAATTGACCTAAAAACAATCACGTATTTTCATTCACACCTACATTGAATGATGAAAACAATCCATTTTCTAAACTTCCACACTTTTTATTTATTTGAAAATGTGGATTAGTTTTATTCGAACAAATATCAAAATTATGTTAATTTCATATTATAATGAGAAGAGATTTATCAATATAATGTGACATGATGATTGAAGATAACATTATCTCTTAAGCAATTGAGTATGTTAATTGATGTATTATTATTTACTTAAATTTTTTTAAAACTTTCAATTCTAAAAATATTAAGGTTTAGAAAGTAATTAGAAAGATCCTTTATGACATTGGAATTTTCTCTATTTTAGTGTTTACAATATGTTAAATTAAATAGTGAAATATATATAAAATTGGATTACTAGGAGATGAAAAAACAATTAATAAAATAAATAATGTAACAATTAATTAAGAAAAAAAAGTCACAATAAAATGGGTGACTTATTTTTTAGAAAAAAAATCTTTATTTCTAATATCCATAACTCCATTAATAATTTTTTAACTTTCTTTTCTTTATAAATAAGAAAGTATTAATAGTTAACTATATTTTTAAGAAACTTAAAAATAAGGACTTAAATGACGTTACCCTTAGTCACCCATGTTCACTCATTACTATAATATATGGAGACATAGGGTTTTGTATATGTATATTGATTTATATAAATTAAATGTACATTTACATATACAATTAAGCATAACATTTTTTTTTTTTGCTGTTGAAGTTTTAATAGGACTTATCATGTGTGAAGATTCAACTTATAAAACTGTGACGTTGACCATTGATGTTCTTGATTGGTATCTTGAAAAACACATTTTATTCTTATATTCATGTGATTTGGATTCAAAGAGAATTTGAATATATTAATATACTTTTGTATACCTTTTCTTATATAATACTCTAGGTTTTTCTATACATTTTCTAATAATTTAACACATACAATATGTATATCATTTATTTTTACACGGAAAACGATATAAATTGTACATGATGAATTCCATAAAACTTGTTTGAATTTTAAGGAATTTTAGCTTATTTTTAGAATAGAACAATTCAACTCTCACAATTGCAAGAGTAATTGCTCCCACACCCAAAAAAAAAAAAAAATCCAAAAACAACTAGTTTCAAAGTTGAATTCTCCTTAAACACTTCAAAATTAAACACGTGAATAAATGGATTCGACTGTCTTTCAACCAAAAAGTTGGCGATCCTTAATTACGTGATTACTCTATAAATAATACAAAAAAATAGGTGGAAAATAAAAATCTTTCAAGAATTTGTCCAACTAATTCAGAATTAATACAAAAAAGAAACTAATGAAATCTGAGATAGAAAATTGGTTTGTACTGCTTTTTTTCATATAAATAAAGGTTCATATATTAGGTGCATGAACTGTTATTTTTATTTTTTTACTATTGAATTTTTAATATTTTAAGACATAATTTTAATATTTTTACTAATCCAATGATCGAGTCCAATTTTTATAATATTTGATAAAGGATGAGTAATTGTTAGCTACAAATATCATTTCTATATAAAAATATTATTCCATTATATTAGTAGTACTTCAATGCAGAATTTATTATAATAGAACTTAAGATTTAATCAAACCATTTTACATTAATTAATATGTTAGTGTTTAAAGTCACAATACAGTGTTATATCATATACATAATGTTCCACAATCAACTCTTTTAGGGAGCGACTTTGTGTATTCAAATTTGAACTATTATAATTATTAATTAATTTTTTTATAAATATATAATATAGTAATGCGTTATTAATTCGATTCAATTACTTATTAAAAAATATTTTAGACAAATGAAAAGTTACGGAGTTAGCTGAAGATGGTGAGAACAAATAACACATACTCCTTATAATGCGGAACAAAAATGTTATTCTTATGTCCTTTCTTTACGCTCATGTTTTACAATTTTTTATGGAAAAAAAGAAAAAGAAGAAGAAGAAAGAACGTATGGAAAAGAAAATTCAATTCTTTTGGTATGGTAAAAATTATCGTTATTCAACGTGAAAAACCGTATATTGAAAATGAGATGCTAGACAGTATTAGACATGAAAGTAGTATTTTGCTTTTACTTTCGGGGAAGGGTAAGGGCAATAATTAAGGTCAAGCAAGCATCGTAATTATTCTCGCATGTCCTAACCTTGCTTTGAACTTTCAAGATAAGTTACAACATACATTCAAGCAAAGGACCAACAACTACATTTATAAGCATAAAAACAAATCAACATAAGATGTAGTTGGGATAGTTCGAGTAGAGAATAACCGGTATGGGACATAAAATATGGTTGCAAATTAAACCTCAAAAGACCACCAAATTTATGGTCTCAATGGGAAAACTTTTTAATAATAATAAATAAAATAAAATAAAATAATTTTTTTATAAACTTAAATTAATTTATACATTAGTTAATTTATAAAAAAAATCATATTATCTTTTTAAAATTAGTTTTTAACTTATATATAAATTATAGAAAATTTTATTTTATTTTTTGTTCATGTTATTTTTTCCTATTTTGTCAATGATATTCTTAATTTCTGATTATATGAATGAAAATTTTTATTAAAAAATATAAATTTACTCATGTCTCAATTTATAAAGGAATTAATTTTTTTTTAATATAGAGCACAAATATTATCTCCTTGAAATAATTTTATTCCTAAAATTATTATTAGTGAAAAAGTTTTTCTTAAAATATTTAAGTTATTGTGAATTAAAATAAAACAACCGGTTGGAAGTTAATTTAAAAACTTGATATTAAAAGAATTAGTATGTAAAATAATAATAATAATAATAAAAGGAAAGTGATGGATGGATCGTTGGAAGCAAGGGCAAGATAGTAAGTGGAGAGAGAGGCATAAGGTTTCCTTAAACAGTCTGTACATTTTCCAGGGTCATCAAAAGGAAGTGGCATTAAACCTCCTCATGTTCTTTTCTCTTTTGGGTCCAAGCAACCAGCAGCAGTAGCAGCAGTATGGGCATCTTTAACACTCCCCCTCCCCCCTTGTTCACACTCTTGCTGTCCTTCTCTCTCCTTGTCCAACTGTCTCTCTCCTCCTCCCCGTCGATCCACGAGCTCCTCCGCTCAAAGGGGCTGCCGGCGGGGCTACTGCCTGAAGAGGTTAAGTCCTATACTTTCTCGGAAAACGGGCACCTTGAAGTGTTCCTAGACGCTCCCTGCTTGACTAAGTACGAGAACAGGGTACTCTTCGAACAAGTGGTCACTGCTAACCTCACCTACGGTAGTCTCATAGGCGTCGAGGGTCTCCAACAAGAAGAGTTGTTTGTGTGGCTACCCGTCAAGGACATAATTGTAAATGACCCTTCTTCTGGTTTGATACTCTTCGACATTGGCCTCGCTTACAAACAGCTCTCTCTCGCTCTCTTTGAAGATCCACCTCACTGCAAGCCCCAAGGTAATTCATTCATTCATTACATCCATCTCGATCTCTATTTTTGATCTACTTTCACTTCCTTTTAACTGAGATCTCACACTACTTCCCCTTTTAAACTAAACTCCAAAACCTGGATATGCATAATCTTCTTCCCTCACACTACATACAATTGAATTACTTTATCATTTCAATCTACTCTTTCCTCCACTCTCTCTGATTCTACTATTAAAAAAAAAAATACCATTTTTGGAAATGCGAGAGGCTGAAATTTCTTTTTGGCATTTTCTGTTGATTGAGGTTTCTGTTATTTTGTGCAAAGAACCAGCTACATACATGACCCTCGTTTCACAAACTCAGGACTTACCGAGTTAGTTACGGTAGTTAAATTTTATAGAAATTATTATATGCTTTGAAATCTTCCTAGTCAAATTTTATTAATTATTTGTCTGAATTATGTATGTATCGTGCTGGATCATATAATAATTTTTTAGTAAAGGGAACAAAATGGTGATCTAGACACTAATTTTCCTTCGCATCCCAATTACCACACTGACCTAAACAACAAAGAAAAAGACTTGGACAGTAACGTGCTTGCTCAACATTTTGCATTTTGCAAACCACAGACAAAAACAATTAAGAGGAACTTTCCTATGTGTTCAAAGAAAAAATAAAGTACAATATTCTACACAATATGTCAGTTCCTGAGGCTCCTGCAGCATCACAGTGACATTTTAGGCCAGATATGTAGTGCAGGTTCATGGGGTGGGGTTAATTACTGATTTTATCTGTTTTGTTGTTTCTAGTTGTTTTATTTTTTATTTTTTTGTAATGTCACGATTTTAACTCTGCGTGAATTTCCAAGGCTTAAAAAACGGGATTTTTTTTTGTTTACATGCAATTTTCGTGATTGAGGCTGATTGTGTGGTTGTGCAGGTGGGTTGAGGAATCATGTGAGGAAGGAAAAAGGTTTCGAGGCCCTGAGGTAGAAAAAGATGCCACCCTGTTTTCGGGCTTCAGTTGTTGTCTTTTTCTATGTCATGTTTATATAATTTTAGCCTTGCAATGCAACTATAGTCATATGAATGAGTAGGTGCTTGTAGCGTAGAGGTTGAGCATGTAAAAATGTGGAGGGAGAGAGAGAAAAAAAAAAAAAACCTAAGGAATCGTATGTGGTAATCAAATTTACAAGTTGTAATCTTCTAACTTTTGTTCACTCACCACTTGCTTTTTTGTTCTGTTTGAAGATAAAAGATATGATAAGTGTCAAAGCAAAGGATCAAATCTAGGTTCATGAATTCGCTAAGCAATGACTAGGAAACTTGCCAACGAAAATGGGAAAAAAGGTTGTTTGGAATATGTTAATTGTCCCTTCTTTTTGCCTTTCTGGCACATTGTTATTACAACTGGATTTTTGTTCTTTACTTTTTGTTTAGGGAATAACAGCTTGGAAGAATTTATTAGGATTCTTAGAAGAAAAAAATATAAAATATCTTTTGATCCCTTAATTTTTTTTTTAAATATTGATTTTAAGATAATATAAATTTAATTTTTTTGGTCACTATATTTTAACTGAAGCACTTGTTTTTTTAGTCTTGACGGGAGATTAAAACTGCCACTTATTATAAATGTAAAACTTAAAAATGTTTTAAATTTTTATTGGGACTAAATCTAAATTTCAAAATCTTTTTAGAACATAATTTATCCCATTTTGGGTCCAAAAAGTTACCTTAATCGTTCAGGCTTACACACACTTGCATATTATATGGCGAAAGAATCTTGAACTTTGAGGTACTTGAAAGGAGAAAAGCCTCTCTTTGAAAAGGGTGGTTGGTTCTCTAGTGTCGATGTAGCATTGAACTCCTCTTGAGCATCAATGGCATCCAAATCTTCTTTCACATACCATATTTAATAGATTGATGATAGTATAATATTTAACCTTTGTTATGTCTAATCTCGTGATATGAAAAAGGTAATAATGTTTGCCCACGTTAAATAATTAATTTGGCTCAACGTTGAATAATTATCGAAATTTGGGTCATTCTATGGAATTAGTATGTATCGTGTGCATTGTATGAGTTTTTTAAATTTAGATAAACTTTTAAAATACAAATTAAAAAATGTCTTTATAGGTATATTTAATTTGAGCCTTTGAAGTCAAACCAACTCAAAAGAAACTTGATTGCTTCGCTGGATGCAGCATGAGTCATTGAAATGCAACGGCACAAAATCACAATTTCTATAATAAGTGCTTTTTATTTGGAGTTTAGCTTTTCTTTTCGGTGAAAAGTTGACAACTTTTTTTATTCAGATGGAGCTTTGAATTTGGAAATGAGGCTTGGGTTAGGTCCGTGGAGGGGGATGGGTGCTTAAAAGTCAGACTCAAATAATGACATGGTTGTGTTAAGTGCAGGTATTGTTCAAAATCACGAAGTAAAAAGCATTGAATAATATGATTTTTTTTTCTTGAAACAAGTTAAAAGAAAAAAGAAGAAAATTTGAAAAAGGTTTCAGGGGAATTGAAGAAATATCAATAGAGAATGCATGTAATACAAAATAATAATAATAACATCAAGATAGGAGTACTAAATTACAAAGTGAATAAATTATTTCACATTTTCATAACTAGGACAAAATACATAGCAATTATTGAATGTCTACATCGATAAGAACTATATATATTAGACACTTTTTTTATACACATAGCACCTCATACTTATATGAATTGTATCATTTAATATCGGTTAGTTTTATTTCATTATATCAATAAAAACTTTGTAATGATAAAAAAAAATACATTTTGCTCATCTTAATGTTCGAAACACTTTCTCCCATCGTCAATGAATATTTGTTGGGACTATCTAAAAGCTAAAACAAAACACATGTGATTTTGATAAAATTGTTTTAGATTTTAGCTAAATTAGTTTTAAGTGAATTAATGTACATTAATTTTAAATAATTAGAATTAAAAACATTATATTTAAAAATGATATTTTAAATTTGACTTTGGAAATTTTGATATTATTTAGATAATAAAACAAAATATTTTTTTGGAATATAAATATGTATTATAAGTTTCAATTCTAGAATTAATTTTACTCAATAAAAAAAGTTTAAAATGATTTTTTTCAAAAATAATTTTTTTCAATGCAAAATTAATTTTAATATCCCAAAATCTAAAACAAAACCTTAAAAGGTATACGAGTATAAACAACTTAATTAATGCTCTTGTTACTGATAAAAAGGAGAGGGAAAGAACGTGAAATGAAAGAAAACTTTCAAATACTATTTCTCTCCTTTGATTATGACAACATGAGGGAAAGAATTATTTTTGTGGATCCCATCATAATTTTGCTTCTCTCCAATTTGAACGGAAAGACACACAAAAGCATGGAAAGAAGAGTTTTTATTACTCTCAAAAATATAAGCGAAATTGACATAATTACTTTCTTCTTCTTTTTTAGTGTATTTATGTCATTTTAGGTCAACATATTTTTCTTTAATTTTGTTTTTTACACATTCAAAACTTTTATTTATTTATTATTTTCTATCCTATCAAACAACTTTAAAATCTTTTTGTATTTCTTTTCTTTCATTTATTTTTTTCATAAACCAAACACAGGCTAAATGTTTGCTTAATACGTTTTTATTATACGATGAGAATTCATGTCATAAATTTGATAATAAAATTTATTTGAATAATTAAAAAAAAACTTATTTAGATAAACGATATAAAAAATATTACTAAAATAAGTTAAAAAGAACTTATGAGAATCGTAATATATTTTCCGACCGCTTCCAAAGAATTGTACGACTCAATTTTATGTTTACCCATAAAACACGTGATTCTAGTGAATCCTTTTAATTGAACCAATCCTGGTTTCACTTTCTTTCTTCCGGCCAGGAACTTGGTGATATTAATATACTAAGGTAGATTTGTCCTTTCATTGTTATTTGTTTGTGAAAAGCCTTATTCGAATGTTTGTTTCCAATCATAGAGGTAAAGTAAAGTTGCTAAAAACACAAAAATAAAGCATGATAAAATATTTAAAAAATGAAAGGAAGTAATGTGGTCGTAGATATATAATTGATTAGAGCAATTGTCTTTGTGTAGGCGACTGCCTCTCCCTCTCCCTCGTATGTCGTACGTCATGTCGTTTTTGCTGTTTTTTCCTTTTTCTTTTTAAATATAATTAATAAACAACATTAGTGTATGTGCATCGATACGTCACTTTTCCTTAAGGATCAATCATTATTTCAAAATAAAAAACCAATTAATCTATTATTCTTTGAATTTAATTTTGTTTTGAAAGATATCCAATTAAATTGAGAAGAGAGAATGCTACAAGTCAAAGAGAAAGATTCTTGATACAATTTGAATTTATTGAATTTATCAAGGATTACACACGATACTGAATATATGCATCCAATACTGCTAACTAATTAGGACTTAACAACTCACTAACAATTACACGAAAGCAGTTATAAAAATGGTTATGATTAACTAACTAATCCTTACATGTCCTCCTTATATGTTCTTGGAAACTCAAGACTTGTCTTCAACTCGGAGGTTAGATTTGAATTGATCAAAAAGTGAACTAGACAGTGCCATGGTAAGGATGTTAGTCACTTGCTCACATGGCAAAAAGCTACGTGGGAAAGGTCAATATTGAATCGACCATAAGGAGGTACCGACTGGAAATCGATAAAGGTAGAGTGTCGATTAGGGGTCAGTAAGGGTAGAGACTAGGAGTCGGTGAGGGTAAAATAGTGTCGATTGATGTCAATAGGGAGTCGACTCAGAATCAGTTAGAGAGTGCCGACTCAGAGTCAGTCAGCGGGGACTTGAACATATCGAATACAGTTTGAGGCATGATCGATTCGGAGTCGACCTGTCGATTGGGGTATGAGTTGACCTTTAAGTTTTGGTGAAGTGTTTGTCTACGGGTTAGGTTTGAACATCACAAACAGTATATCCACACTCAAAGAGTTTTTGAGTATTTTACCTGGTATACAAGTATCTCGTTGTTGTGTTGGAAAAGATTGATCTTACTCTTTCTTTCTCCTATTAATGCTACCTTTCTCTCACAAAAAAAAAAACCTCTTTCAACTAGTTCTCTCTTACCAAAAGGTTTTCCCCCTTAGTTCCTTCAACGCCAACCCCTTGTATAGGCTAACTTCTCTTCCCATGATCTTTTGAGGAGATCTTCCACCATTAATGCGGTGGCTCCCGCAGGACCTCATTATGTCACGATGCCCTTCGTAGGGCTCCTTCTAATTAATGTAATGACTCCCTTATTCAATGGGGTGGTGACCTCTCCATCCTTTCTCCTAGCCATCACGACGGAAAGTGCTTTCCACATTCTTGATTTCCCACAAGATGACAGGGCTAAGGTGACTTTTCTAAAAGACCAGGGCCTAGCACACGACTCCCTATTTGTTGTCACCTGCCCGAGACAAATTAGGAAGCGTGAGCCTGCCAGGGCCTGCATTCCCAACATTTCTTGTCCTTTTCTTTTTAAAGGAGGGACAATCAGTCTGCCCTCTCTTCAGCTCCTTTGTCCTCTTTCTTTTTAAGTCTAAAGACAAAATTGGATATCAACAAACATGAATTTCTTTTTCTATTTTTTATCGTTCTCGCCACGATTATGATTGCGACATTACATTAGAAATAATTTAAGTTTATAACAATTAAGAGAATAAAATAACAAAAATAGGTATTGTTAATTTATATATAAGTAAGTTAATCTTATATATATTGGATAGAAGTTGAAAAAAGACATGGAATAGATCGAAAGCAATTTAGTTTTATGATAGGAAATAATAGCTTTTTGGACTCAATTTATTTTGATGACTCAACTTGTAATGATTTGTGTACGAAAATGAGAAATTATAATTAAATTATGAATGTTTATTAATCTTGATGTTTGTTGACTAGGTTTCTAAGTAGGTATAGGTGGATAGTATCATTTTATAAAGAAAATTTTATCAATATTTTCAAAGAGAATTTGTGAATGATGAAACTTTAAGTTAAAAGCCTTGAATAATTGACGATGAACCATGCACTAATCATACGTGTTTTTGGGGAGTTTGAAAAGTCACAATTTGGTACCTTATGGGATAAAGACAATTACCACTGATAAGGTCTAAAGGATATGGTATATATATATATATATATATATGAATTTCAAAGATAATGATAGTAATCTTGAACTGAGATAATCACATAAATTGACTTGATAACCCTAACACCTATTCAATAACACTAGGATTAATTAATTATATATCCTTAGGAGAAATCTTGATTCAAATATTGAGATAATAATAATAATAATAATAATAATAATAATAATAATAATAATAATAATAATAATAATAATAATAATAATATTATTATTATTATTTAAGTAATACATAAAATAATATTAAAAAATAATATCATCAATCCTTTATAGCACTACAAACTAAGTTAAAATATAATTTTATAGATATTTAATATTAAAAGTACACAACAGAGTTAAAATCAATTATATCATTAAGTATAAGTTTTAACCGTACATATAAATATTTATTAATAACAAGTTTGCATTTAGAAAAAAAATAGTTTAGGTTAATTTAAATTTTTTTAAGAAAAAAATCAAAATAATATTAAATTAAACATTTTTATTGACATGCTGTAAACTATATTTTTGCTGACATGTGTTGTAAAGTATTTTTTTGCCAATGTTAACCGATTTTTCTCCCGACCAATTCTATAATTTATTTGAGTTAAATACTTAATCAGTTCAGTGAATTTTCAGTTCGACCAACTATTCAATTTGATTTTTAAAACATTGATTTGAACATAAAGTACTCATCTTTAAAATTTCCACAGAACACTTACTATGCAAAGCAAAATTCGTGCTCTCTATAAAGATCCCACGAAACTCATAGTTTTTTCTTATTAAAATTTAAAAGATGGATTAGAAACCTAAACAAGTTACTAATAAGCTTGGATATAGTTTTATCATAAAAAATTTGCTTTTGAGTTTATATATATTTTTTGCAAAGGAAGGTAACAACAAAAACAGTGAAAAAAAAGAAAAAGAAAAAGAAAAAGCTAACCAAACATGCAGAAATGGCATCTGCATAGCATCAGCGAAGAGAAGCTCCCGCAAGCCCGGGAGTTATCCAGTCTTAGAAACGACACCAAAAGATTAGGAACCATTTTGGATAGGAAAATGGGTATATTAATTCCCCTCCTAAAGGGTATGTCTAAACTCTAACTTGCACCTTTTTCCCCAAAACTTCTTGACATTTGCAATGATCATGGCATATCAATGACAAGCATGCGTAAGTTGATGATTGAGGAAAAACACATGCAATGAGTCTGAAACGCAAACCACGTCCTTGTAATGCAACTCCCAATCAAGCTCCAAACCCTATAATAATGCAGATACCTCCGCCTTTAAATTATCTGCAATTCTGCGTTGCCTATGTCACCCATATAGAATCCACAGTCCACAACATAATAGGTAAAATCATTCATATTTTTATTTACTTGGTGAAATAACCAATCCAAGGCATCAGGCGAAGGTAAATCTACATTTATATTCAGCATGCTCCACACAAAGGCTTCGCTTGGCTCAAATGGTATCACATTATTTTAGTTTAATTAGTAGAATATAGTTCAAGTTCTAAATATGTTGTCTTAAATATTTAGAGAAAAAGTTTTGCTACTTATAATATTCCATAATACTTCTCAAACAAGATTATTTTCAATAAAGATATTTTTATTATATAAAAAATAATAATTTTACATTATTATTTAATTATAAATCAATGTTAGTATGATTTTAATGTAATTATCGTAAAAGTCAATAAAAATATCGTACATAGGCGTAGGTCTCCTACTATTTTAAATATATTATGAGTTTGTATAAGTTACAAAGGCGTAGGTCTCCTACTATTTTAAATATATTATATATATAGTTCAAAAAAGACATAATGATATTTAAAAACATGTTTTATAAGACTATAACTCTATAAGAAGCCTATATCAAAATAAAAAATCAAAGACTACGTTAAACAAATGAAAATTTCAAAAATCTTTTGACATCTTTAATATATAAGTTTGTAACTCTATAATCGTAAGTAATCTACACCAAAATAAAATTTAGAAATATATATAGTAAGTTTATAACTCTTCAATTAATCTATGCCAAAATCACTTATTAAATCCTATGTCAAACAAACAAAAATTTCAAAGATTTTTTAGCATTTTAATAATGAGTAACAAGTGACAAACTTAAAAAGTCAAAATCAAACAAAGACCTTAAATTAGAACAAATAAAAAAAAAACAGGTAACCCAAACTCGACTGGGCTAGCTCAACTTGAGCTTGATTATGACACAAGTTTCATCATATTAGACTAAAAAGCATTATCTAATTTTGGTTTAAAATTTAGAATTCAAACTCTCATTTTTATTGAGTAGGTTCAGGTTAACCTGATAAACCTAACTCATTTTGCTAGTTCTATATGATAATTTCTTATTAGATAATTGTATAAAATTATCTACACTCTGAATACATAACTTATTTTCTCACATTTTTTTATTTATTTTTATTTTCAATTTAGTTTTTTTAATGTATTAATTTGTTGTTTTAACATTTTTTCATCATTTAATGGAAGCAAGCATATTAGCTGGCATTGACTCAGTTAATTAAGTCTGAGTTAGCTGTTAAATATTTCAAAATACTATCGTTTTGTCTAAAACAAAAGATTAAGTAGAAATTGATAATTTTAAAATAAAATAGCAAACTAAATTGATAATTTTAAATGTATAGGATCCATTCTTCCTAATTCTATCTTCTTCCACTCCCACGCGAATCATTGGCAACTACGATTAATATGTTGCACTGGCAATGGGGCATATTCATGAAAATGCTCATTAATTTCTTCTGTTTATTTCCATTAACATTTCTTCTATTTTTACCCTACTTCCAAAGTTGCAGGTTCTTCTTCCTTAATTCTTCATATTTTGTGTTTAGTCCTCCCAAAATTTGATCATAATCATATTATCCAAAAGTTTTTTTATTAGTAATTTCAATCTTTTCCTAACTTATAGGTAGTATGCATTACGTTAATCCCAAATATAATAGAAAATGTTTCAGTTTTAGGCTGAGTTTTTTTTTCAATTATAAAAAATGCTATAAAGTTAAGTTGATTTTACCTGTTGCTGTTAACTAATTAAGATTATTTTATGAGAAATGTTATTTACACTTTCAACTCATATAACAAATTATACAACAACACAAGATATAATAAATAATATCATAAAAAAATAGACAATGAAAATATTGTATAAATAATACCACTCTTTTTTATTCTTAAAATTTTAAGAGTTGTAGTGTACAACATCATTACCGAAAGTGGTTAATGATGAGGCTTGACAATTTGGTGATGCTTTGGAATTACAACTTGCAAAGGACATTAGTGGTGACTTGTGTCTAAGATTTTTTGGAAGTGGAAGAATTGCCCAATAGAGAAAAATGAATCATAGTTATTTTCTTTGTGCAAAATTATCAATATAATCTTCTAATTTTCTTTTAAATTTCAATTTAATATATTTTTTATCATCAATGTTTAATTATCAGGTGAGAGTCAATTAACAGGAAAAACACTTCTTTTTAAATAATTGAAACAGAACTAAAACAAATAAAAAGCTAAAATAAAGAAATAATTTAGATCACTAAATTAAAAATAAAAAATACTTCTATTACTATATTATAAATTCAAATACACAAATTGAAAAATAAAATTCTCATTATCTCCTACTCTCTTTATTAGACCATCTCTTTATTAGACCATCTTAATATTTTCTCTTTTAGAAATTTGTTTCACATATTGTATTTGCAACTTGATCTCTCAATAAGATAATTTTAATATTTTTTATAAGAATTTATTTTATTTATTTTATTCACAACTTGATAAAATATTTTTTTTTAGCCGTTTGAAATTACATTCTTATATTTTTATATGAACACTTGAATTTATTAATGTATCAGTCGGCCTTTAGCCCTCTCGATCAATTCATTATAATGGGTTCTTCAATTCAAAATGTTTACCGCTCCACTAGACACTTAGGAACTATGTACCAGTGGGCCTTTAATTCTCGATCGGTTCTCCAAAAGTGACCAGCTTTGTAAAGTAATTGACATAGTACAATCCCAAGAATGATTATAAATAACTTCCCTCAAGTTATTGACATGAGCATTGGCGTCCACCGTGAAGCCATCAAAAATACTATTCCCGACGACCACCATGTTGAGAAGCAGAAAGGAAGTGGCGGTTAGAGGCGGCGAGCAGATGAGGAAGAGGTCCCTGAGGTGAAGGCGTGAGTTCGTCCAGATCTACGCAAAATCACCACTCATATATCCGCCTACGCTACAGCCAGATATGTGGCACAGGACCATCGCGCGCTAAGCCCGAGGCACTCCATCTCCAAATCTATGGTACACATGGCGCTAGAAAGAGGGTTGAAAGGGCTTGGCAAGGGTCTTATGACACTGTAAAAATGAGGTGGGGTTCGCGAAAAGCGTGAACGAGCAGTTCATAGGACCTGCAACAGCACTCTGTTATTGTCCACTCATTTCGTCAACGTCATACTTCGACATCAACATCACCACATCGTCGGAGCAGCTCACCTCTGTACTCATCTTTCTAATATGCAAGCTAACATCCTTCAAAAGCGTTGCGGAACGACTTGTAAGAAGATCGCATCATCACTATCATCGACGTCACCGGAAGCATAGAGAAGCAGAAACGAAGAAGTGCAAATGAAGAGGAGCAGTGCAGAGATCTTGGGAGGGATTCATTTTTGGTCTCTCATGTTCCACTGTTATGTGCACGTGTAACATTAGTAGTCAGCCACGGAAGACGAGCAGATCTAGAGGGTGGTCTGCTAGAGATCCACGTGACAAACTCGGCCACAAACGACGAGTGGGGCCAAAATCTTTAGAACTAGTCGAAACATGATGTAGTAGAGTCAGTCGAGACACAGTCTCCTGGAGATCGATGTGACAAACTCGACCGCGGACGACGAGCGACACTGGAATCTTTAGGAGTTAGGCCGAAATCTTCGTAACCGACTGGGACATGACGAACATGTGGGAA
This sequence comes from Mucuna pruriens, assembly GCA_025330945.1. NCBI lineage: Eukaryota > Viridiplantae > Streptophyta > Magnoliopsida > Fabales > Fabaceae > Mucuna > Mucuna pruriens. The sequence goes on from JAENHJ010000027.1 coordinate 981,428, forward strand.
ACGCAATTGGCAAGAGCTGTAGTAAAGAACAAGGTGCAATTTGAACACATTAGTTGATGTTATTATTATTACATACTCATCCATACGATATACATATTCAATGCATGTCCATTCACATCTTCAACCCCGACTTGGATATTACCGGATACTCATTTTCAAATTGCAGCTCATGCTAGTTTTCCTATATATTTTATGTTACATTGATCTCTTTAAAACTATGCTAAAATAGCAACTAAGAATTTTAGATAAATGCTCAAGCGAAAAGTTTTAAATTAAAAAATTGAAATAATTTTTATATTACGTAATTTCAAAATCAATTTTGCTGCTCAAACATATTATTACCTACCTACCCTATTACTTGGATACAATATGTTGAAAAATAATATTTACTGTTAGTCTTTAGCAAGTTATTGTGGTTCACATTATGAAGTGGTGATTGATACATTATTGATGAGGAAAGCCGTTGAGATCAGGTTTAGAATCCACTCAAGATACTCTAGACGTGGCTGGCTGAATGACAAATGAATATTCCCAAACGGGTCCTCATGAATTTCTTTGAAGTTAAAAAATGTTAATTATAGCATTTGACATATTTTGCATATTAATATCTTATAAATGTGCAGGACCATAGTTTATTTTTTGTGCTGGTATTAAAAGGATCTCGGCTCCCCATCTCAATAAAAGAAGACCCTAAGAGAGGCGGTTCAAAGACCCCACAGGCAATGTCCAAGACCCTAAGAGAGGTGGTCTAAAGACCCCAAGCAATGTTCAAGACCTTGAGAGAGGCGGTCCAAAGACTCCAGTCAATGTCCAAGACCCTAAGAGAGGCGGTCCAAAGGCCCTCCCCCCCAAGACAATGTCAAAGACAAAGACTTGACAGCGCCCAAAGAGCGCAATGTCCAAGACCCTGAGAGAGGCAATCTAAAGACTTCCAAGATGAATTGTTTAACATTACTATTTATTTAGCATTCCAAAACTACTATTATGTTGTCCATTTTTATTGCCATTGTTTTTTTGCAAGAATGGGTTATAAATGAAAATATTTAAGATAGTTAGATAAGCCCATTTAACCCGACTCCAATTGAAATTACCTAAACAAACATGACTTGGGGTTGTGTATTACTAATCAGGGCTTCATCCTCTCGACCTTTAGCCCCCTAAGCTAGTCTATCCCTATCGAGGTTCTCCAATTCAAAGTGTATCGTTACTTGGCGGCAGGGGATTGTGTATCTTAGTCGACATGACTCACGACGGTCTGTCTGGCCAGGTTACCAGAATCGAAGTGCATGGGCTAAAACTTGGCGGCAGGTACGTGTCTTGGAATTGGCTTTCAACCCTCTCTTCGGTATACACCCTCCTAATGATCTATCCTGTGGGTTCTCGATTAAGTACTACTTGGGGGCATTATGCCAGGTCGGTCTTTAGGCACTCAGGCCTCTAGTTCTCAACCGATTCTCTAAAAGTGACCGACTCTATAAAGTGATCGACATAATCTAGAGAATGATCATATCATGAGACTAAAGTTACGGTTAGTTAAATATATTAATTTATATTATAAAAATAAATTTTAAATATAATATAATTTATGTATTTATATTTATTTATTTATTTTATTAATTTATATCATTAAAAAAAACTTTTATTAATTACATAAACTAAAATACTAATTAAATTAAAACATAATATTAAAATATTATGTTATCGACTTTTCATCTTTAAATTTTGTATTTATCAAAAAGATAAGTTTAAAATTTTAAAATTTTGCCATTTTTGTTTTTGCTGTGGATGGGCTAAGGGCCGTAAAAACACAGGTACCAAGAATCCTCCATGCCGATTATGATCCTCACCGCCACCACATGTTGTAGTAATCCATTGTTCTGGACCCAACCATCACTTTGTGGGGTCCACACCACTTGCATCATGCCTTTGTCCTTGGTACTCACACTTATCCAAAATGTAGCCCCCAATAATAACATAAATATATTAAAAATATTTATTAGTTTTTATTATTTTTAAATTTATTTATTTATCAAGTTTAATAAAAATTATTTTAAATTTATAATTATTAAAAATTTCTACCCATTCGTAAAAGTCAGACCAATATCAATAAGTTCTTTTTTCTGCTCTGTATCTTTTAAAAAGAAAAAAAATCATTAAAATTCTTTTTAGAATTTAAAAGAGAATATTCGAGTTCTTTCAATAATTAAATAATATATCATGTCTGAATTTAGTTGGTCTGAATATAGTTGGAGTTATAATGGCGAAAATATCTAATAAAACTATTGGTAGAATTGAGATTTCATTTAAAAATAAAGATATTCAATATTTAGAGTTTTTTTTTACATTATATGAATGATCCAGTCCGTAATTCTCACTTCTTTACAATAATATTTTTAAAAAAATTAATTAATTAATTAAAAATCATTTTCTGAAAACAATATTTCTTTGAAATATTTTTTATAATCATATACTATATATAATAAACTAATTTTTCTCACTTCAAACTTTCAAGAAAGAACGCTCCCATATTTTGTATTTGTTAAAAAAAATAATGTTGAAATTTTATATTTTTCTAATTTCTTTCTATATCTCATTTAAAATTACACTATTGTTAATTTTTCGTTCATATTAAAATATTTTTATTTATTATTTATATATATATTATTAATTTTTCCTTTTCAAAAAATTATACCTAAAATAGTAACTAAGTTATCAAAATTTTCAAAATAAAATATAAACAGAAAAAATCTATTCAAAATAAAAAATAAAAAAGTAAAAGAAATGATATTATATTGTCCATAAATATATTAAAACTGGTGTACATTACACGAGAGCATACGTCTTATCAAGCTACAGTACAAAACTGCACTGGTATTTATATAATATTTTACACAATCTTAAACTAATATTATATAATTAATTCTTAATAATAATAGAATAATAGTATAATAAATATTTAAAATATGCACAATTAATTGTCAGAAAAATATTGTTATTATAATATTTTAGAAATATAATTGTAACAAGGAAATAAACATAATAAAAAATCACATATCATAATAAATTAATTAAAATTAAAATACTCTCAAAATTTAATTTATCTAAAATAGAAAAATAATTATCTCTTAATAACAGTAAAATTATGTTATAATAATTTAAATATTATAAATATTTTTAAAATAATAAGTTGATTAATATTTACCATATAAAAAATGACTTAAATATATTCTAACTTTATGCAAATATGAATTTATCGAATTTTAGTTATTATAAATTTTCTTATTATTTTTAGATTATTGATATTTTTTATTGTTATTTTTATTATTATTTTAATTAGTTTAATACTTACATGATTATTAAAATTAATTTTAATTAAAAACAATTATGATAATAAAAAATATTTTAAATTAAAATAATTATATTATTTTTATTTAATTTAATTAATTAATATATTTATTATTTATATAATTAAAATAATTATATATAATTCATTTTTTAATATATTATAAACAAGAAATTATATATAATAATATTATAAACCTAATAAAATGAAAAGTAAATAAGAATAACAACAATAATAAAAATAAAGAATAAAAAAGATAATAATAAGCTAATACAGTAATCTTAAAGGAATTAAGAAAAAATGTTAGTACAATAATAATATAATACTCTAAAATCCAAAATAGTAAAAAATAAACATAATAAAAAATGACACATAATAATAAAATGTTATTATAATATTAATAAATAGTAAAATAATATTATGGAAATATTAAATTACTGAGAAAGTATCAAAATCAATTATTTAAGACAAAATACATTAATTATATTGTAAAGAAAATAAAAAATTAAATTAAAATTAAAATAATTTTAAAACTTAAATTATCCAAAATAGAAAATAATTATATCTTAATAACAGTAAAATGATATTATAATAAATATCTAAAATATCATAAAATGTATTTAATAATTGTAAATTAATACTACAATCTTGAAAAAAATACAAAAGTATTATTAGAGTATTAATAGTTTAGAATCTAAAATATTATATATAAAATAAAAATCACACATAATATCAAATAATAATAATAATAATAATAATAATAAAAAAAAAAAAAAAAATTTAGAAATTTTAAATTATAACAATGAAGTTTATTTATTCTCGAATTTCGAACGGACGGAAATTATGAACAGAATCTAGTTATTAAACAATTTTTAATACGAGTAATCGAAACGCATTCCGGTGTGCCACGTGTCATCCAATGATTTGCCACCAATCTGCTTAAACTTGCAATCTAAGCTAACCATTTCACAATACAACGTATCGTTCCTTTTCGCGTGCGCGTGTGACTCAGTTCAGTTATCTAACAAATGGGTGGCGGAGGAGCTATGAGGGCGGCGGCCAGGATCGCCGGCGTCGGCGTTTCCAGGACGACGCTCAGGGGTTCCACGGCGGCTCTCCCGACGGAGCAATCTGTCCGCAACGCATCGCGACCCCAGTCGGCGGCTGGAGTGTCGTCGCAGGGAACAAAATCCGCCGAGGCTGCGCCGCTGCAGGCGGCGGTGCCGTGGGACGATTGGGATTTCGCCGACGATGGGGATTTGGTCGTGCCTAGGACGGTGTTCGGTTCTGTTCCCTCTCTCGATGAAGCTAAGGAAGCAACCACCGAGTTGAAGGACGCTATTGATAAGTATATTTGTTTTTTCTTTTTTTATTTATGATGGTAATCATGTTGGAAATTTAGTTTGTTTCTGTTTTATGTATTTGTGGTTTCGATTTCCTTTTTGAAGTTTTTGTTTTGGTTTTACTGTTTTTCAGCACTGGGTTTTTCTAAAGGTTCATTTTTATGCTGTTGGTGTGGTTTCAATAGTGTTCGTTTTTTCATGCTGATAGTGTAAACGACTCCGTAAGAGGAACGAAATTAAATTCTGTCGGGCCCTTTGGATATACTTCTTGTAGTTACTTGTATCAGAAGAAAATAAAAAAGAAAAATGAATCGACAAATTTTTTCATCTAACTTCTTGTTGATGGTGCACTTCTTTACCTATATAGACCATGCTAACTTGTTATTCCTTTTGCTTTTTGTCAATGAGAAAAGTAAGTTTGAGCATAATGATAATATAAATGTTTGGAAATGCAGGCATATAATGAGGTTGATTGTTCTTTGTAATATTAGGGATCAACACTGTTGACTTTGTTATCTTTGTCTATTATTCCTCTCTTTTTAACTCTCTGCTTGTTTTATCCTTGTTTCTAGATATGATTATTGTCTCACTAAATTTTGGTAATGTCAAAGGTATTGCTTTTGGGAAGTGTAGGACTTATTCATTGTCTGTCGGTTCAATTTGAGTATTTACTTTTGGTCGTGAAGAAGTTATTGCTTGATGAAGTTATATTTGTGAATCCCATTTTTTTGGTCTAGAGTGCAATTTTATTATGTATTTTTTGAACCATACTGTTTTTTTCCTCTGGTTGGGCGCGCACACGCTCACCTTGTGGATTATCTTTGATTTGGTGATACTTATATCTTTCCTAAGATCAAATTATTCATTTTTCAGAATATATCTCTCCCATGATTCTTCTCAAGGTTCATCTACTGGTGATCAAGTCTCTCTTTTGTCTCCTACTCTTTATGAGCCAGTGAACAGATCTTGTGTCGTTGGGGCCATTTCAAATCCTCCAGTGTCAATGCATGCCATTCAGGCTTTTCAGCTGCTTAGCACGAATCATGAGGCACAGGTAAATTGATGATGTTTTACGGTGAAATTATAGTCTCTTTGCGCAATATCTAAGTATTTGTTAAATGAAGGCTCAGTTTCATTTATTGAATTAGTAGAATTCACTTGTCTATGGTTTCAAACAGGCTGTTGTGGCTTCACTTGCTTCTGACCCAAATGTATGGAATGCAGTCATGGGAAATCCTGCTGTCACTAGTTTCATACAATCACAACAGACAGGTAATCCTAATTCCTATTTAATGAGTATTTTATTTGTAGGATAAAACTTTTTAATAACTGAAGATAAAAAAATTGAGACTTAAAACTCTAAACTTTGGGTTTGGTTTTTAAATTTTTCAAAACCTAAAACTACCCATCTTTGGTGTTTCATATTATTCTCTACTTAGAATTAGAGTTTCATCCCAATAATCCATGTATTAAGAGTTTATATTAAATGTTAGCATAATTTATTAAGGTAAAATTCAAATTTTGATTGGAGAATAATATCAAAAGTACTTAGGTCCTGTATCTAGATTTTTGTACTGTTTTCCAACCAGAATTGGAGTTTCATCTCCGTAATGCAATTCCCGTGATAAAGGTTTACATTAAATGTTAGCATTGTTTACAGAAGGAAATTCAAATTTTGACTGGAGAACAACATTAAAAGTACCTAATGAACTGGATCTAAATTTTCATACTGTTTTCTAACCAGTATTGAAATTTCATCTTAGTAATCTGCATAATAAAAGTTAACATTAAATGTTGGTATTATTACTGTGGTAAAATTCAAATTCTGATGGGAGAATAACAAAAAATACCTAAGAAATTGCATCTAGATTTTGCCCTTGTTTTTAATGCCTGTCCCATTACTTTTCTTATGTGCTGGATGTTAATGCGAATTGTGCTGCAGTGGCTGATTTTGGAGCAAAGAAAACTACCGAGGAAGTGGAAAAGCTATCAAATTGTGCTTCTGAAGCAGTTAAGACACCTGAAAAAGTGGAAACCTCGTCTGAGTCTCACCAGGGAAACCGGCTTTCCAATTTCAAAGGTCTTCTGCAGGATGTGAAGCTTAGAGTTACTGAAATGGTGAAGAGGGTGTCTGGCTTCCTTCACAACATATTCCCAGCAGTTGATAATCTGGTGGAGAAATTTTCTGCTGATGCTGATGCTGATGGAAACACTAAAACAAGTTTTGTGGGAAGAGGAACCTTCATAGGTTTGGTAGTGCTGGTGATAATGGTGATAGTGACCAAGAGAGTTTAGGTTCTTTTAAAGCAAAATTACAATTTGTTGACTTTTCTATTTAGTTTCGAAAGCGATAGTGCTTCAAAGTATATTATTGACTAATTATGAAACCAGTTGAAACTTGGTTTGATGCTAAAAGTTAAAGTATGTTTACAGAATATCATTATGTTTGGAAGTTTCAACTTTATTTTTAAATATACTTGGCGAAGGTTATTGACCACTTTAATATTTAATATTTTGTAAATACTAGCCTTATTGACTTGCTGAATGGTTTTCCAAGCTTATTTAAGGCTAATTCCAAGAGTTGAAGCTATTTCAATTTTAAGAATGGTTGCTATATTTCATATGTGCTGGATTATTTATTATTTATTTATTTATTTCTTCAAGTATCAATGAACTTTAAGAACAATTTAAGATTTGTATGTTCTAAACACCTATATAGTGTAATGCACCCAAACCAACCAAACTATGACATGTGACATAAAAATTAAGTATCAGAGTTAAATGATCTCTCACCTTTTATTAGGGTCACCCTCGACGTTTTTATAACAAATTTCACGCATTAAAAATCATACAAGATGCACAGTTGTTTATCTGCAAGTGAAAAGGTGCATGAACGATTGTGTTAGTTACGATAAATATTTATTTAGTTTATTTCGGTCTGAGTTAATATTTTATAGAAGTTATGTAGTCATCCATGCACGTTGCAATTGAAACGCGCCGAAAGCAACATCCCTTATACAAATATTTTTGAAGAGAAAAGGACAAGTTAAGACGACTTAATTAATTGGTCAAAACCTTTTCTACATGATATTTGACCATCTACATCACTTGTATACTCTAGTCCCATGCACTTTTCACCTACGTACTCTTTCCGCAACTCAAAAACTGTGCGACATTATAAAATGCATGGACGTGGAAAAGGGAGGCTTAATTAATTGTGGCTCCTACCGCACATTGATTGCAATTTTAATTTATTCTTTATTCTGATTTTATTTCAACAAAAACTGCGTTAGCTACCACTAGTTTGTATACTTGCAGTTGTACAGTGATAGGAAATGGTTAGGTTTTAGGTTTTGTTCTATAATACTTGTTTCTATACTTTGCTCTTTAAAAAATTATTTATATTTAATCTTATATTTGCATCGATAATAATTTTAATCTTCATACATTTTCATACTTATTGATTTTTTTTTTTGAGTGTCGTACATATATACGTATATCCATATCCACATTTACTTAAGTATAAAATCAATAAATTAATAAAAAATATTAATTAAAAAAATTAATATAACTAAATTAAAAAATCATTCTTCAAACATCCACACATAATTGTTCAAGTAATCCTATAAATATTATCATTTAACATAATCATTGTTAAATGTAATATTTTAATTCTTCAAGTTGATTAAATCTATCTAACAATAAACTTCAAGAAAAAACTATATAATATAAAATTAAATTTGTTATAACAGGACCACGTTTGCTTAATTTTAAAATTACTGCAGACTTGATTAACCCAAAAATAACATAAGAAATTGAAATTACAATCTAAACCAAAGTGATGGGTATCCATGGTTCAATTGGGTTTCACAGTAAGAAGTTTGGCAAGAAAGTGGTGTGCAGTAGCACCTAGCGTGTGTTGGTCGTTAGAGGAATATCCATGATTTTTGTAGCAAAACACACCTTGGGGAATATAAGGAAGGTCATTTGCTTTAAGGAAGAATTCAAAGTCAAAGTAGTTATTCGTATATCAATCATATCATAGGTAACAAGTATGTCCCTTGCAATAATAATGTAACAAATTAGCGAAACGCACAGTTAAAAGAATTGCATATCCATACCACATTTACCGTAGGCAAAGCCAAGCCATTGAATGTGTAAGTCACTACATAAAGAGTTCATCTAAGAGAGAAACGCAATGATTATAACCAATCCATTCCTCATGATGAATTAAAATAACCAATATTGCATTAAAATCATACAAAAGTTATTTCAATACAAATCAGAATACTCTCATTAATAACTAACATGACAATATCATGAACTCCTGACATAAGGGAGAAAAACACTACTAATAAAACCCACAACTATATGTAAAATCCATTAACTTTATATCTTTTTCTAACGCAACATTATTATGTTAGTTAATATGAGAGTCCAAATCTTCTTAAAACTATTCAAGTTTTGATTAGTTGTGCTCGTAGACACATGCCTATATAAGTTGGACACCACTTAAAACGCAATACTTTAAGGCTTTTAACACTATTCTTCAATTAAAATTATTAAAGATAAGCTTTAACAGCAATACATATTATCAAAATCAAACTCTAATTTTGATTAAACGTGTTTGGATTTAGAATTTTGAGAAAAAAAAATTTATTTGTAAGTGAATTTAAAATATCAAACTTGTTTGGATATTAAATCCAAAGAATTTTTTAAAATGATAACAATTTTGTCGGAGGTTTTTTTTTAAGTAAAATAAAGAAAATTCAAATAACATCTATACTTTAAATTCCTTGAAAATTTGAAATCCATTATCCAAACACTGCCCTAAGTTTTGTCCATATAGGTGTAGGTGCATCTGAAAGGACTCTAATGCCTTTTGTGTTAGCAAAATAAAAACCTGTGCCAATGGACCCATTTTCAATATTCACTAACATTATCATCTGCTGTATACAATATATTAGTGAGGAAGATTACTAAAAAAAAACTGCCACAAGTCTAATCCAGAAGCTAATACAAATTTGGAGGCAGAAAATTTGTTTTCAATTATTTATAGTGGGACCTACAAAATTCAACGTGTATCTTGCAGCAAAAAAAAAATTGCTGGAGCTCAAGGTTGTGAGATCAATGGCATTGGCATTTGGTACATGGCAATGCAAGCCGTTTGATACGGCATATTCTATAAAATTGAACCAAGTTGTTTGTTATTCATGTTTAATAATCAGTGCTAATGTACATGATGTCTTCCTCTGAAATGTGCATTGACCCTCTGTCCCTTCTGCTACTAGGTTGGCTTTTGTCTGGTTGACCTCGCTGTGTCATCACAAGAGAAACAACACATTTCACCTTTTTTTTAACCATTTTTAACAACTTGACAATGGTGGCATTGTTATCAACAAGCAAATTTTTACTATTCTTATAACACCTACTTCCTTGCACTTTATCTTTATTTTTCAGTTTTTCTCTTATTTTTTATTTTAAAAAATAACCATACATGTGAGGGGTCTTGCTTTTAAGGGGAGGGAGTACACACTAATGCTTGATTTGGATTATAAGTAAAATAGAGAATAAATAAATGTAAAGAAAAATAGAAAAGATAAAAGTAAAAGGGAAATAGAACAAGCAAGATGCATAACTTAGATGGATAAAAAAAAAAAAAAAAAAAAAAAAAACTCTACTTATTTGAATGAAAGAATGGGTGAAATAAATAAATATATAAAAATATTTATACGCTAATTAAAAAAATAAAATTTTCAGTAAATTATTTTTTAACATAAATTTATTTATCTTTTGTTATAAAAATATTTAATAAAAATGAATGCAAAATCCCCCTCTTAAAAAAAAAAAAACTTTAGGAGGAACTTTTGTTATATGTGAGACTCACCAAATAAAAACTCTTTTTCTTATTATTTCTTTCATTTGGTATTTCTATTATATCTTCTCACTATTTTCTTCCTCTCTGTTTTCACTTGATCAAGCATACATAGGATAAAGGAGAACTGAAAATTTTCATTATCAACATGAAGCAGCTACCTCAAGTGCTTTTGTTACTGACCTTTCTCAATACAAATGACATGTATAAATATGCTGCCTCCCATTCATCAGCTGAGAGTGTACCTGATATATAGCAATATACACATTTACTATGTTACTAGGATTATTGTTAACCAGGAAGGAAAAATGGGGTTTCACATACAAAAGACAGGGAAAAGCAATGTTCAGTGAAATTTAATGGAAACTGAAAAGATGATATAGAGAAGGCACAAAGGGTTACTTTGATCTTGGTTTCCATCTCCCAATGCTCCGAGTCTTCGCATGAGCTCCACAAATTCCGGTTTTTTCATATACTCGTGCACAAATTCGTGCGAGTTTTTTGCAAAAACAAGCTCAAAATCATACTGTAAACAATATGTTCAAATGAGTAGTCTAGATGCACATGCCTTTGCAATCTAATAATAATGACTTATTTGGATAAATTTCTTCATAAATACTTATGGAAAAGTTTATTCATACATGTCTTTACCCTAGAAAAGCTAGAAATTTGGCATAGTTCCACAGACAGTGATACAAACCTCTTCAGCTAATGACTTGAATGTGTGGAAGGGGACAATCCATTCAGGACAATCCACAGCATCCTGCAACAAGACATTTGAAGGTTTAGAGGACTCTAAATAAGAGACATGATCTTTGAATGATAACATCAAAACACTTGTTACACAAAGGTTCTCTATGTTTATGAATGCACAAACTCAAACATCTCATAGTAATTTGGCAGGGAAACTCCCATTCAGCCTTGTGTTATGGGGAAACAGCTACTTCATGCTTAGAAAAAGAAGATTAAAAAGAAATGATACCTCTAAATGGAAAGTGTACTTTATTCCAAATGGGCTCGAAGATTTAAATTTCTGAATCACAAATGAAGAATTTCAGGTAAATAAGAGAATCACAAAATCATTTCCACAATTACAGAGGTTCCACGCATTAACAAAGAAATGATGAAGCAACAGGATAAAGAGAACAAAATTACCTTATCAGAAAATTCTTCATCAAAACGCACCCAATAGACGCTGTTACCAAAAGTTAATCCTTCAGCTGCAAATTCACAGTTAAAATAGGATCTCCAATCAAGACAATAAAGATCTGTCATATCTTTGAATATATAAACTATATTTTAAAAATGAACAATTCAAATTGTAATATAAGGTTATTTTATACTATGGACAATTTCTTCTAAAAAAATATTGAAATTCGATTTAGAGACAGTGTGTGTAAAATGCACATCCAAAGGAGAAAAAAAAGAGAATATTAAGAATGTCTAATTGAGAAAATGTGAAAAGTGAGTGTCACTCTCCAAATTGTGTATTCTAAATTTCTAATTAATAATTTATGAGTAAACTAATAAAAAATTTAAGACAACACAAATGACACTAGCACTTCTAGGCCAGAGTTATTGGTAAAGATTATGTTCATGAAAAATCAATTGCATATAAAAACCTCACAAAACATATTTCTTTTCTTGTTGATAACACAAACATGAGCATTACACTATATGTCATATTAAAATATAATAAGAAAAATAGCATGTAAAAAAAATAAAGTTTTTACATGCCTTGAGACAATTTACATGGACCAAATTCCTACATGCACTATTATTTTAATTAAAATTATTTACTTGAAACATATCGGCAAGCCTTTGTGAATTGTCTTAATCTGACAATTACAAATTTCTATCAATATTTTGTTATATAACAACATTCGTCATGTCTTATTTCACTAGGTCAGTTACATTAATCAAATCATGTCATAGAACTTCATCAACAACTAAATTTATTCTAAAAGAATAATAATAATTGAACATGCAAGAAAAACCTTCTCTGAGCTTCTTGATAATCACATGGGCATCAGGCATAGTTCCAATGAAAATGCCTCCTGGGCGAAGTAAAGCTGACACATTAGCCAATGCTTGCCGGGCACGGGCCTCTGTAGACCATGAGTAATGCAATGCAAACTGCAGCATTTCAAAAGTTTAACAGACTAGAAACCAGCATACACTTTCAAGATGTAAAGTAGTTCATAATTTGTATTGAGACAGTAGAAGTGTAAACAGTATGGTGGTTTTGCTTATCGAAGGGGAAAAAGGCAGCAATCAAGAATATAAATGGTAGACATATCACTAAATTACGTTTTTATTTAATTTTTATTGGGCAACTGTAGCAGAACAAGGGTTTTGCAAGAACTAAACCAGATGCCAAATAAATCATCTGAAATGCAATAAAAGAAAAACATTGGATTTTTAACAAGAACGACCATATGGGCCAAAAGTTAATGCAAAAAACATGGTAGTTACTGGGAGAGGCCACTTCTAAAGGTATTAGATTTTCTAGCAGCACACATCAATTTCTCCTTCTGCATAAATACATTGATCATATATAATTAATTCAAGAGTGTATCATTTACCTGGCAACTACAAATATCAAAAGGAGCATCATCTGCAAGAACTTTGTCCAAGCGAACCTGCAATTGCGAATGATATGAACAATTAGACCTTTTTCTAACATCTAAACAAAATTCAGAAATTGGTATTGAAGCTGAAGATCACAAGATCACTTTCTCTAGAGAAAATTTAGGGTGTTTGATTGTGTTTTTGTATTTAGTTTTTGAAAACTATTTTATGAAACTGTTCTCGAAAACCAACTTTTAGACAATACAAGTGGGAAAAGATGAAAGAAATTTTATTTTCAAAGGACAGAAATGGTAATCACCTCATAACAATCTCCACATATAAGGCGAGCAGGAAATGTAAACTTTTTCCGTCGCTGATGATGGTCAGCATCACCGTTGTAACGTGTCCGGCAGTCTTTGATCTGGATAAATTGTTGAATCCAGTGAGCAGACAGTTGAGGACACACATGATAATTACAAATAGTTTGACATGATAAGGTATACAATGTTTCACCATGTAACAGTAAGGATTTGAGCTATAATATATAATTTTAAGTTCATCATCTAAAGTTGGGGAAATATATAGCTACAGTAGCAAATTTACTACCAGCAGCAAAGACTGCAGCAAAGACATGATGTCAAAATTTAATTGTAAGGTATGGAATTTGAGTCCCACATTGGAAGTATGAGATTTTGGCATGTGGTTTATAAGATCTTTGAGCTCTAAAACCATAGTGGTCAATAGCGGCCGAAGCGGCCACTATAGCGGCGGAGCGGAGCAATAGCGGCGCGTGACAGAACTTGCGTAGTGGCGCAGTTCAATGTCGCCGCTGTAGCGGCCGCGATAGCGCGGAGCGGAGCGGCTGCTATAGCGGGCGCTATTGTCCACATGAAGGGGAAAAGTCAAGAATGCCCTCCTATTTAAAACGTTAGTGAGGGCATTTTTGACTTTTTGTGTTTTAGGGTTTTAGTTTAAATAATATTTCAACTTGTTTCTCCTCTACCTTCTCTGGTCTGCTTTTTCCTTTACGTTTCACTATCTTGCCTTCTCCGGCGACGCACCGTCGTTCTTCTTCTCCGGTGAAGACCAGCTTTGAAGTAATTTTTTTTTTTTTTTCTGTTTCTGCCTATACCATTTCCTTCTCTGTTTCCAGCAACTCATGCTCTGTTTCTGTTCTTGTTTTGCTGTTTCTGTTCCTGTTTTTTTAGATGTTATTGCATTTGACATTTTGACTATTTGTTTTTACTATTTGAATTTTAATCCTTTTATGAATTTTTATTATTAATGATACTTGTTAGTTTATAAATTTTGAGTAATATTTATGTTTTTGAGCTTATACAATATATATATATATAATAATAGAATAGCGGCTATCCCGCTATCCCAGTTTGAGGGTCGGCCGCTCCGCTCCGCTATCTAGGATTAACTACTATGTCTAAAACTATAACAACTAGCTTTTGTAGTGTGGTTCTCTCAAGGTTCTTTACAATTTGAAATAGAAATAATGAAGCATGAACTGAACTGTGAACTAAGAAATGACTCATTGTTGTGATATAAAAGAAAAATATAAATTAACATTGAAATATAGTCAAAATCATGACATTGTAAGTACTATTGTGCAAAAGATTAGGTTAGGTGACATGCTATGATGAACAGATATAATGAGAGGTAAGATACATATCTGATACAATCCAACTATTCTTAAAATATATAGAATATGCTACATGCAAGATATGTATAAAAATTCATGATAACATAATAAATATATAAATGAAATTCTACAAATCCAAATTAGGAACGATCTTCTTGGGCATTACTAAAAACAAAATAAAGATTATAAATCGTTACCATCATAAATCACTATGTATTGTCTACAAATGGGAATAGTATCAATCTCATTCCCTTGAGCATCATCCATAAAGAGGAAAGCTTCCATTTTTTATTCATTGAGAGACATTGCTTCTATGTTTTTATCTTATAAAAGCTTTTGTGTCTCATATTTGACTAAATTAGATTTTCATAACTTTTTTTAAGGTTCGGATACTTCATAGATATGTATAGTATACGTGAACTAGTGAAGTATTTGAGAACATAGTTATCAATCTCAGATAGCAGCCTAATCTAAAATGCTATAGCAGAAAGTGGGATGACTGCTATTTTAAATATTATAATACAAACTAAAGATTTTATACTACACATATAGATACTCAAAAAACAAACAAAAACCCCAAAATTAAAGAAATACACGATAAATAATAAGTCACAAGTTTAAACACTCACCATCAATCTAGGAGAAATAAAAGAACATGGTGATGAAGTCAAAAAATGAAAGATGATGGTAAAATTAATAGAAAATGAACATAAGAAATTAGATAAAAATTAGCAGAACATAAACTAGGAAGTCTAAGAAAGAAGAAAGAACAGAACACATTAAAAGAAGGACTTTTGAAGCCTATATCATGGTAGCTCCACTAAAGCATGCAAAAGCTGCTATGTAGGATGCTATAACAGCCTCAATAGCCGCTATTGAAAATTGCTCAGATATTTTAATCCTATAGATGACAGCGATTCAGGGCTGCTCTGCTCCACTAATCCGCTATAGCACCACTATACCACACTATTGACTACAATGTTTGAGACAGTGTTTGACTACAATAATCCACTATAGCAGATAGCAGATAGCATTGTGAGCAAATAGTAATAATTGCATATCGGTTGAAACATATGATATATATCAATTCTATTTGTATAAAAATTAAGTTGTATGCAAAAAAAAATGCATAAAAATTGACATAAATATTAACTCAGTAGTTCAATTAGCTAGAGACTCTCCAGAGATGACAAGAAGATGCAGGATGCATGCCGCAACCATGACAGCCATAGTGGTCGCAATAGTACTATAGCGGCTATTTAACAATATTGCTTTGAGAGTATCGATATCAGATACATATCCAATACGGAGACATGAAGAAAGTGCAAGTATTGGTGCTTCATTGGCAACATGTGTACCCTTATTGTTGCCTAGAAATGACTTAATTGATTGTGTTAAAAAGGCCTTATTCAACTGCATCTAAGTATGATTTGATGAAAGTGTTTTTGGAAACAATCAGATAAGGAAAACCAGTGCAGACAATTACAACAAAATGTAAATACTTACTGAGCCTTCAGCGATGTCAATACCAACATAATATCCAACTTTGGCCTTGTCCCATTTGATAAGATCACCACCCTGGTAACCATTATGAAACAAAAACAGATGATTAGCCAAGAAACTGGTAATGACTTGTGGTATGTAAACAACAACTGAAAGCCATTAACACCTTGCCACAGGCAAGGTCAAGTACTGCATCCCTCGGCGAGCATAAAGCTGAATTAAGACGCTCTTAATCTGTTAATGACAAAACAGTTAATCAGCTATGATGTAATACTCCATGGGAAACAAATCATATATTACATAATACAACACATACCCAGTTATTGAGTTTCTTCAAATGAATTATCGGACTAGCCTCCCGTTCTTCCAAAGTCTGGTTGGATCTTGCACTGTAATGATCTGCTACTTTCCGAGCAAAAATCTTGGTGCTTTCATCCTCAAGAAAGTGTCCATCTAAATACAACGCATCAAATGAAAATTAACACCAAAACCACAACCCCTTATAAGCTTGCCACAAGAAAGGCAATTGCGGTTGCGTTTCATCGCAATTCTTGATATTATAAAAAATTGAGGATAAATACAGCTGATGCAGCTGCAATTGTGATTGCAATACATCACAGAAACCCCAAAAACCATGACTTAGCGGCTGCAATTGCAGTTGTAGACTGTTTTATGAAACCTTGAAAAGTAGATAGAAAGCCTCTACTTCCCACAATTGAATAGTACAAATTATTTACACTCTGAAAATTAGTATCACAAAATTGCTGTGAACTTCATTTACATTAATTCAGAAACATCCATTGCAATATTGCTTTCATCAAATATTCCAGCAACTTTGCTTGTTCATTACGCAGTCAATAACTAGAAAAATCTCTTCTTTTAACTTCAATTCCCAAATTATAACCCAATACTACAAAATTAGGGTGCTCTTTCATTCTCATTCAATTGTCAATTGTTAGCTCCGTATTCCAGACCAAACCCAATACAAAAGCCTCAAAACTTCACCTTTAACCCCATTCCTCCACTTGAAAATCCAACCACCCTGAAGTGTCAAAACCAATTAACCCCAGATCCACGTACCCTTCAAAATGGCGAAATAAAAAAGAAGCAACAAATGGGGTAGTGCAAAAGCACTAAAAAATTCACCTTGAGGATCATGCCTAGCTCTGGATTGAGGTGGGCCCAACGAGGTCGAAGGAGATTCCTGGTACCCACGTTTCATTGGGAGCGAGCGACGAAGAAGAACGACACTACTCACACTGCGCGTGGACGATGCTGCAAGAGTCGTTGGTGGGTGTCGGAGGAACAACCGAAACTGTTGCCGAATTTATTTTGCGGAAAACTAGGAGGGAGAATCGGGTGTGGCTCTGTGCTGGGTTGTGTTTCGTGGGGTATGTTTGATTCGAAGAGAGAGAGAGAGAGGAGAGTGGAGGAGAGAGAAAGAAAGAAAGAGAGAGAGAGAGAGAAGTGAAAGTGAATGATGTGCAGAAAGCAGCAAGAATTGGGGTCTGCAGAAGGATTTATAGATGGTGGCGGTGAAAGGGGTTAATGGACCTAACTCGTTCTGAATGAATTATGATTTGTGGGTTCCACGTGAGAATTGTGGTCTGCGTCACATTTGAAAACGGGCTTTGCTTTTTTACCTCTTAGGCTATTCTTGGTTTCTTATGTAGTTCTATGGGCCAACAAACCCCTGCTTTTGGAATATGGTGGTACTCTCTTTTTATTTTATTTTATTTATTTATTTATCTTTTTAAAAGTTAATTATTTTCTTTTGTATTACCTTTTTATTTTAAAATAAAAACAATTGTAGACCTTTTTTTTTTAATTTCTTCTCGTTCAATAACAATTCACTATTTATTATGGGAAGTTATTTTGATTTAACAAGTAACCTATTTTATTGTTCATCATAATTCTATATGGTTTGAATATGATTGTATTAAATGAAAGATGTTTATAATCTCCTATTAAAAGAAAAAGGAAGGGGATTATATCTCTATTGATTAGTCTCACTTCTACTTTAGATATTTTTATAATTTTAATGAAAAATTGAATGGATGGATAATACTTTTTATTTTGTGTAAAGGAGCAGATTAATTGTGATCTAATATATATTATAATAAATATTTTCCAAAGAGTTGTCATATTTTTATTTGTGGTTAACTTGTTTTCCTCCAAAATGATATTTCTATGTCTTTTATGTAAATTATGGATAATTCTAAGCAATTAATTTGTATTGTGATAGTGTTTTATGTTGTCTTTGGATAGAAGTTGAGATTAAGATAAAAGGAATAGAGAATAAAAAAATAGGTGTAATTTTTTAAAGGAATATTACTTGGATTGAATGGTATTGAGAAGGAACAAAATAAATTAATTTATTTCTAATTGTTTGGTTAGATGAGAAAGTGAAAGAAAAGAATTGAAAGGTAATCATAAAATACAATTTTACCTTTATTTATAATAAGTCTATTATCAAATAGAAATAGTGAAATGTTTTTAGAGAAAAAGAGAAATTTATCTAATATGTAATTTAATATTACACTTAGTAAGTATTTATTAAAAATATAATTTTCAAGTAAAGATTGAGTACATGATATAGCTACTCAAAGAAAGAAATGACATCTAATAGCATGATGTGAGAAGTGGTAGAACAAAAAAACACGATAATACTATAGGATAAGGCGCTAATGACATATTAGAGTTGTCAATAGAAGTTCATCTAAAAGATTATTCCATAGGATTAGGGACAATGTAGGTTTCGAATCTAGTAGGATCCAAAAAAATTAAATTTTATTTAATAAATATATAAATATTGAATTTTTATATAAAATATTTATATCTTTAAAATAATTCAAGAACATATTTAAAAATATATTTATATAGACAACAAATTAAATATATTTTCAAAAACTAAATATTACAATTATTAAGTCATTAGTTTCACATGTTATATTATATTATTTGACTAAGACAAGAAAAATGAAGAAAATATAAAAAGAAAATTTGTTGGTGTGTTTTAAAGTTAAAGATGTAAAAGTATTTACAATTGTAGTAGTAAATTACAAAAGAAAAATTATTAAAAAAATAATTATATCTAAATATTTTGAATAAAATAAGATAAAATATAATTATTTTCATAATAAATTAGGAATATTTATTTGAGGACATTTAACATGATAAAAAGAAAAAAAATTTCTTAAAAAAGACTATAAAAATATAGAATATTTATCTAAAAAAATGTTATTAATTATGTTCACAATAGAAATATAAAAATAAAATAAAATATTTTGTCACAAAAAAGATAAATAATAATACTCAAATATTTAAATGTTAGAAAAATCAGGGGACTAATTATTCATGCATCCATCCCTATATAGGACTAAACCGCAAGTAATTTTACCCTATTGCAACTCAACTAGTTTTTGTGAAAACATCTCCTTAACAAGGATTGCCTACCAAGCAAAATTTTAGTGACTCATTGAGAATCAAACTCACATCCAGCAGGAAAACCACAGTTAACTCTAAATCTTTAACTACTTGTGTCAACTCATGTTAACTTAAAAACATCACATTTTTATGACATAAAGAAGAATTTATTTGCAAAATTAAGGAAAATAATTTCCACCAATATTTATGATAAACATTTCTCTTCTAAATTACGCTTTATATGTAATTCATGTTTTTAAATCCTCGTAATTCTCATGAAAAAAAAATGACTGAATCGCTAAATGGTATAAGAAATATTAGAGCTTATTATTTACTAGTATATTAATAGTGTCAATATTTATTTTGGGACACTTACTTCAGTTAATAACTTTTTTATAAATATAAATTCAATAAATGTGACCACTAAATCATGTATATTAAATTTTAAATAATTTAAACATTATTATATATATATATATATATATCAACGTTACGTCTAAACAAAACGTGATTGGGAGAAAATTTGTTTAAGAAATTAAAACTTAGTATTACTTGCATTTATATATTTTCAATATTACAAATTTCATAATATACAATTTGGTGATAACCCCACCTTACAAATTGGTCATGTTGAGTTAAATTAGTTGTAAACTCAAAATTATACTTAGGGAACAAACTCTTACCAAGCTTATTTTTCTAGATACACGAGACTTAACCCTGTTCTCTCTTCCTTCTTAGTTAGCCTCGTTACCATTTTAATTCCTATGTAGATATCATTTCATTGATTAATTTTCAAAGAACTTTACAATTACAAAATGCGTTTGATGTATGACAAAGCAATTCAACTGTAACTACTCTTTTCTGCCTTTACTCTGAGCATGTTCTTGAACCATTGCACCGAATCTTTTGGTATGCGAGTAAGATTGTTCCTGAAATCCACATAGTAGAGCCCAAAACGTACAGTGTATCCCATGTTCCACTCCCAATTGTCAAGCAATGACCATACAAAGTAACCCCTTACATTGCAATCATCTTGCCTGCATTGAGTTCATATTATGTCAAGATTGAGATGGCTAGCATAGCAAGTAATGTCACAGAACCATAACCAGGAATTCAAGGACTTGAAATAACGTACCTTATAGCAGCAGATAGGTTTGAGAGATAGTCTCTATGGTATCTTATCCTCTTGTCATCCTTTAAGGCCTTCTCTAAGGTCATGAAGGGTTTGCTTGGGTCATCCATTCCTGCCATTAGAAATCTAATAGACATTAAAAAATTTATAATTACTTGAGAATTGAGATTAGATTAGTTTCTGTTGGATTATATGAAAATGTCTTGTCATATTTTGGAATATCTTAAATTATTCTCTAGAATTAGTTTTTGTATTTCCTCTTTATCTCTTATGATAAGCTACCATATTTCTTCATCTCTTAGCATGTTTTGTTTTCCTAATTAGCTAGAATTATGATTAGTACTAATAAGGTTGGTACCATAGGTTCCATAAATATATCAATACATTATAAGACATTTTAGTTAATATCAATTCCGCGTTTCATTTTCTTTTCTCTCTTTTCCCAACCATAAAACCACTCACCATTCTCTGTTATAATTATTGGCATGTTCCCATATTTGCCTTTCACATGTTTTACTAACTTTCGGATGCCCCATGGGACAATGTGCAGCCAACTTGAAGCTGCCTGAAAAAGAAAAATTATTGATTTAGCATATGAAGTTTACTGTGTAAATGTTTATTGTAGCCTTAGGCTATGTTTGGATTCACATTGAAGAATGGAATGGAGTGAAATAAAATAGAATAAAGTTAATATTGTGTGAATATTTTTATGATAAAATAAAAATATAAATAGATATATGTTATTCCTTTTTCTCATTCAGTGATTAAAATTTATTAAAAATTATAAAATCATAAATAAAAATCATTAAATAAAAAGTGAGACTAATAGCGTGATCTCTTATGAATTTTAGCAATGATTAAAAATATGTATAAAAAATATTAAAGGGTATTGTTAACATTTCTCATATTTTCATTCCATTATGTCATATTTTAAACTACCAAACAATAGAAGTTAGTATGGTTCCATTTATCTTTTTCCATCAATCCAAACACAGCCTATAGTGGTTTTCTGAACATACCTTTTCTCCAATTGCAGCTCCTCTTCGGTATGCTAGGATGAAGAACAAGAGCAAATATCAGAAACTTCCATTGAACTTCAGCTATGCTTGTTTAAGGCAAAGAAGAAAAATTAAAGGAAGAAGAAAAAAAAGGGTCACAATTAGCATTAATAACTCACCAGTTGTAATGACAGCAGCATCAGAAGCAGCATCTTGCATAACCAGTTTCCGAATCCGAGTCCTGTCATTACGAGTATACACTGAGGTGTAGTGGTTTATGCCAACAAAATCCAAAGATCCCATAAGCAAGTTTGAGGTTGCATCAGAAATCTCTGGCAATCTCTCAGCTACAAGTTTCTCCATTGAGAGAGGATATTTTCCAAAGAAAAGCGGGTCAAGGAACCTGATTCACATTGTTGTCACACATCTTTTATGTGGAAGATGAGTTCTTAATTATTGTCACTAAGCAATGAAATTTTATGATAATCATAATAATCATTATGCTACAACAAAGGTTACCACCTACCATCCAAGTGAAAAGTCCATAGCTCTTGCTGCTGCATCTTTGTCTTCATCAAGTTCTGTTATGGGTTCATACCAAATGACATCTAGTGCTATTCCTACTTGACCTCCTTGTCGTTCCTGAATTCTCCATCCAAATGAAAATAAATTTTTATTGAGTAAACCCTTACTTTAGTCCTTCAGATATAAGCATTAACCATGTAGTCCTTAACTTTTCAAAACTTTCACTATAATTTTTTATTTCAATATGTTGCAAAATATTAATGTCGTCGTAGAAAAAGTGCTAAAAACTAAAAAGGACTATTGTGTGTTTAAAAATGAATCACGAATATGATTTTTCACATCAAGTAAATGCTACTAGTTATAACTTTTGCGTTTTTCACTTCATGAACGTAACTTTTTAGATGTAGAACTTGTTTTCAAACACGCTCTAATTATGTCTGAAACCATATTTACAAGAAGAAAAACATGTATTTAATCAGAAGCTAAACATTGTAGCTTTCACGTCATGACATCTTCACATCAAAGTGCAATGCAATTTCAAAAACAAGCTACAGCAAATGACTTCTGCAGCACTTTGTAAAATTAAAGGCTATAAGTAAAGAAAAATACAATCTCAAGAATCAAAGTAGAGGTTTAAATTTTTTACTGTTTTAAAATTTATTTTAATATGAGTTGTGAAGATGATCTATATGGAACCTTGAAATGTAGTTGGTAGCTTCTATAGGCAGCAGCATGTGATAAGAGAATGTTATGAGCAACAATGTATGGCTCAGTGGATGATTTTCCCTTCTTACACAGAAGACGACCAAGAAGGGAACATCTTCCTGGTGCTTGAATGCCTAAATCATAACCATGGAGTGCAAAGTTATGAGGCTCATTGAAGGTAATCCAGTGCTTAACTCTGTCCCCAAAAGCTTGGAAGCATGTACAGGCATAATGCTCAAAATCTTTTCTGTAAATAAATAGGGGGTGAATATAAAATTCAATTATTTGTCTTAACAGTAAACTCGTCTAAGTAAAAAAAATTCAATTAAATTTGATTTATGTAGAAGCTAATTTAAATTTATTTTTAATTTATATATAAGTTAATTTTAGTTATCTTTTTATGTTTCATGGATTTTTCGATATCCACTCCCTAAGAACTAATCTCATTTTAGGGATCTATAACTATAGTTAACTTGTAGGAATTTTTACAAATTCCAAAGATTGAATATGGGTATTCATAGGAGATAGATTGTTTCCACTCATATGAGCATAATTGTACTTTAAACCTCTTGGTGAACTCATTAATTAAATTAATTTTAATTTAAGAAAAAATTAATTTTATTTTTTTTATCTTTTTATTCTTAAGTATTTATAGAAAAATTTATTTAATGAAATTATAGCAATTGTAATAACTTACATTATTTGTGTGCTTAACCACCCTTCATATTTATCTTCTAGCATCTGTGGAAGATCCCAATGATATAGTGTTACAAAAGGCTGGATTCCTGATTGGAAAGAAGAGCTAAAATTTAAATGCTATTTTTGTTATATTTGAAGATCAAAATCCTGAATAAATTCTTGGGTAACCTTTTTCAAGTAAAGCATCAATGAGGCTATTGTAATACTTCATTCCCTCTTTATTAGGTTCCCCTGTTCCATCTGTTCACAAATTTCAGTTAGCATTAGCATGGACCAAACTAAACAAAAGTTAAATGGTTTTGAAAATACCAAAACTTACTTGGGAAAATTCTCGGCCATGAAATGGAAAATCTGTAAGAATCCATTCCCAAATCCTTCATCATGTTTATGTCATTCTGTGTGAAAGGGAATTTGTAGGAGCTTCAATGTGACAATTTATTTTTTTACTTTTAAGCAAAGTTGTGCGAAATTATTAAAGAGAAAAAAATATAAGAATTATACGGTTGCTAATTAAAAATCAATTTAAATATGATTATATTAATAATTTCCAATTATTACAAAAATTAATAATTGTATTATATAGGTTCCTAAACTATTTAAGAATTTCTAATTAGATCCACTGTAATTGAGTTTTGATTTGTAGTTTTTGTAATTGAGTCTATAAGACTTATAAAACTATTATAAATTATCAAATTTCTAGCAATTTTAAGTGGTCAGAAACTAACTTCAAATATCCAATTAAAAAAATTATTAAATTAAAAATCTAATTATAATTTTTTTTAATTTTGAAACGTAACTAAAAATTCTGAAATAACTTAAAGGAATTACATATTAATTTAATCTATTATAATTTATAATTACATGATAATATATAAAAATTATATAAATTCTAATTAAAGTAAAAAAAAAATCAAAACTGAAGTCACGTCAACACACTATTTTATTATATAAATTTGAAGTCAATTAAGAAAGTAGGGTGTTTTATATTAAAAAATACAATAGTTAATTAGGTACCGTGTTATTATATAGTAAAAGATCTTTTGCAACTCTTTACACGCATTGGGACTTTATGTCGTGTGTTACCTTTACGCTGATTTTTTATTCCTCAAGGTTGGTGAAACATTGTCATCATCATCACCATGGCGGTGCTCATTCGAATTGTTTACGATTTATACAATATTCTAATCATAGGCATTTCAAAATGGATATTGGCCACATGAACTTAATTAAGCCACAAAAAGAAAGTTGAAACAAGTAGTAAAGTTTAAGTCAGAAAATGTGTCTTCCTACTTCACCTGAAATCGGTGATATTGATCCACTGCCATGTCTGCATTGCTGAAGTCCACAATTCTCCCTATTATCATAATGCAAAAGTAGAAAAATCAGAAACTTCTCTCTACAACATAAAATCTTCCCTTTGTTAATTTTGATGACATATATATGATTTTTTTTTCCCACTTAAAATTTCCATCACTACCTGGTATCCTTGAGAAAGTGTCCCATATGCTATCTCCTTTATTTCCTTCATCAACTGCTCCCTCAAACTGTGACATAGAACATTACACAATTGTTATCTTCCTTGTTAGAGTGATGTTATTTCAATCAAAATTAATAACCCACGCAATAAAGATTTACATTATAACATAGATTATCAAGGTAAAATTCTAATTTTGATGGAAGATAAGAACTAAAAACACTCAAGTATTGTCCATTGAATATTAGAGGTGAAGAAAATTGAGATGCATACCTGGTGAGCTGATGAAGCAGTTCCAAAGATAAACCCCTTTGGAAAATCTGCTCTGCTTATTGATTCTGCCCTCACAAGGAGTTGGGTTATTGTGAGGGAAAGAGCAATGGAAATAATACTAGTCTTCATGATGGTTGTTGATGTTGAAAAGTTTTCTGTAGTTGGTTAGTGAGTCTTTGTTGTTAGAGGCTATATTGCTTTGGTTTTATTTATATACAGCAAAAATTTATCTATCTTTGTTGTAAAGGTAAAGGCTATGGCTGAAGAAGAAATAGACTAATTAAAGAGGATTATTTTCCTTAGAAACTGGCATATGTTGGGAGATATGAATTCCCAATTTTGTTCTTGTTATTCAACTTCTTGAGCAACAATAAGAGGGAGATGAACCCCAAGGGAATTGAGATGGCATGGCACATTTGATGAGCAAGAGATTTTTCTAGGTTCTTCTTAGAGTGTGTGTGTGTGTGTGAAGGGTGAAAAGGGTTATTCAAATGGTGAGGAAACTTGAATATGAGGGAATGGCGCAGTGTGCGTCAATAATAGGTTACAGTTGCGGGCGGGGCAAGAGGTTATTTGTGTTGTTTTCTCAATGCCACCTTGGGCGTGCCTTTCCCTTTTTATACTTGTCCATTTCTTGGGTATCTTTATGTTATTGGGATGAGTGGGTAAGGATTTCAACTAGAGCATTGAATTACGCAATAATTCTCTTTTTTTTCTTGTGTGTCTCTCTAATCCACTTCCCTTCACGCAAATACAAGTCATTCATGCTTGCAAACAAGTTATTAGCTAAAACAGAATTAGTTCATTTTGTTAGTTGTTATATATATATATATTATTCTAGCTTTCTCTTTTTCTTTGAAAACAGAATCTCTTTTTTA
This sequence comes from Mucuna pruriens, assembly GCA_025330945.1. Classification (NCBI taxonomy): domain Eukaryota; kingdom Viridiplantae; phylum Streptophyta; class Magnoliopsida; order Fabales; family Fabaceae; genus Mucuna; species Mucuna pruriens. The sequence continues at coordinate 1,007,824 of JAENHJ010000027.1, forward strand.
TATAATCTTTGTATCTCTTTTCTTAATTAAGAAATGAGAATTATTTACTCCTCAATCATAATACAAGTAAATTAAATGAAAATCTTAACTAAGTCTTGTTTATTACATTATTTATTAAATACTCAAATAATTGTTTGATGCGTGAAAGCATCTTACAAGTAGATGCATTTTTAATACAATTCTCACAATTTTATATAATTCTTTTATGTGAAATTTGAACATAAAATTTGGTACAATTTACCAAAATTTTTTATTATTATTAAATCAACTTATAGTAAGTCATAAATCAAGGTTTATTAATATAAGTGATAACGGTTTGTATGATATGTTATTGTTTGGTTATGATAGAAAAGAAATATTTTCTATTTAGTATATTCACGATTTTCAATAAAAACTAATCATGATTTTTTATGATGAAACTTCACTATAAATATTCAAAAAAGTAGGTTACATTTATACAGCTTAAATAATTATTTAAGTTTGTATCACATTTTATGATATATGCACGAATTGGAATCTTCCTTTCTCGCACGGGGTGGATCGAAAAATTACTGCCAAATACGGTAACGATGTGGTATAAAAGGAGAGAGAGGTCATTCATGTCACAATGCGAAGATTTTAATTATTTAAATTTAACACACATGCATATATTATTTTCATTTATCTTTATAAACATGAAAATGACATCCCTACTTAATTTGTAGTTTTTTTCATAGTTACTCCTAAATTGAAACTAAAAATTATTGTAAGAGAATTGAATTGATGATCAACGCAAATTCTTACCAATTCGAGATCAACAACACAATTGTTCATAGAGACCAATTACAACGTAACCAGAGACAAATCACAGCGTATATTTTATATAAACTTTTTTTTGAAGAAAATTTTATGTAAACTTTAATAAGTTATTAAAAAATTACCCTCCGAGTGAAAATATTGCTTATTTGTAGCGAATCAATTCGTTCTAACGAAAGTTAGTGCTAATAGTAATAATAAAGTTGAGAAATACATATTTGTGTGGGGTTGGTAGATGAGAAAAATATAACTTTGATTGGAATTTGGGGCCATATTAATTACAAAATACTTATTTTTGAAAAAATTACATGTAAAATAAGTTGATAATTTGGGAGGAGGCAAGCCCCTGAACGTCAACTGGATCACCCTGATCTTTTGTGTTTTATAGGCAGATGGCAAATAAAAAATTCATTTCGTGGAATGCATATAATGATAGACGTATGAAAATTATTTTATACAATAAAGACTTTTTTAGATAAGAATAACAATTGGGCATTGAGTTTGAGTTTAGCAACTTGGTGATAAACTTAACTACCTTTCCTTTGTACAAACGAAGGGCTCAAAGTCCAAACTATCTTGAAAAGGAGGAGTCTTTTGGATAAAATTTTGGACTGTTCTCTGTCTGCCACACCATTATCGAAACTTAAAGATTAGACCTCGTGGAATCAATTCGACCATGAAATTCATTATATTATTTATTGATATGATATTTTAATCATAAATTTAACTAACAATACTATTAGTTTTATTGTGTTTTATTGTGTAAAATAATTTTATTTGGATAATATGTCGATCATGTATGGTTAAAGATGGTAAAATATGACAATCATGTATGGTTAAAGATGGTAAAATATGTGATTTGATCCAACTCAACAAATTGTGGAGCTGGCCTAAAATTTATATGGTTAGTTTTTTGTTTTTATTCAACTTTGTCTTTTTTTTACTTAAAAATGTATAAATTTTTAAAGAAAAAAAATACCAACCAAAGGAGTTGAGGTGTTTTGAGACACAATTGTTTGTAGATTTTATTTGTCCCTCTATCTCATCCAATCAAATTAAATTAGTTCAATTCTATTCACATTAAAAATTTCAAGTTTAATTTGACTTGTCAGGTCATCGGATTAATTTTACCTTTGGATATGATAAATTTATTGAATTTTATAATAATTATTTTAAAATTATAATATCAATAATTTGTATTAAATTATATTGTTGATACATAACTATTAAACTCTAGGTTACTTGTTTAAGATTTAAAAAACTAATACGTTTTTATTTTATAAATTAGAATACACAACTTAAAGAGTGAAACTTAATCTCAACTTTCTTACTTATTTGATTAAATATTTTCAACATTATCTTTCTTTTCTCTTTTGGACATGCATTTCACACCCTACTCTCACAAGTCTTATACTTGGCAAAAAAAGAAAATATCTCTCAAACTATCCTCTTTTCATAATTATTTATATGCTTAGTTTTCATAGCTACTTATCTTCTTAATACATATTCTTTTATCTTTATTTTTAAATTAAATTTTAATAAAAATTTACACAATTAAAAATAATTTTTTATTATAATTTAAATTATTTATTATAAATCCAAAATATGATTTATATATTCAAATATATTTATTTATTATGAATCTTAATTATAATTTATTCATATACTATAAATCAAAATGCATAACTTAGAGAATTTCATCCTCTCTACTCTCTCAATCATATACTTTCAAGTATTCTCTTTGATGAATGTGTATTTCACATATTATCTTTCTATTTAACTAAATATTTCATCCTTCGATCATCTCAAATTATTTTATTATTATCTTTATCTATATATTTGATATTTTCTTATTTCTTTCATTTTGTTATTTTTTTATCTTTATTTTTAAATTAAATTTTAACAATTAACAATAATCTTATATTATTATTATTATTATTTTATTAGAAATATAAAATATAATTTATATATTAAAAATATTTATTTATTGATTTTTATTATAATGTAATTTATATACTAAAAATATTTATTTAATATTGTACGATCAAGATCTTGATATTCAAGCAGTAACTAACTAAGTATTATTAAGTGTCTGATCATTACTACTGGAGTCATCAACAAAATGAGACAGGCGAGATACACAGAGATAAGTCTACCAAGGGAGAGTAAATCATGAAACAATACGAGAAGGATGCATAAATGCCAATGTATTCAGAGAGGTTTTGATTATTTATGTGTATCACCTCTGCAGTTTGCATGATTAGGCTAAAATGAATCACCAGAACAAAAATCAGAATCGAAATGCCAAAATTAGCACTCTAATAAATCAGAATAAAATCCATTTTGGCTGAAGAAATCAAGAAAAGTAAGCATAAAACAAAGATAGCGATTAGGTACTCTCGCATCGTTCATCCTCGAGTCGTACGAGTGAATGAAATATGAGTTTATCTTTATTCTCATTCAATCCAAAATTTTTAGTGAGTTATTTATTTGAACCTCAACTTGATTTAAACAAGACAGGATTAATATGATTTTTTAACCTAATATGTGACTTATATTAAATTAAGGTATATTTTATTCGAACTGAGCAAGAGACTAGTTAGAATAAATCCAAAAAAAGTGCTTCACATGGGCTATCGATATAGGTATCATCACAATTGTGCTTTAAACATTTTTATTTATTAAATCAAATGTGCTTCACTTACACATGTCGTGTTCCAAACGGATTGCCAACAAATCTATCAGGCATGACACAAAAATAACGTTGAAGTCAGGAGTTACTTCCGGACAACTACACCTCTATGTTTAGTTGAGAGAAACAAAAGAAAAAATAACAAAATTTTTGAAATTTAAATTAAAGAAAAGTAAAAAAAAAATGATTTTTTTAATCAAAAATCAACATTTTTTTCTTTAATAAAATAAAAAATTCATCGTTGTCTATTTTTTTTTTCTTTCCTTTCACTTTTATTTCTTTTAAACATAGCGTAAATGATTGCACATGAAGCTTTCGAATATAAAAGAATATTCTGTGAATTTCATTCAATACACATTTGTGGATTTTAATGTACAAAATAAAGAAGGAAAAATTTATTGTTCTGAGAGTAAAAATATTTTAAGTTTTCCAACTGAAATTCAAACGTATTGTTTCTATTCATTGGCTTTGGCTGATGTTATGAAATAATATCATCAATTTCATTTTTTTAAAAATCCGTACAAGTATTTAATTCTAAAATTTAGGTATATATAACAAAATGTTATTAGAAATAGTGGTATTAATTTTATAATTGACCGTGTTAGAGAAAATATTAATTTTACTCACTTAAACATATCCTCAGTCTATGCACACACACAAAATATCCTCAGAGTGTCAGAGAGGATGATATCATTTTTTGATCAAATGTTTATTGTTTAAGAGTTGAGTTTTAAAAAGAAAAAAAGAGAGGACTTTTTATTTTAATAAATATTTATTATTTAGTTTTTGAAATAAAAGAAATAAAATAATATATAGTATAAATTTTATATCTTTTTTTTAAAATTTTATAAATATTAGGTAATTTTTAGTTTAATTTTTATAATTTTTGATATTTTTTATATTATTAATCAATTAAAATTACTTTAAATATAATTTTAAAATAATTATTATAAAAATTAATAATTTTACTATAAACTTGACTCTTCTAAAGTGTGAAGAGTAAGTTTTAAAAAATAAAGTACAATAAGTTATTATTAATTAAAAAAATTAATGATTATAATTATAATCAATTTTAAAATTTATTATATATGTATTTGAATTTATTGTTATTTTTATCTATTGATTTCTAATCAAAGATAGTAAATGTATTTTATTTATTCTGTAACTAAAAAAATTAAATTGCACCAAAAAATTATTTTATTTATTTATTAAAATGTGTTTCGTAGAGGAATCAAATATTTTATCATATTCATTAATTTATAATTAAATGATACTATAAAAATTATAGTTGTTACAGTACCTTTCCATTTAAAAAGGTTTTAGAATCCTCTTTATTTGAACAAATAAAATAATGAAATATGCTAATGATATGTAGACGTTGAGATAGTACTAATAAAAATAATTTTAAAATATTACAAAATTACACAGATAAAAGAGAGTAAAACTTGAAACCTTAGAATACCATTTGAAAAATTATAACCACTAAAGCAAAAATCTTATTTAGTTTATAAAGTAAAATATAGTAACATTACTATATGATTAATGTGCAAATTTAATATTTATTTAATTTGATAAATATTTATTATTTTAATTTAAATATTATAATAACTACATTACTTTTAAATTAAAATAATAATATTTAATATTAAAAATAATATTAAATTATATAATATATTATAAACTTATAAAATCAAATAAATTATGTATATTCTAAATTTAATTTTATTTAATAGTTAAAATTTTATATTATTTATATGTAGTATAGTTTAATAAATAAATAATTTATTATTTACTCATTTCAGTTAGAGTAAAAGTAGGTCAAGCCATCCATCGGAAGCTTACAACCCAACTTGAACCATTTAGCAAAAGGGCTGGCCTCAAGTTTTTTAAAAAACTTTTTACTTAAATAGGTCAATCCATAGGTTTTTAAAAAGACATATTAAGTCTAATGGAGTAACTGTTTATCAATAATATTATTTTTATTAAAAATATTAATACAATACATTATATAATAATTATTTTAAAAAATATAAAATTAGCATATTTCACTTGTGGACTAGTTTTTTTAAAATAGTCAGTTTTGGTTGAAATTTTTTTGACAATTATATTACATTGATTATTGTAAAAACTAGTCTACAGTGAGGGGATAATTAGTTATATCCTCAAATGATTACCTATTTGTATAAGCATGTATTAATATAATAAATAATCATTTGAGTTTATATACTATCCTCTCTAGTCTTTTTTATAAGATCAAAACTAGAGTTTTGCTGATTGACACAATATTTATTAGTTAAATAGATATTTATTGATTTATTAACTTTGAGTTTATTATACATATTTCTTGTTTGAAACAACATATGAGTATTTAACTTTGAGTTTATTATACACATTTCTTATTTGAAACAACATATGAGCATGATTGTTTAAATAAGTATAAGAATGTGTGTATATATATATTCACATATAAATTTAAACATTCAAACTTAGTATATTCTATGTAAGTTTTTTCTTACAATTTCGAGTAAATTATAAAATGATTATAATTTGAAGTTTAAACTACAGAAGTTTTATTGATTATTGTTATAAAATATTTTCTTTAAAATCATATGACCTATTTTAGTATAGGTTGTTGACTTATTTAAATGTCTTAATATAAAATAGGTCTTTAAATAGGCCAACAAGCTAGGCCAAACTTATATAAAGACCAGACCTAGCCTAAAAAAAGTTATGACGGGGCTTAGACTTGAGGTGTAGAATTATGAAGTAGGTTAGGTTAAGCATATACAAAGTCTATCCTGATCCAAACAATTTTTGTTGTTGTAACTAAATTCATTTTATAAGGCTTAATTAAATAATTCATGAATAAGAAGTTTAGTTAACTTAGTTAGTAACATTAAATATGTCCTAAATTTATATATTTTTTCAAAATTATTCTTAATATTAATGAAACATATTCTTATTTCATTATAAATATTTTCATCAGTTTTAATTTTTTTAGTATCTCTCATTATTAATAAGTTTATTACTTCAATAAAATGCTTTCCATACAAGACAAACTCCTAAAGAGACTAAAACATTAAAGGTCCCTTTGGGATTGTTGCGAATTTTTGTTTTCAAATGCAATTTTCAAAACACAATTGACTAAAATGAAGTTGAAATTATTTTTAACTTAAATTCAAAATAGTTTTACATTCCTTTTTAAAGCCAAACAAATAAGTTTTGTGAATTTGATTTTTAGTTTTAAAGAATATTCTCTAACTACATTTAACAGTTATCATTCTTATTATCGTCACCATCAATGCTACCACCATTATATTGTCGTCACTACCATTACCATTGTTGCCACTACATCGTTGTTGTCATTGTCACTACCATCATTTCTATGCACACGTAAACACACCTTTAAACTAATTTTAACAAGATAGATAATTTTGAAAGTCAATTTATTTTGAAACTAAAAATTAATTTTGAAATCAAAAAAAACTAAAACATAGGTTTTAGTTTTTTTAAATTTTAAAACTGGCAACGAAAAACCACCTCAAATGAGTCTTAATATACTTTACTTACTATTTATTGAGCTTTATGACTATTAAGGGCATTTTTGTAAAAATAATAATTAATGCATGAAACATTAAAGATTAGTTTTTGTTAAAAGTGACAAAATTCTAATTTGGATCTTATAAAAAGGATTAGAGGAATTATGTATAAACTCAAATGGTTACATGTTATACTAATTTATAAATTATAATTTTATTATAATAAAATTTAATTTCTAAAATTATGTAATATAATTTAGAATATAGAGTACATGGAATTTTATTTAATTTATAATTATATAAACAATATATTTCTTGAAAGTGTGAAATTTCAATACATGTAAATATAGACTTAAATATTTTTTAATCAATATAAAATGAGTGAATTTTGATTTTGGTTCCTATAAAATTTTGTTTGATTTTCACCTCTTTAAAATTTACAATTATTGATTTTGGTCCCTATAAAATGCATCAAATTTTGGTTTTGTCTTTGTAAAATATTTTTCTTTAATTTTTATCTCTTTAAAATTTGAAATAATTAATTTTAGTTCCTAATATTTATTTTAAGATAGATAAATAACATTTATTTTGTGGATCTAAATTTTTTTAAAGGTATCACACAGGTTAACATGACACTACATATTCACTATAGTGATTTTAAATTTTAGAATGATAAAAATCAAACAAAAAATAATGATTTCAAAATTTATGACCATAATCAAAACTCTATCCTTTTTCTTTTCCATAAATTAAATATATTTAAACCTAAAATATATATAAAGACTCTTATAATATTTTTTCATAAATTCTCTTTCTTATTAAATAAAAAAATAATTAAATATATTTAATATTTATAAAATACTATATATAATTTATATTTTACATTATAAACTAAGAAGATTTTTTTTCGGTAGTTATAATTTTTCATATTGTCATAAGTTATATTTTTTATGACCAATTTTGTGATATTTTTCTAAATTATTTTTTTCAGCACCATACAACGTCCACATCATTCTCTGAATAAGATCACAAGGGACTCCAAATTTGTGAAGGCACCATAGAACCTCTCTAAAAATGATTGACATAATAATATTATTTTTGCAACTTAATTTTGTTTTCTTCTAAAATTCCTCTTACAAAAATTTGGTAAGTGGAAGATAATAAAATTAAATACGAGACCGTATCAGCATTGCTTTAGCATGGATCACATGCAAAAAATTATTGGCTCCTCCACCCACGACTTATCAGAACTCGGCTAGCCAGTTAAGAAAAGAGACACTCTATCAATGTAACAATATTAACAAATGTCACGTTTCACACAATTGTTATCTTAAAATCAATCTTATCTTTTTTATACCTTTAATTTTATATTTATTTTATAATTTTATTTATTTTTTCTTTTCATATCATATTGTTAATTATTATTGTACTATTCAGAATCGAAAACAACTCAATAAACAAACCCGAGTTGACAACCACCCATACCTAGCATCATAGTCTCCCGCTTATTTTTAGAACTGTCAAAATAAAAAAAGTTTATAAGATAAAAAGTTCACTTGTCAAATAGTTCTCAAGATAAAAAATCTCACAAAGCCCTATGAGCTGGGCTAGCCCGTGAGCTTAAATTTTAAAAAATATATATTTTTATTATTAAAAAGTTATATTGATAATTGAATTTTGGAACAAAATTCTTTAAAAAACAGGAAAAAAATATAATACTTTTAATTTTTCTCCATTTTTTAGTTAGATAGATTATGGCTATATATATATATATATATATATATATATATATATATATATATATATATATATATATATATATATATATATATATAGAGGTATTTATGGCTGTATCTATATTTATTAGATAGATTATGTAAGTTAAACCTAAGTTATATCTAAATTATATAATTTTAATACTATTTAGTATTATTTCTGATAGCTAATTATGTTTTAAAAAACATAAATAGATTTTTTTTTTCTGCTAGAAGACTTTAACATCTTTATATTATAATATATATGATGTAAGTAAGATGTATAGTGTAATGACGGAAGCAAATTACCTTCATTTGAAAGCCCCTACTGAAGTAAAAATAAAAACACAAACAATTTGACCAGACTTTTCGAAAAAGCCTGGAAGCTATCTTTGCAATAGGTGAATACATATTAATAATGTGTAGACGATACAAATTTACGAATCACTTAAACAAAATAATACAATTTTTTAATTTAATCTAAATCTCATATATATATATATATTTTTTAAATTTATTCATCTCATTTAATACGTTATATATATAATTAGATAAGAGATTCACTTATTTTTAAAAGTAATTCTAAGAGAATTTATTTTTATCTTATTTATTTTTTAATATAATTATAACATGTGATATGTTTTATTTATTAAATTAAAAAAATAAAATAAAAATATGGATTAAATTGATCACTTCTCATATATATAATTAACTAATTATATAATTAAGAAAGTTATTTTAAAAGTTATTAATATAATTAGCATAATATTATATATGTTGATATAAAAGATTATTTATATATTTATAATTAAGTTAAAATCCTGTTATATAAAATGTAAATATGAAACTTAAAAGTAAGACATATTTAATATACGTTTAAATTTAAAAAAAAAAAAGAGAAGTGACGTCCACGATTTGGTAGAAAGCAATGACGTAAGCAAATTAACATTTGCTGCAAATGATGTTTTTAGTAACTAGCACTTTTATCCATTGATAAAAAGTATTTACAACTTAAAATAGTGATTCTTTATTAAAGAATATAAGTTTATTAAAAAGCATATATTTTCTTTTCTAACATCTAGATAAGTAGTTACTGCAATATTAGTCGAGTGGCTTATTTGATTATACTGGTAGAAGTAAGCAACTAAAGTGATTGAGTGAGTTGGGGGGCTAAAAACACACAATACATAAGAGGGTTGCATTTTGATGTGGTTGAGTAGATGGACAAATAGGGTTGATAATCATTTAATGTGACGCAGCTTATTCAAGTTGTGGCTTTAAATTTTCTAACATTGTACTAATATAAATAGTTAATATTAGTTATATATTTTTTATTAATTAAAATTTATTAAAAATATATAATTTTGTGATTTTTATTTAATTTTTTTAATAATTATCTTAAAAATTATATCTACTATATATTGGTTTTTATAATAGTTATCTTAATTAAAATTTTCAATACTTTATATAAATTATTAAAATAAAATAAATTTATTTATTGTCTTAAAAATTCTTTATACTTATAGTATATAAAAATTAAACCTAAAAACAAAGTTGGATTAATGACTTAATGTGATTAATATAAAGTAGTTTAGTGACTTTTTTTCAAACCCACTAATAAACTAAGAACCAAAACCGAAGCCCATTAGTGTAACTTACCAAACAATGACGCCTCCATTTTTCTTATAAAAAGCCCACGGGCTCCAGAGAGAACACACTCCTTCCTCTTTCTCATTCTCACAAGGGTTTTTACTTTTTCCTTAAACCCGCGGCCATGGCTACGAGGGCAGCAGTGGCGGCTCCACGCGTTTTGCGGCGGTTTTTCTGCACAAACTCAGCCTCTTCTTCCCCTTCTTTCCCCTTCATTCCTCCGCCGCCGACGGGTGCAGCCCCCGCCCCCACCCGACCGACGGCGGAGCCCAACACCAACCTCTTCGTCTCTGGTCTCTCTCTCGATTTTCCTTCGCTTTTAGTTAAATTCAATTAAATCGTTCTTCTTCTTTATTGTTGTTGTCGTTCATTGATTTTTAATGGCCACATAAGTTCTGGACTTCTTTTCGTTTGGTACTGTATAATTAATTAGGTGTTATTGTGAATTGCCAATTGGATGTGTGTGTTTTGATGTAGTTGTGCGTATTTTAGGTTTTGAGAAGGTTAAGGTTTGGAGTTGATGTTCTCTTTGATTTTTATTGTCTATTAGTCTTTGGGTTTGTCTTTCTTATGTGTGACTCTGAATTTTAAAAGCGGCTAGATTTCGTGTTTTGCAATACTGCTAACTTAAACAGTTTAAGTGTTTTTTTTAAAAAAATTTCTTCTATATATGAAATTTTCTTTATAATTTGAGGTTTTAGACGCTTTAGAATAGGTGCGTTGTTGTGTCTTGTAATTGTATTGATGTATATACTTTTCCTTGTTACTATAACATTGTTATGACTCCCACTCTCCCCATAACACACAAAAGCCTTACACTGCCGAGTTAGGCTAGATACTATGTCGAGACAGATTGTAGTGTATGAAACATTCTTGGTTAAGGAGCAATTTGAGGTGTATCAATCTGTAAAATGCAATTTTTGTCAATCTTTTAAAGCACTGAATAAATTAATTTATCTTGGAAAGAGTTTTCCCCCTTAAATCTGTTGAAGATCTGGTGGTTAGAAGAAAGAGTGAGAAACTGAAGGAATGAATAAACTAGAAAACACACTCTAAGAGTTGAAATTGGCTGAGAAATCAATAGGGGTGAGTAGAAACTAGAGGGGCTATAATCCTTAGCTTAATTATAATGGATGAGTTGTGCAAAGTAGAGTTTAGAGAGATGATATAAGCTAGTGAAAGCCTCTAAGAGAGGAACATTCCATAATCCCTGCTGAACTTTTTGCTCAGAACTTGATGAGTACAATCAACCAACCCAAATCAAAGAATATTCCTTAGAAACAAACTCTCAGTGCCTAGAATGAGTTGTTGCATTGATTGATTGCTGTGCTGGCATCCTACCCCATTGTAATTTAAACACATTGTTTTATGATAAGAACCTTGGGAGAATCACACCACAAAAGCTAACTATTGTAGTTGGAGAGTCCAAGGCTTTTTAAACCCCACACTAGAATCCTATACTTTCAATGTGGGACTTAAGTCCCATGCCTTGCAATTGGATTCTAACATCCTACCATGGTCTGCAGCGTTGGTGTTCACGCAGGCTGGTTGTGCACTAGCTCTTAGACTAGTCCTGGCCAAACATTGCAATGCTAGCATTACTACCTGCGCTGCTTGTTTGCAGCTGAGAGTCATGGCACAAGGCTCTGATATCAACTGATATGAACTTTGGGAGAACCGTGGTACAAAAACTAGTTGTAGTTGGAGAGCCCAAGACCTTATAAACCCCACTTTAGATTCCTATACTTTCAATGTGATACTTAAATTCCATACCTTGTAATTAGATCCTAACACTAATTATTTGGTTTGCTGACATAAAAATAAACAGTAAAACACTGTATGTAAAGCCCCCAATGCATTGATTTTGGTACACCAAATTCCAGCACTGAATTTCCATCATTTTTGCTCTTTGGAAATGTCATAGATCTTACATTTGTCTCTTGTAATTTTTATCTGCCTAAAAGTTGTTAGATCAAAGCCTTTTTCCCATGCAATGTGTCATCATTTTGGCTAACTCGACTATGTTGACTTTTGATGTATCTTACTTTTAGGGCTTAGCAAACGTACTACTACAGAAAAGCTTCGGGAAGAATTTTCAAAGTTTGGTGTTGTCACTCATGGTTTGTTCTCCACCTCTAAGCATATTTTAACATAAATTGTTCAGATATTTCTGCTTTTATATTTTGTGGTAATATATTCAAAATATACTCTGAAACACAAAATTACACCATGCTTTGCTGTTTTCAGCAAGGGTGGTAACTGATCGAGTCTCCGGTTACTCTAAGGGATTTGGTTTTGTGCAATATTCTACAATAGAAGAGGCTCAAAAGGGCATTGAAGGCATGGATGGCAAGGTAAGCTAGATTAAATCTCAAAGCTTACACCTGTATGGGGAGAGTGAGAAATTTCTTTCAGAACATTGTTGTCTCCAATTTGTGTCTGCTTGTGTATATTTATTCATAATAAGACTTCATCATGACAACCTGAGATAATTATGCTTAAATACCAACAGAACAGTATAGATGCATACTAGAAGGTGAAATATTATTGCTTAACAGTGCCGGCAAACCATTCACAATTCTTGAATCTCAATTTTGCTTACAACTCTCCTTGAGTTTGCACAAATTTCATCATTATTGTTTGAGCAGATATTTTCTCAAATTTCCCCCTAACATGGAAATCAGTGATCATTCAACTCTCCAATATTTAGAGTATCTGCTTCTTACCCACCCTGAACCTGTAAATCATGTGTGGGTTGCTAAGCTTGTATAAATATGTGCTTAGTTTGACATTGCAACTCTGTTAGTAACAGTTTTCTGTTGATTTAATGAATTTTTTATTGCTTGTTCATATACAAATATGATGCTGCGGTTATTTTATGTTTTTGCTTTTCTTACCAAACTTTCTGTGGTTATTCCTATAATGCTGACTGGTATTTCCCCAATGCAATACAGTTTTTGGATGGTTGGGTTATATTTGCAGAGTATGCGAGACCAAGACCACCACCTGGACAATTTGTAAATAACAATACAACTCAGTATGGCAGGCAGTGAGTCCTATTATTTATCTTCTTACACATAACTATGCTTCAATTGAACTGGTTTTGTTTCAAGTAGCAATGTCAAATCATAACATTATTTACAAGGGTATAAAAGTTTTAGATTGTTGTAATGGGAGGATAATATTCTATGACATTGTTGTAATGCATGATTTCTCTTTGATAGCCCTGAACATTTTGGGGTTATGGTTACTCTGAAGTAGCTTCATTTTTGTACCAAAGTATCGGTGCCGATGTGTGGACTCCATGGGGTTAATCTGGTTATTGTCTACGATATATGAACATATTATAATGTTTTCTGGGAGTTCATTTGTGTTAGAACTGTGTTTACTTGTGCTTTCTGCAAAACAGCTGCATATCATCAAAATTGATCCATGAGCTGTTTTTAACTAGTTGACTGCATTTAGACCTAATTGTTAGATGCTGAATATAATGGTTGTCATAGCAAGTCTTCTTTCACAACGACATGCACACAATTTCATAGGTACTAGTTTGTTAGCCAATGAAAAGTGTTCACTTAACTTCCTCACATGTTGGGTCAGCACCTGTGGGTTTTTTAAGTATTTGGATTAGAATAAATTATGAATTTAAAGTATTACTCTGTCTGAAATAGGCAAGGTAATAAAATTAAGTATTTGGATTAGAATAAATTATGAATTTAAAGTATTACTCTGTCTTAAATAGGCAAGGTAATAAAATTAAGTATTTGGATTAGAATAAATTATGAATTTAAAGTATTACTCTGTCTTAAATAGGCAAGGTAATAAAATTAAGTATTTGGATTAGAATAAATTATGAATGTTTATTCTAAATTTAAAGTATTACTCTGTCTTAAATAGGCAAGGTAATAAAATTAAGTATTTGGATTAGAATAAATTATGAATTTAAAGTATTACTCTGTCTTAAATAGGCAAGGTAATAAAATTATTTAAGTCCTTAAAATATTAAAAATTATGTTACACAGGCTCTCTTAATATTAATAAAATATATTAACATAGGAGTTAAATTGATGAATATTCAATATTTTAGAGATATTAATGTAATTTTATTATTTAATATTTAAAAAAGGAGAGTAGTACTTGAGAGAATATATTGCTTTTCTTTTTAATTTTAATTACAAAAATCTCATTCTTTTTTGTTTTTAAAGTTTTCTTTTATTGGAAACAATGAAAAATGTTTTATTATTGTTTTCACTATTTTTCATACAATTTTTTTAAGGTTGGAAATAAAATTATATCTTATCATTAAAAACAGAAACAGATAATAGAATCATTTTTTTAAAAATTAACGGGCTTTAAAATTTTCATGATTCCTGTTACAGTTAGAAAATGAATTGTCTGATTCAATTCAAAAGTTAGCTTATGGGTGAAGATTGAGCTATTGTAAGGGGTGCATGGCTAATATACAGATTCAAAAACGTGATTTTAAAACTTTAATTGGAATGGATTTGATTACCTAGGCTTATTTTTCAACTGTTTCATTTCCCTTCCTTCTCCCTTCTATATAAAAGCAGTTTAAGGATGTTTCAATTCCTAAAAATTAAAACAAAAGGATATGCTTCAATAGACGACTTCAGAAGAAAATGTAATTGTTGTTTTAATTAAATTTTTTATTTGAGGATTTTTAAATTAAAAAAGTTGTTACATAATTTTTTAACTATTTTTTTTTATAAAATTTACAATTTTCAATTTAAAACATTAACTCTTTTTTTTCTCTTTTTTGCCCACTTATACATGGATATATCAAAGACATCATATAAAAATGATTCAAAGATTATAAAATATATAAAAATTATTCAATGGATAATACAATTAAAAGTAGAAGAGTTCACGTGTCACTTCAATATTTGACTTTGGTGGAAATTATTAAAACAATAAATCCAATTACATTAATTTGGTATTACCAATTCTTATTGGTACAAGGAGTAACAAGTAGTTTGGTCCTTTTCGAGTAATATCTTAAGTGAAAAATACAAACATTCAGAGAGGTTTATCTTAAAAGAATTTACCAGGCTCATTAATTATCAAACATTGAGAGAGCTTTATCTTAAAGGAATTTACGAGGCTCATTAATTATCAAATTGACATATAAAACAATTGAGGTAATTAATTGTGAGAGAGCTTTGTTCTTAATTGCTTCATTATCGCTCTTCCATTAAAAAAATGTTTTAGTGTCCATGTCTCCTGTTAACCATTTAACCCTGAAGCTTCAACTGCACATAATTTTATGTCTTGGTAGCAATTAAGTTTATGCATATACTCTTAAGGACTTAATTATAAGTAAAATTAATTAATTTTTTAATTAAAAAATTTAGTTATCATCATTTAATTTTATTGATTACATTTAAAAAAATCATGTTTCTTAAATTATTTTTCATTGAAATTTGATATTAACAACCAAAAAAAGTTATTGAAGATAAAATATTAATTAAATAAAAAATATTTTAGAAATAATATTATTAAATGAGATAAAATTAGTTAAGATCTACTTTATGCTTAGGTTCAAAATTCAGTAATTTTTTTTTCCACAAATTTGTCTATGAAAAAGTACTCCTCACTAGGCTTTCTTTCTATTTGGGACGAAACTTGTTTTATGAACCTGCTCAATTTGTTCATCAACAATACCAAGAAGGGTTTATTCCATAAAATTAATTTGTTGACTTGGCAACTACATCTTCAATGATAAAGTTTCTTCATACGTGTTAAATCGGGCAACACAATTTGACCTAATATGATAAAGTGTAAAATGTAGTTGACCCAACATGATATATTTTTTCTAGAGTTATACATTTTATGGATTGGCTTCACCTGTTAGTTAATTGTGTCAAGTTAAATTGGTTAATTTCACCTATTTTTTAATTTTATATAAATTTTAAAAAATAAAATAGTATCAAACAAAAATAAGCTTTAATAAATTCTTCATGTCTATTTTGAAAGGAGGAGATATTATTGGATTTAATCTTATATAAATTTTTAATTTGCTAGACCCGTAATTAAAAAATTCACTTTCTTACCATTAAAGGTTAATTTAAATATGAAATCAAATCTTGGAAACACAATATATCATTTTTTTTATTATCCAAGGTTTTGATATATTTCGAAATAAAAAATTTCAAGTGAAATCAATACTATCTTAGAACAATTAGTTGATTTGGATTTAAGAATTTTTATAAATTCTTTGTTGATAGAATGTAAAGAATTAAGAGAAGAAAGATCCACAGAAAATGAATGGAAAGATTAAAAAATTGAAAAAAAAAATTAATTCCACATATAGAATTAGTTAAACATTTAATCTGAACATATATAAAATTATAATGGATGATTTTTTGTTCTAACTACTTTTTAAACTACTATTTTAATACTTGCTATCAAACCATCAAATTGACTCAGGTTGAGGCAAGATTGCCACCTCTATTTCTTCCCTTAATCTCCAAGCCACCAAAATAGTTACTTAGCAATTAGCACACTTTTTCAAATCAAAATTGTTTCTTTCTTGTGCTCCTTGTAGTGATCATGTTCAAAATTTGGTTTCAAACAAGATTGGCACATGACTTAATTGGGTGCACATGTTTTTTTTCTATTTTTTTTTTACACAATTGGTACGAACAAATATATTTTAGCACTTCTCTCCATTTATATATGACCTGAATACTAATTCTTTTCTAAAAAATCACAAAAGACACGTAATAAAAAATGAGAAATACAAAGAAAGGAAATTACCGGCAATGCGTGACAAAACTGTTGAGAATCCAGAAACACAATATTTTGCTTATAATTATTTTTGCCTTTCAAAAATAGTGGGTAGTGAAAAGATGTAAAAAAGCCCTACAGGTGTCGCCTATTAACATGTGTCTCACTTGATTAAGCAAACAAAAGAGGTGAATATTTGTTTAAAAATTAAAAAACTATAATTATCATTTAAAGAAATAAAAATTTCAGGAAGTACAATATCTCCATAATATTATTAAATTGACAATATTACGACGTATTGTCTCAATCTTTTTGTGTGTGAGAACGTCTATCGCCTCAATCAAGTAAATTACAAATGTCCATATTTTGAATTGAGATTCTCTCGTATTAATTTTAGTCATATTATGATAGAGAAAGATGTTGGAAGTATTTAAAAAATGAGTTCTTTAAAGAATAGATTCCCATGCACTCGTGAGATCTGAACTGGTGAATTTACCTCTCCCTAATATACACTTACAATCCATGGAAAAAGCTTATGACTTTAAACCTTAACTATTCATATTTTCATTTCATCTTTTATATCTTTCTCTCTCATAACATGCATGTCATGAGAGGATTCCGATGCCCATTTTGCGATGTGAATATATACGAAGCTTGTCAAATGTAAAGTCAAGAAGAAATTGTGAGATACCTATCATTCTTCTTTTATAAATAGTTTATTTGCAATTCAATCTACAATGCTACGAATGGTCTTGTGCACCAATTACAAAAATGGAATCCAGTACCCTAGCTCATTTGTTATCGCTCAAAGAACCTATAAATCGATACCACATGAAAAAAAAATTAAAATTTTTTTTAGTCTCTATCCTTTTAGTTAAACGCGTTAAATTTTTTTTACATATTGATGAATTTAATTTTTAAACTTAAAAAAATACGTGAATTTAGGTTATGTTTAGCATGTTATCTCAGTTTGTTTCTTGTTTTTTTACTAGTTAAAAAACTTGTTTAACTTTATTAATATTGTTTGGTAGGTTAATTTTTTTAGGAGTTTGTAACGTTTTTTTGAAGTGCTATTTTAAATAGTAATTTTTAAAATCCTAATTTCTAGTTTTTTTTATATTTATTCTTTTTTCTCTTAAAATATTTATTAAATTTCTTTGTCTTTAAAATATTTATTTCACTTTTATCATTTTATATTCATTAGTTATTTTAACATAATTTTACCAAACACTTATAATTCAATAAATTAGTAAACAACATTCAGCTATAGTTACAAACTTTTAGTTACTAGGTAATTTTTCCCAAACATAGTCATAACTTTTAAAAACATCATGAAATTTTAGAGAAGGGAGGACTAAATTCACATATTTTTAAAATTCGAAAATCAAATTTATCGTTATGAAAGTATAAGGATTTTGACTACATTTGACTAAAAGTATAGGAACTAAAAACATATTCCCCTCAAAAAAAGAAAATTATAGGAACTAAAAACACATTCACCAAATCTTGATCCTAAAATAAAAAAAAAGTAAGCTAAAACCTCATTTGTGACACATGACAAGGAATAGAGGAGGGACAGTGAGGATGAACATACAGGATGAAGAGAGAATGAGCAAGAGAAAGAGAGACTAGCATAGAGAAGACAAGATGAGATCACACTGTTGTGGTGGTGGTAGCGACTAGCCACAAAAAAAGAGAGGAAGAAAGAGGAAGGGAATATGAATGGAGTATTGAGAAATGAAGGTTTAAAACTAAGACAAAACATATTTTAAAGCATCATTGATTGATATATATTTTGGGAGTTTTAAACGATCACAAATCATATTTTTAAATTAGACAGAATACACGTTGTTAGTTACGTTAATAGATTTTTTTAATAATGTTAAATTTAAAGATCAAAATAGGTAATTACCAAAAAAGACTAAAGAAAATCAATTAAAAAATTTTGGGATTAAAAAAATTATTTTTAAACTTAGAGGATAAAAAAATACTTGACCAAAATTTGAGGGACCAAAAGACATTTAAAATTTTTTAGTTCATGTAACATATGATGATAGGGACATTGCCAGCTACATCAACAAGTGTAATATTGTTAGTGAAGAGAGATTAAAAATAGTTATTTTCAAATTTTAGGGACAAAAATAAATTTACATTTTAATTTGAAAGACTAAAAGCAATTTTACTTCAAAATTAAGGAAAAGAAATATCTGTCTAAACAAAAATTGACGAAGCAGTAAAACGAAGATAAACAAGAAGAATGAGGAACCCTAGCTTTCAAAATGGAGATAAAATATATAGTCAAGCTGCAATAGTCATTTTAACTTAAAGAAATTTTTTATTGCACATAACAGCCATTTAGGTAGACAAAAAAGGAAAAAGAAAAAAAGAGATATCTAGGACTGCTTCGTCGGTGTCCTAAGCAAAGGAAAATAGTGTGTAAAAGAAGTTAAATTGAAGGATGGATTTTAAGGTTTGAATTTCCCCCAAAACCACTGGATTGCAATTGCAGAAAGGGGACATAGGACAGAGTTGTGTTCAAAAATTTTGAGCGATTAGTCAATTTTTATATTTGAGTCTTAGTATCAATTTTCACTTTATTCTTTCAACTTTTTTGAATTGTAAATTTTTAATTAAAACTTAATTATTAAAACAACGTTAACAACTCACTTTATAATAATTAATTCACCCCCTAACATAGTTAACATCAAATTAAACTTAAAATTGTTAGTTTTAAAAAATTTCTTTTGATAATGACAATAATCGAAAGTATTATTACTAATTCTATAAACATTACATGCATTTAAAAAAAAAATATTTTTAATATAGTTTAATACTTTAAATTGGATTTAAATTTTTTATAGTATTTTTTTAAGTAACTTCAATTAGAGAAAAAAAGGCAAGCTGGATTTCTTTTATATATATATATATATATATATATATATATATATATATATATATATATATATATATATCAAATTAATGCTCACTAAAATATATATTTTTAAGTTATTCTCTTATATATTTTTTTTAGATATTATGTGTATACTTCCTAGTATGAGACCTTTATTAATTAATAAAACGTTGAATTTAATATTTAATATAATTGCATATTCAAAACTTGAATAAAACTATTTATGTCAATTAATTCACACACTCGAAAATATTATTTTCTTTTAAAGTTCTCAACTATGGAATTCAAATAAAATTTAATTAATTTTATATTTTAAAATTTATTCTAATAAATTATAAATAAAAAAAAACATATTTATTTCACATAGATACAAAATAATCAAAATTAAATAAACTATTTTTTTTATAAGAATAAAAAAAATTAAATCTTATTTAAAAGAGTTTATAAACAACTTATTTAGACCCATTTAAAAGAGTCTATAAATAAATTATTTAGACCTATTTGAAAGAGTCTATAAACAACTTATTTTGACTTATATTATATATTTTTTAAGCGTTTAAAAGAATTTATAAAATTATCTTATAATGATTATTTAAGATATTTTTGATTTATTAATTCTCTAAGATAGGTTACAAAC
Source organism: Mucuna pruriens (assembly GCA_025330945.1). Classification (NCBI taxonomy): domain Eukaryota; kingdom Viridiplantae; phylum Streptophyta; class Magnoliopsida; order Fabales; family Fabaceae; genus Mucuna; species Mucuna pruriens. The sequence goes on from JAENHJ010000027.1 coordinate 1,028,549, forward strand.
CTAGCTTATATGAAGTTTAAAATAATTCACATTTGAGTCCTGATATAAAATTTACATTTTTTTTTTATTTTTACCTAAATTAATATAAATATTAATTTTTACACGAAACAAGTTATAATTATTCATTACTAGTAAATTTGTTTTTTTTTATTTTTTATACATTTGCTTCCTTTTCACTTAAAAAAATATAATTTAGTTAAATAATATATGTTACTAGTAGATTCTTTTATAGGTTATTAGCAATTTTTTATATATTATTTTTTCTAATGTCTAGTAATTGAATTTTGATAATATTTTACTATTATATATACTTATATTTATTTATATTATAAATAATGAATTTTTGACTTTATATAATAATTTTATAATATATAATTTAAAAGTTTAATACTTTAATTTATAATTAAATATAAATAAATTATTAAATTTTAAATACTTATAACATAAGTGCACAAAATAAACCTTTCATCTTGAATTGAATATGTGATCTCATCACTGTCATTTTTATCAAAATAATTTTTTTTATGAATCATACTATTTTTATAAAATTTAATTTCTATTTCAATGTATTTTTTTATTTTTAAACAAATATAAACTATTTTTTCCTCTAAATTTTAAATGAGTAATAAAAATTTTCAAATAATTTATCACAATATCTATATATACATATTTTTAAATTGTATAATCTTATGAAAAAATTAATTATAAATAATATGATAAATTTATTATTTAATAGTTTAAATTTAAATTATTTTTTAGAATATATATATAAAAAAATTAGAGACTTGAAAGGGCCTAAAGACTGTCTTGCTTGCCTTGTGACAGCCACGACTTTGATAGGTCCATAAACGTCCACTTTGCCTTAAACTTATCAATGGATAAATTGCCGACATCTTATTTAATGGATAATATTGCTAATACATTATGAGAGAATATACCAATACATATTGACATTTTGGTAACAAAACAAAATGTTTTATATTGTTTCGTTTTCTTTGATTCATTCTTTCAAGTAATTAAAATTAAAAGACTATAAAAAGTAATAGAAATTAAATTGTATAATTCTTTTATCTACATAATCGATCTGTTTACATTCTTATTTTAATTTTTTTTATATACAATGATATTAACGAAGTTTGAGCTTGGCATCTCATGTAACTACTAACGATTATATCAATTCTAGTGAGTTTTCTTATTTTAAAATTATTATATATTACAAATAAAAAAAGTACATATCATATGTATAATTTAATTTAAATATACTAAGTGCAATGTTATTAAGACTCTTTTGTGTTGTGAGTACATTTTCTCTTATTAGCTAAAATTTATTGAAGATTACGCTTTTAAAAAGTCCCACTTTGTAAATAATGATTGTCTCTTTAATTTTATAATTATAAATGAATTTTTACAAAGAGGAGAATGTGTGTTGTTAGAAAAAATATATTAGAGAGTACATGTTAGTACTTCTCAGAAAATTATACTTTATTTAATTATAGAATTATATGAATGATAAGTGTAAAACAAAATTACATTAACATTCATGAAAATTAAACATCTAGTTAAAGATTTTTTTTAATATAGTAGAAAACAGCCAATATCTAAATTTAATAACTAAATCTACTGACAAACATACTTAAACATGAATATCGTTTAATAGTCATGCAATAATTTTATATTTTTATTTAATAATAAATTAACATGAATTTAAGGTAGTCATTAAAAAATTAATAAAAAACACCATTAACGCTGTCAATAAACAAATAGCCTATTTTGTCGACAATAATATTCGAATAGTGCATGTAAATATGAATTACTTTAGTAAAAAAAAAAAACAGCGGTTAAGTTTTATTTTTTAACTTCTAATATTGTGACCAAATATTTTTGGAATATGATTTATGAAGAATTTAAATTAAAATTATTGAATTAAAGTATAACTAAAATATTATTATTAAAATTAATAAATAAAGCACTCAAAATCTAAATGTGTAATAGATAATTAAGTACAAGTAGTAAAAATTGAAACTAGGTGCAAATATAAATTAATGAATTCACAAAAAAGAGAGAGAGAGAGAAAGGTATTTTATTAGATAAGTAAAATTATAAATAATTGAAAGGGAATACAGATAGTGATAAAAAATTGGGAATGTTAAATGTTAATAGCCACATACAGTATATGGTCAAATTTTATGCAATATATTTTCTATGGTATAAACGTGATATGATGTATAAAAACTTTTCACAGAAAAATATGAAAAAAGCGATGTCTAAAATCTTTTACTATACCAAAGGACAAACAAGTCCTTGTACAGTATATATATAAATAAAATTTTGCCGACATTTTATTTAATCAATAATATTATATATTGTGTGGTATCTATCCAATATATATAGGTTTAAAGATATACAGTATGATCAAATTTTATGTAATTTGTATAAAAAAATGCGAACGTAATGTATAAATAAAAACTTATCACAGAAAACGTAATATCTAAAAACTTCAATGACACCGATGGTGAGGACAAAGATAAAAAGATGGTGCCAGAAGATCATATACTAACTAAAATCAAATTGCATGCTGCATTAGAGACGTGCGTATAAAATATTCATGATTTCTATTTAGCAGATTAATTGAATGAAAACGTCCTCTTTCAATTCATCAAGTTGCAAGAACTGTACGTTGTTGTTGCTTTCAAATGCTGGCTACGTTGATATTTCCCAACTATTCTTGCTATCGTTTTCTGTTAACTTTGATTGGAAGAAAATAGTCAGCAACATGTTTTTTAATACATTCTGTATTAACCAATAGTAGAATATGTTTAGGCATAACTTTATAAAAATAAATCAATGCAGAATTTTCAACCATATTTTTTATTTTGAGAATTAAATATTTTGAATATGAAAATTATAAAATTTAATAACACGTAAATGATCGTGTAATAATGACTCTATTGCATATATCCATATAATTCAAACAATAATTATTGAGTTGAGTTTTAATGTAATCTTATAATTTATGTTTCTTTCAAACCTAATCTTAAAAAACTAACATGAAAAATCAAAATTATTTCATTTATATCCTCTAATTTTATTATATAATTAGTTAATATAAGATGTGGGTTAAAAAGAATATATTAAAAAAATACGATTGGAATTTCTAAATGAACAAGTTCACACACTCTGAAGCGACCTCATGCAATTCCATAATCCAACAACTTCGAAATCGAAACATTATTACCACATGACAAATGGACCAAAATTAACAAAGCCCCATGAAAGCAATTTTAGAATCAACCAATGGTATTAGAGCAATGCCCTCTTGTCAAAGCAACATGAATAGATAGTACAGGTCAAACAGTGAGAGTAACCAAACAGTGGATATTTTGTATTGCAAGTGCTTTGTCACCATATTTGGACAAACAAATCCTTGTGGAGGAATGGTGTCATCTCATAACAGGGAATTGGAATGATAAAATTAAATGCGTTTTCGTTTCTCAGCGGCTTCAAAGTTCAACCTTATCTAAGTGCAAGACAAAATTTTCCCTATGTGGGCTTTCTCTGTTCCAGACAAGTCAATTTTCTTCAAGAGGACCTGGCAAGAAACAAACGAGTCTTCTCGATGGAAAATGGTTGCATGATATCAGAATGCCGCAGCACATTTATACGTGTGTACTTAGATGTTGTGGTTGGAAATAGGTTTAGTTAGTTATTGTTTGGTCTTTGTCAGGACCCTAAAATGAAATGTTAATGGTTGAGTGGGAATAGAATCTAAAGCTCCATCAAAGGAATCTCTTCTCCCTTCCTCAAAAGGTAAGGGGTAGGAAGAAGTCTAGTAAGCATTAAATATCAACTATATATATATATATTCATTTGTTTTTTCAAGGCTTTAATTTTTAACAAATTAAGCTGTATATAAAGCTCAGAACTGCTACGCTTCATTGCCAGCCCTACTCTTAATTAGGCTTTAATAACGTCAATAGCTTTAATATACTCGAGTTGGTAAATTTATTAATACTTTAGTCATTGGAATAGTAATTCATTGTCCACAACTTTATTGTTTTGATTTTCAATTTTTGTTGCAGGTAATTTTAAGAATAAATATTACATGCACTGTGTAAATATTTAGAAATGTTATTTATATACAGCAAATTGTAAAAAAAAAAAAAGATAAAAGAAAAGAAGAAGAAGAGTGTAGTGGACTTAATGCGGTGAGGAAGAAAAATAGATATTAAAAATATTATTATTCTTAAGTCATATCGTCATAAGAATTGTTGTATATGGATGATTAATAATGATTTATGATTGAATAATAATATAAAATTATTTTATATTGTCAATGTATAATTATTAAATTATATTTATATTATTATTTAATAATAAATTGAACAATTATATTAATAATAATAATAATAATTTTTTATTAATTAACATAATAAAATAAATAAATAAACTATGGGTGCCTATTAAACTATAATTTTAAATCATTTCATACAATATCTTCATCCTTCCTATTTACTAAATGAAGAAAAAAATAATACATATTATATTTTTAAAATATTAAATATATTAATATTTTTATTTAATAGTTAGTTTGTACAATAATAGAAAGATTGGTAGAAAATATAGTAAGAGAATATAAAATATTTTATCTTGGAAGAATTCTGTTATTGTTGAGAGTTTAACCGCCAATTTTTGATACCAAGTAGACTGACTTAATTTGTTGATCACCAACAAGGTTTACAAGTGAGAAATTGACGAATTGAATGCAACTGGTAGGAAGCCGTGACCTTCACTAATAACCACTTCTTTTTGGCCAGAGTAACTATATTACAATTGAAATAAAAAGTGAGGGTGGAAACTTTTTAATCCTCCTGTAATACATATTCCTCTTCTCAAAAGTTTAAATAGGAACACGTACTCATCTTTATATGATTACTTTTTCTTTATTTAACTTTTTGAATTAAACATAAAAAGTTACCAAATAAAGAAAGTTAACTGCGAAATTTAGATACATTTATTGGAGGGATCGAGAGGTTAAATCAGTCATGGTTTTCGTTTTGAATAGTCTTATTTTAGATTGAAGAGAAACTCACCATATTATATATATATATATATAGCAAATTAACTGGGGCTTACATAAATAATAATACAGCAATTTCTAAAACCAAAAGGGTATATTACAAAGCTAAGATATAATATATAAAATAAATATAATATTCACACGAAAATATAAATCTAATTAAAATACATACCTTTAACGTATAAATGAATGTTAGTTTTTATAAGCAATATAAATTATTTGTCTTATTATTTAATTTTTATTCTACTTTTATTAATATAGTATCTGAAAAAAAAATTAAAGTTATTCAATAACACTTTGCGACACAAATATTTTAAAATATTTATTAGGCTATAACTGAAAAGCTTTTAATAACTAGTAACAGTTAGGCTCAGATCGTGACAACCCACCTCAATGAAATGGATCCACTTGTGATTTAGTGACATGTTATTGTTTAAGTACTCCTATAATAAAAGGTGTTGAGCACTCTCATGATTTAATTAAACTTATAATAGATTTGATTAGTACTAAGTTTTTAGATATAGCAAGTGGAGGTTTTTGTCCACAATGACTCCAAAAGAGCCTTTACTTCGACAACAATTACTAGATAAGTACTCCGATATTTTTTAAGGTTTTATACAGAAATTAAAGATAATATAATAAATTTTCTCGTTTCTATAAAATAGTTATGAAGTTTTTATTGTATTTTTCTTCATATTAAAAGAATATCATTTTTTTCATTTTCACTTTCATGATAAATGTGTAAATTAATTAAAAATAATGTGAAAAGTAAGGATATAATTTTAAAAAATAATTAATATTGTCTTGAACTTTGAAAATTAATGATAAAGAAATAAAAAAATTGCTAGCTACCAATATATTCTTTTTGACACATTATTTATCATCAATTAAAATTTATTAAAATTATAAGTAGATTTTATTAAATAAAAAAATAAAATTCACTGAATCTTATGATTTTGAATAAATTTTAGTTAATATTAAAAAATATTACTATCATTTTCTTTTTTACTAGCGTACATTTCAAGGCTTCTAAAAGCATATCAAATAGAGTTGTTTATGATAATTCTTAAAATTAAGAAATTTGAAAATAACGTGGAACAAATGAGTTTTTATAAAAGTTATTTATATAAGACACTATCACTAAAATTGCGAGAAAATAATATAAAATAAGATAACATAAAATAAATAAAAAATTAAGTTTGATTTTATCATTATATGTAAAATTAATAAATATTTTTAAATCTTACGTGATAACAAAGAAATCTACAGGGAAAAAAAATTACAACCTAAATTGAATTCTTGGATTATAAAAGCTATAGAGATCGATAAGTAACAATTTGATGTCACGGGTTATATATTTATACGCCATTCAAGTGGAGGCACAACAGGAAAAATGAAACATCCACTTATATTTATTCTTCTTTTATATATTGAAGTTAAACAAAGTACCGAATTTATGCTTAATTAGTTGAGTAAGACTTTATTAATAATTATACTTAAGAGTTTAAAAATAAGTACTTTATGTGTTATTTTACAATATTTTTATTTGTCCTTTTAATATTAAAGGATGAAAATAATAAATAAAAATAAATAAATTTAATATATTAAAATTATAAAAAAAATTTAATACTTTTTTAATATATACGAGATTAATAAAAAAAATATAAGAGGATTTAAAATTTCTTTAAAAATGATTATGATTATTGCTAATCAATTACTCATATAAATAAAATTTCAAACATGCTTAAAAACTTTAATGTAAAAAAAATATATATATATATATATATATATATATATATATATATATATATATATATATAATCAAAATAGAATGCAAATATAAATTCTAAGAAGAATTAAACTATAAAATCAATACATCTATAGTTAGTTTAAAAATTTTCAATTTAAAATAAAATATACAAATTTAAAGATAAAATAAGATTGAAATGTTTGTTAATAATAATAATAATAATAATAATAATAATAATAATAATAATAATAATAATAATAATAATAATAATTATTATTATTATTATTATTATTATTATTATTATAGATAAACAATAGAGGATCAAGTGTATTACTGGCTGGTATTGTGAATATTTCTTTTCTCTTTCATATAGAATATCACACATTGCGCTTTTATTTTTCTAATATTATTTGTGTCATATGTGTTAATAATGTATGTATATGTAAGTAACGTTGATTAGTATGTTGATAGAAATTATATTAACGTTATTCATGTCTCAATTGTGAGACTATGTACAATTAGTAGCAATCTTATAAGTTTTATTTTATTGTTAGTAGATAATTCTAAAATATGTTTTATTGATCTTTTGACTAGAGTCAAGTCTTGGTAAATCATGCTTTCCTTTTCAAAGAGTGACGAACTAACAACACATAAAGAGAAATACCAAAACAAAGATTAAAAAAAAAGAAGCCGCCAGGATTTACTTATTAATATAATTAAGCTCATCAAATAAATATAAATTAAATGAAAATACCAAAAAACTACATTAGTTGTGAATTAAAATCAAGCTCGTAAATATAATTGATGTTAAAAAAAGTAATTTTAAAATTTAAATTTATTATATGTTATCATTTTTAAAATTATTAAAAAATATCCCCACAGTTTCACGACATTAATTCAATCTATGAATAAAAGAAACATAAATAATTACAAAAAATATTATAAGCTTTAAAAAAAGGCTAAGCATTAGAATTGTCTCCATAAACATATATAAACTTTTTTGACATAAATTAATTTATTAATATATACATTTAACGCTATACTAATAGTATGATATAGTATATTAATATTTAATATGTTGACAGTATATATATATAAATTTTTTATGTCATCTGAATTGTCTATAAATATGATATATTATTATTATTATTACTATTATTATTATTATTATTATTATTATTATTATTATTATTATTATTATTATTATTATTATTATTATTATTATTATTATTATTATTATTATTATTATTATTATTATTATTATTATTATTATTATTATTATTATTATTATTATTATTATTATTATTATTATTATTATTATTATTATTATTATTATTATTATTATTATTATTATTATTATTATTATTATTATTATTATTATTATTATTATTATTATTATTATTATTATTATTATTATTATTATTATTATTATTATTATTATTATTATTATTATTATTATTATTATTATTATTATTATTATTATTATTATTATTATTATTATTATTATTATTATTATTATTATTATTATTATTATTATTATTATTATTATTATTATTATTATTATTATTATTATTATTATTATTATTATTATTATTATTATTATTATTATTATTATTATTATTATTATTATTATTATTATTATTATTATTATTATTATTATTATTATTATTATTATTATTATTATTATTATTATTATTATTATTATTATTATTATTATTATTATTATTATTATTATTATTATTATTATTATTATTATTATTATTATTATTATTATTATTATTATTATTATTATTATTATTATTATTATTATTATTATTATTATTATTATTATTATTATTATTATTATTATTATTATTATTATTATTATTATTATTATTATTATTATTATTATTATTATAGATTCATAATATTTATATCAATTATTTAATTTCTATTTGTCTATAATTTATTTTGTCTTCCATATATTTTTCTAGCCTACTGATCAAAGATTAATCCTTTATTTATTTGTTGATAATGTTACGTAAATAAAAATTAATCGAATATAAAACTATTAATATATTTTAATTTTTTAGTGGATAATTAATTTAATCCATTAGGTACGTTTGGTAGAAAATAAAAAATAAAAATATTTTCCTTTTACAAATAATCAATTTTTTGCAGTTATAATTATAATATGTTCTGAGCTGTTTTTTAAAATTGGTTTTGATACATTTCAGTTTAGTTTGTAGCAATTTTGAACCACAAAAAAATAGTCACAAACTTTGTGTCTCGTCAACTTTATTTTTGTGTCTCGTCAACTTTATTTTTGTGTAGTTTAGCGGAGAAATATAAAGGAATAAATTATAATACAATTAATCTAAATTAATGAATTAAATATATAAAAATATCAAAATGATATATCTAAAATAAACTATCATTTTAAAATCAATATTAAAAATAAATTAATGAATTAAAAAGTAATAACTTAAAAACAATAAAAATTATTGTTCATAATATATTAAAATAAAATAAATTATATATAATTAATTTATTTATATAAAATAAAAATAAATTATTTAAATAAATTACACACTTAAAAATAATCTAATTATCTTAATTTAAAATATTTTTTATTATCTTCATAATTTTAATTAATATTTTTATTTTATTAATCGTGTCCATCCTAATGATAATAAATAAAAAATATTAAAAATAACTGAAATATAAAAAATAGTAAAAAATTAACAAAGAACTAAAATAAGGTATTTATATGAATTTAAAATATATTTAAGTAGTTTTTTTATGCTTTAAATAGCAAGCAAACCAACCTAATTGTATGGAAGTTAAATAATATTTGTTACAAAAGTTTGAATGAATTATACAAATTAATACGAATTATTTTTTTTGAAAATAACAAATAATTATATGTATAACAATAAGAAAAATTATTTGGAAAGTAATTTTAATATATTTTAATAAAAAAATTATTTGGTGAATTGTTTAACATCATGTCTTACAAAAAAGAAAACCAAAGACAGGAGAATGTGTAAAGTGCCAAGCGCACGAGATAAACAGACATTACTAAAATAAATAATTTAAAACAAGTTAACATTTTTTTTATAACGAAGCGACTTTAATTATATCGAAAAGAAAATGAATTATAAGAGGCCCACAGAGAGGGCCCAAAGGGCATGAATTGTAATAAAGGTGGAACAGTAGGGGCAAAGAATGAGAGGGTAAAGGATAGCGACAAAAGATCGTTGGAGAATAGCGTGGCGTATCTCCCGCTATAAAATTAGATCTCTCGTATCACAAAGCAAAACCCGGCGATTCACAAATGAACAAGCAGAAACTAAACCACTTTTTTTCTCTAATTTTCTCTCCATTTTCGATATAACAATGGATCTCATTTTCTTCTTCTTCAAACGCCGAATCTCTCTTTAGCTTCTAACTCCACCGGTTTCTTTTTTCTTTTTCTTCTCTTTAAACGAAACATATCAAAGAGAAAAAGAAAAAAGAAGCGGAAATGAGGTTTCTCTTCGAATTCGTTTCATGTTGCGCCTCGCCAACTCAGCGCCCGCCGGAGCCCGCGCTTCGGCCGGCGGAGGAAGAGAGGTCGCTGGTTCTCGCCACCGCCACTACGGCTCCCTCCCGCCGCCCCATGCGCAAGAAACAGAGGATGGGCGCGGCGGACTGGAGGCCGTCGCTGGGGTCGATCTCTGAGGACAGCACGGCGTCGCCGAGGGAGAGAGACAGTCCCCGGAACCGTGCAGTGGCCTCCGACGGAAGGGACGTCAAGAAGAGGAGCGCCGCCGGTGCCGGCGGAACGGCGAAGGTCCGTCACCGTAGTTACAGCGACGGTTATCACGGGTCAGTGAAAATAATAACTTTTTTTTTTCTTTACGGTTTCATTTAACGGATTACAGAAAAATACAACCCGCACTGTAGGACCTTAATTTTTAACCGTAAAAATGATTCTTTACCTAAAATTTATCAATTTTTATTAATTAATTATAGTGTAAAATTTAATTTCTACACAAGCCGTACAAGGAAATTAAAATCTTTTGTATTCGACGTAACAAATATATATTCGTTAAAAGATTAAAAATTGAAAGATTAATTGCTATGTTAATAAAAAGATAATTTATTATATTATTTGTCAACTTGTTCAATTGGATACTTTATGATATGCATCCATGATTTATTATTCATTATGTATGTATATCCACATTAATTTTTTCAACAACTTTAATGGAAGAATCAGGTCCGTATCTTATATACAGGATAAAAAATTGAAAAGCCATAAATAAAAATTGATTGCTTGTAATTTATAACTGACGTTATGTTTCAATAATTACTTTTTTGTGTGAGTGACAACTATTTATGAAAAATAAAATTGAATTATTTCAGAGATATGATAAGTGGGCCAGTGGCAACTATGTTATTACTAAACATTAGGCTGTTTAAAAATTGAATTTTAGAAGTAGGTAGTAACCCTTTTTCTTCTGGGCATTATTTGCTGATATCCATTATATATGCACTATGCAATTGACTTATGTATTGAAAATATAAGATTTTTTATTAGTATTGATTGTAAGTGGTTGACAGCAGCGATTCAAATATTAATGTCTTATACAATTTTTTTTTATTATAATGTTTGTGACTTCATATATATTTATTTTATGCATTCAAAATATTAGTGTTGATAGCAGAGTTTCAGTTCGTTCAAGTCGCCCTTATTCCACGCTAAAATACAATCCGTTGATAGCTTGTGGTTTTGTACAATTTAGAAGTCAATTTACAACAAAAGGTTAATTTTAAGGATTTTCTTAATCTCTCGATTTGTAGGTTGCATTTTTAAGGATTTTCATATACTATTGGACAGTTTGGCATTAAGTAAGACTTTCCAAATTTCATTGTCTGATGGGACATGATTGGCAGGTGTTATCGGTTACAGAGCCTAATTGATGAATGATTGGATAAGATTTCGTTCGTAAATAATAAGATAAGATGTTCCTTAGATTTTGGTTTGTATTTGGAAAGTTGAATTCACTTTGTTTTAATAATTTTTTTATAAATATTTATAGGAAAAGAAGACTAAAGGGTAAAATGAATTAATTTTTCTATAAATAAAATTAATTTATGTATTTCAATTTTTATAAAAAAAATTCATCTAATTTTTTTTAAAAATATGTAAGTTGATTTTAATTTATAAGAAAATTTTAATTATTTAATTTTTATTTTTTCCTTTAAATATTTATAAGAAAATATTTAAATATAATCTTATTATTAACCAATTCCGTCTCGAGTTGCTGCTTATCTTTCCAAAATAAAAAGAAAAAACACCCTTGCATTGCATGACAGTTAATACATCTATGAAAAGAAATAGTTTTTAATTTAGAAAAAAAAATGACAACGATTGGATGCTTCCTCGAAAGAAACAAGTACACAAATGAAGGGAAAGAAAAAGGTAAAGAAAGGAAGAAAGATTTAATTTATGAATCCTGTTAGTTTGAACTCGAATTCATGATGCATTGAAGTTGTGCCAACATATTATTTTAGATAATTTGAAATTATACATCTTATCATATATATATATGGTTCTTGTCTTGAGTATTCCCTTGTCATACTCATATCATAGCCATTCGTATTTTGCAACGCTCTGGTGGTTCTTGCGTCCTAATCATTGTGTAATGCGATGGTCATTGATCAAGAAATTAATGGTTAAAAGTTTAACTATTTATATAGTAATTCGTTGTATATACGTATGTAATAATAATATATGTAATAATAGTAAGTTAATTGGAAGTTGAATTTCTTGGTAAATTCACTAACAGTTTTTTGGTCTAATTTGCAGGTCAGCTTCCATGCCGACGATCATGCCAACATTCTCTCCGACGCCATTTATGTTCTAAACATTAGAGTTGAATTTATAAAGCAAATGTGTATATATAAATATATATATATATATATATATATATATATATATATATATATATATATATATATATATATATATATATATATATATATATATATATATATATATATATATATATATATATATATATATATATATATATATATAAAGGTTTAAAAATTTCATTTGCATTGTGTATGTAGTAGCCTATTTACCACTCCCTTGGTTATAAATAAACAGATTAATTCTTCCTGACCTTGGTTTTCGATTTCTTGATAACAGAACTTTTAGAAAAAATGTTATTAGTACGACTAAGAGAGAAAGAGGTAAAAGTTAAAGATGTAATAAATAAAGTAATAGAAAAATAGAAAAATAAAATAATGTATAATGTTTCCCTCTTTCGTTCCGTTGGCTGAAGTGTTCTAACAATCACAAAATCTTGGAAGGTGACCAAAGTGCATAATGGAATTCAACATGAAGTCATATCACAAAATGGAAGAACATAAAAAGAAGAAACTAGAAATTTGTAAATTGTGAGATGCACACAACACAGGAAGGGATTTATTCACTTCATGTGTAAGTGTTCTTAAACTTACCTACTCAGGTGCTCTTAATGCATATTGAATTTCACTAATCTAATAATTAAATTAACAGTTTACAAAATTTTGTATAATTAGTATTTTAATATGTGCAATGCATATGATAAATATTTTTTTTATATAAGTAAAATTTATAATAAATAAATATTTTAGAAGGTATACATTATTATATTTTAAATTTATAATAAATAATTTACATTGATACAAAATTATTTTTAATTATTGATAATTTCTTACAAAAATTTAGTAAAAATTTAATGTAGGAATAAAAAAATGATAGAGTTTAAAAGAAACAATTAAAGAAAATCAATTACACATGTAAGAATAAAAGGATGGTTGTTTCATACTGTTGAGAAAGAAATTTTGTGGATGTTCAATAGTGAATATATAGGTTTGATATAAGATACGTGGCTCAAGGAGCAAGGATAATGCTTAAAAATACTTCATTCAATAATAATTTTTAAAAATGTTTTCATTCAAAAATAAAAAAATATTAATTTATAATATAAAAATAAAATTTTAAATTAATTAATATTTCATCAATCAATTTTATTTTAAAATATAACATATTTTTTAAAATATAAACAAATAATAACTTAAAAAGAATTACGAGTTGGACAATCTTCATCAGTTCACCCTAATAAAATCATAAAGTATCTCACTCTGGAATTGTACTTTAATTTGTTCACCTCTCTCCTATAGAACTTTCCTCTAACCTCAATTTTGCATTGCTGTTTCCTTCGCTCATAAAGTAAAAGACAGTGACAATTGCAATTGGTTATGCCAAGAAGTTAAAAGACAATGACAAATTTCCTCTCTTAGACTAAAGTAAACACCAAGTCATGTTGCCTTGTACCATTAACGCTGTGTTTGACACGCATGATTGAAATAAAGTGGAGGAAAAAAAATAGAGAAGAAAAAAAATATAAGAAATAAAGTGAAATTTTAAATTATTTAATAAAAAAAATGTTGTGAGGATATTTAGTTTGGAAGAAGAAAAAAAGATATTATATAAAAATATAATTTTACCCTTTCCTTAAAAGGAACACACAATTAATATATTAGAACAAATTTAATCGATTATTCCTTATACATAATCAATTGATTATTGATTATTGATTATATATAAACAATTGATTAAAAAAGTTGCATTGAGAGAAAAAAAAAATAATTTTGGAAAAGCTATACAAAATTTAATAAGATAATCAATTCTTCGCTATTTTTAATCTTAGTGAGACCCACTACCTTTTTATTTATTTAATTTTGTTCATAACAAATGCCCATCAATATTTAGCTTGGACTCTCTCTTAGGCTTTCCTTACCTATTTCACAGCTAACAAATAGAGTAAAAGTTAATTCCAAAAGTACCCAGCAATTTACATCAAATTGAACAGTTATTCATTCTCAAGAAGTACTATTGCACGCCGAGATAGAGTGGCTGGTGAGTAAACTATTTTTTCTTTTTCTTTTTAACTTTGAATTAAAGATGTATGATATTAAAAGGCCCAAGTCCAACAACAAAAGGGCAAGCCCAAATAAGACCAAACCTCAAAAGTTCTAGTACACATAAAAGGCAGCAAACGAGACAATGCACATTGACCCAAAATGGTAAACCACCAACCGAAATAGTTACACCAAGGGGAATTCTATTAGTATCTTCTTTCTTTCTCTTTGAACCTCTCAGTTTTTTTTTTCTTTTTTGTATTTCAAAAATTAGTTTCTAAAATATAAAAACTAATTTTGGAAACTAATTTCCAGAATTCTAGGATAAGGAGAGGTGGGAAGAGGAGAAAAAGGGATTGCAAATAGAATTTCCCTCCACTACTGCATATTTTTTCTTTAAATATTAATTTTCCTTCTCCAAGCCTTAATATTTTCCATTTTTCCTTTTTAAGTCTATCTTTTTTCTCGTCCTATATGTTTCTTCTTTATTTTTTCAAAACGTTAATCCTCTATATCCAGCATGGACTATAAAAGGTTAACAAATGCAATTTGCTGAAGAAACTGGTCAAATTTCACTTAATCATTTATATAGTTAAAATATGATATAATTAAGATTTCTTAACCTATTTATGTAAGACATGGTTTACTGTCTAGTTAATTATAATTTCTTGACTCTACAAATTGGCCTGCCATTCAGGCATTCACTACCTTAAAAATAAGTTGAAGTTAATATCATTAATAACCCATTGATTGTCATTTTTATACATGTAATTAATACTTTTTGCAAGAGCATTACATAACGATAATATTTTATATATATATATAGATATAGATATTAAGAAAAGATATTTTATTTTATATATCTGATAATATGTATTTCCCCCCTTTTTTCAAATTTTCTTTGCCAAATTCATAAAAGGTGAAAACAGAAGATAAAAAATAAAGAGTAATCTTATTCAACTAATATTATAATTATAAGTTGTTTTTAATAATATTATCTAATTAATGATAAGTTATTACATTATTAAAATATAGAAAAAAATCTTTAATTTTTTTTAATAATCTTAGAGTCCAATTTTCAATTTATTAATTCAACCTATTGTCAGTTTTTAAATGAGACTTAGATACATTTCTTAAGTATATATATTCTATGGGAGTAGAACTCAAGTCTCTTCCACAAATTGAGTGTATACACTACGTGTTATAATACTATGTTATATTATTTTTAAATTTTGTCATATTTTTCCATCAGTATGACACAGTCTTCATGCTATCTAGTTTATTAGCTTGAGTTTAATGACAATGCAATAATAATATAAAATAATTTTATATAATTATTTAATTACAAATTATTATTAGTATAATTTTTTAAAATATTTATTTAAAATTTAAAAATTTAATATATATGATAAATTATGATTTGATGATAAGTAAAATTATTTTATATTTTCAATGCATTACCTATTATTTATATTAGTTTAATTTATATGAAATTTGATATTTTATAAATAACATTTATCTTTTAAATAATGATTATATATTAGACATTTTAATAACTTTGCAACACTATTAAATATTTGTGAGATAAAATTAATTAATATTATATATTTCAATAACTTAGTAACATTATTAATTACATAAAAAATTATATATAATTATGTTAATTTATTAATAACTATTTGTGAATAAAATTAACCATATGTAAATGGTTAATAATATGATGACACTATTAATTGTATATATAATTATCTTTACTTACTCTTAAATATTTATTTATATATTCAATTAACCACGTGTTCATATGGATAAATTACATATGTATACATTACTTTTTTTTTTCTTAAGGGATTGAAGCAATCACATATATAATAACACATGACAAATGATATTGTAAAAACCAAAATGGCAGTACCAAAATTAACACCGAATAACAAGATAATGGTAAAAAAAAGAAAAGAAAAGAAAATGGTTTGATTTTTCCCTAAAAAATGATTTGAAAAAGAAGAAAGAAAAAAACAACGTAAGGTCATACAGTGGTGGAGGTATCTCGAACACTATGTTCCTTGGCTTCCATTCCCGTTAACGTGTCATACAGAGGTTGGTTCAGCGTCTCCGGCAGATAAAACGCGAAAACTCCCCCACCTATTCCACAGAAAGCAAACACCATAAACGGCAATGACCCCCCCAAAACGACGACCAGCGGTGTCAATATGGCACCCATCTGCGATGCCTGCGTGGTGCACCCGAGCGCGGCGTTCCTCACCACCGTCGGGAACAGCTCCGCCGTGTAAATAAACAGCAAATTATACGTCCCCGCCATCCCAAAAATCCCCAAAATCCCACACACCATTCTCACACCTTTCCACACCCCAACGTTTTTCACCAAACTCCCCGTTAAACAAAACACGCCGCTGAACCACAATGTCCCCATGGTCAACGGCTTCCTCCCCCACCGGTCCAACAACAGCGCCGTTATCATAAACGCCGGCATCTCCGCCACGGCGTTAAGTATCACGGTGAGGTAAAGGTTGGTCTCGAGGTTCACCACGTTGAGACTCAACCCGTAGTACACCACGGAGCATAGGAAGTTAATAACCACAGCGAGAACCATACGCGGGCGCGTCACCGGCGACCGCATCACGTCAAGAACAGAACTCGACACTGCCACGTGGCATGATGATAGTGTGGGTAGACTCAAACTCGAAGTATCTCCTGGTCGAGATATTAGAATATTGTCTTCTGTACACACCACGTGGCATGACGACGGTAATGATGCCAGAGACTCTGTCACTGCCACGTGGCGTGATGGTGGTGAAGGTGATTGTTGATCGAGCGAGAGTCGAACTCCTCGTGGAAGGTGGTAGCCGTTGGAGGTGGCGATGGTGGACATGATTTTCGTGGCTTCGGTGGTTCTTCCTCGTACGAGGTACCATCTCGGGGACTCCGAGATGAAAGGGAGGATAGTGAGGAGGAAGAGAAAGGAGGGAAAGGACGAGGCTATGTAAAGTTTGCGCCACGAGGGGAAGATGTAGGCGATGCCGGAGAGGAGGGCGATGCCGGAGGAGAAGAAGTAGAAGGTGGACATGCCGGCGACCCCACGGGCTTTGGGACCCACCGGCTCGGTGGCAAGGACGAAAGCACAGAGGCCCACGCCGCCGGTGCTGCAGCCGGTGAGGAGGCGGAAGAGGACGTAGGAGGAGTAGCTGGGGGAAAGGGCTGTTAGGGTGCCGAACACGGCGTTAAGGATGCACACCACCGTCAGAGATCCTTTTCTTCCTAGAAATGAGTCTGAGAGGTGACCGAATATTCCTGCACCTGAAATTGCATCCATGTAATAATCAACATCTAGTGTGAGCTCATTAGATTATTAGAGGGTGATGTTTCCATCCCAATATGTTTTTTTTAATATTCAAATACATAATTTAAATTCTCACATTTTGGTTAAAATATACAAGTTAAATTTTGCTCAACCAAGTTAGCTTGCTACACTCGATCCATTAATTGACCCTTTATTCAATAAACGATGTATTTATTTATTTATTTGTCCCATCTATGTGTGCTCCGGGTGCTCCGATCTCCATTAATTAAATAAATGAGAATTACAAATAGTATCGAGAGAATCTAAAATTTGTAGAATAGTTATATTTTGAATCAGTAGTTGAATCAATTTGGACACAGAAAGGGAGCTAGAGAACCCTTCCGTAAATAAAAACTCATTTAATTATTTTGTTATTGATAAAAGAAAACAACAGTATCAAAATTTTTAAAATTTCTAGGTATTATAATTTTTTTAAATACCAGAGAAAAAACACTTCAGTCTCTCTTTTTTAAAAATTAAAAATAAAATAAAAATAAAGTTAAATAAAAATAAGTAATTTACAGAGTAATTACAAGAATAATTTTTTTATGAGACCGACAAGAAAAAAAAAGAACTCTGAAATTGGCATGAAATGGGAGGGCGAGGGGAGGTTTTTTTGTTTGTTTTAATTTCTTAAAAAATTAAATAATTTTTATAACATAAAAATTAAAAAACAATTTTAGGTTAAGAAAAATAATAGATAAGTAAATAGTTTAATTTTGTAGTTAGATTTAATTTTAAATTAAACCTCTTTTACTCATTTAAACAAACAAAAATTCTTTGTTCACTTCTTTCCTTTTTATTTCTAAATTTATTCAAATAACACATTTTTTTCTTTTTTTTTTATCCTTTCTATTTGTTTCTCTCTTATTTCATTTTTCTCTCATTTTCTTTTAATCTAAACAAACATTAGAGACACTGGACATTTAATCATTTTAATGTTTAAAATTATTATATAATGTTAAAAATACAAAAAATAAAAAATAAACTTTTATTAAAAAATTTCTTTTGTATATAGTTTCTTTACTTTTTTGTTGCTCTCTTTTCATTTATCTAAACAAATAAAGACAAATTTATGTTCCTTTTCTCTTATTTTTATCTATCTAAATAATACGATTTCTCTATCCTATTTACTATCTAATTTTGATTCTTCTATTTCTTTTCTCCTTATTTCTTTATATTTCAGGGCATATTCAATAAGAACATTGAGTAGGAGGCAGTAGGGTTTTCAGGTACTCAAATCAAAATAACACATCATCAGCTACTTAATTTGTAAACCCTAACAAATAATATATATATAATAAAATATTATATAGCACCGCCTCTGTGAAAAATATATGTTGCCTGGCACTGCCGCACTGGCAATGTTTTCTGGAGGAAGAATTTCGATGGTGGCAATGCTTCAGCAGAACAGCTTGTCGTGGCTTGTGCAGCCATATCTTCGACGGATTATGGCCTTTTGTTGCTTTTTTGGCTCTTTTCTTAGACGTGTTTGAAGTTTTAGATGTCAGTATTTATCACTATATTCTCACGTACGTGTGCATCACTCCTACGTAAATAATTTTTTATCTCAGATATATTTTTTGTCAATTAAATTCACAGCTTAATGAAATTACATAAATATCACTGGAATATATATCGAAGTCACAGTGGACACTCCCTTTATTTGGTCACGACCAGTTACTTTTTTAATATTTTATCACTTCAAACACTTTATTAATACTTAGATTTTTTTATTATCTGGTATTCAACTCGATTATATGTTACATAAAAATTAACCAAGACTAAAAGTATGTATAAAACAATTTAATGAAAATTGAAAAAAATTAATAAACAAACCGAAAATCGTAAAAATTGAAATATTTTATTGAATTGGGTTTAGGATTTAATTTTAAAAATCAATCCGATTCGGTCCAAATTAAATTTATAATATGTATGTATTTTTATTTATAAATTTATGATATCACTTATAGTTATATTTATATTTTTTTATATATTTGTAAACTTATCACATAAGTTATATTTATTTATGAAAAATGTATTTGTTTAAAGATAATATTTTAGTAAGTAAAGGTATAAAAATATAATTATTAAGTTGTGTATATTTATTTTTAATAGTATATATTTAAAGAATTGTACTACTATTAGTTATAATATGACTTATATGAGATATTTTAAAATTTAATTTATTTTTTATTATATCTATTATATATTTTACTATTTATTTAATATTATAAAAAAATAAAAGCAAGATTAAAACTAAAAACCAATTCAATTCAAACTACTTTAAATTGAATTAGATTGGATCAAATTAAAATTTTAAATTAAACTAATTGAATGAATAATTAAGAAAATTGAAGTTATATTTCGATCTAATTCAATCTAATCGCATCCCTAACTAAGACATGATGATGCAGAATTATATAAAACTTTCTCATAAACTAGCTAGAATTGAAGTTACCATTTCAAATATTCTAGCGACAAAATCACTTCTAAAACTGAACCAATCACAGCGCCCCTAGTCCTCCAATTCCTCCCAACCTAACCACATTACTATCCTGCTGCTCTCCCAGAAATTGCATTTTGGATTAAGAAAAATTAACAGAACGCTAGATTTTAGACAAAAGTTTTGTAAGAGACAAAAATGGGAATTTATTACATGTGAATTTTCCCCAACTCGGTAGATCCAGAAAGCAAAGAATCATCATTTCACGACTGCTGAATATGCAGAGGCGAGAGAGACAGAACAAATATTTTACGGGAGAGTGAGAACCATATAAAGAACACATTATATATATATATATATATATATATATATATATATGACGTGTTAGCCCAACACATTAATATTACTACATTTCTCCTCACCCATTTATTCCTTATTCATTTTTCATCAAATTATGTTATTTGGAAATTATCAACTGACATAAAATGCATGTTAGAAAAATATCAATAACATGGTCTACTATATATATATATATATTTTTAAAGTGATAAAATAAAAAGACACTCTTAATGCTATTAGGTTGAACGTTAATGACATGCTTGAGTTCCAGTAAGGACTTAAATCACAAATAATTTTACTTTGTTATAACTACTCAACTACTTGGGAACCTCCCGACAAATAATGCCTATGAAATGAGATTTTAGTGGTGTTATAATAATTAAATTCACATCCACATAATTAACTCTAAATTCTTAACTATTAGCATGAATGTAATTTATAATGTTTAATATTCTTTTGATGAAGAATCTCATATATTAATATGGATTCAACATCCGAGTATACATACAAGAATACACTCACTTAAAAATTATTTGTACATATCTAAATTATAAACAATTTTACTCTGTCATAACTATTCAATTATTAATAAATCTTTAATAAAAAAGTCTACTAAAACAACAAAATTTTAGTAGCGATAAAAGTAATCAAATTTCCAGCCATTAAGATGATAAGAATCAAGTATAAATTCTTTAACTCTTTTATGCCAACCCGATATAGTACTGATTAATATTCATTTTACGACCTACTCTTTGATGGATATGCATAGTGATGGTTTTGCAGATTACATTTCCAAACCAGTGAGATTCGTATTAATTTCAACTAATAAAAAAAAAAACCGCAGTCACGAGAGTATGCTGAGAAACCGTAAATATAGAGAGAGAAAACTAACCGATCATACAGCCGCCAAAGAAGACGGCCTGAACCAGCCCAACCTTAAACTTGTCGCCACAAAACAATCCCCACTCCGTAACCGTAGAGTCCCCGACCCACTCCCACGAGCCGGGCTCAAGCCCGCATACGCTCTTCGCCGTGGGGTCGCAGCCCAAACCCGCCGCACCGTCGAGGCACCGCCACTCCGGCTCGCGGTCGGCGAATATCATCACCATCGTGTGGAACGCTTCCAAGGCCCATGCCAGACTCGTCAGCACGAAGTGCTTCAGCTGCCACCGCCCGAACTCGCCGCAGTACTTCTGCAGCATCTCGTCGATGCATAGCTTCTCCGACTCCGGCTCCTCCGCCGCCGGCAGCAGCCGTGACCGGGATGGATCTGTGTCCCCACCTTTGGAATCAGAGGTCGACGTGGTTGCCATTTGTTCCTCTTGCTCGATTTCCCTGAACGCCAGAGGGACTGTTAATGTTTACATCAATTTGTTTTAAACGTGGAGCATCCTCCTCATTACAAAATTTACTTTTCTAAAATATAAACAAAATTCTATATTTATACTTTTGACCATAATCATAGTTGACACTCAAAAAGTTTATGATTGGATTGTACCAAATTTCCTAAGTATATAAAGTTCAAAAAAATTCCTAATTTTTTGTAAATTAATGGTTTCAAACTTCATACTATCTCCGTCTTTTTATCGGTATATTTAGTTTTTAAATATTTCTTTCTTTTTATTTATTTATTTTTCTTTAAATAAATTTTAATAATTTGTAAATGTTAATAATAGTATAAAATGACCTTATATAGTAATTTAAATTATTTATTATACTTATAGATTATTTACGTCAATTTGTCTTAAACGAACGCATAGGATCCGCTTCTCATTGAATAATTTATTTTTTTAAATGTAAAAATAAATGTACTGAAATATGTTAAGCAGTTCAATTCTTGAATTTATGTAAATTAATGGTTTGGAATTCTACTTAAATTACACGCACAGTCACAAGTTAGATTGAGTTTTACTCAATTTATCATGTGAAAAATAATTAAAAAAATAGAATATGTACTATCATTAAATTATCTAATTCTTTTTTTCCTTCTCTCCTTCTTTCCCTTTTCTTTTTCGCATATCTCTTAAATTTTGTAACATTCTAATTCCCACAAATTTATATTTCTAAATTATTTAAAAATTTACATTTAAAAATTTAAATGGAATTGAATAATTATAGTACAGCATTGGCTTTATATTGTCAAATACAAATATAATTTGTAAATATTTTTTTTATTGAAGCCTTAAAAAATAATCAAATGTCTCCGGCATTATCAATGCTATACGATAAAATTATTGAACTCTCTTTCAATTTTTAAAAATAAAATTTTGACTAATTTTGAAATAGAGATCGGTAAAAATCACAATGACACAAAACCTAAGAGAAAAAAAAAAAAAAAAAAGAACAAAATATAAAGAAAAAGAAAAAGATGGAGAAATTTTTTTTAATTTTTTATTTTGATTATTATATTTTTATTTTAATCTTTATTGACGTGGATGTAAAAAGAAAAAAGAAAAAAGAAAAATAAAAAAAGTTATTTTAGTTTTTGAATTTTTGATCTTCTAATATTTCATTTTAATCTTTACTAGTTTGGACGTAAATAATAAAATAAAAAAATTCTTTTAAAACTTTTACTTTAATTCTTAAAAGTTTTATTTTGTTTCTTGCCTAGGAAGACACCAAGATAAATATGAACATGACATAACACTTAATATATCAGCTTATTATCCGATAATGATGTCATTAATAAATCTACTAATATTTTTGACAAACTTGATTGTTCAAATTTTTTTTTTGTTATTTTTTTCAAGGACTATCTTACAAAGTTTCACACCTTTAAGAAAGAAATTGGTAGTTGACTCTAAATTTAAATGATCTCTCCCGCTGTCCATTTTGAACTGCACGTCTGAGTAGACATAAAAAGGACATGTCTATTCAATATTTTGGCCCAAACTATATAAATGTAGTTTTCTCTAACTAAATTAGAAGCCCACTCCATAAATGTAGTTAGACTGAACACTAAATTCTAAAACCAAACTATGACCTCATGCCCAAAATGCAAAGAAACAAGAAGCCTTTAAACAAGAGAAATGCTATTTGTAACATCAAGTTGCACAATAAATTGTACTACGAATGAAGAGAAAGAAAAAATAAATAAAAGTGTACAATGTAATTAATAATATAGTGAACAGATAAATATAAAAAATAATGTTATACAAATGATTTTACATATATCTTTAAATAAAACATCAACATTTAAAATACAAACTTGATGGCTAATGATGGAAGTTCCTCATCAGTTTAGGTAGCTAAGACTGGATTGCAAGTAGGTGGATGCATGAGTATGTATTGCAGATGGTGAAGGAAATGTAGTGTAACAGGAGAGAATCTATAAGTAGGAGCAGAGCTGAAAGTTTGGTCTAAGGGGACAAGAAAGAAATACAGGATATATAATTATAATATATATATAAAATATATAAAATAAATATTTTTATGAATAAAATATATAATTACATTAAGTACGAAAATAATATACAATAAAAGAAATAAACTAGAGATTTGATTTAAATACATTAATAATAAATAATATGGGGATCCAATTTTAGGGTTTCATGATAAAATTATTAATTTTTATAATAATTATTTTAAAAGTCATATTTATAATAAATTTTAAGTAGTTTACAAAATAATATATTTACATTAATAATGCATAAAAATTAAATATGTAGAATGGATAAATAAAATAATTCTTTATATATTTGAAGGAGATAATTTCTTTTTATGATAATTTAAATGCACTTAACAAAATTGAGGCCGATCATAGTCCTACTGGATGGCCTCCTCCGTCTGCCCAGTTTATAAGGTATGATGGTCATGACTTTCACTTTGTTTGGATTGGGAAGAAAAAAAAATAATGCAAAAAGAAATAAAAAAAATAAAATAGAGGTGAATCCTTAGATAAAAATATATATTGTTTGAATAGTAGAATTGGGAAGAAAAAGAAGAAAATAATTTTTTTTATTTGTTTAATTGGGTTAAAAAGTTGAAGAAAATAATTGACATATAAATAAAAATACAAATTTAACCTTTTAATATAATATATTAGTAAGAAAATGTTTCCTATTTCTTCTTTTTAGATTTATTAGCCTCCTTTTTCTCATTTCTCCTTAGCTTACTTTTCTTTAGTTTTACAACGAGCTCTTCACCTTTTCTTTTGTGATTTATCTTCTTGTGTTTTTCTTTCACTTTTTTCTTAGGCAAAACATAAAGATGTTAAGCTTAATTTGAAGACAACTCAATTCCTACATTATTTACTTTTATTATTGTTATTAAAATCATATTGGTAATTGGAAAGGGTTGGACAACCAGTTCAAATCAACCATAAAACCACTTAACTTAAAAAACTGAATTTGTACAGATAAAATCGGTCTTAAACTATCAATACTAATAGAAATCAATGGTTCACAGTTTACAATTGGCTTCGTATAGTTGATATGGCTTAAGCTTTCTTTGTTCTTTTTATAATAAATTCTACTCTTTTGTATTCAAAACCTGTCTGTGAGATATAATAATTTTAAATTCTACTCTTCGTATATGTTAGATAAGGTAATATCAGGATATAATAATATTATTTTTATTATAATTATGTAATAATTTTAGAATCATTGTTTAATATACTTTTTTTTTAACTTTTTAAACATTATTTCTTTTTTAAATTCCTAAAACTATATAAAAATTATATTTAATATTTTTATTTTATTTTTACACATTATTTTATTTTTAAATTGCTATAAAAATTAACTAATAGATCAATGACACAATGAAGATAACAAACATGTACACATTCACGCGCACATACGCACATATGATGAATATTTTAAAAAAATGTTGGAACATGTCTTAAATAATTGATATAATTTTTAATAAAAAGTATTTACAAAATATTTTAAAAAAATTTAATTAATAATATATTTTAATTTTATATGTCAAAGGCTTTTATAAATATATACTAGATAATATATATATATATATATATATATATATATATATATATATATATATATATATATATATATATATATATATATATATATATAAAAGATTGAAATATATAATAATTTATAATTATATTTATTTATTATATATCATATTAATGTCAAGATCCATTTACACAAGTTGTCAAACTTACTCAAATTGAACTTTTAATAACTTTTTATATAAGGTAAATTTAATCAATCAAATTATTAAATTTGATATTTTTATTAATTATATCAAGTATACAAAATTTTATATAATTTTAAAATTATTTTGTAGTTTATTACATCAGTTTATTTGTTTAAATTTTAAATATAATATTATACATTATGTTAAAATAAAGTGATGTGATGAAGTATCAAATAATTTTAAAATTAGATATGAAATTTTGTATGTTTAATCTAATTAATAAGAATTTCAAATTTAATGATTAAATTGATTAAATTTATATTTTATAAAAAATTATTAAAAATATAATTTATATTTTGTGGCATTGAACCCTAACCATCATATTACGAGTTATTTCCTAAACAAAGTTGTATCAAATTTTTTTCTTGTAAAATTATTTGAAATAAAAAAATGGCGAATTTGTCATGTCAAATATAATATATTTAATTAAGACCTTACAAAACCTTTTTCACTTTAAAAATACAGCACCAAAAACTAACACCTTCAAAACAATGTGGTTATTTTACAAAGATATATTCAATGAAACCATTTAAAGTACTTTCTTTAACTTTTTAAACATGATTTATTTTTTAAATTCTTAAAACTATATAATTTTTTTATTTAATATTTTTTGTTTTCATATATTATTTTATTTTTTAAATTATAAAAGTTATATAAAATTTAACTAATAGATCAATAACACAATTAACATAAAATATTTTATAAAGGAAAAATATAAAGATGACAAAATATATGTATATATATATATATATATAAAAGAAGAATATTTAAAACATGTCTTGAATAATTGATATAATTTTTTTTATTAAAAATATGATCTTCATTGTTTTTATTATCTTTAATCTTATCCTTATAAATTCTAAAAATATTTAATAATATTTATTTAATTAGTTTTTTAAAATTTACTTAATAATATATTTTTTATTTTACATATCAAGTTTTTTATAAATATATACAAGATAATATATTGAATACAAATCTTTTATATATATATATAAGATTTAGATATATTATAATATATATAATAATTTATAATTATATTTATTTATTATATTAATATATATTATCCAAAATATATTATTATTATATATAATATTATGTGCTATTTGGTAAATAAATTTGTATCAATTTTTTTCTTGTAAAATGATTTGAAATAAGAAAAATTGGTGAGCTTGTCATACCAAAAATGAGATACTTATTTAAGAACTTACAAAAACCTTTTTTTGTTGTTTAAAATATAGTATAGAAAACTAATATTTTCAAAAGCATGTGGTTATTTTAAAAATATATCTTCAATAAAACCTTTTAAAATGTGTTTTTAACATCTATTTTGAAAGCTTAATATTTTTTACATACAACAAAATCAAACATGATCCTAATAGTTTTTAATTTAGCTAAAGTAGAAAAGTTTCAAAAATTTATTACCTTTTTGTTTTTACTATCTTTGGTTTGTTTCTTACAACTTTTCCATATTCATCAAGTTTGTTGTTAAAAATCTATCTTATTTCAGTGAGGTTGTATTTAGGTTTGGAAATTATAGTTCATACATCATCTTTAGCGAATTTGTGTAGTTCTTTGATTAATCTACAACATATTAAATTTATGAATATATATATATATTCGTATAATTCATATTTTAAATGTCTTAAACGAAGAAAGAGTATGATAATTAATATGTCAACTTTAACCTTACCTTCTTGTTTAGATCATAACTCAAATTCCAAAAAAATCTTATTAAAATAATCTTGGTTTATATAAAAATATTAAACATAGATATATTTTTTTGATAAAAGAGTTTGATCAAATTCATCGTGGATTATGTAGAAAATTGAGTATAATTTTAAAAATAATATATTATTCTATTAGAACTCACATATGTATATTATTTTAAGGACACATTAACAGATATTGAAATCACGCGAGTCTAATATCAAATTTTCAAAAACCAAATTATTTATAACTGTTATGAAGATATCAATAGCCAGTTGAGTTGTACGTTGCCCAACAAATGCAAAATTGTGCCAATGCCGATAACCGTTGCATTTCAAACACAGTAAAAAATGCCTCGTGGTGAAAGCCCAATTTTAACCTTTATATTGAAGAGATTACATTATTACGGGATTCTTTGACAAAACTGTGGACTGAAAATGAGGATAAACTTGAGGATTTATCATGGACTATTAAATATTGAAGAAATCGAGAATAATTCTTAAGAATTTTTTTTTATTTGTTCATATTAATTTCATGAGTTTCTAAATTATTTAGTGTTAGGTTAGGATAAACATTAATTTAAATATTTTTTAATCGATTTTTCTTTTGAATCATTTTTTTTATTTTGTGGATTAATTTATTGAATTAGTGCTTAAAGTTTTTTTTGTGATGGATCTTTATTAAAAAAATTGATTAATGATATTGATGCATTGTATTTCATGTCATTTTTATATAGTATTGGAAAATCAAAAAAATATATGATGATATCACTTCTATATTTGAAAATATTTTAGAGTATCATAAATGATATTTTAGGATTTATTCTTCTTCTATATTTTATTATTAGTTTTCTTATTTAATTAGGTAGATTATATTGTGTAAATAAGGATATTATCTTTTATATTTATTAGTATTTACTGCATTAAGTCTATAGAAAATGGATCCTGTTGTGTAGTTGAAACACAAATTTCAATATCTCTTTTATCTATTTTTTTCAACACATAACATTTTAAACTAGGATAGTTTGCATCTTTCCATCTTTTATTGCTAGATTTACCATGATTTAAGTGCTTTTAAAATTTAGGTGGAACTTGTTACATGTTAGGAATGTTTGTGTTTCAAGAGTTAATATTTCAAGCTTAAAGATGCTAAAACAAAGCCTGTGAATTTTAGAGACATCATGGCAAGAAAGAAGAGCAAAAAGAATACATTTTTGAAAACTTTAGAAGGCTTGATATCGTTCACAACTATGAGTGCCACAGTCACAGTTGTGAAACTCGTTGTTTTGATCTTTTAGAATTTGGGATAGCTTTTTTCACGATCGTGTGTATTTGTATTAGGACAACTTTGTTTACGATCGTGGGCTTTCTAGTCACGGTTGTGATGCGTTACCGATACAATTTATATTTATTTTCATGTTTTTAATTGTATTTTAGGCTTGGACCCTTTTAGTCCATGTATTTTAAATATCCTTCTAAACTTAGAAAGACATAACTTTTCAATTCTCGTCCTGGTTTGATGTCTTTCTTTTTTATTCTCTTCAGATTTCTACCATGACTATGTATGAGTAGAACTCTTATTCTAGGATTGAGGCTAAACCCTTGACAATTTATGCCTAGTTGAATTATTTTAGTGTTTTATTAGTTTTTCCTCTTGAATTTTCTTTATATTATTTTGTATAAGCGATACGATTGACCTTCATTTTTCATGACCTTAGGTGCTTAGAGAAGAACTAAAAGGTGAATCTAATTGTTAAAAGCTTAGGAAGAGAACTTAGGTTTTAAATCACGATAGTAGATTTAACCCTTTAAGGAATTAATGAATTAACTAAAAATGTAATGAGTTTAATTGAATATAGCTATCACGGAAGAGGAAAAATTTAGTCAGGTACAACTTTGTTTCTCGAAAGGGAATGATGGTTATCTTAGATTAAGTCACATTTAAAGAGAACCAATAGAACATTCAAATAAGAGTATTAGGCAAAATAGGAAATCATGGTGCGAATCTCAATCCTGGATATTTTACTGAATTAAAATCCTTGATTTTACTTGATTATCTATTTCTATTTTGAATTTAAATTTCTTGTAGATTTTTATTCTATCTTATCTTTTTCTCAACCAATTAAATCCATTTTAAATAGTAATATTTTCAAAAATCAAATGTCCAGCCGTGTGGATATGATCTTGAAAAATGATTACTTGGCAACAATCGTGAACTTGTGGTTATCACCTATTAAGTTTTTGGTGTCGTTGTTAGGGACTGTGGTCTCTTAATTATTAAAAGTATTGTTATTTGAAAAGAAATATTCATTTAATTTAATTTTAATTTTAATTTTATTTTTGAAAAATAAAAAATTCTCTTTTAATTGCTTTTATTTTATCTTTTATTTTACTACTGTTGCTTTTCACTAGTATTGCTTTCTTTAGATAATTTCTTTAGTTTATGTCAAGATCTCTTCGTTTAGGAGAATCCATCAAAGAAGATCCTAAATTAGAGACAACTTTCCATAGAAAGAGAAATAAACATGAGCTAAAAATGACAAGGGTTTGAGAAGCAACTTTAGAAAGCAAAAGCAATTACCATTGCTAAGGTCTAGAAAATAGACCTCTGAAGGATTATACAACCTCAACAAGCCATGGGTTGCTTGTTGGGGTAGCCTGCCCTACAATTAGGGGAACAAGTTGTGATTCCACTCACCTTATTGACCATGCTGAAACATAATCAATTTGGTAGGTCTGCCTATAGAAGACCCTAACAACCACCTTGAAGGGTTGTTGGAAATCTGTGAGACCCAAAATTTCCAAGGGGTCACCCTAGGTGGTCTTTGTCTCCACCTATTTTCTCTCACTCTTTGGGATGAAACTAGGCCATTGATGAGAACAATTCTTGAAAACGCTGTAAGAACTTGGGAATTATTCGAGAAAGCCTTCCTTAACAAGTACTACCCACCTTTAAAGATAGATGAGGTGAAGAGGCAAACATAACACAAAGTCACCATAATATACTTCATAGCATACCAATAAACATAAAATATAAAAATAAATTATAGGATACCAAAGGGATTCGTATAATTTAAGGCTCAAAGGGAGAACTAATGATTAATTTTAATTATAACTAAAGGGCCTAGAAATAAATACCTAGGTGCCTTGATCATGCTCATTTATGTAATCAGGATTGTATAGACTTAACAAGGTTCCAAAGTTTTAGAGGATATAATAATGAGAATTAGTGGTTAAGGTTTTCCACGATTGACCCTTATTAGAAAATTGATTAGTGATATAAACCTTGCAATTCAGAAATTGGGGTTTAGAGCGTTCCATATAATTCTTGAGCCTAAGGATAATGATAGATTGTATGCATTTGTTAGCTATTTCGTGAACCTAACGTTTGTTGATAATTTTGCTTACCTAAGGAACATAATTAGGAATAGAGTTTACCACCTAAAGGATAAGGAATAGAGTTTGACACCTAACGTTTGTTGATAAATTTCTTCTAGAGGTTCTCTTCCTATCCTCAAGGTTGATCTTGTATGTTGTAGTTAGATGCCAATTTCCAACAGACCATACACTTTAGTTATTTTCTTCTTATTCCTTGGTAGTTTCTTCTAGAGATTCTCCTTATTCCTTGGTGATTTCTTCTAGAGGTTCTCCTTATTCTCTGGTGGTTTCTTCTAGAGGTTCTCCTCATTTCCTCAAGGTTGATCTTGTTTGTTGAAATCACCTACTTAGAAAAACTAACTCAATAGTTATTCCTCTAGAGTTTCCTTTATATAGTTCTAAAATGAGCTCCAAAATGGGACTTGCAGCTTCTAGTGACAATCCATATAAAACCCAAACAAAAAGTCCTACCTCTATTTAAACTATTAGGGTTCAATACTTTACATCAATCCTAACTTAAATTTATTTGCTTGATATCCAAATTCTTACATAGGAGAAAGAGAGAAAGCACGAGCTCATACTACCCAATGTGGGACTTAGTTATCCCACTCCTTTATATATGGAAAGGAGGTGAGGTACGAGCTTATGTTGTCCGATGTGATACTAAAACTTTCACTTATTTATAAATAGTTTGTTTTTCTTAATTTAATTAATTAAAACCAAACCTATATTTCTCCTAAAATATTATTTATTTAATTATAAAATAATTAAACCACTTATTTAAAATAATTAATAAAATACAATATTTACAACCCATACTAATTAGAATATTACAACTTACCTCTTGAAGACATCCTTCAAAATAAGAATTTGATCTCCATAAGTACATACAGAGGGGCCTATTTCAGGAATAAGAACTTGCTCTTGATTTCCTTATCCAACAAATCAACTCTTTGATGGAGCAGTGAGTTGTCGTAGAGTACCAGGAGTTAAGTAGGGGAACCTATCCTTCTTTAACTAGACAAGTAACCTAATATACATCCATCATGGATGTTATGCCCATTAGGTCCTATACACAAAATCAACACACTTGCTTATTGAGCTTGACCCGATAAATACTTAAGCACATGGTGATTCCCCAAACCCATATTGGATCACTTAATAAAATTGGGTTCACAAAGAATGATATATTAGGACATACATCCAACACATATTTTAATAAAACAAACTAAATAAGGTAAATTCTAAAAGTTACTGTCAAGATCTTCTCATGTAGCCATTAAACCATTCTTATTTTTTCTTTGAAAACCACATCTTTTTCAGCTTTGAACATTATGCTGTCATATGTCTTGACTTCTTGCATTCGAAGTAGCAATGTCATTCTTTTCATCCTTTGAGAATTTCTTCTTGAACTTTCTTCTTCTTGGGATTGAATTTATATTTTTCGTTCTATTCTAGCTTTCTTTTGAACTTTTTTAGAGATGAGAACAATTAGACTATCTTCATTTATGAAGTTGTCGTTGTTCTCTCTGACTCTTCAATTTCTTTTTTAGTATTTAGGAATTTTGAGGTTGATATTTTTTCAGTTTGTATATCTTTAGAGTTTTTACCTTTAAGTGTAATGTCCCACTGGTGCTACATGAATCTAACTAACATAAAGAAAAAAAATGTTCAATTTTAATTAAAACATCCATTAATTTATTTATAAAAGTGTAGGTGAAATTTTTTTCACGATTCAATACCAATAATATCATACATCAACAGTTAACAATTAAATAATTCAAACAACAAACAATGATTGAATAATACATCATGCATAAATTAAGAAATCTGAATAAGTATTATGCCATACAACATTACATAGTTGAAGCTGAAGCCCCTAGAATATGGTACCAAATGTGCGTCAAAATAATACATGTTAGTAAATAAAGGAAAGTACATCCAAATTGGGGAAAGGGAAAGTATAACAAAACGCCCTCCCTAAACTAGCCACCTACAACATCCTTTCCCTCTATAGTTGGGAGGCCTTAGAAGGATCCTCCCCTCCTGTTTGAAAGTGGAAGATGAACAACTAGAGTCTTGCCATGGGATCCTCTATGCACTCCATTGCGAGTTGAAGAGGACACAAATTGGTCTTAGGGTGTAGAAATGGGTATGACACATCTTAGAAGTGGGTAGCCAAAACTCCACTAACAAGTTGACAATGAACGAGAAGATTGGGACCTAGTAGGAACATGCGTAAGGGTAAGATCTTCTGTATATCTAACTCATTTAGTGTTCCACTCAACTTTCCAAGTGTTACATGCCCCAGTGTTGTCTTTGCAAACTCCTTGAACAAAGTGTCTATATGTTGACATGTCCTTGACATCTTTTATTTTGCAAATACAAATAGCATGATCATTATACACACAAACAAAAACAAAAGGGTAAGCTTATGCAATAGATACATAATTATGTGCATGATGAATGTACTCCAAAAATAGACATCATAATTGTAGGAATGATTATTCACAACAATCATATATCACATATCATATTATATCACATTACAAAATATTCATAATTAATGTGAGCATGAAAATCGATGTAATATGCTACCAATTATGCATGCAACAGATTTGTCCCTACAAAAATTTCAAATCACCAAGAAACTTGCCAAACATGTTATAATATCCCTACCAACCCCCAGGTCATAATGACACGTGCCATAAATTAAATCATTCAATAGACACTAATATTGGTTATAGAGAAATTAGTGACATTATTAGGATATTTGTACATTGATATTTGCCACCACGATACATGATTTGGTATTACTTTAGTCGTTTGTGGTATCACACGTAAAAATATCCTTAATGATACCAAGTTACACCTCCACCAACCTTTCACACTAGTCTTATACTAAATGCATGCTCACAAAAACAATGTGGACATATGCATGAATACATGATCAATTATACCTTAAACAATATCAATATTTGATTAATATAATGTCAACACTTAAACCCTTTTCATGGAGAAAGCACCATCATTGAGCTTTAAACTCAATTCATAGTTTGACAACCCTAATCAGGTCTCAACAAGTCCACCATACCACATCTAGCCCTCCACAAGATACTAAGTACTTATAGCACCTTGTAAGTAAGGTATAAACATAGGGTAAGCATCTTATAATTTTCCACAAATATTTTTTTTTGTTTTACACTCTTTCATTTCTATTTTAGTGTATAACACACATGCCCATTGTATAAGCCCGTTTAGCTCAGTTGGTAGAGCGCAAGGCTCTTAACCTTGTGGTCGTGGGTTCAAGCCCCAAGGTGGGCGTTCTGTCTAATTTGATTACTATTTTAAAATTTTCTGGAACGGTTTGATGTGAACTGACCATTTTATCCCTTTTAAAATAGTGATAAATAAATCAAATTAATTCTAAAATTTAAAATTTTGAAATTTCTAGTTAAACAAAATTAAAACATTATTTTTTAAGTCAAATAATAAATATTTAATCATTAAAATTATATTTCTACCCCTTTATTATATCTTTCACTAAATATAAATCACATTTAACTAGTTTTAGCTCCAAATTTGTTAAAATACCTAAGAATTCTTTGTGTAGTATCCTTATATCCTACATTTTTACATTTATGCACTTTTATTGTTACATAGCTTATAAAATTTATCATGCTTATGAACAATGTGACACTTTTTACCCCAACTATGTTCTAATTTAATAACTCAAGAAGTTTCGCTTAAGTTAAATTCAAAACTTTCTTTATATCAATTTAATAATTCACATGGTAAAAGGTTCACAATGTTCGAAACATAAAACTGCAATAGAATAAAGTCCTATTGGATCTCCAAAGGAAAATTTAACTAAAACTGAAAAAATAATAAATGTCAACCGTCTAAAATGTAAGTAAAAACTAGTCCTGATGTCATATGTTCTATCAAAGCAACAATGTTCAAAAATAAAAAAATAATAGAAACACTATATGAACTCCAACTCTTTCTTTATGTTCCTACTCAACACTACCTACAATTGACATTCAATCAAAAGAAAACATGATAAAAAAAAGAGAGTGAGAAACACATCTGACTCAAGCTTGTGATGCGAGTACAACATAAGTAGTACACACAAATACCACGCAATAGATAAAAACATAGACATAACAAGTTATAGCAATTACACAAAGACATTTACTCAAGTGCATATGATTGACAATGATGCAGCCTGGTTACTACTCCATATGCATGTAGTATCAATCTCTTATAAAAA
This sequence comes from Mucuna pruriens, assembly GCA_025330945.1. Taxonomy (NCBI): domain Eukaryota; kingdom Viridiplantae; phylum Streptophyta; class Magnoliopsida; order Fabales; family Fabaceae; genus Mucuna; species Mucuna pruriens. The sequence continues at coordinate 1,063,983 of JAENHJ010000027.1, forward strand.
AGTGGTAGCAACACGACTCGACCCTCTAGTTGAATTTTTTCACTCTAACATAATACCATTTGGTAGCACGTTAGGATCTAACCAACTTGCATGTATTCTCCGACATGTGAGATTAGACACGAACATTGGAGGTTAACTACCATGTAGTTAACACTCTTTGTCATTACTTATTTTCGTGTACACACCATGTTCTTGATATACATATTAATACTAACATTTAATATAATACATATATCTCACCATGACTAATCATATCTTAACACGATTGCAGGAATTAGAGGTGTAAGCAAGTCGCCCACCCAATCCAATCCAATAACGTTTTAGTGGGCTAGGTTGGGTCAGTTTGAGTGCATTTTGACTGACCCAATTATAGTTGGATTGGGTGTCGGGTTAGTGAGTTCTCAATCTGATCAACCTAACTTAACCTAATTATCTTATAATATTACTAATAAAATTTTCATTATTTATTGATAGTGTTGGATTTAGACAATTAGACTTATATTTTAATTTAGACATGTGTTGGAGTCTTTGATAATGTATCTAATTTTTTTATTGTCTTTGAGTTGAAGTGATATATTTGTGAATCATTTTATATATTATCATTTTAATTGTGGTATAACTGTTAATGATTATTGTTAATTACGCTTTTACATATTTGAATATATTGATTTTGAATGACTTGAATTAATTAGGTACTTTATTTTTTTAATTTCTAAAATATATTTTTATTTTATTTAGTTGACCCGACTATCCAACCCAACCCAATATAAATTGGAACAAACTTAACACAATATGGACTACTTACATCCTTAACATGAATTCTTAATATTCCACATCATACAACTCATACAAACACGTTTAGGATAGCATAAGCATGCTCCCTTTAGCAAGGCCATGCACTGTCTGGGAAAGCTTAGCACGGACATGCTCAATGGTTGAACTTGCAGTCTTGCAAAATTTGTCCAAAATCTTGAATTTATACAGAAGACCTAGGGTTCTTTTATGTTCTTCATACATAATCAATGTGATATAATTTCACAATTCAAGTACAAAAAATACCCTATTATAGGGGTTTAATCCCCCTTTAGAGACTTCAAAAATATTTTTTAATAATTTTTTTTACATCCAGAGACTAAAATGAAACATGAAGAGACCAAATAAATATTTATTTATTTTAAAAAAACTATCTAATTCTTTTTTTTCTCTGTTTCCTTCTTCCTTTTTTTTTTTTCGTATATCTCTTAAACTTTGTAGCATTCTAATTCTCACAAATTTCTATTCTAAATTATTTAGAAATTTACATTTTAAAATTTAAATGGAATTGAATAATTATAGCACACCATTGACTTTATATTGTCAAATACAAATATTAACTTTAAACAATTTTTTTTGATCGAAGCCTTCAAAAATAACCAAATGCCTCCAGTATTATCAATGTTATACGATAAAATTATTGAACTCTCTATCAATTTTTAAAAATAAAAGTTTGACTAATTATGAAATAGAGATCGGTAAAAATCACAATGATACAAAGCCTAAGAAAAAAAAAAAACAAAATATATTGAAAAAGGAAAAGATGGAGAATTTTTTTTTTAATTTGTTTTTAAATTTTTATTTTGATTATTGTATTTTCATTTTGATCTTTGTTGACGTGAATGTAAGAAGAAAAAAAAATTTAGTACTTAAATATTTTATTTTGATCTTCTAATATTTCATTTTAATCCTTACTAACTTGGATGTAAGTAATAAAATAAAAAAAAATTCTTTTTAAATTTGTATTTTAATTCTTAAAAGTTTTATTTTATTTCTAGCCACAAAGATAAATATGAACATGACATAACACTTAATATATCAGCTTGTTATCCGTTAATGATGTCACTATTAAATCCACTAATATTTTGACAAACTTGATTGTTCAAATTTTTTCTTGGTTATTTTGTTCAAGGACTATCTTACGAAGTTTCACACCTTTAATAAAGAAATCGGTAATTAACTATAAATTTAAATGATCTCTCCCGCTGTCCATTTTAAACTGCATGTCATCGGGTCTGAGTAGACATAAAAAGGATATGTCTATTCAATATTTTGACCCAAACTATATAAATGTAGTTTTCTCTAACTAAACTAGAAGCCCACTCCACAAATGTAGTTAGACTGAAAACTCTAAATTCTAAAACCAAACCATGAGCTCATACCCAAAACGCAAAGAAACAAGAAAACTTTAAAGAAGAGAAATGCTATTTGTAACATCAAGTTGTACAATAAATTGTACAACGAATGAAGAGAAAGAATAAATAAATAAAAGTGTACAATGTAATTAATAATATAGTGAACAGATAAATATAAAAAATAACGTTATACAAATTATTTTACATATATCTTTAAATAAAACATCATTTAAAATACAAACTTGATGGCTAATGATGGAGGTTCCTCATTAGTTTAGGTAGCTAAGACTGGATTGCAAGTAGGTGGATGCATGAGTATGTGTTGCAGATGGTGAAGGAAATGTAGTGTAACAGGAAAGAATCTATAAGTAGGAGCAGAGCTGAAAGTTTGGTCTAAGGGGACAAGAAAGAAATACAGGATATATAATTATAATATATAAAAAAATATATAAAAAAATATTTTTATGAATAAAATGTATAATTACATCAAGTACAAAAATAATATATGATAAAAGAAATAAACTAGAGATTTGATTTAAATACATTAATATGGGGATCCAATTTTAGAGTTTCATGATAAAATTATTAATTTTTATAATAATGATTTTAAAAGTCATATTTATAATAAATTTTAAGTAGTTTGTAAAATAATATATTTACATTAATAATGGAAAAAAATTAAATTTGTAGAGTGGATAAATAAAATAATTCTTTATATATTTGAAGGAGATAATTTCTTTCTATGATAATTTAAATGCACTTAACAAAATTGAGGCCGATCATAGTCCTACTAGATGACCTCCTCCGTCTGCCCAGTTTATAAGGTATGATGGTCATGACTTTCACTTTGTTTGGATTAGGAAGAAAAAAAATTATGCAAAAAGAAATAAAAAAATAAAATAGAGGTGAACCTTAGATAAAAATATATATTGTTTGAATAGTAGAATTAGGAAGAAAAAGAAGAAAATAATTTTCTTATTTGTTTAATTGGGTTAAAAAGTTGAACAAAATAATTGACATATAAATAAAAATACAAATTTAACCTTTTAATATAATATATTAGTAAGAAAATGTTTCCTATTTCTTCTTTTTAGATTTATTAGCCTCCTTTTTCTCATTTCTCCTTAGCTTACTTTTCTTTAGTTTTACAACGAGCTCTTCACCTTTTCTTTTGTGATTTATCTTCTTGTGTTTTTCTTTCACTTTTTTCTTAGGCAAAACATAAAGATGTTAAGCTTAATTTGAAGACAACTCAATTCCTACATTATTTACTTTTATTATTGTTATTAAAATCATATTGGTAATTGGAAAGGGTTGGACAACCAGTTCAAATCAACCATAAAACCACTTAACTTAAAAAACTGAATTTGTACAGATAAAATCGGTCTTAAACTATCAATACTAATAGAAATCAATGGTTCACAGTTTACAATTGGCTTCGTATAGTTGATATGGCTTAAGCTTTCTTTGTTCTTTTTATAATAAATTTTGCTCTTTTGTATTCAAAACCTGCCCGTGAGTTTTTCTTCCACTTTGGAAGTCAAAAGCTGTTGAAGAATTACAATAGTGTATTGATGTGGAGAATAAGCTTTCTCTTATATCTCATGGATGGTGTTCCAACATGTTTCTTTGTAGTTACTTACGAAAAATATGGTTAGAAAAGTTTGGAAGCATGAGTTTTAAGAGTTAGATTTTTTCCTTCAACACTTTCTATCAAGCAATGGTAGTTACTCTCCAGTTTTTGGTTGAATTCATAGGTTCTAAATTCAATTATACCAGTGTTTTTGTTATAATATTATTAAAGCTATATTAAAATTTTTAAAATATTATTTAATTATTATCGATTTAACAAAATTTAATTATTAAATCTTGAATTAATATCCTCACAGATTTAATGACCAATCTAGAATTCAAAACATTAACTTTATAACTTGTTCGATTGTCATGATAAGATATAATATAATAAAAATATAATAATTAAATAATAATAGAATACGATATATGAGCATTTTGTATTAGATAAAGGTAATATCATGATATAATAATATTATTTTTATTATAATTACATAATAATTTTAGAATTATTGTTTAATATACTTTCTTTAACTTTTTAAATATTAATTTTTTTTAAATTCCTAAAACTATATAAAAATTATATTTAATATTTTTATTTTATTTTCGTACATTATTTTATGTTTTAAATTGTTATAAAAATTAACTAATAGATCAATAACACAATGAAGATAACAAACACCCACATTATAGATGACAAACACGTACACATATACATACATGCACACGCGTACACAGATGCGCACACATACACATGATGAGTATTTAAAAAAATGTCGGAACATGTCTTAAATAATTGATATAATTTTTAATAAAATGTAGTTTTATTATTTTTTATTATCTTTAATTTTTATCTTATAAATTCTAAAAGGTAGTTACAAAATATTTTTAAAAATTTAATTAATAATATATTTTAATTTTATATGTCAATATTTTTATAAATATATACTAGATAATATATTGAATATAAATCTTATATATATATATATATATATATATATATATATATAAAAGATTGAAATATATAATAATTTATAATTACATTTATTTATTATATATTATATATTATATGTAAATTATTATATATAATATTAAGGTCAAGATGCATTGACACAAGTTGTCAAACTTAGTCAAATTGAACTTTTAATAACTTTTTATATAATATAAATTTAATCAATCAAATCATTAAATTTGATGTTTTTATTAATTATATATAAAATTTTATATAATTCTAAAATTATTTTGTAGTTTATCACATTAGGTTCCTTTGCATATATTTTAAATATACATTATGTTAAAATAAAGTGACGTGATGAAGTATCAAATAATTTTAAAATTAGATATAAAATTTTATATGTTTAATCTAACTAATAAGAACTTCAAATTTAACGGTTAAATTGATTAAATTTATATTTTATAAAAATTATTAAAAGTGTAATTTATACTTTGTGGCATTCAACCCTAACTCATAATATTACGTGTTATTTTCTAAACAAAGTTGTATCAATTTTTTTCTTGTAAAATTATTTGAAATAAAAAATTACTAAATTTGTCAAGTGTAATATACTTAATTAAGAACTTACAAAACCTTTTTCAGTTAAAAAATACAGAACCAAAAACTAACACCTTCAAAACAATGTAGTTATTTTACAAAGACATATTCAATCAAACCATTTAAAATACTTTATTTAACTTTTTTAAACATGATTTATTTTTAAATTCTTAAAATTATATAATTTTTTATTTAATATTTTTTGTTTTCATACATTATTTTATTTTTTAAATTATAAAAGTTATATAAAATTTAACTAATAGATTAATAACACAATTAACATAAAATATTTTATAAAGGAAAAATATAAAGATGCCAAACAAGCATCTTTAAAAAATGTGTAACATGTCTTGAATAATTGATATAATTTTTTATTAAAAAATATGATCTTCATTATTTTTATTATCTTTAATCTTATTCTTATAAATTATAAAAATATTTAAATAATATATATTTAATTATTTTTCAAAATGTACTTAATAATATATTTTTTATTTTACATATCAAGGTTTTTATAAATATATACAAGATAATATATTAAATACAAATCTTATATATATGATTTAGATATATTATAATATATATAATAATTTATAATTACATTTATTTATTATATTAATATATATTATCAATAATATATTATTATTATATGTAATATTATGTGGTATTTCCTAAACAAAGTTGTATCAATTTTTTTTTTGTAAAATGATGTGAAATAAGAAAAATTGCTGAGCTTGTCATACCAAAGATGAGATACTTGTTTAGGAACTTATAAAAACCTTTTTTAGTTTAAAATATAATATAGAAAACTAATATCTTCAAAAGCATGTGGTTATTTTACAAAGACATCTTCAATAAACCTTTTAAAATTCGCTTTTAACATCTATTTAAAAATTCGCTTTTAACATCTATTTAAAAGCTTAATGTTTTTTACATACAACAAAATAAAACATGATCCTAATAACTTTTAGTCTAACTAAAGTATAAAAGTTTCAAAAATTTATTACCTTCTTGTTGGATATAAACTTATGCTATTATCTTTAGTTTGTTTCTTACAACTTTTCCATATTGATCAAGTTTGTTGTTAAAAACTTATCTTATTTCAGTGATGTTATATTTAGGTTTGGAAATTATAGTTCATACATCATGTTTTGTGAATTTGTGTAGTTCTTTGATTAATCTACAACATATGTAAATTTATGAAACCATTTTACTTTATATAATGTATTCATTTATAAAATATTGTGAGAAAATAACTCATACATATATTTTCGTATAATTCATGTTTTGAATGTGTTAAATGAAGAAAGAGTATGATAAGTGAACATTGAACTTACTCAAACTCTAGAAATCTTATTGAAATAATCTTAATTTATATAAAAATATTAAACATAGATATACCTTTTTTATTAAAAAAATTTAATCAAATTCATCGTGGATTATATAGGAAATTAAGTATGATTTTAAAGGTAATATATTATCTTAATTGAACTGACATACGTACATTATTTTAAAGTGATATTAAGTAGCAGATATTGAAATAACACGAGTCTAATATCAAAATTTCAAAAACTAAATTATCTATAACTCTTATGAAGATGTCAATACCCAGGTCAGTTGTACAATGCCCAACAAATGCAAAATTGTATGCTGATAACCATTGCATTTCAAACAGAGTAAAAAATCCAAAAATTAAAGTTGATGACCGAGCTAGTGTTGTGCAGTGTATTTGGCATTGTTTATGATATATTAGGCCTTGAAAAAAGTGTATTTGGCATTGGGTTGGGTGGAATGTATTTGGTGCCCAATGGCATTTAACGTTGGGCACAAATGTATGCAAATTTTTTTTTCATGAAAACAGGCCCAATGTTGCCTCGTGTGAAAGCCCAATTTTAACCTTTATATTGAAGAGATTACATTATTATGGGATTCTTTTACAAAACTGTGGACCGAGAATGGGGATAAACTTGAGGATTCGTTATCGACTATTAAATATTGAAGAAATCGAGAACAGTTCTTAAGAATTCATTGCTTTTTTTTTCTTGATTTGTTCATATTAATTTCATGAGTTTCTAAATTATTTAGTGTTAGGTTAGGATCAACCTTAAGTTGAATATTTTTTAATCGATTTTTCTTTTGAATATTTTTTTTTTATTTTGTGGATTAAGTTATTGGATTAGTGTTTAAAGTTTTTTTTTTTTTTTTTCTGATGGACCCTTATTAGAAAATTGATTAGTGATATTGATGTATTGTATTTTATGTCATTTTTATATAATATTGGAAAATTAGAAAAATATCTAATGATATCACTTTTATATTTGAAAATATTTTAGAGTATCGCATATGATATCTTAGGATTTATTCTTCTTTATATTTTATTATTTAGTTTTCTTATTTAATTAGGTAGATTATATTGTGTAAATAAGGATATTATCTTCTATATTTCTTAGTATTTATTACATTAAGTTTATAGAAAATGGACTCTGTTGTATAGTTGGAACACAGATTTTAATATCTCTTTCATCTATTGTTTTCAACACATAACATTTTAAGCTAGGATAGTATGCATCTTTCCATCTTTTATTGCTAGATTTACCATGTTTTAATTGCTTTTAAAATTTAGGTGGAACTTGTTACATGTTAGGAATGTTTGTGTTTCAAGAGTTAATATTTCAAGCTTAAAGATGCTAAAGCAAAGGCTATGAATTTTAGAGACATCATGGCAAGGAAAAAGAGCAAAAAGAATACATTTTTGAAAACTTTAGAAGGCTTGATATCGTTCACAAGTATGAGCGTCACGATCACAGTTGTGAAACTTGTTGTTTTGGTCTTTTAGAATTTGGGATAGCTTTTTTCACGACTGTGAACTCCCTAGTCACGGTGGTGAACCTTTCTAATTTGTGTATTTGTATTAGGACAACTTTCTTTACGATAGTGGGCTTTCTAGTCACGATTGTGACACGTTACTGATACAATTTATATTTATTTTCATGTTTTTAATTGTATTTTGGGCTTGGACCCTTTTAGTACATGTCTTTTAAATATCCTTCTAAACTTAGAAAGACATAACTTTTCAATTCTCATCCTGGTTTGATGTCTTTCTTTTTTATTCTCTTTAGATTTCTACCATGACTATGTATGAGTAGAACTCTTATTCTAGGATTGAGGCTAAACCCTTGACAATTTATGCCTAGTTGAATTATTTTAGTGTTTTATTAGTTTTTCCTCTTGAATTTTCTTTATATTATTTTATATAAGCGATACAATTGACCTTCATTTTTCACGACCTTAGGCACTTAGAGAAGAACTAAAAGGTGAATTTAATTGTTGAAACCTTAGGAAGAGAACTTAGATTTTAAATCACGATAATAGATTTAATCCTTTAAGGAATCAATGAATTAATAAAGAACATAATGAGTCTAATTGAACATAGCTATCATGAAAGATGGTAAATTCAGTTAGGTACATCTTTGTTTCTTGAAAGGGAATGATGGTTATCTTTGATTGATTCACATTCAAAGAAAACCAATAGAACATTAAGATAAGAATATTAGGAAAAATAGGAAATCATGGTGTGAATCCCAATCATGGTGGGAATCCCAATCTTGGATATTTTCTTGAATTAAAATCTTTGATTTTACTTGATTATTTATTTCTATTTTGAATTTAAATTTCTTGTAGATTTTTATTCTATCTTATCTTTTTTTTGACCAATTAAATCCATTTTAAATAGTAATATTTTCAAAAATCAAATGTTCAGCCCTATGGATATGATCTTGGAAAATGATTACTTGACAACAATTGTGAACTTGTGGTTATCACCTATTAAGTTTTTAGTGTCGTTGTTGGGGACTGCGGTCTCTTAATTATTAAAAGTATTGCTATTTGAAAAGAAATATTCATTTAATTTAATTTTAATTTTAATTTTATTTTGAAAAATAAAAAATTCTCTTTTAATTTCTTTTGTTTTATCTTTTATTCTATTACTTTTCTTTTAGGTAATTTCTTTAGTTTATGTCAATATCTCTTTGTTTAGGAGAACCCATCAAAGAAGACCCTAAATAGAAACAACTTTCCATATAAAGAGAAATAATCATGAGCTAAAAATGATAAAGCAACTTTAGAAAACAAAAGCAATTACCATTGCTAAGGTCTAGAAAATAGACCTCTGAAGGATTATACAACCCCAACAAGTCATGGGTTGACAGGATCTTCTACTTCTTTTTTAATTTATATATGCCAACTGCAACTGATTCAACAGGAGCTAGAGCAGCTTGCCCAAGAACAATAAAGAGATATGCGAAATCAACCAAGACAGGCAAACAGATTGTATTGTTTCATGGAGAGGGGACTCACGTCCCTCTTTATTCCCTATGGATTCTTAAGGGTGTTTAGGTCATTTTTTCAGTTCTGTCACTCTCTTTTCCCTTTTCTAAGCTATATCAACATAGCCAACTATAAAACTAATGCGCTTGTCAATTAATTCTTGGTGTAATACGTAAATGATTGGTGTCAGAATTTTTCACTGATCAGTCTCATCCGTGTAAGAATTCAGAATTCCTCTTCCAACTCGTCCCAGAATGGGCGTTATGGCAAAGAACAAGAAGAAAACAAAAGGAGGAATTTGTCCAATAGTAACAAATGGTGCCTCCACAGGTTGACATCCGATCCAACCTAGTAGTAAGCGATCCGCCAAATTGTTGGGGTAGCCTACCCTACAATGGGGGAACAAGTTGTGATCCCACTCGCCTTATTGACCATGCTGAAACGTAACCAATTTGGTAGGTCTACCTATAGAAAACCCTAACAACGTAAGAACTTGGAAATTATTCGAGAAAGCCTTCCTTAACAAGTACTACCCACCTTTGAAGATAGATGAGGTGAAAAGGAAAACTTAATACAAAGTCACCATAATATACTTCACAACGTACCAATAAGCATAAAATATAAAAATAAATTATAGGATACCAAAGGAGTTCATATAATTTAAGGCTCAAAGGGAGAACTAATGATCAATTTTAATTATAACTAAGGGGCCTAGAAATAAATACCTAGGTGCCTTGATCATGCTCATTCATGTAATTAGGATTGTATAGACTTAACAAGGTTCCAAAGCAAGTTTTAGAGGATATAATAATGAGATTTAATGGTGAAAGTTTTCCATGATTGACCCTTATTAGAAAATTGATTAGTGATATAAACCTTGCAATTCAGAAAATGGGGTTCAGGTCATTCCAATTTAATAACAGTATAATTCTTGAGCTTAAGGATAATGATAGATTGTATGCATTTGTTAGCTATTTCTTGAACCTAACATTTGTTGATAATTTTGCTTACCTAAGGAACATAATTAGGAATAAAGTTTACCACCTAAAGGACAACAACAACAACAACGACGACGACGACGACAACGACAACGACGACAACAACGACAACAACAACGACAACAACAACGACAACAACAACAACGACAACAACAACAACAACAACAACGACAACGACAACAACAACGACAACAACAATAAGAAGAAGAAGAAGAAGAAGAAGAAGAAGAAGGAATTTAGAAGAGAAAGATATTATCTTAAGAGAGAATCAAGGGGATTTTGACACCTAACCATTTTAATTAATTGATTTTTTATAAATTTTTTAATCGCATTCTTTGTTCTCTCCATTAAATTAAAAACTTCAAATTTCTATTTCTTTTCTAAAATCTCAAGTGAAGAGAGTAGTTGATTAATTGCATTAGTTGTTAAACAACAATCTCGATACTTTACTCATAACTTTATTACTTATATAATTGGTAAACTTGTGTCCTTAATATTGTTCTTCCATTGCTAGAATCTAGTCATTGTTTGTTAATATTTCTTTAATAGTCTTAGGTTCAAGTTTCAAAACTAAGGCATAAGTGACACTATTTTTGAAAGATGATATGATTCTAACTCTTTCGATCCTTTCACTAATGATGAATTCTTGTGAATGGTGTAGAACAAATTTCCAATCATGATGGGTTTGTCCTTTTGGTTATTTATCTTAGATTTTTTGTTGGGGGTGTGAATCGTCTTGGAATTCTCATTTTGTTTTAACATTATCAACGAACAAATCCTTAGATCCTTAAATTTATCTTCAAGATCAACTTTATTTATTAAATACATTAACAACTAGTATCTAAATATCATTTCAATTTTTCTTTCTACCCACTAAGAAGATACGTAACAAAGATAATTTATGACTTTGTTACACATCTACACTTTAGTGATATCACGTACTTAGAAAAACTAACTCCGCAATTCCTCTAGAGTCTCCTTTATATAGTTCTAAAATGGGCTCCAAAATTCCTCTAGAGTCTCCTTTATATAGTTCTAAAATGGGCTCCAAAATGGGTCTTCCAGCTTCCACTGACAATCCATATGAAACCCAAACAAAAAGTCCTACCTCTATTTAAAATATTTGGGTTCAATGCTTTGCATCAATTCTAACTTATCTTTTTTTGTTTGGTATCCAACTTCTTACATAGGAGAAGGAGAGAAAGCATGAGCTCATACTGCTCAATGTGGGACTTAGTTATCCCACTCCTTTATATATGGAATGGAGGTGAGGTACGAACTTATGTTGTCCGATGTGATACTAAAACTTTCACTTATTTGTAAATAGTTTGTTTTTCTTAATTTAATTAATTAAAACCAAACCTATATTTCTCCTAAAATATTATTTATTTAATTATAAAACAATTAAAGCACTTAGTTATAATAATTAATAAAATACAATATTCACAACCAATAATAATTAGAATATTACAACTTACCTCTTGAAGACATCCTTCAAAATAAGAATTTGATTTCCATAAGTACATACAAAGGGGTATATGTCATGAATAAGAACTTGCTCTTGATTTCCTTATCCAACAAATCAACTCTTTGATGGAGTAGTGAGTTATCGTAGAGCACTAGGAGTCAAGTAAGGGAACCTATCCTTCTTTAACTAGACAAGTAACCTAATATACATCCATCATGGATGTTATGCCCATTAGGTCCTATACACAAAATCAACACACTTGCTTATTGAGCTTGACTCAATAAATACTTAAGCACATGGTGATTCCCCAAACCCAAATTGGATCACTTAATAAAATTGGGTTCACAAAGAAGAATATATTAGGACATACATCTAACACATATTTTAATAAAACAAAATACATAGTCAATAAAGGACTAAATAAGGTAAATTCTAAAAGTTATTGTCAAGATCTTCTCATGTAGCCATTAAACCATTCTTATTTTTTCTTTGAAAGCCACATCTTTTTCAGCTTTGAACTTTCATATGTCTTGACTTCTTGCATTCGAAGTAGCAATGTCATTCTTTTCATCCTTTGAGAATTTCTTCTTGAACTTTCTTCTTCTTGAGATTGAATTTATATTTTCTATTCTATTCTAGCTTTTTTTGAACTTTTTTAGAGATGAGAATAATCAGACTATCTTCATTTATGAAGTTGTCGTTGTTCTCTCTGACTCTTCAGTTTCTTTTTTAGTATTTAGGAATTTTGAGGTTGATCTTTTTTCAGTTTGTATATCTTTAGAGTTTTTACCTTTAAGTGTAATGTCCCACTGGTGCTACATGAATCTAACTAACATAAAGAAAAAAATGTTCAATTTTAATTAAAACATCCATTAATTTATTTATAAAAGTGTAGGTGAAAATTTTTTCACGATTCAATACCAATAATATCATACATCAACAGTTATCAATTAAATAATTCAAACAACAAACAATGATTGAATAATACATCATGCATAAATTAAGAAATCTGAATAAGTATTATGCCATACAACATTACATAGTTGAAGCTGAAGCCCCTAGAATATGGTACCAAATGTGCGTCAAAATAATACATGTTAGTAAATAAAGGAAAGTACATCCAAATTGGGGAAAGGGAAAGTATAACAAAACACCCTCCCTAAACTAGCCACCTACAACATCCTTTCCCTCTATAGTTGGGAGGCCTTAGAAGGATCCTCCCCTCCTGTTTGGAAGTGGAAGATGAACAACTAGAGTCTTGCCATGGGATCCTCTATGCACTCCATTGCGAGTTGAAGAGGACACAAATTGGTCTTAGGGTGTAGAAATGGGTATGACACATCTTAGAAGTGGGTAGCCAAAACTCCACTAACAAGTTGACAATGAACGAGAAGATTGAGACCTAGTAGGAACATGCGTAAGGGTAAGATCTTCTGTATATCTAACTCATTTAGTGTTCCACTCAACTTTCCAAGTGTTACATGCCCCAGTGTTGTCTTTGCAAACTCCTTGAACAAAGTGTCTATATGTTGACATGTCCTTGACATCTTTTATTTTGCAAATACAAATAGCATGATCATTATACACACACAAACAAAAACAAAAAGGTAAGCTTACACAATAGATACATAATTATGTGCATGATGAATGTACTCCAAAAATAGACATCATAATTATAGGAATGATTATTCACAAAAATCATATATCACATATCATATTATATCACATTACAAAATATTCATAATTAATGTGAGCATACAAATCGATGTAATATGCTACCAATTATGCATGCAACAGATTTGACCCTACAAAAATTTCAAATCACCAAGCAACTTGCCAAACATGTTACTTAACATGGTATAATGTCCCCACCAACCCCCAGGTCATAATGACATGTGCCATAAATTAAATCATTCAATAGACACTAGTATTGGTTATAGAGAAATTAGTGACAATATTAAGATATTTGTACATTGATATTTGCCACCACGATACATGATTTGGTATGACCTTAGTCGTTTGTGGTATCACACGTAATAATATCCTTAATGATACCAAGTTACACCTCCACCAACCTTTCACACTAGTCTTATACTAAATGCATGCTCACAAAAACAATGTGGACATATGGATGAATACATGATCAATTATACCTTAAACAATATCAATATTTGATTAATATAATGTCAAAACTTAAACCCTTTTCATGGACAAAGCATCATCATTGAGCTTTAAACTCAATTCATAGTTTGACAACCCTAATCGGGTCTCAACAAGTCCACCATACCACATCTAGCCCTCCACAAGATACTAAGTACTTATAGCACCTTGTAAGTAAGGTATAAACATAGGGTAAACGTCTTATAATTTTCCATAAACATTTTTTTTGTTTTATACTCTTTCATTTCTATTTTAGTGTATAACACACATTCCTATTCTATAAGCCCGTCTAGCGCAGTTGGTAGAGCGCAAGGCTCTTAACCTTGTGGTCGTGGGTTCGAGCCCCACGGTGGGCGCTTTGTCTAATTTGATTACTATTAAAATTTTCTGGAACGGTTTGATGTGAACTGACTATTTTATCCCTTGTAAAATAGTGATAAATAAATCAAATTAATTCTAAAATTTAAAATTTTGAAATTTCTAGTTAAACAAAATTAAAACATTATTTTTTAAGTCAAATAATAAATATTTAATCATTAAAATTATATTTATACCGCTTTATCATTTCTTTCACTAAAAATAAATCACATTTAACTAGTTTTAACTCCAAATTTGTTAAAATACCTAAGAATTCTTTGTATAGTATCCTTCTATCCTACATTTTTACATTTATACACTTTTATTGTTACATAGCTTATAAAATTTATCATGCTTATGAACAATGTGACACTTTTTACCCCAACTATGTTCTAATTTAATAACTCAAGAAGTTTCGCTTAAGTTAAATTCAAAACTTTCTTTGTATCAATTTAATAATTCACATGGTAAAAGGTTCACAATGTTCGAAACATAAAACTGCAATAGAAGAAAGTCCTATTGGATCTTCAAAGGCAAATTTAACTAAAAATGAAAAAATAATAAATGTCAACTGTCTAAAATGTAAGTAAAACTAGTCCCGATGTCACATGTTCTATCAAAGCAACGATGTCCAAAAATAAAAAAAATAATTGAAACACTATATGAACCCCAACTCTTTCTTTATGTTCCTACTCAACACTACCTGCAATTGATATTCAACTAAAAGAAAACATGATAACAAAAAAGAGAGTGAGAAACACATCTCACTCAAGCTTGTGATGCGAGTACAACATAAGTAGTACACACAAATACCACGCAATAGATAAAAACATAGACATAACAAGTTATAGCAATTACACAAAGACATTTAATCAAGTGCATATGATTGACAATGATGCAGTCTGGTTACTACTCCATATGCATGTAGTATCAATCTCTTATAAAAAAGTGGCAGTAACACGACTCGACCCTCTAGTTGAATTTTTTCACTCTAACATAATACCATTTGGTAGCATGTCAGGATCTAATCAACTTGCATGTATTCTCCGACATGTGAGACTAGACATGCACATTGGAGGTTAACTATCATGTAGCCCCCAAGAGATCTAATGACCTTACCAATTCAAGTTCATATCCACTTCCTTACATTTCCATCTTTATTAAATTATGCATGACGCACTTTATTCTTATCGTTTGACTTTTTGCAAATTGGGTTGATGAAAACCATTTTCGTCCTTGTAGACCTAGGTACATCATCCACAACCTACAACAAATGGTGAGTACCATTCTTGTCCCTCTAGGCTAAGTCACTCACTTAACAACTTCTGCCCGAGCTTATTCTCACAATTTCTCAACCTAGATAACCTGTTGACACTCTTTGTCATTACTTATTTTCGTTTACGCACCATGTTCTTGATATGCATATTAATACTAACATTTAATATAATGCATATATCTCACCATGACTAATCATGTCTTAACATGATTGCAGGAATTAGAGGTGTAAGCAAGTCGCCCATCCAATCCAATCCAGTAACGTTGTAGTGGGCTAGGTTGGGTTAGTTTGAGTGCATTTTGACTGACCCAATTATAGTTGGATTGAGTGTCGGGTTCGTGAGTTCTCAATCTGAACAACCTAACTTAACCTAATTATCTTATAATATTACTAATAAAATTTTCATTATTTATTGATAGTGTTGGATTTAGACAATTAGACTTATATTTTAATTTAGACATGTGTTGGAGTCTTTGATAATGTATCTAATTTTTTTATTGTCTTTGAGTTGAAGTGGTATATTTGTGAGTCATTTTATATATTATCATTTTAATTGTGGTATAATTGTTAATGATTATTGTTAACTGCGCTTTTACATATTTGAATATATTGATTTTGAATGACTTGAATTAATTAGGTACTTTATTTTTTTAATTTCTAAAATATATTTTTATTTTATTTAGTTGACCCAACTATCCAACCCAACCCAATATAAATTGGGACAAACTTAACACAATATGGGCTACTTACACCCTTAACATGAATTCTTAATATACCACATCATATAACTCATACAAACATGTCTAGGATAGCATGATTGTGCTCCCTTCAGCAAGGCCATGCACTGTCTGGGCAAGCTTAGCACGGGCATGCTCAATGGTTGCAACTTGCAGTCTTGCAAAATTTGTCCGAAATCTTGAAATCATACAGGAGTCCTAGGGTGCTTTTACGTTCTTCATACATAATCAATTCCATATATTTCACAATACAAGTAAAAAAAATACCCTTATATAGGGGTTTAATCCTCCTTTAGAAACCTCAAAGAACATATAATTATTTTATACAATTTTACAGTAAAGTTCATTAACTTGATTCCCTCTTCAAGGAGGTAAGACATACAAACTTGAGGTTCGGGAAAACTCCTCTACCCACCGTCTTACCTTTATCCTTGAGTAAAGTTTCTCACTCGTCTCTTACGAGCAATGTTGACTCCAAGCGAAGGCCTTGTTCCTCAAGGTTGTTCTTCTCAATCTTCCTCAAGTTTAGAAGAAAAGCTTTTGACGCACTAAGAGTTGTGCTAGCTCCCCTTTCTTATAGCATTAGAATGAGACAAACTAAGTTGTTAAAGTATATATTATTTTATATTTGAATGTTATTAAATATTTGTTATATACAAGGATAATGTCTTTTAAATATAGACAATATCTTTTAAATAAAGATAACATATTTTAAATATTCAAAAATCGCTAATTATATTTGAATCTGGTCATATATCTATCAAATATAAAGATAATATTAAAAAATAGTTAAGTATATTTAAACATTAGTTATATATCTAATAAATATAAAGATAATATTTTATAAATTTTTAAAAGTTATTAATTATGTTTAAATTAAAAAATTAACCAATCTTTAAACAACACATATTTTTCTAAAAATACAATTTATTTAATTAATAATAAAATATAATTTAACCACTTACTTACAACCATAACTACAACCATAACAACAATAAAATTGGAGTGTTAAAAATAAACCTTTTATACAACAAAAATTGGAGTATTACAACCAAACCTTTTAAAACAACAACATGAAAATGGGAGAATTACCAACAAACCTTTTAAAACAAAACTATATTTTTTTATCATCTAAAAAGTTTTTGTTTTTTATAATTAAATAACTATAAAAGGAAAGTTTTATTAAAAATCACTTTGACATTAACCTTCAAAAGCACAAATAAAGTTTTCTGGTTTCATGAAACTAACTTCTGATAACATCCATAAGCACAACTTTAAACACTATTTTATTGAAATCTTGCTTCTGACATTATTCTCTTTTAAGCTTACTCCTGTGATTGTGTATCATTTTCTTGATTCTAAGGACTTTCTGATCGCCAAAAAAATCTTGAGCAAGTAAATAGAAAGAATCTCAACTTTGCTGGTTAGGCAAAAATGGTCAAAAGTCACAATTAAAGTCTTTTAACTTTTTTTTCTTTCTCTTTGATCCACTTCGAATACGATACGGTATTACATTTTATTTTATTTTATTTTTTCTTTCCTATACAATTACCATCGACTTAACTATCAACAACGAATTTCTATTTTCCGATGACTTTTCTATCGATAAGTATGTTGACAGCTGGTCATTTAAACTTGTCAAATATCGTAGGTTTATGAACGACCATTTCATGGATATCAGTGACATTTAACTTTGAAGTAGTTGCTGACAGAATCATGATGGTGGATATTCTGTCTTAAATTTTCTACTACTGTCGGTAATTTTCAGAATTGGTGTAATGAGAATTATCAAGAACAGAGTTATGTGAAATAGTCTCAGCAAAAGATTACAAAAGGTTTCAATATATACAACAAATAATTGTCATAACAATTCTAACTAACTAATTCTCTTACTAACCAACTCATAACCATAAAAGCTTAACTACGAAAAGAATGGAAAACTAATTACCAGGGAATCTTTACTTTTAATGTGGTTTGGTTTCACTTTCTACCAAAATCAATCAGTGAATCTTCTGTTTTGTTATGTCTCTTAAGTTGTAGTTTTTACACTTAAAACCTCATATTTTTATTCTCCTAATGGGAAAAAGTAATAAGGCACATGCAATGATGTCACAACATAGCAGATATAAATTCTCCTAAATTGTAAGAATCTCCAAGGAATAACCACAAATAAGAATGATAGTAACAATGAGAAGAATTATGCAAGAGACACCAATATTTTTAACGTGGAAAACCCCCCTCAACCTGAGAGGTAAAAACCACGGGTCGTATGCAGACCAAAGAAATCAATCCACTATAATCAAATAAGGATACAAGAGTGTTCAGGTCAAGAACAGTATTTGTTCATACAAGTAACCAGCACAAGCAAGCAAGCAAAATTTACAGATGAACAACAAGATGAAGGAACAAGAAAGCAAAGAACCCACAAAATTGAGCTACTGTGCAAATACAATTTCTCACACCACAAACCTCCAAATAAAGATCCGAACGGTAAAGATGTATAATTACTTGTGTTGAACCTGTTGTAAAATTTTTAACTAGATCCAACGGTTAACGAAGTATATATCAGAATTTTGACGTGACTGTTCTATGTTGAGATGAAAACAAAACACCTTCTTTTTTCTCTTTCTCTCCCTCTCTCTTCTCTCTTTTGCCTTGTGAAAATCCACTCTCTCTCAATCTCTATTATTGTGTATCTCTGTACGTTCTCCTCTTATAAAAAGAGAACTAACAGGTTTGAGAGTATTGAAATTTTGTCCACATAATTGGGAGCGCAAAAATAACTCAACAATATTTTCACAACAACACATCATTGTTCGTTTCCTCTGCAATGCTTTGTCGATCTCTGCCGATTGAAAACTGTCTCCGCCGTTATCGAGCCAACTCCCTCTCAGTTTCTGCTTGGATAGTTAGGTTAAGTCGTTTATCATATTATTATTTATCTCTTTAGTGTATCCCTTTTGTTAGTGGTGTGTTTCTTTTGGGTCAAGTTCTTAATGAGTTTGGATTTTGATTAGTTTAGGAAAAAGAAAGAAAAGAGAATAATAACAATAATGATAAAATAAGGAATGATTTATTTGATAAATTATAAAATTAAGAAAAGGAATGAATAAAAGTAAAATGCAATAAGATAGGTGGAAACAAAAATAGTGTGCTTATGCTTTATTTAATTACACTCTCTGAAACTTTTATGATAGATAGATGGACACAGACAAATGGATAGAAAAATAGACACACAAATAGATAGATAAAATAAAAGTCTTTACAATTTAAATTTAGTTTCTTCTACCGAAATTCAATTTAAAACCACCTTGTATGGTGTGTTTTTGACTTTTCATTATATTCTTTTATAGTTATTACAAGAAACAAATATAAAAGTTTAAATATATTTTTAATTACAACTTTTTGATCCTTATTTAAATTTTTTTTCTCATAAATTGATTTTTTGCTCCTCCAAGTTACTAGATTTCCTCCTAGAAACATAGAGTATCCTGAGGTGGATCTTCTATCCACAACCGATCCTGCATAGTTTGCATCTATATATATTTTCATGGACAATGTTCCTTCTTTTCTGAACAATAATCCTTCCTGGACTTGTATATATTTTCATGGGCAATTGCTTGAAGGTGCCTTTCCCTAGGATCATGCATAAATTGGCTGATCACACTAACATCATAGGCAATATCTAGCCTAGTGTGAGATAAGTAGATTAATTTCCCCATTAATATTTGATATTGAGACTTCTCTATGTTTGGACTTTCCTCACACCCAATCTTATGGTTTTGTTCAATAGGTACCCTTGAGATCTTGCATCCCAATTTTCCTATTTCTTTGAGGAGATCGAGTACATACTTCCTTTGGGAGATAAAGATACCTTGTTTGGAATATGCAACCTCAACCCCAAGGAAGTATTTCAACTTTCCTAACTCCTTCATTTCAAATTGTGTTGCCAGCTTTTCTTTCAGATTTATTTTTTCAATCTCATCATCACTTGTAACAATCGTATCATATATATAGACTAGGAGAAGAGTGAGTTTACCATTAGGAGAATGTTTTATAAAAAGAGTATGAACACCTTGACTCTGTTTGTATCCTAGGGATATCATGACTTGATCAAATCTTCCAAACCATGCTAGGGGAGATTGTTTAAGTCCACACAATGCCTTTTTGAGTCTGCATACCTTTTTCTTCTCATTGTGAGAATAGAATCCTGGGGGGATCTCCATGTAGACTTCTTCTTCTAGGTCTCCATGAAGGAAGGCATTTTTAACATCAAACTATTGCAAGTTCCAGCCAAAGTGGGTGGCTAAGAAAATAATAACTCTTACCATGTTCATCTTTGCTACAGGGGCAAATGCTTCCTCATAATCTATTCCATAAGTTTGTGTATACCCTTTAGCAGCCAATCTTGCTTTGTATCGCTCAAGGATCCCATCAGATTTACACTTCACAATGTATATCCATCTGCAGCCTACAACTCTTTTTGTCTTTGGGTCTATCAACAATCTCCCAAGTTGAGTTTTTCTCTAACACCTCCATCTCTTCTTTCATTGCTTGAACCCAATTCTTATCTTTCAAAGCTTCCTGTATTGATGTAGGTGTTTTGATTGCATCAATGACAACAATAAAACTTTGATGTTGTACAGAGAGATGATCAGTACGCACGAATTGAGAAATAAGATAATTGACACATGATCGTTTCCCTTTCCTCAAAGCAATAGGCATGTCATCAATAACATCCTCAATGGAGTTATCAGGAATACTTACCTTCAGCTCAAACAATTGGACTTGCTCCTCAATTGAGTTATCAAAGATACTTACATCCAGCTCAGACATTTGGACTTGCTCTGGGACCAGAGTGGATTTTGTGACTTCTTGAACTTGAACATCCTGAGTAGGCGTGACTTCTTGAACTTGAACTTGAACATCTTGAGTAGGCGTGACTTCTTGAACTTGAACTTGAACATCCTGAGTAGGAAAAGGTAATGACTCGATGATAGACTCGACTTCTAGATAACTCTCCCCCTAAAGTGGAGGACCAACAAAGAATGACTGCGTTTCATGAAAAGAAACATCTATTGAAACAAAGAACCGACAACTCGAAGGATGATAACACTTAAAATCCTTTTTTATTTGAGGATAACCAATAAAAACACATTTGATAACTTTTGGATCTAACTTCCCACAATGTGGATTATGAGAGTGGACAAAGGCGACACACCCAAAGACACGACTTGGTAAGCTTAACATTAGGGGAGAAGAAGGAAAGAAGGATAACATATGTTTAATTGGACTAATATCGTTTAAGACCCGAGTGGGTAACCTGTTGATGAGATAAGTGGAAGTTAGGACGGCTTCTCTCCAATATACATTAGGAATAGAAATTTGGAAAAGGAGGGCTCTAGCAACTTCAAGGAGGTGATGATTTTTCCTTTTTGAAACCGCATTTTGTTGGGGAGTATTCACACATGTTAGTTCATGAACCACACCATTATCTTTAAGAAACTTGGAGAACTCAAGATTTACAAATTCGATACCATTGTCTAACAGTAGTCTTTTAATGGATTTATTAAATTGGTTTTTGACAAGACGGAAAAAATCAACAAATATTTGACAAACCTCATATTTATATTTCATAAGAAATATCCATGTCACACTGGTACAATTATCAATGAACGATACAAACCACATAGCCCCCAATATAGAGTTACTAGCTGGCCCCACATATCAGAATGAATGAGGTCAAAAGGTTGAAGACTTTTATTATTACTAGGAGAAAATATTGCATGATGATGCTTTGAAAACTGGAAAATATCACACTTAAAGGACTCGACAAACTCTTTTATAAATAAATGTGGAAATATTGTCCTAAGTAACCCAAACAGTGGATATCCAAGACGCTTATGATAAAGTCAAATTTGAGAAGCTGCCCAAGTTTCTACGGTTGCCTGTTGACTAGAAGACAATTCTTCCTTATTGGTGTTGTTATCTATCTTTGTATGTTGTAAGTAACATAACCCATCCTGCTCTTTAGCAACTCCAATCGTCCTCCCCGTTGTACGTTCCTGAATAACACAATGAGAACGAAAAAATGACACTACACAGTTCCAATCTTGTATAAGTCTATTAATGGAGATAAGGTTGTTAGCTAGTTTTGGAACATGAAGAACATTGTGTAGAGATAAAGAGGAGTGAAGTTGGACGTTGCCAGATCCAACAATAGGAACATGATCTCCATTAGCAATAGTAATGAGTTGTCTTTTGGGTACTTTAAGGTATGATGTGAAATGTGAGGGAAACAGGATCATATGATCTGTTGCCCTAGAATCAAGGATCCAAATGCTTTGTGGAACTTAACCAAAAATATTGAAGGAACTCTTATCATTCATAGTCAAACCACATGAACCAAGAGGCTTACTTGTTGAGTTTAGGAGGGTTCAAAGGCGGTACATCTCCTCCTTACTATAGGCTTGAATATCCTGGTCAAGTTGCAAGGTAGAAGGATGTTCAACTCCATTCTCCTTATTGGAGGTTGTTTGATTCACCCACATTTGAGTTGATTCTTTATTTCCACCTATTCGTTCAAAAACTTTCTCCTTAGTATGTCCTGATCGTTTGCAATACGTATAGTATTCTCCATGACTACTCTTTGTGAATGGTTTTTCTTCGGAGGTTGATCTTTTTGTGGCACCTTTTCCTGTCACCATTCTAGATCTTGTGTTGGAGTTTCCTTTATCAAGCATGATTGATCGTTGGGTTTCTTCACTCTACACAATAAAAAATACCTCAAACAAAGAAGGATGCTTCTCCTTACCTAGAATTTGAACCCAAATAGGATCATATTCAAAATTCAAGCCATGAAGAAACTTAAAGATTCTCCCCCTTTCAACGAGCCTAGTATATGCAACATAATCAAATTTACACATCTTCAATCCTTGGTACTGGTCCAACTCGATCCATAACCCTTTTAGAGTCCCATAGTACTTTGTTATGGAGAGGGTTCATTGTCCAGAGTTGAAGATTTTGCTTTCAATATCATAGCAAGCAGCAAAGTCCTCTTTCATTGAATATGCCTCAATGAAATTCTCTCATATCTCACGTGCGGAGGAATAAAACATATAATTTTGGCTTCTAGAGTCATAGAGTTCCATAGCCATGTCATAATGAAAGAATCATCATTATCCCATGCTTCAAACTTTGGGTCATCTCTAGGTGGGTCGTTTTCTTCAATATGACTTAACTTCTTGCTCCCTTTAAGAGTAGTATGAATATATTGTGTCCATTGTAGATAATTGCGACCGTCAAGAACTCACCAAATTTGGAAGTTCATTAGGTCCCAAGGTAATGACTTTGTCTTCTGCCATTATCATCGATAGTTGAGAACAATAAAGAGGATTTTGACTAGTGACACACCAGCGTGTGAATCTTGTCAGAGGGTAGTAGTTCACTGAAGTGAGGCAACGGAAACAGAGCTCCTAAAATCTAGAGCTCTGATACCAAATTGAAGTAAAAGAAATTGTGTATTGATTGAATTGAAATATAGAATTTCTAATATCTGTTTTTATTGGGTAAATGTCAATTACCTAAAGATAAACTAATAACAATTAAAAGATAACTAGATAATATGAGATATTCACGATATCCTAAAGAGATATTTAAATATTTGTAACCACTTAATCTAATAAGATATTTAGATATATGTAACCTAATAATAGGTTACCTATCATATCTTATCATATTCTATAAGATATTTACAATATCTCCAATAGGGGACACCTCAGCCACAACGACTGTTGCTGCCAGAGTAACAGACCGGGAGGAGCACACCTTCAGTGAAGCAATGTCCTTGATAGAATAACCTGCACAAAAAACAAAGACAGTTAAAAAAAAAAGAGAGGGCAAGCAAGGTAGGAGAAGAGGAGAATCACTTTTATCAGAGATGAGTTTGGAGCAAGAGAGGGTAGGAAGTTGCTTAAGCTCCTCGATGAACTCTCGTTCCCAGTCCTCCAATTGGTTATAAGCGACCATGATGGAAATGACCGATTGATCACTCCAATACAAGGAGAAAAGAGGTTCCCCATATTCGCTTAAGAGTAGACTCGGTCCTGTTCGGCCGGCTGCCACTTGGAAGAAGTGATCTTTGAATAGCTTGTAGCTCTCATAGTACAACTTCATCAACTTCCGACGAGGTCGACTGCTCAAGGAAGTCCACCCGACCTTATCCACATGACGTAGGGAGAAATACTAGAAGAAGACGCTAAGAGAGGGCTCCCTCTCCATGTCCTCACATAGAAGTTCAAAGGTTTGAACAAAAGTCCAACTGTTTGGGTGCAATTGGGTCGGAGCCATATTCAGTGCTCGCAAGACCGCCCATTCGAAGACAGAGAATGGGAGCTTAATGCCCAACTTTGAGAACATAGTCTAATAGAAGTAAAAATAGGACTCCCCTCTCTCACCGGCCCACGTGCATACGACCTCATCCGACCAACAAGGAAGCACTCGCACCTTCCACGGACCCCGCGAGCAAATGGCATCGGCCATCCCCACCAGGGAATTTGACTGTGTGTAGACATAGTGGACTTCCATCACCCTAGGGTCTATCCATGAAGGTGGTCTCCCATCCTCTGAATCGCTCTCCGGAGCCTCCCAAAATAAAATAGTGAAGGGAAACTCTACCTTTGTCGCCGAAGAAGCAGATTGCTGGGTTTCATCATTCCCCCGCGCAGTGGAACCGCTAGGGCTGGAGGAATTTAGTGACCTGCCAGAATGGATCCATGCGAACAAAAGCACAAGGGTCAAACAGGAGACCCAAGTCAAAGCAAAACAGAGAGGGGGGGGGGGGGGGGAAGAAAAACCCCTACGCAAAATGGGGAGGGAAAGAAACAACAAAAAAACACGAGGACAAAAAATCTAAGAAGTCAAAACAAAGGGAAACAAAAAAGTACCTCCTTGCCTTGCCATGAAGGATGTGAAAGGATGTTGAAAGAGGAGCTTTGAAACAAAGCAGATATGTGCAAAGTAGTGGAAAACAACAAAGGCAGATGAAGGAAGATGAGGGATCTCTCTGAAGAGTAAGGACTAAGAAGAGTTTTTCGAAAAGAACAGTGAAACGTCGCGAAGAAGTTAAGTTTTGAAAAGAAACTGCACAAAGGAAGTTAATGAAACGACACTATAAAAACGTACTCGTGGCGCAATGATTAAAGCAACTAATGATTGGTTACTATAACCTAGGCAACACATTTATGAGGAGAGAAGGGACAATAACACCACCAGCCAACCAAACCAAGACATAAGGACGATGGACCCCAAGAATAAAAGAAGCTCTTGGTCTACGACCAAAAGCTTGGGGCTATGTACCGGTCGGCCACCCTGACCCTGATCTAATACGCAAACCCCCTAGTTTAGCACGACCCAATCGAAAGGAGGCCAGTCCCAAGATAGCAGCCCGCTTCTGGAGGCCCATCACTTGAAGAGCAGTCCTGAAGGGTTAGTTCCCAATTCGTTACTAGGCAGTTAGGAGGTTGCTTGCCTGTCAAGCCACTCCTGAAGTGACTTCTTTTTGTATAAGTATTAAGTCATACTCATGAATGAGAGTTAGATTCCAAAAACTACTACGGTAGGACACTATCTATACTTTCAGACGAGAACAGTTTTCTATAATTAAATAATAATTTTTTTTACTTTTAATCAAGTTATTTGGACAAATTAGGTGTGGACATCACGACAAAGATAATGTCAAAAACATATAAATACCTTTTGATATTTGTTCTTTTTATTTGACCTTTTTTATGTGTTAGGTCAAAATACATAAAGGCTTTCATAGATAATATACTTTGGCTTAATTTTTTATGGGAATATTTTTCTTGTAACATTTTTTTAACGCAATTATATCGATATAAATACTTATTTTTCATTTTTTTTTCCTTTTTCTTATGACTTTTTGTGTGTATTGTTTCCTTGCTTTTTCAATCAATTGTTAAAAAAATAAAAAATAAAAAATTATTTAAAACTAGTATTATGTATAAATATTTACATTGATATGATTATTATTGTGAAATTGATTTACTATGTCCACGGTTGACTTCGTTACTTACTTTCCCTCCTTTTCCTCTCGTCCACAACATAAATTATAGTTTTGTGAACCACTCATCCAAGACATAGGCATTTCCTTTACTTGTTATGGCAGCTGGCTTATAATGATTGTGTTCATTTTTTAATATTTGTATCCATTTGTTTGTAGTTAAAATATATTACTTTTAACAATGATTAATTTTAAATATTATTTCAATAAGCTTTTGATAAAACGAAACACTTGTCTTGTTAAAATAAACAAATATAAAAGTACTTGCACTGAAATCGGTAATAATGTTAGGTATCCGGAAAGTCCATTTTGGTGGCAGCCAGTGGAAACAAAAGGTGACTCTTCTTTTGTTTTAAAAACTCAACAAGATATGAATTTGATTTAAAGCGGTCAGTAGCATAAAAACAGCCTTTTTATATAGTTGTTTTTATACCTGTTATTAAAGAGGTAATATAAATAAAAATATGGTCATATTTTTTTTAAGTAGATATCGCATATTTATTTATATTAATTTTTAAAAAAATTATTGCAAACAGTACTTTTTATATAAATTATTTTTACAACTAATGTATTACATTGGTTGTTTTTATAATTAATGTATTATATTATTAGTAAAATACAATTGATGTAAAATAAATTTTAAATACTCTTGTGACCGGTAACATGCTGTCTTCTTTCTTGGTCATTTTCTTTTGATTTTCTTTAAAAATTTTATTTATCTTATTTTTATTTATTTTAAAAATATAAATTTATCAAATCTGCAAATACTATATTAAATCTGTCGAGCTGTAAGGTCTACATATTATATGAAATTGGAAGATACATATTATATTGTTGGAGCTCATTTGTTATATGAAAATAGGAACGTAGATATACACATTTGTTTTAAAAAATCAAACTGCATTAATTGTTTATAAAATAATCATGTAAAAGGTTAAACTTTTCTACGTCATTTGTTTTCAAATCGGTGTAAAAAATTGATTTTAATCAATGTAAAAATATATTATTTTTACATTAATAGATGGCTAGAAACAAAAGCCAATTCTTTTTTTTTTTTAGAAATCACATCTATATGAATTTAATCTAAATAGAATATAATATTAGTGTAAATATTTTTACATTGTCATAATTGTTACATAATTAAAAAAATCATTGATTTTAGTAAAAATTAATTAAAAATTATATTTAGAATAATTTATAATTAACTTACCATTTAATTTTTTTTTATAATAACAACATATCAAAATTAAATTTTATAAATACAAACACGCTTGTCTAGAGGTGGTAAACTACCACTTACATTTGTCTATCCTTGTTTAAAGGGAGTATCAATCTCCTCCCTTATCTAGACTTCTTTATATATATATATATATATCAACCCATTTTTAATTAAATTAAATATCAGAATAATTTAGCGACTGACATTGCGACAGACTTCTAATTTTTAAAAAATTATTTAAACCAATTGGCAACGGATTTTTATTTTAAAACTTTTTCCAATAAATTAATGACTGAAAATATACACAGAATATTTGGTCGCTAATTTTCGATGACAACCCATCTACTTCATTTGCGATCAAAATATCGATTATTATAGTCACTGAAATAATATTAGTCACTAATTTATTTTAACCACCGACAAAATTCGGTGGCTAATTCTATTAAAAGCTTTAATCATCATTTTCGAAATTAAGTAACAATTTTTTGGATTTAACAACCCATTTTGGTGATCGTTAAATTTATTTTTTTAGTCACTATTGGATGCTCAATATAAGTGTGGAAATAGTTTTTCAGATCAAAAGAATACTGCAAATCAAGAAACCATTTATTTATTATTCAACCATTTATTTATTATTCAACCATTTACCAAAATCAACATAGGCTACAAAAGGATATTATTTAAATTGGTGTAAAGAGGGCTTAGTACCCATATCCACAAGAAATATCTTATCTGAAATGCATTTTACAAGTGAAAAAAACTATCAATTAGTTACAAACATTAACAACTAAAAAAAATTGAAAACTCCAAAATTATTTTTCTCTCACTTGTACAATGTTTAAACTTGAAAATTTTATACTATTTGTTTAATAACAAATCATTAAAATATCTTAAATTATGTAAATGAACTAAATTTTTGAATTTAAGTCAGCAATAAAAAATTTATTTGCTTTTAAGCGGTATTTTAAATTTAAAATAACAAATTTTCCTGATTATGCAGATGAGTTTTCATGTTAAATCATATGTAATGCATCCTGGATGCAACATTAGTGTTTATATCATTAGCTATGTTCATTTGATTCCTGGAAAAGCTGCATCTTTTCAACTCTAAACCTGATAAGTTATACATGGTGTGTCTATTCCATCTACTAAACATTTGTTCAGGATTCTGC
This sequence comes from Mucuna pruriens, assembly GCA_025330945.1. Taxonomy (NCBI): domain Eukaryota; kingdom Viridiplantae; phylum Streptophyta; class Magnoliopsida; order Fabales; family Fabaceae; genus Mucuna; species Mucuna pruriens. The sequence continues at coordinate 1,093,069 of JAENHJ010000027.1, forward strand.
TTAAAGGAATCCATTCGAATACCTAGAATAAAGCAAAATGGATAAGATGAAGAACTAACTGAGGCTAACCAAACCAAAAGTATCTGTCTGAGCCTTGAACAAGAGGAATCCCTTGAACAACTGCATGTCTTTCTGTAATTTCAATAGCCATCGTTGCCAATGTGGCTTGGAGTTTTGTTCCAACAACCAAAATCATCTACAACAAAAAATTTCCTGAAAAAGTTTGATGATCATATTAAATAACCAAGTTAATAAACACAATATCTCAAAAAAGTAATACTCTTATCATTCCTATTAGTGTAAACCGTCAAACTACCAAATTAGAATCTAACCAACGAGATAGCATAGCCAATAATGAATGTAAGAGTAATAAAACCTAATTAAGTCTTCACATGAAATCCATTAATAATCTCCACACCCTACCACACATCCATTGTTTATCTTTCCTGTAAGGCCCAAGCGTAAGTCACAGAGGATAAGATCGAGAAAATCACACGCTCATTACAAATGACGAATGATGGAAAAGAAAAGAAAAATCTAAAAATTAAAAAATACAGGGAGATCTAAAAATTCATAAGTTTATAAATTTTAGATTGAGATTTATCATCTCCTAACATAAAAATTCAACATCTCAATAAAGCGGGAAAGAAAATTTGAATCAAAATAAAACTATTTTGATTAAAAATAAGAAACACTCCATGCATAAAAACATATGTACGAAGACAATGAAATAAAAAAAACAAAACAAAATCGAAATAGAAATCAATAAAAAAAAATAATTACCCTGGTAAATTTTTCCATCCAAACACTATAATACTTATTTTTGAATTCTTTATATTTAATTTTTTTTTAAATAGGAAAATATTTAAAATATTTTAGCAGAAAGTGTATCAAATTGTGGTGGTTAATATATGTGCTAGAAATTGTAATATTTTTTGGCGGTTTGTTGTAATTATCAGAAAAAAAAATCTCATTAAATAAATTTTTTTAGTTCCTAATTATATGGATTAAGATTAATTTAAAGGTCTTTGTGCCTAACTCAATTGGCTAGCCTAAGCTAAGGGAAGGTCACTGTTAAAGGGTGTAACTTTTGGTCTAGCTAGAGTTGAACCAAGGTTAGGTGATTAAGTGCCTGACTTGGTTCATCCAAGCTCTCCCAATAAGTCCCTGGTGGGCTTTTGAGACTCAAGCTAAAATATGAAATGAGCTTTGGAGCCTAAACGAAAAGTACACACAAAGCATTACTAAAATACAAGTAAAGAGTAAAGCTCTTAATACAAAGGAATGTAAAGGTAAACAAGGGCATTGTGACAATCCCATGATGTGAATAGAGTTAGGTCTTAAATGGGTCTTTGTTTCCCCATAAGGAGGCTCATCTTATGTTGCACTTCCTCCTCAAGCCTCTTCAATCTCCTTCTAATCATAAGTCCTTAAACAACATTGACCTCCATATGCTTATTTTCTTTTCCTCGCTCCTTTCTATTTTTTCATGCCTTCTCAGGTTCATATTAGGACTAAATTGAAAATTTTAATAATAAAAGATCAAATTGAACAAAAAAAATAAATCAATAAAGAGATCAAAGAAGTAATTTAACCTTTTTTTTAACATTTTTTTTATATATCTTTAACTATTGAATAATTTTAATGAAAATTATATAATTATGCATTAGGTTTGAGGCTTATATAAATTTATGATTCCCTACGCATTGTAGCTAATAATATAGAATGTAAAAATATATATGTTAACGAATATATTGCTCGTATATATGTGAATAAATTAGAGACCTAATCGTATATATAACTACAAAGTATAATTTGTGTATACTTAGATGATCCTCCTTTTTTACTTTAAGGTGTTAAAGTTTTATATCATGACTTGATGATTTGTCAAAATCAACAATAAGTTTTTTATGCTAAACTTTTCATAACTCCTTGCAGGAAGATGATAGCAACATCAAACAAGTTTAACTATTAAAAGAAGACGTATCTCTCCTATCAATAACCATTTTTTCAATTAAACTTTGTCCATGGTATGAGTGTTTCTTATCATTTTGAACAAGAAATTGATGGAACATTACACTAAATTTCTAACATTTCAACAAATGAAAATAATATCGTAAATTAGGATGATGATCTTTGAATTGATCGAATCATGTAGGAACAAGATTCAAGTCTATTGGTCTGTTAGGATGTCTCAATTGCATACATCATTGCGTTTCCATTTGACAGCTATCGTTAATTAGAAATGACAGCTATCGTTAATTAGAAATTACATACATCACTGCATTTCCAATTACATACATCACTACATTTTTATTTCCATCTCCATTGGGACAGAGAACCCATCACTATCTTGAGTGTATCGAAGACTATGAGAAGTTAGAATAGGAAAACACTCATCTTGGAGATCATTTAGCTTTACTCTTTCTATTGCTTAGGCAAAATGGATATCACATTTTCTCAGTATTGTACCAAATTTACATTTCAACCACCAATATGTATCATAATCTCATGATGAGCTTAAAATTTTAATTCTTGTTTAAACATTTTATTACATAAGTATTAAAGACATTGCATTACATCAAGTATATCATATGTTGTTGTTCTATCAAAGAATGTAGTTTAATAAAAAATAAGTCCCGCAATTTGGTCAAAGTAAAGTGTGGTAACTTGGTCACAACCCACACGGTTCTTAGGATGCAAATGGAAGATCTTCTTTTATTGTTATTAACGAGGTTACTTAACTAAAATTACTAAAATTGTTACTTTTAATAAAGATTAGATTATATCTTAAAAACATTGTAAAAAATATGTAAATTTGAGTTTTGACGTTGATGTAAACTGTAAAATATATGAGATTCTTAAGTCTAAAATTTGTCATTAACTTTTGTAAATTTTCGAAACTCAACTTATTTAAATTTTTTATAATAAAAAACACAATTAACTTATACTATCTCTTTTAATTAGAAGAAATATTTATAAAAAAAAAACTATATATGAAAAAATAAAATCTAAATAAAAATGATTATATAATTTTAAATATAAATTTAATTATTTAATTTTTAAATTAATAAAAATGGAAAAATATTAGTGATAGCTATCATTTAAATAAAGATCTTTGGAGTGGATGATTTGCACCACGGTTTAAGTTCTGGAACATATATTCTTAGTAGTATTTTAGTCTTTTAGGATAAATGTAAATTTTTTTTAGATAATTAAAATTTATAATTGAAATTTATGATAAATAATTTATACTGAGATATAAAATTGTTAATAATTATTAATATTTATAAAAAAATTTAAATTATTTTAAAAATAAAAATAAAAATAGTAGATTAAAAATACAAAAATTAATAAAATCTAAAAGCATTTCCATTAAAAATTATTATTAAATATAAATAACCTAATTTATATAAATAAAATATTAGAGTAGAAAAATTAGGTGTAACAAGGGGAACCACAAATACATTTTTGTTGTTGTTTGGTAGGAAAATATATAGGAAAGAGAAAAAATAAGTAAGAAATAAAGTGGAATTTAAGTTATTTAGTACGATTGAAATAAAAAGAAAATAATATTGTAAAGTTGTTCGATTTAGATGGAGAGAAGAAAAAAAATACAATACTAAATAAATTTATAATTTTAGTGTTATATATATATATATATATATATATATATATATATATATATATATATATATCCAGGGACAAATTTAAGAAGCTAGAAGCGAAGGTCAACTATTTTTTTATAATTATTTAATATATAATGATTTTTATAAAAGTATTTATTAATTTTATATGTAAAAATAAAATTTATTATATTTAAAATGATAAATAAAAGAAACACATCTTAGATGGTTTCAATAGTCTTGCAATTGAGAAGAAGAACAAACTTACACAAGTGAATAACGTACTATAAATACTTATATAGGAAAAAGAAAATAATAAAAATTTTTCATAAAGTTAAAATTAATTTATATATAGTATTAACTCTTCCAAAAATTTAATTTTAACTTATACTTAGACTAATTTTATCTCATGTAATTTTCTTTCCCTACAAATATATATATAATAAAAAAAGTCATCTAATTTTATAATAATATATAAATATGTTTATAATATAATAATGATAATGATAATATAAACAAGTAATAAACAGGAGCCTCTGCCCCATCCTGTCATTTTCATGCAATAATAACAAAACTAATCAGATAGGAAGGGAACACTTGTGCCCCATGCTAAATGTTTTTCCAAATGTGTGGCCAAGAGTAGATGCTGTACGTTATGAAATAGAGGTTATCTACAACAAAACACCTGTGCTACTTATGTTGTGAACCAGAGGAAATGTAGAAATACCAAATCAGGAAAAGAACTCGTACCTAATCGATGGTATCATTATCATTTGGAAAGTAGGTGATAAGAAAAATAGTTGTGATAATGAAATTCTGGAAATGGTTAACTTCAGCCGTTTGAGTACGAATGATATTAAATTATTACCTAATTATATATTAAAATGTAGTACTTTAATTCATATATATATATATATATATATATATATATTTACGTAGTATTTTGCTCAACTGTTCTCTAACTTTTTTTTTCTTATAAGAAGTTGGGTCAAATACATTTAAAATTATTGAAGAAAAAGTGGAGAGGGGAGGGGTAATAGCTTTTAGGAAAAAAAAAAAAAACTCCAACCCCTTCTCTCTTTCATCTAGACAAACGGCTGTGGGACAATCATTTTAAGGCGTTAGTGTGACTGGAATTAGTTTAATTCATTATAATTATTATTTTATTCAAAGTAGTTCAACTATAAAATTCCATTCTTAGGACACGTTTAATTCATTATAATTATTATTTTATTCAAAGTAGTTCAACTATAAAATTCCATTCTTAAGACACCTTTCCCCGACCAAAACAAAACCTTGAGAATTGTAGCAGGATTGGTAAAGTATCCTCTTCTTATTCAAACACGTTAAGGATGTCTGCTGCAACTTCACCGCTCAGTAGCTTCAACCCAGATGTCAAATCTGACCTAGATCGACATCTTGCAGATTTTCACCCTAGCATTTGGAAGGATTATTTCCTTCAATATGTTTCAGAATCTACGGTATATATATCTACGCACAGCTTCTTAATGCTTTTTGTGTTCCTCTTGCATGTCATTTCCGGCATATATGTAAGTTTTTCTTCAACACCTGCAGGAACTTGATCAGAACATTGAGACACAAATTGAAACACTAAAAAGAGAAGTGAGCAACATGCTTGTCTCAAAGACCGAGCAGCCCTTAGCAAAAGTTGACTTGATTGATTCAATCTGTCGTTTGGGTGTGAACTATCACTTTGAACATGAGATCGATCAAGTTTTGCAACATATTCACAAGAATTATGTTGTAAATGGAGAAATAACTCTTCAAGACAACCTTTGCTCTCTTGCTGTGCTATTTAGATTATTGAGGCAGCATGGATTTCATGTTTCACCTCGTATATTCCTCTTCTTCAATTGTTTGCCTTTAATTCGACTTTCAATCATCTTATAGTTAGTGCATAAACTACATATAACAAGCCAATAAATTACATGAATAATTTTAAATCATTCTGGAACATCCTCTTACAAATGACCTTGCTTTCCTTGTATAGTAAATATTGAATACGTTGATGTAACATTACATATCTAGGAAGCACCCTAATTGTTATCTCACAACTTATTTTCCAAAATTTTCTTCAATATTTTAGTTTTGTTAAAAGTTGTCTCTAACTAATTTTCAATCTTGCGGTGGTTGAATAAAATGCTAGTTGTGTTTGACAAGTTCAAGGATGCGGAAGGAAACTTTAGTAAAAGACTTGCTAGTGATGTTGAGGGAATGTTATGCTTGTATGAAGCTTCACATATGAGGCTTCATGGAGAGGACATTTTAGAAGAAGCACTTGCTTTCACTTCCATTCACCTTGAGGTCATTGCCACTGAATTGAGCCCTTCTCTTACAGCTCAAGTCAATCATAGCTTGAGACAAGCTCTCCACAAAAACTTGCCTAGGCTAGAGGCACGACGCTACATTTCTATCTATGAGCAAGATGCTTCTCATAATGAAATTTTACTCACTTTTGCAAAATTAGATTTCAATAAATTGCAAAATATACACCAAAAAGAATTTGGTTACATTTGCAAGTGAGTTTTTCGTCCATACACACCTTCCTAGCTAAAAAAAATGAAAAATTTGCTTGAAAGACTCTTTCTTCTAATTATTACTTTTATTTTTGTTCTTGGTCTTTATAGGTGGTGGAATGAGTTGGATGTCCCTGGTAGACTACCATATGCACGAGATAGAATTGTGGAATGTTGCTTTTGGGTTTTAGCAATATATTTTGAACCCCAATATTCTGAAGCAAGAAAAATAATGACAAAAGTCTTTGCTTTGATGTCAATCATTGATGATACATATGATGCTCATGGAACTATCGAGGAATTAGAACTTTTGACAGAGGCAATTGAAAGGTTGGTTAAAAAATTAAGAAAACACAATTTTTTTGTACTTTTTATTTTTTTCTAAAAAAATTATATAACAAATTGTAATGAAAGTGATTTTCAGGTGGGATATTAGCTGCTTGGATTATCTCCCAACATATATGAAAGTATCTTATGAGCTGTTTATAAAGGTTTATGAAGAAACAAAGCAAGAAATAAAGAAAGAAGGAAGAGCATATTGCGTTAACTATGCCATAAAAGAAGTATGAATTTTTTTTCCTAATTATTAACAACATCTTAGTTACAAGGTTTGAATAGGACTTAGTGTCGAAGAGTGCAAATTTAGTGAGTTGTATACAAGCGAGAGCTAGTCTAAAAAGTATTGGACCTTCTTAGAAACAACAACTTCATTTATATAATTTTTTCTTTTCTTTTCATATCATCCGACATGAGATTTTAATTTTCAACATTCTTCCTCAAGTCCAATTGGATGGTTTGTTCTTGTTGACCAAAATGTGATTTATTTCTTTTTTTCTTGTGTGTGTGAGCATGTACTCAAGTTAGCCTCAAAGAATTTTCGTCTAGACTTGTGCTTCTTTCTACTTTAGTTTCAAAGACTCATATAACTTTTTTTATTAGATCAATAAGGATTGTTAGACAATAAGCTCTAATACCATATTGAATTTCACATGGGCCCAATTTGAGGAGTACATACTTAGTAGATTATATACAAGTGTAAGAAGAACGAGAGTTTGTCCAAAAAGATAGATATAATTTGAGGAGTACATACTTAGTAGATTATATACAAGTGTAAGAAGAACGAGAGTTTGTCCAAAAAGATAGATATTTTTAGACACAATAATCTAACTTATATACCTTTTTCTTCTCTTCGTCATACCATTTTGTAATTTAAATTTACGCATAAGTTAACCCTACAAAACTGACTTGTAAAGTAAATGTTAACCCTACAAAACTGACTTGTAAGGTAAATGTTACCTAAAAACTTAATTTGTATATCTTACTTCTTCTTTTAATACCATTTGATGTGAGATTATATTTTTCAACATTCTCCTTCAAGTCCAATTGGATGGTGCGAGCCATAAATACCTCTCACATGGACTTGTGCTCCTTTGTACTTGAGTTTCAAGGCCCATATCACTTTTTTTTTTCTCATTTTTAGATCAATAGGGATTTTAGGCATTGAACTTTGATACCATATTAAATTTCACACGTGCCCAATGTTAGGATTGCATACTTAGTAGAGTATATCAAGTGTAAGAGTGAGAGTTGGTCCAAAAAGGTATATACACTTTTAGACATAATAATCCAACTTATATATCTTTTTCTTCTTTTCATCACATCATTATGTAATTTTGATTTAGGCTTAAGTCAACCTTATAAAACAAACTTGTAAGGTAAATATTACCCTCCACTTATATATTCTATTTTGGTCATATCACTCGTTAATGTGAATTCTCTAACAATAATAGGTGGTTCGATATCGAAGATTTTAGAGATTTGACAACGATCTAATAATAGGTGATCCGATAGGCTCAACAACAATTGTTAATATAACATCTTACAAATTAGGGTTTGACCTAATTAAATCTTACAAAATTAGCTTTTTAAGAAGAGAGTATTATACCCTCACTTGTATACATTATTCGAGTTATCGTCAATATTAAAAAATAATCAATCCATAACATTAAGATATTATGATTCCACCCAAAACACAGAGAATATTTTATATGATAAACTCTCGTATTCAGTCTCAATATATTTATTATAATTTATGTTTTTTTGGCAGTTAAAAAAGGTGGCCCAAGCCTACATGATCGAGGCCAGATGGTTCAACAGCAACTATAAACCAACTACAGAGGAGTACATGCAAACATCAATTATATCATGTGCTTTGGCATTGCTGATAATAACAAGTTATATTGGCATGGGAGATACAGCAACGGAGAACATCTTTAAGTGGGCATCAAATGAACCAAAAATTGTTAAGGCTTCTTCTATTATTTGCAGACTAATGGATGACATCGTGTCCAACGAGGTATAGTCTTTGACTTTAGGAATCCTACTCTTCAACAATGTTTATATATGTTCCATTACACGATGTAAATGTTAATTTGCACAAATTATTTCTTGTTGCATAGTTTGAACAGAAAAGAGGACATGTTTCCTCATTTTTGGAATGCTATATGAGTGAATATGGTAAGTCTAGGGAAGATGCCATTAACGAATGTCAAAAAAGAATACCAAATGCTTGGAAGGATATAAATGAGGAGTGTCTTAGGCCAATCACTGTTCCAATGCCTTTTCTAATGCGCGTTCTGAACTTCACACGTTTCATGGATGTTTTTTATAAAGATGAAGATAATTTCACGCATGCTGGAGGAATAATGAAGACATATATTAAAGCTCTGCTCATAGATCCAGTGCCAATTTAAGCATTATTAATTTTAAGTCCTTTATGCTTTATATTTTTACTTCAAATAAAAAAAAAAACATTTCCACATGTCACACGAGGGATTTGTTTCGCTGAATGTGAAGTTGTGTAATTTTTAGTTTGATATGATGCATTTATAAAGTATATATTATAAAGTTTGGAATTGATTTTTAGTTGTACATTTATTATTGCTCTGACATGAGTTCTAGCATTATAATTTTTACGGCTCCTATTGTGTAAACCGTGGATAGAGAAAAAGAAAACGTGTATCTCTGTATATCAGTTCTTTGGTATAATTACAATTTGTATATGGTGCTCTTTTAGCCTGGATACCTCTTTTTAACTGTATGGTCCAACGTATCACAAGTTTCTAAGAGTCGAGTTTAACTGTTCATTGGCAGCACTCTCTACATGAATCCAACCAAGTCGCTGATAGTCTGTTAGAAAAATAAAGAGAATACAGAAAACAGAAGAAGATTATATTACTTTGTCACACAACCTATATAAGTTGGTATACTACTATTTAACACTAAATAAATATAATGTTAATAACTTTTTAAATACGTTAATAGTTAGATAAGAATAATATTTCTTAACGTATAATAACTCACTAACATGGTCTGCATATTGTAAGCTGTAAGTACCGACCATAGGATCTAAGAATTCCCCCTGCTTTTTTATCTTTACAATACTCTTGCTGTTGATTCCGGAGTTAATTTCTCCCGTGGTTTATGATTGTTTTGTTCCGCGCGTTTAGGATTAGAAACAAAAAAATTGAAAATATTGAAAAGTGAAAAATGGAGAAAAGATTAGGAATGACTCTCTACTAATTTCAAGAGAATTAAAAAAAGAAAATGAGATCTAGTATAAGTTTAGAATGAGAATTAAGTGTTCTTACTTAAGAACAAGATAAAAAAAAAACTCTCCAATAGCTTGCAATCCAAGTAATAGATTTCTTCCAAAGAAAAGTGATTACAATGAGTAAGGATTAGGCTTTTGTCATGACCTAAATTACGACGCGGAATCGCGGATTTGACTTTGGACGTTGGAAGTTGGATCCCTTCCAGAGGAGGAACCGGCTATACAGAGACGGAACCGACCTGATCAATCTGGGAGGTAGACCAAGACCGATTCGACTCTAATTAGAGTCGTCACCGGCATCTTTATGGGAAACACTGGGAACCAGGAATGGATAAGGTAGGTTGAGAATTAGAGTCTATCTAAGGAGTCGGTTATACACAAGGATAACACGGTATCCCCACACGTCTATTATCTGATAGTTATCCAAATTGGATGCATGAACTAAAGAGACCCTTGCACTATGTTTTATGCTCCTTTAACATGTGAATCCAAACTTACAATGGAGAGTGTATACAAACATTTTGGATTTTTGGGATGAATAACTTGACAAGAATGTGTCTCTTGCTCCTACGTACCTCTTTTTTGTTAGAGGAATCAAAGTTCACGTAGTTCTGAATATGTAGTTAGGTGAAAGGAGTGGACTATCCCTTAAGCATCTATGGGCTAATTGACAGTGGACTTTTCCTTGGCATCCAAAAGAATTTAGAGAGAGGCTGGTCTATGGACTCTCCCAAGCAAAAAAAAAAAAAAACAAAGACTTGAGAGAGGCCGGTCCATAGACCCTCAAGGTAAAAAAGCAAAAGACCTAAGAGAGGCTGGTCCACAGACCTCCCCAGGCAAAAAATTAAAGACTTGAGAGAGGTTGGTCCATAGAACTACTACCCACCTTGGGAATTATTCGAGAAAGTCTTCCTTAACAACTACTACCCACCTTTGAAGATAGATGAGGTGAAGAGGCAAACTTAACACAAAGTCACCATAATATACTCCATAGTATACCAAGAAGCATAAAATATAAAAATAAATTATAGGATACCAAAGGAATTCATATAATTTAAGGCTCAAAGCGACAACTAATGATCAATTTTAATTATAACTAAAGGGCCTAGAAATAAATACCTAGGTACCTTGATCGTGCTCATTCTTGTAATCGGGATTGTATAGACTCAACAAAGTTCCAAAGTAAGTTTTAGAGGATATAATAATGAGAATTAGTGCTTAAAATTTTTCATGATTGACCCTTATTAGAAAATTGATTAGTGATATAAACCTTGCAATTCAGAAATTCGAGATTAGATCATTTCAATTTAATAACCATATAATTCTTAAGCCTAAGGATAAGAATAGATTGTATGCATTTATTAGCTATTTCTTGAATCTAATGTTTGTTGATAATTTTGCTCACCTAAGGAACATAATTAGGAACAAAGTTTACCATCTAAAGGATAGGGAATAAACTAAACTAGAGAAATTGAATGTTAATCATGTACTAAGAATAATAAGAAGGAATTTAGAAGAGAAAGATATTGCCTTAAGAGAGAATCAAGGAGATTTTGACACCTAACCGTTTTAATTAATTTATTTTTTTATAAATTTTTTAATCACATTCTTTGTTCTATCCATTAAATTAAAAACTTCAAATTTCTATTTCTTTTCTAAAATCTCAAATGAAGAGAGTAGTTGATTGATTGTGTTAGTTGTTAAACAACAATCTCCATACTTTACTTATAACTTTATTACTTATATAATTGGTACACTTGTTCTGTCCTTAACATTTTTCTTCCATTGCTAGAATCTAGTCATCATTTGTTAATGCTTCTTTAATAGTCTTAGGTTCAAGTTTTGAAACTAAGACATAAGTGACACTATTTTTGAAAGATGATATGATTCTAACTCTTTCAATCCTTTCACTAATGATGAATTCTTGTGAATGGTGTAGAACAAATTTTCAATCATGATGGGTTTATCCTTTTGGTTATTTATCTTAAATTGTTTGTTGGGAATGTGAATCATCTTGGATTCTTATTTTGTTTTAACATTATCAAACGAACAAACCCTTAGATATTTAAATTTATCTTCAAGAACAATTTTATTTATTAAATACATTAGCAAACTCATATCTAAATATCATTTCAATTTTTTCTTTCTACCCACTAAGAAGATACGCAACAAAAATAATTTGTGACTTTGTTACACATCTTTTTGGATCCTTTAATGTCAGTTCTAATAGTCTTAGAATACCTTTATCTTTTTTCTTCAAAGACATATAGCAGCATGTGTAGATTTTCCAAAAGAGCATGGAGAAGAATATGAGTAAAGAATAAATGCATGCTTCTTTTTGTTATTCTTATTTTTGTAGTCAATGTTTTCATATGGATGTCTTTTTTTTTTTCAAAATCTTATTTTAGTTTGCAAAAGAACATGGAGAAGAATATGAGTAAAGAATAAATGCATGCTTCTTTTTGTTATTCTTATTTTTGTAGTCAATGTTTTCATATGGATGTCTTTTTTTTTTTTCAAAATCTTATTTTAGTTTGCAATTTTATTGACAAAAATATCCATAAGTAGAGTGCATAGTCTTAGTAGGAATTTTAGCTTTGCCTATGTTGATCATAAGAATCTTATATTTAGTCTTAAGCATCAAAATCTCTTTCTCTATTGTTTCAATTTGTAAACAAAATTATTTATATTTTCCCTAAGCTTTAAGCATTCAAGAGAGAGTTTATGAGATTTTTCAAAAAAATGTCAGAGGATATGTCTTCATCTTTGAAATTAGAATCATCTAAATTAGGTCCAGAACTAGACAGTATCTCATATGACTCATTGTATGTGTTAACTATGCAACAAATGCTGGCTTCTTCAATTGCTTCATCCTTTATTGAGTTGTTACTATTGAAATTAAAAATGATCTATACTAGAATTTAGAACACCCAATAGATTAATGTCATAGTACTAGAAATGTGCTATTTTCTTACGAATTTTCTTACGAATTTTATTCAAAATTTCGCAAGAAACATGTTTCCTGTGAAATTTCCAACGATTTTAAATTCGCAGGAAAATCGTTGGTGGATAATTTTTCTTGCGAATTATAAATCTGCAAGAAATTTATCTACAGATATATTTCGCAGGAAATTTCGTAGGAAAATTCGCAGGATAATTCGTAGGAAAATTTCCCAAGAAACATTTTCCTACGATTTTAAATTTGTAGGAAAGTGTTTGGATTCCGCAAGAAAATTCACAGGAAAATTCGTAAGAAAATTTGCAAAAAAATTCGTAGAAAAAATCGATAGAAAAATTTGCAAGAAAATATACAGGCAAGAGCATTTTATGTGAAAATTTCTGTAGGAAAATCCGTAGGAAAGGAGCATTTCATACGAATATGTTTGTAGGAAAATTCGCATGTATATTTTTATTATATGCATTTCCTACGAAAATTTTCGTATTAAAATCTACTGATATATTTCTTGAAAATTTTGTTATTCCTAAATAATTTTCTTACACATTGTGATTTTGTAAGAATTTTTTCATATTTTTAAATTAAAAATATAACTATTTTTTAATAATTTTTTTAATTTAATCAATATTCATATAAATTAAATTTTATATGTTTATAGTATTTAAAAATTTTATCAAATTTATAGAATATTAAAGATAATTATTGATGTGATGTTGCAATTGAAACCCCAATATTAATAAATATACATCCACCCACATTGTAAATTTATGTTAATTATTTTTTTATTTTGATAATAATTTCTTTAAACGTTGTATTAAACATTAGTTGATTATATTTCATATCTTATTTTAGTTAGTTTTTAATTTTTTTTATTAACTAAAAATTTTGTTAGACTTATTTTAGTAAATAATTTTTTTTAAAAGCTTGTAATATTTTTTAAAATGCTATCTTCTAGTTTTTTATAATAATTAGTCGTGGCAGCTGAGCATCCAGGTTATTTGAATAAGTATCAGACTTTGCGATACAGTCATCAAGTGAAAATTCCATGAAAGCCAAAAGCCAAACCATTTCCTTGAGTAACTCCTTCAGCATATAGTATATCTCGTTCAGAAGGTTCGTATTCATTGCTAGATATCTCCACAGCCTGTAGCAAACACGAGTACATTATCTAGCTATACATGCCAATACCATCAATTTATTAAAGCTGATAAGTCAAACCATGCTAGCAAAATAATAACCATTTGTATTTATAATTTATAATACATGTACAATCAACTTAATCTTATAATAACATCTATAAATACCAATTAATCAGAAAGAATAATGACCCAAAATAATTCACATTCATAAATAATTTTAAGACTACAGCAATGAGGAGGAAAAATCAATTTATTTGGTAAGAGTCTAGAATACGTCCCTCGTTTTCCCTACATTATAACCTTTCCATTTTTTATCCTACCAAGCACATTCAAATATGCATGACTTAAAACCTTCACGTGTTCTACTATTTTCCTTTCCAACAAATCCTAATGACAAGAAATGCAGACAAGATAGATATTGCATTGAGATATACAGGTGAAAGCACTAATTGGGAAGCATGCTGGGAGCCTGGGAATGTTGAGTAACACCTCTGCTTGGAAGAACATATAATTCGTAAAAAAATGGCAGGAACAAAAACTGATGCCTAAGGGAAGATTTAGTAAACATCAGATGCCTGATAACTTTAACTGAACAAAAGGACACAATTTCAAGGATGACAGTTATGCAATTACCCGGCTTAAGTAGTACTCAGCAACATTTGGAAGAAAGTGAAGCTCATCTTTTCTTTTGAAGGTTTCTTGTATTGCTGGATCCTTCCATACTTCTTCAACTAATGGTGCGTATTCACGCGTGGCTGCTGGGAAGAAGGCATCTAAATCCCCAGTGGCTATAATGTCCAGGAGCCAGTCAGAGAAATGTTTTAGCCTTGGGTTGAGGGAATAGATGCATTCACTGGTATTACTTGCTTCACCATTGCTACTTGAATAAAGATTGAAATCAGGTTATATAGTGGAAAGCATTATGATGCCATTATAGGATTAACATAAAAGTTGGTCATGGGATTAACACTGACAGAGATCTACATTCAGAAACAGTACATTTGCAGCAGTTTAGTCATTTCTTAGATAAAAGAGAAATCAACACAAAGGATTTGAGTTTAAGAATTAACTCAACTCTACAAAACCAGCTCTCAATCAAACATGCAGTAAAACTATGCCTGGATCACTAGGACATGAAGAGCAAGATGCAAAAACATTTGCTAGAAGAAAGTACAATTAATTAGCATTTCATCTACTCTATTGTTCCTCTAAGCCAGAAAATTCACTTTTTATTTTTGAACTATTAATTGCTTTCTCAAACACAGGAGATCAGAAGATCCAGCAACTTGGGCCAAGAGTGTGGGAAATAGTTGGAGAACAACAAGAGACATTGAAGTTAAATTGGATAGGTAAGCATGCAGAAACCTAAAGAACAAAAGGAAAATATTCAAAATTGCACTAGTTATTTTGATGTGGAATGAAACCTATGCAGCACGCAGTGTATCAAAAGACCTGAGTTAAGAGTTATAAAGAACAATAAATACTCTAACTAAATTCAACAATGTTCCTACACTTTTGCCAGACACGTTGGAAATTGACTTCAAAGCGTCAGCACAGACAATTCACTATAGATTCCACCCTCCCATTAGACATGCATAGTCTAGATATCTTAACAACGACTTTATAAGGTTTAATGGTGATTGTGTTATCAAATTGGAAAACTATATTGTTGAATTTAAATAAACACTATAATTGTTCTAAAAGCGCCATTCGAGATCATTTCAAGGTGATCGTACACTTCTTGGTGCCAGGCACACTTGAAATATAAGTTATGTGATAAGACTACTTTTTTGGTAGAAATCACTTATGTACTCAAAACTCAAAACTATTATTAAGTTAAAACAATCTTATATAAGCTAATCCACGCATTTTGTGGTATCCAAGATAAGATTGTTAAATGTCAAAGATTAAACAAATTTACGGTCATGAAGTAATGCAGAGGGTTGATCGTTCGGCAAACATCACACTCGTTTTCATAAATTTAACTCGCACTAAGATTTTCAAATTCATAGATCCTTCGATATACAATAACTAGTTTTACCCAGCCGACATCTCTTACTTTTTGTAGTATTCAGCTTCTCGGGCGATTTGGGACAGGGGTATTTTCCTGCAGAACAAAACGCTAAAAAGAATAGTAAGAAAAAATATAGAGAGAGCTAAAATGTAGGGCATTATGAATCAATTTGAAACACGTCACCCTATCGCAATCAAAGTCGTTCAAATTATGCTGATTTTCCGGGGTTTTGCAATCTGGAGTGCTGCCAATAGCAACAAAGAACAAAGTGAGAGAAATAATAAGCAAAATCGTGAAATTTCAAAAGGATAGGGTGAGTGAGTACCAAAAGAAGTCCTAGCTGAGAATGAAGTCTCTGTCGCCATCAGCGGCAGCGGTGTCGGTGAGCGTGGCGCTAGAGGAAGACGAGTCGGGAGCATCGGAATCGAGAAGGTTCTGGAAGCGAGAAACGGCGAAAGAAGTAGAAGACGGTTGGTGGAGGGGAAAGAGGGACACTTTATCTAGCTGAAGCTGCAAGTGCCTGGTGCTGCTGCTACCAAACATGCCCTTCGTTTTCCTACTCGCTTTCTTTCCAGTCCCATGGCTTTTCCCCTTCATCTTCTTCACCATCCACGATCACAATCAATCACACTCTTCAGCTTCAATGTATATAAAAAAAAATCAATTTCACAGGAAAGGAAATAATTTATAAATAAGCCAATAGGAGTACGGAGAGGCAGAATAATTCAAAATCACGCGGGTTCTTTTTAATTTCAACGGGATTAGGTGTGGGGAAGTCTATTGTAGAGAATTTTTTAATTCGATCCTGACTGTTGATGAGGAAGAATGATTTGATGAACGCTCAGATTTGGATTTGGGTTCGGGAGCTACTTTAGAAGGCGCGTACCGTGCTAAGACGTGTTGCGTATGCTGTTTTCGATTTTAGTCATTTTTTAAATGCGAATAAAATATTGATTGAAATTGAAATGGGATGAGATGTCATGGTGCCCAGCCCAGTTTCACATTCTGCTTGATATTTTAGAAATTATTTATATAATTTATTATTTTAAATACTATTTAGGAGAGTGTAATACTTGAAAAATAAATTAATGGTTTATTCAATATTAAAATAAGAATAAAAACTACAAGGTATAAAAAAGTGGAATTTTATTCATCTAAATAAATGAATACAAGAATAAATAGCAAAAAAAATATTATTTTATTTTATTCAATTATAATAGTTATTAATTTAATAAAAAAATTTCTTACAAATTTTTCTGTGAATTTTCCTGTGAAAAAAATTCGCAGATATTATTTTCTACGGATTTTAAATTTGTATGAAATATTTCCTACATTATTTATTTTCAAATAAATTCATAGGAAACAAAAAAAAAAATCTACGAATTTTTCTACCATTTTTTATCTGCAAAAAAAACTTCCTATGATTGTTGAAATGGTAGCAAAATTTACAAGAAATTCCTATGGATATATTTTGGTATACAAAATTCATAGGAATTTCTTACAAATTATATTCCGCAACAAAATTTACAAAAAATTCCTGCAAATTATTTTTCGTAGAAAAATTCGCAGGTAAATAGCATATTTCTAATAGTATACTCATAAGTTGTCTATGTGTCACTCTCTACCCCGATATACATAATAATATTACAAAAATAACAATTAGTAATAAATGGTATACAAATTCAAGATTTTAAAATTTATCATTAGTACGAAATTCAAAATAAAACAAAAGCACACACACTCCTTATGACACTTTAATAGCCAACTTCTAACATCATAGTATATAAATTGTAATTGAAAATTAAGGCACCCTAGTCCTCGATGTGACATCAAATTATCATTTTTAATTTAATTATCAATATTCTCAATTCAATTATCATTATTCTCAATGCAACACCACATATAAAATTCTTGACACAACATGTTATGTTATCTTTCTCAATACGTCATAGTATAGTTCATTGAAAGACACTAGTTCATCGAAAGACACAAGTTCACAGAATCAACAACCATTGTACAATTCATCGAAACACAGATTCATAAAGCCAACAAACACAATGAACATCACAAATTTTTATAGAAAAAATACAGTAGCACGAGCGTGCTCTCATTAGCACAAACATGCATAATCGATGTGACTCTACATAAGCGTGCACAAGTCTTGCATTGCTGTCCTCGACCACCTACTGTTGAAATCTCTAAGGTTCATGTTCGGAGTTTCGAACCTAAAGTGAACCTATGATTTTCTACATTTTGCTTACACACAACAATCACATAGATATAGAAACCATATAAACTCAAATTCAATTAATTAGTTAGCTCCCTTCTTAGGATACCAAGATTTGGTGCTTTGGAATTCAGGAAAAGAACCCTCAACCTCTGGCCACTAGGTGTTAGTTTACCCTAGCAAAAAAATTCATATTTGCACCCCTAAACAACAAACAATACAACAAATAAACATAAGTGTTAATAGATTGAAACTATAACCTTTAGGGTTTCGACCCCTTTTGGAAGGTACTAAGAATAGATAATTTTGGGGTTTAGGAAAAACTCATAGCTAGGTACCAATTTCCTCTAAAGGTTCTCTTCCTATATGATCTTGTTTGTTGAAATCACGTACTTAGAAAAACTAACTCTTGCAATTCTTCTAAAGTCTCCTATATATAGTCCTAAAATGGGCTCCAAAATGGGTCTTGCAGCTTCCACTAACAATCCATATGAAACCCAAACAAGAAGTCCTACCTCTATTTAAACTATTTGGGTTCAATGCTTTATATCAATCCTAACTTATCTTTTTTTGCTTGATATCCAACTTCTTACGTATGAGAAGGAGAGAAAGCATGAGCTCACACTGCCCAACATGAAACTTAGTTATCCCACTCCTTTATATAGGGAAAGGAGGTGAGGCAAGAACTTATGTTGTCTGATGTGGGACTAAAACTTTCACTTATTTGTAAATATTTTGCTTTTCTTAATTTAATCAATTAAAACCCAATCTATATTTCTCCTAAAATATTATTTATTTAATTATAAAATAATTAAACACTTATTTATAATAATTAATAAAATACAATATTGACAACCAATAATAATTAAAATATTACAACTTACCTCTTGAAGACTTCCTTCAAAATAAGAATTTGATCTCCATAAGTACATACATCGGGGTATATGTCAGGAATAAGAACTTGCTCTTGATTTCCATATCCAACAAATCAACTCTGATGGAGCAGTGAGTTGTCATACAGCACTAGGAGTCAAGTAGGAGAACCTATCTTTCTTTAACTAGACAAGTAACCTAATATATATCCATCATGGATGTTATGCCCATTAGGTCCTACACACAAAATCAACACACTTGCTTATTGAGCTTGACCCAATAAATACTTAAGCACATGATGATTCCCAAAACTCAAATTGGATCACTTAATAAAATTGGGCTCACAAAGAAGAATATATTAAGACATACATCCAATCCATATTTTAATAAAACAAAATACATAGTCAATAAAAGACTAAATAAGGTAAATTCTAAAAGTTACTGTCAAGATTTTCTCATGTAGCTATTAAACTATTCTTATTTTTCTTCAGCTTTGAACATTATGCTTTCATATGTCTTGATTTCCTGCATTCGAAGTAGCAATGTCATTCTTTTCATCCTTTGAGAATTTCTTCTTGAACTTTCTTCTTCTTGGGATTGAATTTATATTTTCCTTTCTATTCTAACTTTCTTTTGAACTTTCTTAGAGATGAGAACAATCAAACTATCTTCATCTATGAAGTTGTCATTCTTCTCTTTGACTCTTCAGTTTCTTTTTTAGCATTTAGGAATTTTGAGGTTGATCTTTTTTTAGTTTGTATATCTTTAGAGTTTTTACCTTTAAGTGTAATGTCTAGCTGGTGTTACATGAATCTAACTAAAAGAAAAGAATGTTCAATTTTAATTAAAACATTGCTTAATTTATTTATAAAAGCGTGGGTAAAATTTTTCACGATTCAATACCGATAATATCATATATCAACAATTAACAATTAAATAATTCAAACAACAAACAATGATTGAATAATACATCTTGCATAAACCAAGAAATCTGAATAAGTATTATGTCGTACAACATTACTTAGTTGAAGCTAAAGCCCCTAAAATATGGTACTAAATGTGCGTCAAAATAATACATGTTAGTAAATAAAGGAAAGTACATCTAAAATGGGGAAGGGAAAATTATAACAAAACACACCCCCTAAACTAGCCACCTATAACATCCTTACCCTCTATAGTTGGGAGGCCTTAGAAGGATCCTCCCCATCATCTTTGAAGGTGGGAAATGAACAACTAGATTCTTGTCATGGGATCCTTTGTGCATTCCATTGCAAGTTGAAGAGGAAACAAATTGGTCTTAGGGTGTAGAAATGGGTATGTCACATCTTAGAAGTAGGTAACCAAAACTCCACTAACAAGTTGACAATGAACGAGAAGATTGGGACCTAGTAGGAACATGCGTAAGGGTAAGATCTTCTATATATCTAACTCATTTAGTGTTTCACTTAACTTTCCAAGTGTTACATGCCCCAGTGTTGTCTTTGCAAACTCCTTGAACAAAGTGTCTATATGTTGACATGTTCTTGGCATCTTTTATTTTGCAAATACAAATAGCATGATCATTATACACACACAAACAAAAACAAAAGGGTAAGCTTATGCAACAGATACATAATATGTGCATGATGAATGTACTCCAAAAATAGACATCATAATTGTAGGAATGATTATTCACAACAATCATATATCACATATCATATTATATCACATTACAAAATATTCATAATTAATGTGAGCATGCAAATCGATGTAATATGCTACCAATTATGCATGCAATGCCAAACATGTTACTTAACATGATATAATATCCCCACCAACCCCAGGTCATAATGACATGTGCCATAAATTAAATCATTCAATAGACACTAGTATTGGTTATAGAGAAATTAGTGACATTATTAGGATATTTGTACATTGATATTTTCCACCACGATACATGATTTGGTATGACCTTAGTCGTTTGTGGTATCACACGTAAAAATATCCTTAATGATACCAAGTTACACCTCCACCAACCTTTCACACTAGTCTTATACTCAATGCATGCTCACAAAAACAATGTGGACATATGCATGAATACATGATCAATTATACCTTAAACAATATCAATATTTGATTAATATAATGTCAACACTTAAACCCTTTTCATGGAGAAAGCACCATCATTGAGCTTTCAACTCAATTCATAGTTTGACAACCCTAATCGGGTCTCAACAAGTCCACCATACCACATCTAGCCCTCCACAAGATACGAAGTACTTATAGCACCTTGTAAGTAAGGTATAAACATAGGGTAAACGTCTTATAATTTTCCATAAACATTTTTTTTTGTTTTACACTCTTTCATTTCTATTTTAGTGTATAACACACATTTTTATTCTATAAGCCCGTCTAGCTCAGTTGGTAGAGCGCAAGGCTCTTAACCTTGTGGTCGTGGGTTCGAGCCCCACGGTGGGCGTTTATCTTAGAGATGACTAAAAATAGTATCATTATTAATTTTATATACAAGGAATTAACTAAATTTCACTCCAAAGTATTAATAATTTGATTACTATTTTAAAATTTTCTGGAACGGTTTGATGTGAATTGACTATTTTATCCCTATTTTAAAAATTAAAATAGTGATAAATAAATCAAATTAAAACATTATTTTTTAAGTCAAATAATAAATATTTAATCATTAAAATTATATTTCTACCCCTTTATCATTTCTTTCACTAAAAATAAATCACATTTAACTAGTTTTAACTCCAAATTTGTTAAAATATCTAAGAATTCTTTGTGTAGTATCCTTCTATCCTACATTTTTACATTTATGCGCTTTTATTGTTACATAGCTTATAAAATTTATCATTCTTATAAACAATGTGACACTTTTTACCCCAACTATGTTCTAATTTAATAACTCAAGAAGTTTCGCAAAACTTTCTTTATATCAATTTAATAATTCACATGGTAAAATGTTCACAATGTTCGAAACATAAAACTACAATAGAATAAGGTTCTATTGGATCTCCAAAGGCAAATTTAACTAAAAATGAAAAAATAATAAATGTCAACTATCTAAAATGTAAGTAAAAAATAGTCCCGATGTCACATGTTCTATCAAAGCAACAATGTCCAAAAATAAAGAAAATAACAAAAACACTATATGAACCCCAACTCCTTCTTTATGTTCCTACTCAACACTACCTGCAATTGGCATTCAATCAAAAGAAAACATGATAATAAAAAAAAGAGAGTGAG
Source organism: Mucuna pruriens (assembly GCA_025330945.1). Classification (NCBI taxonomy): domain Eukaryota; kingdom Viridiplantae; phylum Streptophyta; class Magnoliopsida; order Fabales; family Fabaceae; genus Mucuna; species Mucuna pruriens. The sequence goes on from JAENHJ010000027.1 coordinate 1,115,300, forward strand.
AAACACATTTCACTCAAGCTTGTGATGCGAGCACAACATAAGTAGTACACTCAAATACCATGCAACAGATAAAAATATAGACATAACAAGTTATAGCAATTACACAAAGACATAACAAGTTATAGCAATTACACAAAGACATTTACTCAAGTGCATATGATTGACAATGATGCAACCTGATTACTACTCCATATGCATGTAGTATCAATCTTTCATCAAAAAGTGGCGGTAACACGATTCAATCCTTTAGTTGAATTTTTTCACTCTAACATGATATCATTTGGTAGCACGTCAGGATCTAATCAACTTTCATGTTTTCTCTGACATGAGCATTGGAGGTTAACTACCATGTAGCCTCCAAGAGATCTAATAACCTTACCAATTCAAGTTCATAAAGTTCATATCCACTTCCATACATTCTCATCTTTATTAAATGATGCATAACGCACTTTATTCTTATCGTTTCACTTTTTGCAAATTGGGCTGATGAGAACCATTTTCGTCCTTGTGGACCTAGGTGCATCATCCACAACCCACAACAAATGGTGAGTATCATTCTTGCCCCTCTAAGCTAAGTCACTCACTTAACAAGTGCTGCCTGAGCTTATTCTCACAATTTCTCAACCTAGATAATTCGTTGACACTCGTCATTATTTATTTTCGTTTACGTACCATGTTCTCGATATGCATATCAATACTAACATTTAATATAATGCATATATCTCCCCATGACTAATCATGTCTTAACACAATTGCAAAAATTAGAGGTATAAGTGGGCCGCCCATGAACCTGATCCACCCAACCCAATCCAGTAACATTTTAGTGGGCTAGGTTGGGTCATCGGGTTAGTTTGAGTGCATTTTGACTAACTCAATTATAGTTGGATTGAGTGTTGGGTTATGGAGTTCTCAACCCGATCAACCTAACCTAACCTAATTATCTTATAATATTACTAATAAAATTTTTATTATTTATTGATAGTGTTGGATTTAGACAATTAGATTTGTATTTTAATTTAGACATGTGTTGGAGTCTTTGATAATGTATATTTTTTTTTTATTGTCCTTGAGTTGAAGTGGTATATTTGTGAGTCATTTTATACATTATTATTTTAATTGTGGTACAATTGTTCATAATTACTATTAATTGTGATTTTACATATTTGAATATATTGATTTTGAATGAGTTGGATCAATTAGGTACTTTATTTTAATTTCTAAAATATATTTTTATTTTATTTAGTTGACTAGACTCTCCAACCCAACCCAATATAAACTAAAACAAACTTAACACAATATGGGCTACTTACACCTTTAACATGAATTCTTAATATACCACATCATATAACTCATACAAACACATCTAGTATAGCATGAGCGTGCTCAATGGTTGTGACTTGCAGTCTTGCAAAATTCGTCTAAAATTGTGAAATCATACATGAGACTTAGGGTTCTTCTACGTTCTTCATACATAATCAATTCCATATAATTTCACAATACAAGTACAAAAAATACCCTAATATAGGGGTTTAATCCCCTTTAGAGACCTCAAAGAGCATATAATTATTTTATACAATTTTACAGTATAGTTCATCAACTTGATTCCCTCTTCAAGGAGGCAAGACATACAAACTTGAGGTTTGAGAAAACTCCTCTACCCACCGTCTTACCTACATCCTTGAGCAAAGTTTCTCACGTGTCTCTTACTTACAATGTTGATTCCAAACGAAAGTCTTGTTCCTCAAGATCATTCTTCTCTATCTTCCTTAAGTTTAGAAGAAAAGTTTTTGATACACTAAGAGTTGTGCTAGCTCCGTTTTCTTAATGCATTGGAATGAGACAGACTAGATTGTTAAGTATATATTATTTAAATATTTGAATGTTATTAAATATTTATTATATATAAGGATAACATCTTTTAAATATAGACAATATCTTTTAAATAAAGATAACATATTTTAAATATTCAAAAATCGTTAATTATATTTGAAACTGGTCATATATCTATCCAATATAAAAATAATATTAAAAGATAGTTAAGTACATTTGAATGTTTGTTATATATCTAAAAATTATTAATTATATTTAAATTAAAAAATTAACTGATCTTTAAACAACATATATTTTTTCAAAAATACAATTTATTTAATTAATAATTAAATATAATTTAACCACTCACTTACCATAATAACAACAACAAAATTGGAGAGTTACAAACAAACCTTTTAAAACAACAATTACAAACAAACCTTTTAAAACAACAACATGAAAATGGGAGTATTACCAACAAACCTTTTAAAACAAAACAATATTTTTTTATTATCTAAAAAGTTTTTGTTTTTTACAATTAAATAACTATATAAGGAAAGTTTGATTAAAAATCAATTTGACGTTAACCTTCAAAAGCACAAATAAAGTTTTCTGGTTTCATGAAACTAATTAACTTCTGATAGCATCCACAACTTTAAACACTATTTTATTGAAATCTTGCTTCTGACATTATTCTCTTTTAAGCTTATTCCTGTGATTGTGTATCATTTTCTTGATTCAAAGGACTTTCTGATCGCCAAAAAAATCTTGAGCAAGTAAAGAAAGAATCTCAACTTTGCTGGTCAGGCAAAAATGGTCAAAAGTCACAATTGAAGTCTTTCACTTTTTTTTCTTTCTCTTTGATCCACTTCGAATACGATACGATATGGTATTACATTTTATTTTATTTTATTTTTTCCTTCCCATACAATTACCAACGACTTAACTATCAACAACGAATTTCTATTTTCCGATGACTTTTCTATCGATAAGTATGTTGACAGTTGGTCATTTAAACTTGTCAAATATCGTAGGTTTATGAACGACCATTTCATGGATATCAACATTTAACTTTGAAGTTGTTGCTGACAGAATCATGATGGTGGATATTCTGTCTTAAATTTTCAATTACTGTCGGTAATTTTCAGAATTGGTGTAGTGAGAATTATCAAGAACATAGTTATGTGAAATAGTCTCAGCAAAAGATTACAAAAGGTTTCAATATATACAATAAATAACTGTCATAAAAACTCTAACTAACTAATACTCTTACTAACCAACTCATAACCATAAAAGCTAAACTGTGAAAAGAATGGAAAACTAATTACTAGGGAATCTTTACTTTTAGTGTGGTTTGGTTTCACTTTCTATCAAAATCAATCAGTGAATCTTCTGTTTTGTTATGTCTCTTAAGTTGTAATTTTTACACTTCTTAGAACCTCGTATTTTTATTCTCCTATTTTCACAACCAACACATCTCTGTTCGTATCCTCTGCAATGCTTTGTCGATCTCTGCCGATTGAAAAATGGTGTGCTTATGCTTTATTTAATTACACTCTCTAAAACATTTATGATAGATAGAAACATACAAATGGATAGAAAAATAGACACACAAAATAGATAGATAAAATAAAAGTCTTTACAATTTAAATTTAGTTTTCTTCTATCGAAATTCAATTTAAAACCACCTTTTATAGCGTGTTTTAGACTTTTCATTTTATTCCTTTATAGTTATTACAAGAAATAAATATAAAAGTTTAAATATATTTTTAATTATAACTTTTTGATCCTTATTTTTAAAATTTTTTTCTCATAAATTTAGATTTTTTTTAAAATAGTTCCAATCTCAACTACGTATTAACGTATTATGCATTTAGAGAATGACAAGTATATTAACATCTATTTAAATGTGACACATGACATATTGTGACTAAATATTTGTCATGTTATTAATAAGTGATGAGAGGACTATTTGACAAAATTAAAATTACTAAAGTCAAATCCAACTATTTTTTAAAATATTAAAACTAAATATTATTTTATTTACACCAATTTAAAACATATTTTACTCGGTTCATGTATTTGTTCTTTGGTCCACAATTAAATCACTTAATTTATCTATGTATTGAAATATGTTCCTATATTTCTAGTAACTCAACGTTGTGCAAATCAATGAACCATACACTTCTAAGGTATATACTAATTTTATATGATAATATCTATACTTTTATATTTTATTATTTAAAAACTAAATAATTAACGTATATTTAATATTATATATACTTGTTTTTATTTTACATATATGAATACTTATACATATTTTTAAAATTAAAAGTGGTAATAAAAGTTATTCGTGTTAAAATAAAAATAAAATTCCACATTTTTATCCAAAGGATTTTGACTATAGATGATGGATCAAAAGTAGGACATTTTAATGAATTACTTATCTAAATAGAGTTCTTTAAAAACTATTTACTGGCATGAATTAGTTTTTGTGACGTCAGTCAGAGATCATTAGGTCATCTGACTAATACTATAGTCATGTAAACTTTTATTTTTTTTAAAAATAGTCAATTTAATATATTTTTAATATATATTTCATATACTATCTTTTTTAATTAATAAAAAATTCTATCTTAAATATTTTGAATTATTTTTTTATGAGATGAAGAGAAAAAGTCACTAAAAAAATTTTTAAGTTTAGCAACCCAAAAATCGGTTGTTATTTTTGAATTCGATGGCTAAATTAATTAGCAACCACATTAGTTATCGATTTTGTCTCTTACGAAATCCAAATCACTAAACAATTTAATGACCGGATTGGATTTGGTGGGTAGTTGGAGGTCGAAAATTCGGTTGCTAATTTTGAATTTTTTTAAATAATTCGACTGTTAATTCGGTGGCTAATGTTTGAAATTTGGTCGCTAAATTTTTTTTTTTAAATTAGATCGGGTGGCAGTCAGTTGGACGATGGTTGGAAGAGGAAGGCGACCTATCGGAGGGAAAGAAGGAGAATGGAGAAGAGAGGGAGGAGAAGGAGTGGAAGGAGGAGAGGGAGAGGAGGGAGGAGGGAGAAGATGAGGAATGAGATGGAGAAGAGGTGGTGGTGGTGGTAGCGGTGGTGGTGGAGAGAAAGGAGGAGAGTAAGAGGAAAAGAGGAATGAGGGGTGGAGAGGTGGCAAAGGTGACAAAAGCAACGAAAATGGCGGTGACAACAATGGCGGCGAAGTGGAGGGAGGGAGGAGAGGAGCGAGTGAGTGAAAGTTATAGGGAGGGAAGAGAGGAGTGTTTAAATAAATGAAAGTGAAAAAAAAAAGAGGAAAAAGATTTTCAAATTTCTAAAAATCGGTCGCTATTTTATTTAATTTTATTTTTAAAAAATAAATTTTGTTACTAAATCGGTCACTATTTAATTATTTTAATTTTTTTTAGAAAAAATAAGTTTTGTCGCTATTATACTTAATATTTTTTAGAAAATAAATTCGGTCGCTATTATATTTAATTTTATTTTTTAACAAAAATAAAATCAGTTGCTATTTATTTTTTTAAAAAAAAATAGATTCGATTGCTATTTAATTATTTTGAAATTTTAAAAAATAAAGTCCATTATTAAATCAATCTCTATTATATTTAATATTATTTTAAAAAGATAAATTTCATCGGTAAATCAGTCGTTATTATAGAATGAATGGGGAGAAAAGGGAGACTCCTTGCCTCTCTATATTATTGATAAAATAAAAACAAAATGAAATAAAAAAAGGCGTTGAATTAAAATGAGAGGGTAAGAAAGTAATGAATAGTTTTAAAAAAAAGTAAAGAGTAAACTATTTTCAACAAAATGTGGAAAAAAAAAAGGTAGTATTTGTATATTGTTATAAGTATATATTTGAATTTTTTTAAAGTGAATATCACTTTTAATCTACCATCTTTTATTTTTAATTTTAAATGAAATTTTAATAATTTTTTAGAAAAACTATCAACAATTAAAAATAATTTTATGTCATAATTTAAATTTTTATTATAAATTTAAAATATAATATAATTTATATATTAAAAATTATTTATTTATTATTTAAATTTTAATTTATAAAAATAAATATTTATTTATTTATTATTATTATTATTATTATTATTATATATATATATATATATATATATATATATATATATATAGTATTCGTAACTAAAAAATTCTGAATTTGCCACTGTATATGACTTCATTACAAAAAAAACACTTATTGTTGTATATATTTTCATTCTTTCAACTAGCTGCTCCATGTACGTATGCACGTCACTCTTATTGAAAAATGGAAAAATGTATTATGCACTGAAAATATAAAATAGTAATTCAATTATAATATAGTATGATAATTTTGTTGGTTTTTAATTATGATAAATATTTTAAAAATTATATCAACAATAATTTATAATTGAATAATAATATAAAATTATTTTATACTTTTAAGACATATAAAAGATTAAACTAATAAAAATTTTATAGGATTGGAATCATGAAAAATATTTATGCATGTCCATCCTTATAAACTTTTGCTCTAGAGATGTGCATATTTGATGACTTGATTAATTTAAGGCACTTTGATAAAAAAAAAATTGGTTTAGATTATGGTTTGATTTAAATTTTTAGTTTGGTTTAAATTTTAAAATTATAAATATGATCATATTGGTTGGAGTATTAAATTTGATCACATAGAATTCAAATTAATCTCCACTTGAACATTTATTATTAAAAAAATAATGTTATGTTATAATTCAATAATTTTATGTTTTATAATTAAATAATTTTATACTTTTATATTGTGTTATTTTAAATTTTAATTTTTGAGATTATTATTCATCAACTTGCTTTTATTTTATTAATTAGAGTTTGTTATTTTTTATAATTTTTGTTTTGTGATTTTTTATCTGATAATCTATTGACCCAAACTAAATCAACCAACTTGTGATTGGATTGGTTGAGATTATCAAATTTTTTTTTTTTTTTAAATTCAATCCCACACCCAAACCATATTTTACCGATTCAAATCAAAATATGTCCTAAACAGAACTTGTCAAACTCATGTCCATTTCTACTCTACTGGACTCTCAATTTTTAATTATGTGAATTTTTACATTCCTAAATATAATGTTTTTATATTTATTTTTTTCTTATTTTTCATTAATTTTTTCTCTTCATTTTTTATTGTAACTAAAAAAAATAAAAGTTAGGTTTACCTCTCTTCGTTATTTACTGACATTGATTTTTCTATCTTATATATTAGATATATTAAGGGAAAATGGATTTCTTTTTAAAAAAATATTTATCATATCACAATCATAAAAACTATTTAAATATTTATTATTAAAAATAATTAAAAATATTTAAAGGATTATGTAACTTTGATACATAATTCATAGAATGAAAAATCGGCATATATATAAAGTCAACGGTCTGATATAGAATAGTGAACAAAAAAATGGAGCAATGTGAAGGTGTTTGTACGTGAAAACATAAAGAAAGATACTCCAAAATGATATTACATATACATATAGTGCGATGGATCCTTTCCACTTGCAAAAACCCTGGATGAATAATTGATTAAGTACAATATTTAAAATAATAAAAATGTAAATGAATGGTTAGATTTGTACATTGAAGATTCTCCGGTTATTATTAATTTGGAGAGCTGCCGGTCAATATAGATAAAATTCAATCAATTTGCATTTAAGCAGGGTTATGTCATATTTATCATTAAAATTATGTAAGTATGACATGATTGGTTGTGGGGGTAGATAAGCATAGACAAAGTTATTTTCTCTTTTTAAATTAAATTAACTTAAATAATTATATATATGTCAAACCAGTAATTGAAACCAGTTTGGATAATAAATGTCTTGTAGCTAGCAGTTGATAAACTGATCAAATCTAATAAAAATGGATTCCAATAGAAAATTGAATAAATAATAATGAATAATTAAAAATTAAAAATGATTTTTTAATTGGATTGGATGATTTCAAATTTTATTTTCAAAATTAATCCAATCCAAACTAAACTTATACATATGGTATATACAAATTTTTTAATAAATTTATTATATCACTCACGTGTATATTTTTATTTTTATATATTTATAAAATTATCATATAATTTATGCATATTTATGAAAAATATATATAATTAAAAATTATTTTTAGTAATTATTTGAATAAAGGTATATAAACATAATTATCAAGTTTTACCTTAAATGTTATTAATCTTTAAAAAATGAATTGAATTTTTATTTTGGTTTCTATAAAAAATTATTTTTTATCCCTATAAGATTTGAAATTGTTATTTTTGATATTTTTATTATGTGACATTTATTAATTGTTTATATATTTAATGAAAGGTCAAATGACTATAACATGTAGTATATGTAGTACCATGGCAAAATGTATATAGATCCATCAAATAAATGTTATTTATATAGCTTAAATTGAATGTTAGAGACAAAAACAATGATTTTATAATTTGGAAGGATGAAAATCAAAGAAAAATATTTTACAAAATCCTAACCAAATTAAATTTACTCATTTTACATGGATAAAAATTAATAATTTTAAAATTTATAGGATGAAAACTAAAAAAATATAAAAATTTAGTAATCAAAATAAAAAATCACTCATTTTTCAAAAACAAAAAACATATTTAATTTATTTGTTTTTAATTATATATATTTAAAGAGTTATACTATTATTGGCATCAAATACTCCAATATTTTCATCAATGAAAGTATATGCATGCAAGGTATCAAAAGTTATTTCTACCTTGCATAAAACAGTTTTTCTACGGGTCCTATAGGTCCTATAGAGTACTATGGTTTTTCTATTATTTAAAAAATTGTCATTTCTTTGGCTTAACAATAAAAAAGTATCGAATTATAATATGTTCTTATACATAATATAATTATGTAAGAATGTAAGTAAATATTAAATAATCTATTTCAATTCAAATCTCAACTTATCGAATTAAATTAAATAAATTTTTTTAATAAAGTCATTCAAACTAAATTGAAAACCAATATATAAGTTGTTTTAGTTTTTGAAATGGATGATTTTTTTGACTTCAAATCAATCTAAGAATATCCTTACTTGTGATAATCATAGGCTCTATATTAAGGTATTTTTTCAACTTACAAGAGTTTGTTTTCAAACAAAAATGCTTACTAGTGTGATATGAACTTGGAAAGGAAAGTCATGGACATACTAAAAGGACTCAAAGAATATGGAGCTAAGGTTGGAAGGGTTCCATAACTCAAGGAAAAAGTAAGCTAGATTTAAAGGATAAGCCCAAAAAAAGCTAGAGAAAGGATATGAAGGCTGCTGTACTTGAAGGCCTCATAACAAAGTTCAAGAGGAGGCATATAGAGGGTTAGACCTCCTTATGGCTAAGGAGGACCCAATTATGACCCATTTGTTTACACTTTGTTTGAATTTTTTTATAGTCTTGTATAAACCTTTTTTTAGGACATATTAACCTCTACATTAGATTTTAGTTTACTTGTAATTTTGTTATTTAGCTAGCATTTGGACCCAAAGGTCCAATCTAGTCAAGAAGCCCATTTAGTGACCCACTTTTGGTCACTAAATTCTATTAAGTTTTATTGTATTTTTGTAGGTGTGTCCCTAATGTTTGGAATGTGTTTTTTAGCCATTTGGACTTGACCCAAGGCATTAGAGGTTAGTAATTAATCCATATAATTAGAATAAGCCTAATCCTTCATTCTTGTAATCACTTTTTATGAAATCTTGTGTAATTCTTCAATGGCATATTGCCTTGAGGTTTTATATTGCTTCATATAACATTCAATGCTTGAAGCGACATGTGTTCTATCTTGCTCAAATTGCATAAAGAGAAATGAGAAAAAATAAATTTTAATAAAATCAATATTTAAGATTTAAAGTAGAAATTTGTTAATAATATTAGAAAAATTATTATTAGATCTTCTTCTCTTAACTCTTTATAAGTTTTGGAATTTCTAGCTATTTTAACATATATATATATATATATATATATATATATATATATATATATATATATATATATATATTTTGTATAAATGATCATATGCAATTGAGTTGCTAAAGTACTTAGACAAGCGAAATGTTATTACTACTTTTTTATCAACAATTTCTTTTTATAATTAGGTGTACTTTATCGATAGTCCCAATAAAAAACTTTGCTTCCTTCTTTGTTTTATAAAATAAATATTTAATATTAGAAATTGTTTAAAAATATTAATTAGTGTTTAGTATGTACCTCATCTCCAACAATTTCATTCATGAGCCTACATATAAGTATAGAAGCTGCAACAATTTTTGTGTCATTTGTTACCCATATAAGGACCTCCACTGTTGTATCTTCCTTGCCAATGAAAGATACGGTAATCAACATAGGATAATCACTTGATAATGTTTAAACTTGCATGTACTCCTTTATCGTTGGTGTGTGGTTGTAATGATTCCATCTTGCCTCAATCATGTAAGCCTGAACTAGTCTTTTCATTTAGAATTTAAATCCAGATATATAATATTGAGAAATGTGTTTCATACTTTTGATTGGTTATAAGAAAAAATTGCTATACCCAAGTATCTCAAATGATAGGTTTTGGAGTAGATGAAAATTAAGATTATGTTAAAAGCTTTAAGTTCAAGTCATAATAACACTATTTTAGCAAACAAAGTTTTTTTTTTCTAATGAGAAAAATATCTCATGAGGGGTATGTATTTGTCGTAGTCCTAAATGACATAATTGGGTAACATCCTAAAATTTATTTAATTATTTTTAGAAACAAATTTTATTATTATTATTATTATCAATTTTATTTTAATTATTAATTGTTGTAGGAAATTATTTTATTAAATAATTGTATTTTGAAATTGAAATATTATTATTATTATTATTATTATTATTATTATTCTTAATGATGGCAGAAAATTAATTTAGTACTTAAATATTTACATTTAATTTTATTTTAATAGAGGAGTTAATGATTTTATAAACTAATGAGACATTAATATGAATATTTTTATTTATTAATTTAATTAATTGAATTAATGGGGGACTGACGGATGGGTCAGGGTTGACCCGACCCAGTTAGAATATTAGACAAGGGGTAATTAGTTTACCTGAATTTGTGTTTTATGCGTCAGACGGCCATACCTAGATGAGGGGTTAGGGTGTTCAGATCATCCCAAAGCTACATCAGATCATCATTGTTCTTCGCATCTAAGGTACGAGGGAGATGAGTTCGGCCATATGTGAATGCGGGAGTGTACGGGTAGTGAGGGCAATCCATAAGTCCCTCTAGGATCTAAATTCTCATATTTATTTGGTTACTAGGTTCTAAAAAAAAGAATAATACTTTAATCGGTAGAAAAGATTCATCAATGTGTTATGTGGTTTTGGTTGATTTAATTGATAATTTAATCGGTTGCATTTTGTGAAAGGTGTTAGTCTATAATCATATATGGAGTAGATATAATTATTGAAGTATGGAAATATGTGATTATTCGATATGTATCGTTGTCTATCATGCGGTTATGAATTGTAAATGTATGTGATGTTGCCATGATTGATTGAAGAATATTAGCTATGTGTTCTTATAAATGATTTATGATAATGATGGCTAAATTGATATGATTTTGGTATGATTAAGGATTGTGTGAATAATGTATGAATCATGAGAATGTGGATGAAAATGCATTGAGCATAGACATGAAATGCATGAGAAGCCAGACGTGACTATAATACCATAGCCATATGTGATGTTTAATAGGGGACCCTGGCCAAAAGTGGTGTTTAACATGGTGGACTAATGACAGAGGACATTCATATGCATGGGCCATAGGTGGTGTTGTGTAGAATGTCTTTGCAGGGGCCATAGGTGGTGTTTAACTATGCGACACACCGGTCATAAGTGGTGTTTAACGGTGTGGCCATCATTACTGATAACTAAGGGAATTAAGGAGGTTCGCCCATAGTGTGGAGCTCCGAATCGAGACTCTTAGGTGTGGTGATTGACATATGCGTTGTGTGAGCATGTGCATGTTATAAACATGAATGGAATGTGATTGATTATGAATGTGATGGAACTTGTGATTGATATATGAGTATTTGTGAGCTGTTAGTAATTAAGTATGCTAATGGGTGAGATTTAGGGTACTATTTACATTTATATATGATTGAATGCTATTTCTCACCGTACTCTCTTGTGGTTCTCTTTAGGTAATGTTGAGGGCAGTCATGGTGCCGAGTTTTGAAGGGGCGGGGTTTTGCTATGTCTTTTGTTGTTTGAAGAGCTTATTTTGAAGATGATAATGACTTTATTTTTCAATTATAATATTTAGATTTAAAATCTTCTCGAAAACTTTGTGCCTACTTGTTTAATGACCATATGAACCTTTTATCCTTAATACGAATTGTGTTTCTTTGGTTTTAACTATTACCTTATCTTTCTTTTTATTTACATTATTATTTTAATCTAAGTATTCGGGTAGAAGGGTGTCACAATTGGTGCAATTGATTAAATGTGCATTGTCTTAGGTTCTAACAATTAAGGTTGGCCAAATAGCACAAGATTGGATAGTATACATAAGATCCTAAATTTTAACCTTGTTTGTGCATTGTCTTATATTCTAATGAATAGGGTTAACCAAATGATGGAAGATTTAGATGGTATGCACAAGGTTCTAGATTTTAACCTTATTTTTTTTATAGTCGATGCAATTGAAAAAAGTACATTGTCCAACCTTAATTTATTAGTTTGAATTGAGTCATGTTCGATCTATTATAAAATTGAGTCTTTAAATCTAGATCAAATAATGCAAGTTTTTCCAACAATAATATTTAAAATTGTAGTAATTCTAAATCCATTTTGAGGTTTGGTTATCATATAAGATTAATGAGATTTCCAGAAGAAAAATAGATTTTATTTCCTATAAACCTTTAATTTTACAAAGCAAAAGATCGATTTTCTAAAGTCTTTCTATAATTCAAACTCAATAAGTAGAAAGATAAAAAAATTCATTTTATATTTTTAATGCAAAATATAGAATATAAAAAATGGTACTAAGGTCAGCTTTACTTAATTTGTTAGTGTCAATTGATAAAAGAATAAAAAAAAGTTGTAGGTAACTATTGATTAAAAATCTAAACATGTATCTTACCTTATGTTTGTTTTAAACTCACTTTAAACTAATTGAGTTATTTCTAATTAAGTTGTGCAACAAAAATTTTCAAATTTGAATTAAAAGATTTTAAATTAGTTTTGACTAATTTTTTCAATAAATTTCACTCAACTACACTTCTGAGACAAAAACAATGTCATGCTTAATGTGTGATGCAATATCCCTAGTACCTAAGTAGCGAAAAAAGTAAACTCAAATAAGGAATTTAATATTGTCATGGTGAGTTGGTTCAATGACGAATACCTAAATGACGAATACCTACTTGATGAAATGTGATATCCTTTATCTAAGAAATCAAAAGAGTAATGTCACATGATAAATATCATCACGTGAGCTATGATATTATTGTCCTTTGTTGAAATGTCATAGATTTGGTGTAATGCTCCACCAATTTTGTGTTCAAAATGGTAGAAAACACCCTTGGACTACATCAATAAAGTTTAATCTAGATAATAAATTGTTATCATCAATACGAGAGACAAGTATCTTCTTCACATTCTCTTTTAATAGTTGCACTTGTTTGTTGTAGTTATCACCTTCCTACAAGTAGTAGTTATGAAAAGTCTAACATGAAAAATTTTAACAAAAGTCAATAGGCAAGTAAATCAAGATATCAAAATTAACACCCTAAAGTAATAAAAAAGGATTATCTAATTTAGACCTGTGAAATAATTGTATAGTTAGGCTACAAGGTTTCAATTTGTTTTGGAGACTACATGTAACATAGAGAGACAATTGTGTTCAAGTCAAATTAATTACATACACAAGACACAAATTGGACTTGACTTATTAGTTAAGCTAAACTAGCTCTCTAATCCTATTATATAGAAATATTGACAATATCTTTTTTATATTCTTTATTATAAATTATACCTATGAATATATATATATATATATATATTTGAAAATTGATACGTATTAATAATCACGAAATTGAGTAGTTAGATTCATAAACTTTGTACACTACTAAAATTATTCCACAATAAATGTTAAAATATATATGAATGGATCTAACATCTTAAGCAAACACATCTAAATAAAAAGAAATAGACATAGGAAATATGCACGCACCACGGAAGTAGGATGATAGGAAAGAAAATAATGCCCCCAAACGGTAGGATGAAAAGTTGCAGTGTGGCGAGTGACGTTTGAGTTGGGTTTGGCATACTGAGCGAAAACGGGAAGTGAAGTCATGCTTTGCTTTCGTTGCTGTATTGAAGAACGACCCAACTCACTTTATTTAAAGGATTAGGAAAACAAAGAGAGGATATAACGCTCATTGAGAACCCTACCCTAACATTTAGGCAGCAGAGGTAACCTACACGTGAAACATGCCGTTTTTTCAACGGAGCGATTCTCTAATGTTGTGAGGCAGAGTCGAAGAATTTTGATACATGTTTTTTTTTTTTTTTTCTTTCACTAATTTTTAGTTGATTATTCACTTTCTTTCTTCAATTATTCCTCCTTCTATTACTTTCACCATTTACACAGTACTCCCCAATGTATAGTGCATAGGACATGAAGTGAACTGACTTATTTGGTGTCATTCGTTACTTTTGTTTCTATTTCTGACTAATTATCGTAAAGATTTTGTAATAAATATTAAAAAATAATTAAATCAGAAATTATCAATGGATTAAAAGATTTATCTTATTCTTAGTAATTTAATATGATATAAATCTTGAATGTATAACAATGAATTATTCTTAAAAATTATATATTTTTTTGTTATTATATTGTATCTTCTAAAGGTCTTCAATATTAAAATTATAGATTAAAAACATGTCATTGATAAGAGTATTCACTTTCTTTCTTCAATTATTCCTCCTCTTATTATTTTGGTAGTCTAATTTAGTAGTTGGACTTCAATGTTACAAGCATTTTCTCAGTAGAAAAGAGAACGAAATAGGAACAAATGCAAATCTCATAAGATTCTTCATTTCTTTCTCTGCCGATGTTTTTAGTTTTTATCACTATCCTAGGATTATGCTTGTAGTATTCATTTCTAAACCGAAGTCTCCTTGCACGTATCTATCTCTATTCCTGATATCAAACAGATAATGGAATTTCAGTTCATAAAATAAAACAACTTCAAATCAAGAAACTTCGTTTTCAGACCATGTAGTAGAAATATATTATGAGCTGCATTTGTGCTGTGTATCTAAGGAATATATTAACAGAACATCTATCCAGAAAGTTTCAGTACAGAAAGAGAACAAATTAAAAGAAAGTAAAGATTATCAAATACCTCATGTTTATGTAAGTGAATAAACCCCGAATTTAATTAAAAAAAAAAGAATAGAACAGGAAGCACTTGGACGAAACCTTTGTACGACAAAACAAAAACAATTAGACAAGTATGCTTGAATACATGTCCCATTTTTTTCTTTAAAAAGAAAAAAGGAAGTTATGGTTGTCTATTATTAGTAACGGGAGTTTGATCCTCGTTCAATTACAAAAGATGAGTGTTATTATTTTATTTATATATTTTTTAAAATTTTATCACTAACCAATCTCAATAGATTCCTTACTATTAGGTTGAGTACGTGAATAATATGATACGCTATTAGTTAATAAGTCTATAGTGTAGGTTTAAGCTTAATTTATTTCTATAAAATTAATTTGTAAAATAATAATAATTCCTTATTTATATATATATATCATTTAAGTTATCTCATCCGTGAACGTAAGATCTCTAATATATATATTGTCAAACATGAAATTCTGATACTATATTATTTTATTAGAATATAAATTTAAACTTATCTTAATTTTATAAAACCTATTTATAAGATAAAGATTATCTAACTTATAAACCCTATAGTAGTACGATATAAAAATTCTAATACCAATATAATTCTTTCTTAACATTTCATCCTTTAATAAAATTTACAAAAGTATAGAAGAAGCCAAAAGAAGCTAACTTCTGTTGTACTTACCTAAATGCCATAACTTATGTCTTTTATACTTTAATGGCAAGTTCTTTACCATCAAAATTTTCTTTTGCACAAAAAGTTAAGCTGAGTTAGAGTTAAGATAAATCTTTAGTATAGATCTTTAAGTTTAATAAATATTTATAAAGATAATTATAAATTATTCATCAATAAAATTTTTATATTAGTAGCGAAAATTTAACTCATATATGAGCCAAATCTTTTTCAACTAAACTGGCTTTGTTGGTTTCATCATAAGATTTAATTAATTGTATAATAAACATTTCACTGTTAAAAAAAAAAGAAAGTAAAAAAGAAAAATATGGTAGCTCGATATCACATGCAATCAATTATATATATTCGTACCATAAATAAAGCTTCAGAAGTTTCACATACTTTCTTTCCACTTGAAATGCCTCCATTATATCATGAAAGATACCTCTATTCAGTATTTAGAATAAAACCGTGCGCGCTACGATCAATTAATTCTTCAATTTCAATCAATCAATAATGGCTTATACAAATCTTATGTAAAATTAACTTCGAGTATTTGAGTTGATTTAGGTTATATATTTATATTAATCTTGATTTGGTTGGAATTAGACTATTCTTGATGTAAGTATAATTATTTTTTCTCTACAAATTAAAATATGGTCAATAGTGAACAGAAGGAGGCACACAAATATCACGTACTCACCGTCACGGGGAATCCCTCACATTTTTCGCACGCCGTTCTCCCGCTCTTACTTAATTCTACTCTCCGTCAGCATTAGATTACTGAATGTTTACAGTCTTAATTAATTTTTACGTGATACTTTTTTAATTTTTTAACTAATAAATAAATTAGTAAAACTTAATTATATGTCATATAAAAATTATATAAATCATGATAGGCTAATTATTTTCCATATCCACACGCTGCAGAATCATTCAAAAATACTTTCAACCAAAATATCGGATGGTTATTAGATTAGAGAAACCACTAATTTAAGATTTAATGGTTTAACAGTTATTAAATTATAATTGAATAGATATTAATAAAATAATAATAATAATAATAATAGTAATAATAATAATAATAATAATAATAATAATAATAATAATAATAATAATAATAATAATAATAATAATAATAATAATAATAATAATAATAATAATAATAATAATAATAATAATAATAATAATAATAATAATAATAATATTATTATTATTATTATTATTATTATTATTATTATTATTATTATTATTATTATTATTATTATTATTATTATTATTATTATTATTATTATTATTATTATTATTATTAAGACTTAAGTATATTTTTCATGGTCAATTTTAATTTTAGATTCTTAAATTTTTTTGTAATCGCTAAATTTAAATAAAAAACTATTATTTTTAGTTTCTCACATATATGCTATTAGATGTGTTTCTTGGGTAACAAATATAATACGAGTTACATGAATTAAATTAAAGATATTTCCTATGTCAATAACATAACTGATTGGTACTTCAGTTGTTAAGTACGAAATGTCGTCTATGTTAAGAAATTAATTTGAGAGACTAAAATAAAAGTTAACTTAAATTTAGGAGATGAATAACATATTTAAGATTAATAATAATAGTTAAATAAAATATAAAATAACATTAAAAAAGTAATATTATTATTTTATAATACACATAAAATAAAATAAATTTATTTTTATAATATTTAAATTATAATTTTATTATATTATTTTATAATATTAAAATTAAAAATAAAATATTATGTTTATAGAATTTTTAACATTCAAAATATACATTAAAATCCAAATCAATTAAAGATAAACAACAATGTTCATTAATAATAATTTTATAAGTTAAATAAAAAAATATAAATACTTTAAGTAAGTTTTTATTTTCTTAAAAAAATTAAAACAAGATCATGTTAACTATTTTCAATTAACCATTATAAATTGATTTTGAGCCAATATAAGAGTGTAAAGTAGTTTTACACTTTGATCCAATTACATCATACTAAGTTTGTTGACTGTAGGACCATGAATCTGTCCGATCTAATAAACAACTCCGCGGGAAATTACAGGAACAAAAAAGACTCAAGCCCAAAAAGGCCGAGAAAAGACCCGTCGAGAAAATTAGCCAACTCGGCCATATCCAAGAGGAAGGGCTCATAACATACCTGGTTTCAACCAGCGGGATAAGCCCAACAAGAATGGACACGACTCGGCCCACGACTCGGACGAGATCCAAAAGGACCAGGGGCCAACTCCTCATCATGACAAACGTAAAAAGAAGGCCCCAAGCACAGTCCAAACGATCAGAGACTCAAAGCGACCCGAATCAGGTGTGCAAGACTCCACCTTAATGCTAACGAGAGTCATCCAGCTCAGCAGAACCAAATGGAATCTGCCACATCAGCATGAAGATACAGCTTCACCAAGATCAGAGCAGTCTGAGCAGCACGATCCTCCTAAAAGGAAGGAGAAGCTGTTAATAAAGCCACACAAGCGTACTAGGGGCCCCACCACTTTCAATAGAGTAAGATCCTCGCCAATCATAGCAAAGGAATATGCCATGTCTGCCACTACCCGCGAGAGGTGCCGCAAATTTACGGAGAACGTGCCACGATCAAGCGTAGGATCCAACGAGCATCAACCTGGGGATTGCTAAGGCTAACGAACTAAATCAAGAGGCTGAGGTAGCTCCACGTGGCAAGATCATACGCACACTCATCGCCTTCTCGAAGGTTATAAAATGCCTTAGTACGAAGAGCTCGGGGCTAAGAATCAAAGAATAAAAGAATAGAAAAATCGTTAAAGAATTGCTACGTGAACTGCGACCTGAAACTCTAAAAGGATCACTTGCAAGCTTACACGTCAACCGGCTCTTTGGATACCAGATAAGTCCCTTGGCCAAAACTTCACTCAAGCCATAGACATTCTCCCTAGACACACTTCAGATGGCGAATACATAGTACACCGAGAACGAAAGTCGAGTCGGCCTCAGCTTCCCCCTTTCGCCCAGCTCAAATCCTTGCATCCTCGAGTCCATATGATACAAAGACTCCAAATTTCTAGTGCACAACCCATTCGAATATCAAATTGAGTCACAAGCACTTCAGATGACAGGCTCATAGCTCGCCTCAACCTGAAACCAAGTCAGTCTCGACTTTCATGACCCGACACTCAATACATTCCATATGACCCCTAGTCAGTATCTGCATACTCGAGTCAACTTAGCAGGCATATTCACGAACATTCAATCCAATGCTGAAGTGGGGTGCCTAACGGATAGCCCTAACTTCGAATTCAAACCATGAGAGCTGAGCGCCTAACGGAAAGTTCAGTCCCCGCACCCTAGACTCCGGTAGATACCTAAGGGAAAGTCTGGCTGCACCAGAATCCATACCCCATAAGCACCTCGCTGTTCCCCTCCCAAAGGAAGGATGCCTAATGGAAAGTCCGACTTTGTCCCTTACCTCCTGCACCTACAGAACTACGTCAACTTTGATTCCTCCCAATCGGGAGGTACGTAGGAGCAAGAGGCCTACTCTTGTCAAGTTAATCATCCAATTGAAAACCTATCCCTTTATCATCCATCATAATAGTAGAGGTTATATAGCATGTAGTTCATAGGGTAACTACCAGATGGTAGGTGGATTGGATGATCCGTCATTCCCATGCGTAACTGGCACCTTACCCGGATTCTCTGTCCTGAGGTCGTGCCTTATCCACCCGCAGTTTCCAGTGTACCACTAAATATTGGTGGCGACTCTAATCTGAGTCACATCGGCTTCGACCAGGCCTCCTTGGGGTAGCCTAGCAGATGCTGACTCAGCACACCGGGTCTCTTTGGGTTCTTGGCACGATCCCCAGACTTCGATCCTTTCATTCGAACCCGAGGTAAAAGACCATTTCGCCTCGCCCCTTCCCTTCCCATCTTTTAAATCCGCCCCCGACACGATTTAGGTCGCGTCATTGACTTTTATAATAAACACCTTAAAAATTATACCAATGATTTATGATTGAATAAGTGAAAAACTATTTTACGATATTTTTAAATTGGCTAATTTCTTAAATATATTTTAAATTTGGAATGAAATTCATTTTGCCTCCACGTGATTGGAATAAAAATTATTCTCTCATGTTCAATCATTTAATTTTGTCATTACTTTTTGATAGGATTGTAAATAGGAGTTATATTATTTTTATGATGGTGGAAGAGTTGATAATCTTATTATAAGAATTATACAAATAAAAACAAAAAGAAAGGTAAAAGAATATGAAAATTGTTTAAACTTAAGAATATTGCTATAAATGACGCACAATAATACAACAAAATTAAAAATGATATAATAGAAAAAGACAAGAAAATGAAAGAAGATGCCACATTCTAGAGTGATAAGCTAAGTGAAGATTTATCACAAAGGTATACAAATATTTAATAAGCTAGAATAAAAAATGTTCTAATCTAATAACAAAAAATAGTAGTTAATGTTCTACTCACAATATAATAAGAGTAATTCTCAACATCATTCAACTTATCAAATGAAAATAATTACATATCTACTTATAGAGTTTATTATAAGGTGCTAGGTACTCATACAAGGGAATTGGACTAACCTTAATTTAAAATCAAAGGCCCAAACAAGCTTAAGGTTTAAATTACAACTTCAATTAAATTAAAAAGAAACATAATCTAGGATTGAAACTTGAGCTACTAATTAGCATCAAACCAATCTATTTATTATTATTAAAATATGTCCAAAAATTCTTAAATAAAATAAAAATCAAGTGGCAAACGCATAGTTGATGCATTAATAAATCTCCTAGGTTGGACCTTCTTCCACTTAAATCAAATACACCATCTTTGACTTTCTTCTTCCACTTTGAACTTAAGTTGCTTAAGTTTGTAGGACGTTGATTGTCTCTAAATCCTCCTTTTAAGTCTTTTTACTCTTTCCCTTATCGATATTCCTAACTTAATCATAGCTCATCCCCTTTAGCTCTTCCTTCGTAGATTTTTTTTGGTCCAATTGAGGGGGTCATTCCTTTTAGTGTTTCCTTCTTTTTAGATGACCTTCTTTAATCTACATCACTTCTTTATTTTATTCATTTACTGGTGTCACTTTATTTTTATATTAAGGAAGTACTGTCACTTTATTTTTATATTAAGGAAGTGTACTGGGTTAAAATTTTAAATCTTTTTGTTGAAAAAAAGTTTTATGTATTCAATTAAAACTTTTAAATAATATAAATAAGTATTGCAGTATTTAAATCCTTTAGACTTTTTTTTTAACTCTTTCCTTCCTTTTTTATACTATAGCCAAACTTTTTTTTTCTCTAATTACACATAATTCTTTCTCTTTCATTGAAGGCGATATAAATATTGCTATAATATTTTATCATCTCTTTCTTCTAATCTTAAATGTCTTTATTTTTGTTTTTAATCAAGTTATTTGAAAAAATTAGTTGTGGACACCATGACAAAGATAATGTCTAAAACATATAAAGATCTTTTGATACTCGTTCTTTTATTTGACCTTTTTATATATTAGATCAAAATATATAAAGGCTTTTATAGGTAGGGTAGTGTATTTTGACTTAATTTTTTATAGGAATATTTTTCTTGTAACATTTCTTTTCTAACGCAATTATATACTTATTTTTCATTTTTTTTCCTTTTTCTTGTGACTCTTTGTGTGTATTGTTTCCTTGCCTTTTCCATCAATTGTTCAAAAAACAAAAAACAAAAAATAAAAAATTACATAAAACTAATATTATTTATAAATATTTACATTGATATGATTATTATTGTGAAATTGATTTACTATGTCCACGATTGACTTGGTTACTTACTTTCCCTCCTTTTCCTCTCGTCCACAACATAAATTATAGTTTTGTGAACCACTCATTCAAGAGGTAGGCATTTCCTTTACTTGTTATGGCAGCGGGCTTATAATGATTGCGTTCATTTTTTTTTGTTAAATAAGCTTTTGATAAAACGAAACACTTTTGTTGTTAAATAAACTAATATAAAAATACTTGCACTGAAATCGGTAATAATGTTAGGCATCGGGAAAGTCCATTTTGGTGGCAGCCGGATGGAAGCAAAAGGTAACTCTTCTTTTGTTTTAAAAACTCAACTAGATATGAATTTGTTTTTATACCTGTTATTAAAGAAGTGATATAAATAAAAATATGGTAATATTTTTTTAAAGTAGATATGCATATTTATTTATATTAATTTTAAAAACTATTGTAAACAGTACTTTTTATATAAATTATTTTTATAATTAATGTATTACATTGGTTGTTTTATAATTAATGTATTATATTATTAGTAAAATACAATTGTTGTAAAATAAATTTTAAATACTCTTGTGACCGGTAACATGCTGTCTTCTTTCTTTGTTGATATTTTCTTCTTTTGATTTTTTTTAAAATTTTTGTTTATCTTATTTTTATTTATTTTAGAAATATAAATTTATGAAATTTGCAAATACAATATTAAATCTATCGAGTTGTAGGATCTACATATTATATGAAATTGGAAGGTAAATTTATAAAATTTGAGGCAAACTTATAGAGTTTTCCACAATTTTGAAATTGTTGGAGCTCATTTATTATGCGAAAATAGGAACGTAGATATATATATTTGTTTTAAAAAAATTAAATTGTTTACATTAATTGTTTATAAAATAATCGATATAAAATGTCCGACTTTTCTACGACATTTGTTTTCAAATCAACTATAAAATCGATGTAAAAAATTGATTTTAATCGATGCAAAAATGTGTTATTTATGTATTGGTTAGAAACAAAAGATAATACTTTTTTATTTTAGAAATCACATATATAGGAATTTAATCTAAATAGAATATAATATTAGTGCAAATATTTTTAGATTGTCATAATTGTTACATAATTAAAAAAATCATTGATTTTAGTAAAAATTATATTTAGAATAATTTCTAATTAACTAATTATTTAATTTTTTTTACAATAACAACATATCAAAATTAAATTTTATAAATACAAACACGCTCGTCTAGAGGTGGTAAACTACCACTTACATTTGTCTGTCCTGATTTAAGGGGAGTACCAATCTCCTCCCTTCTCTCTCTATATATATATAATATTTAATGTTTTTTAATTATTATTATATTTTATAAGGTTGAAAATCTTTCAAAATTTAAAGCAAAAAATTAGGACCATTTATAATATGGAGAGATTTTAGTAACATTCTTATGAAATAAATGAAACCATATTTTTTTTATCATTTGAAATAGAAATCAATTTTTGTTTTACTTGTAAAATTAATAAATATTTTTGTAATTATCATTATTTATTAAAATTAAATATTTAAAATAATTATAAAATAAGTGATGCGATTTAGTTAACCCTTGAAGACAAGTATACCTTATCAGAATGTGAGTCCAAATATCGTATATAAGGAACTAGTATATTAGTTTTTGAAAAGTTTTGGTATAGATTAAACAATCAAAGTTAGAAAAAATTTGAGTAGAAGAAGTAAAGCAAAAACAAGAAAATAATAAAGAAAGATTGTTTTTAGTTCCTTTTGGAATTAAAGGTTCTGGTTTCGTTATGTTTTTCCTTTTGGACCTTAATTTATGCAATTCTCTTACCTTACCTTCGTGTGTTACTAATTATACTTCATAATGCTGCTAAGGACCCGGTCCAGCATACATAATATTCTTTACCTTAGGATGATTTCTATTTGGTTATTTATAAACACATACTTTAGTAAGCTGGAGGTCCATAAAAGCCATTATTGCTAGTTGAATTAGAAGCCTAGCTAGGAAAATGTTGGTCATGCAATTCCTCTAAATCCATATATCCTATAGTTGCACCAACTAATTAAGGTATGATCATCTCTAACTAATTGATTAACATGCAAACATATTAAAGTAACAAAATAATTCAAGCAGTAAAGATAAAAAAAAATTGCATGCAAAAGAGTAATCAAGCATTTGAAGTACAAGTACACCATAACCATTCAAAATAAACCTAGCTACCCATATACATGGTGAAAAGATAGACAAACATAATTAAGAAAAGAAAACTAGAACTCATAGAAGTTTGGAGTTTCGCTCCTTTACTCTATGCAGCACTTTCTACCTTATCTTCACATGTCTTCTAAGGAGCCTCAAGGGCGAGGGGACCACTTGGATGGATGGAGGTGTTGGAGTATGGAAGGATGAAGTGGAATGACATGTGTCCTAAAATGCTAGGAGCAGGTTCTACAGCCTCCAAGCTATCTCTTTTTATACTATGCAAAGTGAGCCTCTCTAGGGGCTTGCACGGGCGACGAGATAAAATAAAATAGCATGCAGATAAAATAAAACAACATTAA
Organism: Mucuna pruriens; assembly: GCA_025330945.1. Classification (NCBI taxonomy): domain Eukaryota; kingdom Viridiplantae; phylum Streptophyta; class Magnoliopsida; order Fabales; family Fabaceae; genus Mucuna; species Mucuna pruriens. Next base: position 1,139,642 of record JAENHJ010000027.1, read on the forward strand.
AGATAAAATAAAATAAAATGTAAAGATGAAATAAAATAAGAGATAAAGATAAAATAAAATAAAAGATAAAGATAAAATAAAATAAAATAAAGTTGCATCACTATGGTGATCTTTTGCTAGTGATCTTTTGTGGCTTCATCTTTTTGGGCGAAAAATCCTAATTTTTATTGTATATTTCCCTTTACTGTTTGTGGCCTGTGTTGCATTAATTTCAAGAAAAAGGTGAATTATGCATAATATTTGTAAAAAATATTCAGAATTTTATCCAAAAAGATATAGTATTATTATACAAAATAATGGTTTATCAACCCCTCCACACTTGAACTTTACTTGTCGTCAAGCAAAACTTACTTATCCTCTGTAGTCATAAGGATATGACATGTAAGTTTTTCCGTTCTTATAGTGTGTTTTTGAAAAAAAAATGAAATAAACAAGGAGAAAATGAACTCAAACTTCTTTTTAATTAAGATGACTATTAATTGAGTGTCCAATTAGAGGTTGTGGTCCTAAAATGTGTCTCTCACTTAATCATGGGTTCACTCTTTTGACTTCTCTTAGTGTTTAAGGGTTCATAATTATATCACTCTTTTCCCCATGGACGCTCGTTACTTATGAACTTGTAGATCAATCAATTTCTTGCAAACAAACTTTTCAAGCATGTGAACATGACAGACTTTTTATAGGTTGTAACGAGACCATGGGTTCTTGTGTTAGGTAGGGTAACAAAAAGAAATAATATTATTTTTTCAAATAGTTTACCTTTTACCTTTTACCTTTGCACCACCCTCAAGAGTTCCTTGATCATTAGCATTTGTCCTTAACCTCTTTCTTGTTTCTCTTTTTGCGTACTATCCTTAATCCTTTAGGACTTTTATTTCTTGTTGGCGAAGCTTTTTTTTTTATAGAGTAATTTATTATTTTTTTCTCTTTTTTCTCTTTCTTTTTTTGCTTCTTTTTTCGATTGCGATGGATGAGAATTGTTTTGGGTATGGAAGAGGTGCAGGGGTTGTTGCCATGCCTTGCTATTTCATGAAACTCTCTTGGGGGTGCTTATCTTTACTGTGGTTCCAAAGGAAAGAATTCTTGTATAGGCTCAAAGATGACAACTAGTGGTAAATTAAACACAAGATTACGAAGGTCAAGAACAAATAATTCCTAATAATCCTGGTCTATATCAAATGCATGAGAGACCTATTTAGTCAGGACGTGTGACAAACCTAAAGCTAATTTTCAACTTCTCAAAAACTGATAATCTTTTGTTTGAAAGGATGAGCCTTTTTTTTTTTTGCTGTAAGAGGAGCAAGCATTACGACCTCCTTATTTACATGCTTTCAAGATCTCAGTTTATATCAGACAAGAAGTAAATGCAAAGGAGATTGATAAGTTGTTACTCATGTGCTAATGTTGGTTTCTTTTTAATACAAGAAGATCCTCTCCTTGTGAGATATAGCAATGCCCTCAATGCTAGAAAGAATACAACATTTATTGAATAGACAAAACAAAAAAAATAAGAAAAATGAAGAAAAGATAATTCAAAAGTGTTGAAAAGGAAAGGAACAAGAAAACAAAACAAAACAAATTAAATATTGAATATGAAAATAAGCAAGGTTGCCTCTGGTAGCGCCTTGTTTAACGCCATGAACTTGACAAACCCTTTATTGGGTTGTTTGATACTAGTGGTTGGGAGGGTCTCCACAAATTCCTCTTTATAGTGCCTCGTACCTTCACCTTAAAACTGGTCTCTTCGTCATGCGTATCATCTACTACTCCATGAGAGAATACTTTGGTTATTAATTTAGGCTCATGTGGTTGTTTATACTTCTCGCGCCATTTTTTATGAGCTCCTTGTATAGTTCAGGGTTTCTTGGGATTCCAAAGTAAGGTTTCCTTTTTTAGTTACCTAAGATTGCCTCTTTAGAGTTGTCAAGACCCTGCACATAATTACAAGACACAAGGGGCAAATAGATTTTATCAAAGCTAAAAGCTATAAATTTTACCTCCTCATTATCTAATCTTAAAATTTATTTGTCCTTCTTGACATCTATTACCGCTCTTCCTGTGGCCAAAAAGGATTGACCTAGAATTATTGGAACTGTATTGTCTTCCTCCATGTCTAAGATGACAAAGTTAGCAGGGAATATAAACTTTCCCACTTCTACCAAGATATCCTCTACTATGCCGCATGGATGGGTAATGGTTTTATCAGCTAGCTATAGAGAGATATCAATGAGTTGGGATTCCTATAAGCCAAGTTTCTTAAAAACAAAGTAAGACATTAGATTTATACTTGCACCTAGGTCACACAATGCTTTATTAAAATATGAGTTGTCCATGGTGTAAGGGATAGTGAAACAACTTAAATCTTTAAGTTTACGGGGAAACTTCTTAAGTACTACAACAAAACACTCCCCCGTTAAGTTTACTACCTCAAATTCCTTTAACTTCTTTTTATTAGACATTATATGTTTAAAAAATTTGGCATAATTAGGCATTTGAGTGATAAATTCAATAAATGGAATGTTTATATGCAGTTTCCTAAAGATTTCTAAGAACCTACTAAACTCCTTATTCTTCTTTTCGTCTTTTAGTCTTTGGGGGAAAGAAACATTTACTTGATCTAGTGTTGTTACCTTCTTACCTTCATTAGCGATATCAGTTATGACTTTCTTGCTGGGGGTTTCATCTCTTGGTGGGACCACCTTCTTCTCTATTTGTTGGGACTCCTTTAACTCTTTTTCATTTCTAAGAGTGATGACTTTGACTTTTTCCTTTGGGGTTGGCTCAATTTAGAGTGGTGGTGGTAGGCCTTGAACCCGTTGGGTCATGAGGGTGACTAAGGTGGAGATCTAAGCCTCCATAGCTTTAAGTCTTCCATCAGTCTTGGTCACGAACAAAGTTATTGTATCTTGTAGGCTTGGCCTCCTTTCTTCTTGCCTTAGTCCTTGGTTCTAATGTTGCATGGGTGGAGGTCTATAGACGTTCCAAGCTTAACCTTCATGTTGTCCTCCCCAAGAAAAGTTGGGGTGCTCCCTCCAACATGCATTATAGTGAGAGGAATATAGGTCCTTTTGATTTTGGGTGATGAAGTTTGCTTCCTCTATGGCCTTGGTGAAAAAGTTTTCCATTTGGCAATTTTCTCTGTGTGGCTTGTGGTCCCACATTGCTCATAGGTGGGAGGACGAGATGTCACACCTTTTATTAGTGACTTAATCTGTCTAGTGATGACATCAAAGTTGTTCTCCAATTTACCTCTTATGTCTACTGATATGTTGTTTTTAGTTGTCAATTCAATTATAAAAAAAAATAGATTACCTATGTTTTATATAGCATAGGGGCAACCTAGGTCGAGTCTCTTAAAGACACGTTATTCGTGTGATGCCTAGTGTGGAACGTAGAGAATCATGTAGAATCGAGAATGCAAAATGCAGACTCAGACAACGAATGTAAAAGCAGGGGAGTTTTTGTTGGCATTGCAAAGTAAAGGCAGAAAGTAAACTAACTAGCTATATTAAAGATAAACAATGAACAAAACATATATTTATCATACCAATTCCAAAGTTAGCATGTAAATGGTTTTGGTTTCGGTTCCTAATAGTGCATGCGACTCCAAACCAACCTAAGTCTTAATACGATCACCTAACATTCGTCTAGTGCCAACTGGGGTTTACAAAATTGCAGCCTCAAGTTAGTAGGGATTACACCCGTGGTTGATGTAGGTTTTATATCGTTACCTAAAAAGTTGCTAGATTGGTTCCGATCGACCCCTAACCTAATATAGTCTATTCATTCTTACACATGCATGATCGTGACACAGGTAAGAACAAAGAAACAAACAAGAATCACAAACAGAAAAGTAGAGAAACACAAACCCATTTCATTACATAACTATCGTATCAATACATGAAGTGTGGATACATGGACTTATGGACTTAGCCTCCAACAACGATCATTGTGGCAGAATTGCAGTGTTCCAATGGAGATGGACAGGTACAGAGGGGTTAGTCCACTAGAATGTGCTTGATATGGATCAGTCCTCTCTAGCAACTAGCCGTTATCCAGACCCCGGTCCTGCATCTATGGATCGACTAGATGCCATACTGAAGCATTATGGAAACATTGAGGAATGAAGTGAGAGTGTAAATGTGTATGACAGAGTAGGAATTTGTAGATGCACCGATGCATCACTCTGCATAACCAATGAATGAACTATGCCTCCCTTTTTATACACGTTTGAATAACTAACTCTCTAACCGTACGCTAACTAAACTAACAGAAATAATTGTCTTAACTAACTAACAACTAACTGAAATAACAAAAATAAAAAACTTAACAAACTAACTATCTTATTCCTAAATGATCACGTGCTCAAAATCGTTGGAGCAGACTTGGTCTTGCTGCCGAGATGAGTCCAGATAGATGGGACGACTTTGACATCTGGAGTCAACTATTGAAGTCAAAGTCAAGAGATGGACTAGACTCGACTACTAGAGACAGAGTCGGCTATGGGAGTCGGAGTCGGCACACGACTTGGACTTGACTCCTGGAGATAGAGTCGGCATGCAGAGACAAAGTTAGAGTCAGCTTTGAGAGGAACTCGTCTAGCCGGGATGACTTCATCTAGGACTCCTGTTTTGACCTGCAAAATAAGTTTACTCTTTTTGTTAGCTAAAATCCTTAAACTAGCATATATTTGTATTTTCCTTGTTTTTAACCCAAAAATCAGAATCTTAGCTAATATGCGATTCTAAGGTACAAAGTAGAGTCTACTATGCCTATCTTAAGACCTTATTGAGTGTCTAAAATATGAATTATCATCTACCTGGTACATCCTAGCTGACCTTTGTGTCACATGCCTATCACTTGGGAAATAATTGTTGTTGTTGGAAGTCATGTCTTCTATTGTGGTGTATGCTTCACTAGGGGATCCTTTCTAATTGTCCCTCCATATGCGGCATCAATGCTAATTTAGTTCAAGGTGGTGAACTTTGTAGAAGATCTGGATCAACTGCCCCTTTGGGAAGTCATGGTGGGAGCATCTACAAAGCATCTCCTAAAATCTTTCCCAAGGTTCACCTAGAGGTTCCTACTCAAACTGAGAGAAGTTCATGATGTCCTACTTTAGTTTATTATATTTGGATGGAGGAAAATATTTGAGCAGCAACTTTTGTGTGCACTTGTCCTAAGTGGTGATGGCTCTATTTGGAAGGACTATGAGCCACTCGAGCGCCTTATCCTCTAAGAAGAATGAGAAGAGCTTCAGGTGGATAATATTTATAGGGACATTGTTTATTCTTACCGTGTTAGCAAAGTACAAAAACTTCTTCAAGTCGGAGATTGGTTCTTTAGTGGGTAGCCCTCTGAGCTAGCATGCGTTTTACATCATGCTTATTAAGACTGGCTTTAGCTCGAAGCTACTAGTCTTCGTTGGAGGGTAATAAATTCTGTTAGTTGCCTTAATGGATGGGATGAAGTAATCTTGTAATGTCTTCTCTTGTGGATCTTCATCACAGTTGTGGCAAGCCTTGTGGTTTCTTGCCATGTCCTTTTCGCTTTCCTGTCCTACGAGCAACTTTCGCGATCTCGAGGTCAAACTATAATTGTGGCCTCGAGGATTAGGTTAGCATAAACAATAATAATAAAAATAAAGCAATAAACTGCAAAAACACACAAGTAACAAATAGTGAGAAAGGGGGCCGGAAAGGGGAGACTAATCTTATTAGGACTTCTCTTCTATTGATATCCCAACTAGTCCTAGGTAACGGTGCCAAAAACTTGATGTGATTTAGTTAATGCTTAAGGACAAGCGTACCCTGTCGCGATAGTAATAAGGACATGGGTCCATATATCATACCCAAGGGACTAGTATGTCAGTTTCCGAAAAGTTTTGGTATAGATTAGACAAATAAAATTGGAAAATATTTTAGTAGTAAAAGTAAAGAAAACATAAGAAAATGATAAAGAAAGATTGTTTTTAATTCTTTTTGGAATTAAAGACTCTGGTTTCGTTATGTTTTCCATCTTGACCTCAATTTATGCAATTCTCTTACCTTACCTTCGTGCTTTTTTTATTATACTTCTTAATGCTATTAGAAGACCTGGTCTAGCATTCCTAATATTCTTTACCTTAGGATGGTTCCTATTTGATCATTTATAAACACATACTTTAGTAAGCTGGAGACCCATATAAGCCACTATTGCTAATTGAATTAGAAGCTTAGGAAAAAGTTTGGTCATGCAATTCCTCTAAACCTAACTATCCTATAGTTTCACCTAATTAAGGTGCGGTCTCCTCTAACTAATTGATTAACATGCAAATATATTCGAGTAACAAGATAATTCAAGCAGTGAAGATAAATAGAAAATTGTATTCAAAAGTGTAATCAAGTGTTCTAAACACAACTACACCATAATCGTTAAAAATAAACCTAGCTACCCATACACATGGTGAGAAGATAGGCAAACATAATTAAAAAAAAGAAAAACTAGAACTCGTAGAAGTTTAGGATTCCATTTCTTTACTCTATGTTGCACTTTCTACCTTATCTTCAGGTGCCTTCTAGGGAGCTTCGGGGACAAGGGGACCACTTGGATGGATAGAGGTGGTGGAGTGTGGAAAGATGAAGTGAAATGACATGTGTTGGGAGTGGTAGGAGTGAGTTCTACATTCTCATGGCTGCCTCTTTTTATTCTGTGCAAAGTGGTCCTTTTTGGGGATTTGTACGGGCGATGAGATAAAATAAAACAGTATTAAAGATAAAATAAAATAAAAGGTAAAATAAAGATAAAATAAAATAAAAGATAAGGATAAAATAAAATAAAACATAAAGATAAAATAAAATAAAAATAAAGTTACATGAGTGTGTGTTGATCTTTTGTGACTTCAATTTTTTGGGCCCAAAATTCTAATTTTTATTGCATTTTTCTCTCTTTTTTTTGTTTGTGGGCATGTGTTGCATTTATTTCAAGAAAAAAGTGAATTATGCATGCATGATATTTGTAAAGAATATTTAGGATTTTACCCAAAAGGATACAATATTATTGTACAAAATATTGATTTATCAATAAGAAAAAATTACAGCCCCCCAATTTGATGGATTCCTAGACTCGTGTTTGTGGAATACTATTATCTTCTTCCATAGATCAATTTTTTTATCCCCTAATCACTAGGAATATGGATTCGGGAGATCCTTCTTCTACAACACGAAGCCATGTTAAGGGATATCAAGTCCTATAATGTTTATGTCCCTTAATGCGTTGAGACTAATATGTGAGTAAAGTGATGACTGCATATCACGAGTCATGGATATGATATATCAAGTCTTCACATGGGTACCTTATTAGTGCAATGATGTATTAGATTGACCAACTATGAGAATGCTATACAAAAGAGTTATGAAAGTGTCATAAGTGATTCACAAATTGACTATGGTATATACAATCCTTAGACCTAAAGTCACTATGATTCATAGATGAGGAGTTGTATGTTTTAATGCCATCAAATATTATCTATTTCAGGATGATTATAAAGTTTGTAATTGGACAGAGAACAAATCATGAAGAAGGATGTAAGTGATTTATATGAGATTTGTCTTTCCTTTCCAACATGAGGGATATCTATAGTCCCTCTTAACAAAGTAAGATAAATGCATGAACGTGTCAAAATGAGTTAATATCTGATATTGATCTTATTTATTCTTATGTCTACTCAGACATCAAGAAATAGATAAATTGAATATACAAAAATGACACATTCTATACATTTGTGTTCAATTATATTATTTGGACAAATGGACTATTAGAAGAACATATGTCACATAAACGTCATGTCAATCACATACATATTACTTGGGTAACAATGATGTATCGGTAGATATCGCTCGTTGTTTATAATATCAAATAAGATGTAATATTATTACCAACATAATGAGAAACCATAGGATCACATGCATAGAATGAATATGGGGATAAAAGAAATATTAAGTATGACTATAATATTTCTTATGGGTTGGACTCATAATGTATGAGCTCACTTAACAAAAGTTCAGAATAATGAGAAATAATTATGTTTCTCATGAGTCAAACTCTTACATAAAAGCCTGCAGTTATTAGGGTTAAGACACTAGGGAGTTATTATATAAGGTAGTGCTTAATGGCTTAAGAGGCATGCCATTCTCAGTAGTCGCATATTGCACTTAGTTTGCGTGAGAAAACCTAGTTGCTAAGATGTTCCTTGTAGTGAAACTAACATTGCTCTATCCTCCCTTGATCTTGAGATGATTAGAGAGTTCGTTCGCGTGGACTTCATAGAGATTCGACTTGTGTTGCTAGACAACATGATTTGGAGAAAAAATAAATTCATGCTATGAGAGGTATTGTTCTTAACATAACTTGATGCTTTTTCGTATAAATTCTTTAATGGAAAATTTCTTTCGTGGTTGTTTTTGTTTTGCATTCGCAACAAATTTATTCTATGTCCAATTACAAACTTTTTAAGCACCTTATTACAAGAAACATTTGGTGACATTAAAGCATTCAACCTCTCATGCAAGATCATATTGATTTTAGGTATAAGAATTTTATGCACCATAGTCACTTTGAGAATATATCATTTATGACACTTTCATAACTTTTTTCATGTAATGTTATTATAGCAAGTCAATCCAATAAATTATTATATTAACCATATACCATGAAAATTTTGATATTTCATATCATAATCTATGTTATGTTATGTGGTCATCAGCATACTTGCATATTAGACTTTTTTTTTTTTGTCTTTTCATAACTCTTTTATTATTATTACTCACGTTTTAGTTTCAAAGTATTGTTATTATTTTTATTAATAATAATATTTGAGTAGAAATATTTAATTAAATATGACATTAAATAAAATTATTTTATAGACTTTATTATAATTCAAAACCCACGTAATAAATAAAATGTGTCATATTATAATAAATAAATAAAACAAAATACAAATATAAATTCTAAAGTATAGACTTCAAGGAATTACACTAACGTTGGATGTTATGTGACTTCCTTTTGGGAGGCTTATTTTAATATATTTTGGTGAGTTGTCACTCATGAATTGGATTTAATTTTGTTATCACTCTACGAAATATTTTCTATTATTTTTGGGTATGTATTTCTTATTCCTAGCTACTAATGGGTTGTAGCAGCTTCGAATGCGAAACATATTTTTATTTTTGTTCTATGCATGAGCTTATTTAGTTATCTCTATTTGTGACATTTCTTCTGATATTTATTTTATTCACACACAAATTTTGGTTATATATTTGAAAATAAAAAAATGTACCCATATTTTTATTTGATTACATAGTTTTATTTTTTATAATTATAATTAATTTAGTCAATATAATAACATAAATGCTACAAGAAGAGAATCCATGGAATCACTCCATTAAAATGTCACGTTCATTCTTAAGGAACAACTTCATTGAAAAACTAATAAATCAAAAATGTAACTTTCATATACACACAAGAATGTAGAAAAAAATGGTGAAAGTAAAACCTAAAAATAGACTCAAAACACGTATTTACAAGTTGATTAATATAATGTAACACATAGTCTAGTTTTACCAGCTTTAAGTTAAATTCAATTTGATTCTTTACTATTTTCAAATTAATAAAAAAATTACAAAAAGTGTTCTACACCAAACACTACAAGAAAAACATTGTTTAGCAATCAAATTAGCAACTAAAATTCAGAAAAATAAAAATAAAAAATCAAATTAGTGACCGAAAATAAAACATAAAAAAATAATTAAAAATGTATTATTAGCAACCAATTAGCGATGGAAATTCAAAAAAATAAAACACATTAGTGACCGAAAATATAACATTAAAATAATAAAAAAGGATTTTTATTAGTGACTGAAAATAAAACGTCAAAAATAATTTAAAAAAGGAATTATTAGCAGCGAAATAGAAAAGGAGAAAAAATTAAATTTTGCGAACAAAATAGCGACTGAAAGTAAAACAAATAAAAAATAAAAGACACATTAGCGACCGATTTAGTGACCGAAAATAAAAATCCAAAAATAATTTTAAAAGGTATTATTAGCACTCAAATTAGTGACGGAAATTAAAAAAATTAAAAAAATAAAATTAGCGACCGAAAATAAAATTCCAAAAAAATAATTAAAAAAATATTAGCGGCCGATTTTCAAAAATTTGAAAATATTTTCCCTCTCTTTTTTTTTCCCACCTTCCTTTATTTAAACACTCCTCTCCTCACTTCCTCATCTCCTCCTTCCCTCCCTCCACCCCTCATTTGTTGTTGTCACCACCACCACCACCTCTTCTCATTTTCCTCTCTCCTCTTCCTCCTCTCCTCCCTCCACTCCCCCTACTTCTTCCTTCATCGTTCCCACCACTACCGCCTCCACCACCTCTTCTCCTTTTCCCTTCTCTCCTTCCTCCTCTCTTTCTCCTCCCTCCTCCCTCCTTCCCTCCCTTTTACCTCCTCTCCTATTGCCTTCACTGCCATCATCAACACTTCCTTTCCCTACCTCCTCTGATCGTCAGCTGACCAACTATCACCCGAACTAATAAAACAAAAACAAACAAATTTTAGAGACTGATTTTGCCACCGAGTTATTTTAAAAAATTCAAACATTAACCACTAAATTAGTGATCAAATGTTATAAAAAATCCAAAAATTAGCCACCGAATTGTTTTCTTAATAAATAATTATAAAACTTTAGCAACCGATTTAATGACTGAATTGTCGATCTCTAATTAGCCCCAAACCAAATTTGGTCAGTAAATCGATTAGCGCCCAGAAATATTGCACTAGAAAAATTCAGTCGCTAACCCATTTAGTCAAAAAATAAAAAAATAGCAACTAATTTTTTAATTTTAGCGACTGATTCTAGTGGTCGCTAAAACTAATATTTTTTGTAGTCAAACCGTTTTAACTTTGATGTCTTTTGAGAAATTATAAGAATAATAATTTTGTATGAAATTACAAGATTAACTAGTTAGCATGTCTCTAAATTAATTTGTTTTAAATAAAATATTGGAGGGAGAGGGGGCTTGGTGCCCCTAATTGTCATGGCTTATATTAGTGGATTAATGAAGCTCTTATAGAAAAATATATTACCAACCAATATTTTTATCTTCAATATTATATTTTATGTAAAAAAATTGTTTCATTAAGTTATGTATCTTTGACCACATGGATTAAGTCACATGAAATTGTTTCACTTTAACCAATGATTTTAAGTTTAAATTCTAAATATCTAATTATATTAAATATTCAGATAAAGAACTTTGACATTTTTACCAATTCAACTTGATTTAAGAAAGATTATTTTTCATAAAAGATACATTTCATGTATAAAAGAATTTTTGTTTAATAATCTCCAAGTTTTATTTGGAAAATCACATGATTAAGGACTCATCACAATTAAATTAAAATACAATTGATGTAACACTCTAGTTTTTATTTCATTTATTATTGGTTGTAAATATTATATTTTATCAATTATTAGTTTTATAATTAAATAAATAACATTTTATGTGAAATATAGGTTGAGTTTTAAATTTGTTTTTAATTAATTAAATTAAGAAACAAACTATTTACAAATAAGTGAAATCTTTAGTCCCATGTCGAACAACATAAGTTTGAAGCTCACGTCCTTTTCCTATATATAAAGCAGTGAAATAGTTAAGTCCCAAATCGGACAATATGAGGTTATGTATTCTCTCCTTCTTACAAGGAGATGAATATCAATCAAATAAAGACAAGAGAACCTTCAAACAAGTTGGGATTCAGGTGAAACATCAAACACAATAGAGTTTAAATCTTTCTCATCTCTTATAGCTTCCTAAAGCTAGGTGAGACCATTTGTTTGAGTTTCACATGGACTGTCACATAGGCCCATTTTAGGACTATATAAAGGAGCAACCAATGAAACTAAAAAGTCTTTTTCTATTGAGTTAGCTTTTCTAAACATGTGATTTCAACAAATAAGATCGATCTTGAGAGTAGGAAAAGAACTTCTAGAGGAAATCCTTGAGGAACAATAAGAATAACTTTGAGGAATGTGTCTTCTACATCTACGCTTCTCCAGGTAACGGGAGAGTGGGAAATCTCACTTAGAGTATGGGTATGATTGTGGGTAACAGAATGAGTCATCATTAAAACGTTGAAGTGTATCGAGTTGGCCCTAGAACCCCAAATATGAATGTTTTTCTGGTCAAAGTAAACTAACACCCAATGATGAGAGGGTTGAGGGTTTTTGGTGAACCCAAAAGTACCAAATCTTGGTATCCTAAGAAGGGAGCTGATTAATTAATTGAATTTGAGTTTATATGGTTCCTATATCTATATGATTGTTATGTGTAGCGAAACATAGGAAAATCATAGGTTTCTCTTAGCTTCGAAACTACAAACACGAACTCTAGAGATTTTGATAGAAAGCTATCGAGCACGATCGTGTAGAACCTGTGCAAAGTCATACTAACTATGCATGCTCGTTCTAAACGGAGTACACTTGTGCTGTTCTATATGTGCTACAGGAATATATGGTGTTTGATTGCATGTGTTGTTTACTGTAGTTGTTATTTTTGTAAATCCATGTACTTCGATGAATTATATTATGATATATGATGTTGCATTAGAAATGACGACATAACATGCTGTGTCAAGAACTTGATGGGAAGTGTTAAACTAAAATGATGATATGATGTGAAAAATATTAAAATAAAATGAGAAGGATGTCCTAATTCATGGTGGAAAGGCCTCGATGGACATTTATCTCGTGGGTACCCCAAAGGGTACTCATGTTATAAGAGTGTAGTTGGTCGTGGGAGGTACCTAGAAAGGGATAATTACTAGCCAAAGTGGGAACAAGAGAAAGTAAATAAACTAACTAAACTACATCATGCATCATTCAATGAAACTGGTATTGAAATGACACAAACTCAATTAGTAAGGTTAGCGAACCTCCTTGGGGCTACTCGGTACGAAGGTTGTCCCAAGTGGTTATGAATGATCCCACATGTCAGGCTCGATGATGCAATACTAAGTAGTAACTGATGTGCTACTAGGGGAATATCACATTAGAGTAGCATAGCTAACCATAGAGGTGGAGATTGGTAAGGATGCACCTAGCTTACTTCTTATGTTGAGATGGTACCACTTGGCTTTTGAGTAGTACTAGGAAGGTATCATTGGCATCATTTATGTGTATACTTGTTTGTTATTATCTCCTAAGTGTGGTTGCTCATTATTTGGTCAATGTATGTTTGAAGTTTTCTTATAATTAATTGTGTATGTATGTGTCGTACTCATGGTGTGCTTATACCACGAGCTACGTAAGGGTTGAACTAGGGCTCCTCAACTGTTTTCCTTTTATTGATTCCATTTTGTTTCTCTTATTTTATTTGGGTTACGCTCTAATAGGACATGTGACATCAGAGTGCCTTATTTTTGTAATTATGAGTTATATGATGCAATTTAGTTAACGTTTAACAACAAGCATACCCTATTACAATAGTAATAAGGATGTGAGTTCAGATATCATACCCAAGGGACTAGTATGTCAGTTTTCAAAAAGTTTTGTTGTAAATTAGACAATCAAAATTATGAAAGATTTGAATAGAAGAACTAAAGAAAAAACAAGAAAATGATAAAAAAAAATTATTTAGTTCCTTTTGAAATTAAGGGTTTTGGTTTCGTTATGCTTTTTCCCTTTGACCTTAATTTATGCAATTCTCTTAACTTACCTTCATGTGTTAATGATTATACTTCTTAACGCTACTAGGGGACCTCTAGTATTCTTTAACTTAGGTTGATTCCTATTTGATCATTTAGAAACACATACTTCAATAAGTTGGAGGTCCATATAAGCCACTATTGCTAGTTAAATTAGAAGTCTAAGGAAAAGTTTTGTCATGCAATTCCTTTAAACTTAACTATCCTATAGTTTTACCAACTAGTTAAGGTGCAATCGCCTCTTACTAGTTGATTATCATGTAAGAAAGACTTGATTATAAAGTATGTAATAAGATAATTTAAGTAGTGAAGATAAGTAGAAAATTATATTCAAAAGTGTAATAAAGTGTTTCAAGCATAACTACACCATAACCCTTAAAAAAACCTAGCTACTCATACACATGATGAAAAGATAGGCAAGCATAATTGAAAAAGGAAACTAGAACCCGTAGAAGCTTGGGTTTTGCTCCTTTGCTTTATGTTGCACTTTCTACCTTTATCTTTAGGTGTCTTTCAAGGAGCCTCGAGGGTAAGAGAACCACTTGGACGAATGAAGATGGTGGAGTATGAAATTATGAAGTAAAATGGAATTGTCAGAAGTGCTAGGAGTTATTTCTATAGCCACCATGCTATCTTTTCTTATATTGTGCAGAGTGGACATTTCTGTGGGCTTGTATTGACGATGATATAAAATAAAATAAGATGAAAATAAAATAAAATGACATGCAAATAAAATAAATAACATAAAAAATAAAGATAAACATAAACATAAAATAAACTATAAAGATAAAATAAAATAAAAGATAAAATAAAATAAATAAAAGATAAAGACAAAGATAAAATAAAATAAACTATCAAGATATAATAAAATAATAAAGATAAAATAAAGATAAAGTTGATGACAATGTTGATCTTCTATGACTTCATCTTTTTGGGCCAAAAGTCCTGATTTTTTGTGTATTTTTCCTTTTTTGTTTGTGGGTCTGTGTTGCATTAATCTCAAGAAATAGGGAAATTATGCATGGTATTTGTAAGAATATTTAGGATTTTACCCAAAAAGATACAACATTATTGAACAAAATATTGGTTTACCATTATACACTATGATACTAGAATTTGGCTTTAGAATGCCATTAGGAGTGTGCTTGTTTTATCTTAAACTTCATACAAATGATGAATTTTGAAATCCTAAATTGTGAATCATTTACCACTAATTGTTATTTTTGTAATATTATTATATATCATGTAGAAGGTGTCGTCACATTTAGTGGTACCAAATTAGATTGATTCATTCAACCTTATGTGTTATGTGTTTGCCTTGCTACTAGTATGTACTATGATAAAGAGTTTTCTACTAGTAAAGTGTTTCAATTTCTAATATCAATCTTGTTTGTTTACTACTAGTAGGTACTCTAAAAAGAGTGTGCTACTAGTATATTATTTGAAATGCTTGTGTAACTCTTATTGTTTGCATTATTTGTTGCGCCTAGTTAGCATAGGAAGTAATGGTTACTAGTAGGTATGGTCATGCTATTGTTGAGCTTGATACTCCTTATTTTGCTTAGAAATTCTTTCGCTCATTCAATCTCTTAATTTTCTTCACCCACATCTTCATTAAAGTTGTGAGTAGCTGGTAGTTAAAAATGGAGCTAAGTCTAGAGGATTCTCGAAATTTTGGCCGTAAACAACTTAAAAAGGACTACTTTAACTAGCTTTAGATAAGGAGTCAAGTGAAGTCTTCGAAGAACTTTGGTAATGAGAAAAGACGAATTAGGGAATGAGGAAAAACAATTCATAAATCACTTTACTTATAGTCTCTTGCCACCAGTACCCATAAGCCCGTGGAGAGGGATCAAAGTAGAAATGGTGGAGCGATGGACTTCCAAGCACTAGTTTCATTAGGATAAGAATAAATCGTCAATGCTTCATGGGGCTTACAACCTCATAGGTGCATAAAGTTGGTTGTGGAGAATTGGAAGGTTTTTCGAGACATGCTGTGTATAGACACTTAGAAGGTGACCATTGTTGCCTTCATGTTAGTTAAAGAGGTTGAGTGTTGGTGAGAGAATAAGCATTGGCACTTGAAAGTTGAAGCCATGATACTTTCTTGGGAGAACTTCAAGAGATATTCTTGAAAGAAGTGTTTTTAGAGGACGTTCATAGCTACAAAAGAATGGACTTCGTGGAACTCAAGTAGGGCAACAAGATCGTGATAGATTATGTAATCAAGTTGAAGGATCTTTGAGATATCTTTTTCGTCATTAGAATAAGGTTGGAGAACATTTCAATTGCATGAAGATTCGTGAACGGTTTATGACTAGTGATACAACAAGCTAACTATCAAGCAATTTGCCAATGTCCATCATTGGTGAATATATACCAAATCCTCAACAAGGACAATAGAGAGAGAGTTGAGCATTATGAAAGTGTATACCCTATGAAGGACGAGAAGTTTAGAAATTAAACTAGGAGAAGCCATGTTCAGTTCTATCTATTTGTCTGGTAATTGCTACAACAACTGGAAGACTACACCAAGCTAACATGATAACGATAGTAGTAGATAAACAATTCTTTCTACCACAAAGACATAAGAAGTGAGAACAACGCGAGCAAATTGTGTGCAAATGCGAGGATGAGACCATGATTGCCTTATTTACCTAACTTGTTGTGGATGAAAACTTCTCCATCTCCAACTGCCTCTATTTCTTGGAGATATTCTAGTGCTTAATTTGCAACAAAATGATCAAGTAAGTTAGTAAAAAAAAGACACTTGATGATAAACCCACATATCTACGAATTGACAAATTCTTCAATAAAAGATTCAAAAACATGAGAAATTGTAGAAATCGAAATTAAAGAAGATTAAAAGGGAAAAATGGAAGGAAAATTGAAATGAACTTGCCACTAATCACTTAGGATTAAGAGGAAAGAAAATTCGCCACAAACAACTTAGAAGATTGATGAAAATTGAGGTTCTTATTTAAGATAAGAGAAGAAAGAGAACTCTCACAAAGTGCCGAGCACAATTTTACTCAAATGTCAAAAGTGATTAGCTTAATTACATTTTGAGTTTTTATAGACCTCTTAATCTCTAATTAGCATTAAAATAATCCTAATCCAAGCTAAGAGAATGCCTAAGGCAACCAAAAACATAACTAAGCCAAGCAAGCTCAAAAGGGTTACAAAGTGGTCATGATTTTAGAGATTGATTCTTGGTCTCTAAGGGAATCAACTAGTTTGGGCCTTTTGGCCCATATGTAAGCTGTTACTAAAGTACAAGTATTCTAGCATAAAAATATAAAGTAGAACACATCCTAGATGAACTATACAAGACCAATGTGATAGCCAAACAAAGTATACAAAATTGGGCTCTCCTTGGTTTTGAAGGAGGCTTAGTTCATTGTGCACTTCCTCTTGAATTTTCTTTATCCTACCCTTTGTCATGAGGCCTTAAATGTAGTGCTCTCCTCCGTCTTGATGACCTCTTGAGTGTCCACTACTTGTTTGCCCATATTCATATCACTTATGATCTCTTCCTCGCATAAAATTGCTTCAATGCATCGTCTTCTTTCCTCTCCTTACTTTTATCGAGGAACATCCCCATTCCTTCTCTCTTCCTCATTTCTCTTTCTATTTTTAGGTTTAATTATGTTTTTAATTTTTTAAATTTGTATTATGTGTATTTTAATTATTCAAGTTTTATTAAACTAAAACAAGTGTCTTTATTTTAAAAACTAAACGAATTTAGTACCTCCTGGAAATTTCGTTCACCTATAATCTTCAAATCTCACTTTATAGAATAATTTTAAAGTTTAAAAGTCGGAAATTTAATGAAATCTTGATTGAACAATTTAATAGAACCTGGGAATAAGATCCGGAGAGGATTTTTTTTTTTTTTGGGACTTGGTGGGTAAGTTTTGAGTAAAAGCATGGTTAATGATTTAGTTAATTCAATTTGTGAAGATTTTGAGTAAAAAAAAACAAAGAAGAATTTAAGAACTCATGGGAAACAACTTAATTATAACAATTAAAAAATTGAGAGATATCAAAATTGCTCAAAAATCTATTGAAACTAAAATTATATATTAAGAATTAAGGATATAATTAAATCTTTTCCTACATGAGTCAAGGACACATACATATATAAGATAATATTTAATGAATTAGACTCTTTTAAAATGAAAAAGCATTTTCTAGTTATGCTCCAAAAGGACTAGACACTCTTCAATTATTTTCTTTCATGAATTTTAGTATTTTCTTTTTATGTGAGGGCTATATAAACGCGCGCGGAACAAAACAATCATAATCCACTGGAGAAATTAACTTCGGAAACATCAGCAAGAATATGTAAAGATTAAAAAGAAGGGGGTAACATGTAGCAAGTAGCAACCTAAGATATTATTCTTATATAACAACAAAATATTTAGAAAGTTATTACATTAAGTAGGTTCATTTAGTATGTTAATTGAAAAATCATGTTATAGACTACTCTACTGTAAATAGAATACAAACTTATGTAGCTTAAGTGACAAAATAATATAATTCCTGAAGAGAGAGTGCTGCCAACGAACAGTTAAACCCAACTCAGAAACTTGTGACACGCTGGACCAAAGGAAAAAAAATTAAAGCATGGGTGCGAGTGAACACATTCCTCATACACCAACTTCACAATTAAAGAGGTGTCCAATGTATTCAAGAGTTAGCAAGGCTAAAAGAGCACCGTATACAAATTGTAATTATACCAAAGAACTGATATAGAGAGACACGTTTTCTTTTTCTCTATCCACGGTTTACATAAGGGGAGCCGTAAAAATTATAATGCTAGAACTCATGTCAGAGATTTTCGCAATAAATGTAAAACTAAAAATCAATTCCAAACTATATAATATATACTATAAATGCACCATATCAAACTCAAAATTACACAACTTCACATTCAACCAAACAAATCCCACATGTAACACGTGGATATGTTTTCTTTATTTAAAGTAGAAATATAAAGCATATAGGTATGAAATTAATGCTCAAATTGGCACCGGATCTATGAGCAAAGTTTTAATATATGTCTTCATTATTCCTCCAGAATGCGTGTAGGTATCTTCATCTTTATAAAACACATCAACGAAACGTGAGAGGTTGAGAATGCGTGCCAGAAAAGGCATTGGAATAGTAGTTGGCGTAAGACACTCCTCATTTATATCTTTCCAAGCATTTGTTATTCTCTTTCGACATTCATTAATGGCAGCTTCCCTAGACTCACCATATTCACTCATATAGCATTCCAAGAATGAGGAAACATGCCCTCTTTTCTGTTCAAACTATCAACAAGAAATAATTTGTGCAAATTAATATTTATATCATGTAATGGAACATATATAAACATCATTGAAGAGAAAGATTCCTAAAATCAAAGACTATACCTCGTTGGACACTATGTCATCCATTAGCCTGGAAAGAATAGAAGAGGCCTTAACAATTTTTGGCTCTTTTGTTACCCATTTAAAGATGTTCTCTGTGGCTTCTCCCATGCCAAGGTAACTTGTCATTGTTAGTAATGAGTACGCACTTGTTATTGTTGATGTGTGCATGTACTCATCTATTGTTGGTTTATAGTCGTTGTTGAGCCATCTAGCCTCAGTCATGTAAGCTTGGACTATCTTTTTGAACTGCCAATTGCAACAACATGCATTATAATAAATATATTCAGAGACGGAATTTGAGAGTATGTCATAAAATATTTGTCATTGTGCTTTGAGTAGAACTATAATTGTTCTTAATGTTAAGGAGTACTTCTTTATGTTTGATTTTTAGCATATGTACACTTAAAAAGGATATTGGTCATAGTTCACAAACTCTCAATTTAATATATGATTTTTATTACTCAGTCAATAAAAACCCACAAACAAATTTGATATGCAAATTATAGACTTAGGAAAAAAAACTTATACTTCTTTTATGCCGTAGTTAATGCAATATGCTCTTCCTTCCTTCTCCGTTTCTTGCTCTATTTCTTGATAAACATTCAAGAGTAACCTATAAACTAATCTCATGTATTCTGGGAGATCATCCAAGCAGCTAATATCCCACCTAAAAATCACTTTCACAACAATTAGTTAAATAATAATTTTTTTTATAAAAAAAAATCAAGTGGAGAAGATTTGTATTTTTATGATTTGCTTATCAACCTTTCAATTGCCTCGGTCAGACGTTCTAATTCGTCGATAGTTCCATATGCATCGTATGTATCATCAATAATTGATAGCGTGGCTGCTACTTTTGACATATATTTTCTTGCTTGAGAAAATTGGGGTTCAAAATATACCCCCAACATCCAAAAGCAAATTTCCACAATTCTATCTCGTGCATAAGGTAGCTTATTAGGGACATCCAACTCAATCCACCACCTATAAAGGTCAAAAATAATAGGAGAAATAATTACAAGGACTAGTATTTGGAGTTGATTTAATATTTGTTTTGTTCCGCTAGGAAGGTTGTATGGATCATGAACTTACTTGCAAATGTTGCCAAATTCTTTTTGATGTAGAGTTTGCAATTTATTGAAATCTAATTTTGCAAAAGTGAGAAGAATTTCATTATGAGAAGGATTTTGCTCATAGATAGAAATGTAGCGTCGTGTCTCTAGCCTAGGCAAGTTCTTGTGGAGAGCTTGACTCAAGCTATGATTGATTTGATTTGCAAGAGAAAAGCTCAATTGGGTGGTAATAGCCTTAAGGTGAGTGGAAGTGAAAGCCAATGCTTCTTCCAAAATGTCCTCTCCATGAATCTTCATATGTGAGGCTTCGTACAAGCATAACATTCCCTCAACATCACTGACAAGTCTTTCACTAAAATTTCCTTGCACATTCTTGAACTTTTCAAACACAACTAGTATTTGATTCAACAACCATAAATTTTGAAAATTAGTTAGAAACAACTTTTAACAAAACTAAAATATTGAAGAAAAGTTCAGAAAATAAGTTGTGAGATAATGATTAGTTCCTTCCCATACGAGTATATATATAATGCTATATCATCCTACCATATAATAAAAAAGATAAATGCATTTTATGTCCTTAAAATACAAAACGTATTCAATACTTATTATACAAGGAAAGTAAGAAGATTTGCAAGAGAATGTTATAAAAAGATTTAAAATTATTCATGTAACTTATGGCTTCGTTATTCTATTTTTTTTCATGTGTGCAGTTTTTGCACTATATAAGGTGATTGAAAATCGAATTAAAGGAAAACAATTAAAGTAGAGGAATATACCAGGTGAGACGTGAAATCCATGTTGCCTCAATAATCTAAATAGCACAGCAAGAGAGCAAAGGTTGTCTTGAAGAGTTATTTCTCCATTTACTACATAATTGTTGTGAATATGTTGCAAAACTTGATCAATCTCATGTTCAAAGTGATAGTTGACACCCAAACGACAGATTGAATCAATCAAATCAACTTTTGCTAAGGGCTTCTCAGTCTTTGAGACAAGCATGTTGCTCACATCTCTTTTTAGTGTTTCAATTAGTGTCTCAATGTTCTGATCAAGTTCCTGCAGGTGTTGAAGAAAAACTTATATATGTGCCGTAAATGACATGCAAGAGGAACACAAAAAGCATTAAGAGGTTGTGCGTAGATATATATACCGTAAATTCTGAAGCATATTGAAGGAAATAATCCTTCCAAATGCTAGGGTGAAAATCTGCAAGATGTCGATGTAGGCCAGATTTGACATCTGGGTTGAAGCTACTGAGCGGTAAAGTTGCAGCAGACATCCTGAACGTGTTTGAATAAGAAGAGGATACTTTACCAATCCTGCTACAATTCTCAAGGTTTTGTTTTGGGCGGGGAAAGGTGTCTTAAGAGTGGATTTTTATAGTTGAACATCAATCCCTACTTTGAATAAAATAATAATTATAATGAATTAAACTATTTCCAGTCACACTAAGGCCTTAAAATGATTGTCCCACAGCCATTTGTTCTAGATGAAAGAGAGAAGGGGTTGGCTTTTTTTTCTTTTTTTCTAAAAGCTATTACTCCTTCCCTCTCCACTTTTTCTTCAATAATTTTTAATGTATTTGACCCAACTTCTTATAAAAAAAAAAAAAAACTAGAGAACAGTTGAGCAAAATACTACGTAAATATATATGGATTAAAGTACTACATTTTAATATATGATTAGGTAATAATTTAATATCATTCGTACTCAAACCGCTGAAGTTAACCATTTCCAGAATTTCATTAACAACTATTTTTTTTAGCACCTACTTTCCCAACAATAATGATACTATCGATTAGGTAAGAGGTGTTTTCCTGATTTGATTTTTCTACATTTCCTCTGGTTCACAACATAAGTAGCACAGGTGTTTTGTTGTAGATAACCTCTATTTCATAACGTACAGCATCTACTCTTGGCCACACGTTTGGAAAAACCATTTAGCATGGGGCACAAGTGTTTCCCTTCTTATCTGATTAGTTTTGTTATTATTGCATTAAAATGACAGGATGGGGCAGAGGCCGGGCTTCTATATCATTATTATAAAATTAGATGACTTTTAATGTTTACTATGAGTTTGTTTGATATATGTTTATAGGATTTTTTTTACATGATATAAAATTAGTCCAAGGTAAAAATAAATTTTTAAGAGTTGATATTATATATAAGTTAATTTTAACTCTGATTCCCAAGACTAGCCTTATTCAACATTTTCCTTGAAAATGTCGATGGTGACTCTAGTCTTTATGTTCCCTCCCCTAAAAGGAATGTGGACTCTACACATCTATTTCTCGCCCACCCTGTCGCGGTCTAGGTTGCGACACTAATTTTCATCTCTTAAGAATTCCAATTTTTGTTATTGTTTATTGCTTGGTGCAAATGTGTTTGTGTGTAATTGTCTGTGTGTTTCTAAAACGTAGAACAACCATAGGTTTTCCTTAGGTTCAAAACTCTAAACTAAAACACCAGAGATTTCAATATTAGGCCATTGAGCGCACTCATGCAGAACCTGTGCACGCTTGTGCTTATTGTGTAAGCCCGTGTAGGTTTTGTGCATACCCATGCAGAGTCGCACCGACTGTGCAGCCCGTGCTAAAGGTAGCATACCCGTGCTGCCCTATCTGTGTTATAGGAATATGTGGTATTTGATTACGTTTGTTATTTCTATAACCCATGTGTTTCGATAAATTATATTGTGTGTAATTGAGAATGATGACATAACATGTTTTATCAAGAACTATGATGTGAACTATTGCATTAAGAATGATGATAATTGAGAACGACAATATGACATCCAAAATGGTAAAAAATGAAAATGAGAAGGTTGTCCTAACAAGTGGAAGAAAAGTCCCTATGGACATTTATCTTGCAAGTATCCCAAAAGATACTCAAGTTATGAAAGTATGGTAGGTTGTGGATGAGGGTCCTAGAGAGGGGTCCTCACCAACCCAAATGGAGACAAGAGAAACTAAACAAATTAATTAAACTGCATCATGCATCATGTAATGAAATAAGTGTGGAACCAACATAGACACGAACCGAATTGGTAAGGTCAATAGACCTCCATAGGGCTACTCAGTATGGATTTTTTCCCAAGTGACCATGACTTATATGCCACATGTCGGGTTTGATGATGCAATATTAAGTGTACTTAATATACTACTAGAGGGATATTACGCTAGATTGGAATGACTAACCGTAGAGGTGGAGATTAGCAAGGTTGCGCCTAGCCTACTTCTTGGGTTAGACATGGTACCACATGACATACATAGTAGTACTAGGATTTCACTCATTAACATCATTCATATGCATTACTTGATTGTCCTTGCTTGCTAGATATGTTATGAGTATTTGTTAAATATTGATTGTGTGATTATGTGTACGTGCGTGCATCCTATTCATGGTGTGCTCATATCATGATCTTAAGTGAGGAATATTTCTCACTCCCTTTTTTTTGCATTGCCTGTGTTTTGGTTAAACGCCGCCACTTGTAGGTAATAACGAGTAGAAGCATAAGGATTGAGTTACAACTCCTTAGTTGTTGTCTATAGAGAGCAATGCAATTTTTCTTTTTATTTTATTTTGTCTTGAGATTATGCTTTGATAAGACATGTTATGATGTTATGATATAATTACAATTTATATGTTATGATGTTAAAAATTGGTCTATAAAATAAATTTTAAATGGTCATATGTTTAATTAATTACAAAATATTAAATATTGATCATATTATATAATTTAAATTTTTTTTTTTATTCTCATATTTTACAATATATATTAGTAGATCTTATCATAAATAGTCGAAATTAAAATATACAAAAGGCAAAAGAAATTTTTAAAAAAAAATACACAACTTTTTAAATAATCACCTAACATTATCTCTTTAGCTTTCTTATATTATCTCTTACCTCTTTTATAATAATGATCTTATCTTGTACATACAAAATTTTATAATTTTGAATAAAATTCCATCAAATATATAAATAGTATTTTTATTTCTTAATAATTTGTTATATTTTTATATTATTTTTCAGTAAAAGATATACAATCTTTTTATTACTGTTATTAATATTTTTTAAAATTAGCTTTAACTTAAATTACTTAAAAAAAAATACGTAACGACATATTAATATTAAATTAACAGTAAATATCCATTCTTACTCAAAGACAAGTTTATATTAGCAGAGCTATATATATATATATATTTTATATTTGAATAACAAGATTTTCTTTTTTTCATTTAAGAAAGTTGAAACTGCTCAAGTTAACTGTTTCAACAACAATTTGTTTGTCGCCTACGTAACCTTCCAGAGATAGTGACACGATTCTCTTATCACTTTTAGGTACCAAGATCTTATCGTAATTTGTTTTTTCTCCATTTCCTCTCGTCGACAACATAATGTAGCAAGAGATTTTGATGAGTATAACCATTTTGGTTGTAGATCACCACTATTTCATAACGTGCTTAAATATAGTGGATGAGCTTTCACCTCACAACATTTACTCTTGGCCATAGATTTGGAAAAATCATTTAGCATATGGGTCATGTGTTTCCTTTCGGTCTTGATTAGTTTTGTTGTTGCATGACAGAATGGTGAATATTCGTTTAATTACACTTTATGTTCTTTTGGAATCTTTCATGTGAGAGTAACATATAATACGAATCATTAGATTTTATAACGCAGGTTCAAGTATAGGGTTTTTAGGATTCAAAAATCACGATTTATGTTATTAATCGTATATTTTTAATCTTAAATATTCATGAACGATGATATGACTTAGATTTATTATTATTATTATTAATTTTCATGAATTAAAATGATAAAACATTTTTAAATAAGAAATATTTTTGGATGAAAAGAATTATTGTGATGTTAATAAGTGATATAAAATATTCAAATAGGAAAAACTTTATATATTTAAATTTTTAATTTTTTAAATGATAGTATCTTATATAAAAACAATTAACTCATTTATCAATACATATTTATTGAATATATGATAAAAAAAATGTTATTTGTAGGGTTACAATAGGTTTACAATATATGACACTTCAAAAAAAAACATTTTATTAATTTAAAAATCAAATAATTAACATTATATTTAAAAAATATATAATTATTTTTTTAGAGTTTATTTTTTCATATATAGTTTTTTCTATAAATATTTCTGCAGATTAAAAGAGAGCATATAAGTTAATTGTGTTTTTTATTATAAAAATTTTAATAAGTTGAGTCTCGAAAATTTACAAAAATTAAAGACAAATTTTAGACTTAAGTAGCTCATATATTTTATGAATTATCAACTAGTAAAGTATTTACAGTTTACATAAAAAAAAAAACCCTCAAATTTACAGATGTTTTACAATTTTTAAAATATAATCTAATCTTTATTAACCGGACTAATTTTAGTAATTTTAGTTAAGTAACCTGGTTAATAACAATAAAAGAAGATATTCTTTTTACATCGAAAGAACCTTGTGGGTTTTGACCAAGTTACCACACTTTACTGTGACCAAGTTACGGAAATTATGTTTTACTAAACTACATTCTTTGATAGAAACAACAACATATGAAATACTTGATGTAATGCAATGTCCTTAATACTTGTGTAATGAAAAATTTAAACAAGAATTAAGAATTTAAGCTTATTATAGCATTACAATACTCTTAAATTTATAAGTGATCAAATGTGCGATATCATTTTTTCTATACAATCGAAAAAGTAAAAGTAGATGATAAAGATCATCATCATGATTTATGATATTATTTTCATGTTGAAATGTTAGAAATTTGGTGTAATGCTCCATCAATTTATTGTTCAAATTGATAAGAAACACCGATACGGTGGACAAAGTTGATTAAATTTAATTTAAAAGAGAAATTATTGTCGATAGGAGAGACAATAACCTTTCTCACATATTCTTTTAATAATTAAACTTGGTTGATTTTGCTATCATCTTTCTGCACGTATACGTAGTTATGGAAAGTTTAAATAAGAAATCAATAATCAAGTGATAATATAAAACTTTAGCACCTTAAAGTAAAAAAAGGAGGATCATCTAATTATAGACACAAATTATACTTTGCAATTATATATACTATTAGTTCTCTAATCCATTCGCATATATACGGACAATATATTCTTTAACATTTATATTTTTACATTCTACATTATTAACTACAGTTTGTTGAGAATCATAAATTTATATAAGCTTTACACATAGTTTAATAACATTTTTCATGCATAATTTTATGATTTTCATTAAATTCATTTAATAATTAAAAGCTATATTAAAAAGAATGTTAAAAAAGAAGTTAAATTACTTCTTTGATCCCTCTATTTATTTATTTTGTTCAATTTGATCTCTTTATTATTAAAAATTTTAATTTAGTCCTAATATTAGTATAGAAAGGCATGAAAAACATGGAAAGGGGCATTGGAAGGACATTGAGCATATGAAGGTCAAAACCCTTCAAGGACCTATGACTAGAAGGAGATTGAAGAGTCTTAAGGAGGAAGTACAACATAAAATAAGTCTCCTTACGGGGCAAAGAGAGTCTACTTAAGGCCCAAATCTATTCACATTATTGGATTGTCACAACGTCCTTGTTTAGCTTTGCATTTCTTTATACCAGGACCTTTACTTTTTGCTTGTATCTTAATAATCCTTTGTGTGTATTTTGGTTTGGGCCTCAAATCCCATCTTGTATTTTTAGCTTTGGTCTCAAAAGACGATTAGGGAGTTATTAGGAGATCTTAGGTGAACCAAGTTAGGCACATAAGCACATAACCTTAGTTTAACTCTAGCTCGACTAAGAGCTACTCTCTTCGGCCGTGAGCTTCCTTTAGCTTGGGCTAGCCAATTGGACTAGGCCTAAGGCCTTTAGATTAGTGTTAATTTATGTAATTAGGATAAGATATATAAGCCTAGTAACACCTTTGTTTTTATTATATTTATTATTGGTTGTAAATATTATATTTTATTGTTTATTATTAATAAGTGATTTAATTATTTTATAATAAATAAATATTGATTTGGGAGAAATATATATTGAGTTTTAAAGAGGGTTTTTATAATTAAATTAAGAAAAAAAATAGGTCATTTAATTATGGTAAAAGTACAAATCCCATATCGAGCAACATAAACTCATGCATTGCCTCCTTCTATATGAGGAAAGGAATAACTCATGTCCTATATCGAGCAATATAATATCATGCACCATCTCCTTCTCCTATATAAGGAGTGAGATACCAAGTAATAGGCACAGCAAAAAAAGCCTTCAAATAAGATGGATTTGATGTCAAGTATTAAACTTATGATAGTTTATTTTTATTTTTTTATTTTCTCATTTCTTGGAGCTACCTCTCAAGATGCCAGACTATTTTGTTTGCACATTATGCTCACAACAAGTCATCATCTTGAGAGGTTAGAGGAAGAGAACCCCCAGTGAGGATATCAGAGCAACTAGAGGGAGAACTTTAAAGGGAAAAAATTAGATAAAATTTCTACTTTCTAGATCAGAAGATGGAAGGAGAACCTTTGAAGGGAACCTCGAAGGAACAAGAAGAATGACTTGAGGAGTATGCTTTCTACATCTACACTTTTCCAAGTAAAAGGGAGGTTCTTTTATATAAGACGGGTAGTGGGATCGTCTCGAGGACCCTGATATTTGTATGTTTTTGGAAGTATCTGAAAGGAGATTAAACCCCTAGATTAGTATAAGTTTGATGTATGATTTTCGTATGTTTTGCATGAATAATCTCTGAGCAATTGATTCAATTCAAGTTATTCTTGAAAGTTAAGATAGTGGGTTCATTGACAATTTTGTCCAAATACTATCAAAATCACTAAATTTCCCTTATATATGTAATCTAGGGACCAACCTAGTTCTAATATCTTAAGGACACAATATTGTAATGTCTAATCTTGTTGACCAAATTTCAAATTAAGTGCAAATTGGGGGTTGTATATATAGAATAGAACTGAATGTAACAAAATTGTTGAACACTTGGATTGGATCCAATTATGTAATTTTGATATCACAATTCTAATAAAGGTGGAAATTCATATCAACTCAAAAATTCATTAGACAATCATATAATGTTGTCCATACAAATTGAGATCACTATCGCAGTCCCTAATTAGCATGAATTCAAGCACAAGTAATTGGTTGATTTAGGTGATAAATCAATTACCTATCATCGATTAGATTGGATAGATCAATCCTAACCTAATACAATCCAAAATCTTAAGTCAAATTATAATTATGAAAATGTGTCAAGAATTGGAAAGAAAATAGAGGCATACCAAAATTCGCATAAGAAAGATTTAAGAACTCAAACCTGACTACAATCACGGAACTTTGAATTGATGAGAGAGTCTAACCTTCCATAGAAATCACCACCGAAAATGCAATACAAGCACACACAAAATCCAGAAGAGAATAAAGAATAGAGAGTAGAGAGTAGAGAGGAAACTTGTGATCCAAGAAACCTCTAAAAACAAAGTGTGAAAAGTTTATAAAGTGTCTAACTAAATTCTAACTAACTACACTAACTAATACACGTTCTGAATGCTATAGAAGGTGTTTTGGACTAAAGGTTTTTGTAGAGTAAAGGTCCACTAACAAAAGTTCCAAAATTAGGCCATAATATACAAACAAGGCCGAACATAGTGGGTGTTGCAAAGGCTGCAACTTCAAGTGGACTTTTGGAATTGAAGGAGGTTGAACTGGATTGAGCCCAAAAGAGAAAAGTTGTATATATTTGTCTTAATTTTCTAGAGCCACCAAGATTGTCCAGTTTAGTGGTTTGTAGCTTTAGATATCTCCTACACAAGACAACAACATTATAATGAGAAGTAAATCCAAAAATAAGCAAAGACTAGAAGCTAAGCTCAATTAAGTCCAATAATCCAAGATGTTGCACCCCAAAACTATCCGGGACTGGCTCTTCCCGGGACCCACCTTGACTCACCTATAAGAGAAGATCATCGAAGGCAGTTCCAACAAACTCGGTACCTACCAAGAGAGAATCAGGAGAGAATCATGGGAGGAGAGTAGGGGATAAGTAACTAACTCGCGAACCCACATTTTTTATTCAAGACCAGCCTTTCCATTAGGTTTCCTGGCGTTCCCTAAACCAAAAATGCTAGTGGCGACTCCTTTGTGGCTGACTCGGTCTCGGCCCACCTAGCTTAACGTCACAATTTAGGTTGTGACACAAGACTCAATAAATGTGTCAATATTAACCATAAAAAGATGTCAAATATGTCCAACATAAGTCACCATTGAGTGCCTCAATAGTACTTTATCAAATTTTCCCACACTTGAACTTTTGCACTCCAAGCAAAATCAATTAAAAATCTAAAACAAAAAGAAATGAACTAAAGCAGGTACAAATAAAGTGCAACAATTTTCAATGAATCCTTAAGTTAATAAAAGGAATAAGAGTACAAACATCCTAGTATCAAGATGTCTAACAATCTATTAATGTACTTTTAACATCTAAAGCAAACAAGAGAACAAGAGAAATTAAAGAATGACCCATAAATGATAGAACTCTCTCATGATACATACTCTCAATCGCTCAAGCGTTTAGGTTTGTGTTTACACTCAAACACCTTATGCTAACTAGCACTACCAAACTTTGACTAGTCTCAATTTTCCACAACTTGAAACACATGAAAAAAATTATCAAAAAGGCTTTTATTAAGGTTGTAATGTAGCCAAGGACAAGATAGGATATGAGAAGTGATTTAAACTTACACAACTAAAGAGGAAAGAGGAGAAATGAGGAATAAGTCAATAATCATAAAGACCATCCCCAAAACAATACAAGACAACAAAACACTACAAGACAAGATCCAATTTGTATCCTTTCATTTTTATTTTTTTTTCTTTCTATCTCAATTTCACTTCTTTTTGCACCACCACAACCTTTTGTTGCATTTTTTTCTTCAACCTTTTGTTGCCTTTTTCTATCTTTGATGCTTTTTTTTCTATACACTTTTTTTCAAAATCAAATCAACACAACACAATGATTACCACTTGGAAAAGCCAAGCTATACAGGTACCACTTGCAAAGTCATGGGGTATCACCCCTACACTTATTTAAAACTCATTTCTAGAACAATTCCAAAACTCCTTTAACCCATAAGGTTAGGGTGATCATGGTTTTTCACTTTAAGACTTGTAATGAACTATAATATCAAAGAAAGAGTTAGATAGACTCAAAAAGGGTAAGCAAGGGATTTAATGCAAGGTAAGTCTATTTGGCTAGTAGTCATAAAGAGAGAAGGCCTAAATCATATCACTGATGCATGTGAGACAAGAGACATAAAATAGAGTCAAGGCAAAAGTGGTTCCATATCAAGTTGTGAAATCTCTCAATCAAGAATAATGCAACAATTCACAATTTACATAACTTAGAAATCCACTAAAAAGGGCTATGGGAGAAAAAATCAACAAAAACAAAATTAATAGCAAACAGTAAAATTGGAAAACAACAGAAAATAGTAAAATCAATAAAATAGAAATAGGAAAAACAATAATACTATGAAACTATATAAAACAGAAAATAGCAATAGTAGAAAACATAAAACAGAAAAATAGAAATATAAATGAAAACAAAACTAAAAACAAGAAATAGAAAACAGAAAATAGAAAAAAAAAATAGAAACATAAACAAAACACAACAAAATTATTACAAAAACAAAAGAAAATAAAAACAAAACACAGCAAAATTATTACAAAATAGAATAGCAATAACACTCAAGCTAGGGGCGTAGGGTGCCCAAGCATGCCTATCACTTGATAGTTACCCTTAGCTAGCTATATGAGAATAGGGACGGTGTTTGTGTTTGGGTCGTGTTTCTGGCATAGGTCCTGGGAGGGAGGAGGTTCATGTAAGGTGTTCTAGGGTTTTAGGGTTTAAGACTTGATAGGAGTATATCTCATGTGCCTACGTACCTCGATTTTAGAGGAATCAATGTCAACATAGTTCTGGCTTGGTGAGGGTTCGGGTGAAAGCAGAGCCGACACGTGCTGGCTCAGACTTATTGAGACCGAGACGGACTCGGCTCTGGGAGGGGTAGGTTTGAACTGGGAGACTTGTCACATTGGGCCGAGATGGAGTCGGCCTTAGTGAGGTTGAGATGGATTCGTCTCGGAGGGGCATTCAAGGGAGGCATGATACTCAGTCTTAGTTTCGTTCTGGGAGGAAAGGGTTCCTAGACTCAGAAAAGTTTCTATAGACACGTATACAAACCGATTATTTAGAATAGATCATTTCGTGACAATTCTAGGAAATATGTGTACTAACCTCGAGTTTAGAGAAAGGGAGCCTTTTCATCCTTCCGTCTTATACTTTCGCTTGCTCCTGAATTTGGACTTGGGGTTTCTGCCTCGTTTAATGTGGTCGTCAGTTTTCTCCTTTTCGTCTCTCCATCTTTTAGTCTTTTCCTCCTCCTTTTTCTCTCTCTTTTTCTAGAGTTTCTCCTTCTTTTTTTTTTCAGAGTTTCTCCTTCGAAAGATTTCCTCTTAACTCTTCGTTTTGAGGCTTTTTTATAGGCTTTAGATTGGGCTGGTAGTTGCCACGATTCTCTCCTTAATTTTAAAATGAGCGAAAATTATATTGAAAATAAGAAAATGAGTCTTAATTGTTTCTTTATGCCAAAAGTTAACTAATTTAGCCAAATACACTCCAATCCGTAAATACATGATAAATATTAAGTTTTGAGTTCATTCTACTTCATATTGGTGTCTTTAAGTTGGGTCAAGATTATTTTCAAAAATGTAAAAATGTGATAATTCTTATATTGACTCCAATTAAGCTAAACCTTATTTAGCTTGCATGTTCTTGACTAAGTATTGCAAAGTCTCTTGATCTCTTTTGGCTCTTGTTCGAGATACTTCTCCGTATTTTTTAGGTTAGTTTTAGTGTTTTTAAACTTCCTAAATCATTACGAGTCTTAATGAAAATTTATTTCTTAGTGAAAAATAAATACTTAGTGAAAAATAAATATTTAGTGAAAAGTTTAGAGAAAATTTTTTAAGAGGAAAAAAAAAATTGTAATTCAGATAATAGTTGAATTTGAAATCAATTTCTCTGACTTCGGCTTTCTCGCCGGCTTCTCCGCGCCAACAGGAGTGGTGATTGGGACGGATCTGTGCCCCCATCTTTGGAATTAGAGGTCGACATTGCTGCCATTGTTCCTCTTGCTCGATTTCCCTGCACGCCAGAGGGACTGTTGTTTACATCAATTTGTTTTAAGCGTGGATAATTCTCCTCTTTACAAAATTTACTTTTCTAAAATATAAACAAAATTCTATATTTATACTTTTGACCATAAATCATAGTTGACACACAAAAAGTTTATGATTGGATTGTACCAAATTTGCTAAGTATGTAAAGTTCAAAATAATTCCTATTTTTTAGTAAATTAATCATTTCAAACTTCGCACTATCTTGTTTTTTTTTTATTGGTATATTTAATTATTAAATATTTCTTTCTTTTAATTTTTTAAATTAAATTTTAATAATTTTAAAATGTTAATAGTAGTATAAAATGAACTTATATAGTAATTTAAATTACTTATTATAAATCTAAAAAATAATTTATATATTTATGATTAGATGGATGTAAAAAAATGTTACAGGGATTGTTTACGTCAATTTGTCTTAAACGCGCATAGGATCCACTTCTCATTGAATAATTTATTTTTTAAATTGTAAAAATAAATATACTGGAAAATGTTAAGCTTGTAAAGTTAAATTCTTAAATTTATGTAAATTAATCGTTTGGAATTCTACTTAAATTACACGCACACTCATACTTGCTCGTTAGGTTGAGTTTTACTTAATTAATTTATCGTATGAAATAAAAATATCAATAGTAACGAGTAATATCATGACTATTAAATTCATAAACTTATCAATTACTATATTATAAATTAAAATATTAAACTTCAAAAGTGTTACTTAATTATAATTTTTTCTGTAAATATATTTACACACTACTTTTATAAATAATTAAAAGATTTCTTTCTCAATCATCTTAAATTACATTTTTTACCTTTATTTATATATTTGATTTTTAATTATTTATATCTTTTAATTTATTCTCTTTTATTTCTATCTCTAAATTAAATTCTAATAATTATTTTTAAAATAAATTATAATCATTTAATGTAATCTTATATCAGAAGTTAAATTATTTATTATATATGAATTTAAAATATAATTTATATTTATTTATTATAAATTAAATTATATAAAAATAAATATTTATCCTATAAAATATACATACTAAAATAATAATTTATCATAAAACTGAAATAATAACTTATCATAAAACACTCCAAGTTTAAAATAATTTAAGATGATAAATTTAAGAGTCACTAATTAATTTCATCCTTAAAAGTGTGAGATGATAAGTTGGTCCCCACCTTGAAAGTTATTTCGTCAGTTAAGTTACTTCAAATGTAAATGGACATCATTAGTTGATGATGAAGTGACATTTAAGATGTTCATGTCAAGAGGAACTAAAACAACATTTTCAGAAACTAAAATAAAAATTTAAAAATATTTTTTTAATTATTTTTTTTACATCGAAGTTAGGAGAGGCTAAAATAAAATATTAAGAGACCAAATGAAAATTTATTTATTTTAAAAGAACTGTCTAAATTCTTCTTTTCTCTCTTTCATCCTTCCCTTCTCTTTTTTCTATATCTCTTAGACTTTGTAGCATTGCAATTTCTACCAATTTCTATTTCTAAATTATTTAGAAATTTACATTTGAAAATTTAAATGGAGTTCAATAATTATAACATACACCATTGGTTTTATATTGCCAAATAATACTCAAATATAATTTTTAAATATTTTTTATCGAAGCCTAAAAAATAACAAAAATGCCTCCAGTATTATCATTGTTATATGTCAACTCTCTTAAAATTTTTTAAAATAATTTTTTTGAATAATTATGAAATAGAGATAAGTAAAAATCACACAATGATACAAAGTTTAAGAGAAGAGAAAAAAAAAAAAAAATAAAATAGAGAAAAAAACAAGATGGAGAAATTTTTTATTTTTTTTAATTTTTATTTTAATTTTTGTATTTTCATTTTGATCTTTATTGATGTGGATATAAGAAAAAAAAGAAAAATTTAAAAAAATATATTTTATTCCTTGAATGTTTCATTTTGATATTTGCTTGGATGCAAATAATAAAATACAAAAAAAATTCTTTTAAACTTTTATTTTAATTCTTAAAAATTTTATTTTGTTTCTTGCTTAGAAAGACACCAAGGTAAATATGAACACGACATAACACTTAATATATCAGCTTATTATTATCCGTAAATGATGTCATTAACAAATCCACTAATATTTTGACAAACTTGATTGATGTAATGCCATTCAACTCATTTTTTCTAGGACTATTTTACAAAGTTTCACATTTTTAAGAATAAAAAATTGGTTATTGACTCTAAATTTAAATGATCTCTCCTGCACGCGTTCGGGTCTAAGTAGACAAGCAAATATAGATGGACAACTGCTATAACGTATTTTCTACGTGTCACACAGAAATTGTGGTGATGGTGGGATGTGGATCGACACGTGGTGGCTGATTCTGGTGTTAATCTGTCTATGATAACACTTACTATTATATTATAACATCAATAATTAATTCATTATAATAGAGATAATTGTTGCTTCATCTTCTGTAGCTATATCTAATTATTTATTTATATATATATATAGAATTAAACTTCTTCCATTTGTTTGTTACATGTAAAATTTAATACTTTGTCCATCTTGGGTTGGCAATCTATATTTCCAATTTTATATACGAACGACACTATCCTCGCATTACTCTGTATATATCACTTTTAATAATATTTGTTATAAAAATATTATTAATAATACTTTTATATTTTTAACAATATTTAATAAATATAAAATATTATTAATAATATTTTATAACATAATTTAAATATAATATTTATTAAAATATTACTAAAATTAAAAGATAATATTTTTTATATTTTATAATATTTTTTAAATATTATCAAACATCATATAGGCCATAGTGTGAGTTGTTTTAATTCATGAATTGCTTAAAGATAATTAGTTTCTCATAAGTTATGCCTCAAGACTTAGGGGCAAGTGTACTCACCATACTAAAGACATCTTGGCTATCTTCAGCACAGCTTGCTTCATCCTGACTAAAATCGACCATAGCTTGGCTCCTCTTAGCGTGATATGTGTTAGGATATGTGCCAAAATCCTTAGGCGACACACCTGAGAATCAAGTCATATAGGCCGCCGCTATAGATGGGCCCAATCTCTATAAATAAAATAATACATCACTTGTGTCAGGTACGATTGGTTTGCATCATGCTTGCACATATCCTGACTCACACTATCATAAGCGTTAAAGTGTATTTGCAGGTATCAAATTTGAGAATAATATAATTTATTATTATTTGTATATTATTTAGGTTAGTTTCAATTTTATTAAAATTAATAAATATTCATAATTATTTTTTGGTATTTTTCACAATTTTTTAAATTTATTAATTAATTATTTTAATTTTATTTATATAAGCTATATAAGTTGAGTGTGATATTTTATGTATAAATTAATATGATTAAAATTTAATTTAATAAAATATTATTTATCATCTATTAATTTTTGTCATGAATTAAAATGATAAAATGTAATTAAAATGAAAAATATTTTTGGATGAAAAAGAATTATTGTGATGATAATAAGTGGCATATCATTCAAATAGAAAAAAATCTTTATATGTTTTGATATTTAAAAAAAATTAAATGATAATATCTTATATAAAAATAATTAACACATTTATCAACACATTTCTTAAACATATGAGAAGTTAAAAATTAGAGATTAAATACTAATAATATAGTTTGTGTTTTACAATATGGTGTATATATATATATATATATATATAAAAGATTATTTATGTATCAGAATAAAAAATTTGTTTTTTTTGTGTGAAATCCCCTCTTTTAAACTACTTGTTTGATCTTAATAAATAATATTTAAAAATATAAAAGTTATAAAATAATATCAGTAAACAAACTTCAATTAAAATTTATATTTTACCAAAATATCATGTTGGTGTACAGTGTACTGATAAGAAGTACATTTTTTATAAGCTAAAATTTTATTGAAAAAATGATCATAAATGAAGCATAAAATGTGCTCAACCAGGCACCAGAATAAAAATGCAGCACAAAAAGAAAATTCTGCACAATATCGATATGCATGAAACAAAACACATGAAAACGATAAATATCTGAATTCTGATAACTATTATCGACAATAAATACATCATACTTGTTTTATGAATTAAAAAGAAAAACAAGCATGTGATGTGACACAACTAAACTGATATTTGAGTAAAGAGCTGATTAACGGAACAAGAAGTCAGCAATGACATGTGACACAAGCCAACGTGGTACAGCACACCATGTGAGTTGTGATAGTATGTCCTTCAACAAGAAAAGCACTATTCCTACGCTTAGCTGACCCACAACGATGGATACTATCTACTAATAATAGAGTACTGACCAGGCATGATTGAACCTTTTTATATAGTTTGTTTGCCTTTTTCATAGTTTGTTTTATAGAAACCGTCAGAAAAATACTAACAACCACACCATATTATTACTTAACATAGAATGTATTCGTTGATTCGCTCGGTTTTAATTATAAGGACAAATAATAGTAATTTCAAATTTTAGAGAAATAAAAAATAATTTTTACGAAGATTAAAAATAAAATTCACTTATTTAACATAGATTAAAAAAATATTTCCACCAATAAAATTAATAGTTATCTTAAAAATTACATAGGTTAAAATACTTGTGAGAATATATATTCATGAGTTTTCAAGGACTTAAAACATGGTGCAAATCATGCACTCCAAAGGTATTTATTTAAAGATTTAATTGCACATTTTACCTTTCATGTTTCATAATTTTATAAATTTTGCTATCCAATTATTTTATTTGTATATTTTATGACATATCTTTTAAAATTTTGTACATATTATCTTCTCGATAGTTGATCAAGTATCACTATTAGTTAACTATTGACATAACATGATGATGGCTACTACAAATCAAGTATCACTATTAGTTAACTATTGACATAACATGATGATGGCTACTACAACGAGTTGATAGCTGATGTGGCAATACATTTGATGATAGATGTAATAAGAGAATTATAAAGTAATTTTTGTGATCCTAATTCAAAATTTTACACATTTTATTCTAAATCTCAAATTTTGTGTATTTTACCCCTTACAATATAATTAAGCACTATATATATTTATATCAATAATTACAATGGTAATTAAACAGGTTTTTATAATTACTTTTTAGAATTATGAAGATATGGAGATGAAATATTAATGTCACTAATTATTCACATTCTTTTATCATACAATAACATATTTGATGAACTAATTAATATACAAAGCCTCAGATGAGGAAAAATTAAATAATATTTGAAATCACGCATGTTTATTTATTTATTTTTTTTTGAATTTATAAGTAATTAGAAATATCTCAAATTTTTACAATATTTTAATATATATGCGAGCAGTTTATTAAAAATAAATATAAATATAAATTAATATGTCTTTTTTTTAAGATCATAAATAGGTTTGAACGATCATATAAGTAAAATATATAAGAAGAAAATTAATTATATGAAAGCTTTATAGCAAGTAATTACTTTTAATATGTGATCTATGTTAATTGTATGTCACTAAAATTTTGTTCCAAATTGCGAATAAATATTTTTCTTAAAAAATGCTATACTAGTTAAATTATGGAGTAATATTCGGTACAGGTGAGTAAAATTGATTATAATTGTATATTATTCATTTTATCAAAGGAAAAAAATACTTATTGTAAAAAGATTTTTTTAACATAGATAGATTATTTTGTAGATATGATTTATTTGTCAAATATTTTTCTGCTTGAATTTTTTATTATTATATTAAAATAAAATCAATTTAATTTTTAATATTTAAAATCTAAAATATATAATCATTTTTTATTTTTTTACACTAATTTAAAGATGCACTAATTGAAATTATAATGTTTTAATTCACGTAAAAAAATATGTTGTATTTCAATTATTATTATTTTGTTCTAAATGTAAAATGCTTGATTATAGTGTTGAGGACAAAATGTGTGAATTTTGAAAGTTATGAGACAAAATGTACAAATAAAATTTGGAAGGCAAAATGTGAAAAATATTTGTGGTGGAATCTGCAAAATTTTTATAGTAAGATGACAAAAATGTAATTTTATTATCTTATAATCACGTTAGTTGTCACATAAACTACCATGTGTATATCCACACCAGAAAGCAACTCACCAGAAAGCAACTCACCACCATATTAGTAATTAACTTACTATGGTTGTAGTCAACTACGGTTAAAAATGGTCAACTCACGGTGAAACAAAATGTGTAAATATTTAAAAATTGGATAACAAAACATACAAATAATATAATTTGAATGAAAAAATTTGTGAAATCATGAAACATGAGAGACAATATGTGCAATTAAATCTTATTTAAATGATAGATAACATCAATCCTTATTCAATTTATCATTTATTTAGGACTTTTCTTATTAAACATTGTTGATTAATAAGAGAGGATAGATGTAACTTGTGTTTATTTAGCACCTCTCAAGTGCTTAAATATGCACCAATTTTTATATTTATTTTGGCTTAATGATATTAAAAAAAAAGTAAAAATAAATAATGTATAATGATGAAATCTATTTAATATGTATCTTATAATTTGAATTTGACCATAATTCAATTTTACATAATTAGTTTTTGAAGTTAAAGTTGCTTCTATTTATATATTTTATTTTAGTCGAACTATTAGTTAATGTGAAAATTTTAATATATCTTTCACACTAAAAATTGAACATTTTGAACCTAAAGTTTATAGGAGATTGAACATACATGATTTAACCTTACAAAATCAACTTATAAAATGATAGTCATCTTATATTTTCTATTTTAGTTATACTAATAAAAAATGTTAAAGTATAAAAAATAAAAAACAAGAAGTACTGGGATGAAGATAATAAAAAAAAGTATCTATATACTCATCAATCTTATCTCATGACTATATATAGGCATATAGCGTACAAAAGGTGGTTGTTGAAAGCTTTGTACGGTCATAGGTACCTTTATCACATGTTTGTCTTCTAATTAAACACACATCATCATGTTGAGTTTAAACTATAGTACGTGACGCTATTTTCATAACAAATTCTCACATTATAAAAAATTAAAGTTTAATGATCACTAAAATTGATGGATAAATAAAAAAATTGGTTGCTAATTTTGAAATAGGTGATTAAATCCTTTAACAACCGAAATACCGATCAAAATCAATTAGTCCTTAAAATAGCATTTGTTAATTCATTTAGCAATCAACTTTGATTTGGTGTCTACAATAGCAACTGAAATTTTGATCATCAACTATGACATCCTTCTACTCCGAATAGTTAAATTAAAGTAATAATGTAAATAAAAAAGAAGACAAGGTAATAGTTAAAACCAAAGACATAGAACAACTATTCTAAATGGATAAAAATTTCATATGGTCATTAAACAAGTTCGTACAAAGCTTTCGAGAAGATTTTAAATCTAAATATTATAATTGAAAAATAAAGTTATTATCATCTTCAAAATAAGCTATTCAAACAACAAAAGATATAGAACAACTATTATAAATTCCAAAGTCCTGAAGTCACACTGATCAGAACAAGACCCTGTCCCTTCAAAACTCGGCACCATGAATGTCATCAACATTACCTAAAAGAAAACCACAAGAAAGTACGGTGGGACATAGCATTCAATCATATATAAATGTAGATAGTATCCCAAATCCCACCCATTACCGTACTCAATTACTAACAGCTCACAAATACTCATATATCAATCATAAGTTCCATCACGTTCATAATCAATCACATTCCATTCATGTTTACAACATACACATGCTCACACAACGCATATGTCAATCACCACACCTAAGAGTCTCGATTTGGAATTCTAGACCATGGGCGAACCTCCTAAATTCCCTTAGTTATAGCTAATGATGACCACACCGTTAAACACCACTTATGGCCGGTGTGTCATAGTTAAACACCATTTATGTCCCGTGCGAAGACATTTTACACAACTGTTAAACCCCACCTACGGCCAACGTGTAGCATGGTTAAACACCACCTATGGCCAGGGTATTATAGCCACATCTAGGTTCTCATGCATCTCATGTCTATGATCAATGCATTCTCATCCACATTCTCATTCTCATTCTCATGATTCATACATTATTCACACAGTCCATAATCATACCAAAATCATATCAATTTAGTCATCATTATCATATATCATTTATAAGAACAAATAGCTAATATTCTTCAATCAATCATGGCAATATCACGTACATTTACAATTTATAACCGCATGATAGACAATGATACATACCGAATAATCACATATTTTCATACTTTAATAATTATATCTACTCCATATATGATTATAGACTAACACCTTTCACAAAATGCAATCAATTAAATTATCAATTAAATCAACCAAAACCACATAACACATTGATGAATCTTTTATACCGATTAAAGTATTATTCTTTTTTTTAGAACCTAATAACCAAACAAATATGAGAATTTAGATCCTAGAGGGACTTATGAATTGTCCACACTACTCGTACACTCCCGCATTCACATATGGCCGAACCCATCTCCCCCGTATCTCAGATGCGAAAAACAGTGATGATCTGATGCAACTTTGGGACAATCTGAACACCCTAGCTCCTTTTTCCTGCAGATCTACGTTCTCTGTCCTCTAGGTGTGGCCGTCTGATGCGCAAAACA
This sequence comes from Mucuna pruriens, assembly GCA_025330945.1. Classification (NCBI taxonomy): domain Eukaryota; kingdom Viridiplantae; phylum Streptophyta; class Magnoliopsida; order Fabales; family Fabaceae; genus Mucuna; species Mucuna pruriens. Next base: position 1,180,861 of record JAENHJ010000027.1, read on the forward strand.
CAAATTGGGGTAGATTGATTACCCCTGTCTAATATTCTAACTGGGTCGGGTCAACCCTGACCCGTCCGTGAGCTCCCCATTAATTCAATTAATTAAATTAATAAATGAAAATAATTCAAATTAATGCTTCATCAATTTATAAAACCATTAACTCCTCTATTAAAATAAAATTAAATGTAAATATTTAAGTACTAAATTAATTTTCTGTCATCATTAACAACAATAATAGTAATAATAACATTTCAGTTTCAAAATGTAATTATTTAATAAAATAATTTCTTGCAGCAATTAATAATTAAAATAAAATTGATAATAATAATAATGAAATTCATTTCTAAAAATAATTAAATATATTTTAGGATGTTACAATTCTCCCCTCCTAAAACAAAATTCGTTCTCGAATTTACATAGAGTAAGTACTTTCCGTACCCTTGCAATTGCCCTCCCCTTACTCATTTAGTGTTTCTAATGACAGTCCTTACTCAATTTGCGTTATCTAAAATAATCATCTCACCTCTCTAAACCAATTAACCTTATATCTTTTACAACTTCTAGTATCAATTCTCATACCTAGTATTCTTTTAACCTTCAAACAAGCTAGTTCGATTACTTGCCAGAGTAACAAATGTACATCCAGAGTTGAAACATGTGCAATTATTGTGTACATGGCACGGGTGAAGTGATAGACTGAACCCAATCCAATTAGATTCCTCGAGTTTAACAAAATCTCTCCCCCAAGTTCTAAAATAACTCTAGGATTCCAACTTGTCAACCAAATAGGTGCTCACACTTATCTACTCTTCCTATGATTTAAGCTGCCAAAACATCTTCCAAAGATCCTGTCCTCTAACCACACAAAAGGATGCGAAAGGATTTCCTATGTACGACATATTCTACTGTCTTGATTCTACCTTGGTCATTTGGAAATTCCAATCACCTCATCTATTTTAGGTTCCACTCCTACTAGTTGAATTTCCACTTAGTGTTTCTACGTCATCGAGAATATCGACTTAAAATCATGCAAGTGGTGTCTTCGAATCTTAAGAGTAGTCACTACTGCTACTACCTCCAAGCTAGGGGTTACATAATTCGTCTTACAATTCTCAGTTGTTTATGAGATTAAAATACATCCTCACCGTCTAGTAACACACTCCTCTCAATAACTAAGGTCAGGTATTACTAAGGTTGGCATGCTATCTAATGCTTCTCCAAGACATGAGGAACTAATTCCAAATTATTAATCCACCTAAACCTTGCTCCTTTCCTATATTCTTAAGTTAAAGACTATACTAACTTAAGGAATACATCTAGGAATTCACCATGGTATTTGTCCGATCTCAAGAAAATTTATAATCTTACTCACTAATGCAAGGTGTTTAACTTAAGAGAAACTCCTACCTTTAAAGGTCGACTATTGGGCTCTCACACTAAAGATCGCATAACTCAAAGAACTCACATCATCCATTTAACTTTTATTAAACAATTATACCATGACTCATCTCCAATAGTACGAATTAGTATCCTTAGATGCTACTCAAGCTTCTCTCAAACTAAACAATCATTAACAAAATCCGCTATGTCTCTTTCCATTTAGGCCACCAAAATATCCCCTTAAGGTCTTGATACATCAAAGTTACTTCAGGATGGAAATTAAGCCTACTTTTATAACCTTCCTCAAAATCAAACGCCAAAGTGTAGGTTTACTAGGCACACATTCAATTTCCAAGTCTTATTACTCTATATACACCCAAGGTGAACTCTCTCCCACTATTTTGTTCTATGGCTACATGTCTAGCAACCAAAAATGAATTCTCTAACTAAGCTTCTCTAATCTCCCTCAACTAATCATTACTTACCCGAATCATTCCTAATCTTACACTACTAGGGATCATCTCATAAGCCAAACTCAAATCCCTGAATTGGGTAAAAAGGTCCATCTCTCTAATTGTCAAGGAAGATATAGGAAGAGATTTTCTACTTAAAGCTTCTGTTGCAACATTAGCCTTACCTGGATGGTAACTCAACTCGAAATCATAGTCCTCAAGAAATTCTAACCATCTCTTTTCCTTGTATTCAATTTCTTCTAATCAAATAAATATTTAAGGTTCTTATAATCACTAAAGACCTCAAACTTAGAACCATACAGATAATGTCTCCAAATCTTAAGAATGAACACTACAACCGCCAACTCAAGATTATGGGTAGGATAATTCCTCTCGTGGATTTTCAATTTTCTAGAAGCATAAGCTATGACTCTACCCTCTTGCGTCATCACTCCACCTATACACATCCTAGAAGTATCATAATATACTACAATAGGTTTACTAAGATCCGGCAAAACTAAAACCGGTGCACTAGTCAAATTCTCCTTAAGGGTTTGAAAACTATGTTCACACTTACTATTCCATACAAAAGCAACCCCCTTCCTGGTCAACTTAGTTAAAGATAATTCTATCTTAGAGAATCCCTCTATAAACCTCATCTAACATCCAGCCAACCCAAGGAAACTCCTAATCTCACTGATTGACTTGGGATCTCCCACTTAAGAATGACTTCTACCTTAAAAGGATCAATACCTATGCCTCCCCTAGAAATCACATGACCTAAGAGACTCACCTCCTCTAACCAAATGTTACACTTAGATAACTTAGCCTACAGTTGTTTATCCTTGAGAAACTGAAGTACTACCTTTAAGTGTTCCTCATGCTCCCCTCTAGTCTTGGAGTAAACTAGTATGTCATCCATAAAGACAACTACAAATTTATCCAAGTAGGGATGAAAAATTTTGTTCATGTAATCCATAAAAATAGCAGGGGCATTAATCAACCAATAGGCATTACCAAATACTCGTAATGTCCATACCTAGTCCTAAAAGCAGTCCTAGGTATACCTTCCTCCTTAACTCTAATCTGGTGATAACCCAACCTAAGATCCATCTTACTAAACACACATGCCCCTACCAACTAGTCCATAAGGTCATCTATCCTGGGCAATGGATACTTGTTGTTAATAGTTACCTTATTCAATTGTCAGTAGTCTATGCACAACCTCATGCTTTCATCCTTCTTCTTCACTAATAGTGCAGTGCTCCCCAAGGTGATACATTAGGTCTTACAAATTTCTTTTCCAACAAATCCTCTAATTGTTTCTTGAGTTCAGCCAATTCTAAGGGTGTCATCCTATAGGGTGCAGCTGAAATAGGTCCCATCCTTGGTCCTAAGTCTATAGAAAAACCTTATATCTCTCTCAGGCGATAACCTAGATATATTCTCAGAAAACACATAAGAGAAATCCATCTTTTTTTTTTCTTCCATAATTTACTTTTATTTCGTTTCAGTAGTAGTATTGAATCAATTTACAAAATCATACTTTTTCTGTGAATCTTTTTCTATGGTATGAATTTAAGAAACTTCATACCTAGTTTCTTATTATAATAAAAATTAAAAATTACATAAAAATGAATTTTAAAAAAAAAGTTTTAATATTATTGTGATAAGGATGAGTTACCTAATAAGAGACCCACAATAAAAATATTACATCAAATAAGTATGAGAATTTTGAAATTATACATCAAATAAGTGTGAGAATTTTGAAGTTATACATCAAATAAGTGTGAGGATTTTCAAGTTATACATTACGTGAAGATGGTGTATAAATAAGATTTTGAAAGAGAAAAAAATAAATAACGCCTATAATATTTTTAAACCTTGCAGTGTTTACTATCATAATCCACACTTTTAAATTCTAATTTATCTCCTTATTTGAGGGCTGAACTTCTGTAAAACACTTCTGTAGGTAAAATTCCCCTTTCTCAGGTCAATTTGTTTTTCTCTTGACCCCTCTAATTGCAAAACTAAACCACTCAATCCAATAGCTTATTTACCATAGGAACACCAGATTTTTTCATGAGAAACACGAGATTTTTTCATGAGAAACACGAGATTTTTTCATGAGAAACACGAGTCGCTTTCAAAACCCTAGTTTACCAAAATCAAACTCAAAAGTAATTCAACAAATATGAGTGCACAAATTAAGAGAAAGAACAGAAAGTTGAAGTTCGAACTCAATTCCCCACGGAATGTAGGTGGATTGTTCCTTTGTAACTGAGCAAACCAGTCCACCTCTTGGCGTTAGTTCAGATTACCAACAGGTTGAGCCATAGTCATCAAGGCATCAGCAATAGCACGATCGTTTCTACCTCCTCCAAACATTACTTTTCTTATTCACAAAAAAGTAGGCAGTCAAAATAGAACAAATTAATCAAGACAATCATCACATCCAATATCACAGTTCAGCACAGCACAAGCATAGTAAACACATAACTCATGGCCAATGAATCAACCTACTTTGATACCACTAAATGTGACACCCTTCTACCCCGAATACTTAAATTAAAATATAATGTAAATAAAAAGGAAGACAAGGTAATAGTTAAAATCAAAGAAATACAATTCGTATTAAGGATAAAAGATTCACATGGTCATTAAACAAGTAGGTACAAAGTTTTCGAGAAGATTTTAAATCTAAATATTATAATTAAAATATAAAGTTATTATCATCTTCAAAATAAGCTCTTCAAACAACAAAAGACATAGATAACTATTCTAAATTCTAAAGCTCCAACGTCACACTAATCAGAGCAAGACCCCACCCCTTCAAAACTCAGCACCATGATTGCCTTCAACATTACCTAAAAGAAAATCATAAGAGAGTACGGTGAGAAATAACATTCATTCATATATAAATGCAGATAGTACCCCAAATCCCAACTATTACCGTACTCAATTACTAACAGCTCACAAATACTCATATATCAATCACAAGTTCCATCACATTCATAATCAATCACATTCCATTCATGTTTACAACATGCACATGCTCACACAACTCATATGCCAATCAGCACACCTATGAGTCTCGATTTGGAACTCCACACCATGGGCAAACCTCCTCAATTTCCTTAGTTATCGCTAATGATGACCACACCATTAAACACCACTTATGATCGGTGTGTCGCACAGTTAAACACCACCTATGACCCGTGCGAAGATATTTTACACAACCGTTAAACACCACCTATGGCCGGTGTGTAGCATGGTTAAACACCACCTATGGCCCATGCATATGAATGTCCTCCATCACTAGTCCACCCTGTTAAACACCACTTTTGGCCATGGTCCCCTGTTAAACACCACATATGGCTAGGGTATTATAGTCACGTTTGACTTCTCATGCATCTCATGCATCTCATGTCTATGCTCAGTGCATTCTCATCCACATTCTCATTCTCATGATTCATACATTATTCATACATTATTCATACATTATTCATACATTATTCACACAGTCCATAACCATACCAAAATCATATCAATTTAGCCATCATTATTATAAATCATTTATAAGAACACATAGCTAATATTCTTCAATCAACCATGGCAACATCACATACATTTACAATTCATAACCGCATGATAGACAACGATACATGCCGAATAATCACACATTTTCATACTTCAATAATTATATCTACTCCATATATGATTATAGATTAACACCTTTCACAAAATGCAACCGATTAAATTATCAATTAAATCAACCAAAACCACAGAACCCATTGACGAATCTTTTCTACCTATTAAAGTATTTTTAGAACATAATAACCAAACAAATTTGAGAATTTAGATCCTAGAGGGACTTAGGGATTGCCCTCACTACCCGTACACTCTCGCATTGACATGTGGCCGAACTCATCTCCCTTGTACCTTAGATGCAAAGAACAGTGATGATTTGATGCAGTGCTAGGACGATTTGAACACCCTAGCTCTTCCTCCTTGCAGATCTGCGTTCTCTCTCCTCTAGGTTTGGTCGTCTGATGCGCAAAACATAAACTGGGGAAAACTGATTACCCTCTGCCTAATGTTCTAACCGGGTCGGGTCAACCTTGACTCGCCCGTCAGCCACCCATTAATTCAATTAATTAAATTAATAAATAAAAATAATTCAGATTAATACATCATCATTTTATAAAATCATTAACTCCTCTATTAAAATAAAATTAAATGTAAATATTTAAGTATTAAATTAATTTTCTGCCATCATTATAAATAATAATAATAATAATAATAACATTTCAATTTCAAAATACAATTATTTAATATAGTAATTTCCTGCGGTAATTAATAATTAAAATAAAATTGATAATAATAATAATGAAATTTATTTTTAAAAATAATTAAATAAATTTTAGGTCGTTACATTTTATGTCAGTAGAGATAATGGTAATCAAATAGGTTTTATAATTATTTTTAGAATTATTTTTAGAATTATGGAGATAAAATACTAACGTGAGTGATTATTCACATTCTCTTACCATACAATAAACATATATGATGAGTTAATTAATAGACTAAGTCAAATGAGGAAAAATTAAATAATACTTGAAATCACATATGTCTTTTTTTAAGTATTAGAAATATTTTAAAATTTTAAAATATTTAATTATATATACGAGTAGTTTATTAAAAAAATAAAAAATATAAATATAAATTAATGTATTTTTTTAAAATCATAAAGAGGTTTGAATGATCATATAAATATAATACATATAGGAAGCAAATTAATCATACGAAAGCATTATAATGAGTAACCATTTTAATGTGATATATGATAATTGTATGTAATTGGAATTTTGTTCCACATTGCGAACAAATATTTTTCTTAAAAAAATATTATACTAGATAAATTATGGAGTAATATTTGTTACAAGTGAGTAAAATTGATTATAATTGTATATTATTCATTTTACTGAATAAATAAAAGACTTAATTTAAGAAGATTTTTGCTAACATAGATCGATTATTTTACATGATTTGTTTATCTAATATGTTCCTCTTTAAATTTTTATTTATTATTAAAATCAAATCAATTTTATTTATAATAATTGTTTTTTAAAGTCTAAAATATATAATTATATTTTATTTTTTACAACTAATTTAAAGATGAACTAATTGAAATTATGATATTTTAATTCATGTAAACAAGTATGTTGTATTTTAATTATTATTATTTTATTGTAAATGTAAAATGTTTAATTATAATGTAAAGGATAAAATGCCACAAATAAAATTTGAGAGGCAAAAATGTAAAAATGAAAATGAATTACAAAATGTGCAAAATTTTGGTAGGAAAACGACCAAATATGTAATTTTATTCTCTTATTATCATGCTAGCTGTCACATCAATTACCATGTGTACGTTCACATAAGCAAATAACTCACCATGTTAGTAGTTAACTTACTAGATTAATATTCAACTAACGGTTAATAATGATTAATTCGTAACAGGATAAAATATGTAAAATTTTAAAAATTAGATAACAAAATATACAAATAAAATAATTGGATGAAAAAGTTTGTGAAATCAAGAAATATAAGAGGCATAATTTACAATTGAATCTTATTTAAATAATAGATAACATCAATACTTATCCATTTTTATTATTTATTTGGGACCTTTCTTAGTAAGCATGGTTGCTTAATAAGAAACATATGGCTTGTCCTTAGCATCTCTCAAGTGATTAAATATGCCCCAATTTTTATATTTATTTTGGTTTAATGATATTAAAAAAAATAAAAATAATAATGTATGATGATGAAATCAATTTAAGATGTATATTATAATTTGAATTTGACCACCATTCAATTCAACATCATTAGTATTTTAAGTTAAAGTTACTTTCATTTATATATTTTATTTTATATTAGTTAATGTGAAATTTTTAATACATTCTTCTCATTAAATATTAAATAACTCAAATATAAAATTTATAAATATTGGAAAATACATAATTTAACTATGACTTAATCTTTTAAAATTAACTTATAAAATAATAATCATCTTTATTTATATATTCTATTTTAACTATAAGAATGAGAAATGTTAAAAGTATAAAAAATAAGAAACATACGATGAAGATGAAAAAAAAAAATTGGCTCTAATATAATCATCAATCCTATCACATGACCATATATAAATCCTATCACATGACCATATATAGGCATATAGCGTACAAAAGGTTGTTTTGAAAGCTTTGTAGGGTCATCCGTACCTTTATCACATGTTTGTCCACTATTTAAACACACATCATCACGATGGGTTTAAACTAAAGAATTAGTGACGTTATTTTCATAACAATTTCTCATAATAGTTTTTATAACAATGAGAGGTAGAAAAAGAAGACATAAGAAGTAATGTGATAGAAACAGATAGAGAAAAAGTGTCATAAACACGTATTGTAGATATTGTGAATAAATATGTCCCATTTGTAACCATTAATTAAAAGTATACTTTCTAATAGAAAACATGTGTTCTAAAGCATTTTCTCACTTAACTTTTTTATAATCAATTCTATCCCATTTTACTCTAACACTAAACCATGTGGACACTTATTTTCAAACTTTGATAGTTTTCTTGAACGTGTTATATAAAAGAGAAGTATAAAAAAATAGGTGACACAAGGAGTGACATACTCAAATGATAAATAGCTATTTAGAGTGAGACGAATGAAAGTTAATCAATTTAAATTTCACGGTGAAGAGGAAACAATATATAGATTGTTGTTGTAATCAAACATGTCTTGTACATAGTTTTAGGAGAGCCACCATGATTTTGACAGTATCCAAACAGACTAAAAGCTATTGTAGCAAAATATAAAAGGGTCTGAAATATATAGGTATAAAGAAGTGGTCAAATTGCAGCGAAATTCATGGAATCTGATAGCTATATGAAAAAAAATAGAAAACTTTTTATTTTAGAACATGGATCGAAAAGAGTAAATAAGCTATTAGTTTTTGTTCGACTTTTGCGTTCGCAATATTAGTTTAAATTGTTTGTGTATTTTTGTTTGACTTAATTAGCAGAATGATAGCCCTCTAATTTTAATCACCAAAATAAGATAGTCGCGTCATGTTTTATAACCTAGTAGATCAAGTGTTCGGATAATAGCAATGTTATCAAATTATCCAAATAAAATTTATCTCAATTGGTTGGAGATAGCACGTGTTAGTTTTGGAAAATTTTCAGTATTTTTTTCGACTTCTATAGATAAAAAATTATTATTTTAGTTATTTTTGTAATATAATTTTAATAATTAGGTGTATTTTAACTTTAACTCGACTTTGTTTTTTTTTTAAATTCATGTAAAATTAATCTACCCATAACATTAGATAATGCATTAAAAAAATAATTAGCGTCTAATATATATACCTTATTTATGATAATGTCATGCACTAGTCTAGAAATAATTAAAGTAGTTGAAAGATAGGGATTTTGATTGTAATGAATTTTTTTTAATTGTTGTAAATGTTAATCTTAGAAAAAATTAGGCTTAAAATTATGTGTCTCTTATTGAAGAGTTCTCATATAAATATTATTTAATTATAAATTGTAGAGGTCTTTCATTGGCTACATTCACACAACTCCCCATCTATGATCATAGAGCACAAGTTACACAAAAGAAGACACCTAGAATGAAAAATGGCTATTCATCAATCTTCTTATAATAAGTAAATCTCCCTCATAGTGAGAATCATCACTAAAGCACTTGGCTTCACTAGAAGTGCTCACCTGTCCAATGGAACTTTCACTTTCTACCTACCCATCATCCTTCACTATCATTACTCTCTTATTGGGACATTAAGAAGCTAGAGGTCCCTTCCCTAGGCACTTGAAACACTTAATATTACTAGTCCTAGAGGCCATAAAAGTAGGGGTAGATGTGACTTCTTTTTGGCCTAGAAAGGGTTCAATCCCCTCCTTAAGACTTTTCTCCCTTTTAGCCTTTTCATTCTCTCTATCCTTTCTCTTCCAATCACTAGTACTAACATAGGTCTTCCTAGATGCACTCATTCTCCTAATTTGCATCTCTACCTTGATGGCTTGATGGACTAACTCACCTAAGGTTCTATATTGTTGCAAAATCTTGTATTTCCCTATTTAGACCATGAAGAAACTGAGCCAAAATGGCTTCCTTACTCTTCCTAATTTGAGCTCTCATCAAGTCCATTTCCATTTATTTGTGTTACTTTTCTACACTCCTAGATTCTTGGTAAAACCTTTGCAATTTATTATGTAAGTCCCTAGTATAAGATGGTAGGATAAACCTATTCTTCATCAATCTTTTCAAGGCTACCCAATCCTCACAAGGATTTTTCTCTCCCCTCCTTATATCCTCAAGGATAGTCACCAAACTCAAGGGTGACAAGCCTCACTACCCTTCAGCCATGAAGGTTAAAAGAGCCTAAGATTTGCTCAACTTTGAGTTCCTAATTCATATAAACTTTGGGCTTGCAATTTTCCAAATATGGACGGACTTTGTACTTTTACATGTTTAGTTCCTCCTCCATTGGTTCCTCACCTCTTCTCCCATGTCTTTCTCTTCTTTCTTCCCCCCCCTATTCCTTTCCACCCTCACATGTCTCTCACGCCTCTATCCCATAGAGGACTATGAGCTCCTTCCACTATCACTCAAGTTTTCTCCCTCAAAATTTCCCTCACTCTCATGCATGGACACCACTTTAGGCCTCTCATTTCCTTACTTAAGGTCTCTACTTTGACATTGACACTTTGTGTATCTCTGTTTGCACCGACTCCAAGCCTTTCCCCACCTTGTCTAACTTCTCCCTAAGCTCTCTAATGTAGTTCATCATGAACTTGGATTTAGGGGACAAGTTTTCCTAATCAACACTAAGTCCTTCCATTATTCTTTCCTTACTTTTCTCTCCCAAAAACTCCTCCTAACCTCTTAATGCTACTGTAGTATCGAAAATAGAGTAAACAACCAAGGAAACAATACTACCTCACCATACTCCCTAAATGTTTCACTCCTTACTTTTGTGACTTTTTCTCTAGTGTGCTCTCTAGTCTTTTACTACTCAACTTTCACTTAAAGCTTGAACAAGAAATCACTATCTTAAAATCAAAAAGCCAGTTGCAAGTGAAATCAAATATCAACAAGCTCTTAAGAGAATTAAGGGAAAGAAAACTCAAAGACAAAATTATAGAAGCTAAAAAATTGACAAGAGAAAAAAGCTCAAGAAAAGAAAGGTAAAGTCAAGAAATTATGAAGATATAAAAGAAGACTCAACATGACTATAAAAAAATATTAAATGCATGAGAATTAATTTCAAACATAAACGTTCGTGGTATTTAACAACGCAACACAATTAATGCACAAAAAGTAGTTTACTAGTTTCTTATAGTTCTTTTGCAACTAATATTGTCATTGGACTTTCAAATAACACTTTCTTTTATACTTTTTCTTTTATTTTTGTGTGGCTATGTTATGTTTTTACTGTAATATTTTAGTTACTTGAATACTTTTTTCTTTTTCTCTTGAACTTTTTTTTTACAAAATTTTGGTCCACAAATATTTTTGGCAACTTCTACATTATTTCTAGCACAAATTTTCAAGTGAAATCATCAAACACATGGTACAAATTTTATAAATACAGAACATCATGTTCATAGTTCTCAAATGATGCAAACTAAATCAATTCCAAGGTCTCAAGAATAGGCAAAAAGCATATAAATTCAAACAATGGACAAATTCAACTAGAATGCATCATATGACTAGTAAAATAAAAAATCTCTAAATTCTGTGTAAGAACCCTAAAATTTGGAAACACAAGCTAAACAAGGAATTAACAAAATTTAAACTATAGGAATGTCGAAGAATGTTAGGCGAACAAAACCTAACAAGCATAAAGCAAAACCATAAATATTTGACCGAGAAATGAAAGCCAAAACTTACCCCTTGTAGTTCGCCTAGAGCTCCATGGATTTCTTTAGTTTTCTCTATTTTATACTTGAATCCAGCTAGTAGATGATGATTGGAAGCTCTGATTACCAATTGATGCACCCTAGGATCCACAATCATGACCTAATTTCAAGTAACTTTCGAAATTTAATGATGAACAAAGTGACTAAAAATTTGGAAGAAAAGGAAAAAATGGATGAAGATTAGAGATAACTCACCACTAATTCCTAAGAATTAGATAAGGGACTGTAGAGATTCACCACAAACATCTTGGAAGTTTGATAAGAATTGAATTTCTAGTTCAAGACAAAAGTAAAGAGAATGCTCTCAAAAGTGCTACGGCACAATTTCAATTTCATCAAAAAGTGATTAGGCTAATTACAATGAAGGCTTATATAGCCCTTCCTAAATCCTAATTAAAGTCTTCTAATCCTAATTAAGGCAATCTAACTACATCCCAAGGTAAACCAGCCCAAAACACTTGGCCAATAAGCCTCACAGATTAGTCATGGAATTAGCGAGGACATTGGAGACCACTCTAGCAACAGAAATTCAGTAGCGAAAAAAAACACAAGGAAAATGTGACCTAAATGGGCTTTGACACAAGGATAGGAAACCCTACCAAAAATGTCCTTAAAGTAGCATGAAAATACAAAGGAAATAAGGTCACTCCATTCCTAAACAAAGCCACCTTGGTAGTTGGAAAAATTAAACAAAATGAGTCCATCTAATGCCTTCTCTTGGCCCTTAAGCATGACCAACTCTTTATGCATTTCCTCTTAGATCCTTTTGAGCCTACCCCTTGTCATAGGGCTATCAAGTGCAGGGGTAGCTATCTCATTCTTGCCCTCTTGGATGTGGCCTCCCATATATAAATCGTATGTTCACCACAACCAATGACCTAGTCCTAGTGGGACGAGAATGGACTCAATAACACTTCTCAAGTGAGATACCTAGGCCTTTGAGGGGCGACAATGATGCTCATTGATTTCTGTTATTTGTATATGAGTAGCCTAACCCTAGTAAGGTAAGGATGACCCTTATTGACCAATCTTGTGACAAGAGAAACTAAGTAAACGACTATGTGACATGCATCATATAACAAAATGGTCATGAAGGAAAGTAGATACAAGCCAAGTGGTAATGTCACTAAACTTCTTGGGACTATTTGGCATGGAAACCCTAATGGTCATGCTTGATTGTACGAGTCAAGGTGTACAATGCAAGTTGAGTAGATCATGACATGCTACTAAAAGATTTCATGCTAGATGATATGATTAACCAATAATGATTGAGGAGAATTACCCTAACTTACTATGTCGATGCCGATTGTGATGGTACCACATTTATATGAAGTAGAAGATAGGGTGCATTTCTATTATACTATATACATTGTGCTTATAATTTGTATTACCTGTGAGTGTACCTTGATGATATATATAATTGAGTATGGTTATGTATGTGTGGTCTACTCGGTCTTACTAAGGTACTCCTACATAGCAGTGAGATGTATTCTGACTCCTCTATATTGTGTATTATTTGTTTGGGTTAAATATCACTTATAGGTAAGGAAGCTGAGCAGGATCTCGAAGAGTGAGACATTGTCTTTTATCGCTTTATTTTTGTTTAGTAGTTTGTTTAAAGGATGGTGCTTTAATAGGTTGTGACATTGAGGTTAGGTTTATGAATTGCATTTATGTTTTATAAATTAGATTTATGTTTTATATTATTTGGATTTGAGTATATGACCTTTAGAGTGTTGTCATTTGTTTTTGAATGATTATTTTTCATATTTTAGATTTACAAATATGAACTTTATACATGTGATATAAACAAATATAAATTATTTTATTGCATATTTTTATGTATATTTATTTATTTTACTATTTTTCAATTTTTATGTATGAAGGAGAAATTTCAACCTTTAGAGAAGATGAACGCTAATTGGGATAAAGATGAGGAAGAAAATAAGATGTCAAAGATTATTGTATCTTCCTATATATAGAGTGATTAACAACAGTGAAGTACCAAAAAGGTTTAGGATAATTATTTTATATTTTATTTTAACATTAGGCTTTAGTTATGAACATTTTAATTCTAGTTTATATTTTGAGAATTTTTTTAAATCCTTTATTTTATTGTTTTAGGCCCATTTTACAAACTTTGCTTATAACTAAGGTTTGGAAGCTCTTAGGAAACTTTTGTCACTCTAGTCTCTCTTGTGATGGCTAGGGTTTTCTATCCTTTTTTTTTTTTGTTCTTATGCTCTCATGGCTTTCATAAAAAGTTAAATTCTTCTAGTATAAGGATAGTCAAAGTTATGGTTCTTCAAGAATTGTGAGATCTGAATTTTTTATCCTTCTCTCTTTTTTTTTTTTGAATTTTTCCATTCCTTTTATAATTTTAGGTATTTATATTTCTATTGTTCTCTTATACCAAACATTATTTTATTAATTATGCAAGTTCAATTTATGAAGTTGAGTAAAACCAATTAGAGATATAGATTTGTAATGGTGCATTAGTTCTAATGATAGGGGAAAATGACTTTTGATGTGTAGAAATATAACATAACTTAAGTAAACCAATCTTAAGCGTTCATTGGTTATAATAGAACATGATGTAATTGATAGTGTAAATCCTAAAGACTTAATTATGGTTTTCTATTGATAAAGAAAGTAACCAATGAGGTTATTTTGGTTATAAAAAAAATTAAAGAGAAATTGGTTATTAAAGCCAATAAATAACAAAAACTAATTTATCTAAAAACAAAATACACATATTTGAGCTAATGATCGATCCTAAGACTTGGAGTATAGATTATACCTCGTGAGAGTTTTTATCATAATTTAATTTAAATATTTTTTTATTATTTTAATTCATGCTTTTCTTTGAGTATAATTCACTACAAAAAAATATCATTTTAGCCACGGAAATTAGCGACGGCAAAATATCGTCGCCAATTAGCCACCAAATTAGCGACGGAAATTGAAAATAAGAAAATCATACAAATTTGCGACTGATTTAGCGACGGAATTAGCGACGGAAATTTAAAACACCTAGAACGTATGTTTTGCGACGGAATTAGTGACGGAAACCTGCTTTTTTAAAAAGAAATAACCGTTTATTTTAGCGACGGATTTAGCGACGGTTTTTATAATACGGAAAATGTATATGTATGCATATTTTAGCGACGGAATTAGCGACGGAAATTTAAAACACATAGAATGTATGTTTTGCGACGGAATTAGCGACGGAAACCTGATTTTTTAAAAAGAAATAACCGTTTATTTTAGCGACGGATTTAGCGACGGTTTTTATAATACGAAAATGTATATGTATGCATATTTTAGCGACGGAATTAGCGACGGAAATTTAAAACACCTAGAATGTATGTTTTGCGACGGAATTAGCGACGGAAACCTGATTTTTTAAAAAGAAATAACCGTTTATTTTAGCGACGGATTTAGCGACGGTTTTTATAATACGGAAAATGTATATGTATGCATATTTTAGCGACGGAATTAGCGACGGAAATTTAAAACACCTAGAATGTATGTTTTGCGACGGAATTAGCGACGGAAACCTGATTTTTTAAAAAGAAATAACCGTTTATTTTAGCGACGGATTTAGCGACGGTTTTTTAAAATACAGAAAATGTATATATAGGCATATTTTAGAGACGGAATTAGCGACGGAAATTTAAAACACATACAACATATGATTTGCGACGGAATTAGCGACCGAAATCTGATTTTTTTAAAAAAAAATAACCGTTTATTTTAGCGACGGATTTAGCGACGGTTTTTTAAAATACGGAAAATGTAAATATAGGCATATTTTAGCGACGGCATTAGCGACGGAAATTTAAAACACATACAACATATGGTTTGCGACGGAATTAGCGACGGAAATCTGATTTTTTTAAAAAAAAATAACCGTTTATTTTAGCGACGGAATTAGCGACGGTTTTTTAAAATACAGAAAATGTAAATATAGGCATATTTTAGCGACGGAAGTAGCGACGGACATTTAAAACACCTACAACGTATGATTTGCGACGGAATTAGCGACGGAAACCTGATTTTTTTAAAAAAATAACCGTTTATTTTAGCGACGGATTTAGTGACGGTTTTTTAAAATATAGAAAAATGTATATATAGGCATATTTTAGCGACGGAATTAGCGACGGATATTTAAAACACATACAACGTATGTTTTGCGACGGAATTAGCGACGGAAACCTGAATTTGTAAAAAGAGAAAAACGTTTAGTTTAGCGACGGTATTAGCGACGGATATGTAACATACGGAAAATATATATATAAGCCAAATGTTAGCGACGGAATTAGCGACGGAATTTTAAAACACCTACAACATATATTTGACTATCTATTACAAGTAATTAGGATATTAAAGTTGATTTTACATGATTTGAATATAATTATTTAATAGATCAAGTAAAGTTACTAACTTTCTAATTAAAATTAATTTAATTTTTAAATTTAACCAAATAATAGTATGTTTACTAGTTATTTATTAAGTAATTGAGTTATTTGAGTATATATTACAAGTAATTAGGATATTAAAGTTGATTTTACATGATTTGAATGTAATTATTTATTAGATCAAGTAAAGTTACTAACTTTCTAATTAAAAATAATTTAACTTTTAATTTTATCCAAATAATAGTATGTTTACTAGTTATTTATTAAATAATGAAGTTATTTGAGTATATATTACAAGTAATTAGGATATTAAAGTTGATTTTACATGATTTGAATATAATTATTTATTAGATCAAGTAAAGTTACTAACTTTCTAATTAAAATTAATTTAATTTTTAAATTTAACCAAATAATAGTATGTTTACTAGTTATTTATTAAGTAATTGAGTTATTTGAGTATATATTACAAGTAATTAGGATATTAAAGTTGATTTCACATGATTTGAATATAATTATTTATTAGATCAAGTAAAGTTACTAACTTTCTGATTAAAATTAATTTAATTTTTAAATTTAACCAAATAATAGTATGTTTACTAGTTATTTATTAAGTAATTGAGTTATTTGAGTATATATTACAAGTAATTAGGATATTAAAGTTGATTTCACATGATTTGAATATAATTATTTATTAGATCAAGTAAAGTTACTAACTTTCTAATTAAAATTAATTTAATTTTAAATTTAACCAAATAATAGTATGTTTACTAGTTATTTATTAAATAATGAAGTTATTTGAGTATATATTACAAGTAATTAGGATATTAAAGTTGATTTTACATGATTTGAATGTAATTATTTATTAGATCAAGTAAAGTTACTAACTTTCTAATTAAAAATAATTTAACTTTTAATTTTATCCAAATAATAGTATGTTTACTAGTTATTTATTAAATAATGGAGTTATTTGAGTATATATTACAAGTAATTAGGATATTAAAGTTGATTTTACATGATTTGAATGTAATTATTTATTAGATCAAGTAAAGTTACTAACTTTCTAATTAAAATTAATTTAACTTTTTAATTTTATCCAAATAATAGTATGTTTACTAGTTATTTATTAAATAATGAAGTTATTTGAGTATATATTACAAGTAATTAGGATATTAAAGTTGATTTTACATGATTTGAATATAATTATTTATTAGATCAAGTAAAGTTACTAACTTTCTAATTAAAATTAATTTAACTTTTAATTTTATCCAAATAATAGTATGTTTACTAGTTATTTATTAAATAATGAAGTTATTTGAGTATATATTACAAGTAATTAGGATATTAAAGTTGATTTTACATGATTTGAATATAATTATTTATTAGATCAAGTAAAGTTACTAACTTTCTAATTAAAATTAATTTAACTTTTAATTTTATCCAAATAATAGTATGTTTACTAGTTATTTATTAAGTAATGGAGTTATTTGAGTATATATTACAAGTAATTAGGATATTAAAGTTGATTTTACATGATTTGAATGTAATTATTTATTAGATCAAGTAAAGTTACTAACTTTCTAATTAAAAATAATTTAACTTTTAATTTTATCCAAATAATAGTATGTTTACTAGTTATTTATTAAATAATGAAGTTATTTGAGTATATATTACAAGTAATTAGGATATTAAAGTTGATTTTACATGATTTGAATATAATTATTTATTAGATCAAGTAAAGTTACTAACTTTCTAATTAAAATTAATTTAATTTTTAAATTTAACCAAATAATAGTATGTTTACTAGTTATTTATTAAATAATGAAGTTATTTGAGTATATATTACAAGTAATTAGGATATTAAAGTTGATTTCACATGATTTGAATATAATTATTTAATAGATCAAGTAAAGTTACTAACTTTCTAATTAAAATTAAGTTAACTTTTAATTTTATCCAAATAATTTATAAATATAGTTAATGTGTCATTAAAATTAACATAAATTTTCCACCTTCTCAAAATTTCTCAATTTTAGAAAATAATTTTCCCAAATTATTAAAATTTATTATTTTATTTTCCCACCTTTTAAAAAAATTTTCCCACATTTTTAATTAAATTTATTGCAAAAATTAAAATTATTAATTAAAATTATTTCCCTGTAAAAAAATTTTCACTTTAAAATTTTCTTACTTTTTGAAATTAATTTTTGCCTATGTTCTTAATTAAAAGTTACAATTTTTTACAATTTATTATTTAATTTTCGCATTTATTAAATTTCCCACTCTCTTTATTAAATTTCCCACCAAATCTACGTTTATTATTTTACCTTTCCCGCACTCCTTCTTCAGCAAACTTAGCACTACATTTATTATTTTACTTTCCCGCACTCCTTCTTCAGCAAACTTAGCATTTTTCAGCTTTCCAAGTGACCACTTCCTGCAACCAGCAACCACCGAACCAGCGGCCACACCATCACCGCACCGGCGACCCCTCCCCCGCGCGACGCCAGCTCCTGGCCGGGTCTCTCCCCGCGCGACCGCGACCCAGACCGCCAGCTCCTCCCCCGCGCGACGCCACCCCCCTGACCGGCTCCCCCCCGGCGCGACGCCAGCCCCTGGCCGGCTCTCTCCCCGCGCGACCGCCACCCCAGACGGCCGGCTCCCTCCCCCACGGCAGCGACTCAGTTCAGCCCCCAAGTGTATGTCTATTTTTTTTTTAAATCTGCTATCTACAGTGCTGTTTATTATTTATTCTGCTGTTTATTATTTTTTTTTAAATTCCAAACAATATATGGTTATTATTATTGGGACCCTAGGAGAATAACAAAAATAAATCTGACCTTGATATGTTTAGGGAATTAGTTACTGTAGTTTGAGTTTAGAAGTAGACATATCCAAATAATAGTAACATATCCAAGTTGAATCTAAATTATTATGTATGTTTTATAGTATAATTTATTTATAATGTGTATATATATCAACTATCATGTGATACTTGTATTGTTATAATTTTTAGGTATTGTGTTCTTTGTAGATGCAACAAGTGAGTAATTGAAATTTATTTGTATTATAAGAAAGTTATAAATATATTGAAAGTTGTTTGTTTATACAGTTTACCTCGCATAAAAATATGGATATTCCACAACATCGAAGGTGGATGTATCGTAGGTTAGATGCTAATAAACGTTGGACAAATGAATTCACTGAAGGAGTACATGAGTTTTTACAATTTGCTATTGCTCAAGAAAAGTTTCAATTACAAGGTGAAAAACTAAGATGTCCTTGCAACAAATGCAAATGTTTAGTTTTCAAGTTTGTTGATGAAGTGGGATATGATCTTTATGAAAAAGGATTTATGCCGAATTATTATTGGTGGACAAATCATGGTGAGCAATTACCACAATTTCCTCCACCGGTGGTTGAAGGTTCATATTATGGAAGTGGTGAACAAAGGGAAGAATTCAATCCTTATGAGCAGTTAATCATGGATCATCTTTGGACCGTCAATTGGTGGACATATAGAAAACATGGAAGAAAATCCTAATCCTGAAGCTCAAAAATTTTTTTTGATTTGCTTACAGCTGCACAAGCACCATTGTGGGAAGGATGTGATAATCATTCTGAATTGTCAATTTCTTTGGCAGCTCTGAGCTTGAAATCAGACTATAACATGTCGGAAGGGTGTTTTAATCGTATGGTCAATTGATGGGGAGGCGATGCCAGAAGGTAATGAGAATGGTGAAAAAAATTTGTATCATGCGAGAAAGTCTGTTCAAAATTTGGGTTTGGGTTGTTTGAAAATAGATTGTTGCCCAAAAGGATGCATGTTGTATTATAATGAAAATTCTAATAAGACCATAACAAAGTGTCTTGTTTGTAACATCGATCGATACAAATCAATCACTAAGAGGGGGGGTTCATAAGAATATTTCTGTGAAGAAAATGTGGTATTTTCCACTCATTCCAAGACTACAAAGATTGTACTCTTCATTAGCCACTGCATCGCACATGAGATGGCATAGTGATAATGAAAGGACCCAACTTTTTATGTCATCCATCTGATGCCGAAGCTTGGAAGCATTTTGATAGACTTCATCCAGATTTTAGTAAAGACCCTAGGAATGTCAGATTAGGGTTATGTGCAGATGGCTTTAATCCATTTGGTCAATATGGAAAAAAGTTACTCATGTTGGCCAGTTATCCTAACTCCTTATAATCTTCCTCCTGGGATGTGCATGAAGCGGGAATTTATGTTTCTAACAGTGTTAATTCCAGGTCCATCAAATCCAAAGCATAAGATTGATGTTTACTTACAGCCATTGATTGATGAGTTGTGTACATTGTGGAATGATGGCATACTAACTTATGATGTATCGTTGAGACAAAATTTTATGATGAAAGCTGCTTTGATGTGGACAATTAATGACTTCCCAGCTTATGGGATGTTATCTGGTTGGACCACCGCTGGGAGACTTGGATGCCCCATATGTATGGAACGAACTAAAGCATTCACACTAAAAGCACAGTCGTAAAGTCTCTATTTTGATTGTCATCGTCAATTTCTCCCACTCAATCATCCATACAGAAGAAACAAGAATTCTTTCAAGAAAAGGTGTGTTGAGACATCAGATCCTCCTCCCGGTTGTCTAGTCCTGATGTATGGAATAGAGTTGCACACTTACCATTTTCATATGAGGTACAAGAAGAAGAACAAGAAATTCCTGGTTATGGTGTTCAACATAATTGGAAAAAACAAAGTATTTTTTGGAGGTTGCCGTATTGGAACACACATCTTCTACGTCATAACATTGATGTCATGCATACAGAGAGAAATGTTTTTATGAATGTATTTGACACTGTGATGGACATTAATGGTAGGACTAAGGACACATATAAGGCTCGGATGGATATTGCTGAAATATGCAATCGGAAAGACCTTGAGTTGAAAGACATTGGTCGTGTCAAACTTTTTCAAACCAAAAGCAGCTTATGCATTCAACAAATCTCAAAGAGTTGCCATTTGCAAGTGGGTGAAAGAACTAAAGTTGCCAGATGGGTATGCTTCTAATTTGGGTAGATGTGTCGACATTAACCAAGGAAAGTTGCATGGAATGAAAAGTCACGATTGTCATGTTTTCATGCAACGGTTGATTCCTATTGCATTCGACTCATTACCAAAACATATTTGGAACCCACTTGTTGAACTTAGCTACTTTTTTAGGGGAACTGACATCCACAACACTAAATGTTGAAAACCTAACAGTTATGGAAGGTAATATACCTGTGTTGTTGTGTAAGTTGGAACAAATATTTCCACCAACCTTCTTTGATTCAATGGAGCATCTTCCAATTCATCTACCCTATGAGGCTAGAGTTGGTGGTCCAGTCCAATATCGTTGGATGTACCCTTTTTTTGAGAGGTATAAAACTAGTAATCATTTATACGACATTATGTTATATATGTTAACCAATAGTTCTTGAGATTGTGGATTCATATTCTTTGTCAGGTTTCTACATTCCCTAAAAAATAAAGTCAAGAATAAGGCAAGGGTAGAGGCTTCTATTTGTGAAGCTTATTTGGTGGAGGAGACATCAACTTTTGCCTCATTTTATTATCCTGATCAAATTGAAACGAGAAGGACCAGAATACCTCGTAATGTTGATTCAGGTGAAGGTTCTTCATCCACTCCTCCTATATCAATTTTTAACTACCCAGGAAGACCAGGTGGCAAAGTCATATCATATTTTTTGGGACGAAGTTGACCTTCAAGCTGCTCACTTATATGTTCTTCTAAATTGTGAACATGTTGAGCCGTATTTACAGTAAGTATTTCTAATTATATATGTCACTCATGATATGTTGACCAGTATGATTAATATACTTTTTCATTGTAGTATATATACTGAGTTTTTACGAGAGCTTAATCCCACAGCTTGAAGTTGAAATTGACAGTGACATTTCATCAAAAATTTCCTACATGGTTCAAACGATATATACGTTAATACTTTTTCATTTAATTTAAATGTCATATTGTCCACCCTATAATAGTATGTTGGTTGTTTAATATTTTAGGTTCTAAATTCAGAAAATAACATTCAAGACTCGTTATTGGTTAATCTTGCATGGGGCCTAAGAAAAAGTTGAATCATGGCCTATGTACATTATCAATGGATATAAATTCCACACAATTAATTGGAGTGAAGGCATGAATTCCATAAATCATGGTGTATATGTACGAGGAACTAACGGTCAATTAGAATCTGACTTTTTATGGAAAGCGTGACTGATATCATTCAATTAGAGTACACTGGTTTCCCAATAATGAAGTTAGTTCTATTCAAGTGTGATTGGTTTGATAACACTCCTAATATAGGAACAAAAGTACATAACAAATATGAGATTGTTGAGGTACGGGCAACACGAAGATATCATAAAGCATACGATCCATTCATATTTGCACAACAAGCTGAACAAGTTTATTACACAACGTATCCTGAGGGGCATCACGGTTGGTTGGCTGTAATCAAGACAAAGGCAAGGAGTCGAATTGTTAATACCAAATTATCTCAGATTGAGCAAGAGGCTCCGTTCCAAGATGATGACTCTTTTCGGGCTTCAAGTAGTGTTGCATATTGACTCAGATGTCATTAATGAATCTCTTGCTGACATTTATGGTGGTGGAGAAGAAGTAGACACACAATTATTAGATGAAACTGAATTTGATGAACAAGACGAGGATGAATACATAACAACTGAGAGTGGAAGTGAGAGTGATTTAAATGATACAGATACCTCTTAGGTAATTTATAAAATAACATGAATTACATTTGTTCTGTTAATTAATTTCTACATTTGTATGACCATTGTTTGTAACAATTACTTGTAGTGATTATGACGGGAAAGATAAGCGACACATTTTCCTGTCGTAAAAACGATCAGGTTTGATTTTCTAAGTTCAATTAGTTTCCTATACCCTTAACATTTTATATTTCACTATATTTATTCATCTTTATTCCTAATTGTGACATACAATAATTACTACATACAGATGGCAAACAGAGGTACAAGTGATGGTCGAGACCACCAAACCGTGGTAGAGGTCGTGGTGTTAGTCGAGAGGTCAACCTACCATCAACTCTCCCACATCCATCAATCATATCTCAACGTCAGAGTCCACAATTCCCATTCACCAAGATGCCATTCTTCCTATAGTTGAAGAGGAACCGCAACCTCTCGAAGCAATCACACCTTCAACACTACCTGAAACATTTACACCAGAAGGATCATCTCCACACCCTCAAAATGAACTGGATCAAAGACCTTTCCTTCAAGTAATAAATAATGAGTAAGTCAATTTTACTATAATAGTTTATCAATTAAATAACATTCTTCAAATATGTACATTTACTAAATCTTTCTTCATAGATTTATACCATTCGATGGTCCTACACGTGTGATCTCACGAATCATCAAACAAAAATTTGATGAACCATGGCCGACTTGGAAGAAGGTACGACAAGAAGTTCGCGACCTATGGTTTGGAGAGTTCAAGGTAATTTACATTCTTCGTTCAATTTCAATTGTATTGTTCATTTTATTTTTCATTTTGCTTAATTACTTTTTAATGCAGAGAAAGAGTATACTTGGGATCCATCACAAGAGAATACTATCGAGTCATTTTTGAGAAAAAAGGTTCATGCATTTACAAAAAATACAATGAATAAAATTAGAAATGGTCAGAGTGCAACTTGGATTCCACCTAATGTTCGAGCAAGTTTGGATGAACATTGGTCTTCTACAGATTTTCTGAATAAGAGGTCGATTAACAAGGCAAATCGAGTTGTTAATAAAGGAGCCTCAAAGATATTGTGGTGGATCTATATCTACATCAGCTCATTACGAAAAAAATGGTAATTTTAATTGCTTTTTTTATTTTACTTAATTGATAGGTTATATTATAATTTTAATTTATTTTTAAATTTAACTAGGCTACACAATTGCAACGACCGCCAACTGCTTGGGAGGTGGTGGAAAACCAAGAAACTAAAGTCCGGAGAATGGGTGAATGATAAAACTCGTGAACTTGCGGTAAATTCAATCTTTTACCTTTTTTAACTTTACTTTAAAGTTTATTAACTATTAATAAAACTCTAATTCGATATTCAACTTTTTTGAAGCTTAAATATGAACAACGGCGACAAGAAGTCCAAAACTCTACCACGAGGAAGCATCATCGCAAATGACTCCAATTCTGTACCAATCAACGACAATGACATTTATTTGGAAATTGTTGGAGGTAAGAATAAAAAAGGAAATGTATATGGACTTGGGAGTTTAACCAACAAGTTCGTGCATTCAACATCCATTGCAACTAATAGAATGGACATGCCAATGGTGCAACAAATGGAAGAAATCGTCAAACAATTGATAAATTGAATACTGAACTTAAGGAAAAAACTGCTAAGGAGAAGTCACTTGAGGAGAAAGTTGTGCAACTGTTGAATAACCATGAAGAGCAAAGTGAGCAGATAAGGCAAGCAAAACCAACAAATGCAAATTTTTATTCTAAACCACTTGCAGTTGAAATCTCTTATGCCACCCCCACCGCACTTTGATAATAGTGATGGTCATGATGATAATGCTTAGGATGATATGTTTAGCATGATGTAATAGATAATTATTTTCATAATGTTTAGGATAATTATGTTCTTAGTTATTATGAGTTTGAATATTTAGTAATAATTTGGATACTTTTAATTGTTAATGTTTTCATATATAATTGTTATTTCAAATTTGTTATTGTATGTTCTTTATAATGTGATTAAAATTGTAATTATTGATAAATATTTGGCAGGTTCATATAGTTTACTAATTAAAAATAAAAAGGAAAAATCGGAAATTTTTAGCGACCAAATTTTTCCGTCGCTAATTCCGTCACTAACATAATAAGAACATTTACTTTTAGCCACCGAAATAGCGACCGAAAATTTTCCGTCTCTAATTAAACTCGTTTACCTGTATATGCTAATAGCGACCGAATTTTTCCGTCTCTAATTCCGTCGCTAAATCCGTCGCTAACCTAATATGAGGCTTCATATTTAGCCACCGATTTTAGCGACCGAAATAATCGGTCGCTAATTTTCCGTTAGAATTATCTACTGAAACATTTTGCGACCGAAACTATCCGTCGCTAATTTTGCCACCGAATTTATTTCGGTCGCTAATTGTTTAGCGACTAGGGTTTTACCTACCGACCAAATTCGGTCGCTATTTCCGTCGCTAAGTGATTTAGCCACCAATTTGTATATTTAGCGACGGAATTCTAAGGTTTAGCGACGGAAATTTTTGGTCTCTAAATTAGATTTTTTTTGTAGTGATTCCTACTCAAAACCTTATTTTCTTTATTTATTATTTTTTTAATTTAGTAAAAGAAATAATTTTTTATGAATCTTTCAAGATTCAATCGTATTCTCTTCTTTACTCTAAAATATTTTATCAAAAGTGTAAGTTTTAAAAGTTATTGGTTTGACAACATCAATCATGTAATAATGCATAGATTCAATAAATAGATCAAAAATAAGTAATTATTAACAAAATTAAGCTTCTAGCTTATAGAGATTGACATCTTATTAACTAGTAAAGCTTCAATGTGATCTTTTAGTATCCCTCCTGCATTTGTATAATTATCTTCATCCTTGTAAAGTACATCTATCACACGTGTAAAGTTGATAACTCGTATAAGAAAAGTCATTGGTACTTGAGTAGGAATAAGGCATGCCTCATTTATGTCCTTCCAAGCATTCTCAACCATCTTGCGTAGTTCTTCAATGGCATATTGTCTTGAAGTTTTATGTTGTTTCATATAGCATTCAATGCTTGAAACAACATGCGTTCTTTCTTGCTCAAACTACATAGAGAGAATAAAATAAAAATGTACCTTAATGAAATTAGTATTTAACTATTATAGTAGAATTTGTTAATGGTAATAGCAAATTTACTATTAGGTCTTCCTCTCCTAACTTTTTAAAAGTTTTAGAATATCCAACTCTTTTAAAATAATATATATTGAATGTGTTTCATCCATGTTTTAAACTTGCTTTTGCATATGTGGTCATATGCAACCTAGTTGCTAAAGTACTTGGACAACAACAATGGTATTATCACTTCTTGACCCATTTTAGGATATTTTATTGAAAGTCCCAAAAAATACTTTGTATTATTCTATTTTCAATGAAATCAACATTTAATATTAAATAATGTTTACAAAATAATTAGTGTTTAGTATGTACCTCGTCTCCAACAATGTCATCAATGAGCCTACATATAATTGTAGAAGCTGCAACAATTATTGGGTCACTTGTTGCCCATATAAGTACCTCTTCAGTTGTATCTTCCATACCAACGAAAGATACAATAATCAGCATAGGGTAAAAAGTTGATATTGTTCTAACTTGCATGTACTCCTCTATTGTTGGTGTCTGGTTGTAATGACACCATGTTGCCTCAGTCATATGAGCCCGAACTACCCTTTTCATCTAGAATTAAAATCCAAATATATAATATTGAGAAATATGTTTTATACTTTTAATTTGTTATAAGAAAAAAAAATCCACACACGAGTATAACTTTTGGAGTAGATGAAAAATAAGATTTATAAGTTTTAAGTTCAAGTTATAATAATAAATTTTAGTAGATAAATAATTTAAATTTTATTTTTAATTTTTCCAATGAACATAAATATCTTCTTGGGGATATACATTTATTGTAGTCCTAAATGACCTAATTAATGCAATTGATGAAATATGCAATGACCTAGATTCTAACAATTAGGATTACTTAATGTTGGAGAAGGTAGTATCCATAAAGTCCTATATTCTAACATTTTTGTTGTCATTATACACAAGTGTACTTGATGTAATTAATGAAATGTGTATTGTCCAATGGTCATTCATTATCTTAACATAAGTCATTTCCAATCTATTATCAAATTGAGTCTTTTAGATGTAGATTGAACAATGAACAATTTTCCAACTACAAAATTGACAATCTAGTAAATTGAAATCCCTTTTGAGGTCTGGTTATCATAAAGGATTAGTGAGATTCTCAAAAGAAAAATAGATTTTGTGTTCTATCAACCACTACACATAGTAAAAGATCCATTTTCTAAAGTTTTCCATAATTCAAAACCATTAATTAGAAAATAAAAAATAAAAAAATGTACTTTATATTTTTTAATGCAAAAATAGCTACAAGTTTTTAAAAAGTCAAATGATATTGTAGTAAATTTTACTTAATTTGTAATTGAAAAAAGAATAAGAAAGTTTGTAGGTAATTATTGCAAAAATAAAAAAAAAAAAACTTAACCATACTTCTTTCTTAGCATACTTGATGCAATATAGTTTTTCTTGCTTTCTCATTTCTTGCTCCATTTCTTCAAAAACATCCAAAATTGTCGAATAACATAGTTTCATGTATTCTGGAAGATCAACCAAGCAACAAATATCCCACCTGCTAGTCATTAGAAAGTTATCTTTGTTATACTTGAAGAATTAGACAAAAGATATGTTATTATATGTCATTTTGATGTGTCTAACCTCTCAATTGCATTAGTGAAAAGCTCAAGTTCGTCAATAGTTCCATAGGCATCATACATATCATCAATGATGGAACATAGAGCAGTTACTTTTGTTGTTATCCTTCTAGAAATAGAATATTGTGGCTCAAAGTAGACCCCCAAAATCCAAAAGCAACATTCTACAATCCTATCTCGTACAAAAGGCAATTTTGTTGAGACATTTAAATCATTAATCCACCACCTGATCACAAAATTCAATATTAATTTTCTTCAAAAGTGATTTTATACTTGGATTAATTTATTTACTTAATGAAAGATTATATTTTTGAGGAAGTTACTTGGTTATACTACTGACTTCTTTTTGATGTAGCTCCTGCAACATATTAAAATCTAATTTTGCAAATGTTAGCAGCTTCTCATCATGTAAAGGATCGTCTTGGTAGAAAGACATATAATATCTTGCCTCCAGCCTAGGAATTCCTTTGTGAAGTGATTGTTTTAAGCTATAGCGCACTTGTTTCGCAAGAGAATGACTTAATTTGGTGGTTGTAGACTTAGTTAAGTAAATGAGAGTGAAATTATGTGCTTCTTCAAGTACCTCCTCTCCATGACATCTTAGTTGAGTTGCTTCGTGCAAGCTCAACATTCCTTGTATATCATTGGCTAGCCTTTCATTGAAGTTTCCAGATTGATCTTTGAATTTGTAAAATATATCTATTTAATTAAGAAATATAGATATGTTAATTACAAGGTATATATTTAATTATATAATGATTATGGGGTGCTATCACATAATTAACTTCATGCATATTAAAATCATACAATATGTACAAGTGGGTTGAAGTCACCTTATAAACTCAATCCTAAAGGTGAAAATTGTTTTGAGTGAAAATAATAAGTTTTGTTTATTTAAAAGTGGTTAAAGCCTATTTATGTCAAATTATATATCAAGTTATTAAAAAATTTCAAAATTTAAGCTAATCTAACCTAAAGTATATGTATTTTGTGATTCTCATCTTTTCCCATGACAAGTTAAAATCAAGGTAAAATTTTTCATCATTCTCACCGTACAAATGGTCTATCATGGTGGTTAACAGGTCCCAAATAACTTCTATTTCGTATATTCATATATTTTATGATTGTTTATATATAATTTTATTTTTACATATTGTTTGAATCCATCCTTATTTTTGGTAAGAACCTTATTATGACATTCCACTAATTTATATTAACTTTCTATTTAAAAAATGTAAACATGTATCTTATCTTATGTTTCTTGTAAACCAACTTTAAATTGATTGTGTTATATCTAATTAAGTTATGCAAAAAAAAGTTTCCAAATTTGAATTAAATCAAAGTCTTTAAATTGGTTTAGACTTATTTTTCCAATAAAGTTGACTCAACTACACTCAAATGAGAAATTTAATATCATCATGATGAGTTACAATATGTTATTAACTATTAAAAATTAAATTTGATTAATCTTCATGAATACATACCTGATGAAACTCGATATCCTTGTTGTCTAAGTAATCGAAAAAGTAAAGCCACATGATAAAGATCATCATCATGAGTTACAATGTGATTATCCTTTGTTGAAATGTCATAAATTTGATGTAGTACTCCATCAAGTTCATGTTCAAAATGGTAGAAAACACCTAATCGTTGGATTGCATCAATATAATTTAATCTATAAGAGAAATTGTTATCATCAATATGAGAGACAAGTATCTTCCTTATGTTCTCTTTTAACAGTTGCACTTGTTTGTTGTAGTTATCATCTTCCTGCAAGTAGTAGTCATGAAAAGTCTAACATATGAAATATTTTACTGATTTTAATGAAAGTCAATAGCCAAGCTAGGACCTCAAAACTAATACCATAAAATAATAATTAAAAAAGAATTATCTAATTTTGACTTGTGTTATAGTTATGTAATTAGATTATGAGGTTTTATTTTTTTTAGGTCACATATATCCATAAGATACAATCCTACTCAAGTCTAGTTAGGCTACTATGTACAATCAAATTATCTTTTTTTCGAGCATTTAATGTAACTATAAACATAAGATACAAATTTAAGATCACTGATTTAATTAAACAAAACTCTCTAAACCTTTTAGAGAAATATGGACAATACCTTTCTTTATAGTTTTTTTTAGTATTAATTGAAATATTAAGAATTAATTATAAAATTACGTGAGTCTCACTCCACTGTAAACAAATCTTACTCGTATATGTAGTTAAACAGAGATCTTGTTTAATAATTAAAAATATATTAATAGCACTCCTTCCTTTTAAAGCTTAGATATGGGACAAGCATAATATAAGCCAAAGTTAATTGTATTTTTTTTATTAGATGACCATTTAGTGTGTCAAGTACCTAACTATTTTTATGTCCTTGTGGCTAATATTTTATCATGACTTAACATATCAAATCTCATGTAATTTTGAAATTTTAAAACTAGTTCATTTGAAATATTTATTTTCACATATATTCTGCTTTTAAATAATATATTAATGTTTTATTAAATGTGAAATTATATATATATATATATATATATAAAAGTAGGATCGTCAATTTATTTTAACTCTATATTCTTATTCTTCGTTTTCTTTTTATCTAAGAGTAAAAAATAACTTCCTTATTGAAACTATTAGATAAAAATAGCATATAGAGATAGAAAGTTATTTTTTAAATTATTTTTGAAATAAGTGGGTGTGACACACTATTTATATATATTTGAAATTTGATGTATTAATCATCACGAAATTGAGTAGTTAGATTCATAAACTTAGTACACTACTAAAATTATTCCAAAATAAATATTAAATATATGTGAATGGATCTAACATAAATAAAAAGAAATAGAGGGAGGGAGATATGCACGGACCACGGAAGTAGGATGATGGGAAAGAAAATAATCCCCCCAAACGGTAGGATGAAAAGTTGCAGTGTGGCGAGTGACGTTTGAGTTGGGTTTGGCATACTGGGCGAAAACCGGAAGTGAAGTCATGCTTTGCTTTCGTTGCTTTATTGAACGACAACCCAACTCACTTTATTTATAGGATTACCAGACCTACAGTGAATTTTAAAATAATGTTGTTTATGAATTTCACCCAACTCTTCTTTGTCTTTTCTCTCAACAACTTTGCACAAACTAACCATTTCCCTCTTTTCTCTCAATAAACAATTCTGAATAACCAGCCCACAACAATACGAATAATAATATATTTGTCTCTTTAATTATAAAAAGCAAAACAAAATAACTTTTACAAATAAAAATTCAACATTTTTCTTATTTTTTAAATCAAATTTCAAAATTTTATCTTTCTCTTATTTTTTTTCCACACCATCGACAACAAACAATAAGACCTAATTAAAGATTGTGTTTTAATAAAGTATATAAATAAAGAAGATTCTTATATATTATAGTATATAAGTTAGTTTTGTAAAATTGAGTTAAATTTATATTTTTTTTAGAATGATATTAAATAAAGACAAATTATTTTACTAACACTTTATATTGATTTAAGAATTAAACATTGCTTATTAAACTTTGTCAATAGATCAAACTTATATACAAATACTTTATAAGAGATTGATAAGTTAAATTTGAGACATATAAAAAACTATTTAATTTTCTTATTACCGTTGTTTTTATTTCTCTTTGTTTTTCTCATTTCATCTTTATTTTTCTTGTCATAATCGGTAAAGTTTTAACATGTTTCCAATATGGAGTGTGTATATGAGTATAAACACACACGCTATACAAATTATAAGAAAACAAATTAGTTATCGATCGTTGAATTGAAGTTTTGCCATGATTTATTTTTAAAATTGTAGTTTTTGTCATGACAATATTTTTCTTCTATTTTTTAATTATCTAAAAGTAATTTTTTTCTTCAATAGTTATTCACTACAACTATCATAGAAAATAATTTAGTAAGTAACATAATTTATCCTAATTTAATAATTTTTGAAACATAATTAATAATATTTTATAAAAAATATAATTAACATAAATACCATTTTTTATCATTAATTTATGAAAGTTTTTGCTGTCACGTGAAATTGTGAATTATATCATTTGTAATTTTGGAATTTTAAAATATATTTAATTTATCTTCTATATAAATATATTTTTTTATTATATATTCTTAAATTATTTTAAAAAACACATAATTATAAATAATATATATGAATTTTAATTTTCATAACTGTCTTCCAGTATTATTAAATCTTGAATCTATTTCTAATATCAAAGTATATTCAAAATTTGCTATTGAGGTATGTATCATATTATTCACACTTAAAACTCAATATTACTGAACATAAGTGAGTGTATTAAAAAAATCCAAGTGATATATCATATAAAAATAATACCTGAGTCAAATCATAATTCATAGCAACCACACATGCCCCCATTCTCATCGGTGATGCAGAATCTCTCACATTTTTCACACGCCATTCTCCCACTCTTATTTCATTATCCTCTCTTTCACACGCTACAGCCACTGAAGCATTCCGGAATACTTTCAACCAAAATATAAAACAGGTTATTAGTTTAGAAAACACACTGATTTTTAATTATTATCAAATCATAATTATATTGGTATTAATAAAATAATAATAATTATTAAATAAAATATAAAATAATATGAAAAAGTGATTATTCTATAATATTACAAACTAAAACTAAAATATTATTTTATGTATTAAAATTTAAAATACACATAAAAATTTAAATAATTTATTAGATCATAATATTGAAATATTTACCAAAAATAATATCATATATTTAAGGCTAAATTTTAACAATTTGGTAAGTCATCTGATAACATATTTATGTTAAATTCTATTATTATTTTAAAATATAAATTTGAATTTAATCCAACTTCACGAAACTGATCTGATTTATAAAGTGTCTCCAATTATATGCTATATTCAGACACTACATTTAACTAATATGAAACTTATAATTTTTCCAATAACAATAATATTCGTTAATAATAACTTTACATGTTGAATAAAAAAGAAATAAAAATACTTTTAGGTTAATTTGAGATATATCATATAAGAATAATTTCTTTAGTTGGGAATGAAAATGATCCATCTCAATTTTTGAATTAAAAATAGAAGATTGAGATTAAAAATTTGCTTAAAATTTATCACAACTTTCACTATCACTTCCTACTTAAAATGTTAATTATCACCTAATAAATTATAAAATTTTACTAATTTACACTCATAATTTTAGAAATAAGTTAACATATTATAATTATAATTATCTTAAAATACACCTATATACCTAAGGTTTAACTTGCTAAATTAATTATTCTAATTAGCAAATATGCTTGTATAAGTTACTAATTCATATGTATTAACAACAAAAGTCTTACATTTACGATCAAAAGTAGTATCAGTTAGGTTAGAGTCAAAAATTATTTTTTTTATAAAATTCCCCATCTTAATTAGTATAACTTTATTTTTTAATAAAAAAATATCACATCTATTTGTCCTTCATTAACACCACTTATTAACATCACTCTTTCTTTCATTTTCCTTAGTGCGT
This sequence comes from Mucuna pruriens, assembly GCA_025330945.1. Classification (NCBI taxonomy): domain Eukaryota; kingdom Viridiplantae; phylum Streptophyta; class Magnoliopsida; order Fabales; family Fabaceae; genus Mucuna; species Mucuna pruriens. The sequence continues at coordinate 1,214,270 of JAENHJ010000027.1, forward strand.
GTTCTCCTATCACAATCAAGGACGGCATACCTCTACTAGACAATAGGGGTAGCCGCCCCTTCTTTAATCATCAGAACTTTTTTTTTTTTTTTTTTACAGTTAAAAAAACATTAGCCCCTCTACGTCACTATATATTTTTCTCTGGTACATGGAAATTGAGATTGTCTCTTTCCTCTAAATAATAATAATAATTTAGATCATGGTATGGTATTATTTTTAATTATTGATAATTTTCTAAAATAGTTATTAAAATTTAATTTAAAAATATAGATAAAAAAAGTAAATTAAATGGATGTCCAGTTAAGAAAATCAAATATCCATATCAGAAGAGTGTAATTTGAGATAGTTAAAAAAAAAAATATTCAGGTCGTCAAAGTAGTATATGAAATATACCTTCAAAAAGAAAAAGAAAGATAGTATTAACAATTTCTAATTAAAACATTAAGGAAAGCGAGAAAGTGATAACTCCACTCCCTGTATTATAATATATGAATTAATTAAATTGATATTTTTAACTAGTTAATCAATCAAAAGATTTTTTTTTTTACAGAAAATTAGGCTGAGTTAGGTTCCGGTGCTTATTAAGATTAAGATAGATCTATAGTATAGATCTTTAGTTACACTATAACCTCAATGAATATTTATAAAGGTAATTACATATTATCTATCAATAAAATTTCTATATTAACAACAAAATTCCAACTCACATCTATCTTTATCAATTAAATTAATCTTTTATTAGTTTGACCATAATATTTTATTGCACTATAAACATTTTCCGGTTAGAAAAAAAAAAGTAAAAAAGAAAAATATAACAGCTCGATGTCACATAATCAGTTATATATATCAAACAATGAATAAAACCTTCAGATGTTTCACATACTTTCTTTCCACTTGGAATGCATCGATTATATATATCATCAAAGATACCTCTATTCAGCATTTAGAATAAAACCGTGCGCGCTACGATTAATAAATTTTTCAATTTCAATCAATCAATAATGGTTTATACAAATCTTATGTCAAATTAACTACGAGTATTTGAGTTGATTCAGGTTATTATATTATGTCATCTAAATTATATTATTCTTGATTTGGTTGGAATTAGACTATTCTTGACGTAAGTATAATTATTTTTTCTCTACAAATTAAAATATGCTCAACAGTCAACAGAAGGAGGCACACAAATATCACGTACTCACCGCCACAGGGGAATCTCTCACATTTTTCGCACGCGGTTCTCCCGCTCTAACTTAATTCTCCTTTCCGTCAGCGTTAGATTACTGAATGTTTTCGATCTTAATTAATTTTTATGTGATACTTTTAAAATTTGTTAACTTATAAATAAATTAATAATACTTAATTATACGTAATATAAAAATTATATAAGATCATGATAGTCTAAATTCACCTAATAATTTTTCATATCCACACACTGCAGATTCATTCAAAAATACTTTCAACCGAAATATCGGATGGTTATTAGATTAGAGAAACCACTCATTTAATATTGAATGGTTTAACAGTTATTAAATTATAACTGAATAGGTACTGATAAATTAATGACAATTATTATTATTTTAATAATAATAAGATGAAGAAGGAGGAGGATTAAATTTTCTTTTCTTAAGGTCAATTTTAATTTTAGATTCTTAAATTTTTTTATAATCTCTAAATTTAAAAAATATATATATTATTTTTAGTCTCTCAATGTAGATGCTATTAGATGTGTTTTTTACATGACAAATGAAATACAAATTACATAAGTTGAATTAAAGTGTTTCTTACAATGATAAAATTAGCTTATTTGTGTAACATCTTAAAATTTATTTTAATTATTTTTAGAAATAAATTTCATTATTATTATTATCAATTTTATTTTAATTATTAATTGCTGCAGAAAATTATTTTATTAAATAATTGCATTTTGAAACTGAAATATTATTATTATTATTATTATTCTTAATGATGACAAAAAATTAATTTAATCCTTAAATATTTACATTTAATTTTATTTTAATAGAGAAATTAATGATTTTATAAACTTCTGAGACATTAATCTGAATTATTTTCATTTATTAATTTAATTAATTGAATTAATAGAGGTTGACGGCTGGGTCAGGGTTGACCCGACCCAGTTAAAATATTAGACAAGGATAATCAGTTTACCTAATTTATGTTTGCGCGTCAGACGGCCAGACATAGAGGAGAGAGAACGCAGGTTTGCAAAGAGGAGGGACTAGGGTGTTCAATTCGCCCCAGAGCTGCATCAAATGATCATCACTGTTCTTCGCATCTAAGGTATGGAAGAGATCACTTGGGTTATATGTAAATGCGAGGTGTACAGGTAGTGAGGGCAATCCCTAAGTCCCTACAGTATCTAAATTATCAAATTTGTTTGATTATTATGTTCTAAAAATGTTTTAAAAATATTTTAATCAATAGAAAAGATTCGTCAATGTGTATCGTGGTTTTGGTTGACTTAATTGATAATGTAATCGGTTGCCTCTAGTGTGAAGGAAAATCTCTAGAGGGAACCCCAAATGAACAAGAAGAATGACTTTGATGAACATGTTTTCTTCATTATGCTTACAAGGATGCAAAGATGTCAGTTCTATCTCATTATTTAGGTTTCATTTACATAAAAAGAGTAGTAGGGTCTTCCTTATGACCCTTATTAATAATTGTTATTATATGGTTCTTATGGCATTTGAAAGGAGATTAAATTCTTATATTCTTATATTAACGTTTTGCCTTAACGTGATTGGTTAATCATCTTAATTACATGATTCTCGTGGTTATTCATGGTTGAAGTTAAATTTGGGACTTTTGTGTGTAATGATGAAATTGGGTGGAATTCAATTGTGTTTTATGTACGTTTTTTCCGTTCTTATAAATGATTTATGGTAATGATGACTAAATTGATATGATTTCGGCATGATTATGGATTGTGTGAATGATGTATGAATCATGAGAATGTGGATGAGAATGCATTAAGCATGGACATGAGATGGATGAGAAGCCAAACGTGGCTATAATACCCTGGTCATATGTGGTGTTTAACAAGGGACCCTGGCCAAAAGTGGTGTTTAACAGGGTGGACTAACGATGGGAGATATTCATATGCATGGGTCATAGGTGGTGTTTAACCATGCTACACGCCGGTCATAGGTAGTGTTTAACAGTTGTGTAGAATATCTTCGTACAGGCCATAGGTGGTGTTTATCTGTACGACACACCGGCCATATGGGATGTTTAATGGTGTGGCCATCATTAGTGATAACTAAGGGGATTGAGGACGTTCGCCCATGGTGTGGAGTTCCGAATCGAGACTCTTAGGTGTAGTGATGGGCATATGCATTGTGCAAGCATGTGTATTTTGTAAATATGAATGGAATGTGATTGATTTTGAATGCGATGGATTTTGAATGTAATGAAACGTGTGATTGATATATGAGTATTTGTTAACTGTTAGTAATTGGGTACTATCTGCATTTATATATGATTGAATGTTATTTCTCACTGTACTCTAGTGTGGTTTTCTTGTAGGTAATGTTGAGGACACTGGTGTCGAGTTTTGAAGAGGTGGTGGTCTTGCTTGAGATTTAGAATAGTGGTTCTATGTTTTTTCATACTTACTTTTGCATCATAAATATTTGAAATGGCGTGTTTAAATCAACACTAGTGATAATTTTTTCTATGTGTAATTAATGTTTGAACATGATAATGACCATGTGAACCTTTTATACTTAATATGAATTGAGTTTCCTTAATTTTATCTATTATCACAATTTGTACTTCATTTTTTAAGTAATAACTGTTGTCAATGTTGAGAGATTAAAAGTAATAATTTTCAAAATATGATGACTAAAAAAGAAATTTCAATTTGAAAGACTAAAATTAAAATTGACCTAAATTTAAAGGAAGAAAATCATATTTAAGCCAAATATAATAGTCAAATAAAATATAAAATAGCATTAAAAAGTAATATTATTATTTTATAATACACATAAAAATAAAATTAATTTTTTATAATATTAAAATTATAATTTTATAATATTATTTTATAGAATTTTAACATTCAAAATACATAAAAATTTAAATCAATTAAAGATAAACAACAATGTTCATTAATAATAATTTTATAATTTAAATAAAAAAATACAAAACAGTTTAAGTTAATTTTTTATTTTCTTAAAAAAATTAAAACAAGATTGTAGTAACTATTTTTAATTAACCATTATAAATTGATTTTGAGCCAATATAAGAGTGTAAAGTAGTTTTATACTTTCATCCAATTACAACATATCATATATAATAAGTTTGTTGACTTTTGTAATAGAATTTTAAAAGTTATACTATCGATGATTTATGATTGAATATCAGTATAAAATTACTACTCTTTTATATTAGCTAATTTATTAAATATATTTTAAATTTGGAATTAAATTTATTTTGCTTCCACGTGATTGGAATAAAATTCATTCTCTCATGTCCAATCATTTAATTTTGTCATTTCTTCTTGATAAGATTCTAATTAGGAGTTATATTATTTTTATGATCATTGTTGAGGTGATTATCTTATTATAAGAAGTATCCAAATAAAAACAAAGAAGAAAGACAAAAGAAGATGAAACTTGCTCAAACTTAAGAATATTATTATAAATGACACACAACAATGCAAAAGAATTAAAAATGATATAATAGTAAAAAGACAGTAAAATGGAAGAAGACGTCATATTTTAGAGTGATAAGTCAAGAAAAAATTTATCACAAAGGTATGAAAACTTTTAATAAGGTAGAATCAAGAATGTTCTAATCCAAGAACCAAAAAAGAGGGGTTAATGTACTACTCACAATCTAATAAGAGTAATTTTCAACATCATTCAACTTATCAAATGAAAATGATTACATATCTACTTAGAGTTTATTCCAAGGTTCTATGTACTCATACAAGGGGATTGGACTAACCTTAATTTAAAATCAAAGGTCCAAGCAAGCTTAAGGCCCAAATTACAACTTAGATTGAAAAGAAACATAATCTAGGATTGAAACTCAACATTAACATCAAATCAACTCATTTATTATTATTAAAATAGATCCAAAAATACTTAAACAAAATAAAAATCAAGTGGCAAACCCATAGTTGGTACATTAATAAATCTCATAGGTTGGACCTTCTCCCACTTGAATCAAATACACCATCTTGGAGTTTCTTCTTCCACTTTGAGCTTAAGCTTGTAGAGTGTTGATTAACTCTAAATGCTCCTTAGGTCTAGTTGAGGGGTCATTCCTCTTAGTGCTTCCTTCTTTTTGGATGAATTTCCTTTATCTACATCACTTCTTTATTTTATTCATTTAGTGATGTCATTTTATTTTTATATTAAGGAAGTGTATTGTACTAAAATTTCAAAAGACTTTTTGTTGTAAAAAAGTTGTGTATTCAATTAAGACTTTTAAGTAATATAAATAAGTATTGCAGTATTCGAACCCTTTAGACTCTTTTAACTTTTTCATTCATTTTTATATACCATAGCCAAACTTTCTTTTCTCTAATTACACATGATTCTTTCTCGTTCGTTGAAGGTGATACAAATATTACTAAATATTTGCTCATCTCTTTCTTCCAATCATACATGTCTTCTCTACAATTAGGTAATAGATATTTATACTTTATTTTTGCCTTTAATTAGCTTGTTTGGACAAATTAGTTGTGGACATCTCTAAAAAGATAATGTCAGAAACATGTAAAGATTAAAACTTGATCTTTGTCACCATCTAGGCAAAGTCAATATAGTGGTCAATTCCTTGAGTAGGAGACCTTCATATGTGTACGATTGAGTGGTATCTGAGTGGCATAGTGGAAGTGTAGTGGTTATGGATATTTAAGATACTCAAGCTTAGTGTGTGAGGTTACTCTAAAGAGCATAAAGTTGGATATGTTGAAGGTAACTAGTGATTTGATGGAAGAGTGTAGGAAAGGTCAAAATTAGGCTTGCATCTGCTACATCGATAAAGTATTAACCTATAAAAAGAGGATTGAAATTGAGATAAAAATTGATGAGATAATGAGATTTTACAATAAGATTCATGTGTTAGATGCAACTAAGCCTAGGAGGTTGATTCTACAAAGAGGGCTTAGCAGTGGTTTAACTGTTCGACCAATAGTCAAAAAGACATATCAAAACCATAGAGAGATGTTTGGGTGGCTAGTTTAGAAGGAGAGGTAATTTGACCTATGTATGGTGACTAGTTTTTAAGACGCTAAGATAGAGCACCATAAACCTTAGGTAGGTTGCAACCTTGAATACTCTAGGATGAAAACGATTTAGTATCTTTATGGACCTTGTGGTAGGTTTTGCCTAGAATTTTCAAAAGGTTAATTTCAATATGAGTAATGTATGGTGATTAGTTTTTAAGATGCTAAAATAGAGCACCATAAACCTTAGGTAGGTTGCAATCTTGAATACTCTAAGATGAAAATGATATAGTATCTTTATGGACCTTGTGGTAGGTTTTGCCTAGAAATGCCAAAAGGTTAATTTTGATAAGTAGTAGAAAATGAATGAACCAAATTGTCTAGTGTATCCTGATAAATGATTAAGTAACTCTAAAAGAAGTTAACTATGCATTACCTTGAGAAGATTGCAAGAATACATGGTGTACCCCATAAGGTAATTTTTCTTATAGGAAACCTGAGTTTACCTTGATATCTTAGAAGAATTGCCTAGAGCCTTAGATACTAAGGTGAAGATTGACTACAAACTATCGTAAGTGATTAGAAAACTAAGTTTTGTGAATAATCCAATCCTTAGAGGACTTCTAAGTGTTTAACTGTTAGAACAAAGTAGTTGGTAGAGCACCCATCTCTAATGGTGTTTTTCTTCAATGTTTGTGTCATGCAATTTTCGGGGATGAAAATTCCTATAAGGAATGGAGAATTGTAACATCTTGGTTTTTATTCTATTTATTATTGGTTGTAAACATTGTATTTTATTATTTATTAGTTTTGTAATTAAATAAATAATATTTTTCGAGAAATATAAGTTGAGTTTTAAATTGGACTTCAATTAGTTAAATTAAGAAGTATAAATTATTTATAAATAAGTACAAACTTTAGTCTTGTATTAGACAACATAAGTTTGTGTCTCACGTCCTTTTCCTATCCTTTTCCTATACAAAGGAGTGAGATAGCTTAAGTCTCACATCAGGCAGCATGAGCTCATGTATTATCTCATTCTCTTATATAAAGAGTTTGATATCAAGCAAAAGAAGACAAGAGAGCCTCCACACAAGTTGGGATTGATGCAAAGCATCAAACCTAGATAGTTTAAATATTTCTCATCTCTTAAAGCTTCCTAAAGAGAGGTAAGACCCTTTATTTGAATTTCACACGAGCTCTCGGTAGGTGAGGGAATTGGAAAGACCTTTATTGTTGAGTTTCAAAACACGTGATTTCAACGAACAAGATCAACCTTGAAGATAGGAGGAGAACTTCTACGTAAGGGGAGTGAGAAACTTTGCTCAAAATATGCATATGGTTGTGGGTAAGAGAAGGTGTAATCCTTAGGATCCTAAAGTGTTTGAGATAGCTCCTAGGACCCAAAATATGAATGTTTTCTGATTAGGGTAAACTAATCCATAATCGCCAAAGGAGTGAGAGTTTCCTCGTAATCCTTGAAGGACCTAATCTTGGTATACTAAGAAAGGAACTGACTAATTAATTGAATTTGAATATATATGATTGCTATATCATTGTAATCGTGGAGTGTATGCAAAATATAGAAAAATCATAGGTTTAAAACTTTGAACACACAAACCCTAGATATTTCTGATAGTAGTCCGTTGAGTGAGTATGAGCATGCAAAGCATGTGTATGGACAACAAATTCTGTGCACACCCATCTAGAATCATAAAATAATATATATAACACAATATAATAATTTTCATAAAATTAATATATATATATATATATATATATATATATATATATATATATATATATATATATATATATATATATGTGTGACATGATAAATATTATATAAGTAAAAATTTTATAATATTGTGGCAGTTGAAAACTGCTGCTTCTTAGAATATAACTTTTTATTTAAATTATAATATTTATTATTTTTAAATTAGAAAAATAAATTTATTATAGTAGTGGTTGAAAAATTATCATTTATTTATATAGTTTTTACTATTTAAAAAAATAAAGTTAATTTTAAAAATAGAAAGATCAAATTAATTTTGTAATATTAAAAATATCAAATTAAATAATATAAATAAATAGAAGAACAAAAATATAATATAATTTGTTTTAGAACGTAAACTTAAGAGACATGAATAAACATTCTTGTCATAACTAATTTTTTCATATTTAAAATTAAATTTTAACTCATTACTTACCGCGAAATGTTGGTTCACGTACTAGTTAATAGCACCTCAGATGCCCTCACTCTTAAAGGTACATTCACGTATTAGTTAATAGCAACCTCACATGCACTCACTCTTAAAGGTACATTCACGTATTAGTTAATAGCAACCTCACATGCACTCACTCTTAAAGGTACATTTACGTACTAGTTAATAGCAACCCCACATGCCCTCACTCTTAAAGGTACAGTCACCTCACTCCCTTCACCATACATCCTCCCTCTCTGTCCTTCTCAATCTGACACATTCGTACTCACCGCCACTGGAAATCTCACATTTTTTACATGCTTTTCTCATTATCCTCTCCTTCACAACACACGCTGCAGGTACTTTCAACCAAAATATCACTCAGGTTATTGGTTCAGAGAACACACTAATACAAGATTTAATTATTATCAAATCATAATTGTATTGTTATTAATAAAATAATAATAATAATAATTAAATAAAATACAAAATGATATTCTTTATAACATTTAAAATTCAAATAAATTATTATACTATAATAGTTAGGGATTCACCAAAAATAATATCATATATTTTTGTCTAAAAATTTTAACAATATAACAAGTGATAAATAATAAATATATAATAAATTCTAATAACATCTTATAATATAAATATATAGGTAATTTAATTTGACTTAATTTCGTAAAATCTACGTGTAAGATAAAACTTGCTATTAAATATTATCTATAATCAGCATAAAAGTTGTATTTTCACAGTAACAATAATGTTCATTAATAACAATAACTTTACTTCTTGAATAAAAAAGAAATACAAGTACTTTAGTTTTTTTTTTTAAATATTCAAACAACAACATGCTAAATATTTTTTATTGACCCATTTTAAACTGACTTTGAAACAGTTTTGACGGGTTTTTATTCACATTTCCAATTTTCTAATTAATTGGATACAATTTAAATTAGGAATTAAATTCATTTTGCCTCCACGTGATTGAAATAAAAATCATTGTCTCGTGTTCGGCCTTTTAATTTTGTCATTTTTTTAATTCATTTAGCGACATCATTTTATTTTTATATTTTTTTATTTATAAGAATGGAAACATTTTAAAAATGTTACAAAATTATATATAAAAAAAGTTCTATGTAAGTATATGCTTGAGAATAGTTTAATTTTAAAACATGTTTGTAAGTTTTTCATAAAAGAACTATATGTAAATGTGTTGAAATATTCTATCTAAACTCTATCTATTGTGATATTAGAACCAACTAAAATGAATTTTTCAAAGGAATGTCATATATGTTTCCTTCTCTCCTTTGGAAAAGGCAAACAGTAGCTCACGACAAGCACACATTGAATGTGCTGTCTTTGTTATTTTTCCTGCTTTTCTCTCGTCCACTGTACACAACATAAATATCTTGCTTCATACTGTCTACTAATCACTGTTATTTTCGTTCGTTACTTTCTCTCTTTACCTCTCGTCCACAACATAAATATCTAGAGTTATAGTTTTGTGAACCACTCGTTCAAAATGTGGACAAAAAGGTTCGTTGAGTGTGCTAGCTTTTCTTCACTTGTTATGGAAGGCTTTTCCTTATCAGTCATTTAACTAGTGCGTTTAATTTTTCTTTAAATATTTTTATCCATTTGTTTGTCATTAAAATAAATTATTTTTAAATATTTTGATATTATATGTTTTTGTTTCCTGTTGGTAAATATATTTTACATTTCTAATATAAATTAATTTATTAGATTTTATATATTTTTTTCAATTAGATAAAATTTAAATTATATTTATTTTGCCTCCATGTAATTATTATAAAAATCATTATCTCGTGATGTTCTAATTCAATTCTGTCTTGTTACTTCTTTCTTTTATTTACTTGGTGACGTCATTTTACTTTTATATTAAGTGTATGTTTGAGAATAGTTGAATTTTAAGAAGGATTAATTTTTAAATATTATATTAAGAAACTTTTGATAGAGAAAAAGACGTTTAGTTGTTAAAATAAACTAAACTAATACAAAAATTTTGCATTGGCAGTAATTGTAGGCAATCAGAAAAGTTCATTGGTGACTCTTTCCTGTTTTAAAATTTTTGTTATCTTTGTTGTTCATATTTTCTTTTTTATAATATTATTTTCTACTATTATAAATTTTAGACTATCATTATAGTAAAATTTTCTTTCTTCAGATTATAGTATTAGTTTACTATTCTTTTTTATTTTTTATATTTCCTTTCCCTTTTGTTCTAAATATGTACTATATATATGTTCCTTGCGATGCACGGACATAAATATCTCTAATTTCTGTACTATTTTTTAACTTTTATTTTTATAATATTATTTTATTATTATAATAACAATTTAGTTGTATGTGTATTCTTGTAATATTATTTTTTATCTTTATTTTCTTTTTTATAATATTATTTTCCACTATTATAAATTTTAGCCTATTATTATATTTTTATTATTATAGTAACATTTTTTTTCTTCATATTATAGTATTAGTTTAGTATTCTTTTTTATTTTTTATATTTCCTTTCCCTTTTGCTCTAAATATGTACCATAGATCTGTTCCTTGCGAGGCACGGACATAAATATCTCTAATTTTGTAATATTTTTAATTTTTGTTTTTACAATATTATTTTCTTATTTTTATTATTATAATAACAATTTAGTTTTATGTGTATTGTTGTAATATTATTTTTTTTATCTTTATTTTCTTTTTTATAATATTATTTTCTACTATTATAAATTTTATACTATTATTATATCATTATTATTATTATAGTAACATTTTTTTCTTCAGATTACAGTATTAGTTTACTATTCTTTTTTATTTTTTATATTTTATTAGTATTGCTTATATTCTTATTAATGTTTATTTCTATTTACTTTCCATCTGTTTGAAATCTTTATGTCTATGAATTTTACCGAAACATAATCGATTCAATTTACAATTAAACCTTGAACTATTAGATTTATCTATGTAGGTTTAAAGTGAATTTTAAAATGAGAATTTTTAAATTAATAAAAAATAAGAGATTTTATGATGTATTTAAAATTTACCTTATGATTTTTTTGAAATGTAAACTTTTTATTGAATTATATTAATTAATCTATTTTAATATTTCTCTTTCTAATTCATAATAAAATTAATTTATTTATTATTTCTCGATATATTATTGATTTATAAGATTTTATTAATTTAAGTTTCGAAGATCTTATACAGACTTCGTGGTGTTCTTTCCTTAATAGATGTTGACTCGTATTCGTTATTATTCTTTTCGATTGTAAGGTTAGTTTATTATCAAGTAAAAAGATAAAAAAAAGATGAAAGAGAAGAAAGATATTAATAAGAAGAGATGAAATACGGAGAAACAAATGAAGAGTCTTTTACAAAAGAAGAAAAACTCGTTGACTCCTAATAAACTAATATATTTTATTCGATAATTATTAAATGTTATACATTAATAAGTAAAATTATTTTTTGAGAAACTTGAGTAATACTTTGGTTGCTTTTGGCTGGGACTCGTAGTTAAATAACTCTCCCAATAAAAGCATAGATATAATGCGTGATCGCTTGGCTCAATTATTTTATTTGGGTTTTTTATTTCTCAGACATTTCAACATATAGTAAACTTATTAATATGGTTCACTCCTGACCCTATAAATGTAATTAATTGATTCGTCTTAGGAGTATCGATCTCTTTGTGCTGACTTGGCCTGCAAAAGTTTTGTTTGCCATGGCTATGCGTTTCGTATCGTGCTTATTTTCTATCAAACCTCAAATAGTTGCAACAAAAGCTCAACTTTCGAAGAGCTTCAACCCTGAGAAACTTGATTGTCTTCACATTACCGACAAATGGAACATTGTTCAAGAAGAAAAGTCTAGCGCATTATTGATAGAAACTGTAAGTCCAAAATGTATCATTAATCTTCTTCTTAAACTTGAAAAGGATATCCAATACACACACACAAACATATATAACTTGAAAGGCTTGAACAAATTGGGTACTTTCCTTGGCAGGGAGATCTCTGCATTAGTCACTCAGACAAAGTGGAGGTGATGAAGAATGAATTTAGGAATACTGTTGGTGAAAATTCACTGAAAGGTTTGTACATGATTGATGCCTTGCAGCGGCTAAATATTGATTACCATTTCCAAGAGGAAATTGAAGCATTCCTACAGAGTCAATATGAAAATTATAATATTATTGCGGGTGATAATCATAATGATATTCATGAGATTGCACTTCGCTTCAGGCTATTGAGACAACAGGGTTACTTTGTGCCCGCAGGTTTGTTTCTATTTGTTTCCCCCTAACAATCATATTTTCAAAACTGTATTCTCTCCGGTCGTATAGCCATCTACAGCACAAAAGAGAGGTGTATTCAAATAGAAAAAAAAAAAATAGAGTGAAGAGGATTCAAATCCGATATTTTCACCTGTCTAATTTTTTATTAAGCCACACACCTACCCTTTTATGCAAATAAACATTAAAAATAACTTGGCTAGAAAGAAAACTAAGGGTCAATTGGTTTGACAAAATATTCTGTTTTTATTTTTTATTTTTAATTATAAAAATGCTGTCTTGTTTTTAATTTTTAAAATTTGTATTAAAAATAATAAAAACAAAAAATAAAAAATCACTATTTCTTATACAAATTTTTAAAATAAAAAATAAAATAAAAATAATTTGTGTTAGAAATCTCATATATATTAGTATTATGACTCAAATAATGTACACAGATGAGATAAGTTAATTTTATAAAGTTGAAGTTTAAATCTATATTTTAATATTGTGTTAGACTATATATTAGTAATTGTTAAATCTATATAATGTTATTGCCTGGAGAGAGGAATGCAATAAATACTAAACTGATGCTTTATTCCTTCTTTTCCCTAATACTAAAATGTTTGTTCATATTGGACACATCACAGATGTGTTTGACAAGTTCACAAACAAGGAGGGAAAATTCAACCCAAAACTAAGTGAAAATATCGAGGGAATGATAAATCTATATGAAGCCTCACAGTTAGGCATAGCAGGGGAAGACATACTTGATGAAGCTGGAGAATTTAGTGGCCAGGTCCTAAAGGAAAAGGTGGATTGTATTGATAATCATGAAGCTAAGTTTGTGAAGATAACCTTAGAACACCCTTTTCACAAAAGCTTGCCATTGTTTACCGCAAGAAATTTCTTGGGTGATTTTCATGGCACGAATATATGGTTAGCTTCCTTCAAAGAAGTGGCAAAAATGGATTTTAGTTTGCTGCAATTCTTGTACCATGGAGAGATTGCTCAAATTTCAAAGTAGGCTAATTTAATTTGATGCCCTAGGTTATTTAATTTGTCATTATAAAACTAGTCCTCAAAGTTCAATTGTTTTGCAGATGGTGGACAGGGCTTGGTTTAGCCAACAAGTTAATGAAAGCCAGAAATCTACCACTTAAATGGTACATTTGTTCGTTGGGATGCCTCACGGATCCTACTTTGTCAGAGGAAAGGGTTGAGCTCACAAAAGCAATATCATTAATCTACATAATAGATGACATTTTCGATGTTTATGGGACTCTGGATGAATTAACTCTTTTCACCGAAGCTATTTGCAGGTAAAAGTGGCAATTAGTTATTTTGAGTTTTCTTAGATGAGAAGAAAAACAATGATTATAATTTATAATAATTAATTGTTGAATAATGCAGATGGGATATTGCAGCTATCGAGCAGTTACCAGATTACATGAAGCCGTGTTTGAGGGTCCTTTATAATCTCACAAATGAAATCAGCTCCAAGGTCTATCAGAAGCACGGATGGAACCCCACAAACTCTCTTAAATATGCGGTAATTGGATATTACAAGAACACCCACCGAGCTTTTTTAATTATCAGTAGTTGTCGCGCATCGGTTTGGATAGTTTTGGGTAAAAATGTTATCCGATTCAAATATTAAAATATCATACGATTTGGTCCGATTTGTATTGTTTTTTTAAAAATATTTGACCCGATCGGATAAAATACAGTTTAGGTTAGAGTGAATAATTCAGTTTTAATAACAAATTCTTATTAATATTTTAATTTGTTATTATTAAAAATCTTTAATTCAAATATTGAATATTAACATTATGTCTAAAGATATTAATAATTGATTTAAAAATAAAGAATATAAAAAATAAAAATAAAATATAATAATTAATCAATTAATTATTTTATAATATAATTTTTTTTTATAAAAAGATACGAACATGTATATTGAAAACAAAAGTTTTGAAGGGCTATATATATATATATAATTTCATTATGTTGATTGTATATATAAAAAATATAATAAAAACTCCGATGAAATAAAAAAAAACATAAAAATTATAAGTGAAATATATAATAATTTATATATATAGCAAAACATCGATTCTGATTAGATTATTTTTTTATAAATTTCATTCAAAATCTGATTTAATTCGATTTGTTGGGTAAGAAAATGGTTAAAAAAAAGTATTTTTTTTATTGATTTGATTCAGTTTGTTATTTTATTTTAAATTAGATTAAATATTATTATTGAAAAATTGTTAACACATTTTTTCTTTCCATTTTATACGTAACTACAGAGAACCAAGGAAGTTTTTGAAAAAATTGATTGTTTATGTAAGAAATTTGTTCATTATATTTCCTTAATTTATTGTATTTTTCTTATTTATTTAAATTGACTCATACCATCTTGATTATCATAGAGTGTGAAATAGATTGTCCACTATTTTTTCTACAGTGGAAGAGTTTGTGCAGAGCGTTCCTAGTTGAAGCAAAATGGTTTGCTTATGGGAACTTGCCCAGTGCTGAAAATACTTAAAAAATGGGATAGTAAGCTCTGGAGTGCATATTGTGATGGTTCATGCTTTCTTTCTTTTGGGCCATGGATTAACCGAGAAAAATGTTCAGATCATAGACAGAACCCCTGGCATCATTTCTTACCCGGCAACAATTCTTCGACTTTGGGATGACTTGGAGAATGCAGAGGTAAACAGATTTTATTTGTACATATTGTTTACTTAATTAAATTAGGTATCAAGCATGCCTCCTCTTGCGGCTAGCCATACATATAGCAATTTTGTCTCTCTTTACACAAAGTAAACCTAGTGTGTTATAGAGAAAATATATTTAAATAAGACATTTAATTAAGTTAGAGATAAAAGTTACACTAGTATTTAAAAATATTTTAAAAATATAAAAAAATATTATCTATTAATTTTATTACCATTATAACATAGGTCTGAATTATATCATAGAATATTATTAATAATATTTTTTATATTTTTACTAATATTTAATAAATATAAAATATTACGGATCATAGAAATATTGATAATATTTTTATAAATATAATTTATAAAATATTAGTAAAAATGATATATATAATAGCGATATTATTCGATATATGTGTAGGATTATATATCATTCAAAGATTATTAGTTATATAACTGTTATTGTGACTATCCATAAAGGAGGAGAATCAAGAAGGCAACGATGGATCGTACGTGAATTGTCTCATGATGGATCACCCAGAGTATACGATGAGAATAGCAAGAGAGAGGGTGAGGAATATGATCTCTGATGCATGGAAGAGCCTCAACCAAGAGTGCCTCTTTGGTAGTCATTTCCATTCTGCATTCATTAAGGTCTCACTCAATCTTTCAAGGATGATACCATTGATGTATGGTTCTGACGACAACCACTCCCTTCCAGGGCTAGAGGAGCAAGTCAAGTCCTTGCTTTATCATAAGTTTAATTTATAGTATTGGAATACTAAATTCTATGGAGAATGAGTTAATTGATTAATTATAAGATGTTGCTAGCTATAATGCATGTTTTTTAAGTACTAATTAGTTAATGAATTAATAAGTAAAAAATGTATTATAATTCACCTCGAGTGTGTTAAAAGTTATTGTAAAAATACATTAATAATATTTTTTAATAAAAGAAAATTTACTTTTGATTTCTTTACTTCTAGTAGTTGGCTTAATTATAAATGCAAAATGTGGTTCACTAATTTCTTTACTAAATTAATTCTAAAGATCATATGAGTTTAATAATAAAGGTAAATTAGTGGAGAAATAGCTTAACAGATCATCTTTAATGATAAATATAAAAATATGGATGCATAGGCATGAGTTCAAATTTAAATTTGTGATTATCACTACTAGAAAATTTAAAATTTGCTACAAAATAATTTTGTGGCTAATTTTAAAATCAATAGTTATTTTGTAGTTAATTTCTAATAAAAATAATTAGCTACAAAATTACTATAATATTGAATGATAGCATGAAATAAGTAACAAATTAGCTAAGAAAATAATCTTAGTTAATTTGTAGTAAATTTTTTAAAATTTGTAGTTATTTCCTAACTAATTTGTAGTAATAAGAAGTATAAATGAATATAACTTCAATTTAATTAGAAAAAATAATATTCTAATTAATTAATAGTTAATTAGCTAGGATTTAGCTACTAATTTAAATGATAGTTAAAATTAGTAACCAAATCAAAAAAAATTTATAATATATGATATATTCTCACTGAGTCATTCTCACTTTAACACATCCTCGTTCAGTCAAACTTGCTCTGACGTACTCACCGTCATGTGAAATCTCATATTTTTCACTCACTTGTATCCAAGAAAATGAAGTTTTAAGTAGGAATTGAATTGAAAGAAAAACAAGAATTAAAATAATAAAAAATTATTAAAATTAAGTTATGATAAAAACTTTATCCCAAGGTTTAATATATCTATGCTTCAATTTCTAGGATGGACAAAAATTAGTCTCTTTTCCTTTTACATAAATTAGTTTTAATTATTTATCGATTCTAATAACCAATATCTCTTTATAACTAAGATAAATTTATTGGTTACTTTCTTTATCAATAGACAACTTTTAATAAATCCTTAGACTTTACGCTATAAATAACATTTTGTCATAGAAACCTATTTTTAACTAATTAAAATGCAAGATTGGTTTACTTTAAGTTAAGTTATATTTTTACATAATAAAAGTCATTATTTTTCTCTAATAATTAGAACTAATATTGAATTACAAATTTATATCTCTAATTGATTTTACTTCATAAATTGAACTTGCATAGTTATAAAATAGCATTTGGTGTGAACACAAATAGGGGAAGTACCCGCCTATAATTGTTAATACAAATAGGAATTACCTTAATATAAAAGCTATGATTACTAATAAAAATAGAATTTGATTTAGATCAGTCATGAGCCGAGAAGTCATTTAATTAATCTAAAAATTATACCAACTTGCATACTATTCAGTTAGGATTGTTTTCTAAAAAAATTCAATCTAATTCAATTTTACCACATTGATCTTACGTATATAATTATATTAAGTCCAAGAACATATTACAATTCAATCTTTAAAATGCATATGATTTCAAGTACTTAATTGATGCTAATAGTAATATAAGTCTTCAAATATAGATAATATGAAAATAAATCTACATAATTTAATAATTATGTTTATAAACCTTTATTCAAATAATTACTAAAAATAATCTTCACTGCAAGATTTTTTTTATTTTGTTACTAATTTTAACTACCATTTAAATTAGTAGCTAACTCCTAGCTAATTAACTAGAATATTATTTTTAGCTAAATTTAAGTTATATTCATTTATACTTCTTATGACTACAAATTAGCTAGAAAATAACTACAAAATTTAAAAATTTATTAAACTTAACTAAGATTATTTTCTTAGTTAATTTGCTATTTATGTCATGCTACCATTAATATTATAGTAATTTTGTAGCTAATTATTTTTACTAGGAATTAGCTACAAAATAACTATTGATTTTAAAATTAGTCACAAAATTATTCGGTGGCAAATTTTAAATTTTCTAGTAGTGTCAAGTAAATATATTTTTCATAAATAAGGATAAATTATGTGATAAATTTATAAATATTTAAGAAATAACAATATACACATAAGTGGGATAATTAATAAATTTATAGATAAATATATATACATGTATAAAGTTTGGGTTGAATTAGTTTTCAAAATTAAATTAAATTTGATCCAATCTAGCACTACAATTTTTTTTTATTTTGCTACTAATTATAGTTATCATTTAAATTAGTAGTTAAATTCTAGCTAATTAACTATTAATTAATTAGAATATTATTTTTTCTAACTAAATTTAAGTTATATTCATTTATACTTCTTATTACTACAAATTAGCTAGAAAATAACTACAAATTTTAAAAATTTACTACAAATTAACTAAGATTATTTTCTTAACTAATTTGCTACTTATTTCATGCTACTACCAATATTATAGTAATTTTGTAGCTAATTATTTTTACTAGAAGTTAGTTACAAAATAACTATTGATTTTAAAATTAGCTACAAAATTATTTTGTAGCAAATTTTAAATTTTCTAGTAGTGTAGTAACAAGAATTTCAATTATTTTTATTTTCGATTTATTTGATTTTTACTCTATTCAGCTTTCCATTTTAGAATAAGTTTTTTCAATTTTTATTGAATTTCATCGGTTTATGAATATCTATAACTACAAGACATTCACTACTAGAAAATTTAAAATTTGCTACAAAATAATTTTGTGGCTAATTTTAAAATTAATAGTTAATTTGTAGCTAATTTCTAGTAAAAAATAATAGCTACAAAATTACTACAATATTGAATGGTAGCATAAAATAAGTAACAAATTAGCTAGAAAAATAATCTTAGTTAATTTGTAGTAAATTTTTTAAAATTTTTAGTTATTTTCTAGCTAATTTATAGTAATAAGAAGTATAAATGAATATAACTTCAATTTTAACTAGAAAAAATAATTTTCTAGTTAATTAATAGTTAATTAGGTAGGATTTAGCTACTAATTTAAATAGTAGTTAAAATTAGTAGCAAAATCAAAAAATTCTTGTAATGGTGATAAGCCAAATTAATTTCAATTGACGTTACTGATCTAATATATATAATTTTTTAAGTTTAATTTTAAAAAATATTTCAATACTTTATGGATACATCTATTCCTACAACCGATCACATACAGGGATAAAACAAAAAAAAAATTGTAAGAGGAGTGAAAATTTATCATAAAGTTAACAATCACAAACTTCTACTATATATTAATAATCGTTTAAAATTTAGCCTAATAAATAATAAAACATCACATATCTTATAAAAGTAAATATATTTGATACAAAAGAAATATACATTACAAGAATTTTGATTTTGCTACTAATTTTAGCTACCATTTAAATTAGTAGTTAAATCTTAACTAATTAACTATTAATTAACTAGAATATTATTTTTTTATAACTAAATTTAAGTTATATTCATTTATACTTCTTATTACTACAAATTAGCTAAAAAATAATTATAAATTTTAAAAATTTACTACAAATTAACTAAGATTATTTTCTTAGCTAATTTACTACTTATTTCATGTTACCAATCAATATTATAGTAATTTTGTAGCTAATTATTTTTACTAGAAATTAACTATAAAATAACTATTGATTTTAAAATTAACCACAAATTTATTTTATAGCAAATTTTAAATTTTCTAATAGTGATATACAAGTAAAATTTTTCTTTTTGACCATCAAGAAAAGATCATAATATTTTTCAACTTTTAATTTGATAAACATAATATTTAAGAATAACAAGTTAAAATCTAAATAATATAATATTAATCTATTAATATTATATAATATTTATTAGCCAAATATATAAAAGACAAAGACTAAACCTAATATAATAGCTAATTAATAGACAAATTCCATAATAGTTTCTCTTTCAAATATACCAATTGACAAAGTACAATACACATTAGTTTTAATTCTTTTAATTTTTATTATCATTAGTATGTTTATTACTTTAATTTTTATGGGCTATACATGGACAAATTCATAATAATATTCTTAAAATATTTTTAATAAAGTTAGATTCTAAAGAATATAAGATATTAATGTATTTCACTTATTATTTATCGAGATTAAAAGATAACTAATATTTAATTGTATTTTTTTTAAAAAAATAATTAATGCATGAGATATTTTAAATTGGTTTTATAAAAAAGACAAAGACAAAATTTTAATTTAGGTTTTATAAAAGAATGAAATACTATGCATTAAGTATCAAAATTATATACATCATTTAAAATAAACATTAAATATTTTTATATTTGTGATATAATAGATATTTTTTAAAAAATCGATTTTTCCTTAATACATCTAATATACATGATAGAAAAATCAATGTCACTAAATAATAAATATAGTATAGGTATACCCAACTTTAATTTTTTTTAAGGGAAAAAGGTAAAGTAAAATAAGATAAAAATAAATATAAAAAATATTACATTAAAAAATTCACATTATTAAATAGTGAGAGCATTTCAAACCTGATGAAAAATTGTAACCCTAAACTTAATACATACTCGTAAATATATATACATACAATTAACATAAATACATACTTGTGAGTTCAAAAGTGGGTATTTACCCTCAAATGTTAATAGGAATAGGTGTGAATATGAGCAACAAGTTGTATTAGTGGGTATTAGTGGGCAAACCGACTAATATCTTAATCACGTAAAACGTATCAGTTGGCTCGATCGACCGAAAGATCAGTGTCTGCAGGTGCGTATGTCATCACATTGTCTTTATGCAGACAAAGAAAGGTATCCCATATCGATACGTGTCGGAAGATCGGCCAAGTATCGGTATACTACGTGCGTATGTCTGCGTTGTCTTTGTGCAGACAAAAAGGTATCCCATATCTGACATGTCAGAATATCGTACCGTTGTTGTTTTTCTGACATCCCCTTTACTAAACCCTAAACTCTACCGTGAGATTAGGTGAAGCTTTTTCCAATGCCCACAAGCCTTGGTGCGAAGTCTTGAAGTTGGAGGAGAATGAAGAAAACCGCCATCAAAGATTGGCAGCGATCGGAGCCAACGGAGGGGAAACCGCCGTGTCACCCTTTTTTCTCTCAATCTCCGCGGTATTCACCGATCGTCCAACGCACCTCGAGAATCTTCCCAGAACGATTCTTCTCTACGAAAGTGATCTTCCGGTCACACCTCGAAACGGTAGATCTCTGGCATCCGGTATCAGATCCTTGAAAAAGCATCGGAAAAGCGTCATTGGCTCGTAGATGGGGGTCGGATCCATACGAAGCAGGCTTCACGAAGCTACATCCAAGAGGAGCAAGCACAAGGTATTTCCATTATAAGAAAACCCTGTGTGAACAAGTGAAATTAGTTTTTTTTTTAAAAAGAAAGTTTTCTTAGTTTTTTAAAGTATGAAGGGAAATGATTTTTTGAATCTGACTACTTCATATATGAGTAGAACGCTAGTCGAGAAAACGAAGCGTGTGAAATATGATTACAAATAGGGGTTTATTAAAATGGGCAAGAAAGGGGTACAAAAGCAGAGAAGAGCAAAAATGTGGTGGGATGTGCAGAACGTTCTGGTTATCGAGGTTGCTGCACTACCGCACCCTACACCCGCTAACCTGTCAGTTTTTCGCTTGATGATGATAAAGGGAAGGGACTAGCCTTTCATTTTTTCTCAAGTGGAAAAAATTATTTAAGAGCCACACTTTTACTCATGTTATAATATAGAGCTTTAAGAGCCACGCCTTTATTTAATATCCATCAGTCATTTCTAGGATGTGAGGTGAGAGAATGGATATTAAGGCCAGAGATAATTATTTGATAAGTTAGTTGCCAGCGGTTTGGGAAAAGTAATGGATGGTTTGAAGTGACAAGTTGCTTCATCAGTTTCCATTCATGCTAGTGATCTCTTGAATCAAAAAGCATTGAACACCTGGTAAAGAAGACATCGTTTCGGCGATAAAAAAGAGGAGAGATAATAGTACCAAAAAGGTGTCATCAGCCACTCACTATTTCAAAACACGAGGAGAGATAAACCAACGTTCACGGGAGGATGAGAACAAGGAAGAGAGTACTATCAAAGTCTGAATTAAAAAAAAAAAAAAAAAGAGGGGAGAAGGAGTTTTTTGAAAGTACGTCACAACCCAATCCATTACCATTTGCTATCATAAGGGAGTAGTAGTATCAGTCGATTGGTTACACATGTTTCGGTCACACATGTTTACCTCTCGGTCAATCACTCTAAAAGAGGGAGCAAGAGGGGAAGAGTCCGACACCTTGACCAATTATGTCATCACCATTTATTATAGGAAGGGAGCTTTATATAAACTATTAATCCTTCGGTCGGTCAGTCACACCTCATGTTTCTGTCGCACCTCATTTTACCTCTCGGTTGGTCACATCCTACTATGCCTTCAAAAAAAAAGAGAGAAAAAAATACTAGTTAAGGAACAGTTAAAAAGTATCCATATATCATTCACCGGTATATCCACAACGTCATGAAGAGAAACTTCAATCTTTGGTACATATATTCATATCTTAAAATATGCAGGACTATAATCTACAACTCATGCAGGTATCAAAAAAATTCTGACACCTCACCTCAAACGACGAAATTACAAACTCGTTAACGGATGGTCGAAGGGGTCGATCCAGAGTACTACGACGAAACTACAAACCCGTTAACGGATGGTCGAAGAGGTCGATCTGGGGTACTACGACGAGCTACAAACCCGTTAACGGATGGTCGAAGAGGTCGATTTGGGGGTACTACAACGAAACTACAAACCCGTTAATGGATGGTCGAAAAGGTCGATCCGGGGTACTATGACGAGCTACAAACCCGTAAACGGACGGTCGAAGAGGTCGATCTGAGGGTACTACGACGAAATTACAAACCGTTAACGAATGACCGAAGAGGTCGATCCGGGGGTACTACAACGAGCTACAAACCCGTAAATGGACAGTTGAAGAGGTCAATCCAAGGTACTACGACGAGCTACAAACCCGTGAATGGACGGCCGAAGGGGTCAATCCGGGGTACTACGACGAGCTACAAACCCGTAAACGGACGATCGAAAAGGCCGATCCAGGGTACTACGACGAGTTACTACAAACTCGGCCGATCCGAGGTTCTACAAGATAAAATACTTGGGCATAGATCCCAGGCGAGATATTTGAAGACCTGTTAGAGACGAGTCGACCAAGACCGTCCGACGCACATAAGACCTGGACATAGATCCCAAGCGAGATATTTAAAGACCTGTCAGAGACAAGTTGGTCGAGACTGTCCGGGACACGCCTTCAAAGACCGCAAAGAAACTACTTCATAGCTGATACCCTCTCAACCAACCAAACATCATCCCAACTACATCCTTAAACTACTTATCGCTCCACCCGACACTTGATGGGTTGCATACCAGTCAGCCCACTAGACACGCCGAATTTATTCATGCACCAAGGGACGGAATAATACCAACCCGGCCAACCTAAGAATCATGCTCGGCCACCCTAGCCTGTGCGTGCACCGCAAGAAACCCATCCATGTATATATTAGAACCTTAGGCATGTATTTTAGGCACTCCGCAAACTGAGAGCAGAATAGCCATGAATAACTAAAGCACCACGAAGGTAACCAGCTACCCTAGCCGTAAGAACAACCCGCCGGCTGGGAGTAAGATTTGCGACTAGTGGCCATGGTCGAAAGAGAAAAGTTAATAAGCCGCCCCAACCATGAGACCTAACCGGGATGGAATTAATCGGAGACTGGGATCGGTATGACCTATTCGTCAGTCAAGACCCGAGGGGGTGTGTACTGGTCGACCCTCAGAGCCCACCCGCCCAGCAGAGTTTACCCTTGGCTAGCTGAACCCACTCCCAGGCAGCGATCTTCCGTAGTCACGTGCTTAGAAGAGAAATTAAGCTTGCGTCCTATGGACAAAGCTTGAGGGGCTGTGTATCGGTCGGTAAACCGACCAGGATCCCAACCACATAGAACGTACCAGTCAACTCGACCGGTCGGATCTCCATATACGGGTACGACCACGTGCCACACTGTACTTGTCTAGGACAGAGATGTGCATCAGCAGTACAAGGACTAGCGGCTTGCATCAATGAAAGTGATGTGCATCAATAAGTGTCTATTTTTTTTAATGAAAGTCACCATGTGAACCAGTGAATTTCACATGACATACTTTTTATTTTTAGAAAAATGGTTTGCATCCCACGGTTCTTTTATCTACCTAAATACCCCCTCGCCCCACGTTGTGCATGTATCTACTCTTTTACTGTGCATGTTAAGATGTCGGGTTCGGAGGACCTGACTTTCTCATCATGTGTTTGGTGAAAATCTTGAAGGCTTTACTCCAGAAAGGGGGCCTTCGTCAAGGTGACCCAATATCCCCTATTTGTTTGTTCTCCGCATGGAAAAATTAGCTTTTTTATATCCGGGATCGTCATTGGCTTCCTATACAAATTTCATGGAATGGACCTGATTGTTAAACAGGTTATGGAATCCTTCTGTATAGCCTCAGGACTTATGGTTAATATTCAAAATTCAGCGTGTAACTTGCCCCGTATTAAAAATGGTAAGTTCTCTTCTTTAGATGATTTTCAACACACCTACAATATTGGTCATTATATTGGTTTACCTATTTTGTCAAGAAGAGTCAAGAATGATGATTTTGCTTATGATCTGGATAAGATTAATACAACTGACTTAGTGGGTGGAAATGTAAACTTTTGAGCAGAGCTGGGCGTGTTACTCTGCCCAAAGCTGTCCTTATATACAGCCATTCCCATATACAGTATGCAGAATATCTAACTTCCCACTGGAATCTGTAATAAAATAGATACCAAAATTAGAAGTTTCATTTGGATCGTCTATCTTGCCATTGGGTTAACTAGAAATCGACTCCTGCGGAAATAATTAAATTATTTAAATTAATGGTGATAAAAGTATATATGTTAAAATGTATTGTTTTATCATTTCATGCGTTTATTTTATATACAACTATTTTTATTAGTTTTAGTAATATTTATTATAAAAATATTATTAATTAATATTTTTAATAATTTTTTATATCTTTAGTAATATTTATTTAATATAAAACATTACTAATGATATTTTGTGTGATTGATCAAATATAATATTTGTTAAAATGTTACAAAAATTTTATATTTTTGTTATATTTTTTAAATATTAATAAAAATCATATATGTGGTAATGATATATGATTTCTTTGAACTATATATTAAAAAAATCCGATTTTTAGTGATAATTTATTTGTAATAGTTATTATAAATTGTATATAATTTTTAACCCACAAACTAAAAAAAATAGAATTTTAATAGTGATTAATTTGTAACGGTGTTCATAAATCTTAAACTAAATATTAATTTATTAAAGTAACTTTATCAACACAAGTAAAATTAGAGAAAGTTTTTTTAAGCATCATCAAAGATTTTTTACACAATAAGAGCAGAGTTATTAAGTATATATTATTTAAATATTTAAATTCTATTAAATATTAAATATTAGTTAATATAAAAATAATATTTTTTAAACATTTAACCGGTCATTAACTATATTTAAAATATGTAAAAGTTGTTTGACATAATATCTTTAAATTTTAAAAGATGGTATCCCTCTTTAAACAATACCTATTTTCTTGGAAAAAAAAAAAAGACATCAGCTTAATGGCCAAATTTTCTCTAATTTTAATTAATTAAAAATTTCAATTTAATAACACTTTGACAGAAAACACGAGCTTAATGGCCATCTTGTTTAAATTCAAATTCTTCTTTGACAGAAAACTTTTCCTCCTCCAAACAGAAAAATTCAACCTCTGATGACGACGAAGACAAATATGAGTATCTTTAAGCCCCTGATATATTTCTCTCGGATACTCCCTGTACATAGTATTACCATCCATTGGCAATGCTCCCCACCATAAGCTCAAAAACTCACTTTTCCATGCATGAGTTGGCACACCGTGGCAATGAATCCACATATTTTTTTCTCTTGGTACATCTGTTGGCTCCCAAAGGTTTGAGCATTGGAACCTCGATCAACCCTCACCAAATTCACCCTTAATTTGTATGTGTCAATCCACACATCATCCAGCATAACTTGCATCTTCCCACAAAATCGTACAAAACAAAAAAATTCCCTTCCCTATTTCTCTTTTTAGACACCTCTCCTCAATTTTGAAAAATTCTCCTCATCGAATCTTCTCCAAAATTCTCAGGAAAATTTGTAAAATAATCTGATACCAAGCTACTGGTACAGTGGTACCCCGATTTATAATTTGACTTCCTAGTGCAGGCGTGTCTTTTTTGTTCCGTTCTGGTTGCTTTCCATCTTCTCTTCTCCGTCTCACTGTAACCCACTCCTTATCCTCTCCTTTGCTTTGTTTTTCTCAACTCTTCTCAATATATTTTATTAGTTTTAACCCCATATTTATTATAAATATTAAATCTGACTATAATATTTCACTTAAAATTTGTTGAGAATATTTATGACCTGGAAGGTAATTTTTTAAAATTAAAATTACTCAAATCTTATTTAATATTAATCATATTAAAAAATATATTGAATGAATTTTTTATTTGATATATTATAAGAGTATGTTTGAGACATACTTAATTATAAATTTTAATCAATAATTTTATAGTTAATAATAAAATACAAAATGAGACTATAAGTTATATTAAATCAAACTTGAAATATAAATTTTGACTTGTTCTCCTTCTTTTGTAGGCATGGTCCTCGTTTGGATTCAATCATGAGAGGGACAACTAATGATATTCTTATATTGAACAAAATAACCTATTACAAAAAGTCAAAAATGATAATTAGATTCTTGCATGATAGATGCTCTATGACCCGTGTCTGTTTGCATCCCATAAAGCAAATTCATCTTCCTTAACCAGATCTTTGTTGAAGGTACCCATGGAATCCTCTGTGTTTGTGGAGTAGGATGAATGCAGAGGAAACGGGGAGGAATCTTGCATGGTGAGAAAGTACATACGATTATCATGGTTCCAAAGTTCTGCATCAAAGACAGGGCTAAAGCACTCGGGTTCTGTACTAGGGATGTAGGAAATATCAAGCATGTACGGTTCCAACCAGAAGTTTCTACTCATAAGATCCGTGTCTGCATCCCAAAAGGTAAATTCATCTTCCTTAACCAGATTTTCGTTGTTGGTAACAATGGTATCCTCTGTG
This sequence comes from Mucuna pruriens, assembly GCA_025330945.1. NCBI lineage: Eukaryota > Viridiplantae > Streptophyta > Magnoliopsida > Fabales > Fabaceae > Mucuna > Mucuna pruriens. Next base: position 1,241,827 of record JAENHJ010000027.1, read on the forward strand.
TTTGTGGGGAGGGATGGATGCTGGGAAAATAGGGAGGAATCTTGCGTGGTGAGAAAGCACATACGGTTATCATGACTCGAAAGTTCTAAATCAAAGACAGGGCTAAAGTACTCCGGCTCAGTACTAGGGACGTAGGAAATATCAATCATATACGGTTCTAACCAGAAGTTTCTACTCATAAGATCTGTGTCTGCATCAAAGACAGGGCTAGAGTACTCGGGTTCAGTACTAGGGACGTAAGACATATCAAGCATGTACGGTTCCAACCAGAAGTTTCTACTCATAAGATCCGTGTCCGCATCCAAAAAGGTAAATTCATCTTCCTTAACCAGATTTTCATTGTTGGTAACAACGGTATCCTCTGTGTTTGTGGGGAGGGATGAATGCTGGGAAAATGGGGAGGAATCTTGCGTGGTGAGAGAGCACATACGGTTATCATGACTTGAAAGTTCTAAATCAAAGACAGGGCTGAAGTACTCAGGCACAGTACTAGGGACGTAGGACATATCAAGCATATACGGTTCCAACCAGAAGTTTCTACTCATAAGATCTGTGTCAAAATCCCAAAAGCCAAATTTATCTTCCAGAACCACATTTTCTTTGCTGGTAACAGTGGAATACTTTGTGCTTGTGGAGGAGGATGAATGCTGGGAGAATGAAGAGGAATCTTGCATGGTATGAAAGCTTTGAAAAAGATTTGTAGTTGGTGCAGTTGAGGATTGCTCCTTTGAGTCCTGTTGTGATCGGTTCTTGAGGTTGCTGTTCCAGTAGTTTCTTATTTCGTTGTCCGTTCTTCCTGGCAATTGAGCTGCTATGGCAGACCATCTGCTAGTGAAAGGAAAGATTTAAGTATCATAACACCACTTCAAATAATTCATAAGTATTGTTGCGGAAAATTAATAATTAATTAGGGCAAGTATATATGAGTGGTTAATTTATATAAATAAAATTTTATTATTTTATAAGCTGTGATACATGCCCAACCATTCTTATAACTATTTTAATTTTAGATATATTTTGTGTTCATTTTTTCTGCATTATTGTTAATTACTTCACATTTTTTTTCTCATCTCTATTTTTTTTTTGTCTTTGTTGTATAAATTATTATCTATGTTGTTGCACAAATAACTTATTTTATTGTCACTTTATTTATTAATAAAATGTGAAAATGAAATAAATTATTATTAAATATTCATCTAACAATATTTTATTAATTACATGTGTAAAACCTTTTTTCTATCTGGTGACAAAAATGAAAAGAGACAGAAGAGGTAGTCAGAAAAAGTAAGGGGACAGAATGGAGGAAGCAGAGTCAACAGACCATTCTTCCAAAAACAAAAAGAAACATAAAGGTGTCAGGAAAAGCAACCTAGGGAGGCACGGCCTGGCAGCTTTGCGCTCCCCAATGTGCCTTGGGCAGAGGCAGCTGAGTTGGGGAGCCGTGCACCCCAAGTCGGGTCACTTCATTTTTGTCATTCCAAGGGAAAGCTATGAGCATGGAGGACACGCCCGCCGTGACAATCAGAAAAAGAAGGAGCGGTCACCACTGCATTAAAAGCATGTGAGCCTAGGGGAGAGCCACCGCATTAATGGTGGAAGATCTCCATGGGAGATCCTGAAGATGGTTAGTGAGCCTATAAAAGGCCCAAGCTTGAAGGAGTAAAGGTTGAAAATTTTCTATCTCAAAGGCCGAAAAATTTGATCTCAAGAGTGGTCAAAATTTTATCTCAAGAGCCTGTGAGAACTTGAGATCGAGCAAATAGTGAGAGAGCAAAAGTCGAAAGGAATCCTCAGAGGGAAGACATTGACAAGGAAAGAAGGTGCTTGTTCGTCTTTCGACAAGAAGCAGAAAGACAACCTCTGGATATCAGGTAAAGTCACTAGGACCTCCATTGCGCATATAAGTTTAAGTTATAGTTAGCCCTCAAGCAAGCATATTTTCCTATTAAGTAGTCTAGGAATATACTACAATCTGCAAGCCGATTTTGAGTCGGCCTCGCGTAACTAAAACTAAGATTGACCAAGAGTCAACGCTCTTCTATCTGGTTTAAATATCCCCACTCTCAAATTACACATACTCACTAGGTGCCATTCAGCATGTTAGCCCAACTGACACATAGTCAACATCCTTACTTGGCCGAGTCGGTCTCGACTCCTCACATCATCTAACCTTAAGTCTCAAAACTATGTAAACTTTGACTTTTCTATTGCAGTAGGAGATATGTAGGAGCAAGAGGCAACTCTTGTCAAGTTCACCCTAATAAATAGAATATCCCTCATTCACTTCTTGTAAATATCCTTCATTCCAAGAAAGATGAAAGCTGTAGTGTAAGAGTCATGCCTTATTTCAGACATCTAGTTAGGGTAACTATCTTCAGATAGACATGATGGGATATTGGGCGATCCATACGCATAACCAACTCCCGGTCCCGTACTTTTCTTTTTAGACCAGCCTTGTCCAACCATAGGTTTCCTGGCATTTAACTCAAAACACTGTTGCTGACTCTAGTCACCGAGTTCCTTTCCCTAAAAGGGACTCGAATTCCATATTTCCAAATCTCGCCGACATGGTTGCAGCCTTGGTTGCAATAGATGGCGACTCCAACTGAGGATATTTTTGAGAGTCAAACCCTGATAAAACTAGTCGCATGAAATCTGACTCTTGCATACATTTGCATCTTTTTGTTACATTGTCTATTTTCCATATTTTCTTTTTCCCTTTTTGCTATGCCAACATGATTTTTTTAATGCTCCCGTCACCCCCATTCAATATGAACTTTAGGGTAGGAGATTGGCGCACTTATTATTCTGCAATTTGGGGTTAGTTCTTCATGGGTTCTTTTGTATGACCAAGTACATGCAATGAGTGGGGTCCTATACCTGAGCTTGAGTGATATAAGGAGCGAGGAATAAGTAGTTGTAATCACTTTGTGGGATTCCTCCCTATTTGTTGACCAGGAAAGTTCCATCTAAAGCGTGACTCTTTCATGAACTCCGACACTTTGGAATTTCTTTCTGTTTGTGGTGAATTCGCAAGAGGAGTACTGAGCTCTAGAAGCCAAAACTATGAGATAAAGACACCCATTGGAAAAAAGCCCATAGCGGACCTAGAACCCTAGTAGGATGTCTCTCAACCCGGCCTATAGGTAAAGGGGGATGCACTTTCCGAATAAGAGTCGGCAAAAAAAGGAAATACCAAAAATCATTTCTCCCCAAACCAATCACCATGCATATCCATTTAATGTATTTAGACTCATGTACAATCATTGCATAGGATTTATTTTGATCATGAAAGACTTTGGAGAATGGGCACTGAACCAAAATATGGAGCCAAAAACTTATCCAAGTCAAGTTGCCAAATCTCAAATTCCTTAGCTAGTTCAGCAATAACCTAAAAGGCCAATGGCATCGAGCCTTCGAGGGAAAATATGGTAGGGTCCTGAGCCTTATAGAAATAGACACATAACCAGCAGCACTGACAACATTAACCCAATTCTATGATCCGCCGATGAGGTGCTTCACATTCAATGACTTCCAACTGGCCCCTACTTTGGAAGAGTATGAGTGCCTCCTTAGGTTGCCAATGATCGAGTCTTCACCATACTTTTACAGAGGACATTATCCCTCATGGGCTTCGGTAGCAAGACTAATAAAGGTACCAGAGTCAGAGTTGGACAAGAAGAAGCTAAACCAGAATGGTGTGGAGGGCCTTCCTCAAACCTATCTAGAGGAAAGATTGGGTCATCTTTTGGAAAAAGAGGACTAGCCTGCCATCCTAGATGCTCTTGGGTTACTGGTTTGTGGGATCGTCCTATTTCCACACATAGAGGACTACGTGGACATAGCCGTTGTAGACGCCCTCCTCGCCAGACGAGACTAGGGGGAGAATCCTACCATAGCCATCTTGGCCAATACCTACTGCACCTTTAATTACTATTATGGGAAAAAAAGGAAGAGTATGGTATGTTGTAAACACCTGCTCTATTTATGGTTGACTTCTGATGTGTTTCATAGCAAATGCAAAATTGCATGCCCTATGGAGGATTTCAAATGGTGCTTGGTCAAGGCCATGAAAAATAAGGAGTGGGCCTAATACCTAAGAGAAACCACAGAAAAGACAGTGCGGTGGTATCCAAAGTGGAATGAACGGGAAGACATAATTTACAAATGTGGAGGCTTCTTAAACATTCCACTAATGGGGACTCAGAGATGCACCAACTATAACCTAGAGTTAGCCCTCAAACAGTCCAGATACCCCATAATCCTGCCTCCGACTGAAGAAGCGACCACCCCTTTCATGATATATGGCTTAGGAACACATAATGGGGAGTGGTTCAGAAAAATCAAGAAGGCATGGAAAAATGTTGTCAGAAGAGGACACAAGTGCGGACCTAGGAGATGTGGGGCTTCAGCAAGCTATAAAGCCTGGCTTAGATGCCGGATCGAGTGAATAGGACTACCCTTCAGCAACCCTCACCAAGAAGCCGGGAAGATGTTGGCCTTTGATGTCCTGGAAACATATGAGGCCGAAGAACTCGAGAAGGCCTTTGCAAAGATAAAACAAGAGCAGAGGGTTCTGAAGAGAAAGCTGGAGGAGGCATTGATGGCATAAACATTTGCCCAAGAAGAAGCCGGCCAACAACGAAAAATGAATGAAATGATAAAAAAAACTCGAATGGAAAGGGAAAGTCGGCTGAAGATAGGAGAATGTTTAAAGGTCATAGACCACTAAATGTGTCTAAGAAGGGCAGAACGAGATCAAGCACTGATAGAAAAGCAAGAGCTAAAAGAGGCAATAAGGGACTACAAAGTTAAAGAAGTAGAACTGCATGACCAACTCCATTTCCTCCAACAAAGGCTCCATCTACTAGAAGAGGAAGTGCTAAGGGAGTGAATGTTTAGAGAAAATCTAGAGATTATGCAGAGCCGAAGCCAAGCCGACTTAATAGAAAAACGCAAAAGGGCTAAGAATCTAGAAGAATAAGCTCAAATAGTCATTGTCGAACTTTGGGTGGAAGTCAAAAGGGTAGTTTGTAGATTTAGCAAGTCTAGCTAAGCTACACCTGCCAACGGCTGAAGATGAGGCTTTGTTTTGGAAAGATAGATATATAAAGTTAGCTTGGCTAGCAAACCAAGCCATGGCTGACATACCTCTAGAGACACCAGCTAAAGTAACTCAATTCTTAGAACTCTGTAGGGAAATGTATGAAAATGTAAAGAGATTGTCTTAAGCACCTTAAAAGGACACCATATTGTACTCAGTTCAAAAATCAATAGATTCTGGCTTTTGGTTGCAATAAAAACTCTCTAAAATAATTCATGATCAGAATAAATCCAACATAAACATGCATCATAAGCCTTTCATATACAACCATGCATCACATTTTCATATATAACATTACTTTTACTTTTTTTAAAACTTGCATAACACTAAATACCAGAAGGATGAGATTGGCTACACTACAATATCTTTACAAAACTCGGGCCAAAACAAGACAAATGGAGACGGCCATGGAGAACCTCAAGCAACATAACGAAGAGTTGAGGGGAGATGTGACCCAACTAAAGGAATAGATGACTAAGATTTTGGAGCTCCTCACTAGAGGAGTAGTAGCAAATACAACTGGGGCTGCTCAAGTCACCCCCAACTACTCGCCTGGTTTCACTCCACCCCTAAATCTGAATGACCCCACTATGGACTATCGTATGGGTGGAATGCGAACGTTAAGGAGCGACAAGCCTCAGCCAAGAACGATCACGTAGAGGGGAATGCTGCCAATTCGACATCCAGAGGCGGTCCACAAGCCCAATCGGCTGGCCCCCAGTCGCTATCAGGGTAGAATGGTAAGGCTAGACCTATAATTGTGATCCATAACCAAAAAGACATCCCCCGAAACAGAGGAGAAGTGGCGCTTCCTAAAAGAAAGACTCCAAGCCATTGAAGGAGTAGACTGGTATGGTCTGGATGCTGTTGACCTTTGCTTAGTCCCGGATGTTGTGCTCCCAACTGACTTCAAGACTCCAGAATTTGACAAATACAAAGGGAGTTCTTTCCCCGGGACACACCTTATCATGTATTGTAGGAAGATGGCATCCTATATACATAATGATAAGTTGTTGGTGCACTGCTTCCAGGACAGCTTATCAAAAGCAGCACTAGGTTGGTATGTGGGGCTGGAGAGGGGATGTGTGAGGTCATGGAAGGATCTAGCCGAAGCATTCTTCAAACAATATAAGTATAATGAGAACATGGCACTAGATCACACTCGGCTACAAAATATGATGAAGAAGGAACATGAAGGCTTCAAGGAGTACGCCCAAAGATGGCGTGAGCTAGCAGCACGGGTACAACCACCTCTGGCTGAAAATGAGATGGTGACCATGTTCATTGGTACACTCCCGGCACCATTCTATAACAAGATGGTGGGAAATGTGTCTTCCAGCTTCTTCGACTTTGTGGTGGTTGGTGAGAGAATAGAGACAGGAATCAAATGTGGGAAGTTCGCCCACGTAGCAAGCAATGTGGGTTTCATTAAGAAACTTAATCCAGAGAAAAAGAAAGGGGAGACTAATGCGATAATATCCAAGTCAGATCTCGGATACGGTAGAGCCAACCAAGCGCCTCCCCAATATCCCACTCAGATCCAGTCGCACCCCAATAAACAACTAGCAGCCCGGATACACCCACCACCACCTCTGTATAAGTCATACTTACCGACTTGCCTTCCTCCATATCAGTCGTCGTACTAGCAAGACTGCCTAAACAGTAGCAAACAGTTCCGATACATCCAATAACAATTGGCCAACACAACAAAACTTTAGAAGAAACACACCCCGAACGCTAGCCCTTATTCTGATGACATATACTGAACTTTTTCCACTCCAACTTTAGATAAACTTAATAACCACGATCCCTCTTAAGCCCATTCAGCCCCCATATCCCAAAAGTTATGATTCAAACGCCAAGCGTGATTACCACGCTAGGTCATAGGACATTCAATTGAGAAATGTTGGGGCCTCAAACATAAGGTCCAAGACCTTATTGAGGGTGGATGGATAAGCTTCAAGGAACATGGGCCGAATGTAAGCAGCAATCCCCTTTCTACGGACGGAGGACCCTCAATCAATGCTCTGAGTCATGAGTATTATGAGGGGGAGTTAGTTGTGGTCAGAAACGTCATCCCCTGTAGTTCGGTTCAGACTCGACACATTTGGTGGAGGAAGGTTCCCACCAGATCTAGAGGCACATGGCCAAGTCCTCCGAAGTCGCCATGATAGGGGGAAATAGACACCCTTTCCAATACCGTTAACAATCCATTACAACATAGCCCCTCAAACTCAGGCACCCTTGATCATTCAAGTCCTGGCCCCTCCTACATACCATAGTAACCATGCAGGACCATGGGGGAATGGAGGGGAAGTTGCACTTACAAATAAAGGAGAGCAGGACATGGTAGAAAAAATCACCATCATTGGGATAGGAGGGGTCACAAGGAGTGGAAGGATCTATGCCCCCGAAAAGCTATGGAAGAAGGACCAGGCCAAGGAAAAGAAAAAGGAGAAGATGGGGAACAATCGGAAGGAGGCCATGATGGAGGAGAAGGAAATTGAGTTCCTAAAACTGATTTGCCACAGCGAATACAAGTTGCTGGATCAATTGAACAAAACACTAGCATGAGTATCCCTTCTCTCTCTACTGATGAATTCTAAAGGGCACCGTCAGCTTCTCCTCAAGGTCCTTAGCGAAGCCCATGTCACTTAGGATATCACGTTAGAAAAATTTGGAGGCATAGTAAACAACGTAACGACCAACAACCACCTCTCTTTCTTAGAAGATGAGATCTTAGCCATAGGAAGAGAACACAATCAACCCTCCACATTACAGTTAAGTGTGAAAATATGATAGTGAGGGTGGTGATTGACAATGGGTCCTACCTTAACGTCATGCCCAAAACCACACTAGACAAATTATATTCAACAAGCTCTCAACTAAGAGCTAGCTCAATAGTGGTGCAGGCATTCGACGAGTCCAAAAGGGAGGTGATGGGGGAGATTGTGCTACCAATATGCATCGGGCCAGTCACATTCGACATCACCTTTTAGGTGATGGATATATAGCTTGTGTATAGCTGCTTATTGGGCCGACCATGAATCCACTCAATTGGAGCCATCCCTTCCTCTCTACATCAAAAGGTCAAGTTCATCATTAACCAACAGCTAATAAGTGTGTCTGGGGAGAGAGATTTGATGATTAGCACCCTGACACCTATAGAGTACATAGAAGGGGATGAAGAGGCCTTAGAAACCTCTTTTCAATCATTAGAAATCGTAGGCACAACCTACCTGGAAACTGGATAAGAAGGCTCTAGGCCCTCAAGGGCAGCGCTCATGGTGGTAAAGGTCATGATCTAGGAAGGATACAAGCTGAGGAGAGGACTCGGCAAGCACCTAAAGGGCATAATAAAGCCACTCAAGTTGTAAGAAAACAGAGGGAAAAGTGGACTCGGTTACTACATGCTTGGTGCCAACGAGAGGTCTAAAGGGAGGATGCCTCATACTCCAGGCCGAAGCCAGTCGAAGATGATGCGGGGTTTGTATCAACACTTCATCAGTGGGGGCATCATGCCTCTAGAGCAAGTGGTAATGATGGGAGGTTAGCTGCTAGAACAACGAGATTGGATATACCCTTATGAAGAGGAGCCTGCCAATTGGATAGCTAACATGCTCCTAGAAATCTCCCTAGAAAAAATGTAACTAATTACTTTGTAACATTTGGCCCCTGTGGCCGAAGACATTATGACTTATAAAATAAAATTCATTTTCCCCTCATATTCCTTGTGTCTTTTTCATCTTATTGCATTCTTTGACCTTGTCTAAAATATTGAATTAGGGAAGAATGTACCAAAGCCGAAACCTTGGCCGAGATGGAATAGGAAGGTATATGCCGCTAGACTTGAAGCAGAGCTTGATTGAACTACTAAAGGAATATATCGATGTGTTCTCCTGGTCATACCAAGACATGCCAGATTTGGATTGAGAAATAGTAGAGCATAAGTTTCCTCTACTTCCAAACTCTACATCAGTCCGACAACAGTTGAGAAGGATGAAACCATATGTGGCATTGAAAATCAAAGAAGAGGTGGAGAAACAATGGAATGCAGGGTTTCTTACAATGACAGAATACCCTCAATGAGTGGCGAACATAGTGTCTATGCCGAAGAAGGATGGTAAGGTAAGAATGTGTGTTGACTATAGGGACCTGAACTGAGCCAACCCTAAAGACAACTTTTCCTTACCTCACACAGACGTGCTTGTAGACAACACGACACAACATGTCTACTTCTCCTTCATGGACGATTTTTCTGGTTATAACCAGATAAAAGTGGCTCTTGAAGGTAGAGAGAAGACCACGTTCATCACCATGTGGGGAACCTTCTACAACATAGCAATGCCATTCGGACTGAAGAATGCCAGAGTGACATATCAAAGGGCTATGGTGGCCTTGTTCCATGATATGATGCATAAAGAAATAGAAGTATACGTGGATGATATGATTGCAAAATCAAAAACACTGGAGCAGCATGTCGAACATTTGTAAAAGCTATTTGTCAGGCTCCAAAAATACAAACTAAGGTTAAATCTGGCCAAGTGTACATTTGGCATAAAGTCAGGAAAATTATTGGGCTTCATAGTAAATGAAAGAGGCATAGAGGTGGATCCAGACAAGATAAAGGCCATTTGGGAGATGCCGACTTCGAAAACAGAATCGGAGATTTGGGGTTTCTTGGGTAGGTTAAATTATATAGCCTAATTCATCTCACAGCTAACTGCAACATGTGGCCCAATCTTCAAACTTCTTCGCAAAAACCAGAAAGCCGAATGGAACCTAGAACACCAAGAAGCATTTGAGAAGATCAAAAGGTATTTGGAAAACCCTTCTGTCCTCGTACCGGCAGTGGCCGGAAGACCCCTGATACTGTATCTAATAGTGTTAGAAGAGTCTATGGGGTGTGTTTTGGGACAACATGATGCCACAAAAAGAAAGGAAAAAGCCATATACCATATCAGCAAAAAGTTCACTGATTGTGAGAAGAGATATTCAGCACTAGAACGGACTTGTTGTGCCTTAGTTTAGGCAACAAAAAGGCTGAGACATACATGCTGGCAAACACTACTTGGTTGATGTACAAAACAAACCCCATCAAATATATCTTTGAGAAATTGGCTCTAACGGGCAGAATAGTATGGTGGTAGATGGCTCTATCCAAGTATGACATTGTGTATATGAGTCAAAAAGCTATAAAAGGAAGTGCCCTAGCAGAGCATCTGACCCACCATTCGATATCGAATTATCAACCCTTCCAGCACGAATTCCATGACAAGTATATCGTGGTAGTAGCAAAAATCGAATCCCAATCAAATGAATGGATGATGTGGTTCGGTGGAGCTACAAATCTTTTAGGGAATGGGATTGGAGCAGTGTTAGCTTCACCAAAAATCAATGCTTCTCGTTCTCGGCAAGGTTGGGCTTTAACTACACTAACAACATGGCAGAGTATAAAGCTTGTGCCTTAGGGATCATGATGGCTTTGGAACATCAAGTGAAGAAACTCAAAGTTTGTGGGGATTCAGCACTAGTCATCTACCAACTCTGTGGGAAATACTCAAATCCCTTACCATACCCATGTGAAGGCAATACTCAAATATTTTGAAAGAGTCACTTTCCAACACATCCCACGTGAGGAGAGCTAGATGGTTGATGCCCTTGCTACCTTGTTGGCCATGATCCAAGTGAATGAAGGAGAAGAACTAACACTCCATGTTTGACACTAGTCAAAGTCGACATATTGCCAATACCTAGACCAGGACGAAATAGAAGTGGATGTAAAGCCCTGGTATCATGACATAAAGTGATACCTCAAAGAGGGGAAATATCCAGAAAGTATATCTGAAAATGATAAGAGGACATTGAGGAGGTTGGCATCCGGATTCTTTCCAAGTAGCGAAGTGCTATATAAGAGGAGTGTCGATTTGACGCTACTTCGATGTGTAGACATCTAGGAAGCCAGGTAAATAATGGAAGAGGTGCACGAGGGAACATTTGGCATGTATGCAAATGGGCATTCGTTGGCTCGAAAAATCTTATGGCCCGACTATTGTTGGACCATAATGGAGGTGGATTGTTGCAACCATGTAAAGAGGTGCTTGAAATGTCAAGTCTATGCCGACAACATCCATGTCTCCCCCTCCACTCTACACAATCTGACGGCTCTATGGCCTTTCTCTATGTGTGGGTTAGATATGATTGGTCCAATCGAACCAAAGGCATTTAACGAGCATAGATTCCTCTTGGTGGCCATTGACTATTTTACCAAGTGGGTGGAAGCTGTTTCCTATGCGAGCATAACAAAAAATGTAGTGGTAAAATTTATAAAGAAAGATATCATATGCCGATGTAGCCTGCCAGCTCATATCATCATAGATAATGACACCAACTTGAATAATATGATGATGATTGAGTTATGTGAGCAATTCAAAATTTGACACCACAACTCTACACCGTACCACCCAAAGATGAATGGGGCTGTAAAGGCCACCAACAAGAATATAAAGAAGATAGTGCAGAAAATGGTAGTGACCTAGAAAGATTGGCATGAAATGTTACTATACGCCTTGCATGGATACCGCACCTTCATTTGGACCTCCACGAGGGTACCCCCTACTCATTGGTGTATGGTATGGAAACGGTCCCCAGTAGAAGTTGAAATACCTTCCTTAAGAGTCTTGATTGAAGTTGAATTAGAAGATGCCAACTGGATCAGGGCTTGATTCGATCAACTCAATTTGATAGAAGAAAAGAGGTTGACAGCCTTATGTCATGGGCAACTGTACCAAAGAAGAATCAAGAGGGCATTCGACAAAAAGGCGTGTCCTCACACATTCAGGGAGGGCGACCTAGTGCTCAAGAAAATCTTGCCAACTTCTAGAGATCAACGAGGAAAATGGACTCTGAATTATGAGGGGCCATATGTTGTGAGACATCCCTTTTCTAGAGGAGCCCTGATCCTAACCAACTTGGAAGGACAAGACTTGAGACATCCCATCAATGCGGACTCAATGAAAAGGTTCTACCTTTGAAAACTCGAGCAAGAAGAGGCCAAAAGTTGCCTTCCCAATGTTTGACTAAAGGAAGCGTTAGAAAAGCCGGCACAAGGAACGACGTTATCTTACCTCTTGGCATATATGGCATTAGGTCAGAATGCCACACTGAAAACCCTTGTAAACCCATAAACAGAACCCCCAAAAAGGAACAGTTGTACAAAATTCTCAAATCAATAAAACAGTCCATTCTTTATGTGTGTTAAATTTCATAAGTCATAATGAAAAAGAAAACATTTACATAACTCTATGGGACTTTGAAGAAAGGGGAAGCATGTTGGCCTTGGCCTGACATTTCATCCTAGTACTCATTGTAAAGAATATGACTGAAGAAGAATTTGAGAAAAGTCAGGGCATGTTGCAACTTGGTCACTTGATTGATCCCTGTCATACCCCAAATTTGTTTAGTATGCATCAACAAAAACAAAAAAGAAAAAGCGGATGCAACAAAAAAGGGGGGGGGGGGCAGAAAAAGTAGAGGAGATGATAGCAAGCGCACCTTTTCCCATCTCGGGGAGGTGCACGAGGGAACAAGCAGACGTTAACTTCTACGAGAGGTCACCATCAACTTTGCCATTATACAGAAAAACAGAGATGTGGAAGCAGCTTTGGGACGAAAATCGGGGAAGCCAATGTCAATGCATTAATAGAGGAGATCTCTTTGAAGATCCGTGATGGTGACCCAAGGATGAGAGGTGCGCCTATAAAAGGACCCACGCTTGAACAGAGAAGGGGTTTTTGGTCGGGATCTTGAAATTTTGAGAGGACGAAAAGGAAAGGAAGAGAAACAATGTTAAAATATTCCCTAAGCTAGAAGTGTTGATAGTAGGAGAATAAAGAGGAGGATATAATGCTCTAAAAGCTCAGGAAGGGATTGGGCAGTATCAGAAGGAAGGAAAGAGTCTCTATCAACGGAAAACCTCACATCTAGTTAGGGAAGACTAACATGTGGTTCTCCCCTTTACTGTAAATCTTTGTTATGGACAGCCGACCAAATGACCTAGTCAGATTCGGCCTTTCGGTCACGAACATCTTAACCTCTCGGCCTCTCAACTAAACCTGTCGGCCAAATCTCTCAGTCTCTCGGCCATGAACCTTTCAGTCTCTCGGCCAAACCGGCTAGATTTCTCGGCCTGTCAGTCACAAACCTTTCGGTCTCTCGGCCGAACATCTTAACCTCTTGGCCTTTCGACCAAACCTCTCAACCAAACCTCCCAACCTCTCGACCATAAACATCTTGGCCTTTCGGCCACAAACATCTTAACCTCTCGGCCTCTCAATCAAACCTCTTGGCCAAACCTCTCAACCTCTCACCCATGAACCTTTCAGTCTCTCGGCCAAATCGACTAGACTTCTCGACCTCTCAACCATAAACCTTTCGGTCTCTCAGTTGAACATCTTAACCTCTCAGCCTCTCAACCCTCTTGGCCAAACCTCTCAGCCAAACCGGCTAGACTTCTCGGCTTCTCAACCACAAACCTTTCAGTCTCTTGGCCAAACCATCCACGAGTCTTCTAGTCTCTCAGCCAAACATTCCAAGCCCTCCCTAGAGCTACGTAAACTTTGATTTCTCCTTTGCTGTAGGAGATACGTAGGAGCAAGAGACAACTCTTGTCAATTTATTTACCCTAAAACCAAAGACATTCCCCATCTATCCCTTATAAATATCTTCCATTAGAAAAGCATAAACCATAATGTAGAAGTCATCTTATTTCATGCATCTAGTTAGGGTAACTATCAAGTGATGGGTATGAGGAATGTAGTGAATTCCTCATGTAACTGATTCCTAAATTCCATTTCTCTGGTCCAGATTCTAGCCTTTTTCAAACACCTTCCATTTTGTGGTTTCCTGGTGTTTCCTCCCTAAAACGCTAGTGGTGACTCCTATCCTCCTTGGTGAGGTCGCGACAGATGGCAACTCCATTGGGGATCCACAGAGTCAAGCCCAAAAATAATTATATTGCATGAAACATTTACTCTCATTAATGTTCAACTACTACTCTTAGTCTGTTTATTTTGTGTGAATCATAGGGTAGAAGAACAAATTATTCTTTCATTTATTGCGTGGGACTTCATGGGTTTTGCTATACATTTTGTGAGTATTCCTTTTTGAGTGGGGTCTTATTCCTAGGCCTGTGCGATAAGGAGTGGGGATGTGTAGTAGTGGTCACTTTGGGGAATACCCTCAGTTGACAATCGCGAAAATTCCAGCTAGAGTGTAATTCTTTCCAATGAAAATTCATATTCTGGGATTTTATATCCTATCCGTGAGGCAGTCGTGGAAGGGATACTGAGCTTTAGAGGCCAAACTGTGAGGTTAGGATGACCAGTGGAAAGGAACCCATAGTGAACTTAGAACTCGAACAGGATGTGTCGACCCAGCCTGTAAGTAAAGGGGGGAGTACATGAATTCTTGATTTCGACCCATGCCCAGGCTGGACCCAATTTAGCCCTACAATGATTTAAATTTAGCTCCGTGTCGAGTACATTCCTACCCGACTCAATACCGAAATCACTTCCACCTTGGCTCCGTGCACTACAATGATTTAAATTTGGCTCCGTGTCGAGTACATTCCTACCCGACTCAATACCGAAATCACTTCCACCTTGGCTCCGTGCAGATCTTAACCAATTTGGCTCCATGCCAAGGGTAGTCCTACCCGGTCCCCATGACATTTTCTAAGACGGCTCCGTGTTGTTTCCATGTCAATATGGCTATGTGCCACTTCTTCAATCTCCTCCCAACCCCTATGTCATTTCCAAATCGGCTCCGTGCCATTTCCACTTCAACCTGGCTCCATGCCATCTCTTCAATTTTTGTCCCGGCCTTGTGAACTTCACATTGTTTCCTCTTCAATCCGACTTCATGCCATTCCCGTTCCTAAATCGGCTTCATGCCATTTCCAATTCAATTCCAGGCTTGCCCAACTCTTGGATTCATTTTAGGAATTCATAGTTAATAAATAAATAAATATGTATATATAGAAAAATAGCATGCATTCATCTACATCACATTTAAGTCACAGTGTTGCACACCATCATATTTGCATTTCATTCTATACCAACCAGCCAGCCAGACTAATAAAGAAGTTGGGACCAAGTTCAGAAACACCTCTACGAGGTAATTCCCAAGGCAAAACAGATGGAGGCAGTCATGAGGAATTTAGCAGAACAGCAAGAGACTTTAAAGGATGATATTAATCAATTAAAAGCACAAGTTGGCCAGATCATAGAGAAGTTGGAATCCATGCAAAACTGCGACTGGAGAGCATCAGAGCAACCTCAAGTCACCCCCCCACCATACCGCCTCAGACCTGGCTCAACAGCAAAGTCAAACGTTCATTCCATCCCATGCTCATCCCACCCCTCAAGGTAAAGACTTCCAATCCGCCAGAATGCTACAGCTCCTTGAAGAAAGATTGGACGCCTTGGAAGGAGCTAAGCAATTTGATTTTGATATGGCCGACTTATGCTTAGTTCATAACATTGTCATTCCTCCCAAGTTTGAGCTGTCGACATTTGACAAATACGGAGGGACTACATGTCCAAAAAGCCATCTCACCATGTATTGCAAGAAGATGGCTCCATATGCCCATGATGATGCATTGCTAATCCAATTCTTCTAAGAGAGCTTTTATTGGAATGCCTCTTGGATGGTATCTGGGATTGAAGCGGGAACACGTCCAAACCTAGAGAAGCTTGGAGAAAAGCTTCCTTGACCAATACAAATACAACATGGACATGGCTCCAAACTGCTCTCAACTACAAAACATGGTGAAAGGAGAAAGGGAAACCTTCAAAGGATATGCCCAACGTTGGAGGGAACTAGCCGCCTACATCCAACCTCCTCTATCTGAAAATGAAATGACAACCATGTTTATTGACACATTTCACTCGTCGTTCTATGAGAAAATGGTGGGAAACATGGTGTCAAACTTCTTGGATCTAGTCCTCATCAGAGAAAGGATCGAGGCAGGGATGAGAACAGGAAAAATTGTGCCAGAGGCGACCATATCCCATCCAAACGAATTCCTTGACTCGGAGGAAGAGGAAGAAGCAACTTAACACCTCCAGCTCTAGACCTTCAAATGCCGACTCCACGAATCGGCTCGACCTAAGCTAAAAAAAAACTATAAAGCCGAGTTTTGATTAGGAAGAGCCTCATGCTTTGTAGTTTTAATCCTTTTCAAATTTGTTGTAATGCTTCTTTTTTTCATGCTTTCTTTCATATATCTTTCCACCTTTAAACCAAATCAAAACACTAAAAATTCATCTCTATATGCTAATATCTCAGTTTCAATTTTGATTATTCCATCAATTAAACAGACAAGGATAATAAGGGTAATCTATAAATCTCAAGCATCTAGCCACCTGGCTATCCCCCAAGAATAAAAACAAAAAGAAAAAGTGATTTGCTAGACCAAAAACTCAAAAGAAATGACCTAGACAAAAGTCAGAGTCATAAAGAAAAATTAAATAAAAAACAAGCGTCTCGCTAGGTTGAAAACCCAAAATCCCAACCTAGGTAATAGTTAGAGTCCAAAAAAAATTAAAAAAAAATTCTATTAAGACTGAAAACTCGAAAAGGGCAGTTTAGGCAAAATTTACAATATTAGGGGGCAAATCACCAAACACCAAAGTAGGGGGAAGTGGCCAAATAGGAACAACAACCCAGTCATAAAAATATCCAACTTATTCTCAAAGGCTTGGTTGATGGATTCTTCAAAATAAATACGTGAGAACATAACATTATCCCAATCCATTCACCCCACATAAAATCCTTCAAGAAACAGCAAAAACACCCTCCATCTCCTCGCTATATTCCTTCCAAAAATGGAGAATTCAAAGAGAAGCATTACAATTAAAATGAAAAAGTGTTTAAATCACCCATAGTAGTGAGTCTCCAACTGGTCCCAAAATATGAACAACGACAAGGTGACACAATGGCAACAACATCCTGCACGTTCCTGATGCCAAGACTAAAATAGAAGAAACCCAACTGCCTCCACCATGAGCCTCGGGATAGTGAAGTTGTAGGGAAATAAGGACTTATTCTAGCGAAGCACTCATGCCCTATACAACGTCCATACTCCACGAATTTTCGTTTCCTTACACAGTCTATACCTTACGAACACCTGGTCATTCACATTAAATATCCAACATTCATACACTCAGTCATTCACGTCAAACATCCATACACCCAGTCATTCATGTCAAACATCCATGCATCCAATTATTCATGTCGAACAACCATGCATCCAGTCATTCACATCAAGCATCCGTACACCCAGTCATTCATGTCAAATGTCCATGCATCCAGTCATTCATGTCAAAAAATCCATGTATCCAATCATTCACCTCAAGCATCTATGCATCCACCAATTCATATCAAACAATCGGGCAATCCTTGTCAAACCTCCATGCATCTAGCAATACGTCGAAAGTCCATGCATTTCAATCATCCAAATACCCATTCTCCCACACAATAGAAATCTCAAACAGTTTCGCACACATACATACATACAACACCCATGCATACCAGCATTTGATTCTTCCCACGGTGTTCCCATAAGACGTGTCGTTCCTTGCATTCTGACTCCGTGTCGAATCCTTCAACTTCGTGCCACTTCCAATATTAACATTTCCAATCCGGCTCCTAGAGATTAGTCCTTCATTACGATCCCATGTCATCAATTCCACTTCACTTCGCGTCGAGTCGCACCCAATTTGATCAAGTGTCATCCAAACCAATTTCATACTAAAATCAATTCAATCTCATCTATGTTTTTTGGACGCCAAGAGAAAGTCCATCTTTCAAAATCCACGTTTTGGACGCCAAGAGAAAGTCCATTCTTTCAAAACCTACGTTTTTAGACGCTAGGAGAAAGTCCATCTTTCAAAATCTACATTTTTGGATGCCAGGAGAAAGTCCATCTTTCAAAATCTACGTTTTTGGACACCAAGACAAAGTCCATTCTTTCAAAATCCACGTTTTGAACGCTAGGAGAAAGTCCATCTTTCAAAATTTACGTTTTTGGATGCCAAGAGAAAGTCCATTCTTTCAAAATCTACATTTTTGGATGCCAGGAGAAAGTCCATCTTTCAAAATCTACGTTTTTGGATGCCAAGAGAAAGTTCATTCTTTCAAAATCTACGTTTTTGGACGCCAAGAGAAAGTTCATCTTTCAAAATCTACGTTTTGGACAATTCACTCACCAATGCAGCTCTGCACTAGGCTTATTCCGACATGAGCTAATTCGGCTTTGTGCCAAGCTCATTTCGACATGAGCTATGCCTTCAACTTGCCGTAGGCCGAGACCCATCTCCAACTCCATGCCGAGATAACTATCTGACTCCGAGTCAAGATCACCTATCCAACTCCAAGCTGTGAACCCCTCGTTTTTTTTTTTTTTTTCTGTGCCTGTCCAAGATCCACTCATCCACCCCTTCCGATTGAGTTCTTTATTTATGTTCATGTAGAAAGATGTAAACCATATCCTTTGACTGAATACAAATAAAGAGAGGGTCAACTATCATACCCCAATTTTGTTTAGTATGTATCAACAAAAACAAAAAAGAAAAAGTGGATGCAACAAAAAAAGGGGGGGTAGAAAAAGCAGAGGAGACGATAGTAGGCGCACCTTTTCCCGTCTCGAGCAGGCGCACGAGGGAACAAGTGGACGTTGACTTCTACAAGAGGTCACCCTCAACTCTACCACTGTACAGAAAAGCGGAGATGTGGAAGCAACTTTGGGACGAAAATCGAGGAAGCCAATGTCAATGCATTAATGGAGGAGATCTCCTTAAAGATTTATGATGGTGACCCAAGGATGAGAAGTGTGCCTATAAAAGGACCCACGCTTGAATAGAGAAGGGGTTTTTGATGAGGATGAACCTCTCGGCCAAACCTCTCAGCCAAACCTCTCAACCTCTTAGCCATGAACCTTTCAGTCTCTCGGCCAAACCAGCTAGACTTCTCGGCCTCTCAGCCACAAACCTTTCTGTCTCTCAATTGAACATCTTAACCTCTCGGCCTTTCAACCAAACCTCTCGGCCAAACCTGTCAGCCTCTCAACCATGAACCTTTCAATCTCTCAGCCAAACCAACTAGACTTCTCGGCCTCTCAGCCACAAACCTTCCTGTCTCTCAATTGAACATCTTAACCTCTCGGCCTTTCAACCAAACCTCTCGGCCAAACCTCTCAGCCTCTCAACCATGAACCTTTTAGTCTCTCGGCCAAACCGGCTAGACTTCTCGGCTTCTCAGCCACAAACCTTTCGGTCTCTCGGCCTCTTGTCCTCTCCGCCAAACCACCCATGAGCCTCTTGGCCTCTCAGCCAAACATTCCAACCCTCCTTAGAACTGCGTAAACTTGGACTTCTCCAATGCTGTAGGAGATACGTAGGAGCAAGAGGCAACTCTTGTCAAGTTATTCTCCCCAAAACCAAAGACATTCTCCATCCATCCCTTGTAAATATCTTTCATTAGAAAAGCATAAACCATAATGTAGAAGTCATCTTATTTCATGCATCTAGTTAGGGTAACTATCAAGTGATAGGCGTGAGGGATGCAGTGTATTCCTCACGTAACCAATTCCCAAATTCCATTTTCTGGTCCAGATTCCAGCCTTTTTCAAACACCTTCCATTTTATGGTTTCTTGGTGTTTCCTCCCTAAAATGCTGGTGGTGACTCTTATCCTCCTTGGTGAGGTCGCGAGACGGTCGCAACAATCCCTTTGAAAACACTTTCTCATATTTAAAACATAATCAACATACATACAACATCTAAGCGTTAGGAGGTAGGAACACGAGGTTCATGCATTTCATGCATTCCATGCACTCCTTTCTCAGATCTATTCCATAATTACCCTTGCCAACTCCATGTCGAGTTACTCTGGCTCCGGGCTAGTCTTTTTCGACTTAGTTTCGAATTATTTAACTTTGCCAATTCATTAATGCTTTTCAAATAAGGATACAAAATACAAGTCAGTTTTCAAGCAACTTCAGAATCGACACTAGCTTCCCCTCCCTAACAACTTTAGTTATGGTCATGGGGTTGATGTCAAAGTCGGGGGCCAAGAAAACGATTTGCCTATGGACTTTGTCAAAACCCCCTTGGTGCGCATTCAAGATGATATCTTCAGTACAACTGACTTCGATCGCGAGAAACTCCACTTGGGCTTGAGCTTTAGAATTATCAAGCTCAACTTGCGTGACTTACCTCTCAATAGTGTTCAACTCTTCCCCTACTTCCTTCAATGACTCTACTAACTTGGTCATTTTTGCCTTCTCGAAAGCTAGAGCCGCCTCTTGCTCAATGACTTGAGTGTAGAATGCTCCCAATTCCCTTGTGCAATAAGTTTGTGGCCTTCCGCATCTCAGCATCAAATGCTTTTAACTTAGTAGTTTCAACCTTGGATGCAGCAACCTCCGACTTAGAAGACCCCAATTCCATCTTTAACTTCTGCCCTTCATATTCTTGCTGGATCTTGTCGCATTTGAGCTTCCAGGTAGCCTCCTTCAGTACAATATGCTTAGCTTTATGAAAGGCACTTCCCCAAACTTCGATGGCGGCCAAGGAGTGAATGTGGTAGGCGGCCATCATACTCTGAGTATTTTGGGCCCCAACTGACATCAAGAGAGCTCAATCATATTGTGTAATGGATTCTTGGGGAAGGACACCTGGGGTTTGTAGCTCGGGCCCCTACAAAGAGCCAAGGGAAGATGGAGCCATGAAGAAGGCCAACCTGCCCAAAGGCATATGAGGAGCAGGAAATGTGGGCCTAGAGGTGATCACCACTCGACAGGTAGTTGTGACTTTATTGTTTGGATGGGGGCAGATGCTTTGCCCTTCTTGGTCGCTGCCTCCTTGGTAGCTGGATCTGGAACCTTCCTCTTGGTAGCTTTGGAAGGTTCTGGCCGAGGAGTGGGTGTCGCTCCCGGATTTGGCATTGTCAGCTTCATAATAACACTTGCAGACTCCTTCGCAATTGGAGTCGCTATAGCCTTTGGTTTGGCACTAGTGGCCATTTCTTTGGCGGTAGTGGCCGCCTTAGCCTACAAATTGGTCGTTGAAGTTGATGCCTTGGCCTTCAATGCCGCAATGGATCAAGAGATCAAGTCGTCAATGTCAAAATTTTGCTTCTTAAGGAGATATGCAAAAACAAACAAAAAAGAACATAAGTTAGACTAATCGGTGCATGGCCGAGTTGAGCCCAACAAATAAAAATAAAATTTACCCTTAAAAAGACTGATTGGTTAATGCTAAAAAATGATAGTTACCAAATCCTTACAACTTATCCCCCTAGGAAGTTCATCCAAGAAGAAGAGATTGACCCTTTCTTCTAGAGAAAGGGCTCCATGTGAGTACCCTTTGAATTTTAGGGGTAGACGCCAATACAAGGGCAAGGGCTCCTTGTCGGCAGCGAAAGAAGCCTCACCCATAGATTTTATCTTTACAAACCGACCCTTGAAGCCTTTGTAAGACGCTAAGTAGGCATTGAACAGACTACATTTAGGAAGAGGGGTGAGGGAGACCCAGTTGGCACTTTGGCCGACTCAAGTGATGTAGTGGCTTAAAAAGAGGGGGGCTAAAGGCATGATGGAGAGTCCATGGCAAACCACCCTAAAGGCCTACATGGCGGCCCAACTATTGGGGTGTAGGAGCCACCACTAGTGTCCGAAGGATACCGACTTTGAAGGAGTCTAAGGGGAGGGTCACCCCTAGGTCTTTCATCAAGGTTTCAAACATGTATATGAAATCCTCTTCTATTTCCTTGGTCGCATGGCACACTCGCTCAATTGGGGGGCAATGAACCATGGCATACTTATTAGCAAACGCCAACTTGACCCATCCACCGTCTTTGACAAGGGCCAAGATGCTGGAGTGAGATGAAATGAACCTATAGGTTCGAACCTCCTCGCTGACCTACTCATAATGCTCCTAAGCGTGGTAAGGTTATACCAGAGTAGTGGGGACGACGTGTTGAGAGGAGGTCCCTTCAACAATAGCCACCGAATCAGGGACAGCGGCCAAAGCCTTTGACCAAGAAGAAATGGAGACATGCTCCTTAGAGGAAGAAGAAGAAGTTGTAGAACACTCATATGCAGGTTTCTGCTCAGAGTGGCTCTCGAAGTCAAAGCTGTGGGTACTTGACATGGCGTTGGGGGAGAAAAGATGAAGAAGAAAGGATTGCTTGAGGGATGGGCAGCAGCTCAGGAGCAAGAAAATAGGAAGGTTGCTAGAATCTCAGGAGAATAAAAGTGATGTCCATAAGGGGTTAAACCCTATTTATAGGAGGTGAATGGGCCTTCAAAGGCAGAAGCCCAGCCCATGCCCTGAAGTGTGCCAGGTACATTGAAGTTGTGCACGCAATGCCTAGGGAACCGCAACACATTTAAGAGGTGCAACACCCTAGAGACGGCGCAATGATGGCGTTTGCCCATGATTACGCTACTAAAATCAAGGGTCGCATCTTTATGAGGGGTTTGGAGCGCATCCTATCAGACGTGACCTTTTGACTAACCCCTAGCAAATTCAAATTTTTGATGCCATCTTGAATTTGCACCTAAGATCATTTAATCTGGCTCCGCATTGAGACCAATCCACCCAGCTTCGTGCCGAGAACACCTCGATTCGACTCAATACCGAAGACTTATCCACCCGACCTTGTGCCAAGAACACCTCAATCCGGCTTAGTGCTGAAGACTTCTCCATCCGGCTCCATGCTGAGAACACATTCTATCGGACCCCATGCTAGAAACACATTCAATCCAGCTCCGCGCCAAGGACACTCTATTCCGGCTCTACGCCGAGAACACTTCAATCCGACTCCGTGTTATGAATACTTCTATCTAGCTCCGCACCGAGACCAATCCATTCGACTCCGTGTTGAAAACATTCTATCCGGTTCTGTACCGAGATTAGTCCAATCGAACTCCACGTTAAGAACACTTCCATTCAGGCTCCGTGCCAAAGACTAATCTCATTTGGCTTTGTCAAAATCAACTTCAATCCAACTCTATGCCGAGACTAATCCATCTGACTCCGTGTCAAGAACGATCCCATTTCGGCTCTGTGCCAAAGATATCCCTACCTGACTCTGCCAAAATCCACTTGCCTACTTGGCTCTGTGCCAAAATCCATTATCCCACCCGATCCAACTTCGTGCCGATATCAATTTCTTTAGGTTCCAACTCCAAGATGGAATCGATTCAAAATTGGTCTAGGCTAGATTCATCCCTCCTTGAAGTCTTTATTTATGTTCCATTCAGAAAAGATGAAAAAGATCTCCTCTTACTGAACACAAATAAAGAGAGGGAAACTATAGAACCCCTTTTTTGTCCAGTGAAAAAAAAGGGAAAGAGACAAAAGAGGCAATCAAAAAAGTAAGGGGATAGGATGGAGGAGGCAGAGTTAGTAGACTGCTCCTCTAGAAACAAAAAGAAATGAAAAAGGTGTTAGGAAAGGCAACCTGGGGAGGCGCGGCCTGGTAGCTTTGTGCTCCCCAACGCGCCTCGGGCAAAGGCTGCTGAGTTGGGGAGGCGTGCGCCCCAGGCTGGGTCACTTCGTCCTTGCCTTCTTGAGGGAAAGCTAGGAGCATGAAGGATACAACTATCGTGACGGTCAAGAAAAGAAAGAGCGATCACCATCGCATTAAAAGCATGGCCATCGCATTAAAGGCATGGTCATCGCATTAATGGAGAAGCCCTCTTTGAGGATACCGGAGCATTAAGTGAGCCTAGGGGAGCCACCACATTAATGGTGGAAGATCTCCATGAGAGATCCTGGATATGGTAGGCGAGCCTATAAAAGGCCCCAAGCTTGAAGAAGAAAATGTCAAAATATTTCTATCTCAAAGGACGAAAATTTTGATCTTAAGAGTGGTCAAAATTTTATCTCAAGAGTCCCTGAGGAAACTTGAGATCGAGCAAATAGTGAGAGAGCAAGAGTTGAAAGAAATCCTCAGAGGGAAGACATTGAGAAGGAAAAAAGGCGCTTGTTCGTCTTTCAGTAGGAAGCAGAAAGACAACCTCTAGATATCAGGTAAAGTCACTAGGACTCCCCTAATGCGCATATAAGTTTAAGTTACAGTTAGCCCTCAAGCAAACATATTTTCCTATTAAATAGCCTAGGAATATACTGCAATCTTTAGGCCGATTCTGAGTCGACCTCACGTAACTAAAATCAAGAGTGACCAAGAGCTAGCACTCTTCGGTTTGGTTTAAATATCCCCCACTCTCGAATTACATACACTTACCGGATGCCATTTAGCACGTTAGCCCAACTGACACTTAGTCAGCATCCTCACTTGGCCAAGTTGATCTCGGCCCCTCACATCATCTAACCTTAAGCCTCAGAACTACGTAAATTTTGACTTCTCTATTACAGTAGGAGATATGCAGGAGCAAGAAGCGAATCTTGTCAAGTTCACCCTAAAAAACAAAATATCCCTCATTCATTTCTTGTAAATATCCTCCATTCCAAGAAAGATGAAAGTTGTAGTGTAAGAGTCATGCCTTATTTCATGCATTATTTCATGCATCTAGTTTGGATAACTATCTTCAGATAGATGTGATGGGATACTAAACGATCCCTACGCGTAATCGACTCCCAAACCTGTACTTTGCTTCTCAAACTAACCTTGTCAAACTAGCCTTGTCTAGTTATAGGTTTCCTGATGTTTACCGTAGAAACTCTAATCACCGAATTCTTTTCCCTGAAAGGGACTTGAATTTTACATTTCTAAATTTCGCGACATGATCGCGATTCTAGTTGCGACATGTATATATATTAACTTTATATTTTTAATGGTTTTTTTAATGTAAAATATTTTATAGTCTGAAGTTAAAGATTACTCCTTCAAAATACTATTTAAATAATTAACTTATTTTAAGAGATGCCAAACTTAAAGATTAATTTTTTGAAATAGTATGATCTATTTAATTTTTTATGATAATTATTTAAAAGTTATTGATTTATAATTAGTTGGACATGAAAGAAATTTACAACAAATAAAGCATATCCATTAAATACAAAGATCAAGCATACCCATAAGACACATATTATTCATATTTTTAAGCTTAGTAAATACAAAGATCAAACTTTTAAAACTTGTTTTCAAAACTATTTTATTTTATTGAGTGAAAAGTCAAACTCAGCATCAGGATAAAAAAAATCAATAATAAAAAGGTATTAAAGCAATGATCTAAACAATAATAGTAACCTATTACTAATTGTTTTAGAATCCTAAAATACAGACAACAACGATGAGAAAATGACATTCGTCTTGAACATTTTTTGAGAATCCTATGACGCTAAATACTCACAAAACAACGATAAATAGATACTCTCTCTCGTTTCAAATAGAAGAAAAAAAAATATGCCTTAGATGTTAATATCAAATATAACTAAATTCGAATTAATTTTATATTATTCAATAAAACTATCCCTAACATACTCTTTATTTAGTAGAGGTTTTATTTTTAATGATGTTATTTTATTTTTAATATCAAATTTTAATGAATGTTAATTTAGGAAAAATGTTTATTATTAAATGAGATTTATATAATTAATGCTACTTAACTAACTTTCTTAATTAGTATAAATAAGGTTTTTTTAGGATTTAGAAATTAGGTTTTTTTTTTTTCTTATATACAATGTTTTAAAAATCAGATTTGTCATTGAATTCATCAAGACACCAGTTTTTAATGGTTCAATCATGGTTGAATAGATATTAAAATTAATATTAATAATAATAATAATAATAATTTTATAACACTAAAATGTAAAATATTATTATAAATATACATAAGATAATTTTTTGAATATAATTTTTATATAATATATTATATAAATTATTATATATTTATATATCATATTTGTTATATTATATATATATATCATGTTATATTTTGGTTATCAAATAATTCCTTAAAAGTTTGATTGTTATTTATTACACGGAGAAGATAAAAGCTAATCAAAATTCATAAAATATATAATTGATATTAATTTTTATAAAATATAAATATTTATAACTATGTATATCGATCGTTTCGGTATCTTTATTATATTTTCTATTTTCTATAGTTGAATTCGAATGATATCATATAGGAACAATTAAACATATTACTAAATATATTATATTAGAAATATTAAATAATTAATTTAATTATATTTTTTCTTATATATATATATATATTTGTTTCTAATTAATTTACATTATTTAATCAATCAATATTTATTTGTATGTGTGACATATAAAAAAATATTTTGTATTTTAATAAATTATTAATATAATATACATTTTTACCATCAAATTATAATTTTATATAAAAATTAACAATATATATTTATTAAATAAATTTTATTTTTTATAGTCGGCCGTCTTGCTAGTCTTTGGGTTGAATGTCGGAGAAAGTTATCACACTCATGGTTTAATTTTCCGTCGAGTGTCCAATACCGAAAACGACAGAAAATGTTCATAAAATAAAAGAAAAAAAACGACAGAAAATTCTACCAAATATATGAAGTGCCGTGGAAATTAATTATAAGTCTTTAACCTACGGGGAATAGGGTCTACCAGAAAAAAGACAAATTTTCTACTATATGACAAATTAAGATTTGAAAAGAGAAAGGTATTACTAGCTCACACTAGAAAGGTATGAAATTTTAAAGTTTATATTTAAAGTTTAATTTAATGTAACTTATAAATTATTATTTTATATTTTTTAATTGAATACAAAAACATTAATTAAAATAGTAATTTTAAGTGGGTAAAATTGTCCTTTAGAGGACAAATTACAATATAGTAACAATTAATTAAAAAATTATAAAATAAGATTATAATTAATTTTAAGGTTTCGTATATTTGCATTTGATTTAATATGATTCGCAATGGTTGATTAGAATCAATAATGGTGAGTGTATTTTGTTCTCTAAAGTGTATATTTTTACTGGAAAAAGGTCAAATCCAATTTTTTAATATAAATTAATGCTTCAATGGAATATTAAAAAAATTAATTAAATGTGTAACATTTTCACCACAATTTTCATTTATATATTATAATTTAATCATGAAATTTAAGTTTCATGCTATATATTTTGTGTGAGGGTGAGATAAAGAGATAATGTTTAAAATAGATGTAATATAATTTCTTAACTTCTTTTAAAATAAACAATAAATAATAATACAGGATTTATATATCTTAAGACTATGTATTCTTATAGATGAAAACAATAACAAATAAAATATTGTATCATAATAAAATTTATCATCCAATAATTTTTTTTAAATGTTTAGGGGTGTTTATTTCATGGTATTACATTACAGTAATGTTATTTTCAAATATATTTAAAAGATGTTTAGTTACATTTTAATATTTTTTAAAACTAAAAAATAATTTAAATAAAAATAAAATTTACAAGTGTAATAAAAAATATTTTCCCACATTTTTATAGAAATATTACATTTTCACCCACTCACCATGGAATTAAAAACTACTAGAACATGGGGATATAGCTTTCCTTGAAATAAAAGTTACTTGAAAATTTTTTTCATAATCTTTTAACGAACATAAAAATAAATATTTCAAATTTCATATTCGATAATCGAAGAAGATGAGGTAAAACAAATGATCCCTTCAATAATTGGGGTCTAAGAAAACTGTTACTCCTACCATGTAGTTGCACTCGGTTGGAAGTAGCTAAATAAACATGACTGTTACTTAGATATTGTTTTGTTCTTAGAAATTATCATAATGTTTTGCTTTAATTTTTATAAAAATATTTATTTATAGACTATAAAATGATATGATTTTAGTCTTTTATTAGAAATTAAAAAAATGTGTAATAAAAGATTAAAATTACATTATTTTATTAAATGTAGAATCTTAAAATATTTATAAAAAAAGAATAAAATTATAACGGTGATATTTTGGAGAGCAAAAACATATTTGTGGTAACTTTCCTTTATTCACGAGAGTTCTCATGGAATAGTTTCCACCTGCTACCCAGATTTCGGTGCAGGTTGATAATAGTTTCATCCTCTTGTTGAGTGTAATTCCCTCTTTTAAGGTTTGGCCTTAGGTAATTCAGCCATCTAAGTCTGCAACTCTTTCCACATCTGGCAAGACCTGACAAATAAAACCAATTACAATTGATTATTCATAATGCTCATTTTATATATATACCTTGAATATATGACATGAATTAATGGTCCCTACACATTGGCAGAAAAGGTACCAAACCTTCAAAAAGAAAAGAATGCAAGACACAATAATTGGCGACTATATTGATGGTACTTACATTAAAATAAAATAGATACTCGATCTATGGCTATTACCTGCGAACTTGGGGAGTAATCGCCAATTCCAGTGGCCATATCTAGTAACATAATCAATTAACTTCTTATCTTCCTCTTGGCTCCAGGCTCCTTTCTTCAGTTCACTTTTGTTTAAGCATGGGGATCTCACCATCGCTCTCTTGCAACCAATCCCTGTTTTTATCACTTTTGTGAGTAATGCGTGTCTTCCATAAAGTGGATGACACAGAGATGCAACTAGTCTAGAATCTGGATAGCCTCATTTATAAGTGTACCACTCGTTCACCAAAATATCTGTATACCTAGCATGCATACCCTCAAGTTATCTAACTGCCACGTGTTCTGAAAAATATCTATATCATGCATGCACCAAAAATATATATCTACAACAATGAGAAATATATACCTAAATACTTACAAAAATGGATAAAAAATACTGAAAAAAAAAAACACTTCAACTGTCCTATGACAGTCAACTGGCTCAATGCCTAGTTAGTGATGAGTACAAGTTAATAACTATTTATTGCTATCGATCAATCTTGATTGAAACAAATAGAAATTGTTTGTATCTTTTAATTAATATGTAAAGATTTCGAATATAAGACGATATTCATTATTTAATAAGCTTACGGTTCACATAATATTTAGTTACTATTCCATAGTACAAAAATAATTTTAAACGGTAGATTAGGTCATACATATATTTTATAAAATTAATATTTAAGTCTGGTCTATTATTTATCTAATTTTTTAAAATTTTAGTCTAATTTTTGTAAAAGTTAGTCTAGTCTATTAACCTTCTTAAAAACATATTTTATATTAAGATATTTAAATAAATAAATAAAACTAGCTTTAACAAATTAAATAGATCAATAAATTCATTTTTAAATAGTCCAATAAAATTATTTTTAATTAGACTAACAATAATAATTTTTTTTAGAATAAAAATTATTTTATTTTGATACAAAAATATTAAAATATTAAATATATAAATATAATATTATATTAAAATTTTAATTATATAAAAAGAAATAAAAAAAAGCTAACTTTTTAAATTTAATAGACTTTTTATGAACTCAATCGTAATCTATTTAAATAAATAGGTTGTTACAAAAGTCAAAATCTAAATTTTTTATTAAAAATACTAAATTAGGCTAGGGTTTAAAAATGCTGCCATAGATCCTCGACGTCCTAACTTACTATCCCTGTATATAGATCCTCCTCTTGCTCGGTCTTGTATTAAGTTCTTATTTTAGTTTTTAGTTTTTTTTTTATTTATAATAATTGAATCTGTAACATCTTGTGTCCGACTTCACCAACTATAATTATGAAAAATAAAACTGTGTAGTAAAATAACATTATGGCTAAATTTTTTGCCATTCAAATATATAACCAAAATTTGCGTGTGAATAAAACAAAAACTACAAGAAATATCACAAACAGAGATAACTAAATAACCTTAGAATGAGAATAAAATATGTTTGCTCTCAGGTACGAAGGCAGAATTTAATAATTGGTATGAAAATTAAAATTCATCATATTCTATTCTACTCCAAGAAATTTTAATACAATAAAATCAATAGTTATTTTGTATCTAATTTCTAATAAAAATTAATTAGTTACGAAATTATTATAATATTTGTGGTGACATGAAATAAGAAGCAAATTAACAACAAATTAATTAAGAAAATAATTTTAGTTAATATTTGTAATAAATTTTTAAAATTTATAACTATTTTCTAGATAATTTGTGGTAATAAGAAATATAAATAAATATAATTTCAGTTTAGTTAAGAAAATAATATGTTAGTTAATTAATAGTTAATTAGTTAGAATTTATCTACTAATTTAAATGATAGTTAAAAATAGTAGCAAAATTAAAAAAAATCTTGTAATGTCCATCTATATCTATATCTATAGTTTACATACATACATACACACATATATATATATATATATATATTAAAATTCATACAAAATATTCATAATGAAATATTTTTTAAAATAATTTAAAAATATATAATAGATAATATATTTACATAAAAAATAAACTTATTAAATATATTTTTAAATATCCAAAATAACAAACGAAATTACTAATTGCCTATGTCACCGAGAACTTTTACAAATTTATAATAAAAATTAGCATATACGTTAATTGTATTTTTTTTCATAAAATTTCTATTAATTAATTTTCAAAAATGTACTAAAATAAATTAGAATAAATTATGTTATTTACTAAATAATATTTTATTTCAGTCATAGCTAACAATTATTGAAGATTAATTTATTTTTCGATATTTGGAGAATAGAAGAAGAAAAGTAGTGTCTTGAAAACGACTACAGCTCACAAATCATATTATAGTAGACCTTCAATGAAACTTAATTTTTTTTTTTTTTAAATTTGCACAATATACATGTTTATATTGGAAGCATGTAAAAACCTCTAAAACAATCACAAAAAAGAACAGAACAAGTATGAGACAAAATAAAAAAAATGTAAAAAAAATAATAAAAAAGATAAAATATTTGTTAATAAGTCTGAAATTTAAGTTTTCAATTCCTGATAAAATATTTATAACTTTAACCATAAAGGATAATAACTAATCTTTAATTCTTAAATCAATAAAAGGAGAATGCTAATAAAATTATTTCATTATAAATTATAATTATTTGTAACTTTTTAAATAATAACATATTATAAAATAAAAATATTAAAAAGGAATATAAATGATACTTAAATATTTTATTTAGAAAATAAAAACATAATGAATTCTATAATAAAACTGAAAAATAATAAAATATATGGTTAATAAATAAATAAAACTTAAATAATATAATTTATATAATTAAATTCCTAAAAAATAATTACTAAAATATTATATATACACTTAAAAATTAAATTAAAAAAAGTCACCGGCCAGGTCCCCCGAAAGGACCATGTAGGTCCGTCCTGATTTATATATATATCAATCTAATTGAGCACGTGATTTTTGTAACACCTACTCTTCTGAATTATGATTTAATTTTTTATTTATTTAAATTAAATTAAATTTGAAATTACAATATATTTAAAAGAAATAAAAAAACTAAAAATAAATATTAAATACAATAGAAAAAAAGTCATGTAACTTATTGAAAGTAAAAATAATTTTTAAAAACATTTTCATTGAAAGATGACTCGTAAGTGAAAATAATTTTTAAAAACACTTTCATTGAAAGATGACTCGTAATAACATTTATGTTGAAACTTATTTTAAAATCGATTTTAAAACTAGTTTTGAACCATAAATTGGTTTCAAAATCGATTTTAAAAAATCTAAATTGTTTTGTTTAAAAAATATGGATATGGATTTTAATTCCAATCTATTTAGTTGAATAGGAAAAAGACTTTTAAAAATTGAATCCATACTCACCCTTATCCTTTTGTCTATTTCTTAATTCGAGCATACAAGAGAATAAATAAAAATATCCTATATTGACTTATTTTGACAAGATCATATATTTTTTTTGTCTTATTTTATGATATCCTTTACTCCTCTAGCATGTATATTTAGTAAAAGCAAATGCAAGAATTAAAATCTCAATTATGTTTTCATTTATTTCAAAAGCTAAAAAATTCATATTTTTTTTAGTTAGGAAAATAACAAAATATTCATATTTTTTAGATAAAAAATTCATATTCCAAAAGGTAGTTGTAACTCAGTCTTTGAGTTCCTACTCAACACTACATGCAATTGACATTCGATCCAAATACAAACAAATACAACATAGGTATAGCAAGTCATAACAACCACGCATAAATGTTCACTTGAATACATGCAAATGGTACGATGTCACTCATAATGTGATGTCATTCACAATACTTGAATACATGCAAATGACATGATGACACTCATGATACTTGGATACATGTGAACGACGTGATGCCACTCACTATACATGAATACATGTGAAACGCATGACACGATGTCACTCATGATACTTGGATACATGTGAACGACGTGATGCCACTCACTATACACGAATACATGTGAAACGCATGACACGATGTCACTCATGACATTTGAATTCATACGAATGACACGATGCCACTCACGATACTTGAATACATGTGAACAACGTGATGCCACTCACAACACATGAATTCATGTGAACGACGTGATGCCATTTACAACACTTGAATACATGTGAATGATGCAATGACACTCACGACACTTGAATACGTATGAATGATGTGATGCTACTCACCACACTTGAATACATGTGAATGACATGATACCACTCACGACAATTGAATACATGTGAATGACACAATGCCACTCACGAAACTTGAATACATGTGAACAACACGATACCACTAATGACACTTGAGTACATGCAAATGACACAATGCTACCCATGACACTTGAATATATGTGAACGACGTGATGCTACTCACGACACATGAATACATGTGAACGACACGGTGCCATTCATGACACTTGAATACATGTGAATGATGCGATGCTACTCACGACACTTGAGTACATATGAATGATGTGATGTTACTCACCACACTTGAATACATGTGAATGATACGATGTCACTCACCACACTTGAATACATGTGAATGACACGA
Source organism: Mucuna pruriens (assembly GCA_025330945.1). NCBI lineage: Eukaryota > Viridiplantae > Streptophyta > Magnoliopsida > Fabales > Fabaceae > Mucuna > Mucuna pruriens. The sequence continues at coordinate 1,274,930 of JAENHJ010000027.1, forward strand.
TGCTAGTAATGAAACTTGAATACGTGCAAATGACGCGATGCCACTCAGGTCACTTGAATACATGTGAATGATGCAATATCACTCACGACATATAAACATGTGTGAATGATGTGATGTCACTCACGATACTTGGATGCATTTGAATGATGTTATGCCACTCACATGACACTTGGATCCGTGTGAATGAAATTATGCCACTCACATGACACTTGAATGCATGTGTTACCAATCTATCACAATTAATTATATATCTTCACAATACAAGTACACAAACACCCTCATCTAATGGGTTTAATCCCCCTTTCAAAGGCCTTCAAAAACATAAAATTATTTTATACAATTTTATGATGGAAGACATTAACTTAACTTTCCCTCAAGAAGCCAAAACATACAAACTTGGGGTTCTAGGGGAAACCCCTTAACCCATGACCACGAGGTTAAAACTCATGTACTATACCAAATGGGAGAGACAAAAAAATATGATGGATTAGGGTTCGAAGGACAACCCATTTTAATCCATAATCAAAAAGTTAAAAACCTTTTACTCTACCAATTGACAAAGGTAAGCAACTACAACTAACAAAAATAATCAAATATAAGCAACCAATTAGGGTTCGAGGTGAACCCTCTACCCACCAGTCATACTCACACTCTTGAATGAGATTTCTCACTTCCTCTTACTTGGAAACTATAAAGCAAAGACTATGAGATGTTCAAAGGGGGCTCCTTCTCTATCATTTATTGTAGCAATGTAAGAGGGTTTAAAAGAAGAGTTATTCACTAGGGATTGTGTTAGTTATCGCTTCTTATGGTGTCAAAATGGGTTAGGTTGGATTGTTAAATATTTATTATTTAAATTTTTAAATGCTATTAAATATCTTTTATATTTAAAGATAATATTTTTCAAATATAGGTAATATCTTTTTAAATATTCTAACTAAATTTGAAAGTTTGTTAAACATCTATTAAACATAAAGATAATATAAATATCTTCTAAATATCTAAAAGTTGTATATTTTAAATCAAATATTAACTGATCTTTAAGCAATGTTTATTTTCTCAAAGATATAATTTATTTAATTATAATTATTTTAAAAGGTGATAAAACATACAAGGCAATTGCAATAAAACATATAAGGAAATTACTTAATATGATAACGATAGTATGAAAATCAGGGTGTTACGTACTCTATCAAGAGAGACAATAGATATTGCTCCTCTTATGAATGTAATACAAATCTCGTATAGATCACATCCATCTTCACAATTTGTTCTATGTTTAATTATAAACTTTATAATCACCTCATAACAAGCAATGTTTAATGGCATTAAGATATACAACTCCTCATGTAACACCTCGAGTTTTCTATTATTTATTATTGTTTGTAAATATGTTATTTTAATATTATTATATATTAATAAGTGATTAAAATGATTTTATACGTGCCATTAATTAGGCACCTCATCTCTCATTCCATCACATATCACTTTTCAACATTGATTGAAATGATTTTATACGTGCCATTAATTAGGCACCTCATCTCTCAACCCATTACAGATTAGTAAGTACCATTTTGGCCCCTCACAAGCTAGGTCACTTATTAGATAAATGTCCCTCGGGCTCATACTTGTCTTTGACAAACTAGGTCACCCTTTGCATTTATCTTTATTACCCATTACTCATTTTTATCTCACATCCCATTATTCTTAATGCAATTTCAACAATAACAAAAATGCTATATTTCGTACAAGCATATTGGTTAACAAATAATTAGTAATCTAAATTGTCACACAAAACTCTTACAACACAAATAGGACAGCACGAGCGTGCTTGTATTAGCACGGGTGTGAACAAGTGTGACTATGCACGAGCATGCACCAAATATGCACGAGCATGTACAAATTTTACACGGGTGTGCACAACCTACACAAGCTATTCTTGATGAGCATAGTTATGCTCGACAACCTACTATCAAATTTTCCTGAATTTTTGCCCAGAACATTAAATCTAAAGAGGAACCTATTATTTTTCTTCATTTTGCACACATACAACCAATTGCACATAATCAATTCGACAAACAAAAATATAAACAAGTAACCTAATCTAGGGAGCTCCGTTCCCTTCGAAGAACACCAAGGATATACAATTTATAACAACATAATTATAAAAAAAATCTTAATTTTAAGGAAAGTTGCTACTCCAAGGAGTTCAATCTCCCATTTTGGACAACCCAAAGCCTATACTTTTTGGGGTTGAGGGAAAATCCTCATTCCCCAACCACAAGGTTAAGAGTTTTCTACTCTATCAATTAAGACAAGAACCCATAAACAACCAACCAAACACTTTACCAATCATAGAGGCAGTCATACATAAACACTAAGTGGGGTCTAGGACCAACCTCTTTATCCACAGACATACCCATACCTTTGAACGAGATTTCTTACTCCCTCCTTACCTAGAGAAGCATAGACATAGAGAACATGTTCCTCATAATTAGTCTTCTTATTCCTTGGTGGTTTCTTGTGGAGTGCTGACTCGCTTTCGGTAGAGACTGGTCCAATATGGACTCGGCAAAGCCTTATCCGACACGGTCTCGGCTAAGTGCAACGGACGCTACAGAGTCGGACTGACCCTGTCTCAGACTGAAAAGCAAGAAATAAGGGGATTTGGAAGTGCAATTAAGGTAAAATGCAATTAAGCTAAACATCCACATCAGCTATGTTTCTTTCAAAGCTCTGATTGGCAGCAGCAGCTATCCCATTCATTCCTTCAAATGTCGAGGCTCCTTTATTATCAAAGTGGTGATTGTTACCTGCAAAATCATGTAACTAAGGCAACACAGTTGTTATCTCAAACGGATAATGCTCATATGATTGGGCTCGTTCCCATTCGGGATATTGAGGACACCACGGTTGACACATCATGGCATCACTGTGTAATTTTATTCCCTTCTCTATTGGAGCTAGGAGCAGAATCAGCAAGATCATAAGAGTTAGGAAAATACTAGTATCAGAATGCACAAGTGTTATTAATTGGATTAAGATTCAAAAAGAAGAAGAAAAGGTAATAGAATCAAAAAAATAGAAGATAACTGAATTAAAACAGCAAAGCATCAGAAGAAGAATAAAATCAAAAATAGAAGAGTAGAAAAATCAGAATCAAAAACACAATGTTACTAAAAAAAATTGATGCATGAAAAGAAAAAAAAATCAGATAGAGAAATTGCAAGATCAAATATGTAAAGGAAGTTAGAGTCAGTTATGCAAATTAAAAAATAGAAAACAAGTAGCCATCAGAAAACAAAATCAATCATGCAGGAAAATTAGATTTAGTGTTATGGCTAAAGGAACAGAAAGTTAGTAATTATCAAAATGCAAGTCAATGATGAGTCACATTTTATACACCTTGCAGGGTCCTAAGATGAGTGTTTTAGAGATCATTTACTGCCTAAGAATTGAGTATTAGCTAAGATTCATATTATGAACCTAAAAATAGAGAAAATATAAATATGTGCTAATTCGAGGATCTTAGCTAATAAAAGACTTGTTCTTCTTTTCTTGCAGGTTCAGCCAAGATGATCTTCGGCCATCATAAGAGGTCCAGCAGAGATGATCTCGGCCCTTCACAAGAAGACTCAGTTGAGATGAAATCGTCCCGGCCAAACCAACTCCATCTCAGCCAGGCCAGGCTTCTTGGTCCAGCAGCCCAATGAGGAGTGGCCCAAAGGTGTATCCACCTCAACTCCATATCAAAGGCCACCTCAACTCCAGCTTAGCTGCCACGTCACTCCTGGAGAAACTTGCAGCGCAAGTTACACAAGGGTAGATTAGGAATCCAATTTGTAATTCTGTTAGGCTTCGTAGTTAGCGCGCTTTAGCAAAGTTCAGCTCTTGTATATATAGGAGGAGCTGTGCACTTTTCAGGTGGCTCTGGAATTCATATTTTCCCATTCCATTATTTTCATTCTCTCGCTCTCATCTTCTACACTCACGGTGGTGCACGGTGCTATCATTGGTGCTTCTCTGGATCGAGGAAGTGCAGGTCAAGAACTGAGAAGCCGAAGGTTGCCAGAGGGGACCGATTGGATTACCAACGCACTCTAGTGGACCTGATCCTCAGCGTCTTGGCTAGTGAAGGTGAACCATTGTCGTCGACCATAGCGATCGTCGTGGAAGATGGAGTCACCGAATCCAGGCCCTGTGTTTGTATTTTGTTTCCAATAATATAAGTATTTTCTGATTTCTGATCTCTGTTGCATTCCTAAACTCTAATTCACTTACTGCATCGCGATTGCACAAAGTAATGTGAACAATGTTAAGCTAAGTCGATCAAAAATGGTTTAACTAATTCATTAGGTAATCAACTAGAGAACCTAATTGAGAACCTAAAATCAACTCTGGACTTAATCCCTACCAACTCATGAGGTAGCGATTGCGTAAGTCCTCGGTATGGCAATGGACGAATGTTTGATGATCGTCATAAGAACATTAAAGGTTGATAAGGACTGTAGACTGAATGAATGAGCCAGAAGGACTTTGATTATTGGACTAAAACATGAACACAGTAGTAGTAGTAGCAGTAGAGTAGTCTAGTTAGTTGCATTCGCATTTTAGCTTAATTGCACTTCCAAATCCCCCTATTTCCTGCTTTTCAGTCTGAGATAGAGTCAGTCCGACTCTGTAGCGTCTATTGCACTTAGCCGAGACTGTGTCGGATAAGGCTTTGCCAAGTCCATATCGGACCAGTCTCTGTCGAGAGCGAGTCAGCACTCCACACTCGAGTGTTTCAGTAAAGGGTTTGCTACTCTTATTGACAGCCCACGTGAAACCCAAACAAATGGTCCAACCTCTCTTTAGAAGATTTAAACTATTTGGGCTCAATGCTTTGCATCAATCCCAAATTGTTTGGAGCCTCTCTTGCCTTCCTTTGCTTAGTATCCAACTCCTTATATAGGAGAAGAAAAGGATGCATGAGCTCATATTGCCCGATGAGACTTGAGATATCGTACTCCTTATATAGGAAAAGGAGATGAGGCATGAACTTATATTGTTCGATGTGAGACTTAAGCTCTTACCATATTTAAATGTCTTATTTTTCTTAATTTAATTTATTAAAACTCAACCTATATTTCACCCAAAATATTATTTATTTAATTATAAAATAATTAAACAAGCTATTAATAATAATTAACAAAATACAATATTTACAACCAATAATAAAATAGAATAAAAACTAGGGTTTTACACGAGTCTTGTATTACCTAAACAGGTGGTTGAACCTTGTATTACCTAAACAGGTGGTTGAACCATAACATCTTATGGAACTTGTTCTTGTGCCATCATAGGTGGGTTGCTACTTTGTGGTGGTTGGGTTTCTCCATGTTCTATATTTCTCTTACTAGTTCATATAAGATAAACCCATTTTCAAATTCAGTTCTAGTGACAAACGCTTTGTCCTTAGAAAAATTATATAAATAGTATCCCTTGGTCCCCATAGGATACCCCACAAAGATACATTTGTCTGATTTGGGTCCAAGTTTTTCTAAGCTTAAATATTGCACGTTTACTCGACAACTTAAATGTTGCATGTTTACTTGACAACCTCAAATCTTCATGAAAGACATTCTAGGTTTCCTACCAATCCATATCTCATATGGTAATTTTTCAACTACTATAGATGGAACACAGTTAAGTGTGGAAGTTATTGTAAGGAAAGCATATCCCCATAATAAGTAAAAAAATTCTTATTTTTTTCTTTATCAAGGATCGTACCATATCTAACAAGGTGTTATTTCTCTTTCTAAATACATCATTTCGTTGTGGTGTTTAAGGACGAGTGAGTTGGGATATTATCTCATACTCCTTTAGATACCCATCAAGTTGTTGGCTTAAGTATTCATCACCATGATTTGATCATAGGGCTTCAATACTTTTGTCAAGTTAGTTTTCTTTCATTATTGAATTCTTTGAATTTTTCAAAGGCTTCAACTTTGTGTCTTATTAAATACACAAATCCATATCTATTGAGATCATAAATAAATGTGATGAAGTAGGAAAACCACTTCTAATAGTCTCATTTGGGGGCCTATATACATCATGATGTATCAAGCCGAAAAAATCACTAGCCCTTTCACCTTAACCATTCAATGAGTTCTTAGTCATTTTTCCTAATAAGAAAGATCTGTAAACCTCATAAGATTCATAATCAAATGAAAAAGCCAAAGGTAAGTGAGGTTCAAATCATTTGGTCATTGGACCCTCTTCACATTTGTATTATGGATTGGCATATCAAGGTAAAGGACATAAAGTTCGTTACTTATAAGTACGTTAGCCTAGAAAACATCATTAAGATAAAGACAACAACATTTGTCCTTTATTATAATACTAAAACCCTTCTTGTCCAAACAAGAAATATAAATAATGTTTCTATTGATAGTTGGAATGAAATAAAAATTATCTAATTTCAAAAGAAGCTAAAAGGAAAAGTTAAAACATAAATTCCAACTACTAATGTAGCAACTTCTGTTCCATTTCCCAGATGTAGGCTAACCTCGTCTTTAGCCAATATCGTACTCCCTTTTAGATCTTCACATTAGTACAAATGTGAGATCTACATCCAATGTCTAATGTTGGAACGAAAGATGTGAACATCCATCTTATATGATGTTTTAATGATAGCAAAAATTATTATATGTATTTACAATGATTATATATTCCATGTGAAGATAAAAAGTAAGTCTTATAAATTGTACAAAAGTTACAGTATAACATATATGTAACACCGTAATTTTTATATTATTATTATTGTTTGTCATTATCCTATTAAGTAATTGCCTAATATACTTTATCACCTTTTAGGATAATTATATTTTGTGAATAATTAAATATATTGTATTTCTAAGGAAATATGTGTTACTTAAAAAGATATTAAGTAATATTTAAATTCAAATTCAATTAAAAGCTTTTATATATTTAAAAAGATATTTATATTATCTTTATGGTTAACAGATGTTTGACAAACTTTTAAATATGGTTACAGATATTTGAATATTTAAAAGATATTATCTATATTTGAAAAAAATTATCTTTAGATATAAGAGATATTTGATAGTAGATAAATATTTAAATAATAGATATTTAATAATCTAGCTCAGCTCATTACGAGGCTCTATAAATGAGGCAACTTGTAACACTCTCAATATTACACGTCAGTTCTCTAAAAGCAGCAGTGATTCCCTTATAGGGGAGCAAGAAAGAGAACCCTCAGAGACAATGCCAGAGCGATGAAATTGACAATCTTGAGGAACATGGCTTTTACTTAGATTCGACAATCCAGGTAAGGGGGCATGAGAAGCCCCACTCAAGGGTGTGGGATAACTATGGTAGAGGGGTTCCTCCAAACCCCAAGCTTGTATGCTTTGGTTCCTTGAAGAAAGAATCAAGTTAATGACTTTTACTTATGGTTAAAGACTATATGTCTTGGTTTCTCAAAGGGGGAATCAAGTTAAGTACTTGTACTTGAAATTTATGGAATTATGTGGAACTAATTGTGTATGAGGAATGTAGAAAGACCCTAGGCTTCCCCTTTTATTTTCACTATTTTGAATAGACTTTGAGAAGTTGCCGAGTCTTAGCATGTTGAAAACGCTTGTGCTAGCGCTTAGCACGCTCGTGCTAGTACACTAATTGTGCATGCCCATGTTAGAGGGAGCATGCTCATGCTACCCTACACTTTGTTGTATGAAGTTATATTATTTGATGTGTTTGTATATGTTGTGATACATTGAATTCAAGACATGATGAAACATATGCATTATAATAGTAATTGAGAAATACATTGAGAACATGAAACGAGGATAAGTGATGATAATAATGAGTGTTGGCGGGTTACCTTAGCTAAGAGATGGAGCAAATGAGCTCGAACAACACTTGCCAAGTGAGTGACCTAGTCCAAAGGGGCAAGAATGGTCCTCACTGATTGTTGTGGATCGTTGGTGAGGTACCTAGGTCCAAAGGAGCGAGAATGATTTTCATCAATCCAATTTGTGAAAATTGAAATGATAAGAATAAGTCAAGACATGTCATGCAACATTTAATAAAGACAAGTGCATAGGGAAGTGGATATAAACTCAAATTGGTATAGTCACTAGACCTCCTAGAGGCTACTCGGTAGTTAACCTCCAATGGTTGTCTAATCTCATAAGTTGGAGCATATGTGCAAGCTGAGTAGATCTTGATATTCTACCAGACGATTTCATGCTAGTATGGGACAGGTCAACCAAAGGGTTGAGTCATGTTACCACCAACCCATTCTTGATGATAGATTGGTACCACATACATATGAAGAAGAGACTAGGTTGTACCATTTTTGTTCATATGCATTCGAGTAAATGTTATTATTATAATTGTTATGCTTACATTATTACTTGTTATGTGGTGTGGTGTGTGTGTTACTTACGTTGTACTTGCACAACAAGCTTGAGTGAGATAAGTTTCTCACATCGTGTTGTTGTCCTTTATGTTTGGACTAAATATCATTTGTAGGTAACGATGATGAGTTGGAACTTGAAGATTGAGACACCGTTGATTTATTGCTTTAGTCACTTAATGGTTTTGTTTAGGGAACCTTGCTCTGATTGAGACATCAGGGCTGGATCTATTTTTTTTTATTTATGTTTACCTTGTGTTGGATTTTGAGGATATGGCCTTTAGAGTGTCATCGCTTTGTTTTAAGTTTATTTTTGCACGTTTTGGTTTAGTATATGTGAACATTTTACACCTTAAATGAATAAATGAATTGTTATTCTCTTCATTTTAAATATAGTCAGGGTAAAGAGTGTCACAATATGTTTAGGAAAATGTCTAAACATGCTTTAGTACATAAAACATCCAATAACGTTAATATGGTCTAATGCTATTATATGTAATTTTAAGTTATACTCTAACGTTTATATCTTATCTTTATGTCTCTGCAAAAGCACCTTAGTAAAGAAAAAAATATTCGTATTCTCTTTTTAGCTCTCTGGATCTATTTTTTTATTTATTTTTACCTTGTGTTGGATTTTGAGAATATGACCTTTAGAGTGTCATCGCTTTGTTTAAAGTTTATTTTTGCACGTTTTGGTTTAGTACATGTGAACGTTTTACACCTTAAATGAATAAATGAGTTGTTATTCCCTTTATTTTCTTTTTATAGGTTTAAATATAGTCAGGATAAAGAGTGTCACAATATGTTTGGGAAAACGTCTAAACATGCTTTAGTACAAAAAAACATTCAATAACGTTAATATGGTCTAATGCTATTATATGTAATTTTCGGTTATACTCTAACGTTTATATCTTATCTTTATGTCTCCACAAAAACACCTTAGTAACGAAAAAAATACTTGTGTTCTCTTTTTAGCTCTCTCTCTATGCAAAAGCAAGTCAACTTATCAAAAAATTTGTGCCGCTCAATTTATAAAGAAAGAAGATGAAAAACCAAAAGAACTTTCCTTTGTAGAAAGTTGTATAGAACACATTTAAGGAAAGCATGACAAAACATGCTAACAAAAATGTGAAGAAAATATCTTGCGCATTTATTGCAAAGATTATGAAAGCGTTGAATGCATCAACTACTATTATTTCTCATACATATATAAGTCATCATTTCAAAGAGAAGAAAAGAGAATCAAGAGAAATATTCAAGTAATATACAAAAGCTATCTGAACCTTCTTTGGATGCTAATTGCTTTTCTCATATTTCTGTGTAAACAAAGTTGTGTCTCTGCTCTGAAACGTTTTTATCCTTATTTAAATATTGAAGAGGATTAGTTTTAAGGAATACTTTGATGACTTGTAATATGGGTTTCAGAGTGTTGTAAAGTCTAAAGAGGTTGTAAGAATACTTGTTGTAAGTCAGGTTGACTTGGTGGAAAAATTCTTCTATAGAATGATTAGACATAGCTCTAAGTTGTAGAGAACCAAGGTAAATATCTTGTGTGATTCTCTCTATCCTTCATTACCACACTTTACATGCTTTGGACACTTTGCACTATGTGTTCCTTGTAAACTTATATATCATTTGCAACAAAGTTTTCAGTGTCGATACTCATATACAATTCAATCCCTCTTTTTGTGTGTATTCTATTTATTTCATCTAATACTCATTATGCTAAAGTATAGATGTTGACTTTTATAATAAACATACTTGAAGAGGAAACCTCGCTTCCATTTGTCTTCTTTCACTCTTATAGGAACCTTGTATGCCTCCATGGTCTAATGCTTCTTTTGCGACTTTGAGTTCATTATAGCAAGCATATGTCATTTAACGTTTAAGGCATCAACTTGATGCTTCTCGCAAGCATATTAATCTTTGCAACAATAGTAACAAATTTCTTGAGAATTAGTTGCTCAAGAATATACAAATTTCTCTCATGCTTGAGGAAAATCCTCAAAATTCTATACTAATTCAAAAAATTAATTTTAAATATCTTGTCTTTCTCAAGGACAATTTGCAATAATAGGTTACTTGATGTGTTTATAGTCATGGTACTCTAAAAACATAAACATGCAGAATATAAGTATCATCAATAATCATGTTTAACAAGGTCTTATGTTTAATATGTCTCCCACTATTTCACTCAAATCAATGATCTTCATCACTGACTTAGAAAATCCCGTTGGAAGATTTTTTTAGTGGGCTAAGATCCTTATATCATTCTGTCTTGAGTCAGCTTTGGTTGATCAACCAAGACTGACTTGGTTATTTAGTTAGGAAATTCTTTCCAATTACATCTCTTGTAACTCTTGGTTTAGTTGGGTGAATAACTCTTTTTCCAATTTATCTAATAAATTTATGCCCAACTACTCGCCTCTAAGTCTTTTCAATCAAATGATATTAACTTAATTAAGTCTTACCCAATGGTTGGCAATTGGATACTACTATTAGGACATATCTATTTATCCATCTCTATCCAATCCATTTACCACTAAATTCATCCATTACAAAAAAAAAATATTAATAGATTGGATCCAATCCATCCATTTTATTTTATGAATGGTTAGTAATTCATTCACTATTTTTCAAAATTTATTGGATTACATAAAATAAAATAAATAAATCCACACGATAAAAAATAAAAATATGTTAGAAGAGAGTGAATCAAAGGTTTTTCAACCAAATCCAACTAAAGATTTTTTTTTACTGAATTTGACTAAAAATTTTTCGCCTAGGTCTTAACCATAGATTTTTCAATTGAATCGTGGCCAAAGATGTTATGGTTGAAGATTTTTTGGCTGTGACCCAACCAAAGCTTTTTCGACAGAGTCTTGGTCAAGGATTTTTTGTCAAGTCCTAGCCGACAAGTTTTCACTCGAATCATGGTAAAATAATATTTTGATCGAGGTTTTGCCTGAAGATTATTTAACCAAAGCTTGACCAATGAATTTTCACTTGAGGCCCAATTGAAGATTTGTCAACCAAATCCTTATCAAACATGTTCTGGTCAAGGTTTCGACTAAGTTCTAGCTAATATTTTTTGATCGAGACCTAACCAAATTTTTTTTTGCTAAGTCCTGACTAATGTTTTTTCGTCCAAACCTAGCTAAAGATTTTTTGGCTGAAGATCAATCAATTAAACTTTTTGTCCAAATTGTGGTTGAAGATGTTTTGACCAAAGTTTAAGTCGAAATTTGATTGATGAATTTTCAGTATGTGACACCCTTTACCTTAACTATATTTATAATTATTTATGTTAACTAATAAAATACTGAGTAATTTAAAATTTTAATCATAATCATGGTAAAGCATTTAAAATTTTGAACCTATCATCCTTGAGAAAGGTTTTATATTGAACCTATCAACTTTAAAAGTTCTCTTTCATTACATCTTTAAAAGCTCTCTTCTTAAAAGATCTTTAAGAAAAGTTTTATACTGAACCTATCATCTCAACCCTTAAGACATTAAAATGTCCATTATGAAAAAAGATTTATGGAAAAAAGCTTTTAAACATAATTCTATTGAGTCAAAGATGTAAAAGTGTTCATCCTTTATATGCTTTGATGATAACAAAAATTATTTATAAAGAGTGATTATTTATCTTTTTGGTGTTCATACAAAACTTCATGAAACACACAAGTCATATGAGACATATGTAAGTATTGCTTATGTTTAGAAAATCCTTCAAACATATGGTTATAAAAAGCATCCAAACACAACGTTATAAAAAGCATCCAAACACAAAACGTTATAAAATGCGTCTATACAAAATTGTCTATACACAAAGCTTTCTTATTGCTTATCTTTGTTAGAAATAGACTCACACTTATACATAAATATTCTCTAATGCTTATCTACCTTGATATTCATGTGTGTTTGCTTATACACTAACATTTATTTCTATTCTAGTGTATATTGTATTTTCTGTCTCATTAACAAGTAAGAGACAATGTTCTTTTTAAGCTCTACACTTGAGCAAAAAGCAAGTAAGCATATGATAGAGTTGTGCATTTATAAGAACCTTAGAAGAATAAGCCAACATGTAGAAAGAACTTTCTCTACTCATACTTTGTCTAATCATGTTTAAGGAAAGAAGTGTGAATGCAACCTCAACTACACATTTTCTCTCTCCTCAAAAGAAAACAAAAAGTGTTAAGAGTTTTTCATGCAGAAGATATCTTTAAAAGGTTATACATCCCATGAAAATATTTTAAAAGTGTTAAAAATCACACACAAAATTCAACTCATCTTCTTGTGTGTATTTTATTTATTTCAAATTCAACTCCTCTTCTTGTTATGACTTGTGTTTTTCAAGTTTACATAAAAAAAAGTAGGAAAGCAATGAAATTATAATAATGATAAGTGTCTTAACAATGAATGTCCATACTACATCATAGTATTGTCTTTACTAAAGTGTGGAGAAAAAAGAAAATATAAAATAGACACAAAATACTTTACTTATACTCAAGTAAAGAAACAATTTAAGAATATTTACCCTCCTAATTTATGCTATAGAAACACATATCATGTGTTGGGGAATTTCCTCCATCTCTAAGTCCTAAATGTTGAAAGGCACATGTTTGTAAAACTAAGATTGAAAAGTAGACAATACTTTTATATGAAAAGGGAAAATGTTAGGAATCTTACTAACTCACCAATTAAGAGAACATTTTACATTTAAATATCACATAGAGAAAAGTAGAAATTAAGAACCCCTTGAAATTAAAGCTTCCCAAAATTGGGGAAAGGGGACAAAGGCCAAGAGAGAGAAAGACAAATTTACACACCAAAACATACAGAAAGAGACAATGGAGAAGACAGTTGACATTTGAATCCATAGAGAGTATTGGATTGGTAACTTTTAACTGCAAAAAAAGTTATAAAATGAGTATACACTAAGTAATTAAACATTAACCACAAAAATTGTGCATACACCATTTCTTTCACACAACTAAGATCCAACCTTAAAGAAAATGATAAAATAGAAATGGATTTGTCAAGCTGCAACTTATAAGTATATATAAGTGTTATTATGGCCTAGTGGATCATCTTTTGGTAGATTAGTTAGTTAGGCCTAAACAATTATGTAATATGTTTTTCTATTGGTGATGTAAGTTAGTTTGTTTTTCTATTGTAACTAACTTGTAACTATAAAGTTGTATACTTAGGTAGATTGTACTTAAGCATAACCGATGTTTTCGGGGAGGGCAAATTTCAGAAATTCCATGTAGATCAGAAATAAAAATAGAGAGTCCAAGTGAGGGAGAGTTTTATTTCTTTCTTTGAAGTCTTATACTGATGCAGCTACTACATGTTTTGATCTAACAGTTGATGAGATCTACCTCAATGTGGATGTAGGAGAATATTATCTTTGAATCATGATAATTCCTTGTGTCTATACTCTGTTCTTTCTCACATTTCATAACAATAAGGACTATAAAAAAAAAAAAAAACAGAATATTTATATAGGCAATTTCCATATCCATGATCTATAAAAATCCAAAATACAAAGACTTTTTTTTTTCTCTCACTCTTCTTGATTTCTATAAATATTTTTTCAAAACACTCAAAGCTCTACTGATGATAGGTATATAGGTAAAAGTTTACATTCAGAAAAATGAAGGATGCTAAAAGCTTAATATACATGACCAACGATTCAATAAAGTATTATTTTTAGTTTTTAAAATTATAAAAATATTACTTTAGTTTCTAAAATTAATAAATATTAATTATTTAATATTTATGCCAAGTTTTTTTAGCATTTAACTTCAAAATCAAAGTTGTTGCATAATACGGTGAGGGTGAGGTGGGTTTTTAGATAATAAGAATGATTGAAATTATGTGTTACATAATTAATTATTATTATTATTGTTATTTTTGTTATTATTATTGTTATTTTTATTATTGTTATTGTTATTATTATTATTCTTATTATTATTCCTATTATTATTATTTTTTTTTATTATTGTTATTACTATTATTATTATTATTATTATTTTTTATTATTATTTTTTTTATTTTATTTTATTATTATTATTTTTTTATTGTTATTTTTATTATTATTATTATTATCAGTAACATTATTACTATTGTTATTATTATTATTATTATTGGTATTGTGATTTTTTATTATGTTGTTGTTACTGTTATTGTCGTTGTTATCGTTATTGTTATTATTATTGTTATCATTATTGTTATTATTATTGTTATCATTATTGTTACAGTTGTTGTTATTGTTATTATTTTTATTGCTATTATTATTATTATTATTATTATTATTATTATTATTATTATTTATTTATTTATTTATTTATTTATTTATTTATTTATTTATTTATTTATTTATTTATTTATTTATATATTTATTTATTTATTTATTTCCCTCTCATATGTTACAACATTGTTCATACATATCATTATCAAAATGCTCATAATATACAACTCACCGTCCTTCTATATAAATTCAATCATTCATAGTTTACAATTAATCTTTAGTTATTGATGATGTATGAATGTATATGCATGCTAAAGCACCGATAAATATTTGAATTTATAACAAAATGCACGATACTACGCAAATAAGACTATTTACTTGGCATAATTAATAAAATCAAATAAATTTTTGAGTTAATATAAAAAATTAGAAACTAATTAAAAATACTTATCAAATATATGCAATAATAAAATGTTTTAAAGTAATCTACTGTAACGATAAAATGGATTAAATTATTAAAAAAATGAATGCACTAGTTAAATTATTATTCATTATAAAGCCCGCCTTAATAAGTAATGGAGAGCTAGTACGATCAACTTAACAACTTTATTGCTCATATTTTGAATGAGTGGTCACAAAACTATTATAGTAGATATTTATGTTGTGCATGAGATTGAGAGGAAAGGTGGGGAAGTAATCAGGCAATAGTCATCAGTCAACACACAATAAAAGCAAGATATTTGTGTTGTGGACAAAAGTAGTGTACGAGATTGAGAGGAAAGGTGGGACAAGAGAATAGTAATTAGTCAACACACCATAAAGCAAGATATTTGTGTTGAGGACAAAAGCCGGAAAGATAGTACATTCATTTATTCATTACTTATGATAGTAGTGATTGTGATACCACAACTAATTTTTTTTAATGGAGTCTTTCATCTAAATTTAAGTGTTGAGATTGATGATAAAAAAACATTTTTTTATAAAATAAAATAGAAAAAAAAAATAGGTATTGAATAGAAAATAAAAAGGAGGGTAAAGAAGTAATGAGAAATTTTAAACATAGTTGAAGGATAAAATAGTCTTGACAAAATATGGAGATTAAAGGAAAGTGTTTTGATAAAAGATAAATTTAAAAGAATTACTCTTCACTCTCATCTTTCATGTTAAAGTTACCTACATATTACAATATTATAAATTGTATGATTAATTTATATTAATAGTTTTAAATTTAGGTTTCAATTGAAAAAGATTATATATAATTTATTTAAACTTATCTTATGTTATAAATATTTATGAAGATATTTGGAAGAACTTATAAAAATATTATATAACTAGTTCATAAGATAATTTTAGCTTATCTTTATACATTCTCCAAGATATTTTATATTATTTTTATAAGTTCTTAAAGTAGTTTATAGGAATAGTTTATGCATAACTTATAATTTGAATATTGATAAGACCAAATATATAGAGTGTGACATCCTCCTACCCCGAATACTTGAATTAAATAATAAAATAAATAAAATGAATACAGGGTAATAGTTAAAACCAAAAAGTACAATTTGTATTAAGGATAAAAGGTTCACATCGTAATTAATTAAAAGGTAGGCATGAAGTTTCCAAAGAGGTTTTAGATCTAAACATTATAATTGAGAAAATTAAAGTCATCGTCATCTTTAAAATAAGTCTTTCAAACATCAAGGCATAGAACAACTATTCTAACTTCTAGAACCCCGATGTCACACTAATCAGAGCAAGACCCCGCCTTTTCAAAATCCGGCACCATGAGTGCCCTCAACGTTACCTAAGAGAAAACAACAAGAGAAAGTACAGATTCAATCATATATAAAGGAAGATAATGCTCCAAATCCCACTCATTACCGTACTCAATTACTAACAGTTAACAGATGCTCATATATCAATCACATTTCATTCATTCAAAATCCGTCAGCCTCCCCGTTAATTCAATTAATTAAATTAATAAATAAAAATAATTTAGATAAAGCCTCATCAATTTATAAAATCATTAACCCCTCTATTAAAATAAAATTGATAATAATAATAGTAATGTAATTAATTTCTAAAATAATTAAATAAATTTTAAGATGTTACACAGAGCGTGCGTATTTTTTTTATTTGTTTGTTTCTTCCAAATTAAATATTAAATAATTTTTCATTTATTCATCCAAATTAATGTAAATATTAACTTCTACATAAAATAAATTATAATTATTTGTTTCTAATAAACTTTTTATTTCTTATATTTTTCTTTTTCACAATAAAATATAATTTAATTAAATGAATTTATATTTTCATAAGTTGTTAGCAATTTTTTTATACATTATTAATAATTTTTATATGTTTTCCTCTGCAATGTGTTGTGGTTGAATTTTTAGCACAATTCCTCTTATTGATTATAATTTATTAGAAATTATAAAATATGTAGAATGATTATTATATAGAAGGCGAAAACTCTAAAATTTTAATTTTTTAATAAAATTTCTTCAATGTATTTTCTATTTATCAACAGTTTGTTATTATATAATTTTCAATGAAAGAAGAATAGTTGTACAATAGATGCATCTTATATTGAGAGGAAGAGAATAGATCAAGTTGTTTTAAAAATAATTTTAAAAATATTATTATGTTTATATAAAAAATAATAAGAATTAGAGTTATTATGAAAATAACTTGATATCTTCTCTTATTAACCACGTACGTGTGAGTTTAATGACAACTATTAATTATTGTTATACTTATTATATTTTTAATAAAAGAAACAATACTTAAATAATTGTCTATTTTACAAAAATAATTTTAGAATTTAAATTTTATATATATACACGTATGTAATTTAAATTCCAAAGATACTTTTTAATATATGTATAGGTGCGCTTTTAATGAAAATTATTGATTATTGTTGTACTTATTATTTTTTTAATAAAAGAAGCAGTACTTAAATAATTGTCTATTTAAAAAAAATATTTTAGAATTTAAATTACACACGTGTGCTTGCCCATATATATATATATATATATATATATATATATATATATATATATATATACCCATTATTATATATTATTATACTTATTTTATTTTTAATAAAAGAAACCGTACTTAAATAATTGTTTATTTTTTAAAAAAATAGAATTTAAATTAAATTAAATTTATCTCTAAAATTTAAATTTCGACCTGTCATGTAAACGTGCTTTGTTCAGTTTTTCTAATTTTTCATAGAGATTGATGACATTCAATTTTGGTCTATGACTCAAAATTCCCACAAACAAAACTATGAGAATAACCTTTAAACCAGGAGTGATAGTTATGTAATATTTATTCCAGAATGACAAGTCCATGATTCAACTCCAAGTTAGGTAAATTCTCATAGTCATTAATTTAATTACATTTCTCTAAAATTTTGCTTTAAAATGTTTTTCCAATTTAAATATGAATCAATTTGATCTTACGCGAATATACATCATCTACAATTTAAATACCATTTTAAAGAATTTATTTACCTTTTAATGAGCTATCAAATAATATATTTGAATGAATTCATTCTAATTTAATGTTAATTTTTTGTATTATTTAAGTTAATTTAAATTTGATTAAAAATAATAAATATTCATATTTTTTGGCATTTTCTACAATTTATTTGTCATTTTTAATTTTTATTTGATTTTTTTACTTTATTTATATAAGATTTATAAGATGAGTGTAATATTTTGTCTATAGATTAATATAATTAGAATTTAATTTGATTTTAATAAAATATTATTTATTATTTATTGTCATGAATTAAAATGATATAAAGTAACTATAAAGAGAAATATTTTTGGATGAAAAAAAATTATTGTGGGATTATAATAAGTGACATAACAATCAAAAACAAAAGAAATCTTATATTTTGAAATTTAAACAACTCTTTTTTACATGATAAAAAGAGAATCATATATAAAAAGGATTAACACATTTATCTATACAGATTTCTTGAACGTACGATAAGTTAAAAAAATATAAATTAAATATTAATAATATAATTGATGTTTTACAATAGGGTGTATATATAAAATAAGTAAGATTATTTATATATCAGAATAAAAAATTTGTTTCTTCTTTGTGAAATCTCCTCTTTTAAATTTTCTGTTTCTTCTTAATAATTAAAAATATAAAAGTTATAAAATAATATTAGTAAACAAACTTCAATTGAAAATTAAATTTTACCCAAATATCAGATTGGTCTACAGTGTAATGATAAGTACATTTTTTATAAGCTATATTTTTATTGAAAAAAAAGTGGTCTTGACTGAAACAAAAGATATGCTCAACCAAGCACCAAATGAAAATGCATCACAGAAAAATTATCTTCACAATATGCAGACCAAAACAAAACACATGAAAACAATCTGCTGAGCCCACCATGCAATACAATGTGACACAACCAAATATGGTACACATATGAGTTGTAACTTGTGACAGTATGTCCTTCAACAAATGGCGTACTGACCAAAGACATGACCATCGATGTATCAGGAAAAAGAAATGTGATTATTGAACTGAACATAGTTTGTTTTGTCTTTCCCAATTCCAGTAAACAAAAATTGTACATCCTCACAATGTATGACAGCCAGGCAAACTACTAAATAAAGCACATGCAAATTATTACTATATATATATATATAATGTATATGTTTTTTATACAAAAATTAGAATTTTTTAGAAATATTTATAATAAAAATGTTTTTAGGATTTTTTATTTTTAAATTACATTTCAGTAATTTTTAAAAATATTATCAATTTTTAAAAATAATCTTGTATTTTAATATATGTTATATATATTATAAATTTAAAATATAATTTATATTTAAAATATTTATCTTTTACATTTCACATGTTAAAATTCTAATATATGTCACGGTGCTTAAAACGGGATGCAAATCATTCACTCCAAATTAAGATATTTATTTCAATGATAGATAGCATCAATAATTTTTCCAGATTTATCATTTAAAATTAAATAATTAACATTATATATAATATATTTATTCAAATTTTAATTTTCATATGTTAAAATGTTATAGATATTCTTCAAATAAAAAAGAGATAGTATAAGTTAACTGCGTTGTTAAAAATAAAAGAAGATCTTCTATAATTCATAAAAAAAAAAAAAAATCATCTTGAACTGTGCCGGATGTGAGCGAGCTACCGCACTTTTCTGATAATTTCTAATCTGTACGCAAAAGGCATATATATTTACAGATAATCTCTATTTTGGAAGAAAATGGACATCATTTCATTAAAAGAGGAGCAGACATCGTGGCTTAGAAAAAATTAGATTGTTTCGTTTATAATTGTTCAATTCTGTATTTTAAAATTCTATCTGCGCGAAGTAGGTCTCTTTAATATTATAATTATACGGAGCAGACATCATGGCTTAGAAAAAATTAGATTGATTATACTTTTCGTTTATAATTGTGTAAATTAACTAGTTCTCTTAAATATTACAAATATAAAGTTTTCATCCTTCAATTTCTAATTATATAAATTAAACATTTGAATATTATAATTGTTTAAATTTTAGTTTTTATCCATCTTTTATTAAATATTTAACTAATTTTATTGAAGTAACATTGATAGTTAACGTAAAAGAAGATGTAGTAGCTACCATTATATATGACATTAAATATTTAATGTGTTATTAATAATTATACTTAACATGAGTATTGTATCACTTATCATGTTAGTAATAAATGTTAAGTCAATAAAATAGGTTAAATATTTAATTAAAATTGATGGATTAAAATCATGCAATAATATTTTGTAGATCTAATTCATGTAATTAAAATTTTGAGATTCGAAATCGTCCAATTACCCTGCTTGGGAACATAATTAGTGTAATTAGAATTTGAGACCAAAATTATACATTTAACCGAGGTGAAGTTAAGACAATCAATTAAAGAATGAGATTCACTTCTTTTTAATTTCATAAAAGATCTATGAACAATTTGCCAATATATTTGTACACTGATAAATAGGTTTAACTATATATTTTTTATCTATGTAATATATTATTTTTTGTCTTTAAAAAAATTATTTTTGAAATGATTATTGTAATTTTTATTATTTTATTTTAGTCCTTGTAATATATTTATCTTTTTATTATTTTTGTCCTTTTAATGAGAAAATTTTTCTTTTAGTTGTTACGTACAATTCCTTTAAAGAGATTATCTCAAAATAAACAAAATATTATAAGAACTAAAATAAAAAAATAGATATATTACAAAGGCTAAAACAAAATAAAAAGGCCAAAATAAAAAAAGTTTTACAAGGATATTTTAAAATAGTAAGTTTACAAAGATATTAAAATTAATATATTACAGAGACTAAAAATATATTTAAATTTAGAGAGAAACTACCCATGTGTATCCTATTGAACAACGTGCAAGATCAAGATAGTTCCTTAACAGCCTCAACATCTGCTCCCAACAAAATGTCATTCGAGATCATCGCAATTGCATATACACAAGAAGAAGCATAAGGATAAACTTACAATATACATCATATTTAAATAAAATAAAAGAAGCATAATAAAATCAAAATCTCATAAAATACAAACGTTTGTATAAAACATCAACTCTGACTCTGCAAAAACAACCAATAGGTATATATATATACATCAGTACTACTCCATGGAGACTCTAATTTTGAGGGATTAGTAAGATACTTTCTCTTAACATAGTATACATGACTACTAAGTCATCACAACATGACATGTGTCAAAGGAACCATTGAGAAAAATGTCCGGACTTGATCTATAGATGAGATAGGTGGTTTGTCGGGATAACTATACATGGGTAGTGACTTACCACGACACAAGGTTTGCAATGACCTTGGACCCCTATGGAATTGTCCGTCTCCCTATCGTCAAGACCTAATTGTTGCACATCTCTTATCTAACACTAAGCTTAGAGGCTCAATCTAGACAATCTAGACAGTCAGTCAAACTTACACGTCTACTCGTATTGCAGTATAAAATTGCTAACCCGCATACTCAATATGTCTCATTAATCACATAACCAAACATATATGAATATTACTCTCAAATCAACATTACTTACAAGAATAGTCATTTATACAGATAAGGGTTGTATTTAAATCTTATGAGTCAATAGTCTTTAAGGTTCCACTTGCAAATCTTAAAGTTGTTCACTTTTATTCTTATTAAGGTAGATGTCTAATAGTGACTACTAAGGTTTTTAAAGAGAAAACGGTATTCAGTTACATGTCCTAAATTCTATTAATTTCTCTTAGAGAGTCTACGAGTTCGCTCAACGAATTCTCTTTATTAACTTTCCAGGGTTGACATTTTCACTCAACGAGTTCCTTTCTTGCTCAACTCATCCATCAGCCCATTTGCTTGGTGAAACATTTTGTTTGTTTAGTGAGACAAACCTTAAAGGTCCTATTCTTTAATTTGCTCTACAATCCAATGGGTTTGCTTATAGAGTGCAACCATAAAGAGTTTGGACCCTCAGTTATGTTTTTGTCTTTCAGCAATGTAGCACCCCAAAATTGTCCGGCCCAAACAACCACAGTTGACTTTCCCTTAACCGATAACGATAAAATCCTAAAAGATTCTATCGTTATCAACAAACAACCACAGTTGGCTTTCCCTTAATCGATAACGATAAAATCCTGAAGATTCTATATGTTATCAACAAACAACCACAGTTGACTTTCCCTTAATCGATAGCGATAAAATCCTGAAGATTCTATACGTTATCGGTAACAACCGGAAACAATAAAATCTCCTGGAGATGGGATAAGATACACTCCCATCTCAACCACAGCCTATATAAGGCCTTGCTGCGAATAAGTAGAGGTCGAACAATTTTTCACCAAAGAGCACGAGAGAATTGGAGAACTACGAAAACACTAGGAACATCGGGAGAGAACAAACTTGGACAGAGAAGAGAAGACGACACGACAGGAAACAAAAAAATGAAAAGAGAAAATCCTAGGGACAGACGTTGGCGCTCTATCCAAGTCAAGGAACCTGAGCTCCGCTCTCTTCGCTATTGGGCTAGTTACCTAAAAGGGTATCACCGTCGAACATTCGAAAAAAGACATGGTCAGCTCCTACAACTCATTGAGGTAGATACTCAAGTCCCGGGACCAAGTCTTCACGGGACCCACCTTGACCCGAGCCAAAGAGGTTGAGAAAATCATGGGATAGTGGATCTTGATATCAAGGAGGGAAGTATGGGATAGTGGATCCCCATATCAAGGAGAAAATCATGGGATTATGGAGGCTACCGAAGCCTATAAAAGGCCTCAAGACAAAGAGAGAAGGGGGGAAAATTAGAGAGTGGAAGCTTTGGAAAAATTGGAGAGCAGAAACTCCAGAAAATTGAGAGTAGAAACTTTAGAAAAGAGAGAGCAGAAACTCTAGAACGCTGAGAGAAGAAAAGTTGATGGCAGGACGACGCAAGCCAGACGAAAACCAGAACGAGTCGGAAGTACTAGACAAAGGGAAGAAGGAATAGTCAGAACAAGCCATAGAACGAGAAGAGAAGAGACCACATTCCTCCAACCTCTCTACGTCATGGCGGACTCCAGGTTAGTGGTACTCTTCCCTCTCTTATCATAAACGTTGTAGTCTAGTTTAGAATCTAGTTAACTTCACACACTTAGAACCTACACTTTCCTTAGAATAAGTAAGTCTGCTAGTCTAGATAGTATAATATTTGCCCAAGCCGAGTCTGCCTCGCCCTTTCTCATCTTTTCTAAACTCAACCAGGCCGAGCCCATCTCGGCCTTCCCCATGCGAGCCTTCCCTGACCTTCTCCCTTAACCAAAACTGGTCAGGGCCGAGTCCATCTCGATCCTTGGCTAAGAGAACCTAGGAACCCCTTAAAGACTTCCATCCTTTCTACCTATCACTAGTCTTCCTAGGGGTTACTATTATGGTAGGTAGTCATTATGCTCGTAGTGAAGCAGTAGACTAGAGAACCAAATGACTCATACACCAGCCCCCTCACCTTCTCCCTTAACCAAAATTGGTCAGGGCCGAGTTCATCTCGACCCTTGGCTAAGCAAATCTCCTAACCCTAGGAACCGCCAGAACTACGTGGACTTTGAATCCTCGTACTCAAGGTACGTAGGCAGAGGAGGTACACTCCTCTCAAGTCTATTCCCCAAACCAAACCACCCCCATGCATAGAATAAGCAATGATTCCAGGATGCATTTAGTTGTAATTTCATTTATGAGCTGTTGATGTATGATGTTCTCTTTTGAATTATGGCATGATTTTGTAGTATAAATTATTGTATGACATTCCCCTCTTTGCATGCACTAAGACCTTAGTAAACCCAAAAGCTAGTCTTAGGTAACTGTTAAGTAACAGACATGCTGGGGGCACCTTGTGCCCCTGGTGTGTAACCAACTTCCGAACCCGCCTGGTTCTAGACCAACCTTATCCTCCCATCTCGGTTTTCTAGCGTTCTTAAACAAAACGCTGGTGACGACTCCTCCACAAGCCGAATTGATTTTGGCCTACCCCCTTTAATTTTTCCTTTTCGCTTCATCACAAAATCTGGTTATGACAAGCAAGAACATGGCTCACTCAATGAATCTCTCGAAGGGAAGCTAAGTTTTTCAAAGTTTTCGACTTTGGTTCAGCGAATGGCTGACTCACCTAGTGATTTAGTATTCTTTGAGCATCTAAAGTCTTCACGCAACGAGACATAGCTCTTGCTCAGTGAAAGCATGAATTTTTGGGTTTGTTAAGAGTCTGCATTCATAGGGTTCATTAGTTCATGAACACTTTCTTAGTGAAACATAGAAAATTTTTAGATTATAAATGATATTTTCTTAGGTGTTTAGGGAGAACCAAATCTCGCTTAGTGAGCACTCATACAGTTTTTTAGAAATAAGCCTCACTAAGTGAGTAGAGGCACTCGCTTAGTGAGAGCACGTAACAATTTCATAACTCCACACAATTTCATCATGAAAACATTCAAAATGATTTTGGATCTCATAAACATTGCCTATAATTTCATTCTATAGCATAATACACTTATTTCATTCATCAAAAACACTAATAACATAACATATCTCAAATTCACGGATTTCCCACATACATTCATATATTCAAGAAATTTTCCCTAAACTCTTAATCCATATTAGTATAACATATTTTAATATATTTAAACATGTTTAAATTTAACATATTACACATCACAACCACAAAAACACAGATAGACAAGCTTCCCTTACTTGGAGTGAAGATTTGAAAGGGAAACTTTAGTGAAGGAACTTAAAGATCAACAACGGAGGTGTGGGTAAAAGAGACAAAATTCAGAGTTTAGGGAGGGTGAAAGATCTTTGAACTATAGGTGAAGGTCCCTTTTAAAGAGGGTTTGATGTAGTTCATGGTCCACGGGTTAAGGAATCAATATCCATTGGTTAAAGGTAAGTATGGAAAAATGCATTTTGCTAAATAAGGCAAGGGAGTGGGCTATGCACATTTTACCTTAAATGGTAAGTTTAACTTTTGAATTTTATACCAAAGGTGATAAGATAATTAACTATAAATTTTATAATGACTTTTTGCCAAAATTGGAATGTCAAGTAGTGATTTACCTCAAAATACATGCTAATTGTCTCAAAAAGTGTGTTGATAACACTATGTTACTGACTCTAGATATCTTAGAACTTGGAAAGTTCATTCCTTCAAGGAATATCACTACCTCAAAAGTTGTGCATCAGACTACTCTAGTCTTATTCAAGACTTTTCTTGAAAATATACATCAGACCACTCTATCTTGTTATTAAATTTCAACCACTTAATTAAATATACAGAAAACATGATGTTACACAAAACATAAAAAAATAATTTAAAAATTAAAATAAATTTAGTTTAATTAAATAGAAAACTATTTTACTCATAATAAAAACAAAGAAAATGTAAAGAGTTGCTTCTTTATTTTTAAAAGTTTGATGATAAATTTAATTGATAAAGTATTATTTGAAAAATGTTAAATAAATATATTATTATACATAAAAAATTAAAAATCATTTTATTACTAATTAAAATATTAATTTTAGTTATTTTAAATTATAAATTATAATACATGTTTGAGAGTAAGATTATCATTCTCTCACTTTTCAATTAGATATATTCCAAATTCTTTCTTTTTTCTTTGTAGTTACATTCCACTCACTATTTTTGTAATTAGTAAAAAGTATCTCATTTAATAAATCAAATTATATTTCTTTTACTAATAATTTTTTATTTTATTTTGATGTACTTGATCCTAAGAGAAAATTAGTTGTGTTTGAATTTAATATGAATAAAAAAAATTAACGTTGGCATTAATGTAACATCAACAAAGAAATTTTATATAATAAATTTAGTTTTTATTTTTTAAAATATGATACCCAATGTGTATACTTTTATTTTAATGTAATTACATATTTTTCTCATATATGATTTCTAACATTATGAAAAAATAATATATGTTGTTTTTTAAATTTTATATTAAACTAGTATTTTGGCTTTTGCATTATATAAAACAAGTATTTATTATAAAATTAAAATTTATGATAAATATATATTTTTGAATATATAAATATATTTTAGATTTAGAATCGACAATTTTAATTACGATATAATATTATTTTTAACTATTAACAATTTAGATTGTGATATAATATTATTTTTAATTATCAATAGTTATTAAAATTTAATTTAAAAATATAGATAAAAGAAAGTAAATTAAAAGGGATGTTTAGTTAAGAAAATCAAATATCCATATCAAAATAAATAGTGTAATTTGAGATAGTTAAAAAAATAATTCCAGGTCGTCAAAGTAGTATATGAAATATACCTTCAAAAAGAAAAAGAAAGATAGTATTAACAATTTCTACTTAAAACATTAAGGAAAGCGGGAAAGTGATCTCCCTGTATTGTAATTTATAAGATATGAATTAATTAAATTGATATTTTTAACTAGTTAATCAATCAAAAGATATTTTAAACTTTTTTAATGTATAATAATATATTTTTAAACATTATTAAAATAATATTTTATCAATTAAATTATTATCAAACTTTTTAAAAATAAATAATATAATTTTTTTATATTTTCTTTATTTTTATTATATGTTAAATAGTTTTCTATTTAACTAAACTAAATATCTTTTATTTTTTAAATTAATTATTTCTGCTTTGTTTAATAATCAAACTTTTTATAAATAAATAACATAATTTTGTTTATATTTTTATTATATGTTAAATAGTTTTCTATTTAACTAAACTACATATCTTTTAATTTTTCTATATTAATTATTTCTGCTTTGTTTATATTTATAATACTGGTTTATTGCACGAATATATTTGTTCGCAATATTAAAGTAATGTCTAATATACCAATATATTTGCACGATATTACATCAATATAAAAATATTTCATTTTATATTATTATGTTGTATTTATATTTAATGTATAAATAGATTATGCTCGTTCAGAATTTTTTTAAAATGGCGTTGAATTTCATCCTTAATTTTTTCTAAGCCACGTGCATGTGCTCCTCTTCTCCTCTTCAAATGAAATGGACTTCCTTCCATCCAAAATGACAGTCTACACTACCAAAGAAAAGAGCTATCGAAATTAGCGACAAAAATTATTCGGCCGCTAATAGCCACTGATTTTAAGACCAATTGTGATAATAGTTGTTCTGATGTTAGTTTCCATCATTGATAGTTATCATATTACCATTACATAATACACACGAAATTTTATTTATGAAAAAAATAGAGACTGATACCATTACATAATACACACGAAATTTTATTTATGAAAAAAATAGAGACTGATTTAGTGACTAAAATTTATTTATAAAAAATAAAAAAAATAACAATCGATTTTTTATTTTTATATAAAAATTACAAAAATAATAACTGATTCAGCAATCAAATTTAATTTATTTAAAAATAAAATTAAATAACTAATGATAGAGTTAGCGATTATTTTAAAAAAAAATTAATATAATAAATAGAGACTGAATTTAATTTATTTAAAAATATAAAATTAAATAACTAACCATCGATTTAGTAATTGAATTTTTTTTATAAAAAAATAAAAATAAGTAATAACAATCGATTTATTATTTTTATATATAAAAAATCGAAACATAACGATCGATTTAGTGACTGACAGTTATTTTTTTAAAATAACATTAAATAAATAACGATCAATTATATTTTTAAAAAAATTTAAAATAATAAAATAGCAATCGATTTAGCAACCGAATTTTTTATAAAAATAAAAATAAGTAATAGCAAGTTATTTATTATTTTTATAGATAAAAAATCAAAAACGTAACGATCAATTTAGTGATCGAATTTATTTATTTATTTTAAATAATTAAATAAATAGTAACCGATTTTCAAAAATTCAAAAATCTTTTTCCTTTCTTTTTTTTCCTACCTTCATATTTAAACACTTCACCCCTCCCTCCTTTAACTTTCCCTCCCTTCTCTTCTCCTTCGCCGCTTACCCTCCCTCCTCATCTTCTTTCTCTCCTCCCCCACCATCACCATCGCCACCTCCACTACCTCTCCTTTCTCTTCTCCTTTCTCTTCTCCCTCCTCTCCTCCTTCCACTCCCTCTCTTCCTTTCTCTCCTCCCACCCCTCTCCCTCCCTCCCTCCCTTCTCCTTCCTTTCCTTTGATAGGTCGTCCTGCCACCAAATCTAATTTAAAAAAAACAACTTTAGTGACCGAATTTTAAAAAAAATTCAAACATTAGCCACCAAATTAGCAATCGTATTGGTAAAAAAAATTCAAAAGTTAGCTACCAAATTAACGACCGTATTTTTTATAAATAATTAAAAATAAATAGTTAGCCATCGATCAATGTGACTTTTTTTAAAAAAATAAAATAGCGATTGATTTAACAAACAACTTTTCGACCTCAACTTAGCCACTGAACCCATTTTGGCCCCTAATACAATCGCTAATCTATTTAGCCATCGAAATCCAAAATAACAACCAATTTTTAAGTTTCGCAACGGATAAACTTAAAATTTTTTGTAGTGATATTTGTAGCAGAAATAGAAAAGGAGAAAAGAAGTGGAAAGATAACTTTATTAATTACCAAAACAAATAGAAAACAATATTTTTAAATTTACATTGTCGTTACATATTATTTTCATAAAATTTTATAGTGTAACAAAATCTTAATCAATTAAAAGTAAATATTTAATCAATTATATATATTAAAACATATATATAACTCATTATGTATAAATGTGATTGATAATATATATATATATATATATATATATATATATATATATATATATATATATATATATATAAATTTTTAATTATATTTTTTGTAATATATATAATGTGACACCCTTCTACCCCGAATACTTGAATTAAAATAATCAAGTAAATAAAATGAAGACAGGATAATAAAAAAGCACAATTTGTATTAAGGATAAAAGGTTCACATGATAATTAAAAGGTAGGCACAAAGTTTTCAAGGAGGTTTTAGATCTAAACATTATAATTGAGAAAACTAAAGTCATCATCATCTTTAAAATAAGTCATTCAAACATCAAGGCATAGAGCAACTATTCTAACTTCTAGAACTCCGATGTCACACTAATCAGAGCAAGACCCCGCATTTTCAAAACTTGGCACAATGAGTGCCCTCAACGTTACCTAAAAGAAAACAACAAGAGAAAGTACGGTGAGAAATCGCATTCAATCATATATAAAGGCAGATAATGCCCCAAATCCCACCCATTACCGTACTCCATTACTAACGGTTAACAGATGCTCATATACCAATCACATTTCATTCATTCAAAATCAACCACAGTTCATTCATGTTTACAAAATGCACATGCTCACACAATGCACATGCTCACACAATGCACATGCTCATCACCACACCTAAGAATCTCGAGTCGGAACTCCACACCATGGGCGAACCTCCTCAATCCCCTTAGTTATCACTAATGATGGCCACACCGTTAAACACCCCATATGGGCCGGTGTGTCGCATAGTTAAACACCACCTATGACCCGTGCGAAGACATTCCACATAACCGTTAAACACCACTTATGGCCGGCGTGTGGCATGGTTAAACACCACCTATGGCCATGCATATGAATGTCCCCAATCATTACTTTTGGCCAGGGTCCCCTGTTAAACACCACATATGGCCAGGGTATTATGGCCACGTTTGGCTTTTCATGCATCTCATGTCCATGCGCAATGCATTCTCATCCACACTCTTATTCTCATGATTTATACATCATTCGCACAATCCATAGCCATACCCAACCATATTAATTTAACCATCATCATTATAAATCATTTATCAAAAAGCACAGAAACGCAAATAAAACACCATTGAATTTCACCCAATTTCATCATTGCACACAAGAGCCCCAGATCATGAACAACCATAAACAACCACAAGAATCAAGTAATTAGGGTAATGAACCATACGATTTCCCAACAAAAATCACATTAGGACAAGACATTAATCAGACCACAAAACATATTGACAAATTGTTTTTACCGATTAAAATATTTTAAGAACATAGTAACCAAACAAAATTGAAAATTTAGATCCTAGACGGACTTAGGGATTGCCCTCACTACTCGTACCCTCCCACATTCATATATGACTGAACCAATCTCTCCCGTACCTTAGAGACGATGAACGAAGAAGAACTGATGCGTTTCCGGGACGATCTGAACACTCTAGCTTCTCCTCCTTGCAGGTTTGCGTTCTCTCTCCTCTAGGTCTGGCTGTTTGACCTACAAAACACAAATTAGGGTAAACTGATTACCCCCGTCTAATATTCTAACTGGGTCGGGCCAACCCCGACCCGCCCGTCAGTCTCCCCCATTAATTCAATTAATTAAATTAATAAATGAAAATAATTTAGATAAAGCCTCATCAGTTTATAAAATCATTAACCCCTCTATTAAAATAAAATTGATAATAATAATAATAATGTAATTAATTTCTAAAAATAATTAAATAAATTTTAGGATGTTACAATTTTCCCCTCCTAAAAGAAAAATCGTCCTCGAATTTACATAGAGTAAGTACTTCCCATACCCTTACAATTGCCCTCCCTTTACTCATTTAGTGTTTCTAACAATAGTCCTTACTCAATTTGCATTGGCTAAATAATCATCTCACCTCTCTAAACCAGTTAACCTTAAATCTTTCACAATTTCTAGTATCAATTCTCATACCTAGTCTTCTTTTAACCTTCAAACACATTAGTTCGATTACTTGCCAGAATAACAATGTACGCCCAGAGTTGAAACATGTGCAATTATTGTGTACATGACACGGGTGAAGTGGTAGACTGAACCCAATCCAATTAGATTCCTCGAGTTTAACAAAATCGCTCCCCCAAGTTCTAAAATAACTCTAGGATTCCAACCTGTCAACCAAATAGGTGCTCACACTTATCCACTCTTCCCATGATTCAAGCTGCCAAAACATTTTCCAAGATCCTCAGACATCTATACCACCTCGATTCGATATTAAATCTACTGTACGATCCTCTTCTAAGACTTACTAAGTACATAACTCCATTTCTAAATTACTTAATGCCATCTAGAAAATCATATTCCCTCCTCTTATGGTTTCTTTTCTATCCACTAAAATGGGTGTTCTAACTAGTTAACAGATCATGCCCTCTGATCACATGAAAGGATGCGAAAGGATTTCCTATTTACGACATATTCTACTATCTTG
This sequence comes from Mucuna pruriens, assembly GCA_025330945.1. Classification (NCBI taxonomy): domain Eukaryota; kingdom Viridiplantae; phylum Streptophyta; class Magnoliopsida; order Fabales; family Fabaceae; genus Mucuna; species Mucuna pruriens. The sequence goes on from JAENHJ010000027.1 coordinate 1,306,433, forward strand.
ATTCTACCTAGTGATGGCTTCCTAAAACCTTGGTCATTTGAAAATTCCAATCACCTCATCTATTTTAGGTTCCTCTCCTACTAGTTGAATTTTCACTTAGTGTTTCTACGTCATCGAGAATATCAACTTAAAATCATGCAAGTGGTGTCTTCGAATCTTAAGAGTAGTCATTACTGCTACTACATCCAAGCTAGGGGTCACATAATTCGTCTTACAACTCCCAGTTGTCTGTAAGATTAAAATACATCCTCACTATCTAGTAAAAACACTCTTCTCAATAACTAAGGTCAGGTATTACTAAGGTTGGCACGCTATATAATGCTTCTCCAAGACATTAGGAACTAATTCCAAATTATCAATCTACCTAAACCTTGCTCCCTTCCTAGATTCTTGAGTTAAAGACTATGCTAACTTAAGGAATACGTCTAGGAATTCACCACGGTATTTGTTCAATCCCAGGAAAATTTATAATCTTACTCACTAATGCAAGGTTTTTAACTTAAGAGAAACTCCTGCCTTTTAATAGTAGTACGGACTAGTATCCTTAGATGCTACACAAGCTTTTCTCAAACTAAACAATCATTAACAAAATCCGCTATGTCTCTTTCCATTTAGGCCACCATAATATCAAGAAGAGTTAAAAGAAATGCCTCAATAGCTCCCACCAAAAGAGTTCCTCTGTTTTCAAATGAAGTCAATGGGGAAAGCAAAACTGTCAAAGCAAGAGGTTAGGTTTCTAAATGCACAATGGCACACAAATATCGTACCTTTCTTACTGGCCTTGATTCTATGAAATTTAAAGCAATGACTGTTATTGCAGAAAATGTTTGATAGAGAAATCTAACTAGTTGTACTACTCTCTCGGGAATTTTCATCGTTGAGCTCTCATTCTTGCATAAATGGCTCCACCTGTTTGTATTCACCCTACAACAATTTTACTGAGTTTTCAATAGTGAAAAATGACACCCCTAATAGCAACCCTTCTGCTTGCAATTGTTCCCTTGTCCCTCCATCTAACCACAGAATAATAACCAACGAAATCACCCCGGAAAATGTTGTCACCCAACTTATTCATCTCTTAAAAAGAACCGTTGTTACATGTCACCTTCTGTATCCACTAATGGGTTCTCTCCAGCGTCATCAATGGGTGAAAGCAATGGTTCCCATGAAGATAAGGGAATCATGGCCATAAATCCTTGTAGTGAGATAAAGGGAAGAAATTCTGTTTCTTTTGACACTTCAAGAACTTTAAAGCCTTCTGGTCTCCAAATCTTAATAATGAACACTACAGCCGCCAACTCAAGATCATGGGTAGGGTAATTCCTCTCGTGGATTAGAAGCATAAGCTACCACTCTACCCTCTTGCGTCAGCACTCCACCTATACACATCCTAGAAGTATCACAATATACTACAAAAGGTTCACTAAGGTTTGACAATACTAAAACTGGTGCACTAGTCAACTTCTCCTTAAGGGTTTGGAAGCTATACCCACACTAACTATTCTACCCAAAACAACTCCCTTCCTAACCAACTCCATCAAGGTCAAGCTAACTTAGATAAACCTTCTCTCATGACCAACTAGTCCAAGAAAACTTCTATGCTCACTCACCGATTAAGGGATCTCCCACTTAAGAACAACTTCTGCCTCATAATGATCTACCCCTATACTTCTTCTAGAGATTACATGACCTAGAGAACTCACTTCTTCTAACCAAAGGTCACACTCAAATAATTTAGCATGATAATCTCTAAGAGTCTAAAGCACTACTCTCAAATATCCCCTCTAACTCATTAATTACTTAAGGCCCTTGCCATGAGCTGTGAAGCATGAATCTTCACACTCTCTTTACTGCCATCTTAATCTATTAAGATTAAGATAATAGTAAGCACCAAAAACACAATAACAATAATAAATACAGTAATAAAACACATCACATCATCACTTTCCAATTTTTATTAGAAAAAGGATGGGGAACTCATTCCTCAAACTTCACAGACATCCAAAATAAATAGCTACTTAGGCTAGTCACAACAAAATGCTCATTCTTCAAAAGAAAACATTTCAAAATCAATTGATCCACCGGCTCGCCAAGATTCCTTTTTTCCTTTAACAACATATTGAGGTGATCAGGCTCAATAGATCGTAGTTAGCAATAGAGATACTTGATACAACAACCAACAAAGGAACATCTATATTACCTCAACACTTCCTTAAAATACACTAGATTATTGCACTTGTACATCACACTTAACATAAATAAACACTAACACATGGTAGACACATAACTCACTGGTCGAATAAATCACCCAAAATTCAACACAATACAAAATAGAACAAACAATTTATTGTCATCTTTCAAATCAGTCCAACCATGCTAACAAACGCAATGCAAAACGTGTTAGACACATAACTCACGGCCGAATGAATCGACCTGCTCTGATCCCACTAAATATGACACCCTTCTACGCCGAATACTTAAATTAAAATAATCAAGAAAATAAAATGAAGATAGGGTAATAGTTAAAACCAAAAAGCATAATTTGTATTAAGGATAAGAGGTTCACATGATAATTAAAAGGTAGGCACAAAGTTTTCAAGGAGGTTTTAGATTTAAACATTATAATTGAGAAAACTAAAGTCATCATCATCTTTAAAATAAGTCATTCAAACATCAAGGCATAGAGTAACTATTCTAACTTCTAGAACCCTGATGTCACACTAATCAGAGCAAGGCCCCGCATTTTCAAAACCTGGCACAATGAGTGCCCTCAACGTTACCTAAAAGAAAACAAGAGAAAGTACGGTGAGAAATCGCATTCAATCATATATAAAGGCAGATAATGCCCCAAATCCCACCCATTACCGTACTTAATTATTAACAGTTAACAGATGCTCATATACCAATCACATTTCATTCATTCAAAATCAATCACAGTTCATTCATGTTTACCAAAAGCACATGCTCACATAATGCATATGCTCATCACCACACCTAAGAGTCTCGAGTCGAAACTCCACGCTATGGGCGAACCTCCTCAATCCCCTTAGTTATCACTAATGATGGCCACACTGTTAAACACCCCGTACGGGCCGGTGTGTCGCACAGTTAAACACCACCTATGGCCCGTGCGAAGACATTCTACACAACCGTTAAACACCACTTATAGCTGGTGCGTCGCACAGTTAAACACCACCTATGGCCCATGCATATGAATGTCCCCCATCATTAGTCCACCATGTTAAACACCCCTTTTGGCCAAGGTCCCCTGTTAAACACCACATATGGCTAAGGTATTATGGCCACGTGTGGCTTTTCATGCATCTCATGCCTCTCATGTCCATGCACAATGCATTCTCATCCACACTCTTATTCTCATGATTTATACATCATTCGCATAATCCATAGTCATACCCAACCATATTAATTTAACCATCATCATTATAAATCATTTATCAAAAAGCACAGAAACGCATATAAAACACCATTGAATTTCACCCAATTTCATCATTGCATACAAGAGCCCCAAATCGTGAACAACCATAAACAGCCACAAGAATCAAATAATTAGGGCAATTAACCATACGATTTCCCAACAAAAATCACATTAGGACAAGGCATTAATAAGACCACAGAACATATTGATAAATTATTTTTACCGATTAAAATATTTTTAGAACATAATAACCAAACAAAATTGAGAATTTAGATCCTAGACGGACTTAGGGATTGTCCTCACTACTCGTACCCTCCCACATTCATATATGACCGAACCAATCTCTCCCGTACCTTAGAGACGATGAACGAAGAAGAACTAATGCGTTTCTGGGACGATTTGAACACTCTAGTTTCTCCTCCTTGCAGGTTTGCATTCTCTCTCCTCTAGGTATGACTATGTGACGTCAAAACACAAATTAGGGTAAACTGATTACCCCCGTCTAATATTCTAACTGGGTCGGGCCAACCCCGACCCCCCGTCAGTCTCCCCCGTTAATTCAATTAATTAAATTAATAAATGAAAATAATTTAGATAAAGCCTCGTCAATTTATAAAATCATTAACCTCTCTATTAAAATAAAATTGATAATAATAATAATAATGTAATTAATTTCTAAAAATAATTAAATAAATTTTAGGATGTTACATATAATAATATATTTTTTATTATCATATAATATTTTATATTTTATATTTATTTTTAATAATAAAATAATAAAATAATAATTTATTTAAATTTATATTTTTTCTCTTCTATTTCTTTTCTATCAAACAATTTTATTTTACTTTATTTTTCTCTTCATTATTTTTTCCATTCCACTCTATTTTTGAAACCTTTGTAGGGTTATCGGTATAGTCATTATACTTAAGACATTATTAGATCAATCTTTCTTGATGCAATCATTACTCATTTAATCCTTACTGTCAAGTCACATTTGAATGTCATCTCTAATAGTCTTAAATAGACTCTTAATTCCTTAAGTAGAGTTTCATTCTCACCATTGAGTACCTCAAGTATTTTGTCCCTCTTTATCTCCAAAACCAAATAAAACACCAAATTGAATCAAAGACCAAATTATTATAAATGATTTTTAAACCAAACCTAATTCTTGTGAATTTGGATATGCAACACCATTTCTTCTAACCAATTTTGCAATGCAACTTAAGATATATTTGAGTCATAAACCAAATACACAGAACCCATACCAATCAAGATTCTCTACCATTACCTTATCGCTATAACACATTCTGATGTTATATTTGAGATCATCTTTCTCCATCAAATTATATATCATTCAAGCACCATAAGACTATATATATATATATATATATATATATATTGGTAACGTTCACTACTAGAAAATTTAAAATATTCTATAAAATAATTTTGTAGCTAATTTTAAAATCAATAGTTATTTTGTAGCTAATTTCTAGTAAAAATAATTAGCTAAAAAATTACTATAATATCGGTGGTAGCATGAAATAAGTAGCAAATTAGCTAAGAAAATAATCCTTGTTAATTTGTAGTAAATTTTTAAAATTTGTAGTTATTTTCTAACTAATTTGTAGTATTAAGAAGTATAAATGATTATAACTTAAATTTAACTAGAAAAAATAATATTCTAGTTAATTAATAGTTAATTAGCTAGAATTTAGCTACTAATTTGAATGATAGTTAAAATTAGTAGCAAAATAAAAAAAATCTTGTAGTGATTTACGCATATAAGAACTTATTTAATAACTTTTATATATATATATATATATATATATATCAAGATCGTTAAACCTAAAATTTTATAACAAAGAGCGTGGTAAAAAAAAAAAACATAAGAAGTAATGTGATAGAAACATACAGAGAAGAAGTGTCTCAAAAACGTATTGTAGAAATTGTGAATAAATATGTCCTATTTACTTTGCCATTAAAAGAAACACGCTTTGTAATCGAAAATCTGTGTTTCTAATGGAATTTCTCACTTAACTTCTTTACAATCAATTATATCCACGTTTATTCTAATACTAAACATGTGGACACTTAATTTCAAACTGATGGTATTCTTGAATTCTTGAACCTACTCAAATGAGTTGTAGCTAAATTCTTGGAAACTAATGTTTTAATAAAATATTTATTTCATCTATGGTTGGTCAAACCCGGTTGGTAGGTAACTTAATTTTTAAGTATATTGGTAGGTATTTTATTTCTGATTGTGTATAGAAAAGATGTTGTTGAAATAAAAATAAATAAATAAAAGAAGTGGTCAAATTTGTACAAAATTCATGGAACGTGATAGCTATAAGAAAAAAAATAGAAAACTAAAAAAAAAAAAGTTTTTCATATTAGAACATTGAAAAGAGTAAATAAGGTATTAGTTTTTGTTCGACTTTTGTGTTCGCATTAGTTAGTTTGAATTTTTTGGTGTATTTTTGTTTGACTTAATTAGCAGAATGATAGCCTCTAATTTTAATCATCAAAATAAGATAGTCGCTTCATGTTATGTAACTAGTTGATCAAATGTTCGGATAATTAACAGCAATGTTATTAAATTATTATATTAGTTCTTTTCGTAACATAATTTTAATAATTAGGTGTATTTCGTAAAATTCATCTAATATTAAAGGATGCATTAAAAATAAAAAATCGGTGTCTAATATATACCTTATTTTCGATAATGTCATCCACGAGGCTCTACAAATAATTAAAGTAGTTGCAATGGTTTAATAAAAAAACAAAAAAAGAAAGAAAAAGAAAAAGTGGTTAAAACTTGTTATCCAAATGATAGATACGATTGTCAGCATCACCAAATCACGTTATAATTGTACCTTAATGTAATCCACGGTTGACTATGTGTGTTGCAATAAAATCATCTTGTCTCAATAATGTAAGTCTAGACTATTCTTTTCATTTAGAATTAAAATAAAATATATAATATTGGTAGATTGTGTTTCATTCTTTTAATTGGTTATAAGAAGATTTTGTCATCTAAGTAAAATTATTGACATAGAAATGGATCAAAATTAAGATTTAGATACTAAAGCCTTTAAGATAGAGTCATAATATTTTTTTAGTGAAAAATTCTGTTGAACTTCTCTAAATTTTAGGAGTTTTAGAAACTCAAGTTAATTTTTAGACAAATAATTATTAATAATTTTTATTTTCTCTTATGTCAAATCTTTGTTGGATGAATCACTAGTGTAGAAATCTTTGTTGGTTTTAAAAGAATTAATGTAAATAAAAATATAGTAGTATTTTTTTTAAATATTACACGTTTATTTATATTGGTTCTAAAAATAAATGATGTAAAAAGTGTTTTTTAAAATATTTTTGTGAGTTGTAACACTTTGTCCTCTCCATTCAAATTACATATTTTCTACAACAAAATATTATTCGTTCAAAATCATACTCATTTAAAATCCCACTTATTAAAACCTTTGATGTCACCATCTATTCACACTTTATTGATGTTACCATCTCCATTGTTATACCTTTTTCTTTGTTCATTTTTGTTTGTCTTGTAAATGTATATTTACAAAATTTATAAATATAATACTAATATAGTAGCATAAGCGTAAATCTATGGAATATAGTACTATGTTTTGTATTTAGAAAATATTTTGTATGAAAACTTTCGTAGTAAATATATTGAATTACAATATATATAAAAATGAAAACATGGTGGATGAAAACAACGAGAATCAAAAGTATATTCTTCATCAGTTATTTTTAAATCAAACTTTCAACATATGTCATGAAATAGTTAAAGTAAAATGTCTCACTTTTTATATCACTACTTTCTGCAACGAGTATTAGTTTAATGTGAAAAGTTTTTTTTAATAATGTAAAATGTCTTTTTCTCGCTGAGAATTTACTTATATTTCCCCTTAAAATTAACTGCTCCAATAAAATGAAGTGTTTTTTTTTTTATTTGGCAATGAAGTTTCTTTATACCATGTAATTGTGGCCTCAATGGTTTTGTAACTCTTTCTTTCTCTGTCAATAACGTGGACCATATTTCTTGATAAGCTTGAAATATAAATACTGTTTGATACATGACATCTCGTGCAGGAAATTAAATGATTCTAAGAGACATCAAATTTTAAATTATATATGATGAAGCAAAACAATCACATCCTATACAAATATAATTCCAATAAAAAAATTAAGACGAAAAGCTCAATTAAGAAAATATCTTTTATACAATCAAGAAAATACGGTTTTGTGTAAATTCTCCTTCCTAGAATAAGAATAGTTTAGTGAATTTATTTTTATATTTTTTTATTTAGATATTAAATGCATAGTAAATTTTAAAAATACTCTTTACAAATTTTTTATTTTTTAATTTTTATATATTTCAGGATAACTACATTTAATATGATAATATTTTAATTATGAATTAATTCAAAACTTCTACTACTACTTATATCATATGAAATTAATAAAGAAAAGAAATAAGATAGTATTTATGAATAAAAATTACTAACATAATTGTTAGAACAAATTAGTTGAATAAAAAATTGTAACAGTTCAAAGTGATAAACCCAAGGATCCACAAACAACTAATTAAAAAATTCACATAAAAACTAGGTCTAAAATTAGGAATCAAAATTGAAAGAAGAAATTAAAGATACGAAGAAGATAAAGATATGGTTTTTGCCACTAATCCCTAAGAATTAGATAAGAAAGAGTGAGATTCGCCACAAATATATTGAAAACTTGATGGGAATTAGGTTCTTACTCAAGAACAAGAGAAGATAGAAAGAGAAGATAGAAAGTCTCTCACAAATGTAATATGCAATTTTCATTCAATCCAAAAAGTGATTAAGCTAATTACAATGAAACCTTTTATATGTTAAGTTAATCATAATTAACTAGCTTAATTTAATCCTAAGATTAATCTAAAAGGCTATCCTAAGAGGCCCAAAACATAAGGAGTAACTAAAATTTTTGTAAATGCGAAAATGGCATTTTGGGCTTCTTGGCCCATTTGCACGCTACTCAAACAAAATTACAAATAAACTACAGTCTAATACAAGATTAACATGTTTTATAAATGTTTATATAAGGCCACAAAGAAACCTAAAAAAAGTGTAACAATTTGGACCACAATTGGGCCCTCCTTGGCCCATAAGGAGACCCATCCTTTATGTTCTTTTCTCATGGGACCTTCAAGTATAGTAGTCATCAAGGTCTTAAAGCCCTTTTGAAGTTCACTTTTATGTCCTTCCATATTCATGGATGAACACCATGTGTGTTGGGCTCTCCTTAGTCCTTAATGAACCTAACTTTCTTTAGCTTTCCTTGGGCTTATCCTCAAAGTCCATCTTTATTTTCCTTGAGTTAGGAAACCTTTATGACCTTGGTTCCATGTTCCTTAAGTCCCTTTAACATGTCCATAATTTTCCATTTCATATTGACAACATGAAATATGTAATTTGTAAAAATAGAAAAAAATAAAATAGTAATTTTTAGAATACCAAGTAATTGCATTTGAGTCTCTTGATTTTCATGTTATCTTTATCTTGATTTAATTTTTAATTAAAAATGAAACAAAGTTATAAAAAAATTAGCTAGAGTTAAATTTGAGAAGTATAATATTTATAAATATAAATTATTATCATAAGGATTAGAACAATTTATTGAATAAAATAAAAGAAAGTATAATGACCACTACTTATATCTTATGAAATTAATAAATCAAAAAAATATCAGAGTATTTATAAATATGGATTATTAATATAATTGTTTGAGCAAATTAATTGAATAAAAAAGTCGTAATTGCTTGAAGTAGGTAATCTACAAGAATAACATAAATAAAAAGAAGAAGAAATAAAATAATAACCTTTAAAATACCAAGTAATTACATTTGAGACTCCTGATTTAATTTTTTAACTAAAATTAAAACAAAGTTATTAAATAAAAAATAACCATGAAATTAAATTTGAGAAGGATAATATTTATATTTAAAAATTATTAGAATAACAATTAAGACAATTAATTGAATAAATAAAAGGAAGTATAATGAACACTACTTATAACATATGGAATTAATAAATCAAAAAAATATGATAGTATTTATAAATACAAATTATTAATATAATTATTAGAGTTAATCTTTTATATAATAAAGTAAAGAAGTTTTTATGCAAATTTTTCCTCCCAAAATATGGATAATTTAATCAATTCATTTTTACATATTCTATTTATTTTTTTAGTTAGACATTTAACTCATAGTGAGTTTTAAATACATCCTTTACTCATTTTTAATTCTTATATATATTGGGAGAAGTGTATTTAATATGATAACATTTTAATTATGACTAAGTTTAAAATTGTACCCCTAGTCATATGTTATGAATTAATAAATAAAATAAATAAGATAATATTTATAAACATAGATTATTATCATAAGTGCAAGAGAAAAGTAATTGAATAAAAAAGTTAAATTATATGAAGTATGTAATTTACAAGAATAAAAGAAATGAAATAGTAACTTTTAAAATATCAAATAATTTTATTTTAGTCTCATGATTTGCATGTTATCTTTCTCTTGATTTAATTTTTAATTAAAAATATAAAAAAATTATAAAAGAATTAACTATGAAATAAAATTTAGAAATAAATATAAATCATTTTGAAATATAACAAAGATATAATATAAATATATATTATTAGCATAACGATTAGAATAATTTTTGAAATAAAATAAAAGTATAATAATAATCACTTATATTTTATGAAATTAATAAATTAAAATAATATGATAATATTTATAAATATAAATTATTAATATAATGTTAGAAAAAATTAATTGAATAAAACATTCATAATTGCTTTTGAAGTAGCTAATCTACAATAATAAAACAAATAAATAAAACGGTTAGAGCATTACCCTTCCATTGCCCTCCTGTATATTTACCAGGCATTAAACCCAAACTTTGCAACCCATTAGCAGAGTTTAACCCAGCTCTTCCTGAGAAGAGAATCTTTGTCCAGATTCTTTCTTCAATAAATAAATAAAATGGGAATAGTTTTCCACTCCTTATTTGCATTGAATTTCATGAATATTAATAGATGTGTATGGTAAAGGAAAATGATTACGGAGTTCTAAGGGACGAAAGGGGCATATGAGATGTCGCCTCCGCCAAATACTTAAAACCTCGAGTAAATGATGGACGCTAATATAGTATATTTGCCAAAGTCAACTGAGAAGAGCATCGCCTGAGCTGCTCCGAAAGGAGGCAACCCTGGGGGCATGCAATTTGGTCACGCGCCTCATATTTGGCATGCATTCTTACATTCTGAAATCGCATTCTGCCTACATGCAATGCATAAGTCCTAGCACGCCTAGTCGCATCGAACACAATGGCCATGCATCCTGCAGACAAAGTCGCATGCATGCATATCATTTCCTTTTTGAGAGGATGGTTCCTTTTGGATATGTTGATCCATTCATTTCGACGCCGTGTAGACCTTAACTTATTTTGCCTTCGGTTCCGTGCCGATTCGATCTCGTATCTATCTTTTTGCTTGTTATTTGCATTTGACTCTGTCAATTTTATCTTCTATTTGCTTTCGACTCCTTGTCGATCTTTATTTGCATTTGACTTCGTATAGATCCCTTGTCTTTAATTTGTTTTCGATTTCGTGTCGATCTTTTAGTTACTTGTCTTTGACTCCGGGTTGATTTCTTTTATCTTGCTTTCGGCTTAAATTCGATACTATGTTAATTCCTATTTGTTTTAAGTTTTGCTGAAGATTTTATTTGACGATTAGGTAACAAGACACTGATTCGGGAATTGCAATACTTTTTAAAGAAAGAGAGTTGAAGGAGAAAAAGATAGTGCAAATAATATTGGAAGGAAATCATTTTCATTAATAACATTTTAAATACAATTTAAGCATTTCTCTCCTCCATAAACTCTTCCAAAGAAACCAGTGCACCATCCTTAGCTTCCTTATCTATGCTCATGTGGCTGTGTAGAGAGTTGGGGCAAGTATTGTAATCTGTTGAAGGGCCTTGGCAAAGCCGTATTCATGTTCCTTCATAATTACCCCTCCGGCTTGTCAAGTTCAGTCGTAAGGGAGTCCACTCTTGCTTAGGCAGCGGAGGCGTCCAATTCAGCTTGAGTGGCTCTCCTTTCAACTGACTTGAGGTCCTCCTCCAAAATTGTAGTCATCTCTTTCTCAAAAAACAAAGCGGCTTCATTATCAGTAACCTGAGTATAAAGAACGCTTAGGTCCTTAAGAAGCTCGTTTGAGGTTTTTCACACTTCGAAATTGTCATTCCTCAACTTGTCGTTTTCCACGCTTGGCCTCGGACCTTTGGCTCTCGGATTCTGACTTGAGACCCTCAATCTCGGAGTTCAGGTTGTCATTCTCGGACTTCAACCTTCCATTCTCTGACTTAAGGGCCTCAAGTGCCTTACAAAGCTTCTCGATTTTCGCCTTCTAGTAGGCTTCTTGTTTTATTATCTACTCGGACTTCCAGAAGGCGGCACCCCAAAACTCGAGCACTGATAAAGAGCGAAGATGATAGGTACCCAACAAGTCTAAGGAACTTTGGATGCCGGCCTGCAACACTGTCACACGATCAAAACGGGAAAGGAAATTGGGGCCAATGAGGTTGTGAGGCCGGAAGTTGGTACTCCACATGGACCTGCACTTGGAGAGGGCATTCCAATGCGCCAATCCACCTAGTGGCAACTTTGGAACTGGCGGAAGATTCTCAGGAGTAGGTAAGGTTCTGACTTCAAAACATCCTTAAGCAAGAGGAGGAAAGGCACTGGTAGATTGGGTCTGGGCAAGCCTATCTTCAAAAGAGATGGCAACCCCTTTCCCTCTCTTTCTCCTATCTTCCTCTTCAGTGGCCAAAACAACTTTTCTCTTCTCCGTTCTTGAACTCTCAATCTGCATAGGTGTCGGTTCGGCTTAAAGAGGAGTCAACCCCGAGGGAGTTGAAGTCAGCTCCTCCACTTCTAGAACCCACTCGGTTTCTACAGGAGGAGTTGATTCTTGAGGAGGAGGAGTCGACTCCTTCAATGTCTTCTACGTGGCAAGAGCCTTGCGGCGTAGTTTTTTGAAGTCGAAGTTGTGCTTCATGAGGAATTTTACGAAAAGAGAAAAAATGGAAGTCAAAACAATTAGCACGTGGCTGACTTAGTGAGCAAATAAAGGAAGGAAAAATACTTATCCCTAAAATAGTTAATAGGTTTGGACTCAAAGGTCAAAGCAACCAAGTCCTTGCAGTTCATTCCCGAGGTAATTCATCCAAAAAAGATAGGTGCAATTTTTCTATGGGGAAAGAGCGCTCTAAGGATGCCCTTTGAACTTTTGAGGTTGTCACTAGTAGAGGGGCATGGGCTTCTTGTCCTCAGCAAAGAAGGTTCCACCAAGAGCCCGGACTTTGACAAGGTGGTTTTTAAACCCTTTGTAAAATGCTAAATATGCGTTGAATAGATTTGTCTTGGAGAGAGGAGACAATGAAACCCAACTGGCCTTCACATCGATGCAGGTTGTGTAGTAGTAAAGGAAAAGGGAGGCTGCGGGCTTGATGCGAAGGGAATGGCACACGACCCTAAAGGCCTGCATTGCAGCCCAGCCATTGGGGTGAAGTTGAGTTGGAGCTACTCCCAAAATCTAGAGAACATCCGCTTCATACTTGTCAAAAGGGACAATCACACTTAGATCCCTAATCATCGTCTCATAAAGGTAAACAAAGTCTCCATCTCCTTCTCTAGTAGAATGATAAACCCACTCCTTAGTAGAGTAAGGCTCTAGGCCAAAGTTTTCCGCCATTTCTTTCCCTACCCATACTATGATTTTTGCAAAGGTACTTACGATCATGCGAGAGAAGATAAGGGACTTGTAAGCCCCAACTTCCTCGCTCACCTAGTCGTAATTTTTTTGGGTAGAAGGTTTCCTCACTAGATAAACAATAAGAGTGGTTCCATGAGGAGAAGTGACCCAGATGCCGTGGCAGATTCTGGGATGACGTCCAAAGGCATCGACCCAAAGGATTGAGGAACGGAGCCATGCTCCGAGGAAGACAAAGAGGAGTTAAGATCCTCTGAACCTAAAGATCCTTTCAAAGTGACTCTCTAAACCAAAACTCATTGTACCTGAGAGAAGACGACAAGACGAGGGAATGCTATGAATAAAGGCAGTAAGGAAGCAAAGACAGGGAAGGTAAAAGTGAAGGGCATCAAGGCACAATGCCCTATTTATAAGGAAGATGGGCCTTCGGAGAAACACAAGTCCATCCCATCAACCCAAACGTATTAATCACGCCTCTGAACCCAAGAGTCACCAAAAGGCACATTTAATGATCACCTTACCTAAGAGTGGCGCAATGATAAAGCCCCTAAATCCCAAAAACTCATCATTGTGACGTTTCATTTGAAAAGGCATATATTTATGAGTGGACTAGGCTTGTCTCATCAATGCAACCTTTGGAAACCCTCACCTGCCAAAATTCAAATTAAGGAACCATTTTAGAAATCAGGGCCAACACTTTGGCATCTTCTTGATAGTCAATCTGGCTCCATGTTGAATCCAATTCTATCCGGCTTCATGCCAATTCCAAATTAGTATGACTCTACGCCAAAATTAAGTCAATCTAGCTCTTTGTTGAATCCAATTCTATTCGGCTCCATGCCGAGTCCAAATTAGTGTAGTTCCATGCCAAAATCAAGTAAATCTAGCTCCATGTTGAATCCAATTCTATATGGCTCCATGCCAAATCCAGTTATATCCAGCTCTAAGACGAATCCAAAACTCTGGCTCCATGCACCATGCCAATTCTAAATTCAATCTGATTCCATACCAATTCCAAGTCCACATTGAATTTTTACTTGTCTTTAACCCGTTAAGATGAATATCATCTTATTTGGTCGAGCACAAGTAAAGAGGGGGCAACTGTGGACACCTGTTTTTGTCCGCATCCCCAAAATACAAAAGAAAAAGAAAGAAAAAGAAAGAAAAAGGAATAGGAGAATTGATGATGGGGCAGGCAAGGAAAGCGTGTCCCAACGGGCTCACACCCCCTAATCTACCTCGAGCTGGGGTGGTAGTGGGCAGCTCCTTGTTGTCCCCTCGCTTTTCAGAAAAGTCACCTCTACCCTGATACCTCTTGAGAAACCGAGGTTGAAAGAGTTGCTTTCCATCGCGGTGACCAAAGGAGGAGCTTGAGGAGTCACCACCGTATTAAATAAAAGCGTCGTCGCATTTATTAAGGGGAAACCCACAGAGGGTGCCATTGCATTAATGAAGCCGTGCGAGGAGCCACCACATTAATGGTGGAAGATCTCCCCGAAAGATTGAGAGGAGAAGATAATAGAGAGAAATAATGGTAATACGAGAGAAAAGAGGGTGAAGTTGGCTTCTTTGTATGACGACGACGACACGCTCGGAGTCTAGGTAAAAATTCTAAAACTCTCTCTCAGTTTGAATATACAATATAAACTGCATTTTGTCTATATTAAATCCACAACCAAACACTTAGCCAAATACTTGAAAGAAGCCATCAATGCCCCCAGTTAGCTAGCCAACATAGGATCGATTTTGCCTCTATTCGAAACCCCTATCCCAAACCAGACAACCAGCATCCTCTAGGCTATCGACACATAGTCGAACCATAGGTCTCACCCATGCCGACTCCTAGTTGGCATCTTCCTTGCCAACACCTAGTTGGCATCTCCTTGCAGTTGATTCGGTATCGGTCTTCCCATTTAGTCCATAAGCCTCAGTCAAAACTACATAAACTTTGACTTCTCCATAGCATTAGGAGATACATAGGAGTAAGAGACAACTCTTGTCAAGTTGATAATAAACCAAAAAAATATACTCCTCCCCCTTTCTGTAAATATGTCCATTTTTGTCTACGTCTAAAAGGTAAAAAAATATAGCTTAGAAGTCATAGCCTATTTCACATGTCTAGTTAAGGTAACCATCTTAAGACGAACGCTGTAGGATACTAATATCTTCCCTGCGCATAGTGGACACTCGGACCTGAACTATGATTTCAAAGATCAACCTTACCTCGTCACAGGTTTTCCAATGTTTCCCTTGAAAATGTAGATGGCGACTCCATGAAATTCATTTCTCTTCCCTCAAGAGAAACATTGAATTTCTATTTCTTTTCCGCGCCCCTCATGGATTAGTCATGAAATTAGTGAGGACATTGGAGACCACTCTAGCGACAAAAATTTGATTGCAAGGAAAAAACAAGGAAAATGTGACCTAAATGGGCTTTGACCCAAGGATAGGCAACCCTACCGAAAATGTCCCTAAAGTAGCCTGAAAATACAAAGGAAATAAGGTCACTCTAACCCTAAACAAAGCCACCTTGGCAGTTGGAAAAATTAAACAAAATGAGTCCATCTAGTTCCTTCTCTTGGCCCTTAAGCATGACCAACTCTTGATGCATTTCCTCTTAGATCCTTTTGAGCCTACCCCTAGTCATAGGGCTTTCAAGTGTAGGGGTAGCTATCTCATTCTTTCCTTATTGGATGTGGCCTCCCATATATAAATTGTATGTTCACCACAACCAATGATCTAGTCCTAGTGGAGCGAGAATGGACTCAATAACGCTTCTCAAGTGAGCTACCTAGGCCTTTGAGGGGCGAGAATGATGCTCATTGATTTGTGTTGTTAGTAGAGGAGTAGCCTAACTCTAGTGAGGTAAGGACGACCCTCATTGCCCAATCTTGTGACAAGAGAAACTAAATAAACAACTATGTAACATGCATCATATAACAAAGTGGTCGTGAAGGAAAGTAGATACAAGCCAAGTGGTAAGGTCACTAGACTTCTTGGGGCTACTTGGTATGGAAACCCTAATGGTCGTGTTTGATCCCACGAGTCGGGGTGTATAATGCAAGCTAGGTAGATCATGATGTGCTACTAGAAGATTTCACGCTAGATGATATGACTAACCAATAATGATTGAGGAGAATTACCCTAGCTTACTATGCCAATGTCGATTGTGATGGTTCCACATGCATATGAAGTAGAAGATAGGGTGCATTTCTATCATACCATATGCATTGATTATAATTTGTATTACCTGTGAGTGTACCTTGATTATATATATAATTGAGTATGGTTATGTGTGAGTGGTCTACTCGGCCTTACTGAGGTACTCCTACATAGCAGTGAGATGTATTTTGACTCCTCTATGTTGTGTATTGTTTGTTTGGGTTAAATATCACTTACAAGTAAGGAAGCTGAGCAAAATTTGGAAGAGTGTATAACATCCTAAAATTTATTTAATTATTTTTAGAAATTAATTACATTATTATTATTATTATCAATTTTATTTTAATAGAGGGGTTAATGATTTTATAAACTGATGAGGCTTTATCTAAATTATTTCATTTATAAATTTAATTAATTGAATTAACGGGGGAGGCTGACGGGCGGGTCGGGGTTGACCCGACCCAGCTAGAATATTAGACTAGGGGTAATCAGTTTACCATAATTGGTGTTTTACGCGTCAGACAGGTAGACCTAGAGGAGGGAGAACGCCGACCTGCAAGGAAGAGGAGCTAGAGTCTTCAGACCATCCTAGAGTCGCATCAGATCATCACTATTCTTCGCATCTAAGGTACGAGAGAGATTGGTTCGGTCATATCTGAATGTGGGAGGGTACGAGTAGTGAGGGCAATCCCTAAGTCCTCTAGGATCTAAATTCTCAATTTTGTTTGGTTATTATGTTCTAAAAATATTTTAATCGGTAAAAAAAACAATTTGTCAATATGTTCTATGATTTGATTAATGTCTTGTCCTAATGTGATTTTTGTTGGGAAATCGTATGGTTAATTGCCCTAATTACTTGATTCTTGTGGTTGTTTATGGTTGTTCATGATCTGGGGCTCTTGTGTGCAATGATAAAATTGGGTGAAATTCAATGGTGTTTTATGTGCGTTCCTGTGCAATGATTTATAATGATGATGGTTAAATTAATATGGTTGGGTATGGCTATGGATTGTGCAACTGATGTATAAATCATGAGAATAAGAGTGTGGATGAGAATGCATTGAGCATGGACATGAGAGGCATGAGATGCATGAAAAGCCAGACGTGGCTATAATACCCTGGCCATATGTGGTGTTTAACAGGAGACCTTGGCCAAAAGTGGTGTTTAACAGGGTGGACTAATGATGGGGGACATTCATATGCATGGGCATAGGTGGTGTTTAACCATGCTGCACGCTCGCCATAGGTGGTGTTTAACGGTTGTGTGGAATGTCTTCGCACGGGCCATAAGTGGTGTTTAACTGTGCGACACACCAGCCCATACAGGATGTTTAACGATATGGCCATCATTAGTGATAACTAAGGGGATTGAGGAGGTTCGCCCATGGTGTGGAGTTCCGACTCGAGACTCTTAGGTGTGGTGATGAGCATATGCATTGTGCGAGAATGTGCATTTTGTAAACATAAATGAACTGTGATTGATTTTGAATGAATGAAATGTGATTGATATATGAGAATTTGTTAATTGTTAGTAATTGAGTACGGTAATGGGTGGGATTTTGGGCATTATCTGCCTTTATATATGATTGAATGCGATTTCTTGCCGTACTTTCTCTTGTTGTTTTCTTTTAGGTAACGTTGAGGGCACTTATGGTGCCAAGTTTTGAAAAGGCGGGTCTAGCTCTGATTAGTGTGACATCGGGGTTCTAGAAGTTAGAATAGTTACTCTATGCCTTGATGTTTGAATGACTTATTTTAAAGATGATGATGACTTTATTTTTCTCAATTATAATGTTTAGATCTAAAACCTCCTTGAAAACTTTGTGCCTACCTTTTCATTATTACCATGTGAACATTTTATCCTTAATACAAATTGTGATTTTTGGTTTTAACTATTACCCTATCATCATTTTATTTATTTTATTAATTTAATTTAAGTATTCGGGGTAGAAGGGTGTCACATTTAGTGGTATCAGAGAAGGTCGATTCATTCGGTCGTGAGTTATGTGTCTAACACGTTTTGCATTGCGTTTGTTAGTATGGTTAGACTAATTTGAAAGATGACAATAAATTGTTTGTTCTGTTTTGCATTGTGTTGAATTCTGGGCGATTCATTCGACTAGTGAGTTATTTGTCTACCATGTGTTAGTGTTTATTTATGTTAAGTGTGATGTACAAGTGTAGTAATCTAGTGTATTTTAAAGAACTGTTGAGGTAATATAGATGTTCCTTTGTTGGTTGCTATACCAAGCATCCCTATTGTTAACTACGATCTATTGAGCCTGATCACCTCAATATATTGTTAAAGGCAAGAAGGACTCTTGGCGAGCCGGTGGATCAATTGATTTGAAATGTTTTCTTTTGAAGAATGAACATTTTGTTGTGACTAGCCTAAGTAGCTATTTATTTTGGTTGTCTGTGAAGTTTGAGGAATGAGTTCCTCATCCTTGTTCTAATAAAATTGGAAAGTGATGATGTGGTGTGTTTTATTGCTGTATTTATTATTGTTTATTGTGTTTTTGGTGCTTACTATTATCTTAATCTTAATAGATTAAGATGGCAGTAAAAAGTGTAAAGATTCATGCTTCACAGCTCATGGCAAGGGCCTTAAGTAATTAATGAGTTAAAGGGGATACTTCAGGGTAACGCTTTAGACTCTTAGAGATTAACATGCTAAATTATCTAAGTGTGACCTTTGGTTAGAAAAAGTGAGTCTTCTAGGTCATGTAACCTCTAGAAGAAGTATAGGGGTAGATCATTTGAGGTAGAAGTTGTTCTTAAGTGGGAGATCCCTTAATCGGTGAGTGAGCATAGAAGTTTTCTTGGACTAGTTGGTCATGAGAGAAGGTTTATCTAAGTTAGCTTGACCTTGATGGAGTTGGTTAGGAAGGGAGTTGTTTTGGGTAGAATAGTTAGTGTAGGTATAGCTTCCAAACCCTTAAGGAGAAGTTGACTAGTATACCAGTTTTAGTATTGTCAAACCTTAGTGAACCTTTTATAGTATATTGTGATACTTCTAGGATGTGTATAGGTGGAGTGCTGACGCAAGAGAGTAGAGTGGTAGCTCATGCTTCTAATCCATGAGAGGAATTACCCTACCCATGATCATGATCTTGAGTTGGCGGCTGTAGTGTTCATTCTTAAGATTTGGAGACTAGAAGGCTTTAAAGTTCTTGAAGTGTCAAAAGAAACATAATTTCTTCCCTTTATCTCACTACAAAGATTTATGGCCATGATTCCCGTATCTTCATGGGAACCATTGCTTTCACCCATTGATGACGCTAGAGAGAACCCATCAGTGGATACAGAAGGTGACATGCAACAACGATTCTTTTTAATAGACGAATAAGTTAGGTGACAACATTTTTTTGGGGTGATTTCATTGGTTATTATTCTGTGGTTAGATGGAGGGATAAGAGAATAATTGCAAGCAGAAGGGTTGCTATTAGGGGTATCATTTTTCACTATTGAAAACTCAGTAAAGTTGTTGTTGGGTGAACACAAACAGGTGGAGCCATTTATGCAAGAATGAGAGCTCAACGATGAAAATTCCCGAGAGAGAGTAGTACAACTAGTTAGATTTCTCTATCAAACATTTTCTGCAATAACAGTCATTGCTTTAAATTTCATAGAATCAAGACCAGTAAGAAAGGTACGATATTTGTGTGCCAATGTGCATTTAGAAACCTTACCTCTTGCTTTGACAGTTTTGCTTTCCCCATTGACTTCATTTGAAAACATAGGAACTCTTTTGGTGGGAGCTATTGAGGCATTTCTTTTAACTCTTCTTGATATTGTGGTGGCCTAAATGGAAAGAGACATAGCGGATTTTGTTAATGATTGTTTAGTTTGAGAAAAGCTTGAGTAGCATCTTAGGATACTTGTCGGTACTATTGAGATAAGTCATGGTATAGTTGTTTAATAAAAGTTAAATGGAAGATATGAGTTCTTTAAGTTATGTGATCTTTAGTGTGAGAACACAATAGTCAGCCTTTTAAGGTAGGAGTTTCTCTTAAGTTAAAAACATTGCATTAATGAGTAAGATTATAAATTTCCTGGGATTGGACAAATACCATGGTGAATTCCTAGACGTATTCCTTAAGTTAGCATAGTCTTTAACTCAAGAATCTAGGAAGGAAGCAAGGTTTAGGTGGATTGATAATTTGAAATTAGTTCCTAATGTATTGGAGAAGCTTTAGATAGCATGCCAACCTTAGTAATACCCGACCTTAGTTATTGAGAAGAGTGTTGTTACTAAACAGTGAGGATGTATTTTAATCTCATAGATAATTGGGAGTTGTAAGACGAATTATGTAACCCCTAGCTTGGAGGTAGTAGCAATAGTGACTACTCTTAAGATTCGAAGACACCACTTGCATGATTTTAAGTTGATATTCTCGATGACGTAGAAACACTAAGTGGAAATTCAACTAGTAGGAGAGGAACCTAAAATAGATGAGGTGATTGGAATTTCCAAATGACCAAGGTTTTAGGAAGCCATCACTAGGTAGAATCAAGACAGTAGAATATGTTGTAAATAGGAAATCCTTTCGCATCTTTTCGTGTGATTAGAGGGCATGATCTGTTAACTAGTTAGAACACCCATTTTAGTGGATAGAAGAGAAACTATAAGACGAGGGAATATGATTTTCTAGATGGCATTAAGTAATTTAGAAATGGAATTATGTACTTAGTAAGTCTTAGAAGAGGATCGTACGGTAGATTTAATATTGACTCGAGGTGGTATAGATGCCTGAGGATCTTTGGAAAATGTTTTGGCAGCTTAAATCATGGGAAGAGTGGATAAGCGTGAGCACCTATTTGGTTGACAGGTTGGAATCCTAGAGTTATTTTAGAACTTGGGGGAGAGATTTTGTTAAACTCGAGGAATCTAATTGGATTGGGTTCAGTCTATCACTTCACCCGTGCCATGTACACAATAATTGCACATGTTTCAACTCTGGACGTACATTGTTATTCTGGCAAGTAATCGAACTAACTTGTTTGAAGGTTAAAAGAAGACTAGGTATGAGAATTGATACTAGAAATTGTGAAAGATTTAAGGTTAACTGATTTAGAGAGGTGAGATGATTATTTAGCCAATACAAATCGAGTAAGGACTGTCATTAGAAACACTAAATGATTAAGGGGAGGGCAATTGTAAGGGCATGGGAAGTACTTATTCTATGTAAATTCGAGGACGGAATTTTCTTTTAGGAGGGGAGAATTGTAACATCCTAAAATTTATTTAATTATTTTTAGAAATTAATTACATTATTATTATTATTATCAATTTTATTCTAATAGAGGGGTTAATGATTTTATAAACTGATGAGGCTATATCTAAATTTTTCATTTATAAATTTAATTAATTGAATTAACGGGGGAGGCTAACGGGCAGGTTGGGGTTGACCCGACCCAGCTAGAATATTAGACAGAGGGTAATCAGTTTACCCTAATTGGTGTTTTACGCGTTAGACAACCAGACCTAGAGAAGAGAGAACGCCGACCTGCAAGAAAGAGGAGTTAGGGTCTTCAGACCATCCTAGAGTCGCATCAGGTCATCACTATTCTTCGCATCTAAGGTACGGGGGAGATTGGTTCAGTCATATATGAATGTGGAAAGATACGAGTAGTGAAGGCAATCCCTAAGTCCCTCTAGGATCCAAATTCTCAATTTTGTTTGGTTATTATGTTCTAAAAATATTTTAATCGATATAAAAATAAAACAATTTGTCAATATGTTCTGTGGTCTAATTAATGTCTTGTCCTGATGTTATTTTTTTTGGGAAATCGTATGGTTAATTGCCCTAATTACTTGATTCTTGTGGTTATTTATGGTTGTTCATGATCTAGGGCTCTTGTGTGCAATGATGAAATTGGGTGAAATTCAATGGTGTTTTATGTGTGTTTCTGTGCTTTTTGATAAATGATTTATAATGATGATGGTTAAATTAATATGGTTGGGTATGGCTATGGATTGTGCGAATGATGTATAAATCATGAGAATAAGAGTGTGGATGAGAATGCATTGAGCATGGACATGAAAGACATGAGATGCATGAAAAGCTAGACGTGGCTATAATACCCTGGCCATATGTGGTGTTTAACAGGGACCCTAACCAAAAGTGGTGTTTAACAAGGTGGACTAATGATGGGGGACATTCATATGCATGGGCCATAGGTGATGTTTAATCATGCTGCACGCCGACCATAGGTGGTGTTTAATGGTTGTGTGGAATATCTTCGCACGGGTCATAGGTAGTGTTTAACTGTGCGACACACCGACCCATACGGGGTGTTTAACGGTGTGGCCATCATTAGTGATAACTAAGGGGATTGAGGAGGTTCACCCATGGTGTGGTGATGAGCATATGCATTGTGCGAGCATGTGCATTTTGTAAACATGAATGAACTGTGATTGATTTTGAATGAATGAAATGTAATTGATATATGAGCAGCTGTTTACTGTTAGTAATTGAGTATGGTAATGGGTGGGATTTAGGGCATTATCTGCCTTTATATATGATTGAATGTGATTTCTCGTCGTACTTTCTCTTGTTGTTTTCTTTTAGGTAACGTTGAGGGCACTCATGGTGCCAAGTTTTGAAAAGGCGGAGTCTTGCTCTGATTAGTGTGACATCGGGGTTCTAGAAGTTAGAATAGTTACTCTATGCTTTGATGTTTGAATGACTTATTTTAAAGATGATGATGACTTTAGTTTTCTCAATTATAATGTTTAGATCTAAATATCTTTTAATTACCATGTGAAACTTTTATCCTTAATACAAATTGTGCTTTTTGGTTTTAACTATTACCCTGTCTTCATTTTATTTATTTTATTAATTTAATTTTAGTATTCGTTGTAGAAGGGTATCACAGAGTGAGATGTCTTTTATCGCTTTATTTTTGTTTAGTAGTCTGTTTAAAGGATGATGCTTTAATAGGTTGTGACATTAAGGTTAGGTTTATGAATTGCATTTATATTTTATAAATTGGATTTATATTTTCTATTGTTTGGATTTGAGGATATGACCTTTGGAGTGTTGTCATTTGTATTTGAATGATTATTTTGCACATTTTAGATTTACAAATGTGAATTATATACACATGATATGAAAAAATGCAAATTATTTTATTGCATATTTTTATCTATATTTATTTATTTTACTATTTTTAATTTTTATGTATGAAGGAGAAATCTCAACCTTTAGAGAAGATGAAGGCTAATTGGAAAAAGATGAGAAAGAAAATAGGAAGTTAAAGATCATTGCATCTTGCTATATATAGAGTGATCAACAATAGTGAAATACCAAAAAAGTTGTTTATATTTTATTTTTCCTTTAGGCTTTAGTTAGGAACATTTTAATTCTAGTTTATATTTTGAGAATTTTTTAAAATCCTTTTATTTTATTATGTTTTAGGCCACTTTACAAACTTTACTTATAATTAGGATTTGGAAGCTCTTAGGAAACTTTTGTCACTCTATCCTCCCTTGTGATGGTTAGGATTTTCTATCCTATCTTTTTTTTTTCTTATGCTCTCATGCCTTCCATGACAAATTAAATTCTTCTAGTGTAAGGATAGTCAAAGTTATTGTTCTTCAAGGATTGTGAGATCTAAATGTTATTTTTATCCCTTTCTCTCTTTTTTTTTTTGAATTTTTTCATTCCCTTTCTCATTTTAGGTATTTATATTTCTATTGTTCTTTACACCAAACACTATTTTATTAATTATGCAAGTTCAATTTATGAAGTTGAGTTAGAGATATAGATTTGTAGTTGTGTATTAGTTCTAATGATGGAGGAAAATGACTTTTGATGTGTAGAAATATAGCATAACTTAAGTAAACCAATCTTGAGCGTTCATTGGTTAGAATAGAACATGATGTTATTGATAGTGTAAATCCTAAAGACTTGTTTATGGTTTTCTATTGATAAAGAAAGTAACCAATGAGTTTATTTTGGTTATAAAAAAAATTACAAAAAAAATTACAGAGATATTGGTTATTAGAGCCAATAAATAATAAAAACTAATTTATCTCAAAAGAAAAGACACATATCTGAGCTAATGATCGATCTTAGGACTTGGAGTATAGATTATACCTTGTGAGAGTTTTTATCATAATTTAATTTTAATATTTTTATTGTTTTGCTTATTATTTTAATTCATGTTTTTCTTTGAATTTAATTCCTACTCAAAACCTTATTTTCTTTATTTATTATTTTTTAATTTAGTAAAAGAAATAAATTTTTATGGATCCTTCAGGATTCGATCTTACTCTCTACTTTACTCTAAAATATTTTATGAAAAGAGTAAGTTTTAAAAGTGATTGGTTTGACAACATCAATCATGTAATACTACATAGATTCAATAAATAGATCAATAATAAGTAATTATTAAAAAAACTAAGCTTCTAGCTTATAGAGATTGGCATCTTATTAACTAGTAAAGCTTCAATGTGATATTTGAGTATCCCTCCTGCATTTGTATAATTATCTTCATCCTTGTAAAGTGCATCTATCACACGTGTAAAGTTGATAACTCGTATAAGAAAAGTCATTGGTACTTGAGTAGGAATAAGGCATGCCTCATTTATGTCTTTCCAAGCATTCTCAACCATCTTGTGTAGTTCTTCAATGGCATATTGCCTTGAGGTTTTATGTTGCTTCATATAATATTCAATGCTTGAAACAACATGTGTTCTTTCTTGCTCAAACTGCATAGAGATAATAAAAGAAAAATGAATCTTAATGAAATTAGTATTTAACTATTAAAGTAGAATTTGTTAATGGTAATAGCAAATTTACTATTAGGTCTTCCTCTCCTAACTTTTTAAAAGTTTTGGAATATCCAACTCTTTTAAAATAATATATATTGAATGTGTTTCATCCATGTTTTAAACTTGCTTTTGCATAAGTGGTCATATGCAACCTAGTTGCTAAAGTACTTAGACAACAACAATGCTATTATCACTTCTTGACTCATTTTAGGTGTATTTTATTGAAAGTCCCATAACATACTTTGTCTCATTCTATTTTCAATAAATAATGTTTACAAAAATTAATTAGTGCTTAGTATGTACCTCGTTCCCAACAATGTCATCCATGAGCCTACATATAATTGTAGAAGCTGCAACAATTATTGGGTCACTTGTTGCCCATATAAGTACCTCTTCTGTTGTATCTTCCATACCAATGAAAGATACAATAATCAACATAGGATAACAACTTGTTATTGTTCTAACTTGCATGTATTCCTCTATTGTTGGTGTCTGGTTGTAATGACACCATGTTGCCTCAGTCATATGAGCCCGAACTACCCTTTTCATCTAGAATTAAAATCCAAATATATAATATTGAGAAATATGTTCTATAATTTTAATTCGTTATAAGAAAAAAATTTCCGTACACGAGTGTCTCAAATGATAGCTTTTAAAGTAGATGAAAAATAAAATTTAAAAGTTTTAAATTCAAGTTATAATAATAATTTTTAGTAGATAAATAATTTAAATTTTTATTTTTTATTTTTCCAATGAACATAAATATCTTCGGGGGATATGCATTTATTGTAGTCCTAAATGACATAATTGATGCAATTGACAAAATATGCAATGACTAGGTTCTAACTATTAGGATTGCTTAATATTGGGGAAGGTACCTTGATTCTAACCTTTTTGTTGTCATTGTACACAAGTGTACTTGATGTAATTAATGAAATGTGTATTGTCCAATATTCATTCAATAACTTAACATAAGTCATGTCCAATCTATTATCAAATTCAGTCTTTAGATGTAGATTGAACATAAGTCATGTCCAATCTATTATCAAATTCAGTCTTTAGATGTAGATTGAACAGTGAATATTTTCCAACTACAAAATTGACAATCTAGTAAATCGAAATCCCTTTTGAGGTTTGGTTATCATAAAGGATTAGTGAGATTCCCAAAAGAAAAACAGATTTTATGTTCTGTAAACCTTTAATTGTACACAGCAAAAGTTCCATTTTCTAAAGTTTTCCATAATTCAAAACCATTAATTAGAAAAATAAAAAAAATGCACTTTATATTTTTTTTAATGCAAAAATATCTACAATTTTTTTAAAAACTCAAATGATATTGAAGGAAATTTTACTTAATTTGTAATTGAAAAAAGAATAAGAAAATTTGTAGGTAATTATTGCAAAAAAAAAACAAACAAACAAACTTAACCATACTTCTTTCTTAGCATACTTGATGCAATATAGTTTTCCTTGCTTTCTCGTATCTTGCTCCATTTCTTCAAAAACATCCAAAATTGTCGAATAACAAAGTTTCATGTATTCTGGAAGATCAACCAAGCAACAAATATCCCACCTGCTAGTCATTAGAAAGTTATCTTTGTTATACTTGAAGAATTAGACAAAAAAATATGTTATTATATGTCATTTTGATGCGTCTAACCTCTCAATTGCATTAGTGAAAAGCTCAAGTTCGTCAATAGTTCCATAGGCATCATACATATCATCAATGATGGAACATAAAGCAATTACTTTTGTTGTTATCCTTCTACAAATAGAATATTGTGGCTCAAAGTAGACCCCCAAACTCCAAAAGCAAGCTTCTATAATCCTATCTCGTACAAAAGGCAATTTTGTCGAGACATTTAAATTATTAATCCACCACCTGATCACAAAATCCAATATTAATTTTCTTCAAAAGATATTTTATACTTGGATTAATTTATTTACTTAATGGAATATTATATTTTTGAGGAAGTTACCTGGTTATACTACTGATTTCTTTTTGATGTAGCTCCTGCAACATATTAAAATCTAGTTTTGCAAATGTTAGCAACTTTTCATCATGTAAAGGATCGTGTTGGTAGAAAGACATATAATATCTTGCCTCCAACCTAGGAATTCCTTTGTGAAGTGATTGTTTTAAGCTATAGCGCACATTTTTTGCAAGAGAATGGCTTAATTGGGTGGTTGTAAACTTAGTTAAGTGAATGAGAGTGAAATTATGTGCTTCTTCAAGTACCTCCTCTCCATGACATCTTAGTTGAGTTGCTTCGTACAAGCTTAACATTCCTTGTATATCATTGGCCAGCCCTTCATTGAAGTTTCCAGATTGGTCTTTGAATTTGTAAAATATATCTATTTAATTAATAAATATAGATATGTTAATTACAAGGTATATATTTAATTATATAATGATTATGGGTGGGTACTATCACATAATTGACATCATGCATATTAAAATCAAACAATATGCACAAGTGGGTTTGAGTCACCTTATAAACCCAATTCTAAAGGTGAAAAATGTTTTGAATGAAAATAATGTTTTGTTTATTTAAAAGAAGTTAAAACCTATTTATGTCAAATTATATATCAAGTTATTAAAAAAATTTCAAAATTTAAGCTAACCTAACCCAAAGTATATGTATTTTGTGATTCTCATCTTTTCCCATAACAAGCTAAAACCAAGGTAAATTTTTTCATCATTCTCACCGTGCAAATGGTTTATCATGGTGGCTAACATGTCTCAAATAACTACTATTTCGTATATCCATATATTTTATTATTGTTTATATATATTATTATTTTTTTATGTATTCTTTGAATTCATCCTTATTTTAGGTAAGAATCTTATTATGACATTCCGCTAATTTATATTAACTTTTTATATAAAAATGTAAACATGTACCTTATCTTATGTTTCTTGTAAACTAACTTTAAATTGATTGAGTTATATCTAAGAAAAAAAAGTTTCCAAATTTGAATTAAATCAAACTCTTTAAATTGGTTTAGACTTATTTTGTCAATAAAGTTGACTCAACTACACTCAAATGAGAAATTTAATATCATCATGGTGAATTACAATGTGTTATTAACTATTAAAAATAAAATTTGATTTAATGTTCATGAATACATACTTGATGAAATTCGATATCCTTGTTGTCTAAGCAATCGAAAGAGTAAAGCCACATGATAAAGATCATCATCATGAGCTACGATGTGATTATCCTTTGTTGAAATGTCATAAATTTGATGTAGTGCTCCATCAAGTTCATGTTCAAAATGGTAGAAAACACCTAATCGTTGGATTGCATCAATAAAATTTAATCTAGAAGAGAAATTGTTATCATCAATATGAGAGACAAGTATCTTCCTCATGTCCTCTTTTAACAGTTGCACTTGTTTGTTGTAGCTATCACCTTCCTGCAAGTAATAGTCATGAAAAGTCTAACATATGAAATATTTTACTGATTTTAATGAAAGTCAATAGCCAAGCTATGACCTCAAAACTAATACCATAAAATAATAATTAAAAAAAATTATCTAATTTTGACTTGTGATATAGTTATGTAGTTAGGTTATGAGGTATTTATTTTTTTGAGGCCACATATATTTATAAGAGACAATCCTACTCAAGTCTAATTAGGCTACTATGGACAACCAAATTATCTTTGTTTCAAGCATTTAATGCAACAACTAAACAAAACTCTCTAAACCTTTTAGAGAAATATCGACAATACCTTTCTTTATAGTTTTTTTAGTATTAATTGAAATATTAAGAATTAATTGTAAAATTACGTGAGTCTCACTCAACGGCGGTAAACAAATCTTACTCGTATATGTAGTTAAACAGAGATCTTGTTAAATAATTAAAAATATATTAATAGCACTCCTTCCTTTTAAAGCTTAGATATGGGAGCATAATATAATCTAAAGTTAATTGTATTTTTTTTAGATGACCATTTATGTGTATCAAGTACCTAACTATTTTTATGTCCTTGTGCCTAATGTTTTTATCATGACTTTAACATATCAAATCTCATGTAATTTTGAAAATTTAAAACTAGTTCATTTGAAATATTTATTTTCACATATATTCTGCTTTTAAATAATATATTAATGTTTTATTAAATGTGAAATTATAATCTATATATATACATATAAAAGTAGTATCGTTAATTTGTTTTAAGAGTAACTCTATATTTTTATTCTTCGTTTTCTTTTCATCTAAGAGTAAAAAATAACTTTCTTGTTGAAACTATTAGATAAAAATAGCATATGGAGATAGAAAGTATTTTTTAAAATTATTTTTAAAATAAGTGGATCTCACACGCTATTTATGTATATTTGAAATCTGATGTATTAATAATCACGAAATTGAGTAGTTAGATTCATAAACTTAGTACACTAATAAAATTATTCCACAATAAATATTAAATATATGTGAATGGATCTAACATCTTAAGAAAACACATCTAAATAAAAAGAAATAGACATAGGGAGATATGCACGCACCACGGAAGTAGGATGATAGGAAAGAAAATAATCCCCCCAAACGGTAGGATGAAAAGTTGCAGTGTGGCGAGTGACGTTTGAGTTGGGTTTGGCATACTGAGCGAAAACGGGAAGTGAAGTCATGCTTTGCTTTCTAGTATTTGAGGATAATTCAGACAGGCTGATTTCGTTGCTATATTGAAGGACAACCCAACTCACTTTATTTATAGGATTACCAGACCTACAGTGAATTTTAAAATAATGTTGTTTATGAATTTCACCCAACCCTTATTTGTCTTTTCTCTCAACAACTTTGCACAAACTAACCACTTTTCCTCTTTTCTCTCAATAAACAATTCTGAATAACCAGCCCACAACAATACGAATAATAATATATTTGTCTCTTTAATTATAAAAAGCAAAAGAAAATAATTTTTACAAATAAAGATTCAACATTTTTTATTTTTTAAATCAAATTTCAAAATTTTATCTTTCTCTTATTTTTCTTCCACACTACCAAACAAGCCATTCATTAAAGATAGTATCTTAATAATAAAGTATATAAATTAGAAAAATTCTTATACTATAAGCTAATTTTATAAAATTAAATTAAATTTAAACTCTCCTTTTGAGATGGTATTAAATAGGGACAAATCATTTTATTATCACTTTATATTAAGAATTAAACATTATTTATTAAGCTTTGTTAATAGATCAAACTTATTCGTTATAAGATATTGATAACTTAAATTTGAGACACATAAAAGAATATTTAATCTTCTTATCTTCGTAGTTTTTATTTTTTGTTTGTTTTTCTCATTTTATCTTTATTTTTCTTGTCATAATCGATAAGGTTTTAACATGTTTACAATCTCCAATGTATATATAAGTATAAACACACACATGTTATACAAATTATAAGAAAACAAATTAGTTATCGGTGTGTTGAATTGAAGTTTTGTCATGATTTATTTTCAAAATTGTAGTCTTTGTCATAACATAATATTTTTCTTCTATTTTTTAATTATCTGAAAGTAATTTTTTTCTTCAATAGTTATTGACTACAACTATCATAGAAAATAATTTAATGAATTACATAATTTATCCTAATTTAATAGCTTTTGGAACATAATTAATAAGATTTTTTTTATAAAAAAATATAATTAACACAAATACCATTTTTTTATCATTAATTTATGAAATTTTTTGGTGTCACGTGAAATTGTGAATTATCATTTGTAATTTTGGACTTTTAAAAAATATTTAATTTATCTTCTATATAAATATATTTTTATTATATATTCTTAAATCATTTTAGAAAACACATAATTATGAATAATTTATATGAATTTTAATTTTCATAACTAGCTTCCAGTATTATTAAATGTTGACTCTATTTCTAATATCAAAGTCGTCTATTCAAAATTTGCTATTGAGGTATGTATCATATTATTCACACTTAATCTCAATATTACTGAACATAAGTCAGTGTATTAAAAAAATCCAAATGATATATCATATAAAAATAATACCCGAGTAATATATAAAATAGTTTATAACTTGATCTTTTGAAATTGAATTAGTGTAAAATTCTGTACTCTCATCGGTGACACGGAATCTCTCACATTTTTCACACGCCATTCTCCCACTCTTATTTTATTATCCTCTCTTTCACACGCTACAGCCACTGAAGCATTCAGAAATACTTTCAACCAAAATATAAAACAGGTTATTAGTTTAGAAAACACACTGATTTTTAATTATTATCAAATCATAATTATATTGGCATTAATAAAATAATAATAATAATAATAATTAAATAAAATATAAAATAATATGAAAAAGTGATTATTTTATAATATTACAAACTAAAACTAAAATATTATTTTATGTATTAAAATTTAAAATACATATAAAAATTCAAATAAATTATTAGATCATAATACTGAAGTATTCACCAAATATAATATCATATATTTAAGACTAAAATTTAACAATATGATAATTGATCCAATAATATATTTATGCTAAATTCTAATATCATTTTTAAATATAAATTTTAATTTAATTCAACTTCATAAAACTGATTTATAAAGAAAGATTTGTCTCCATTTATATATTATATTCAGACCCTATTTATAACTAACATGAAACTTGTGATTTTTCGAATGATAATAATATTCTTTAATAATAAGGTGGGAAGTAACAAGGGAATATTCATTTGTCAACACACCATAAAGCAAGATATTTATGTTGTGGACAAAAGTAGTGTATGAGATTGAGAGGAAAGGTGGGGATGTAATAGGAGAATAGTCATTAGTCAACCCACCATAAAGCAAGATATTTGTGTTGTGGACAAAATAAAGAAAGATGTACATTCATTATTTATGACAGTAGTGATTATGATACTACAATGAAATTTTTTTAATAGATTTTAATTTCAGTCTTATATTTAAATTTAAATGTTGGGATTGATTATTCTTATTATGATATAAGGAAGTGTTTCTCATATAAAATGTCTCATACTAAGAAAACATTTTTTATAAAATAAAAATAGAATAAAAAAGAAAAAGAAAGTAGGTATTGAATAGAAAATAGAAAGGAGTATAAAGAAGTAATGAGTAGATTTAAAAATAGTTGAAGGATAAAATAGTCTTGAGAAAATATGGAGAATGTGTTTCAAGGTATTCCCCAATAAATAAATAAATAAATATATATATATATATATATATATATATATATATATATATATATATATATATATATATATATATTTTAAAAGGAAAATTTAAAAAACTACTCTTCACTCTCAATTTTTTATGTTAAAGTTACCTTACATATTACAATATTATAAACTGTATGATTGATTTAAAATAATAAGTTTACAAAGATTATAAAAGTAATATATTACAGAGACCAAACCTAGAGAGAAAATACTCATGTGTATCGTATTGAACAACATGCAAGATCGAGACCAGTTCCTTGACAACCTTAACATTTGCTCCCAACAAAATGTCGTTTGAAATCATTGCAGGAGCACATACACGAAAAGAAGCATAAAGATAAGCTTACAATATACATCATATTTAAATAAAATAAAAGAAGCATAATAACATCAAAAAATCTCATAAAATACAAACGTTTGTATGAAACATCAACTCTAACTTCACGAAAACAACCAATGGGTATATATATATAAACTACTCCTACTCTTGGGAGACTTTAACTTTGAGTGATTAGTAAGATACTTTTTCTTAACATAGTATACATGACTACTAAGTCATCACAACATAACATTCGCCAGAGAAACCATTGGGGAAAATGTCGGGACCTGATCTATAGATGAGATAGGTGGTCTGTCGAGATAGGTATACATGGGTAGTGACTTACCATGACACAAGGTTTGCAATGACCTTGGACCCCTATGGAATCACCTATCTCCCTTTCGTCGAGACCTAATTGTTGCACATCTCTTATCTAACACTAAGCTTGGAGGCCCAATCTGGACAGTCAGTCAAACTTACACGTCTACTCATATTATAAAATTGCTAACCCACATACTTAATATGCCTCATCAATCACATAACCAAACATATATGAATATTACTCTCAAATCAACAATACTTACAAGAATAGTCATGTATACAGATAAGAGTTGTATTTAAATCTTATGAGTCAATAGTCTTAGGTTCCACTTACAAATCTTAAAGTCATTCACTTTTGTTCTTATTAAGGTAGATGTCTAATAGTGGCTACTAAGGTTTTTAAAGAGAAAATGATATTCAGTTACATGTCCTAAATTCTATTAATTTCTCTTAGAGAGTCTACGAGTTCGCTCAAAAAATTCTCTTTATTAACTTTCTAAGATTGACATTTTCACTCAACGAGTTCCTTTCTCGCTCAGCACATCCCTCTGCCCATTTGCTCGGTGAAACATTTTGTTTGTTTAGTGAGATAAACCTTAAAGGTCCTATTCTTTAATTTGCTTTACAATCTAATGGGTTCGCTTAGCGAGTGCAATCGTAGAGAGTTTGAACCCTCAGCTATGTTTTTGTCTTTCAGCAAGAACATGACTCGTTCAGTGAATCTCTTGAAGGGAAGCTAAGTTTTTCAAAGTTTTCGGCCTTCGTTCAGTGAGTGGATGACTCGCCTAGTGATTTAGTATTCTTTGAGCATATAAAGTTTCACGTAGTGAGACATAGCTCTTGCTTAGTGAAAGCATGAATTTCTAGGTTCGTTAAGAGTCTGCATTCATAGGGTTCATTAGTTCATGAACACTCGCTCAATGGAATAGAGAAAATTTCCAGGTTGTAAATGATATTTTCTTAGGTGCTTAGGGAGAACCAAATCTCGCTCAATGAGCAATCATACAGTTTTCTATAAATAAGCCTCACTAAGTGAATAAAGGCACTCGCTTAGTGAGAGCATGTAATGGTTTCATAACTCTACACAATTTCTTCATGAAAACATTCAAAATGATATGGGATCTCATAAACATTTTCCAGAATTTCATTCTATAGCATAATGCACTTATTTCATTCATCAAAAACTCTAATAACACAACATATCTCAAATTCACAAATTTCCCACATACATTCGTATATTCAAGAAATTTTCCATAAACTCTTAATTCAGATTAGTAAACATATTTTAATCCATTTAAACATGTTGAAATTTAACATATTACACATCACAACACAAAAACACAGAGAGACAAGCTTCCCTTACTTGGAGTGAAGATTTGAAAGGAAAAGTTTAGTGAAGGAACTTAAAGATCAACAATGGAGGAGTGGGTAGAAGAGACAAAATTCAGAGTTTAGGGAGGGTGAAGATCTCTAAATTATAGGTGGAGGTCCCTTTTAAAGAGGGTTTGGTGCACTTCATGGTCCATGGGTTAAGGAGCCAATATCCATTGGTTAAAGATAAGTATGAAAAAATGCATTTTGCCAAATAAGGCAAGGGAGTGGGCTAAGCACATTTTACCTAAAATGGTAAGTTTCACTTTTGAATTTTATACCAAAAGTGGTAAGGTAATTAACTATAAATGTTATAATGACTTTTTGCCAAAATTGGAAGGTCAAGTAGTGATTTACCTCAAACCACTCTATCTTGTAATTATTTTTCAAGCACTTAATCAAATTTACAGAAAACATGATGTTACACAAAACATAAAAAAATAATTTAGAAATTAAAATAAATTTAGTTTAATTAAATAGAAAACTATTTTACTCATAATAAAAACAAAGAAAAATGTAAAGAGTTGCATCTTTATTTTTAAAATTTGATGATAAATTTAATTGATAAAGTATTATTTGAAAATATTTAAATAAATATATCATTATACATCAAAAAATTAAAACAAAATTTAATTACTAATTAAAAATATTAATTTTATTTATTTTAAATTATAAATTATAATACAACTTTGAGAGCAAGATTATCATTCTCTCACTTTTCAATTAGATTATTCCAAATTCTTTCTTTTGTAGTTACATTTCACTCACTATTTTTTTTTAATTAGTAAAAATATCTCTTTTAATAAATTCAAATTATATTTCTTTTACTAATAAAAATATTATTTTTATGTTGATGTACTTGATCCTAAGAGAAAATTAGTTGTGTTTGATAGACTAAGTTGACCCTTTATTCATAAGTTCACCACACTAACGGTTCTTTGAATTTAATATGAATAAAAAAAATTAACGTTGGCATTATTGTAACATCAACAAAGAAATTTTATATAATAATTTTAGTTTTTCTTTTTTAAAATATGATATCCAATGTCTATACTTTTATTTTAATGTAATTACATATTTTTCTCATCTAATGATTTCTAACATTATGAAAAAATAATATATGTTGTTTTTAAAATTTTATATTAAACTAGTATTTTGGATTTTGCATTATATAAAATAAGTATTTGTTAAAAAATTAAAATTTATGATAAATATATTTTTTTGAATATATAAATATATTTTAGATTTACAATTGACAATTTTAATTGCGATATAATATTATTTTTAACTATTAACAATTTAGATTGTGATATAATGTTATTTTTAATTATCGATAATTTTCTAAAATAGTTATTAAAATTTAATTTAAAAATATAGATAAAAGAAAGTAAATTAAAAGAGATGTTTAGTTAAGAAAATCAAATATCCATATCAAAATAAGAAGAGTCTAATTTGAGATGGTTAAAAAAAAATTCCAGGTCGTCAAAGTAGTATATGAGATATACCTTCAAAAAGAAAAAGAAAGATAGTATTAACAATTTCTAATTAAAACATTAAGGAAGGCGAGAAAGTGATAGCTCCACTCCCTGTATTGTAATTTATAATATATGAATTAATTAAATTAATACTTTTAACTAGTTAATCAATCAAAAGATTTTAAATTTTTTAATGTATAATAATATATTTTTTAAACATTATTCAAATAATATTTTATCAATTAAATTATTATCAAACTTTTTAAAAATAAATAATATAATTTTGCTTATATTTTTCTTTATTTTTATTATATGTTAAATAGTTTCCTATTTAACTAAACTAAATATCTTTTATTTTTTTAAAATTAATTATTTCTGCTTTGTTTATATATCAAACTTTTTAAAAATAAATAACATAATTTTGTTTATATTTTTATTATATGTTAAATAATTTCCTATTTAACTAAACTACATATCTTTTAATTTTTCTAAATTAATTATTTCTGCTTTGTTTATATTTATAATACTGGTTCATTGCACGAATATATTTGTACGCAATATTAAAGTCATGTGTAATATACCAATATATTTGCACGATATTGCATCAATATAAAAATACTTCATTTTATATTTTTATGTTGTATTTATATTTAATGTATAAATAGATTTCCTAGCGATGCTCGTTCAGAATTTTTTTTTAAAAATGGCGTTGAATTTCATCGTTAATTTTTTCTAAGCCACGTGCAGGTGCTTTTAGGAAATTGAAAATCCACGAGAGGAATTACTGAAAATCCACGAGAGGAATTACCCTACCCATAATCTTGAGTTGGCGGCTGTAGTGTTTACTCTTAAGATTTGGAGACATTATCTGTATGGTTCTAAGTTTGAGGTCTTTAGTGATTATAAAAATCTTAAATATTTATTCGATCAGAAGGAATTGAATACGAGGCAAAGGAGATAGTTGGAATTTCTTGAGGACTATGATTTCGAGTTGAGTTACCATCCAGGTAAGGCTAATGTTGTAGCGGAAGCTTTAAGTAGAAAATCACTTCCTATATCTTCCTTGACAATTAGAGAGATGAACTTTTTTATCCAATTCAGGGATTTGAGTTTGGCTTATGAGATGACCCCTAGTAGTGTAAGATTAGGAATGATTCAGGTAAGTAATGATTAGTTAAGGGAAATTAGAGAAGCTCGGTTGAAGGATTCATTTTTGGTTGCTAGACGTGTAGCCATAGAACAGAAATGGTGGGAGAGAGTTCACCTTGGGTGTATAACAAGACTTGAAAATCGGATATGTGTGCCTAGTAAACCTACACTTTGGCTTTTGATTTTGAGGAAGGTTATAGAAGTAGGCTTAATTTCCATCTTGAAGTAACTTTGATGTATCAAGATCTTAAGGGGATATTTTGGTGGCCTAAATGGAAAGAGACAGTGGATTTTGTTAATGATTGTTTAGTTTGAGAGAAGCTTGAGTAGTATCTAAGGATACTAGTCCGTACTATTGGAGATGAGTATTGGTATAGTTGTTTAATAAAAGTTAAATGGAAGATGTGAGTTCTTTAAGTTATGCGATCTTTAATGTGAGAACCCAATAGTCGACCTTTTAAGGTAAGAGTTTCTCTTAAGTTAAAAATCTTGCATTAATGAGTAAGATTATAAATTTTCCTGAGATCGGACAATTACCGTGGTGAATTCCTAGACGTATTCCTTAAGTTAGTATAGTCTTTAACTCAAGAATCTAGGAACGGAGCAAGGTTTAGGTGGATTGATAATTTGGAATTAGTTCCTAATGTCTTGGAGAAGCATTAGATAGCATGCCAACCTTAGTAATATCTGACCTTAGTTATTGAGAGGAGTGTGTTTAGAAGGTGAGGATGTATTTTAATCTCATAGACAACTGGGAGTTGTAAGACGAATTATGTAACCCCTAGCTTGGAGGTAGTAGCAGTAGTGGCTACTCTTAAGATTCGAAGACACCACTTGCATGATTTTAAGTCAATATTCTCGATGACATAGAAACACTAGTGGAAATTCAAGTAGTAGGAGTGAAACCTAAAATAGATGAGGTGATTGGAATTTCCAAATGACCAAGGTTTTAGGAAGTCATCACTAGGTAGAATCAAGACAGTAGAATATGTCGTAAATAGGAAACCCTTTCACATCCTTTCGTGTGGTTAGAGGACGGGATCTTTGGAAGATGTTTTGGCAGCTTAAGTCATAGGAAGAGTAGATAAGTGTGAGCACCTATTTGGTTGACAGGTTGGAATCCTAGAGTTATTTTAGAACTTGGGGGAGAGATTTTGTTAAACTCGAGGAATCTAATTGGATTGGGTTCAGTCTATCACTTCACCCGTGCCATGTAATTGAACTATCTTGTTTGAAGGTTAAAAGAAGACTAGGTATGAGAGTTGATACTAGAAATTGTGAAAGATTTAAGGTTAACTGGTTTAGATAGGTGAGATGATTATTTTAGCCAACGCAAATTGAGTAAGGATTGTCGTTAGAAACACTAAATGAGTATGGGGAGGGCAATTGAAAGGGTACGGAAAGTACTTACTCTGTGTAAATTCGAGGACGAATTTTCTTTTAGGAGGGGAGAATTGTAGCATCCTAAAATTTATTTAATTATTTTTAGAAATAAATTTCATTATTATTATTATCAATTTTATTTTAATTATTAATTGCTGCAGGAAATTATTTTATTAAATAATTGCATTTTGAAAATGAAATGTTATTATTATTATTATTATTCTTAATGATGGCAGAAAATTAATTTAGTACTTAAATATTTACATTTAATTTTATTTTAATAGAGGAGTTAATGATTTTATAAACTGATGAGACATTAATCTGAATTATTTTTATTTATTAATTTAATTAATTGAATTAATGGGGGCTGATGGGTCAAGGTTGACCCGACCCAGTTAGAATATTAGACGGGGTGTTTTGCGCGTAAGAGGAGTTAGGGTGTTCAGATCGTCCCAGAGCTGCATCGGATCATCGCTGTTCTTCGCATCTAAGGCAACCGAGTTTTGAAGAGGCGGGGTCTTGCTCTGATTTGTGTTACATCAGGGCTTGGGATTTAAAACAGTGGTTCTATGTCTTTACATGCGTACTTTTGCATCTTAAATATTTTGAAAATGATGGACATATTAATAACTCACTGAATGTATACAGAAATGAAATGAAAGTGATTTATATATTTGAAATATGTGTCAAACACATGAATGACGTGTTTAGGTCAGCATTAATAATTTATATGATAATTTTTTTATGTGTACTTAATGTTTGAACATGATAATGACCATGTGAACCTTTTATCCTTAATACCAATTGAGTTTCCTTGGTTTTATCTATTACCTTGTCTTCCTTTTTATTTACTTGATTATTTTAATTTAAGTATTCAGGGTAGAAGGGTGTCACAGAAAAGAAGGAGAAAAAAGTGGAAGGCTAACTTTATTAATTACCAAAAGAATAATAAAAAACAATATTTTTAAATTTACATTATTATCTTTTATGTATTATTCTCATAAAATTTATTGTCCTTACATATTATTTTTCATAAAATTTTATAGTGTAACAAAATCTTAATCAATTAAAAGTAAATATTTAATCAATTATATATATTAAAAGATATATATAATTCATTTTGTATAAACATGATTGATAATATATATATATATATATATATAATGCTATATAATTTTTTTTAATTATATTTTTTTGTATATATATAATAATATATTTTTTACTATAATATAATATTATATATTATATATTTATTTTTAATAATAAAAGAATAAAATAATAATTTTATTTAATATTATATTTTTTTCTCTTATGTTTCTTTTCTATCAAACAATTGTATTTTACTTTATTTTTCTCTTCATTATTTTTTCCATTCCACTCTATTTTTGAAACCTTTGTAGGGTTATTGGTATAGTCATTATACTTACAACTTATTAGATCAATCTTTCTTGATACAATCATTACCCATTTAATCCTTATTGACAAACTACATTTGGATGTCATCTCTAATAATCTTAAATAGATTCTTAATTCCTTGAGTAGAGTTTCATTCTCACCATTGAGTACCTCGAAGTATTTTGTCCCTCATCATCTTCAAAACCAAATAAAAGACCAAATCGAATCAAAGACCAAATTATTATAAATGATTTTTAAACCAAACCTAATTCTTGTGAATTTATATATGTAATACCATTTCTTCTAACCAATTTTGTAATGCAACTTAAGCTATATTTGAGTCATAAACCAAATACACAGAACCCATACCACTCAAAATACTCTACCATCACTTTATCACTATAACACATTCTGATGTTATATTTGAGATCATCTTCCTCCATTAAATTATATATCATTCAAGCACCATAAAACTCTATATATATATATATATATTTCAGTAATGTTTATACATATGAGAACTTATTTAATAACTATATATATATATATATATATATTGTAAGGATCGTTAAACCTAAAATTTTATAACAAAGCGCAAGGTAAAAAAAAAAAGACATAATAAGTAATGTGATATGTCACAACCAGATTTGTGACGAAGCGAAAAGGAAAAATTTTAGGAAGGGAGTCGCCACCAGCGTTTTGATTAGGAACGCTAGAAAACTAAGGTGGGGGGATAAGGCTTGGTCTGGAACCAGATGAGTGGGTTCAGAAGTTAGTTACACACCGGGAGCACAAGGTGCCCCCAGCATGCCTGTTACTTAACAGTTACCTAAGACTAGCTTTTGGGTATGCTAAGGTTTCGGTGTGGGTTGCGCAATAAACGCATATTATGGAATCCTATGTATGGGGGGATGGTTTGGTTTGGGGGAAAAGACTTGAGAGGAGTGTGCCTCCTT
Organism: Mucuna pruriens; assembly: GCA_025330945.1. Taxonomy (NCBI): domain Eukaryota; kingdom Viridiplantae; phylum Streptophyta; class Magnoliopsida; order Fabales; family Fabaceae; genus Mucuna; species Mucuna pruriens. Next base: position 1,347,268 of record JAENHJ010000027.1, read on the forward strand.
TGCCTACGTACCTCGGGGCTTTAGAGGAGTCAAAGTTAACGTAGTTTTGGTCTGGGTTATTGGTTAAGAGAGGGTGAAGCCGGTCAATACCAACTTGGTTGTGTTTAGGCCAAGATGAACTTGGCCTTGACAAGAGGGAGGCTTGGGAGGGAGAGGTTTGAGAGATCTGGCTTGGGTTTCGTAGAGAGGGGAGAGGTTTGAGAGATCTTGGCTTGGCTTGGGAGGGAGAGGCATTAATCTAAATTATTTTCATTTATTAATTTAATTAATCGAATTAACGGGGGAGGCTAATGGGCGGGTCGGGGTTGACCCAACCCAACTAGAATATTAGACAAGGGTTAATCAGTTTACCCTAAATGGTGTTTTGCGTATCAGACAGCCAGACCTAGGGGAGAGAGAACGCAAACTTGCAAGGAGGAGAAGCTAGGGTGTTCAAATCGTCCTGGAGTCATATCAGATCCTCACCATCTAAGGTACGGGGGAGATGTGTTCAGTTATATGTGAATGCGGGGGTGTACGGGTAGTGAGGGCAATCCCTAAGTCCCTCTAGGATCTAAATTCTCAAATTTGTTTGATTATTATGTTCTAAAAATGTTTTATTCGGTAGAAAAGATTCGTTAATGTGTACCGTGGTTTTGGTTGACTTAATTGATAATGTAATCGGTGTGTGAAGGAAAACCTCTCGAGGGAATCCCCAAAGGAACAAGAAAAATGACTTTGATGAACATATTGTGCTTCCAAGTATGTAGAGATGTCAGTTCTATCTCACTATTTGAGTCTCATTTACATAAGGAAGAACAGTAGGGTCTTCCCTAGGGCCCTTATTAATAAGTGTTATTGTATGGTTTCTTGTGGCATTTGAAGGGGATTAAATTCTTGGATTAACGTTTAGTCTTAATGTGATTTTCGTTTGAAATTTTATGGTTAATTGTCTTAATTACTTGATACTCGTGGTTGTTCATGGTTGTTCATGGTTATTCATGGTTGATGTTCAATTTGGTACTCTTGTGTGTAATGGTAAAATTTGGTGGAATTCAATGACATTTTATGTGCGTTTCTGTGCGTTCTTATAAATGATATATGGTAATAATTGTTAAATTGATATGATTTTGGCATGATTATGGACGGTGTGAATGATGTATGAATCATGAGAATGAGAATATGGATGAGAATGCATTGAGCATGGACATGAGATGCATGAGAAGGCAGACGTGACTATAATACCCTGGCCATATGTGGTGTTTAACAGAGGACCCCTGGCCAAAAGTGGTGTTTAACAAGGTCGACTAATGATGGGGGAAATTCATATGCATGAGCCACAGGTGGTGTTTAACCATGCTACACGTCGGTCATAGGTGGTGTTTAACGGTTGTGTACAATGTCTTCTCACAGGGCATATGTGGTGTTTAACTGTGCGACACACCAACCATATGGGGTGTTTAACTGTGGCCATCATTAGTGATAACTAGGGGATTGAGGAGGTTCGCCCATGGTGTGGAGTTACGAATCGAGACTCCTAAGTGTGGTGATAAGCATATGTATTGTGCGAGCATGTGCATTTTGTAAACATGAATGGAATGTGATTGATTTTGAATGCGATGGAATGTGTGATTGATATATGAGTATTTGTTAACTATTAGTAATTGGGTACTGTAATGGGTAGGATTTGGGGTACTATTTGGGGTACTATCTGCATTTATATATGATTGAATTCTATTTCTCACCCTACTCTCTTGTGGTTTTCTTTTAGGTAATGTTGAGGGCACTCGTGGTGCTGAGTTTTGAAAAGGCGGGGTCTTGCTTTGATGTGTGTGACATCGGGACTTGGGATTTAGAGTAGTGATTCTATATCTTTTCATACGTACTTTTGTATCTTAAATATTTGAAAATGATGGGCATATCAATAACTCACTAAATGTATACAGAAATGAAAGTGATTTATATATTTGAAATAAGTGTCAAACACATGAATGACGTGTTTAGATGAACATTAATAATTTATGTGATAATTTTTTTATGTGTACTTAATGTTTGAACATGATAATGATCATGTGAACCTTTAATATTTAATACGAATTAAATTTCCTTGGTTTTATCTTTTACCTTGTCTTCCTTTTTATTTACTTGATTATTTTAATTTAAGTATTTCGGATAGAAGGATGTCACATTTAGTGGTATCAGAGCAGGTCAATGCATCGGCCATGAGTTATGTGTTTACTATACTTGTGCTGTGCTGAACGACGATGTTGATTGGATGTGATGATTGTGTTGATTGATTTGTCCTATTTTGACTACGCCACTTTCTGCATCTAAGAAAAGTAATGACTGGAGGAGGTAGAAACGACCGTGCTATTGCTGATGCCTTGATGGCTGTGGCTTAGGCTGTTGGCAATCTGAACCAACGCCAAGAGGTGGACTGACTTGCTTGGTTCCAAAGGAACAATCCACCTATGTTCTGTGGGGGTTACGAATTTGATGCTACTGCTGATTGGATCTTTGAAGTAGAGAAGATATTCCAAGCTATGGAATGTCCACTGGTATAGAAGGTGACTTTGGCCGCCTTCATGCTATCTAGAGATGCTGACTTCTGGTGGCAGAGTACCCTTAAAAGGATGATTGCTGAAGGTACTCAGGTGAATTGGGATAACTTCAAGAGGCTATTTCTGGAGAAGTATTTTTCCCTCATGACATCTGCAACAAGAAGCAAGTTGAGTTCCTTAAGCTGAAGCAAGGAGATGATGTTGTGGCGGACTATGTGTCTAAGTTTGAGGTACTGGTTCGGTTCTGTCCTACCTATGAAGGTGTTGTGAATGAGGAAGCAAAGTGTGTGATGTTCATCAGCGGCCTATGCCCCGAAATTAAGCAGGTCTTTAACTATCAGGGTATTGCTCGATTCCATGAACTGGCGAACAAATGTAGGGTGTATGATGAGGATAATCGAGCTAGAGTTGCCGATTATAGGAGCGGAGGATCGATAAGAGATCAAAGTAAGCATGAATCATCTAGCAGGAGTAAGCCTTATTCTCGTCCTACTAGGAACTCTAATGTCAAAAGAGGCAGTGAAGGTTCAGTTCAGAGAGAAGGAGTCAAGCTCCAGCTATAAGCCAGGCATCTAGGGGGGGAAGTGTGGGTTCTACTCCTCCCATTAACTGTTATAGGTGTGGAAGACCGGGACATCGTGCGTACCAGTGCGAAGCTAGAGATGTTACTTGCTTCAGATGTAACGAGTGGGGACACATTTCTTGCGATTGTCCTTGTGCGAGGCAAGAGTCTACGACAGCAAGTGGAAGTGCTAGCGGAAGTGCTAGTAAGCCGAAAGCTACTAGAAGAGTATTTTCCTTAAGTGGTACTGAAGCCGCTCAATCCGATGACTTAATCCAAGGTATGTGTCTAAACTTAAATTGCCTGTGTCTTCCTTATCCTCTGAATTGATTGTAGAGACGTCAACTAATGGCCCTGTCTATTGAATCCGGTTAGTCAATATAATAAGCAGCTCCCCGGCTAGGGCGAGGGCCGAGCCTCTGTCCTATTTCATCATATCCGGGATGTGATATGGTTCCGAAGGATGAACTGGACAGTTCCAATAAGATTTCATTCTTGAACAAAAATCCATTTTTGGGTTTATTTCATCTATTCCATGACCGGACCAGGGGGATACACGTTACACCACGGCATTGAAGTCTAAAAAGCTTACACCTTGTTTCATTAGTCCTTTCTTGGTTCTTAAAAGAGTCGGTAGCGTCGCCTACCAAATTGCTTTGCCTCCACATCTTTCGAATCTTCATAATGTCTCCCATGTTTCTCAACTCCGAAAGTACATTCACGATCCTTCGCATGTGATCAAGTCGGATCATCTTGAGGTGAAGGAGAACTTGACGGTGGAAACCATACCGGTGAGAGTTGAGGATCGAATGGTGAAACAACTTCGAGGTAAGGAAATTCCTTTAGTTAAGGTAATTTGGGGTGGAGCTACACCGGAAAGTGCTACTTGGGAGCTTGAGGAGAAGATGAGGGAGTTATATTCGGACCTATTCGTTTCAGGTAAATTCGAGGACGAATTTTCTTTTAGGAGGAGGGAATTGTAACATCCTAAAATTTATTTAATTATATTTTTAGAAAATAAATTACATCATTATTATTATTATCAATTTTATTTTAATTATTAATTGCTGCAGGAAATTATTTTATTAAATAATTGCATTTTGAAATTGAAATGTTATTATTATTGTTATTATTCTTAATGATGGCAGAAAATTAATTTAGTATTTAAATATTTATATTTAATTTTATTTTAATGTAGGAGCTGATGATTTTATAAACTGATGAGGCAATAATCTGAATTATTTTAATTTATTAATTTAATTAATCGAATTAACGGAGGAGGCTAACGGGCGGGTCGGGGTTGACCCGATCCAGCTAGAATATTAGACAGAGGTTAATCAGTTTACCCTAATTAGTGTTTTGCGCGTCAAACAGCCAAACCTAAAGGAGAGAGAACGCAGACCTGCAAGGAGGAGGAGCTAGGATGTTCAGATCGTCCTGGAGCTACATCAGATCCTCGTTGTTCTTCGCATCTAAGGTACGGGGAGATGAGTTCGGTTATACATGAATGCGGGGGTGTACGGATAGTGAGGGCAATCCCTAAGTCTCTAGGATCTAAATTCTCAAATTTGTTTGGTTATTATGTTCTAAAAGTGTTTTAATCGGTAGAAAAGATTCGTCAATGTGTACCGTGGTTTTGGTTGACTTAATTGATAATGTAATCGGTTACCTTTAGTGTGAAGGAAAACCTCTAGAGAGAATCCCAAAGGAACAAAAAGTATGACTTTGATGAACATGTTTTCTTCATTATGCTTCCAAGTATGCAGAGATGTCAGTTCTATCTCACTATTTGGGTTTCATTTACATAAGGAAGAGCAGTAGGGTCTTCCGTGGGGCCCTTATTAGTAAGTGTTATTGTATGGTTTCTTGTGGCATTTGAAGGGGGATTAAATTCTTGGATGAACGTTTTGTATTAATGTGATTTTTGTTTGAAATTGTATGGTTAATTGTCTTAATTACTTGATTCTCGTGGTTATTCATGGTTATTCATGGTTGAGGTTCAATTTGGGACTCTTGTGTGGAATGGTGAAATTTGGTGGAATTCAATGACATTTTATGTGCGTTTCTGTGCGTTCTTATAAATGATTTATGGTAATAATGGCTAAATTGATATGATTTTGGCATGATTATGGACTGCGTGAATGATGTATGAATCATGAGAATGAGAATGTGGATGAGAATGCATTGAGCATGGACATGAGATGCATGAGAAGGCAGACGTGGCTATAATACCCTGGCCATATGTGGTGTTTAACAGGGGACTCTGTCCAAAAGTGGTATTTAACAGGGTGGACTAATGATAAGGGACATTCATATGCATGGGCCATAGGTGGTGTTTAACCATGCTACACGCCGCCCATAGGTGGTGTTTAATGGTTGTGTAGAATGTCTTCACACGGGCATAGGTGATGTTTAACTGTGTGACACACCGGCCATATGGGGTGTTTAACAGTGTGGTCATCATTAGTGATAACTAAGGGGATTGAGGAGGTTCACCCGTGGTGTGGTGTGGAGTTCCAAATTGAGACTCTTAGGTGTGGTGATGAACATATGCATTGTGTGAGCATGATGCCATAGAACGTGTGATTGATATATGAGTATTTGTTAATTGGGTTATATATGATTGAATGTTATTTCTCACCGTACTCTCTTGTGCTTTTCTTTAGGTAATGTTGAGGGCACTCGTGGTGTCGAATTTTGAAGAGGCGGGGTCTTGTTTTGATTTGTGTATCATCGGGACTTGGGATTTAGAATAGTGGTTCTATGTCTTTTCATACGTACTTTTGTATCTTAAATATTTGAAAATGATGGGCGTATCAATAATTCACTAAATATATACAGAAATGAAAGTGATTTATATATTTGAAATAAGTGTCAAAATGTTTAGATCAACATTAATAATTTATGTGATAATTTTTTTATGTGTACTTAATGTTTGAACATGATAATGACCTTGTAAACCTTTTATCCTTAATACGAATTGAGTTTCCTTGGCTTTATCTATTACCTTGTCTTCCTTTTTATTTACTTGATTATTTTAATTTAAGTATTCAGGTAGAAGAGTGTCACATTATTAATATAATTGTTAAAGTTAATCTTTTATATAATAAAACAAAGAATTTTTTATGCAAATTTTTCCTCCCAAAATATGGATAATTTAATTAATTCATTTTTACATATTCTATTTATTTTTTTAGTTAGACATTTAACTCATAGTGAGTTTTAAATACACCCTTTAGTCATTTTTAATTCTTATATATATAGGGAGAAGTGCATTTAATATGATAACATTTTAATAATGACTAAGTACAAACTTGTACCACTAGTTATATGTTATGAACTAATAAGTAGAATAAATAAGATAGTATTTATAAAAATAGATTATTATGATAATTGTAATAGAAAATTAATTAAATAAAAAAGTTAAATTATACGAAGTATGTAATTTGTAAGAATAAAAGAAATAAAATAGTAACTTTTAAAATATCAAACAATTTTATTTTAGTCTCTTGATTTGCGTGTTATCTTTCTCTTGATTTAATTTTCTAATTAAAAATATAACAAAAGTTATAAAAGAATTAACTATGAAATAAAATTTGGGAATAAATATAAATCATTTTGGAATATAACAAAGATATAATATAAATATAAATTATTAGCATAATGATTAGAACAATTTTTGAAATAAAATAAAAGGAAGTATAATGACCACTACTTATATCTTATGGAATTAATAAATCAAAGCAATATGATAATATTTATAAATTTAGATTATTAATCTAACGGTTAGAGCAAATTAATTGAATAAAAAAATTCGTAATTACTTGAAGTAGGTAATCTACAAGAATAAAATAAATAAAACATAGAATAATTAAAATAATAACCTTTAGAATACCAAGTAGTTACATTTGAGTTTCTTGATTTAATTTTTTATTTAAAATTAAAACAAAGTAATGAAATAAAAAATAACCATGGAATTAAATTCGAGAAGAATAATATTTATATATATAAATTATTAGCATAAGGATTAGAACAATTAATTGAAAAAATAAAAAGGAAGTATAATAACCACTACTTATAACATATAAAATTAATAAATCAAAGAAATATGATAATATTTATAAATACAAATTATTAATATAACCGCTAGAGCGAATCTTTAAGATAATAATGCAAAGAAATTTTGACACAATATTTTCCTCCACAAATATGGAAAATTTAATCAATTTATTTTTATATATTCTGTTATTTATTTAGTTAGAAATTGAATAAATAGTAAATTTTAAATCACCAATTACAATTTTTTAATTTTTTAATTCTTATATATTGGGAGAAGTGCATTTAATATGATAACATTTTAAGTGTGAGTAAGTTCAAACTTCTACCAATAGTTATATGTTATGAAATTAATAAGTAAAATAAATATGATTGTATTTATAAACACGTATTACTAACATAACTGTTAGAGAAAGTTAATTGAATAAAAAAGTTGAATTACACGAAGTATGTAGTTTGCAAAAATAGAAGAAATAAAATAGTAACTTTTATAGCACCAAATAATTACATTTTAGTCTCTTGATTTGCATGTTATCTTTATCTTGACTTAATTTTTTAATTAAAAATAAAACAAAGTTATAAAAAAATTAGCTATGAAATAAAATTTGAGTATAATATTTATAAGTATAAATTATTAGCATAACGACTAGAACAATTTTTGGAATAAAATAAAAAGGAAGTATAATAACCACTACTTATATCTTATGAAATTAATAAATCAAAGAAATATTATAGTATTTATAAATATAGATTATTAATATAATTGTTAGGGCAAATTAGTTGAATAAAAAAGTCGTAATGACTTGAAGTTGATAATATACAAAACTAAAATAAATAAAAAATAAAAGAAATAAAATAATAACCTTTAGAATATCAAGTAATAAAGTTATTCAATAAAAATAATAATGAAATTGAATTTAAAAAGAATAATATTTATATATATAAATTATTACAATAACGATTAGAACAATTAATTGAATAAATAAAACGATGTATAATGATCACTACTTATAATATATGAAATTAATAAATTAAAGAAATATGATAGTATTCATAACTAGTGATTATTAATATAATAATTAGAGCAAATCTTTTATATAAGAAAACAAAGAAGTTTTGAAGCAATTTCTTCGTCCAAAATATGGATAATTTAATCAATTCATATTTGCATATTTTATTATTTTTTTAGTTAAAAATTGGATAAATAGTAGATTTTAAATCACCAATTATAATTTTTTTAATTTTTTAATTCTTATATATATTGTATTTAATATGATAAAAATGTAATTATGAGCCAGTTCAAACTTCTTGCATTACTTATATGTTTTGAAATTAATAAGTAAAATAAATAAGATAGCATTTATAACTACATATCATTAACATAACTATTAGAGAAAATTAATTAAATAAAAAAGTTGAATTACACAGAGCATGTGTTTTTCAAGAATAGAGGGAGTAAAATAGTAACTTTTAGAATACCAAATAATTACATTTTACTTTCATAATTTGCATGTTATCTTTATCTTGACTTAATTTTTTAATTCAAAATAAAATAAAATTATAAAAAAAAATAGCTATGGAATTAAATTTGAGAAGTATAATATTTATAAATATAAATTATTAGCATAACGATTAGAATAATTTTTGGAATAAAATAAAGGGAAATATAATGATAAGTACTTATATCTTATAGAATTAATAAATCAAAATGATAATATTTATTGTAGCATAATTAATAATTTCAAAATCACATAAAAATACAATTTAAAAGAAATATGATTTTTGTTAGCAAATATAATCTTCATATTACTCATAAATAAATAGAAAAATAAATGCTATATAATTGCATGACATAAAAATATTAAAATATATTTATTTCAAATTCTCTCTATATTATCACGCTTTAAAAGCATAAAAATAATTTAAAAAAAAAAAATTTTTATGATAATATCTTGAGTTTTCATAACATAATTATTGCATATAACAATTTTATATTATCAAGCCAAATTAGCATGACAGCAACATACTTTCGTTATAAAATAACGTATCTAATTGGAAAAGGTTTATTCATATAATATAATCACATGAAGTTGAAAAAAAATTATGCAATCATAATTATTACAAACATTCAACACATAAGGACAACATAGTCCATCATTTGATTTATTATAACTATTTCTAATCAAGAGTTAAATATGATTGATAATGTTATTCATGCAAAAATAAAAAAATAAAAATTGGAGAAAAAAAACACTTTTTGAGCCAAAATAAAATAGGAAGAAATTATTAACAATGCGGGCAAATCAGTATTAATATTTCTTCAAAAAAATCATATAGTACACTCTCCTGCAGGTAGATAACATATTATATAATAATAACAATAGTTACAAAAATTCAATACATGTGGGTGGAGAATTTTGTTGTCAAACTTATCCTAACATATCACAACAAATTAATCAATGAACGAACTCTTTATGGATGAATTGATCCAAAAAATTAATTTAAATGACACGATATATCAATATTTAAAAAATAATTGATAACTTTAACTCATTTTATAAATGACTCAATATAGTAAAATATACTTATTCAATTAATAGAGGCCGATATACATTTGCCCTAAAAAATAATTATTTATACAATTCTAATTTTCTAACCACGTCAACCATATCTAACAATGAAACATATACTTTTACATCAAATTATATATATTGTTAAGGAACTTAATTCAAGAAAAAAATTCCCATGTTCCTAAAATGTCTCTTTACCTTTTATATATATTATGTCATATACAAAGAAAAAGATAAACACTTTTATTTAGTAATATTATCACGCTTTAAAAGCATAAAAATAATTTGAAAAAAGAAAAAATTAATAATTATTTTATGATAATATCTTGAATTTTCATAACATAACTATTGTATATAACAATTTTATATTATCAAGCCAAATTAGCATGGTAATAATGTACTTTCCTTATAACATATCTAATTGGAAAAGGTTTATTCAATCACAACTGAACTTGAAAAAAAAATTATACAATCATAATTGTTAAAAACATTCAACACATAAGGATAACACAGGATCATCATTTCATCCATTATAACTATTTCTAATCAAGAGTTCAATAAGGTTGATAATGTTATTCAAGCAAAACAAAAAAAAAGAAAATTGGAGAAAAATAACACTTTTTGAACCAAAACAAAATAGGAAGAAATTATTAACAATGAGGGCAAATCAGTATTAACAGTACTTTACAAAAAATAGAGATTTAAAACATATGGTACACTCTCTTGGAGGTAGATAATATATTATATATTAATAATAACAGTTACAAAAATTTAATACACATGGGTGAAAGGATTTTATTGTCAAACTTATCTCAACATGTTACAACAAATTAATCAATGAATTAACTCTCTATGAGTGAGTTGATCCAAAAAATTAATTTAAAAATGACACCACATATCAATATTTAAAAAAAATTGGTAACTCTAACTCATTTTATAAATGACTCAATGTAGTAAAATATACTTATTCAATTAATAGAGCCCAAGATACATTTGTCCAAAAAAAAAATCTTCATATAACTCTAATTTTCTAACAACATCAACCATATCTAGCAATGAAACATAAAATTTTACATCAAATTATATATATATTGTTAAGGAACTTAATTTTAAGAAAAAAATTTCCATGATCCTAAAATGTCTCTTTGCCTTTTATATATATTATGTCATATATAAAGAAAAAGGTAAACACCCTTATTTAGTCAATCAAATAAAAATGCAACCTTGAAAAAAAAAAGTAATTATTCAACATGCTTAAATGTTATAAAATGAACATTACAAATAAACATTATTTGAACAACATAAATATCGACAACATTTCACTCTCTTTAAAAGAACAAACATCAATTAGTTAGGTGAAATAAAAAATTACAAACATGAATCAAGATCCTAGATAACAAGAATTTTATATCATACATTCTTAAATTACCAAATCTTAATTTATAAAAACTTAACCATTTCAAGAAATTATAAAATAAAAAAATATTAGGATTCTAAAACTAGTATAACCTGCTCTGATACCACATATTAGAATTAATTGGACCTATACTAGTATTTAGAACACCCAATCGAAATACAATACTCATAAGTTACGTACCTCTTATGGACATTTTTTAGAATAATAACTTAGATTTCAAAAAAACGCATAAACGAGAGAGTATCTGAAAAACAAGAGCTTCCACTTGATGTTTATCACAACAAATCCACTCTTCAATGGAATAGAGTTGTCATAGAACACTTGAAGTCAAACGAGATCCTATCATTTTTTAAATAGACAGATTCGTCCATCATAAATATTAGACTTATTAGATCTTACACATAAAATAAGTACATTTCTTTATTGTACTTAACCCAACAAACTAATAAATATATGGTGATTTTTAAATTTCAAATTGGACCACTCAATAAAATTGAGCGTATTATACATTTAATTCATATTTTAATAAGATAGAATATATAAATCAAAAGAAAAGAAAATTCTACCCGTGTATGCACCTTAGATGAACTAGAACTTTTTACATCAGCTGTACTGTAGAAAGATAATTCAAAATTTTTTCTTCTTTAATTCCCTTCTAAATTGTATTATAGTTGTTGACGGATACTGGCATTTTTTTTACAAAACTGGTCTAGTTTACTTTTAAAATTACTGAAATACTTTAATTGAAATAATTTTACTTTCAAGGTGCACGTGGACACCCTAGAAGTTAATTTTGGTTTTGTGAAATTAATTTTTGGTGATTTTGAATTTGAAAACTATAAATTAGTTTTACAAAACCAAAATTGACTTTTAGAGTGTGGATTTACATTTTGAAATGCAATTTTTTTAAAGTACACTATTCGGTAATTTTAAAAGTAAAATAGACTAATTTTGTACATAAGCCAGTGACACTCAAATAACAATACAAGTAAATAGAGTGCCGAAATTATTAAATAGTGCTCTAAAAGAAGGCTTTTGTTCCAGTTGGGATGTTAAAGCAGTTCGAGTTCTGCCAGATTACATGAAAATATGCTTTCTAGTACTGTACAACACCGTCAACGAATTTGCTTATGATGCACTTAAAGAACAAGAACAACATATCCTTCCCTACCTCACCAAAGCAGTATGTGAAAATCCACACCGTACTCACATCTATTTTAATGAGAACGAACACGAAGTTCATTACTATTAACAATTATTAATTTCCTAAATTATACATGTTACCGCCATATTAGTTAAGTTGTTTTCAATTCAATTATATAGTGGTCTTTCTGTAGTGGTGTGATATGCTGAAAGCATTTCTACAAGAAGCTAAGTGGTGTCGGGACAAACACATGCCAATATTTGACGATTACCTCAACAATGCGTTAGTGTCAATCTCTGGTGTAGTTATACGGACCCATTATTTCTTGCTTAATCAAAGCATACCAAAGGAGGCACTTGAGTCCTTGGACAATTACCATGCCCTCTTGCGGAGACCATCCATTATTTTTCGACTTTGCAATGATTTAGCTACTTCAAAGGGAATTAATTTAGTTTGGATAATCATTTATATATTTTTTTCTTTCTAAAATTTGAAATCATAATAAGCAAATTATAATTTCGATTTTTAGTTTTTATCCTCTAAAATCTTGATTTACTATTTTTTGTTAATATCTATTTTAAAGTATCATGTGTTGATATTGTACTATGCTAGTAGATATTATTTAAGATTATTACTTAAATTTCCATTAAATTCATAAAGATTAATCAGCATGAAAAGCGTTAGATAATAATAGAGAGCAAAGTCAATAATTTTATTTATATGATCTTGAACGAAAAAAAAATTATAAGCATTAAAATAAAATCTTTTCCATTTTATTGGAACTAAAAAATATTTAAAGTATATTTTTTATTACAACATTAATTAGCATGCATGATATGCATACTTAATAATTAGAAATTGGAGGATGTAAGTAAACAATTGGCTTTGTGTTGCAATTTTGTAGGGAGACTTAGACAGAGGTGAAGCATCAAGCTCGATATTGTGTGTTACATGCGTGAAAGTGGTGCTAGTGAAGAGGATGCTTACAAACACATCCACAGTTTGGTTAATGAAACATGGAAGAAGATGAACAAAGATCGAGTCACGTACTCTCCTTTCCCAAAACATTTCGTAGAAACGGCTATCAACGTTGCAAGAATATCTCAGTATACATATCCGTACGGAGATGGGCATGGAGCCCCGGATAGTACGGCCAAGAATCGCGCATACGGCCATCAATAATTGAACCCATCGCAATCTGCATTATTTCTGAAAACTTAATTACATGTAAACCCAAAGATGATATTAATTTGACATTGATGGGACCCAACTATAATTTATTTTAAAACTTTTTTCTTTATCTATGTTTATCACCTTAATTATTGTATTATATATTTATATTTTCTAATATCTCCTTTTTTATTCTACAAAAAATTATGCGCATTTGTATTGTTGATAGTGAAAATTGTTTTGCGTCTAGAAGTGTGTTCAAGTTATTTGAATTACAAAGTATCTTTTGTTATTAATTATCTTATATTCTTAAGAGTTAAATATTTGAAAAACAACTAGTGTACTTGAATATAGATAAAAGTTTCAATAAATATTAAAAAATAAACTTAATATCAGATTATAAGTGGTTTTAGAATTGAAATTTAAGAAATATATAATTTGGCCTAAAATTAAAAGTAAACAACATAAAATCCAAAAGATAAATAAAACTTAAATAAAAAAACTTAATTAACATGTATTTAGCCTAAAATCGAAAGGTTACCGTATCAAACATCAAAATTGTTGCAACAAAAGCCTAACTTTCTCAAATTTTCAACTATGTCAAACTTGATTCTCTTCGCATTGTAAAATAAATTAGAATATTAATGTAAATTAAAATAGATGTTAATGTAAATATAGTGAACGTTAGAACAACCAATTGACAGTAATAAAATTAATTTACGAGACTATAACTTTTTTTGAAATATCTAATAAAAAATAAAAAATTTCCCCACATATTTTAATATGTTAAAGTAAATGTCTTTGTAACAAAAAAAAATGTTAAAAGAAATAATTTTTTTTTTGGGACTGAAACAGACAGTGTAATTTGTACATCAAAATTTAATAATCAAAGATATTTATGGCATGTTAGAATCCTACCAATTATATTACATAACAAATTCTTACCGTTATCGCTATTATTTGTCTACAGGCCATGTACACGTCTGGTATAATTTCCTTTAGGTATGACGGTAATGGTCAAGGACCCAACTTAGTTAAGATAAAGTTTTATTGATTTTAATTTTGAAAATTTTATTATAAATATCTTTTGAATTACGTTCTTCTTACCTATGTCACTTATGTACAAATAACATGAAGTGGAAAAAGAAAAAAAAAAGGAAAAAGAAAGTGATTTCTTTAGCTTTTGATACAGTGAATTTAAACTGGACGAGCTATATATTAACTTAGTGGCAGAGTATGCCACTAATGAATGTGTTGTTGTGCCGAAAGTGTTAGAAGTTGTTAACCTTTTCTTTATTTTCTTTAATCCCTCCTCTTTTCTCTTTTGTTTTTGCATGACTCCATGGTGAATATTCATTTAATTACACTTCATATTCTTTTGAAATGTTGATGTTTATGAATTTCACCAAAACCCTTGATAATGATTCACTTACTCTCATTTTGTTTCTTATAATAATTTCTCTCATTGCACAAATTAAAATTTGTCTTTTATGGAGATAATTTGTGACACATGGCATGCACGTACACTGACCAGCCGACAAGTAACAGATTTTTCATTCTCATTCACGTCACATAGACAGATCCCGTTTCTCTTGCAATTATTGTCTATGCGGTAAATATATTAACATCGAGTACAATCAGCACTCAGCCAATTAGCCAAATATGGCCATACACTTCAATGTTCTGGCCAAGAGTGAACCCTAGAATCTAGACACTAACAGTGACTTGATTTGGATAAACCAAAGTTGAAGTCACAATAACAAATGTAGACACTAGAATCTAGACACTAACAAATGTTCCTCCGTCAATGCTTGTTGCCTATACATCATAGTCTCGTACGTTGCGTATTTGATCATAGTTTTTTGTTCTAGTTTGTGTCTTCTAATATTTTTTATTTTTTTATGTTTTGGGACTGTGTCTTCTAATGTTGTCATATTGATTTGGTGATCATCCAATACAGTATAGTAGTATAATAATCTATTCCTTCATCGGTTTAATAATAAGTTCAATTTTTTAAAATCTTGAAAATGTATGTAGGTTTAAAGTGAATTTTAGAATGAAATATTTACAAATGATTGAAATTAATTTATTGAGATTTTTATTATTTATTTAAATTTCACTTTTTGAATTTTTTCTTGAATTATTGTAAGTAATCTGTTTAAATATTTTTCTTTTTAATTCATAATACAACCAATTTATTTAATTTTTCTAGAGACATTATTTATTTGTAAGATTTTATTATTTTTAGTTTTGAACATATTGTTATAGATAATGCATGGTGTTTTCTCTTTAATAGTTATGAGATGTGATTCTAAGGCAAGATTATATTATCAAGTAAAAATATGAAAACGACAACAAAATCTGTAGTGATAGAAAAATGCACAAATAGAAGAAAGAATGATATTAGTAAGTGGTGAAATAACAACAAACAATGAAGTGTTTTTTTTTTTTGGAAAACAGAAAGTCGCAATAAGATAAAGATTCTTTATAAAAAAAATATTTGTTGAGTCCTAGGAATATATATTATTAATAAGTTAAAATAGTTTTCGAGAAACTAATTAAGTAATAGCTGTTCGGCCTGGACTTGTAGCTAAATCACTACAAGCTAGAAATTCTAAAATTAGCTATAACTTAATTTTTAGTAAAAAAATTAATTAATTATAAAATTATTATAATATAAAGGATAGTATGAAATAAGTAATAAATTTTTTAGAAAAAAATAATTCTAAATATTTTATAGTAAAATTTCAAAAATTTATAATTATTTTTTATCTAATTCGTAGTAATATATTTTTTAATTTTTCTTTTCATAATTATATAACTAGGATTTTTTCTTAGTAATTTCCTAGCTAATCAATAGCTAAAACTATCTTATATCTATAGCAATTTAATAACTATTTCTTAGCGAATTCGTAGCTAATTTATAGTTAAGGATTAATTTAAATGTTCCCTTCCAAACCTATTTTGTAGGTAATTTGGAGTAGAATTCATGTTTAATTATTATTTAATAATGTGTTATTTCATTGTAAAATAAAATTAGAATGCAGATAAAGATACATGCAATAAATGTAAAAAGTTTGATCAACCGTAAAATAGAAGTATCATATGGTAAATGTCACAAAGGCTAAGTGTCAAAACTTTCTCTAGGTCATGGAGTATAATTTGAAGATCTCCAAATAAGTAATTACGTATAAATTGTCTTGTGTCCAAATTTACATGTAAAAATAGAGTTGAAATCAAATTTGAGAAGTGATGCTCTATGGAATAGTTCAAGAATGACACTACAAGATTTTCTTTATTTTGCTACTGATTTTAACTACCATTTAAATTAGTAGTTAAATCTTAACTAATTAACTATTAATTAACTAACATTATTTTTCCTATCTAAATTTAAATTATATTTATTTATATTTCTTATAACTATAAATTAACTAAAAAATAATTACAAAATTTAAAAATTTACTACAAATTAACTAAAATTATTTTCTTAACTAATTTGCTACTTATTTCATGTTACCATAATACTATAGTAATTTTATAGCTAATTGTTTTTACTATAAATTAGCTATGAAATAGCTATTAATTTTAAAATTTTGTAACTAATTATTTGATAATAAATTTTAAAATTTCTTGTAGTGTGAGAGCAGCTTCTATCGTTACTCTTAATTGGTAAGTACTTGTAGGTTGCTATTCAGTTTCATTCTCGTAAAAGATCTTTTAAAAAGTCCATCATAGCATCTCAAAGATCACAAAATTCACAACTTGAACCAACATTCTAAAAAGACAAAGAAAACAAATGAAAAAAATTAGTAAAGAAGCTTTTCATAAAAAAGCCAAATATCCTATGCTGTAGATTCCACCAAAACCAAGTCTTATTATGATTGCCCATATCCCTTAACTAGAGACAACAATGGCTCACAGATTGTGCTAAGGCAACAACTAGAAGCTGGCTGGTAATCTAGATCCAGAGTTATTAATTGTAACTAATAGGTTGACTATGGTTGCTCCCTGACATGGGAAACAAGGTTATATTTGGTCAAACATTGTGGCTTAAATCAAGTTATCCATGAAAGATAAAAAAAAAAAACAAGTTGTGAGGTCATTAGTATAATTACAAGCAAACAAATTTTGACTCATTTTATACAAACGCCATATCTACAAGCACTTATCCTCTTGAATACAAACATCATACATCTATCAATTGATAAATTACATATATTTATACAATATTAAATAGTAAAATGTCTTAGCAAGGCTTATAGATGATGCTAAGGCAGCATGTAGAAGCTAGTAATAATGTAATGTGGATCCAGAGTTATTGTAACTGTCAGGTTGACTATATGGTTGCTTCCAGTAAAATATTACAAGATTTTTTTGATTTTGCTATTAATTTTAGCTACTACTTAAATTAGTAGTTAAATTCTAATTAATTAATTATTAATTAATCAGAATATTATTTTCCTAGTTAAATTTATGTTATATTCATTTATACTTCTTATTACTACAAATTAACTAGAAAATAACTACAAATTTTAAAAATTTACTACAAATTAATTAAAATTATTTTCTTAGCTAATTTTTTACTTATTTCATGTTATCATCAACATTATAGTAATTTTGTACATAATTATTTTTACTATAAATTAGCTACAAAATAATTATTGATTTTAAAAATTTGTAGCTAATTTTAAATTTTCTAGTAGTGAATAAGATTATATTTTATCAAACATTATGGCTTAAATCAAGTTATCCATAAAAAGAGAAATAGAACAAGTTATGAAGTCATTAGTATAATTGTTGGCGAACATAACTAATGCTAATAGGAATACATGTACATGTAATATACTTGAACAGATAAATCTTTGTCCGGTAGCAATCTTATTAAAGAACAATATGCAGGTCTTTTCATATATTTTTTATATGTAAAGGATAGAAGACAAAAAAAATAATACTACTAAGGAAAATATTAGAACTCTTGATCTATTTGAAAAGTTTCTACGAGTGAGGATCACCATTTCCTTCATTGAGAAGCTTCATCAAGTGCAAGATTATTATATACAGATGAGGTAAATGTCAATGCCAAAGTTTCAAGAGCATCTAGTTAAGTTAAAGGCTCTTAGAGATTCAATTTTCTTCAAGTTAAAAGAGTTTACTACTCAATCGGCAACAGTTGAGCATGCTTATAAATATATTGATGAGTTAAAACAGATTGTATAAGAGTGGAAAACAAACAAGTCTTGGATTCCACAACAAGTAGATGAGGTTATAAAATAGTATTGAAATTTAAAGCATTGGTTGGATGAAAAAGAAGCTGAGAAAAAAAAGACTTTTGGATTCAATAAGCTAGAATTTGCATCTCTGAAGAAGTACATTTGAAGGTGCTTGATCTACGTACAAAACAAGGTTGCCAACATTAATAGAATTCTCAAGCCTAAAGAATGAAACTGAGAACGATGGGCAAAATACAGATAATTCGAATTCTAACTCAACTGATAGTTCCTCTTCAAGTGATCCACCTGCTAACAATTCAAAAGGGACAAGCGAAGAAATGGATACTGAGCAACCTGAAGTTCATGATGAACAATGATTAACAGGGACTGCATATAAGTAACTGTGTAAAGCATGTGTTTTAAAAAAATGAAAATTCAAAACCTGAAAACTAAGTATGGTGCATAAAGTGAGTAACTAACTGTGTGAATCCCTTATTTCTAAATAATGAAAGAAAGTAATTGAATAATACATTAGGGTGCATTCAATGGTATTCCTTAGGTTCCTTTTAATTTAACTATTTGAATTTATTTAAACTTTCAATATTTTACAGTAATTGATGAAAGAACAACAGAAATAAAGGAAAAATGATTAATAAATCATTGAATCATGCAAGGAATCACATCAATTCATGCATGTGTAGCATGATTCTAAGTCACTTGCGATTCACCACATGATATGAACCGTTGGCTTGCTAGTTCATATTGATTCATGGAATTTGAATCTTAAATCATGTGATTCTAACAACTAAGTTTGCAAATAATAATGTGACAAGTAATCCAATAAAATATGGAATTTATCTCAACTGCAATGTTGACCTTTATCATAAGGATACTAATCAAATTATTATTGTTAATTTTAATATGAATAACAAGGAGAACAAAGATAGAATTCTCGTCTCCACTACTTTAATATCAGTATAACAGCAAAATAAGTTTAGAAGCATACCAGAGTGTGACATTTGGAAGAAGATTTGTATTGCCTGATATGCTAGTGAGTTGATTATTTTGCATGTCCCGGCAAGATCAAAAACCCTTACTGAGAAAATCACAATAACAAAATTCAGTAGCACCTATGCAGAAGATAAAACAAAAGCATAACAAAAAAAAAAAGACATAAAAATACACGATGGGATAGAACTGGATCAAATTTGTGAGTAAATGTGTGAATCTTCATTGTTGAAGCCTAGTTCCCAATCCTACCCCTGGGTATAGTACTAAGAAATGAATCTATACAAAGAATAGTAAATTTCTGTGGATATTCGAGAGTTACAAGATTATCCAAGCCAAAATACCAACTGACCAACTACTCCTTTCAACACCTGTTCCTATTTATAGGCAACATATCTTATTAATTTATTCTAATTCTCTCGGATTACCTAACCAACTGCAAAAATCTTCAAGCAATTGGACCAAGCACTTGAACAAATTCCAGCTTATAGAAATTTCTAAACTATAATCAAAATCGACACTAGTAAAAAATACTAAAGTGGTCAGGTTGTAAGAGAGATTCAATGTATACTTAACAAAATAGAAATGTAGAATTTATTATAAATCATTATTGTTGCTCGTTGTTTTGAGTTCCTATGATGAATAACTTTGTTTTTCCTCAATTAATAAATCAAGTCCTAAATAAAAATTGAAAGAATTAATCATTGTTCAGGTGAGAACAAATGATTTAAGAACTCTACCATTTGATTTGAGCTTACCAAAGTCAATTCACATGGAGGACAAAGATTCCTTATGCATTGTGCATCCCCTTCGAGGAAAATTGAATCAATGTGTCTCTCCTTCAATGAACACTAAAACCAGTGTGTCTGTCCTTTTATGAACACTAAAACTAGTGAGTCTCATTTCATGGTAGATCAATGACGAGAATTCGATCTTCACTGTGTGTCTCATTCAACCTTTAGACATTGTAACTTTAAAACAAGAAAAACTCAAAAAAATGATGTGAATGTGTGCTTTAGTATTTTTTTATTACTTTTTTTCAAAAATATACGAACCAGGGAGACCAAGAAGAGTTACCAAAGGACGTGGCAAGAACTACAGAGGAGAGCATTCAAGGACCCCTAACCAGGGGTAGGTTGAAGAAGCTGGAGGCTGATATGCAAAGGAACATGGACCTACTTAGAAGGTAAGGGGCGTCCAAAGCACGAGCTACTTTGTTTATGTTTTCAGTATGTCCTTGTGTAGTTTAGGACCTTGTGTTTTTTTCTTTGCTCAGCTTGTAATAAATAGGAAGGCCTTGTAAGTCTCTTTGGACGTATAGTGCCTTATGGATGCATGTAGCATCTTTGGACACACTCTGTGTTTGGACGATGGACTCAGTTTGACATATGAGGCCTCTTGGAGGTTCTACGAAGCCTTTGGATGAGGGGTGTCCTTTGGACGACCCATATGGTTGACACATTTGGACGTTGAGGCCTATGGATGTTCCCTATGGACACTAGCAACCTTTGGATGATAGAAGACCCATTTTAGGGAATGCACCTCTTGGGTTAGCTGCCTTTTGATGAAGATTCCTTGAAACAACTATAGGCCTTAGACGAAGCCTAAAAGCAATTAGACTTAGTTGCTGCAGTTTCTTGCCTTTGGATGCACAACCTCAAGCAGGCCTTTGTTAGAAGTTTCACGAGAATTCACTTACGATATGCGGCCCAAGGCCTAGTTAGGCTAGTTTTAATGTTTCGCGTGCCTTTTCTTTGTATATATAGCTAATCTTAGGCTCCTTGTATCAATTTTAGTTCATTTTGAATGACATTTACTTTTCAACAATTGAGGGAGTGACTCTCGTTTGTTTTTATATTAGAACATTTTATTCTTATCAAGTTCTCCATAAGACTTGTAACAAATATCGATTCTCTTATCTGATTTTGCAAGTCATCTCTAAACTCTTTCCATTTTTCTTTTTCAATTCCTTCTATCCTATCTTTAATATTTCTACGATTTACTTTACTCTCAATTCCTAAAATCCTAATCCTAATATCTACTTTGGTTATGACAATTGTTAAGTGTAGAAGATCTAGGTAGAGTCAAGACAGTTCACAAGAACGATTCCAATAAAGAGCCATCAAAATCCTTAGTTTTGGAATCCGAATCATATTAAAAAATATTGAAAATATATAAAATCAATATTATTTTAGTTTTAGCTAGGAAAATATATAGTAGCTAATTAGTAGTTAATTAACTTAGATAAGCTATTAACTTTATTTGTAGTTAAAATTAGTAGTAAAATTAAAATTTTATTGTAGTGAATAACTCTCCTAAGAGCATAGAATATAATATGTGATCATTTTACCCAAATGTTTTATTTGTTTTGGTTTAAATATACTCTTGTACTTCACAATATATCAGTTTTTTAGTTTTGATTTTATAAAGTTATTTTTGTAAAATATCATTGTAAAATGTATTTTTCATTTATTTTAGTTCTTGTTATTTTGTTAAATTAATGATCATGTATTAACGATGTAAAATAATTTTATGTTATCAACCAATAAAAAATTATTGTTGGTATAACTTTTGAGGTACTTATTGTAAAAGTCAATAAACTTACTATAATGATAAATTGTAATTGGAAGATAATGTAAAGTTGTTTTACTTTATTAGTGCATATCGTATTTTCTCTATTTTGTTTTAGTCTTGTAATATATCTAGTTTTTTGTTTTAATTTTATAATATTTTGTTCACTTTAAAATAGCCTCTTTGAAAATAAAATGGTAAGGACTAATAGCAAATTATTTATAAGCAAAAAAAAATAAAAAGAAATAAGTATATTACAATGACTAAAACAAAATAATAAGATCAAAATAAAAAAGAAAATAATTATAAGGACTATTTTAAAAAATAATAATTTTATAAGGACCAAAACCAAAAAAAATAATATATAATCAAGATCAAAATTATATTTAAACATTTTTTTCTCACATTTCCTATAGTTAACTTATTTCATTTGGAATCACCATTAAGTTAATCTAAGTGATACATAACTTAGTTTCTTATTTAAGATCTTGAATTCAAATAATATGAATGAAAAAACATTATAATTGGAAAGGGAAACTTTCTAAATGCAGTCACTATATTTCGTAGTAAACATTAATAATGAGTAAAGCGCCCCGATAGATACTTCGCATTTGTATTATAATTTGGTTCACTGAAGACCCTATAAATATGTTGAGTTATTTTTAGACCCCCAACTTTGTGAATAAAAGCCCAATACTCTCAACCCCGCTAGATCTTTCTTTATAAGAGGAGAAGGGGTTAGATTGAGGCACACACAAAGAAAGACACATAGAAATAGAGATTGAGAGAGTGGATTTTCACAAGGCAAAAGAGAGAAGAGAGAAGAGAGAAAAAGGAAAGAGAAAAAAGTAGAGGTATGAGAAATCGTGCTCGCATAGTAGCTCAATTTTGTGGGTTCTTTTCTTTTATCTTGTTCTTCATCTGTAAGTTTTGCTTGCTTGCTTGTGCTGGTTGGTTGTATGAACAAATATTGTTTTTGACCTGAACATTCTTGTATCCTTAATTATTTTATTATAGTGGATTGATTTCTTTGGCGTGGACGACCCGTGGTTTTTATTTCTCACGTCGAGGGAGTTTTTTCACGTTAAAAATATTAGTCTCTCTTGTGTGATTCTTCTCATTGTTACTATCATTTTTATTTGTGGTTACTCCTTAGAGATTCTTGCAAGTTAAGAAAATTTTTATTCGCTGCATTATGTCACCACATTGGTGATGCCTTGTTGGTTTTTCCAGTATCTTATTACCTTTCCATCATCAGAGTGGTATCAGAGTGGTATCAGAGCTCTCTGTTTGAAGGGTGTTTTACTTGTTAAAATAGTAGAGGGTAATACAAATAGAATGGTGAGTCTGAATGATACTAATTATCACTTGTGGAAAGGGAAGATCAAAGATTTATTATTTGTGAAGAAAATGCATCTTCCTATTTTTGTTGCTCAGAAGCCAAAATCTATGTCTGATGAAGAATGAGACTTTGAGCATCAACAGGTATGTGGTTTTATCCGACTATTTGTGGATAATAATGTTTACGATCACATTGCAAGTGAGATAGATGCCAGGACTTTGTGGGAGAAGATTGAATCCTTGTATGCCTCAAAGTGTGGGAATAACAAATTATTTTTGTTAAATTCTATTGTGAGTTTGAAGTTCAAGGAAGGCACTTCATTGTCAGATCACTTGAATGAATTTCAAGGGATTATTGATCAAATGTTAGGAATGGGCATCAAGTTTGAAGATGAGGTTTTGGGATTACTACTCTTGAATTCCTTACCTGAGTCTTGGGAGGCTTTTAAGGTCTCTATCACAAATTCAACCCCTAATGGTGTTGTCTCTTTGCAAATGGTAAAGGGTAGCATCCTTAACGAGGAGATGAGAAGGAAGGCACAAGGTTCTTCATCTCAATTCGAGGTACTTGTCACTGAAAATAGGGGGAGAAGTCAGAAAAAGGAAAGAGAAAATAGTAGAAGTAAATCCAAGTCCAGATATAAAAATGTGGAGTGTCACTACTGTCATGAAACAGGACATATACAGAAACATTGTTTCTTGTGGAAAAAGGAGAACAAAGGCAAAAAGGGTAAGTCAAAAGAGAAGGATGATGATCGTGTCACTACTGCTACAGGTGATGATCTTGTTATTCTTTGAGACTTTGAGTTGGTTAATCTTGTATCCGATGAGAGCATGTGGATTATTGATAGTGGTGCTACACTACATGTTACACCATGGAAGGAGTTCTTTACATCTTACACTTTAGATGATTTTGGAGTGTTGAAGATGGGTAATGATGGTGTGACCAAGGTGATCGGTGTTGGTGATGTTTGCTTGCAAACCAACATAGGAATGCAGTTGTGGCTTAGAGGAGTCAAACATGCTTCAGATGTTCGTTTTAACTTGATATCTGTACATATGCTTGATGGTGGTGGTTATGATAATCACTTTGGTCATGGAAAATGGAAACTCACCAAAGGTAACTTGGTTGTGGCCAAAAGCTTTGGTTGCTAAAGATAGTGTGAATACCATGGATATGGAGGCATCTTTGTGGCACCGAAGGCTTAGTCATATAAGTGAAAAAGGGTTGACTTGTTTAGCCAAAAAGGACATGCTTCTAGGATTAAGGAAAGTGGAGTTGGAGAAGTGTTCTCATTGCATGGCTGGTAAGCAGACTAGAGTATCCTTTATGAAGCATACTCTCTCAAGGAAGTCAGAGTTGCTAGAATTGGTGCATTTTGATATTTGTGGCCCATTAAAGGTAAAGTCATTTAGTGGTGCACTTTATTTTGTTACCTTTATTGATGATTGTTTTAGGAAGCTTTGGGTCTATGTTTTGAAGACAAAGGACCAAGTGTTGGAGAAGTTCAAACAATTCCAGGCTTTGGTTGAGAGACAATCAGGCAAGAAGGTGAAATGTATTCGTTTTGACAATGGTGGTGAATATTGTGGACCATTTGATGTATATTGCAGGCAGCAGAGTATCAGACATGAAAAGACTCCTCCTAAAACTCCTCAGTTGAATGACTTAGCAGAGAGGATGAATAGGACATTGATTGAGAGGGTTAGGTGCATGCTTTCTGAAGCAAGATTACCTAAGCATTTCTGGGGTGAGGCACTTTAAACAGCAGTGCATGTTATAAATCTCAGTCATGCAGTTGCTTTGAATACTGAGGTTCCAGACAAGATTTGGTTGGCAAAAATTTCAAGTATGATCATTTGCGAGTCTTCGGTTATAAGGCCTTTGTGCATGTTCTAAAGGATGAAAGATCCAAGTTGGATATGGATACTAGGCAGTGTATCTTCATTGGGTATGGTCTTGATGAGTATGGTTATAAGATGTATGATCCTGTTGAGAAGAAACTTGTCAGAAGCCGTGATGTGCAATTCATGGAAGATCAAACCATTGAAGATATTGATAAGGTAAAGAAGTCTACAATTGAGAAAGACAATAATTTATCTGAAATTGATCCAGTTCGGAGGCCTATACATGATCTGGATACTGCTCATAATAATGTTCAAAATGGTGATCAACATAATTATGTTGGTGATCAACAGCTTGAAGATTGTTTTGATATTCCTCTTGATTATGATGCTGAAGAGGAACAAGAGATATCACAAGATGAGAATCTGGGTGATGCTCCTGAACCACCTCCAGTTCAACTCAGGAGGTCTAATAGGCAGAGACAATCATCTACAAGGTATACCTTTTGATGAGTATGTGACCTTGACAGGTGGAGAAGAACCTGAATGTTACCAGGAGTCCATGGAGAGTGAAGAAAGGCAAAAGGCTTGGCAATCTAAATTGCAGAAGTGTGTTGTTTTGTCCACTACCAAGGCAGAGCTTGGTTTTGTTCAGGATGAACATTAGTTATTCTGTGATAGTCAGAGCGCTAACACAATGACCAAGGTAGTTCCAAGAGGGAAGTTTGAAGCTTGTTGTGGGATTGTCGGACTGGCGATTACCTCCACATAGTTGTGAGGGCGGAGATATGTTGGGTTGTTTTTGGGCTCCCAACTTTGTGGACAAAAGTCCAATACTCTCAAGCCCACTAGATCTCTCTTTATAAGAGGAGAAAGAGTCAGATTGAGGCACACACAGACAAAGACACATAGAAACAGAGATTGAAAGAGAGTGGATTTTCACAAGACAAAAGAGAGAAGAGAGAAAAAAGAAAGATAAAAGAGTAGAGATGTGAGAAATCGTGCTTGCACAGTAGCTCAATTTTGTGGGTTCTTTTCTTTTATCTTGTTCTTCATCTGCAAGTTTTGCTTGCTTGTGCTGGTTGGTTGTATGACCAAATATTGTTTTTGACCTGAACACTCTTGTATCCTTATTTAGTTATAGTGGATTGATTTCTTTGGTCTATACCACCCATGGTTTTTACTTCTCATGTTGAGGGGTTTTTTCCACGTTAAAAATATTAGTCTCTCTTGTATGATTCTTCTCACTGTTACTATCATTTTTATTTGTGGTTACTCCTTAGAGATTCTTGCAAGTTAGGAAAATTTTTATCTGCTACGTCGTGTCACCATATTGGTGGTGCCTTATTGGTTTGTCCAGTATCTTATTACCTTTCCGTTATCAAAGTGGTTTTTTCTCCATCAAAATATAGATAATTGATTCATCTACGAGTATCGATCTCTTTGTGCAGACTTGCTCTGCAGAAATTTGTTTGCCATGGCTCCGCATATATTTTCGTGCTTATTTTCTACCAAACCTCAAATTGTTGCAACAAAAGCTCTACTTTCTAAAAGCTTCAACCCTGTCAAACTTGATTCTCTTCACATTGCCAACAAATGGAACATTGTTCAAGAAAAGTGTAGTGCATTATTGATAGAAACTGTATGTCCAAATTTTACTAGTGTATCGCTAATCTTTCTTGTTAGAACTCGAAGAGGATAACCAACACACAAACATATACCTAATTCTTTATTTTCCTTGACAGGGAGATCTCTACACGAATCATTCAGACAAACTGGAAGTGGTCAGGAATGAATTTAGGAATGCTTTGGGTGAATATTCATTAAAAGGTTTGTACATTATTGATGCCATGCAGCGCCTAAATATTGATTACCACTTCCAAGAGGAAATTGAACCATTCCCACAGAGGCAATATGTGGATTATAGTATTGTTGCGGGTGGTTGTGGTAATGATAATGAGATTGAACTTCACTTCAGGATATTCAGACAAGGTTACTTTGTGCCCGTAGGTTAGTTTCTAATTAATTCCACCTAACAATGATATTTTGAAAAGAGAGGTGTATTAATACAGAAAAAAGAATAATAGAAAAGTGAGTAAATGATAGAGAAAAAAGTATAGAGAGATAAAGTGGATGGAAAGAGAAGAGATGAAGAGGACCCAAATCCGATTTTTTCACGTGCCTAATTTTTTATCGATCTACACACCTACCCTTTTATGGCAAAAAAAAAAACATTAGAAGTAGAACTAGAGAAAAAATTAAGGGTCGATTGGTTTGACAAAATATTTTGTTTTACTTTTTATTTTAATTATAATTTTTCCTTATTTTTAATTTTTAAAATTTGTAACAAAAATAATCAAAACGGAAAATAAAAAAATCACTATTTCTTACACAAATTTTTTAAATAAAAAAGTCAAAATAATGTGATATACTTTTAATTAAAAGTAAAAAAAATGAAAATAAATTTATTTTCAAACCATACGATCTTAAATGTGTAAACAAATTTTATTCTTTTTTTTCGTCCCTTTTTCTACAAAAGTTTAAGAATGATTCTTTTTCGAATAAATAATCAATTTCATCTCCAAAGTGTTAATCTCTCTTAAATATTCTCTAAAATAAGAAAGTTATATAAGTAATTTCCTAAGTGTTGAAACTTATAATAAGTAGTCCTCTAAGATTTGAAAAAAAAAATTATCAAATTGGTCTCTAAACATTAATAAAATTTGAGTTTGTTTGTATAATTTTTTTCATAAATAATTATGGTAGAAAAAAATAAGGAAGGAAAATAAAATAAATTTGTCTATAAGCTAAAACTAACTTATGTATAAGTTAAAAATACGTTTTTAGAAAAGTTAATATAAAAAATTCTACAAATTAACTTATAAATAAGGTAATTTTAACTTATAAATAAACTTATTTCATTTTTTCATCGTATTTTTCTTTCATAAGTACTTATAGAGAAGCTTATCCAAACATACCAACTTAAGGATTAAAATGATCAATATTTAATACTTGATATAATTTTATTACTTTAGATACTACATTAGATACTACATGGCAAAAAGAGTAATCCATTTAAGTACTAAACTTTCCCTAAGAGTAAAATGTTTGTTTATATTGGAACATCACAAAGGTGTTTGATGACAAGTTCAAAGATAAGGAGGGAAAATTCAACCCAAAACTAAGTCACTACTAGAAAATTTAAAATTTGCTACAAAATAATTTTGTGGCTAATTTTAAAATTAATAGTTATTTTGTAGCTAATTTCTAGTAAAAATAATTAGCTACAAAATTACTACAATATTGAATGGTAGCATGAAATAAATAGCAAATTAACTAGGAAAATAATCTTAGTTAATTTGTAGTAAATTTTTTAAAATTTGTAGTTATTTCCTAGCTAATTTGTAGTAATAAGAAGTATAAATGAATATAACTTCAATTTAGCTAGAAAAAATAATTTTCTAGTTAATTAATAGTTAATTAGCTAGGATTTAGCTACTAATTTAAATGGTAGCTAAAATTAGTAACAAAATCAAAAAATTCTTGTAGTGTAATATCACGGGAATGATAAATCTATATGAAGCCTCACAGTTAGGCATATCAAGGGAAGACATACTCGATTAAGCTGGAGAACTTAGTGGCCAAGTCCTAAAGGAAAAGGTGGATTGTATTGATTTGAGAAGATAACCTTAGAACACCCTTTTCACAAAAGCTTGCCAATGTTTACTGCTAGAAATTTCTTGGGTGATTTTCATGGCACGAATATATGATTAGTTCCTTCAAAGAAATGGCGAAAATGGATATCAGTTTGCTGCAATTCTTGTACCATGGAGAGGTTGCTCAAATTTCAAAGTAGGCTAATTTTATTTGATGCCTAGGTTTTTTAATTTGTCATTATAAAACTAGTCCCCAAAGTTCAATTGTTTTACAGATGGAGGACAGGGCTTTCTGTAGCCAACAAGTTAATGAAAGCCAGAAATCAACCACTTAAATTGTACATTTGCTTGTTGGCATGCCTGACAGATCCTACCTTGTCGAGGAAAGGGTTGAGCTCATAAAAGCAATATCTTTAATCTACATAATAGATGACATTTTCGATGTTTTTGTGACGCTGGAAGAATTAACTATTTTCACATAAGCTGTTTGCAGGTAAGAGTGACAATTAGTTATTTTGACTTTTCTTAGATGAGAAGAAAAACAAAGATTATATATACACAAGAAAAATCATTTTTAGCAACAGAATTTGAGACCGCAATGACGTTATATGAGTTAATAAATTAGCGACTGAATTAGAGATCGA
This sequence comes from Mucuna pruriens, assembly GCA_025330945.1. Taxonomy (NCBI): domain Eukaryota; kingdom Viridiplantae; phylum Streptophyta; class Magnoliopsida; order Fabales; family Fabaceae; genus Mucuna; species Mucuna pruriens. Next base: position 1,377,002 of record JAENHJ010000027.1, read on the forward strand.
AACCTATTTGTTGCTACCAATCGGTCACTATTTTTGTCACTAAATGAAGTATAAAACGTTGGTACAGCCCAAGCACGGAATCATTGATAGCTAAATGAAGGAAAATAACGACCGAAAAATGTGGTCACTAAATTGGTAACTATTAGTCAAAAATTAATTAAGTAAAAGAAATGTTAGAAACCAAATTATGACAAAATTAATAAAACATCAAATGAAAATAGTCACCGAGTTAGCAATCAAATTGTTTTTTTTAAAACACAATTAGCGACGAATTTAGCGATCAAGTTAGCGATGGAATAGAAAAACAACAAAATCTACAATAACTTTAGCATCATTAGTTTTGGTGGCCTTAGCCTTCACCTATTTATAAACACAATATACAACAAGTATCTAGTTATGTGAGCTACTCATAAGGAAATTCATCTCTAATAGGTAGAGGGTCAATCCTCCCTTCAATTCTGCTCAGGTGATTGGTTATCAGGTTCTCTACATCACTCTTGTCTCATATCTCTATATTAAATTCTTGAAGGAGAATCATCTAGCAAATTAATCTTGGTTTCGCGTTGAGCTTCTTTAATAAGAATTTCAAGGCTGCATGGTTAGAGAAAACAATAATCTTGGAACCAAACAAATAAGAACAAAATTTATCTAGTGCAAAAACAATAGCTAAAAGTTCCTTCTAAGTGGTGTTGTAATTAGCCTAGGTCAAATACAACGTGTGAAAGGCATAAGCTATAACATAGGAATGTTTGCCAACTCATTGGCCTAAAATTTCCGTTAGTGCAAAATTAGAGGCATCACACATAAGCTCAAAGGGAAGCTCCCAGTCAAATGCCTTAAGGATGGCAGTGGTGGCAAGTCTCTTTTTCAATTCTTCGAAGGCTTCAATGCATGGTCGATCAAAGACAAACTCCACATCTTGTTGTAGAAGCTTGGACAATGGTAAGGCTATTTTGCTAAAATCTTGGATGAATCTCGTGTAAAAACCTGCATGTCCAAGGAAAGAACAAACCTCCTGCACAAATGTGGGGTGAGAAAGAGAAGTAATAATATCAATTTTGGTCTTACCAACCTCAATACCTCTAATAGACACTAGGTACCCTAAGACTATACCTTCAGTAACCATGAAATGACATTTATCAAAATTTAGCACAAGGTTAGTCTCAATGCACCTATCTAAAACTCTAGACAAACTCTCCAAGCATGCATAAAATGAAGGGCCATACACAGTAAAATACCTTCATGCAACTCTCTAATAACTTAAAAAAAAAAAACTCACCATTCACCTTACAAGGTGCTTAAGGCGTTGCATAGATCAAAAGGCATCCTAGTGTAAGCAATTTACCTACCAACCTCTCCAAAACTTGATCAATAAATGGGAGAGGGAAGTGGTCATTGCAAGTGACTTGATTTATCTTATTATAGTCTATGCACACTCGTTAGTTGTTCTGAACTCTAGTCGAAACCAATTCATTATTTTGGTTCTTTACTACAGTCATCGCAGACTTCTTAGATGTTAAAACATGAAAAAAAATAAATTAAAATAGTGATTTATCGTGTGCTAGCCCCCTTCACCCTTGTCCTTAGTTCTCCAACATTTGGGAGATGTGTAGGGATGGAGCTTTTAAGCCCTACCATTAAATGAGTTAGAAAAAAAAATGGGGTTATTATGTAGGTGGGATAGGGTTAGCTCTAAGGCCTAGAGCTATTTTGACAGCTCTAACTTTTGTTGGACAAAAGATGTGACATCTTAGAGTTAAGCCACTATGGTTGGTTCGCTGGACAAATGATACATTTGCTAGACGACTAAATATAGTAAGAGATTTTTTACTCCACTCACTAGGTGAGGCTAAGGACTTACTAGGCAAGTTATGTTATTTAAGAAAGTATCCTCTCTATAGGTAGAATTCGTTGGGCAAAACGGTCCACTTGTTGGACGAATCAAGTGGTAGTGAGAAAAACTTGTGCAAGAAAATTGAATCCTTTAAGTAATTATACATTTTAAAAGACTTATTAATTATTGTAAAAGATTAGATTGGGTAGGATGGTATAAAAGCCTAAAGTGAAATAATAAATAAGTTGAAATTCATAAGGATTATATGTTTCTATGTATGATGAATAGAACACATGTTGAGTAGGTAGTTGGGCGTCCTCTTAAAGAATTGGTTGGTGGGCTATTCCTTATTGTTGTGATGATTTCAACTTTCCTTGAAGGTGACCATGTTGAGATGGTGGATACAAGTTGTTACTATTCATATTAAGGAAGTTGAAAATGATATAAGGATCACAATTGTTATTGCTGAGTCCATTTATACATGCTACTTACAAGTAAACAGGTAAGTTGTTGGACCACCTTAACTTTGCAAGTCTCATACTAGTGCTAGATTTTTGGTACAATAGACTAGGGAGGGAACAAAGCAAATATTCTAACACATTACAAATGGGCTTGAGGGTGGTAAAGATGTGAAGTGATTTTACTTGTGGTTAGATTGTCTAAAATTTGAAAAATGATTAGTTTGATTTATTTTTGAAAAGTAGTGTGGGAATGCCAACTCATTCCATTATATGACTTTTACGAATCAACTTGCTTAAATAATAACAATATGAAAAGAAAAAAAAAGAAAAAACATTTTTCGTAAATAAAAGTAGAAAATAAAATTATAGAGTAAAAGAAGTGTGGGAATAAAAACATTGGAAAGTTAATTCAGATTAGAATATGTAAGAAATTGAAATTAAGAGAAAAATCCTGTTATAAATTGTTAAAAGGAAAGATGAATGAATAGTCCCAATATTTTTTTACCAAGATTGGATATAATGGATAATTATTGATGACAAAATACTAATTAACAATATATTTTACCTATTACACATTTTGAATAGGTTAACTATTAATAGTTTTTTATTCGGATTCTTTTCAGTAAGTTAAGTAAAATTTATGTGGAACTTGTTGAATAAAATAGTAAATTAAGTAAATAATAAATGTAATCCTTATCATTTACTAAAAGTTACATAAATTTTATCTAATAATAACTTTGCTAAAAAAAAATATATTAGTATCATTTTTATATTCTACATTTATAAAATAAATTTTTCTAACATTTTTCATATTCTCCGTGGCTATGATATCTTAATTATCATTATAATACTTCTTATCATATATCAATATATTTACCAATATTATTTGTTTAAGGTATGTTGCCAACACTAGCTATCATTGAATATTTATTTTATACTTTAAAATAATATTAATTTTTTTTTCTATACTTGAGTTTTGAGTTATAACTCGCAAGGGCTATGGATTGAATACTTTAAAATTAGCTTGAGAGTATGATAAAAAAAAAAAAAAAACTTAGATAACGAAAAGTGTAATCAATATGAAGAGATTGTGAAAATCTTTGCAATTGAGTATAAAAAATAGATATAGCCCTACGTTTATCGAGTCAGCAAGTATAAATACTCATCAGTTCATCTTCTCATTCTTTCTTTCTATTCTTATTATCATTTTGGGAACTTAATTTGAGACTGTATTTTAAAGTAAACTTGTTTTCCTATTATAAAAAAAAAACGTCAACCATCTATGAAGTGAGAACAATTTATGAATAATACAATTTCAATATACTCACGTTGTTTTACTTAGTAGTCACGTACGTTTATTTTATTCTCATTCTTAATTTAATTATTTAAAAGAGGTCGAAAGTGATAAATGAAATGCTCTGTAAAAGCATAATATTAACTATGTTGCATCATTAACAAAGTACTAAGTATGTTATATCAAGTGACTAATTGATCACACACATGCAATAAAAGATTAATGTTGCTAATGACTTTATGTTTCATGAATTAAGTGTTGTGAGTACAACATACGAGAGTACTGTCACTTAACAAAATCAAGACTTTATCTATTAATAATTTTTTTAACAAATTTTTTCATGATCTAATTTTTTTTCAAATAATTAAAAATATGAAATATTTTTTTGGTAATTAATTTTTTAATAATTATTAGTTTGTAAGTTAAAGGATATAATATTTTATTTATTTAAAATTATTAAAATATTTCAGTAGGAAATTTTCAATTTTAAAATTTAAAGCTCATGGATTGGTCCTAACCCATAGGATTTTGTGGGTTTTTTTTTGCCTTGCTGGCTTTTTTATGTGGGTTTTTTTGAACCTGACTCTTACAAATAAGGGCATAGGGGGATAGGATGGGCCAAATTGAGAGCTCTAGTGAGGGTTCATCCTCATCCAATCAAAGGAGCCACATGGAGAATCCTTTAGAATTTTTTTCTTATTTGCTTAGCGAGTGGATTGTCTTACTTAGCAAATAAAGTAACGAAGACTTTGTACTCTCAACTTCACGTAACTTACTCAGCGAAGGCACTATTTCTCCTAATGAAAGAAACCACAAAGAGCCCTTCAACTTTCAGTCCAGAGAAACGCGAGACTCGCCCAACAAATCTATGTGTTTTTAAGTTCTCAAGATCCTCGCCCAAGGAGTTAGGCACTCACCTAGCAAACACTCAACTTTCCCAGGTTTTCTCACTATGTTCCATGATTTTGCCTAGTAAGCCTTCATTCAATTCTTGTGTTCTTGAGCTCTCGCACAAAAAAAAGTTCGCTTAGTGAGAGTCTCTTCTCACCTAACAAACATTTAATAGAAACCAAAAAAATATGGATTTTCCCACATAGCCAAGGACTCACCTAGCAAATGCCTAGAGCAACAACATGTAACTAATCCAAAAATGCCAAAACTCAACCAAATTAGCATATAATCATATCAATAGCTCAAAATCAATATATAATCAATATCTCAATGTGAAAATGACAACAAACTTAACATGCATCGACCAAACCATCAGTAACTCAACATGGGAAATATCAAAGCTTTTAAAAATGGCTACCAAGCCCCCAACAAATTACTACATCTGCAATCCTAAGCATTAACAACACACATAACAATATTTCATCAACAAACAATAATGACAAGATGCAAGGGTGAGCTTCCCTTACTTGGTTAAAGACTTAAGGTATGAAAACTTTAGGAAATGAGCTAAAATCTTAATTAAACAACTTGGATCTCAAGCTTGGAGAAGAGAGGGTAGTGAAAATCTCAACAAGGAAGGGGAAATGTTTTGGTTCAATAATCTCAAACCAACCATGAAATGGCCTATTTATTAGGGTTAGGATTATGGTTAATAAGGGTTTCATGGACCATTAGTCCAAGGGGTTTGATTATCCATTGTGTATTGGGGATTTTATTATCTAATGAAAAATGGGGTTTAATTACCCATTAGTCTATAGGGGGCATGTAAGTCGATGATTAAAGGGATTTTGGATTTTTTTGGAACTATGGTCAGCTAGTCTTTTGTCTCAAAATATGTGTCACTACACCAAAAAACATGTCATCGATACTAGCTCAAAAACTGTATTTGGAATATGTCCAAGATCACAAGCTATCAACTCTAGTGGTTTCTCAACTCGGTTAACCACTTTTAGGGAAAACTTTGACTCAGTATAAATTCCTTCAATCGTTCTAGCTTTTTTTTTGGCAGATTTTCTCGAAAAATATGCAACTCAACATTTTATTAATCCTTTCTATTAATTACACTTACAGTTACTTAATCACATTAATTAATCAATTACAAAAACCCTCGATGTTGCAACTGAACATGTACGAGTGTCGATAACAACCCGATGGCAAGTGATCAAATAAACTCAATCATAATTGCTAAGTTAGACTCTAATATCATCTTAAAATGTGAGTTTGAATCTAACTCAACTCTAAAAAATAGGCATGTAAAGTGAGGGTGCCCCCACTTATATATTGTAAGATTATTTATTTTATGCGTGTATTTAACTAAGTGAATGAGAAATTAAAAAGATAATTAAATTTAATTAATGTTGAAAAAGAAATAAGAAATTTTCATGTTTGCATGTTCTCCAAGAAAGAACCCAAACCGGGACAAATTGGTCGAAAATGTGCATATTGAGGCAAATTTTCTTGAAAATTGTTAAAAAAATGGAGTTAAACATAAAGAGTTGATAAGAAATTGTTAAAGACATTTTCTAGTCAAGCCAAGTTCACCTGGTGTTGTTGGCAAGTTTTTTTTTGTGTGATGACACATTTTTCAAGAACAAAGTCCCAATCGACCAAAGTCCTAGAGAAAATCCTAGAAGCCTATAGACATCAATAAACCCCTCCTTCCCAAAACAAAATCCTCATTAATATTGCTGCCATTGTCCCTTATTAACCAAAGGATCCTTAAGCCCTTATTAACACATGGTTAATAACTCATCCTCCAAACCCTATAAATAACCTTCCATTGACAACCCTAGAACCTTTAGCAAAATAGAAGCAAAACTTCCCTCCCTCTCTAATCTTTTCATCCTTTCTCTCTCAAGTGAAGTAATGAGTTGTTGACCAAGTTTCTTCCTCCTTCCATAAAGCTTTCATTCCTTAAGTCTACAACAAGTAAGGAAGCTTACTCTATATATTTTGTGGTTGTGTTAATATCGGAAATGTTATTGTTCTGCTATATATGTATGTATAGATGCATGATCAAACTTGTTAAAGCCTTGGGTACCATTGTTGAAGTTTTAAGCTTTTTGTGAAAAATGTCAAAATGTGATGAATCTACCTTGCATGCTATAAAAGTTGTTATCATGTAGCATTTGTTTGATGTTCTAGAGCTTTTGGATCAGTTGCACATTGATTTGGTTGAAGTTTGAGTGATCCATGAGTTTTTGCATGCTACTATTTTCAGGTTTTTGTTGAGCGAGACACCCTCTCAATGGGTGAAACCCTCTTTTCAAGGTTTTTGTTGAATGCACGCTAAGCGAGGGGAGACTTTAGCTAAGCGAAAGGAGACTCTCGTTGAGCAACATTGCATTTATTAGTAGATATCTAGAAAAACATGAGTTTTCGGCTAGCGAGAGCCTTTCTCATTCAGTGAACTTAAGATAACCACAAAGATAATGAATGCTTACTGAGTGAGCACACCACTCGCTGAGCGAAATTGTGAACTTATTAAGGAAACACCTGCGTGAGTTTCTATAAAATCCAAAAACTCATAGATTTGTTGAGAGAATCTTGGGCCTGGCTAAGCAAGTATCTAAGAGCTCTTTGTGGCTTTCAATAACTAAGCAAAGAAGTGTCTTCGTTGAGTAAAGAGATGAGACTTAAAATCTGCTAAGTGATAAGTCATATTTTATACACTTCACAAGGGCTTAAGATGGATATTATTAAGATTGTTTAGTGATTAAGAGTCCTATCTTAGCTAAGATTCGAATTATGGGCCTAGAAATAGGAAAAACATAAATCTATGCTAAAATAAGGATTTTAACTAACAAAAGATTGGACTTGTTTTGCAGGCCTGAAAGCCGAGAGCATCTCAGCCCAAAAAGAGCATCTCGGCCCAACCGAGAACATCTCGACCCAAAAGGAGCATCCCGGCCCAAGCTGACTTCAGTGGCCAAAATCACTACAGCAAGAATGCTAATATGATTATGCTAAAATTAAGGAATCTGTAATGCAGATTTGATTCTCCTAGAATTAAGGAATCTGTAATGTATATATGATTATGCTAAAATTAAGGAATCTGAAATGCAGATTTGATTCTCCTAGAATTAAGGAATCTGTAATGCAGATATGATTATGCTAAAATCAAGGAATCTATAATGTAGATTTGATTCTCTTAGAATTAAGGACTCTGTAATGTAGATATGATTATGCTAGAATCAAGGAATTTGTAATCTCCTAGGATTGAGAAATCTGTAATCTCCTATGATTGAGAAATTTGTCATCAGTAATTCAAATTTGTAATTTGTTAGGATCAGGAAATATGTAATTCAAGTAATTGAGCAAGAAATCTGCAAGAATCAAGGAATCAACGATTCTGTGGGATTAGATTTGGATTTGGCCAGCTTGTGTATAAATAGAGCACACCAGGCCACGTCTTCGGTGTGGAAAAATAGTGCAATTCTAGACCTAGTGCTATCAACAACTGTAGACGTTCCAAGCTAGCACTGTAGTACACGAAGCTTGAATAAGGTGTCTCCCTCAGTCGAGGAGGTGCAAGTCAAGAACTGGGAGGCCGAAGGTTGTCAGAGGAGACAGCTTTGCTAGCCAACACACTCTGGTGGACCTGATCCTCAACATCTCAACTATCACTGGTGCACCACTATCGTCCTTCCATTGGCAGTCATCGTGGAAGGCAGATTCTCTAGAAACTCTGAATTTCTCACCTTTGCATTCAATTCTGTTTCAATAACACAACTGGTTTGCTATTCTGTCTTTTGATTTTAATCCTTACGCTTTAATCTGCTTTAACATTGTTAGAGATATATCACGTTAGACTAGGGCCAGTTGGAACTGGTTTAATAATTTGATTAGATAGATAACCTAAAATCAACCAAGTACATACTTTCTATCAATTGATGAGGTAGCGATTGTGTAAATCCTCAGTATGGCAATGGAAAAATGTTCGACGGTTGTCGTAAGAATCTAAGGTTGATTCGGAGTATAATTATAAGCAAGAATGGTAAACTGTCGTGTGTTGATTTTCGAATTGGTACAGTAGTTAGTATAGAGAAGTTTAGCTTGTTTTCCACACTTAGTTTATTTTCTTCACTTAAACACAAAACTTCCCCCTATTTATTGTTTTTTCTAGAGTCTGAGACCGAGTTAGTTCGACTCTGTCGTGTCCATTCAAAACCCTGTCAGATTCGTCTCTGCCGAGAGCGAGTTGGATCAGTCTTTGCCGAGAGCGAGTAAGCATTCTACACTTGACGTTTTCTGCATTAACTCTGATTTTCACACTTAGCGATATTTGAACACACTATGTCTTTGAGAGATCGACCTAGGGTTAGCTATACTATAGTTAGCTTTAGTATTTATTTGAGGCACGTAAGACGACTAAAAACCTGCTTATCAAATTAGTGTCGTTGCCGGGGACACAAGTTCTTTTGTGTTTTTGTGTGCCAAAACTGAGTTAAGTTGAATCCCGAGTCTACGGAATGATGTGTCTGTCGTTTGAGTCACAGAGTCATAGAGTCTATCGAGTTTGTTGAGTCTGTATTTGTTTTCTTTTCGGTCGAGTCTGAAAATAATATAACATGCTGAATATGTGTTAAATTTTTGTTGCGTGTGTGTGCTGAATTTTTGTTTACGTGAGTCTTTACATTGCTAAAAAAACAACAACCATCTCTACATCATTGCATTTAACTGCATCTGCATAATTGATTTTGTTCTCTGATAGCTACTTGTTTTCTGTTTTCTGATTTGCATAACTAACTATAACTTCTTCTACATAACTGATTTTGATTTTTATGCAATCTCTTTGTATGATTTTTTTCTTTTTATGCATCAATTTTTTTTTAACATTCTGACCGGTTTATAATTGTTCTGTTATTTTTCACTATTATGTTTCTTTTCTGTGCCTTTATTTCTTTTGCCATTTGTTTTATTTGTTTCTATTTTTGTTTTCCTTCTATTTTTATGTCTTTGTATCTGTTATTTTTCTATTTTTTTGTTTTTGATTCTATTTTTATTCTAATGCTTTTCTATTTTAATTCAATTATCTTTATGCTTTTTCTATTTTTCTAATTCTGTTTTTTTTCTTTTTTATTTTTAAATCCTGTTAACAACACTTGTGCATTCTAATACTAGTATTATCCATAATTATTCTAATCTTGATAATTCTGCTCCTAGCTCCAATGAAGAAAGGAATCAGTTGCACATTGATGCCATGATGTATCAACCGTGGTGTGCTTAATATCCTCGAATGGGATGGAGCCTGGTCATACGAGAATTATCCATCTAAGCTAACAACTGTGTTGCATGAGTTATATGATTTTGCAGGTAACACTCACCATTTTGACAATAGGGGATCCACGGCATCTGGAGGAATGAATGGGATTGTTGCTGCTGACAATCGGAGATTTGAAGGATACATAGATGGAAGTGGCATGTGTGGTTATGTAGGACATTCATCCAATGATTGTCCCATTTTGCAAGAACCACCACCTCTATTCAGACCACAACCAGTACAAGAAAGTTCCTTAGAGGATTTAATGAAGGAATTGGCCATGAATAACATTCAATTCCGAAAGAATGTGTCTGCCACACAATAACTAGTGCAACAACTTAACAGTTCACCTTCTTTGGAAGATCTGGTACAATAGTTTCGACAAAATACCATGCAGATTCAACAAAACAACATACAGTTTCAACAAAATATAATTGCCACAATGCAAGAGTTGACAACACAGATTGGTCAACTGGCCACCACAATAAATCAACCGCAATTCGAAGATTTTGGACAGGTTCCTTCCCAAGCCATTCTCAGCCCATAGGAGAATATAAGTGACATAACCATGAGGAGTGACATGGAGCTGCCGCAACAACAATCACTAAAAGTGCAATATAGATTTTTTGGAAATCCAGATTTAGAGAATTCAACCATTATGCTGGGCTTTACCGACTCCAGTAGTGTTGTCAACTCCATGCTTGCTACTGCCAACTCTACTAAGATGGTTGAGATTGATGATTGCATGCCAATTATTTCTGATCTAGCTGATGTGGTTAAGATTGCAAATTCTATGACTGATGTTATTGATCTTATTGATATGACATTGGATGAGATTTCAAACCAAGTTACTAGGGTCGAGATAGCTTATCCGGCATGTGCGGATGTTGACATTATTAATCCCATGTGTGATGATGCCAAGATGGCTGATCTCAAATATGCTAATGTTGATAATGCTTTTGCTGATAGGGTCGAGGATGTTGATTCTTTGTTTGACAAGTCGGATAGTGTTAATACGACTGAAATGGCTGACTCTGTAGTTTCTATGTCGGACCATGCCAATGTATTAGAAGTTTCCAACTCTATGATGGAGGTTCCGAGTCTTGCTAATATAATTGAGGTTGCCGACTTCGAGGTCAATATTTCTGCTTTTGCCGATATGCTTGAAATGTCGGATTCTATGGCTAACGTGTCCAACTTTGCCAATGTGGTTGATAATTCTAACAGTACCGATATAACTAAAGTTTTAGATTCTGGGACTGAAGTGTCAGATTTTGTTAATAATTTTTTGGCTCATGAACCAATGCTTGCCGATTCGGGCAATCAAAGCCAAAACCACAACCAGGCCAAATCCATATCTAACCCCAAATGCCGAATCCATAATAAAGCCGAGACTGACTCAGCACCCCAAGGCCGAAACTTGGTGTGGGCCGAACGCGACTCAGGTGAGGAGACTAATTCTGAGTCCGGCATGAGCGTACGATCGAGAATCGAAGGCAACTCAAACGACCAGAATCAGAAGGAGCCTGATGCCGAATCCATTTTGGACAACCACGTTCGATGGCAGGAACCAATCGAGTCTGACTCTAACGGCTAACTAGGAGTCGAGTCCAATTTAGGCAATCAAAGCTGGAACCAACCAAAGGTCAAAACTGACTCGGCATACCACTTGTTGAATTCAGGCCAAGCTAGCCAATCAAGCAAACAAACAACAACCGTGTCCGGTTTAGGTAGCCGAAATCGATATCAAGCAAAGTCCGAATGTGTCCTTGGTAGCCAATGTCGCAACTTGACAGATGCCGAGACTATATCCGGTAGCCACATCTACACGTGGATAACTGAGATGACACACGACCATCTGACTTTACATTCGAAAAGCCGAATCCACTCTCGACAACCGAGTTAGGAATCCACAAATGAACCTTCTTCACTTTTCTCGCCAGCAGCAGAATCAATACCAATGTCATCCATAGCACAGCCATTCCATGCCTTAGTAAATTTGCATTCTGAATTGACTAAACACTCTAAATTTTTTGGAAATATGGATTTTAAAAATTCTGTTAATTGTGAGTGTACTTGTACTGGATTAACTAAAACTTTTTTATGTGTAAAAAGCAGCAATGACACTAATCCTAGTACAAGAGTTATAGGCAATATTATAGAGAAGCTACTGGAGAATATCATGTTGAAACTATCAAAATGGATGAAGAGAAAGCTCCCCTAAGCTGTAGACAACAAGAGCGGAGCAAAAATACTGTATATCATATTTTACACATTCTTTCCACCCTAAAAGTAGTTGTTCTTATTTCACCCCTTCCCTTGTACACATATGTGTTGCATTAAGGACAATGCATCATTTAAGTGTAAGGGGTGTTCCGTAGGAGGGTGACGGTTTGTTTGTTTTTGTTTTTAGTCTTGTTATTTTGTTTTTATTTCATTCCTATTCTATTTCATTTTTTTTCTTTTCTTCTCATTTCAATCTCTTTTCTAGTCATATTCCCTTTATCTAAATAAAAAGTTGTCCAAGCCGAGTCCATGCCGACTCCGGTTCCATCTCGGTCGGATTCAGATTGACTTCGACCATGTTTCATATTTTGCTCTTAATTCTGATTTTTGTTTTGTTTTCCCTTAACTGAATTCTGATTTCTGATTGCTAAGAAAAACGTTTTGAAAAAAAATAAATGGATTTCCTTTTGGATTGGATGAAACAGTAAAAGGTATGCATGATCTTGGAGGGAAGATTTTTCAAACTTGATAGGGAATGAAATCTCTACATCTTTGGGCATTGAGTAATTTAAAAAACTGAAAAAGAAGAACCTTCTGTGATTGAGCAACCATCTGTGTGATAATTCTCGAGCCTTGTATACATAATGGCTTTACATCTTCCTATTCCTTCCTTTCTTGTATGATATTTGCATTCATGATGACTGGTTACTCTAGATTTTGCCTTGTATTCTTGTGTGATACATCTCGTTTCACGTACAAGAGTGATATGATCTAGGCCATGTATTTATTAAACCCCAAGCCAAATGGACTTACCTTGAAAATTTATCCCTTCCTTACCCTCTTTGAGCTTGAATAGCCATTTTTTTCTAACATGACAGCTCAATACAAGTCAAAGCCGAAAAATCATGATCAACCTCAACCTTAGAGAGACAGAGGAGCTTTGGAAATTTTTTTGGAGTGGGTCCCATTCAAGTGTGGGGGAGACACGTGGGGAACAGTGCATCCAAAAAGGGTTGAAAAAGAAAAGAAAGAAAAATAAGCGCAGGATGAAACAAAGAAGGGAAAGCAGTCAAAAGTTATAAGTTGCAGCAAAAATACAACACAAAGCTGCAAAACAAGAAGTGAGAAAAAGAAAGAAAAAAAAGTAGAAAAGGGGAAAGAAAAGAAGTGAGCAAGAATGCTCTTAATAGAACCACAGTGTCCTGGGGGATTCCCTCTATGCTGTGTACTCATTCCCTATTGCTCCTCCCTTCCCTATGGTTACTAAAGCTCACTTACCATCCTGTATCCTACCCTTAACCTTGGCCACGTTACAAGCTGACAAGAAGTCCTAATGATCATGATTGCATGTGATTTTGAAGGTACAAAAGGAGAGGCTAGTCAAGGTTTTGTAATGCCGGTTGCATGGGATGTTTAAGTGTATACACAATCCCAAACACTTGAGAAATTGAGAAAATATGCCCAAAGAGAGAGTTCAGTCACTTCTTGATTACTCTTTGATGTTTGTAGGTTGCTTATTTGCTCTGGATATGGAGAAAGTAACTCTCAAAGATTGTTTGAAAATCTAGATTCTGGGATGATTGCATGCTTGATTTGTTTGACAAAATTGAAAAATTCATTTGAAAACATATTTCCTCTTTCATTTTCCTTGAACGATCAAATCTAATTTTTCCTAGGAGTGCAAAAGTGTAAGTGTGGGGGTCTTATAAGTCATATTTTATACATCGCACAAGGGCTTAAGATGGGTATTATTAAGATTGTTTAGTGATTAAGAGTCCTGCCTTAGCTAAGATTCGAATTATGGGTCTAGAAATAGGAAAAACATAAACCTGTGAAAAAATAAGGATTTTAACTAATAAAAGATTAGACTTGTTTTGCAGGCTTGAAAGCCGAGAGCATCTCAGCCCAAAAGGAGCATCTCGGCCCAAAAGGAGCATCCCGGCCAAAGCCGACTTCAGTGGCTAAAATCACTCCAGCAAGCATGCAGATATGATTATGCTAAAATTAAGTAATCTGTAACGCAGATTTGATTCTCCTAGAATTAAGGAATCTATAATGCAGATATGATTATGCTAAAATTAAGGAATCTAAAATGCATATTTGATTCTCCTAGAATTAAGGAATCTGTAATGGATATATGATTATGCTAAAATTAAGGAATCTGTAATGCAGATTTGATTCTCCTAGAATTAAGGAATCTGTAATGTAGATATGATTATGCTGGAATTAAGGAATTTGTAATCTCCTAAGATTGAGAAATCTGTAATCTCCTAGGATTGAGAAATCTGTGATCAATAATTCAAATTTGTAATCTATTAGGATCAGGAAATATGTAATTCAGGTAATTGAGCAAGAAATTTGCGGGAATCAAGGAATCTATGATTCTGTGGGATTAGATTTGGATTTGGCAAGCTTGTGTATAAATAGAGCACACCAGGCCACATCTTCGGTGTGGAAAAATAGTGGAATTCTAGACCTAGCGCCGTCAGCAACTGTAGATGTTTCGAGCTAACATGGTGGTACACAAATCTTTAGTAAGGTGTCTCTCTCGGTCGAGGAGGTGCAAGTCAAGAATTGGGAGGCCAAAGGTTGTCAAAAGGGACCGCTTTGCGAGCCAACGCACTCTGGTGAACCTGACCCTCAGCGTCTCGACTATCACTGGTGCACCACTACCGTCCTTCCATTGGTAGTCGTTGTGGAAGGCGGATTCTATGGAAACTCTAAATTTCTCACCATTGTATTTGATTATGTTTCAATAACACAACTGGTTTGCTATTCTGTCTTTTGATTTTAATCCTTGCGCTTTAAGCTGCTTTAACATAGTTAGATGTAGATCACGTTAGACTAGGACCTGTTGGAACTGGTTTAATAATTTGATTAGGTAGAGAACCTAAAATTAACCAAGTACATACTTCCTACCAACTGATGAGGTAGCAATTATGTAAATCCTCAATATGGCAATGGACAAACGTTTGGCGGTTTTCGTAAGAATCTAAGGTTGATTCGGAGTATAATTCTAAGCAATAATGGTAAACTATCGTGTGTTGATTTCCGAATTGGTATAGTAGTTAGTATAGAGTAGTTTAGCTTATTTTCCGCACTTAGTTTATTTTCTGCACTTAAACACAAAAATTCCCCCTATTTACTATATTTTCCAGAGTCCGAGACCGAGTTAGTCCGACTCCATCGCATCCATCCGAAACTGAGTCAATCCGACTCTGTTGTGTTTAAGTCTGTGCTTAGTCAAGACCGTGTCGGATTTGTCTCTATTGAGAGCAAGTCAGATCAGTCTTTGCCGAGAGCGAGTCGGCATTCTCATTTGATGTTTTCTGCATTAACTCTGATTTTCACACTTAGCGATTTTTGAACACACTATGTCTTTGAGAGAATCGACCTAGGGTTAGCTATACTATAGTTAGCTTTAGTATTTATTTGAGGCGTGTAAGACAACTAAAAACCCGTTTATCACTAAGTCTCTTTGAAATTTTCACTAATGAGTTCTCCTACTCATTAAGTGATTTCAAAAAGAACTAAGGGAATGCTCTCTATGGTTTCTCTCATTGAGCAAAGAAGGATCTTCCTTGGGCCAAATGAACATAGTTGAGATGTGAAGTCCTTATTATAACATCCTAAAATTTATTTAATTATTTTTAGAAATAAATTTCATTATTATTATTATCAATTTTATTTTAATTATTAATTGCTGCAGGAAATTATTTTATTAAATAATTGCATTTTGAAACTGAAATGTTACTATTATTATTATTATTCTTAATGATGGTAGAAAATTAATTTAGTACTTAAATATTTATATTTAATTTTATTTTAATAGAAGAGTTAATGGTTTTATAAACTGATGAGGCATTAATCTGAATTATTTTCATTTATTAATTTAAATGGGGGCTAACGGGCGGGTCGGGATTGACGCGACCTAGTTAGAATATTAGACAGGGGTAATCAGTTTACTCCAAATTGTGTTTTGCGCGTCAAACGGCCAGACCTAGAGGAGAAAGAATCCAGATTTACAGGGAGGAGGAGCTAGGGTGTTCAGATCGTCCTAAAGTTGCATCAGATCATAAGATCATCAAATCGTCCCAAAGCTAGGTTATATGTAAATGCGGGAGTGTACGGGTAGTGAGGACAAACCCTAAGTCCCTCTAGGATCTAAATTCTCAAACTTATTTGGTTATTATGTTCTAAAAATGTTTTAATCGGTAGAAAAGATTCGTCAATGTGTACCGTTGTTTTGGTGGACTTAATTGATAATGTAACCAGTTACCTTTAGTGTGAAGGAAAACCTCTAGAGGGAATCCCAAAGGAACAAGAAGAATGATTTTGATGAATATGTTTTCTTCATTATGCTTCCAAGTATGCAGAGATGTCAATTCTATCTCACTATTTGTGTTTCATTTACATAAGAAAGAGTAGTAGGGTCTTCCCTAGGGCCCCTATTAATAATTGTTATTGTGTGGTTTTTTGTGACATTTGAAAAAGGGGATTAAATTCTTGGATTAACGTTTTGCCTTAATGTGATTTTCGTTTGAAATTGTATGATTAATTGCCTTAATTACTTGATTCTCGTGGTTGTTCATGATTATTCATGGTTGAGGTTCAATTTGGGACTTTTGTGTGTAATGGTGAAATTGGGTGGAATTCAATGGTGTTTTATGTGCGTTTCTATGCATTCTTATAAATGATTTATGGTAATGATGGCTAAATTGATATGATTTTGGCATGATTATGGACTATGTGAATGACGTATGAATCATGAGAATGAGAATATGGATGAGAATGCATTGAGCATGCACATGAGATGCATGAGATGCATGAGAAGGCAGATGTGGCTATAATACCCTGGCCATATGTGGTGTTTAACAGGGGACCCTGACCAAAAGTGGTGTTTAACAAGGTGGACTAACTATGGGGGACATTCATATGCATGGGCCATAGGTGGTGTTTAACCATGCTACACGCCCGCCATAGGTGATGTTTAACGATTGTGTAGAATGTCTTCGCACGAGTCATAGGTGGTATTTAACTGTGCGACACACCGGCCATATGGGGTGTTTAACGGTATGGCCATCATTAGTGATAACTAAGGGGATTGAGGAGGTTCGCCCATGGTGTGGAGTTCCGAATCGAAACTCTTAGGTGTGATGGTGATGAGCATATGCATTGTGCGAGCATGTGCATTTTATAAACATGAATGGAATGTGATTGATTTTGAATGTGATGGAACGTGTGATTGATATATGAGTAAATGTTAACTGTTAGTAATTGGATACGGTAATGGGTGGGATTTGGGGTACTATCTGCATTTATATATGATTGAATGTTATTTCTCATTGTACTCTCTTGTGGTTTTCTGTTAGGTAATGTTGAGGGCACTCGTGGGTGGTGCCGAGTTTTGAAGAGGTGGGGTCTTGCTCTGATTTGTGTGACATCGGGGCTTGGGATTTAGAATAGTGGTTCTATGTCTTTTCATACGTACTTTTGCATCTCAAATATTTGAAAATGATGGGCATATCAATAACTCACTAAATGTATACAGAAATGAAAGTGATTTATATATTTGAAATAAGTGTCAAACACATGAATGACGTGTTTAGATCAACATTAATAATTTATGTGATAATTTTTTTATGTGTACTTAATGTTTGAACATGATAATGACCATGTGAACCTTTTATCCTTAATGCGAGTTGAGTTTCCATGGTTTTATCTATTACCTTGTCTTCCTTTTTATTTACTTGATTAGTTTAATTTAAGCATTCGGAATAGAAGTGTGTCACAAAGGTGACAAACCATTTTTTGCCAAAGATAGTAGAAGTTGTATAACAATCTCAAATATCTCTATGTATAACAGTAAATGGTGTAGTTGGTTTATACGGTTGAGAAGGAAAAGAAGTTTTATTTATAAGGACCCTAAAGTTTTGATGATGTTTTGCAAACTGACAAATTTCATATTGAAGAGAAAAAGGACTTTTATTTATAAATATATTTAGGAACAAGTATTTTAAATACTGAAAACTGGGATGACCTAACCTATAATGCCATAACATAATATTATTGATAAGTCATATTTTATACACCTCACAAGGGCTTAAGATGGGCATTATTAAGATGGTTTAGTGATTAAGAGTCTTGTCTTAGCTAAGATTTGAATTATGGAACCAACCAAAGGTCAAAACCGACTCGGCACACCACTTGTCGAATCCAGGCCAAGCTGACCAATCAAGTAATCAGACAGTAGCCGCATTCAGTTCAGGTGGCCGACACCGATATCAAGCAAAGTCAAAATGTGTCCTCGGTAGCTGCATCTACACATGGACAATTGAGATAACACGCGACCATCTGATTCTACATACGAAAAGTCGAATCCACTCCCTGTAGCTGAGTCAGGAATCCACGAATGAACCTTCTTCACTTTGCTCACCAACAGCAGAATCAATATTAGTGTCATCCATAGCGCAGCCACACCAGTGTCACCTGGAAGCTGTTAGAGGTGATCGCTCAATATAGCTGACGCACTTTGGCAGACGAAAACCTCAACATCTGGCCATCATTGGTGCACCACTGCCATCCTTCCAAGGCGATCGCCGTGGAAGGTGGACTCTCTAGAGAACGCTGAATTCACACCTTTGTATTCAATTCTATTTTCAATATTATGACTGGTTTGCAATTCTGTCTCTTGATTATAATTCTTGCGCTTTAATCTGCTTTTAACTTTGCCATGATTGCACATTGTTAGGGGTAGATCACGTTAGATTAAGGCCGATTGGAACTAGTTTAATAATCTGATTAGGTAGAGAATCTAAAATCAACCAAGTACATACTCCCTATCAACTGCTGAGGTAGTGATTGTGTAAATTCTCGGTATGGCAACGGACAAATGTTCGGCGATTTTCGTAAGAATCTAAGGTTGATTTGGAATATAATTCTAAGTAAGAATGGTAAACTGTTGTGTATTGATTTCCGAATTGGTACAATAGTTAGTATAGATTAGTTTAGCTTATTTTTCTGAACTTAGTTTATTTTCTGCACTTAAACACAAACCCCCCTATTTACTGTTTTTCCAGAGTCCGAGACTGAGTCACTCTGACTCCGTCGCATCCATCTGAAACTAAGTCAGTCCGACTCTATTGCGTCCAAGTCTGCCCTTAGTCGAGACTGTGTCAGATTTGTCTCTACCAAGACCAAATCGGACCAGTCTTTGCCGAGAGCGAGTCAGTATTCTACACTTGACGTTTTTGCACAAAACTCTGATTTCTACACTTAGTCAAAATTTAACACACTGTGTCCTTGAGAGAATCGACCTAGGGTTAGCTATACTATAGTTAGCTTTAGTATTTATTTGAGACATGTAAGACGACTAAAAACCCGCTTATCAATCATCATCCTAAGAAACAAAAGTAGAATTCAAGCAAGTATTTGGATATTGTTTACTCAAGTATGGTCCATCATCAAAATAGTATAGTCTTCCCTTTCCTTAGCATTGCCAATCATCCTCCCAATGGTTAACTCTAAAACACACAGTAAGAAGAATAAAAGTTAACTTGACATTGATGATTAGAAGTGATTTTATTAATGGATGACAGGTTACAAGATGAATTGGGGACATGGAGAACATTGTGAAGAGTTATCAAAGGAGTGAGTTTGATAGTTCCTATCTTGGCAATTGCCAAGAGTGAACTGATAGAGCATTTTTGAGGCACCTAATAGTGACTTATGTTGGACATATTTGACATTATTTTCTAGTTAATAACCACACATTGATTAAGTCTTGGGTCATTGAATTTAATTGAGGATAGTTGTTAATCTTTGCTTATTATCAGACTTAATTTTCACTATGAGGTTGCTATCTTGTGTAGGCTATATCTAGAGCTACAGATCTCCAAATTGGATAATCTTGATAACCTAGAAAGCTAAGACAAATATCTAAAACTTCTCTCTTTATAGTTCAACCCAGTTCAACCATTTGAAGTGTCAAATATGGACGTGAAATTACTGCCTCTGCACCACTCTAGATTGGACTTTTCCTTGTAAATTGGTTGGTTTGTTGGGCTGCTACAGCTTCTATCCAAGTCCACTTTCCTTAGAACTTTCAACCATGCGATCATTTAGGAAGTTAGTTAGGTAGTTGAGGGAGGGAGTTAGTTAGTTAGTTAGTTAATTAGAGAGTTAGAAATTTCTTAGAGACAGACTCTTGAGTTTCGAGGAGTGGAAGGGGTTGCTTATAGTGGAATTTTCTTTTCTTCTCCAAAGAGTTTCAGCTACGTTTTCTTCTATAATTTTCTTTGCATCTTCTCTTTTTTCCTTCTTTGAATATTGTTAAGTCTTTTCTATGACAATGAATATTAGAAGGCTAACTTCGTTATCAATTCAAGATTTAGGATTACAACTAGTTTTAGTTCTTAATTCTTTACTTTCCTTATGTAATTTCTAGTGTTGTGTTTTCAATTCTCAATCTATTTTCATGATTGTGATCTCACTGAGTTTTGGATTATATTTCCAGTAGGTAATCAATTGATAGCCTAAAATCAACCAATATGATCTTGAATCCATGTTAATCAGGGACTACAATTGTGATCTCAATATACATGAACAAATGTTAGATGATTATCTAAAGAAACTTAGGTTGGTTGATATGAAATTGCATCTTTCTTTAGAACAACCATGATAACGGTTTCCATGATTAAATTCTTGAGTTGATGTTCCTTAATTCATTTTCAAATCAATTCTGTTTTATCAAATTGTTTTACATAATTTCTTATTCTGTATTTCTTGTTCTACACTAAACCCCCATTCTGATTTCTATTCTGGTTTCTGATACACATGATTAGGTGTGATAGGATTATGTCCTTGTGAAGATCGACCTAGGTTGGCCTTTACACTATAAAAATTAAAGGAAATCTAGTACTTTGATAGTGTGTCGACTTCATTATCAAGAACCATCTACAATTTTAACCTTTTTATTTCCTGCACAAGGATTATAAGAAGAAAACATTTTGGAACAACCAGTCATATGATCAGTTGCCCCTAAATCAATTATCCAAGAATGAACAGAAATAAGAATACAAGGAATGCAGTAACAAGAGTGTTACTTTTCTGAACCATGGAACCAAAAGGATTTAAAGATAGTTTTGGATATTGAAATAACTTATACAGGTGCTCTAATTGCTCCTTACTGAAAGGGATTGAATCTGGGTTGATAGAAAACTCTTGATTTTTCTCTACAATGGCTGGGTTGGCACGACTGTCACGTTGGGATTTACTCTTCCAATTTGTATGTTTTCCATGGAGCTTCCAACAAGTATCCCTTGTATGTCAAGGTTTTTTACAATGGTCGCACCATGGCTTTTTCTATCCAACATTGTTAGAATCATCACCTCTTGCCACACCATGACTCTAATAAAATGTAGAATTTTAGGAGTATAAATATTTTCTCCATACATAATCATGAGAAGAAATTACACACAAATAGAAGATTAAAAACTGAAAATAGGAAATCCATTAAATCTGGAATTTTCTCAATCAACTGATCTCTATACTAAAAAAGGAAAAGATATTTCAATAAAATTTAAAATAATGATTCTAGATCTTTCCTATTTTATAATTTATTCTTTTCTAAAATTCAAAACAACGGATATTCTTCCTAGAAATCTGACAATATATATATATATAGACATACACACACATGCACACGCACACACGCACATACACACACGCACGCACGCACGCGCACACACGCACGCACGCACGCGCACACACACACACACACATATATATTTATATACGAATGCCTGTGGAATATTATGTTGTTTGATGTTGCTGAAGCATTAAGATCCCACTTTGATGATTCTAGAGATTAGTCTTTTATTGTGTATGTAGCATGATTTTGCTATAGCTTACCCTTACATTGTACGTTGCATGTTACGATTATGATGATCCAAATTACATGTCTATTGGAGCAAATCTCAAGGCTTTCGAGAGGATAAAGGCATTAGGTCACACTACTAGCGACAATCTATTCAGGACCTTTTCGCATCCACTTCAGGTACATCCAGGTGGGATTTGGAGGAGCATAGAGGATAGGCATGATACCTAGTGGGTGTGGTATCGTAAAGAGATGGTTATAGAGTACACATTGAACAGGATAGCAAGGTCTGCTCTCATTTTTCACACCCACTAGGAGATGTTTCTTCCAATCAAGTCTATGTGGGATCCTTTTGTGGGGATTCCTAGAGCATAAAGGGCCAACATTCCTCCCCGTTGACCTTGCTCTCGGTTTTATATGCTTTCGGGCCAGACCTTCTAAACCTAGGAGAGGTACTAAAGTTCCTCCACCAGCAGCACCTCCATCTCCGTAGTAATGTAGGATTTGTTGTATAGGAACCAACTTATAGGGTGTTTAATATATCCTTATTTCCTTTTTTCCCTTGTCCTCCTTTTGGATGTATCTATTTCTTTACCTTCGAGCACTTATTAACCATAGCTTCAGTTAGTTTCTTTGATGACTCGATGTATGTGATATAAAGCACATGTTTTATTTTACTAGACATGTTTACAATTCATTTATACTTATAATGCATACTTACGTTCATTCTAGTTCATTAACTATGTTTTATGCTTCGATGTTTGACATGCATTATGAAAAAAAAAAGTACTGTCATTTTTTAGAAATTAATTAATTAAAAATCTTCTTAAAATTTACCTTTTGTGTTTGTTTTTAATTGTTTAAAGGTTGTAGGAGTCTCTAAGTCATTACATATATTATATTCAAACACTATCTCTAGTCATTGTTGGACTTGAGTTTTTCCCTATACATCCCCTCATGTCCAATATTAGTGGACTTAGAGCTTGGATAATATAATAGTTGACTCAACTAAGATATCCTCTAATATTATCTTAGAATAAGGACAGAGGCTTTGGTCATTTGTTAGCATCAAGATGAATCTCAATTGGGCTATGAAGGTTATGACTTTTGTTTCAGGAAGATGAATCTTTATGGTGGATGAATTTGTGGGGGTAATGGATGTGATTTATAGTTTCAAGTTTGTTCTATGGCTTGGTTGGTTTAGTATGAATTGGGTCTATGGAATGGCCTAGTGGTGATATGAGAGATAATTTCTTCAATGGTGATGTGGAGGGAAAAGAAGTTAGGCTTATTTTTTTATTTTAATTAATTAAGAATTTTTAAAAGTGAGATAATTAAGATAAAGAGAAATTATAATGTAATATTACATAAATTCAAGAAAGAGATAAATAATAAAATAACATATATAAGATTATAGTTTATCTAAGACGACATCTTATTAACTAGTAAAACTTTGATGTAATCTTTCATTATTCCCCCTGCATTTGTATAACTATCTTCTTCTTTGTAAAGCACATCCATCATACGTGCAAGGTTGACAACACGCATAAGAAATGTCATTGGTACTTGAGTAGAACCAAGACATGCCTCATTAATGTCCTTCCAAGCACTCTCAACCAACTTAAGTAGTTCTTTAATTGCATCTTCCCTTGTGATATTATGTTGCTTCACATAACAATCAAGACTTGAGACAACATGTCCTCTTTTTTGCTCAAACTACATAAATATGGTAGAAGAAAATTAACATGAATCATAATGACAAAAACATATAAAATATACTAATGGTATTAATTAGCAAAATCACTATATGTTTTTCTTCTCTTAACTTTCTAAAATTTTAGGAATTCTTTTTAGTAACTCTTTTAACATATGGCAAATTAAATTTGCTTCATCCACCAAATTTCTCCATGTGTTTCATATATAATCTAGTAGCTTAGATATTTGGATAAAAGCAATGCTATTACTACTTCTTTTCAACATATTTTTACCAGTATGGGTGTTACGAGAGTCTGATAAAAACTTTAGTCCACACATCTTTTAGTGAAATCCACAAAATTAAAATTCACCTAAATTATGAAATGTATTGAAAAAGAAAACAATGATTGGCATCTAGTATATACCTCACTTCCAACAATGTCATCCATGAGCCTAGAAATAATTGAAGCAGCTACAACAATTTTTGGGTCACTTGTTACCCATACGAGGATGTCCTCTGTTGTGTCCTCCATGCCAAGGAAAGATACAGTTGCCAACATAGCGTAACCACATGACATAGTTGCAACTTGCATGTACTCCTCTACTGTTGGTGTGTAGTTGCAATGGAACCATCTTGCCTCAATCAGGTATGACTGTGCTAGTCTTTTCATCTATAATTTAAATACAAATATGATATTGAGAATTGTGCTCCATACTTTTGATTGATTATAAGAAGATTTTGCTACACAAGTGTATATCAAATTATTGATTTAGGAAAAGATGAAAATTAAGATTTAGGTTAAAATTTTAAGTTCAAGACATAATAACAATTTTTTAATGGACAAAAATACAAATTTTTATTTTATAACAAAAAAAATCATATTAGGAGATATATAATTCATTGTAATCCAAAATGGTAAGATTTTTGTATTTGACAAAATGTTCATTGTTTAATTTTCATTCAATATTTCAAATTAATTGAGTCGTGCACATCTAATTTATTGTGAGTTTGAATCTTTATATGTAAATTGGATAACACACATTTTACCAACTTCACCATTTGCAACTACATTTAATTTGAATCTATTAACAAAAGAAGGAAGATGAAGACGAAATGCAATTAACCTTGTCAAATGCAAAAATAAAAATATATCAACAAAAAAAATATAAAGGAAGAAATGAAGTTTACATTTTCAAATACAAGATGAAATATATATAGTGACAAAAAAAATCTAATTTATTGAATATATATTTTAGTTAATTTTTTAGTGTTAATTAAAAAGCCAACAAAATTTTTAAATTTATATATATATATATATATATATATATATATATATATATATATATATATATTATATAACATTATATTATATATATAAAAATATTGTCAACACTTCTATTAGTAACATTTTTTATATCTTTAGTAACATTTAATAAATATAAAATGTTATTAATGAAATTTTATGACATGGTTGATATATAATATTTGATAAAATGTGATGAAAATTAATAGATAATATTTTTATATTTTTTAAATATTGTCAAAAGTCATATAAATATTACTATTACAAAAAATAAATAATTAACCATACTTCTTTCTTAGCATACTTGACGAAGTGTGCTTTTTCTTGCTTTTTGAGCTCTTGCTCTATTTCTTCAAAAATATCCAAAAGTGTTGTATAACATAATTTCATGTACTCTGGGAGATCATCCAAAGAACAAATGTCCCACCTATAAGTCATTAGAAAGTTGACTTTAGTTTTCCTTAAAGAATTAGAGTGAAAATATATTGGTATGTCATTTTGATGTGCCTAACCTCTCAATTGCATTGGTGAAAATCTCAAGCTCATCAATGGTTCCATAAGCATCATACACATCATCAATGATGGATGATATGGCAATTACTTTCGTCATGATCCTTCTAGCAAGAGAATGTTGTGGCTCAAAGTAGACCCCTAAAATCCAAAAGTAAGCTTCGACAATCCTATCCCGTGCAAAAGGAAACTTTGTTGAGGCATTCAAATCATTATTCCACCACCTGAACATAAAATAAAAAATTAATTTCTCAAAGTGGGTCTTAGACTTGGATTTTTTTTTCATTCAATGAAAGATTATATTTTAAGGGAAGATATTACTTGGTTACTCCATTGACTTCTTTTTGGTGTAGCTTCTGTACCATATTAAAATCTAGTTTTGCAAAGCTTAACAAACTTTCATCATGAGAGGGATCTTTTTGGTAGAAAGAAATATAATATCTTGCCTCCAGTCTAGACATTCCCCTACGAAGTGATTGTTCTAAGCTATGATGCACTTGTGAAGCAAGAAAAGGGCTTAATTGGGTGGTTAATGCCGTAGTTAACTGAATGAAAGTGAAATTATATGCTTCTTCAAGTATTCCCTCTCCATGTAATCGTAGTTGTGCTGCTTCATACAAGCTTAACATGCCTTGTATATCATTCGCTAGCCTTTCGTTGAAGTTTCCAGTTTGATCCTTGAATTTGCAAAATATATCTGTTTAATTAATAAACATGTTAAATATCAAGGTATATAATTATATAATGATTATGCATGGATGCTATCACACAATTAAATTCAATTTACATTTAAAATCAACCCATCTAGGATAAATCTTCATTTTATCTTTTATGTGATTTATTATTTTGTATTTAGAAAATATAAATATATACCTTACCTAATATGTTTCCAACCAACTTGATTTTGGTTTTGTTATTTTTTGTTTAGGTTATGCAACAATTTTTTTTAAAATTTGATTTAACTCAAAATTTATAAATTGGTTTGGATTTATTTTTCCTCTCAAGTTTACTAAATTACATTCCTACATAGAAAAAATATATAAGACATACTTGATGTAATACGATGTCCCTATTACCTATGCAATGGAAAGTTCAAACAAGAATAAGGAATTTAAGATAATCATGGGATTACGATATATATTATTGGTTGTTGAAATGTAAATTTGGTACAATACTCTTAAAGAGATACCTGATGAAATGCGAAATCCATGTTGCCTAAGCAACCGAAAGAGTAAAGCAAGATGATGAAGATCATCATCAAGAGTTATAATATTATCGTCGTTTGTTGAAATGTTATAAATTTGGTGCAATGCTCCATCAATTTCACGTTCAAAATGGTAAGAAACACCCAAGCGTTGGACAAAGTTGATAAAGTTTAATTTAAACGATAAATTGTTATTGATGGGAGAGACAATTATCTTCCTCATGTCTTCTTTTAAAACTTGAACTTGTTTGATGTCATTATCATCTTCCTGCAGGTAGTTATAAAAGTCTAGTAAAAGAAACTTAAGTTGATTTTGATAAGTCAATGACCAAGTTCGGATATAAACACTTTAACACCATAAAGTAAAAAAAAAAAAAAAGACCGTCTAATTATATTAGACGTACATTGTACTTGGAAGTTATACATACTACTAGGGCTATATTTGACATGTTATTTAAGTTAATTTTTAGCTTCTTTTAGTAGTTGAAATACTTGTTAGTAGTTGAAATACTTGTTTGCTTTTATTAGTAGTATTTGGTAAATATATTTTTTTTACAAGCTTGTAGTATTCTTTGAAAAGTTACTTCAAGTAACATTTTCTAAAAGCTAGCTTTTAGATTTTTATAATTATTTTTTCTTAAAATATTAAATTTCTTTATTATCCTTTTTCTACCTAGGATAAAATTTTTATTATACTTTTTATTTATTTTTTTCTTCTATTTATAAAAGGTATAATATTATTATTTTTACCCTTTTTCACACAATGAAGACTTTTATTATTTTTATCCTATTATTATTTGAACATTTTTATATTATGCAGTTTATTTTAATCATTATATTTCTTATAATATTTATTTTATTATTTCAACATTATACTTCAAGATATAGATATC
Source organism: Mucuna pruriens (assembly GCA_025330945.1). Taxonomy (NCBI): domain Eukaryota; kingdom Viridiplantae; phylum Streptophyta; class Magnoliopsida; order Fabales; family Fabaceae; genus Mucuna; species Mucuna pruriens. The sequence goes on from JAENHJ010000027.1 coordinate 1,404,514, forward strand.
GGTAGATTAAATGTTTAATTTTTATATTTTTAATATATTTTATATAACACTGTTTATTTTAACTATATACTATTTACATTATTTTTTCTATTAATTTTAATATTATACTTTAAGATATTTTAACCACTATATATACTAACTAACATAAAATAAAATTAAAATTTGTATAGAAATATCCTATAAATATGTCAATTTTTATTATTTATTTATTAATTTCTTTAACATATAATTTTATCAAACATTTATAATTTAATATACTATCTTAACAACTTTGAGTTACCCGCCAGCTTTAAAACAATTTTTGTTAATCATAGTCAGGATCTCTAATTCTTTCATAGAAATACATTATTTTTTATATTTTTTATTATTAATTGAAATTTATTAAAAAAATATAAATTTATATAAGCTCCCCTCCTAGTTTAATGGCCTTACAACACGATTGTGTGATTTTTATTATTTTTCAATCAATAACTATAAGATATATTAAAAAGAATATATTGCAACCATTCCTTCTTTTCAAAGCTTGACATGTCTTAGGCATAAATATAAGCCGTCGTTCATTGATATATTTTTTTTGCGATAACCATTTTAATTTTGTGTGTACGAAGTAGATAACTCTTTTCATGTGCCTGTGCCTCTCATGATTTAACATATAAATTTTCTTGTAATTTTAAAATTTTTCAGTTCTCATTTGAATCATTTTATTTTAAACATATTGGGCTTTTAAATAACACATAAATGCTAATAAATGGTAAATTATGAAATATTCTAATAAATATTTTTTTAAAATTTTGATATCAATATACTATCATGAAATTCGATAGTCAGATTCATAAAATTAGTACACGGCTAAAGTTATTTCAAAATAAATGTTATACAGACGTAAAAATGACATTAAGGACTTGTGTGTGGATTTTTTTTTTATTTTTCAAATATAATTTTCATTAAAAAAATGTGTTCGGTAAAATAAAATTGAAATAATTTTTAACTAAATTTAAAAATCACAACAAAAAATTCATTTTTAGCGACCGAATAAATCGGTCGCTAAAGCTGGAAAATCGGTCGCTAACATAATTTTTTCGTCGCAAAAATGGTTTAGCGACGGAATTAGAAACCGATTTCGTTCCGTTGCAAAAAGGCGAGTCGCTAAACCTTTTCCACCGAAACGCAATCGGTGGCTAATTATATTTAGAATTCGGTCGCTAAATCGGTGGCTATTTTATATTATTAAAATAATTCGGTGACGTTTTTTATTTTTATTTATTTATATATTAAAAAATCCGTCGCTAATTCGATGGCTATTTGATTTTTTATTTTAAATAAATCGGTGGCTAATTCGGTGGCTATTTGATTTTTTATTTTAAATAATTCAGTGGCTAATTCGGTGGCTATTTGATTTTTTATTTTAAATAATTCGGTGACTATTTTTTTTTTTAAAATAATTAGATGGAGGTGGTAGGTTGTTGGTGGTTAGGGAAGGAGAAAAAAGAGAGGGAAGAAGGGAGAGGGAAGGGAGGGAAGGGAGTAGTGAAAAGAAGGTAGTGGTGGACGTTGTGGAAGAAGTGAGGTGGGTGGAGAATAGATAAGAGTATAGAAAGGAAGGGAGAGGCGGTGGTGGTGGCGGTGGCGGCGACAGAGAAGGAGAGGAGGGAATGACAGGAGAGAGTAATGGGAAGGAGAGGAGGTGTGTTCAAATAAAGGAGGGAGAAGGAAAAAGAGAGGGAAAAATAGGAGGGAAAATTTTTGTTCGAATTTTTGAAAATCCGTCACTAATTCTGTCGCTAACAAATTCTTTCTTTATTTTTTAATATTTTTAATTTCGGTAGCTACATCCGTGCTAAATTTATTTATTTTTATTTTCTAAATTTTACAAATTCCGTCGCTAATAAACGTTTTTATTTATTTAATTTTATTTTTAAACGTCGGTGGCTAAATTATTTTTTATTTTTATTTTTTATTTTTAGAATTGCGGTCGCTAATTCCGTCGCTAATAATTTCTTTTTTTATTTTTTAATGATTTTTAGTTTCGGTCACTAAAGCTGTCGCTACATTTATTTATTTATTTATATGTTATATTTTACAAATTCCATCGCTAATAAACGTTTTTTTTATTTATTTTTATTTTTAAACGTCGGTCGCTAAATCGGTCTCTAAATCAATTTTTTTATTTTTATTTTTAGTATTTCGGTCGCTAATTCCGTTGCTAATAAATATTTTTTTATTTTTTTAGTTTCCGCCGCTAAAGCAGTTGCTAATGTTTTTTTATATTTTAATTTTTTAAAAATTAGGTCGCTAATTTCGTCGCTAATAATATCTTTTTTATTTTTAAATGATTTTTAATTTCGTTCGCTAAATCGGTCGCTAATGTATTTTTTATTTTTTTATTTTTCTGAAACTCGGTCGCTATATCCGTCGCTAATATATATATATATTTTTTATTTTTTTAATATTGTTCGGTCGCTAATGCTTTTCTAAAAAAATTCCTGTTCCGTCGCTAATTCCGTCTCTATTTAGCCATTCTGCAAAGCGGTCGCTAATTTCGGTCTCTAATGTCGGTCGCTAAATTCTATCCTAAAAAACATTTTTCTTGAACATTTATATTTATTTTTAAAATCAATAATTTTTTTGTGAATTTAATTTTTAATTTAAAAAAAAAACACTCACTAGATTTAATAATGACATTTTTCATCCCCTCCCTATTACTACTACCTATCATTATCATACAAACATATTCTTAAACTGAATTTAGGAGGATAAAATATGTTTTCAACAAATCTATTTAAAACTAAAAATTAGAAGAAAAATTAAAATTAATTTTTAAAAACTAAAAATTGATTTAAACTTTTAAAACGTTTAAAACTTACGACTAAAAATCAGCACAAACATACTCTAAGTAAATGAAACTAAAATTAGACATAGTTGGATATGCACTTACTTCAAAACTAGCATCATGAGAAAGGAAATAATCCCCCCAAATGGAAGGATGAAAAGCTGCAGTGTGTCGAATGAAGTTTGGGTTGGGTTTGGCATCCTGGGCGAAAACCGGAAGTGATGACACTACTTTGGACATGATTGGCTTTCTAGTATATTATATTGTAAGTGATGATTTGGATATTGTGTGCTCTTGCTTTGCTTCGAAATGTTCAAGGACTCACTCAATTTATAGGAAACCCAAGAGAAGATATAGCGGTGACTAATCCAGCTTTATGTAAAGCAAACTTTAAAGTTAACAAGTTATTTTATTAAATTTATTATGGTTTTATTTAAAATTTATCTTTTGAATTTTGTGAAATGTAAATCTCTTTTATTAAATTATTGTAAATTACATTAATATTGTTTAATATTTCTTCTCATTTGATAATAAAATTAATTAATTAATTTTTCTCGAAACATTATTGATTTATAATATATGATTTTAGTTTTGAAAATCTTCTTATAAAATTATTATTAACAAGTAAATATATTTTTCGGGAGTTTAAAGTAATCAAGGGCTTACTTTACTGTTGGGCTGATCTTATCATTGAAGAACTTCCTTGAAAGCATTGATCATGTAACAGTTATTTTATTTCGTTTTTTTTTTTTTTATTTTTCAAGTATTTCAACATGGATATGAATCTTCTAGATTTTTAAAGTTAACTGGATCAGTATAGTTTATATTCAATGGCTCTCACTTAACCGCATACATTTATTTATATATTTTATAAAATAAATTTATTATTTTAAAGGGCAAGATACATTTAGTTTAAAAAGCAACATTATTGCTTACTATGCATCAAACTGTCATGCTTACATTATTGGTAACGAGACGAAAGGGAGAAAAACATTGTTGTATAGTTCACACGTGTAACTGTGTAGATCACAAGAGTCATTTATCAAAAGATAATTTAAGTGGTCTGTAATTTTGCAAAATGCAATATAATAGTTAAAACAAATAATTAGGTCTGTAATTTTGCAAAATGCAATATAATAGTTAAAACAAATAATTAAGAATGTTTAGCGGCGAAGAGTTTCAGATGTAATATTTATAATATATTGTTTTTGGTTAAAATGAAGTTGGAATGTTTTTTAATTTAATTTTAAAATATTTTTATATTTATATTTTTAAAATCAAGAAAAAAATTTATAAATTTAGTTTTAATTTTTTTTAAATTATATTTTCACTCAATTTCACAATAATCTTTCTTGTTACATTACCATTATTATCATCATTGATATAATTAGTACTACCACTTGAATTTCCTAACCACAATCTCACTAGTATCATTGCATTATCACCTTCATTATTTCATTGATATTATTACCTTTACCAACATCACCACATGCACCCTGCTATCAATAACAACCGATATTATCACTTCTGGTACCGCTACCACTATCATCATGATTAACACCCTACTAATACTAGTATTATCACTAGTATTATCATCACTACTACTATCATTATTATCAATACAAACACATCATTAAATTAATTTTAATATAATAAAAAATTTTCAAAATAATTTTTTTGAAACTAAATTAATTTTTAAAATTAAAAAAATAAAATCTAATTTTTAAAAATTAAAAAATTATTTTAATTTTTAAAATTTTTAAAATTTACAACTAAAAATCACTCAAAACTTATCCTAAGTTTTGTATTGAAAGGACTAAGATCATCTGCGGTTGCATTTTTAAACTACGTCATCTTGGCCCTTAAACTAATAAGTTTATTTTATAAAATATATAGAAAAATGTGTGATAGTCGTGGAATATAAAATGCATAGGTGTAGTTCACCTTTGAACTTCAGGAGACCCACATATCCATGATAATTAAACTATGTAATTACGGTGTAAAAACAGTTTTACACGCATTCAGGCACAAATAATTGTTAAATACATATGATAAAACACAATATATATAAAATAAACTATGATTGAATAATAATATAAAATTATTTATTATATTCATGAATTATTATTAATATCTTTTTGAGATAAAAAAATAATAATTTTTAGATATTATTATAATAATCAAGATTAAAATAATTAAATTATATGAAATTTTAAAAATTCACGTAACAAGTCCCATAATATTAATTATTCATATACGATTATATTTGCTCCCTTCATTCTCATATTTTCGCAAGATTTTATTCACACAAGAAAATGCCCTCTAACACTGTTTTTAACCTATTTTCTACTATTGATATTACTAATTAGAAAATGAGATTCCTCAAAAATTTTATAATCTTTAATAAAATTTCATCAATAATAATAATTAAGTGTGTCGTTTATTTCTCAACCGTTTCTTATATTATTATATTAATTATTAAAGAAGACTTAGATTACCGATATTTTAGTACTATTACCGATATTTTATTACTATTACTGATATTTTATTACTATTACTGATATTTTTGTACTATTACTGATATTTTTAAAAACTAGCTTTCGAACTTAGATTACTTTAGAGTAAATTTGTGTCTAAAACAACATGTAACGACATATTAATATATATATATATATATATATATATATATATATTGGAAAAAATGTTAATTAACAATTTTTTTAATTGGAGTGCATTATTAATATATATCAAGAATTTTGGACTAAAAAGTTATTATTTTTTATTTTAATTTATTTATTTTAAGAATATTATAATAAATTAATATTTAATTAAAATAAAAAAAATTATTTCTTTTTCTTCTCTCATTAATTTTTTAATTCTTCTCTTACGTAATAATTATATTCTTTTTTTCCTCTTTTTTCATCTTTCTTACCTCACCATCATGTTATAACCATGTCTATATATATTTACTGTAATAGTAATTCCAGTTATTTGTATTAAAAAATTATAGAAAAATTAATAAAAATATGAATAAATAGTTTTTTATTAAATTAATTGTTAATATTGTTGAAGGAAAGAAATTTTCCATAATTATGATTAAATAATTGATATATGAGATAAGAGAAAAAAATTAATAAACGATTAAAATAAAATTAAAGAAAGAAAAATTAAGAAATTAATAAGAGAAAAAGAGAGAATGTAAATAAAAAAGAAGAGAAAAATAAAAATTTTATTTTAAAATTAAATATTAAATTATTATATTATCTTTAAAATAAATTAATTAAAATATAAAAATAGGTGTGTGCATTAATATATATATATATATATAATGTGATCCAATAAGAGTACATATGTGTGCACGTATGTATTGAAATAAATTGGTAGCATGAGCCTCTGCATTATCCTGTCATTGTCAAAACTAATCAATTAAGAAGGGAAACACTTGTGATTGATGCTAAATGATAGTTACAAGCGTATAGGTGGACGAAACTGAAAAGCCATTTCTATATTTAAGAACCATATGAATATGTGAATAGGTGCCTAAATATCACAAATGGCTAACAATTGGCCACACATTTGAAAAAAATCACAAAGCATGAGGCATAAGTGTTTCTCTTCCTCTCTGATTGGTTTTATTATTATTGCATGACAATGACAGGATACAGGGATGGATTTACGGGGCAGGCAGGGCCTCCTCCCTCCTCATGATCATAGATTGGTGTGTATATATATATTAACATTATTTATTATTATTAGTATTATTATTATTATAAAACTAGATGAGTTTTAATTATTGTTATGAGTTCGGTTGACATATATTTATAGAAATTTTGTTTTTTTACATAAGATAAAATTAGTTAAGTATAAGTTAAAAATAATTTTTTAAAAAATTAATATTATATATAAGTTAATTTTAATTTATAAATTTTTTATTTTTTATAAGTATTTATAATTATTCGCATAGACTCTTGAAAAATTTGTTCTTCTTTTCGATTATGAGACTATTAAAACTAACTAAAATGTCTTTCTTTTATTTATCATTTTAAATAAAAAAAAATTAGTTTTACATGTAAAGTTAATAAATATTTTATAGAAATTACTATATATTAAATAATTATTTATTTAAAATTAAAAATATTTAAATAATTATAAAAAAGTCGGCCTCCTCTGATAACTTCGTGAATGTGTACCTAAACCATATATATATATATATATATATATATATATATATATATATATATAATATTCTTTAAAGTTGTTTATCTTTTAATTATTAATTATTTGAAGCAATTGAATGAACAAAGATTAACATTTTAATTGAAGGTAATATTTAGTAAATTATTATTATTAATATGTTATAAATAAATTATTTAGTAATTTTATGAATTTTGTGATATTTGGGTAAAACTGATTGACGGAACAGCAAGGCAATAATAGGTGCGACACAAAGTTTGTCTTTCCCAGTTTCGGTAACAAAATTTGACGGTATGACCATCAGGCAAAATACTCCAGCGCTATGTTTGGCAGTGGAGAAATAGTACAGAGGGGCGGCAACCATGGAAATACGCTTCATTTGGTTGTATACAAATATTGATGAAATAGCAAAGAAACATATGGAACTATCACTGCGATGAAATAACAAAGAGAATGTGATAAAATAACGAGAAAATAAAACAATATAATTATATACATATTTATCTTTTTATTGTTATGGTATATATAAATAAGGCATTTATGCACTCCAAAAATAGTTACAAGAAAGTTATTTTTTATTTTATTTTTTTACAATCTTACTATTATAATGGATTACATATGTAATGAAATATGTTAAATTATATAATCAATTATAATTATATAAATATATTTTAATTATATATATTTAACTTTATATATATAAATATATTTTAATTACACATATAATAGTACCAGTATTATCCACTTCGATAACCATAATTTAGGGTTTACTTTATTATTCTTTTCAATCGTTAAATCTATATTTGATATATTTGGTGTAGCATGTATTTTAAATATTGGAAAATTTTTATCTATTTTACGAGTATATTACTTTTATTATTATTGTAAAATATTTATTAGTAATCAGGTAATGACATATTTTTCCTATCTGTATCTTGATTTTAATCCATTAGAAAAAATGTGTAATCAATTACATTTTAAGAACTAATATCCAATCCATTAATGACATTCCATAATTGAATTTATTTGAGTTCTTTTAAACGATTAAAAGAACTATAATCGATTTTATTAAGCTAAAATAAATTGAATTGATTAAAATTACTATTTTAATCGATTAAATATAAGTTTATGTAATTACAAATAATTAATTATATATAAATATAATCAATTATATAAACACGTAAATGAATTTAATCGATTACAATTGATGTTTAATAGATTAAATATAATTATCTGTAATTTCAAAATAATTGATTACGAATGACATTTATCAATTAAATATAATCTTATGAAACTTTGAAATAATCTATTATAGATAACATTTAATTGATTAAATATTATCTTATGTAACTTTGAAATAATCGATTAAGATGAATGTTTAATCGTTTAAAAATAATTATATGTAATTTTGAAATAATAGATTATAGTTGTATATTCGATATATATATATATATATATTATTAATATTATATTTTCTTCTTTCATTTTTATTTAAATTAAATAACCTTACAATATTATTTTAATTTATTTCTTACTAATTTTTCACTTTTCTAATTCTTTTCATTGCACGTCATTTCCCTCTATCCTACCCAGGAGAGCGTAACGAGCACAATGTATTTGTTTATTCGTCTTGTTACACCTAATTTTTCTACTTTTATATTTTATTTATATAAATTAGATTATTTATATTTAATAATTTTTAAAGAAAATTTTTTTAAAATTTTATTAATTTTCTTTTTAATCTACTATTTTTAGTTTTAAAAATAATTTTTATAAATATTAATAATTATTAACAATTTTATATCTCAATATAAATTATTTATCATAAATTTCAATATAATTTATCTTTATTATAAATTTTAATTATAATATATATATTTAAAAATATTATTTATTATAAATTTTAATTATCTAAAAATAGTTTACATTTATTCTAAATATTACACATACTAAAATACTACTGAGAATATATGTTCTAGGACTTAAACCGTGGGGCAAATCATACACTCCAAAAGTATTTATTTAAATGATAGCTAGCATCAATACCTTTTGATAGAAACCCAACCAACAAAGTTAAAGACTCTTTGCAAGACATTAAAGGTCCCATAACTAGGTTTAAAATCAAAATGATGAAGCAATCTTTGCAAAGCCTAAGTTTGGAAATTAGGGAAATTTTAGACCAAAGTCAATCAAAAATTACTTCAAAATGGGTCATTTTATTACAAGTTGATAATGATTGAAGCCATTTACATGTATTTTCGCATAAATCAATTTAATAGTTGGTAGGAAAAGGGAAAGTTTGATAGTTAGTGAAAAAATAAGGTCATTTATGGTGGAAAATAAAAAGGTTAGTGGGGAGTCATAACAAATGAGATTTTAGGTCAATTAAAATATTAATGGGCATTAACTCCATGAGATTTTATGCCAATTAAAATATTAATGAGCATTAACTCCATGAGATTTTATATGCCAATTAAAATATAAATGAACGTTAACTCTAGAAATGTCTAGCTAACCCTGTAAATAAACTGTTGTAAGCAACCAGAGAGAATAGAATTTTGAAGTTTAATAAAATTAAGTTTTCTCTATTGTGAGAGTTTTCCCTTTGTTCTTAGGTTAAAAACTTTTATAGTGTTGGTTCTACCGGCAAGTCATGGTTAATGTCATGCTCTTTGATAACTTTGGTTCTACAAATAGGTTGTGATCAGGATCAAGTTCCTCCTTTTGCCTACTTTCAAAACGGTCCATTTTAAAATTGTATTATTTGGTATCAGAGCCTGGTTCTTAAAATCAGGTGTTATTTATCCTTTGTTTCCCTGTCCTTTTAAATTTTCTATAAGAAAAAATTGTACTTCCTTTTGTTATTTCTCCTACTTTGTCATCCAAATTTATTCTATTTGTTCACGTATGTTCATCTCCCTTTGTTTTACTTCATTGAGTTTGTCCGTCTCTTCTTGTTGCTTCATTGTGTTTTGTTTCCTTTTCTACCATATATTATACAAACAAAATCATATCAAACCTTAAGTATGTTTTGTTGATGTTCTATTTGGCTAATGTTCTGAGCAGCCAAACCAATCTTCCTACTACTGAATTAAGATCTTCCTTTGACTTATGTTCCAATTAGTTTTATTGATCTTTTTCACACATGAGTAAAAAAATAAAAATAAAAATTTGGTTAGTAGTCAATATGTTATTTTGACTTACATATTGCAAAAAAAAAGTTGAACAGAAAAAATTTAAAATTTTGTCATATTTCCCCCTTTTGCATCTACAATACCTTCATTATACGTGTCAAAAAAAATCCAGAATTCCTTACTTATTGCTATCTTGTTCTCTAAAGTTATCAAATTACCTAATCCTTATTGTTTCTTGCTGCATAGCATCATTCTTAAAGGTTCTTATTTAAGAGCTCATAAGATAAAGTTAAATGATAATAAAGAAGAGTAGTGAGACAAAAAAAAAGAGCTAAATTGAGTGATACACGAGTGACTACAATATAATTCGAGCTTAAACACGTGAAAGAGTGTTTGCGTGACGATTTATTTTTCTAACTTAATTTTGCAGTATTTTAATCATGAATGGAAAAGAAGGAGAATGAGATGTTGATATAAAATTATTCATCAAGGTTGTTCTAGAACAATTCAAGGCTCTAAATGTAAGATTGGATTATTTGCAACCTACACCCAGGTATAAGAGTCCTACTAGCCGAAACAATGAGGAGGAAGAAGAAGAGGAGTATTCAGATGAAAGATATAATGAAAATGAAAGGAGAAGAAAAGGTGAACCAAGACGTGACAATTGCTTGGGTAATATTAAGATGACAATTCCTGCATTCCAAGGAGGAAAGAATGATCCTGAAGTATACTTAGAGTGGGAGAGAAAAGTTGAACATGTGTTTGATTATCACAACTACTCGAAAGAGAAAAAGGTAAAATTAGAAGTTGTTAATTTTACTAACTATGTTAGTATTTGATAGGATCAATTTGTGATTAATAGGCGTAGAAATGGAGAAAGGCCTATTCGTATATGGGAAGACATTAAGTCTGTCATGAAAAGAAGATTTGTATCAAGTCATTACTATAGAGACTTGCATAGAAAATTGCAAAGTTTAACACAAGATTCTATGAGTGTGTAGGATTACTATAAGGAGATGGAAATAGCCATAACTAGAGCCAATGTGGAGGAAAATTGGAGGCAACTATGGCTAGATTCATTAAAGGCTTAAAGAAAAAGATTGTTTATGTGGTGGAGTTGTAGCATTATATGAAGATAGAGGATTTGTTGCACAAAGCAATTCAAGTGAAGAGGCAATTGAATTCTAAAAGCTCTTCCAAATTTTCTTCATTTTCTAGCTCTTCATGGAGATCAAATTGGAAGAATAATAAAGTTGTTACAAACCCTAAAGAAGACATGAAGGTCAAATATTCAAATGCTCCTCCTAAAGGTAAAATTGACACTAGTACATCCTATAGATCATGTGATATGAAGTGTTTCAGGTGTCAAGGAGTTGGACATATTGCTTCTCAATGTCCAAATAAAAGAACAATGGTTATGTTAGATAATGGAGAAGTAGAAAGTGAGAGCTTAAGTGATGATGAAATGCCACCATCGGAGGATTATAGTGACGTGGAGGTTGTTGAACTTGTAGATGGAGTTATTCTTGTCACTAGCTGTGCTCATAGCATACACCCTAAGGAAGATGGTGACGTGGAGCAACATGAGCATATTTTTCATACTAGGTGCCACATAAATGACAAGGTATGTAGCATGATTACTGAAAATGGAAGTTGTACTAATATTGCTAGCACTTTATTGGTTGAGAAATTGAAATTTCCAACGAAAAAACATCCTAATCCATATAGACTTCAATGGTTGAATGATTATGGAGATATAAGGGTGACTAAACAAGTGTTGGTGTCATTTTCCATTGGCAAATACAAAGATGAGGTTCTTTGTGATGTTGCACCTATGCATGCTAGACATCTACTTCTTGGGCATCCTTGGTAATTTGATAGAAAAGTCACTCATGATGGGTACAAAAATAGGTATACCCTTGCCATGAATAAACGCATCATCGTATTAACATCTCTTAAACTAGTTGAAGCATATTCTGATCAAATTAGAATTGCAAGAGAGTGTAAGTTGAGAGAAGAGCAATTGAGCATTCAAGAAAAAGAGAGAAAAGAAAATATGAGTAATAAGTAAAAGAAAGAAAAACCTAAAATTGAGTGTAGTGAAGAGAAAAATAAGAAAATGAGTGCAATTGCAAAGAAAAAAATAGGTTGAGAGTGCGTTATTAGCAAAAGAGAAACTACTTGTACTCTTATATAAGAATGTTTATTTCACTAACGAATTTCATCCTTCTTTTCCTTGTGAAGTTGATGCTTTGTTACAGGAATTTACTGATGTTTTTTCAAAAGAAGTGTCTCATGGATTACCTCCTTTAAGAGGTATTGAGCATCAAATTGACCTCATTCTTGGTTGTCTAATCCCAAATAGACCAGTTTATAGAACAAATTTCGAGGAAACAAAGGAAATTCAAAAGCAAGTGAATGAGTTGCTACAAAAAGGCTTTGTGAGGGAAAGTCTTAGTCCATGTTCTGTTCTTGTTATCTTGGTTCCAAAAAAAGATGGAACACATTGACAGTCGAGCCATTAATAAAATCACTGTAAAGTATAGATATCCTATTCCTAGGTTAGATTATATGCTTGATGAATTGTTTGGTTCTTGTGTGTTTACTAAAATTGGGTTGAAGAGTGGATACAATTAAATTCGTAGGAAAGTAGGTGATGAATGGAAAATAGCTTTCAAAACAAAATATGGTTTATATGAGTGGTTAGTGATGTCATTTGGCTTAACTAATGCTCCTAGCACTTTCATGAGGTTAATGAATCATGTTTTGCATTCTTTCATTGGGAAATTTGTAGTAGTCTATTTTGATGATATTTTGATTTGTAGTAAGACTTTAGATGAACATGTTGAACATTTGCATGTTGTTCTCAATGTCTTGAGAGAAAATATATTGTGTGGAAATCTCAAAAAGTGTTCATTTTGCCTTAAATATGTTGTGTTTTTGAATTTTGTTGTAAGCTCAAAAGGAATAAGTGGGGATGAAGAAAAGGTAAAGGCAATCAGAGAATGACCAACACCTAAGAATGCATACGAGAAGACAAGATTTGCTAAAGAGTTGCATGCCAAAGTTTGAGCTAACAATGAGAAAAAGAATGAACAATATGCAAGGCAAGCTAATAAAGGGCATGTTAGAATGACTTTTGAACTTGGAGATTGCATTTGGGTTCATAGGTGTAAAGAAAGGTTTCCTACTCAAAGAAAATACAAATTGCAGCCAAGAGGAGATTGAACTTTTCAAGTGTTAGAAAGGATCAATGATAATAATGCATACAAGATGGATTTATCAACTACATATGGTAATGTAAATTCTACTTTTAATGTTGCTCATTTATCTTTATTTGTTGTAGGTGGGGAATTTGATTTGAGGGCAATCCTTTTGAAGAGGGAAAGAATATAGAAATCCAACTAACAAAGCCAAAAACCCTTTGCATGACACTAAAGGTCCATGACTAGGTCCAAAAACAAAATGATGAAGCAATCTTTGCAAGGCCTAAGTTTGGAAATTAAGGAAAGTTTAGACCAAAGTCAATTAGAGGTTGCACAAAAATGGGTCACTTTATTACAAGTTGACGATGATTGAAGCTCATCTTGAAGAATACATGTAAAGCCCAAAGTCATTGTCATGTAATTTGAAATGAGTAGTTAATTAGAATCTATTTACATGTATTTTCGCATAAATCATTTTAATAGCTAGTAGAAAAAGGAAAAGTTTGATAGCAGGTGAAAAAATAGGAAGGTCATTTATGTGGAAAATAAAAGGTTAGTGGGGAGTTATAACGAATAAGATTTTAGGCTAATTAAAATATTAATGGGTATTAACTTCATGGGATTTTATGTCAATTAAAATATTAATGGGCATTAACTTCAGGATTGTCTAGCTAACCGTATAAATAAATTCTTATAAGCAATGAGGATAGAATTTTGAAGTTTAATAAAATTAAGTTTTCTTTATTATGAGAGTTTTCCCATTGTTCTTGGGTTAAGAACTTTTATAGTATTGGTTCTAACGGCAGGTCACGATTAGGGTCAAGTTCCTCATTTTGCCTACTTTATTTTAAAATCGTATCACCTTTTGTTTTATTAATTAAAAAAATAATTAAGATTTTATTTTTTATATATAGTTTTTTTTTATAAATATCTCTACAAATTAAAAGAGATAGTATAAGTTAATTGTGTTTTTTTATTATAAAATTTAAATAAGTTGAATCTCAAAAATGTACAAAAATCAAGGCAAATTTTTAGACTTTAAGTAACTAATAAAAACAACAAAACTCAAATTTACAGATTTTTTATAATTTGTTAAAGATATAATCTAATCTTTATTAACCAGACCAATTTTAGTAATTTTAGTTAAGTAACCTCGTTAATAAAAGAAGATCTTCCATTTGCATCGAAAGAACCGTGTGGCTGTGACCAAAACCGCACTTTATTTGGTAGTAAAGAAATTGTGGAAGAAATAGGGATAGGACAGAAGAAATGGAAATGAAATAGAAAAAGTGGCTCTAATCTATTATGGGAAAAGGTTCTTGTTGATAGCTTTTGTAGGGTCGTCGGTATTACATGTGAGTTCACAATTTAAATATGCATCGTGACAATGGGTTTAAAGACTAAATACGTTTTTTTTCTTAATCGAAGAAGGGTATTTATTTATTTTAAATTATTCAAAATAAGTAGATTTTTTTTAAAATATTTAAATTAAGATAAATCATGTTTTATAAATACAATTTCAAAGAGAAAAGCTATATATTTTTATCCAAAATGTTAGATTTTCCCTATATCTACATCCTCACACAATTGCTTAAGCTACACAAATTGATTAAGAGTTAAGACTAGAGTTTTATACCTTTTCTAGAATTCAAAATCCACATAAAATTTACCTACAAATTTTATTTTATAAAATATATTATTTAATCTTTTTAATATATTAAATATTATTTTTAAAATCTTTTTATTTTTTTAAATTCTTTAAATATTGTAAAACTATTAATTAATAAATTGTTTAAGAATATTATTACTATTTTACGAAGAGGATTTACTTATTATAATTAAAATTCATTTTTTTAAAAATAAAAACTGGATATATTTAAAAAAAAAATATCTTATATGCAGATATGAAAATAAATAAAATTTTAATTTTATAATATCATAAAAAATTTTAATATTACAAAATAGATTATATTAATTGGAATGGGCTAAACCCTACTCCCCCAAATTTTAGTTAATTTCATTAAATTATTTATAAATTATTTTCCGACAAAATGTAGATATTAAATGTGTAAATGATAAAATATACAAATGTTTAAATTTATTTATTTTTAAATATTTTTAACGAATAATATATCTTAAAATAAATTATTACAATAAAATCGAATTAACTGTGACATGAAACTCAAAGTGAATATCTAAGAACTAAAAAAATGTTATTTAGGAAAAGGAGTTTACTTAACCATTATCAATCACTCATATACTAACTTCTTAGTTATGTCTACAAAGATATAATATCAAGTATTAAAAAATATTATGTTGACAATTTTCATTCCTACTGTATGTAAAAATAATTAATTTCCTACTAAAACTTAAATTTCGTACAACGTAAAAAATAAATGATTGTTGACGTGTATTTATGCAATTCATGAAGTACGTAGAAAATATTTTATTTATTATGTTGGCAAATAAATAATTTAAAACTATTTTTCCATGATAAATCAATGTAGATATAAAATAAATAACAATTTCATTTTATAATATCATAGAAATCTTAAATATTTCAAGAAATATCATATTAACTGGAATGAACTAATAAAAATCTTATATATTACAAGAAAAAATGATATCAACTGAATGAGCTAATTTAAAAAATTAATATTTCAAATACTCAAATAAATTATGTGTATTTAATTTTCAATTAACTTATTTATAATTTTTCTCATATAAATGTATATACTAAACTTTTAAACGGTAAAAAATTCATGTATTTGAATTTAAAATTATTATTAAAATAAATACTTTTATTAAAACATTATAACTTACAGGTTGTTATTATATATATTATCAAATTAAGAGGGCCCATTGAAATGATTCCAACGTAGAAAGCAACTCACAATTACAAAATTTAATTTTTACAAAATAAAACAAATCATATTGTAACCATGAAAAATCCTAATATGTGTAAAAAAAAATGCGTAGAAGAAAGAAGACAAGAGAAATGTGAGGCGGAAGAAGTTAGAAAATTTTGAATAATTTTCAATTTTGGACCGTTAAAAATTAAAAATTAAAAAAAGAAGAAAAAACCAAGAGACAAAAAGTTCTAAATAATGTGTGTTGGAAAAAGTTAGAAAATTTTAGACAATTTTAAAATTTAAAAATATAAATATGTAGCACCCCTAAATCGTCCGGGCTGGATGTCGTCCCAGCCTTCCCCCCCCAAGCCGGCCCATTTTTGGCATTTAAAGAGGCCAAGACGGGCCAAAAGACCATTTGAGCCCAGAGTCACGTTGACTCGATCTCGTTTGGCTTCGCCCACTGATCGAAGTCTCCACACATCCAGTGGGCCCTGAAAGGCGTCATGGAGAAACCGAAAGAGAGAGGATAATATCCGAGAGAATCTTGGGATTCTAAGTTGTTATGCAACCACTCCCAAAACTCTATATAAAGCCAAAAAGGCAGAAGAGAAAAGTGGAATCAACGAAGAGAGAGAGAAAGGAGGAGACTATGGAAGAAGGGAAGAAGGCTAAGCAGAGACCAACGAGGAAGAACGACCAGGAGACAAACCGAGAGAACTCGACGACTTCCACGCTGTGTAGACGAAAAGGATGACCCTGGCATGGCAGAAGAAAGATCAAGCATCGGGACAAAGACAGTGAGACACGCCCACCATCTCCGAAAGCACCAGGTTAGTATTTTAATCCCTTTTACCTCACCCAAGTCGTTCCCTACCACCCATCTCAAACCCAAATCCTCACCTTCCCGGGGAAGTCCATCTGGTTCACCCAGAAACACTAAGACGAACCTTGCTGCACTCGACTGTGTCTTTCCAGCCGACCGATCCGCCATAAAGGCCGAGCCGACGCGAGTGGGCCCGATCCCCAACACGACCATCATGCCTAATCTGACTTTGTTCCGGGGCAGAGCCGAGACTAACAAGCCATTCCTTATCCCCTTAGACTCACCTCCCACTAAAAAGGAGAAAACCACCAAATCTCCCCACCAGAACTACGGGACTTTAATCCTCTGAAAGAGCCGAGGTACGTAGGTGTGGGGCACACCCTCATCAAGTCAAACCTTAAAACCCAAAAATCCGTGATGCCTTGCCCAACTCTTCCCCTCTAGACTTAGATAAAAACACAAGCCAAATGCAAACACCGTCCTCTTCCCATATAGCTACTAGTAACTATCGTCGATACAGTATGTGGGGCCCCTTTACGCCCTTAAGCAGAACCAACTCCCGAACCCATATGTCCGATTCGAGACCACCTTCCAATAGGTTTCATGCCTCTAAAACCAAAACGCTTCTAAGTGGCGACTCCCGCCCGTCGACTGCTTGCCGACCTCCTGCCGCCGACAATGACAAATGCCCACAATTTAGGTCAGGACAGATGGCGATCTAATCGGGGACCCGGTGCGAGAGTTGAGCCTTGATAGGTTAGCGTGAGGGGAGACCAGATGAGTCTAGCAACCAGTTTCCCTTTTTTGTTGTATTTCAACTTATTTCATGCATGGTTGTTTTATTCTCTTCATTACTGTCATCATAATACTGTGGGGTCCGCGGGGGCAGATTTTTTTTTGAGGTGTGAATGTGAGGGGCCTTATTCCCAGGCCTGTGAGTTAGGGAGAGAGGAATGTGTAGTGGCCTCCATACTAGAGGCGTCTCAAGATCTTGGGGATCACGATGGTTCCACTTGGGGACTGACCCTGGGGGTAATCATGTTTGGGGAAATCTATCCCTGTCCATGGTACCGCTCCCCAGGGAAGGTCTATAGACCCAAGAGCCTGTTGGTAAGGATGATTAGAAAGACCCCAGAGAGAAGGGGGGGACGAGTCTTTATCGAAGGCCGCATACCGATTAAGGGACAACAAGCTTAAACCGAATTAGAGTAAATGGCTAGCAAAAACCGAGATGGAATCAGCCCAAATAGGAAACCCTTATGTTAACCCAAAGATGCATACATGCATCTCATACACCACAAAAAAAAAAACAAACAAAATCATGCATTATGATACATTGATCACTTTAAATTTCGGATAATGGAAGTAGGTCACAATATGGGCTAGATCACTCAAGACGCCCAAGGCTAAGGCGCCCGAACGTCCTGACCCTTATTTCTTCGCCTGTGGGCAAGTGCCGCCTGAAGGCCCATGGCGAAGACGCTCGAGAAGCTCCATGGCAATCTTCTGAGCCCTCACTGGAGGTTGAAACTCAGCCAGCCGCATTGGAAGCCCTCGTCCAAGATTACGACTCACCAATACGGATTGCTTCACTTTCAGAGACTTTCAAATGGCGCCAACCTTGGAGGAGTATGAGCGATTGATGGGATTACCACTCGTCGAATCCCCACTCTACTTCCATCAAGGCCGGCGCCTGCCTTGGACCACCATCGCCAAGTTACTAAGGGTGTCGATACGAGAAATGGTCGTATGAGAAGGAACCGCAACGGCATAGAAGGAATACCAGGGTATATGTAGAAGAAAGACTGCTCCGGTTTCAAGAAGAAGAGCGGGATGGGGATGCCATGATAGACGATTAGGCTTGCTCCTCTATGGAGTAGTGTTATTTCCCTACATCGAAGACTACATAGACCTTGCAAAGCCGTGGAGGCATTCTTGGCTAAAAAGACCGAGGGGAAAAACCCCACCATGGCTCTCTAGCCAACACCTACTACACACTTAGCCATTGCGGTGGGCGGAAAACGGCGAACCTTAGATGCTGCACCCCTGCTGTACCTCTGGCTGACTGCCCATCTCTTCCAATGCAAGACCAAGACTGTTTTCCCAAAGAGAAGACTTCAAATGGAGCTGCATAAAGAAAAATGACCAAAGAGCAGTGGGTAAGGCAACTAGGAGAGGCCACCGAAAGGACAATTCGTTGGTACCACATGCGGAACGAAAAGGCGTGAAATGATCACTACTGTGGGGATTATCCTAACGTTTCCCCTCCTCGGGACTCGTGGGGCTATCAACTATAATGGGAGCTAATCGCCCGACAGGCCGGGTTCCCCATGGTCTCGAGCCCGTCCCAGAAGTTCTCACTCCCTCTAGATAGAAAGTGCGCAGGCCCATACAGAGGCGAAAGCATCACAGAAAAATCCGACGGGCTTGGGCGTCGCCGGACAAGGAGCAACGGCGAACCAGGAGTTGTGGGACCTCACCCGGAAGTTCAGAGCCCGGCTCGAAAGCAAGCGTTGTCCACCTTGTAGGATCGCTTGGGGGAAGTATCCTACGCCCAGACCAAGCAACCCAAGGCTTTAGATACAGGAGACACTCCAAGTCAAGGCACTCCAAGGCACCCTAGAGCAAATGAAGACAGAACAGGGAACGCTGAAAAGAAAATTGGAAACAGTTTCTAGAAGAGGCCCGACAGAACGACGGCTGAGCGATGAATTTAGCAGAAAGCTCGGGCAGAGAAGGAGGGTCGTTCTGAAAATAAGGCCAAAGTGTCTAAAGGCCGCTGATCGCAGCAGCATTCGAGTAAAGAAGAACGCGACCAACTAATGGTCGAAAAAGAACGATCGAGAAAGTCCGAGCCATCCTCAAGGCTAGGGAAGCCAAGAGAGAAGAAGAAACGCAGGCCTCCCGAGAAAGGACACACTTACTCGAGGAGGAACTTAAAGCAGCCCAACTATCGAAGGAACACCTACAAAACCAAAGGCGATCCGGATTGTTAGCCTTGGTCGAGGCCCGAGGAAAGATCGACGAAGCAAGGTCTCAGCTCGAGGAGCTGAGAAAGATCCTAGAAAGTTGGAAGCGGAGGTGTCAAGACATTGCGGACGAGGCTGAAGTCCAAGTGCGAGCCGCTACAGCAGAGGTGCCCCTCTGGAAGGATAGGTACGCCAAATTGGCATGGCTCGCCAACCAGGCGCTAATGAGTATTCCCCAAAGGCTTCGCGCGGCAGAAGGCATGATGGATCCCACCAAGACACCAAGGGAAATCAAAGAGTTCTTAGAACACTGTAGGGCAATGTATGATATGGTGAAGGAGCTATCCGCCCCACCATAGGAAAACATCTTGTATGAATTCACATTCCCTTCCAATAAACATTATTTTGAATTTCCGTGACTCAATGTTATCATTGCATTTGCATCATTCATCCATACAGACACACATCCCCTAAGCTCAAAAAAAAAAAAACAACAATAAGTAAAAAAAAAATATAAAAAAACGAAAGACATAAACTAATCAAAAAAACATATACCAGGAAAAAGAAATTGACTGCGCCCCACCGGTACCACACACGATCCAAGACTAAAAACATGGAACAAGCAATGGAGGAATTGGAACAGCTGAACGCCGAGATAAGGGCAGAAATGAGAATGGAGATGGGGCAAATGAAGGAACAAATCAATAAAATGTTCGAGATCATCACTCGAAATGCAGCCCCAATCCCCGATGTCACCTCCAGGGCGGCTCCTAGCACAGCCACATCGGGAACACCTACACACCCCCCCAGATTCACACCCCCAGGCATGGAATGCCACTTTTAAAAAACCCACGGCTTCCCCCAAGAGCAACCAGCAGGAACACTCCTGACTAGGCCGGGGCAAGGATCAGGATCCGGCCTTTCCCAGCCCCAGAGCCACGATCTACTATCACCCCTCTGGGATGCCGGCCGCACACCCTGCCCGCCCCGAACCAACCATCCTAGGCGGCGACAAGATCAACGACAGAAAGAGCGCATGCGAGCCATTGAAGGAACCAGCAGCCATGGCATTGACGCTGCCAATCTATGTTTGGTTCCTGATATCGAAAGTTACCCGCCGACTTCAAGGTCCCCAAGTTTGAAAAATACAAGGGAAGTTCTTGTCAGCGTACATCGGCCATGTACCGTCGAAAGATATTTACACCCAACAAGACAAGATCGATGCACGCATATAGACAGTCTTTCGGGAGCAGCATTGCGATGGTACGCTTCGCCTAGACAATGGGCACATAAAGACTTGGAGGGACCTCGCCGACGCCTTCCTCCAATACAAGTACAACGAGGATATGGCCCCGCACCCTCGCCTACAAAACTTGTCCAAGGCAGACGGGAGGGTTTCAAGGATTACGCCAGAGGTGGCGGGAGTTAGCCGCCTGTGTTCAGCCCCCTCTCTTTAAAAGGGAAATGGCTTTATGTTCATCGACACCCTCCCATCGCCTTTCTACAACAAGGTCGTAGGGAAGCGTGGCTTCCAACTTCGCATCTAGTCACATAGAGAGAGGATAGAAGCCGGCATTAAGCTGGGAAGGTTCACGCAAGACCGGGAGGGCAAGTTTCGGGCTAAGAAAGTAGAGAAAAGGAGGAGATACAAATGTCAGAACAACGGATCCCCACGCCCACGTAGCCGAGTAAGCTCGCCCCGAAAGACGGGATAGTCTCTTTACCTGACCTGGCCACCCTAAGCCGGGACGCAGCTACACAGGAGACCCAAAAACCCCGAAGGTCCCGACAGCAGAGAGTCTTTACTCCCATCCCGATGCCCTACTTACCCTCTTCCTCTCCTACTTCCGTAAAGGCATGATAGCAATCATGCCATTCAAACCGCCTGAGCCCCTACCCCTGCCCATTTAACCCCAACAAGAAAAGTGGGCGATTATCACTCAAGAGCCGCTGGCATTCCACCGAAGGTGCTGGAGTTTCAAGCATAAGGTCCAGGATCTGATAGAGGCAGGTGGCTTGGATTTGAGGGGAATAAGCCCAATATTAGTACCAACCCCTCTCCCCGCCCACGGCGATGACTATCAATGCGCTTAAGCCACAACGCCGGCACTCAAGTGCAGAAGAGGAAGTAATCGCTGCCGAGGTCGGCAAAGACCATCGCTTTTTCCAACCGCTGATCATCCGATGCGACCCGATCCGCCCCCGCACCCCTTGATCATTACGGCCCCACCTAGGCCCGCTTACAAGGATAATCACTGTCCCATGGCATTACGACCCTGTGTGCCGAGGAATCCCCTAGAGAAGGCAGACCCAGGGATCTCCCAAAGAGGAGGTTACTAATATTGCAGTAACCCGGTAATGACACGAGCGGAAGGATCTATACCCCAGCCAACCCTGAGGAAAGGACCCTAAGGGGAGTCCGAAGGGCGCCTAAAGAGAAGGAGGTCAAGAATTCCTCAAACTCATTTCACAGCGAGTATGAATTGTTGGACCATCCGAACAAGACCCCTAAGACGCATCTCGCTTTGTGTCACTACTGCTGAATTCGAAAACCACCGCAACCTCCCCGCTGAAAATCTTAAAGGAAGCCCACGTAGCCCCGGACATCACCGCGGAAAGATTTGGGGGCATTATCGGCAGTCTCACTAGCTCAGGACGGTTGACCTTCTCGGACGAGGAGATCCCGGCCGAAGGGAGGCAGCATAACCAGCCCCTTCACATTGCTGTCAAATGTGGAACCTACGTGATTACCAAAGTACTAATTGATAATGGCTCTTCCTCAACGCCCCTGCCAAGGCCACCCGGACAAGCTAGGTTCCATCCATATGCAACTAAAAGGCGAGCCCAATAATAGTGAGGGCGTTCGACGGCTCAAGAAGGGACGTCATGGGAGAAATCACTCTCCCCATCTACATCGGCCCTACCCTATTCCACATCCTCTTCCAAGTCATGGATATTCGCCCCGCATACAGCTGCCTTTTGGGAAGGCCTTGGATCCACTTAAGTGGTCATGGGAGTCTGGCCTTCCTCCCTTCATCGAAGGTTAAATTTATTGCCGATCAACAGTTGGTCATGTAATGGGGAACAAGAACTGATGATTAGCACCCCACACCCGACGGATACCTCGAAGGAGAGGAGGAGGCCCCGAAACCTCCTTCCAAGCACTTGAGATCGCAAAGAAGCCCGGAGGAGCCCCTCTGCCTGCGGGGCGGAAAACATGGCATTCGCGTCATGATCAAAGAGGATACCAACCCCTAAGAAAGGGCTTGGTCCTCTTCTGAGAGGAAATCCCCACCCAATTGAAATCCAGGAAAATAAGGAGAGCTGGACTTGGGTACCAAGCGGCAACCAGCAGAGAGCAGTGGGCACGGGGCCACGTGGGGGTCAACATTTTGTTCGGGAAAGTGTGGCGACAATAGGCAGTCAGCCCAGAGACCAACCCGGGAGGTTTATTTTGAGGGGCAGCTAGCTAACTGACGACGGAACCAACCGGGCGGCTTAATTTCTCTTTCCAATGTAATCTCTTTTGTAACTCGCCTCTCGGGGCGACTTTGAATTAATAAAACTCAGCATGCATTTTCATCCATTTCCAATCATCTTCTTTGTCTTTTCCTTTCTTTTTCTTTCCGCGTTTTTTTTTCCATACTTAAATTCCGCTAAAAAAAAAAAAACAACCACCACCAATAACCAACCTGTACCCAAACAATGATACAACTGCGTATGATGAGAGGACTCTAGTCCTATTGAGGAGCCGGCAGGAGAGGAAGACGCAGAAGCTGAGGCTTTGGCTGAGGTAGAAAGGCAGATAGAACGAGAAAGACCAAAGTTTCAACCCTCGGTTAAGGAGTTAGAAAGCGTAAACCTAGGGGACGAGGGGAATAAGAAAGAAGTGCGAATAGGAAGTCAGATGTCACAAGAATCGAGAAAGGCCCTCATAGAACTCTTACAAGAGTTCTCAGACATATTTGCATGGTCATACCGAGACATGCCAGGCCTCGACCGCAGCATAGTGGAACACAGACTCCCATGCTCCCAAAAAGCGGTCCCTGCTTCGGCCAAGGAAAGCGAAAAATGAAGCCCCGTGGCACTAAAAATCAAAGAGGAAGTAGAAAACAGTGGGGACGCGGGGTTCCTAGTCGTATCTAACTACCCCCAATGGGTTGCAAACATCGTACTGCATTACCCAAAAAGGACGGAAAAGTACGCATGTGTGTCGACTATAGAGACCTAAATCGAGCCATCCCCAAGGATAATTTTCCCTTACCCCACATTGATATGCTCAGAGACAACACGGCATGTCACGCCGTCTTCTCCTTCATGGACGGCTTCCGGGGTACAATCAAATCCTAATGGCGAAGGAAGACCAAGAGAAGACAACCTTCGTCACCTTGTGGGGAACATTTTGCTACAAGGTAATGCCATTTGGTCTCAAAAACGCCGGGCAACCTATCAAAGGGCAATGGTGACCCTGTTCCACGACATGATGCACAAGGAAATCGAGGTGTATGTCGGCGACATGATTGCAAAATCAAAAACTCTGGAACAACACCTCAAGACTTACGGAAACTGTTCGATAGGCTTCGCAAGTACAAAGCTAAGGTGAACCTGCCAAATGCACCTTCGGGGTGACATCAGGAAAATTGTTGGGCTTTGTGGTAAGCGAAAGGGGTATCGAAGTGGACCCGGATAAGGTGAAAGCTGTTAAGGAAATGCCCCCTCCCACAACAGACTCAGAAGTCCGGGGGCTTCCTAGACGAATAAATTTCATAGCCACATTCATCTCCCAATTAACGGCAACATGCAACCCCATATTCAAACTCCTTCGGAAACGGCATAAGTTCGAATGGGATGCAAAATGTCAAGAAGCCTTTGAGAAGATCAAGCAGTACTTGGAGTGCCCTTCGGTCCTCGTCCCCGTCGCCCCTGGAAAACCTCTGGTCCTGTACCTCACGGTGCTCGACGAGTCCATGGGTTGCATGCTAGGACAGCAAGATGAAGCTGGAAAAGAACGAGCAGTCTACTACCTCAACAAAAGGTTCACAGATTGCGAGAGAAGATACTCAGCCTTGGAACGAACCTGTTGCGCTTTGGTCTGGGCTGCCAAGAGGCTTCGACCATACATGTTGTCCCACTCAGTCCGGCTAGTAGCCAAGACTGACCCCATCAAATATATACTGGAAAAGCCTGCACTGACCGGACGCATAGCACGTTGGCAAATGGCTCTATCCGAGTTTGACATCACTTATGTGAGAGCCACGCTGTTAAGGGGGCGCCCTAGCAGATCACTCCGGCTTATCACCCACCGGGCGGATCCACAGCCCCCGGCTCACGAATTCCCTGCAGGCTAACACATCATGGTAACAGGGGAGACGAGCCCCGACCAAAGAGCGAATGGACGATGTGGTTCGACGGGGCGTCTAACGTGTTGGGAAATGGGATTGGCGTGGTCTTGGCCTCTCCAACCGACCACTACTTCCCTTTCGCCGCCAACCTAGGGTTCGATTGTACAAACAACATGGCGAGTACTGAAGCCTGCACCATGGGACTCGCCATGGCCCCTGGAGCACCAAGTCAAGAGACTCGGGGTCTCACGGAGACTCGGCCTTGGTGATCTATCGACTCGTGGAGAATGGAAAAACGGGACAGCAAACTTATCCCGCACTACCCACTACGTGAGGGAGATGACAAAAGCCTTCGACACCGTCACATTCCACCACGTGCCACGCGAAGAAAATCAAATGGCAGACGCCTTGGCAACCCTGTCAGCTATGGTACGAATAAATGACGGGCGGGAGATGACCATACATGTCCGGCAACTCCCTCGCACAGCCTATTGCCACCACCTGGGTCTCGGAGCACCCAAAACGGACCCAGAACCCTGGTACCTCGACATAAAAAGGTACTTGGAAAAAGGGGAATACCCGGAAGGGGCATCAGAAAATAGCAAAAGGACGTTGAGAAGGCTGGCAGCCAGCTACCTCTTGAGCGGAAACGTCTTTATACAAAAGGAACGCAGACATGACACTTCAAGGACGTGCGTAGATCGCCCCGAGGCCGAACGGATAATAGAAGAGGTCCACGAAGGGACCTTCGGCATCCATGCAAGCGGCCATACTGCTGGCTCGCAAGATACTCCGCGGGTTCATGGACCAAGTTGGAATCAGACTGTCACCAACATGTCCAAAGGTGTTTGAAATGCCAGGTCCACGCCGACCGTATCAATGTCGCTCCTTCCTCCCTACACAGCTTGGCCGCGCCATGGCCGTTTTCTATGTGGGGCATAGATGTGATCGGGCCCATCGAGCCCAAGGCTTCTAACGGGCATAGGTTCATATTAGTGGCCATCGACTACTTCACCAAATGGGTAGAGGCAGCGTCGTATTCGGCCGTAACACGTAGCGTAGTGGTAAAATTCCTCAAAAAGGACATCATCTGCCGTTACGGTATCCCATCCCACGTCATTACAGATAACGGCACCAATCTGAACAACAAGATGATGACGGAACTGTGTGAACAATTCCAGATTCGTCATCACAATTCTACTCCCTACCGTCCCCAGATGAACGGAGCGGTAGAGGCCGCCAACAAAAATATCAAGAAAATAATACGAAAAATGGCGGTAACCTACAAAGATTGGCATGAAATGTTACCCTACGCACTACACGGATATAGGACTTCTGTGCGAACCTCCACCGGAGCAACACCTTATTCCTTGGTCTATGGTACCGAAGCAGTCCTCCCAATAGAGATTGAAATACCCTCTTTAAGGGTCCTGGCCGAAGCAGAATTAGAAGACGCTGAATGGATCCAAAGGCGCCACGATCAGCTAAACTTGATCGAGGAAAAACGTCTCACGGCCCTATGCCACGGTCAGCTCTATCAGAGCAGGGTTAAAAGTGCCTTTGACAAAAAAGTGAAACCTCGGACGTTCCAGACAGGGGACATGGTCCTCAAAAAGGTACTACTAAACGCCCGCAACAAGGGAGGAAAGTGGGCACCCAACTTCTGAAGGGGCCATATGTGGTAAAGCACGCTTTCTCAGGTGGGGCGCTACTCCTAACTGACGCTGAAGGGCGCGACCTCAAACACCCCGTCAACTCGGACTCAGTCAAGAAGTTTTTCCCTTGAAATCTCGCCTAAGCAGCAGTGGAAAGTCGTCCGCATCCAACCGGAACCAAAATAGGATTAGGGAAACCAAGTGCGAGGCTACCTCGTTGATCCCATCAAACAACCCATCCCGCGCAAGAATGCACAAAACCATGTTTTCACTTTGTAAATCACACATTGTCAATAAAGCCTCGTTTCATTTTTATCTCCTTTGTTTTTACATGCTAAGCTTCATTAATTCAACAAAAAGAATCTACATTGCTAAAGAATAGTTCGCAATCAAAGGTATCGTCTCCGTTACGGACCCTCGTGATCGTTGATGGCTCAATAACGCGGCGATATCCTGGTCGGGGTGGCCAAGCACAGTAAAAAAAAAAAACGAACCAAAAAAAAAACAACAACAGAAAATAATAACACTAAGCACGCATTCCCATGAAATAGGAGAAATTCTGCATTCTAAGTTTGCCCTAGGTTGATTCCATCTTGGTTTGGCCAAGTCAATTAATTAGATATTCTCATAAAAAAAAAAAAAAAAAAAAAAAAAAAAACAAGAGAGATAATAAATAAATTCTCATTCCATAATAATAATAAATTGTCTATACATGATCATTGGGGAGGGGAGTCGAGGAGGGAAACAAGCTTCCCATCCTTAATTTCTAAATCGGCCGAGTAAGGACTCAAGTCAAAGTCCGGCGCCAGAAGAGCGATCTGCTGAAGAGCTTTCCCAAAGCCCGCCTCGTGCTGATCAACAAGGGCGTTCTCCAAGCGTTCCACCTACCCGCGCGCGCCTCTCCTTTGTAGAAGCAGCAACCTCGGCCTCTAAAGCGGTAGCCTTGGCCCCTACGAGCCTTGATACGGGTCCCCAACTTGGCCTTGGTCTCCTTATCGGACGCCACGATCGCCTCGCCGAATCAAGGCTCGGGGCGGGCAACACCCAAATCCTTGGACCGAGGGGCCTCCGTGGTTTCTTTGGGCAGCCGCCAAAGCAGCCTTGACCTTCTTGGTCTCAATCTTCAGTTAGCGGCTTGGCCTCCGCCTCCGTCACCTTCTGGGTCAACTGGGTAGCTTCGGCTTCAGCTGCGGCTGCCTTACCCCCCAGGGATGCTGCCTCTGACTTGGACTTTGCTAGGTCAGCCCATAAACCCTCTCGGTCAGCCCTCAATTTGGCCACTTCCGCCTTCGACCTCTCAACCTCAGCCCCCAGATCTTGGTTGGCCTTGGCCATCTTCTCGAATTCTTTCTTGTTTAGGGCCTCCTTCAGCACGATCTGTTCAGCCTTCTTCACCAGGCCCTTGGACACTTCTAAAGAAGCCAACGATCTGAGATGATAGGTTTCCAACATCTCAAACGTCCCTTCCACCCCGGCAGCGACCAAGAGCCTGCGGTCGTATTGAGGAATTGAGCTTGGGGGGAACCACCCTTGGAGGTCCACGTTCGGCCCCCATAAAGACCTTACATTATCAGGGGCCTTGAAACAGGGCAGCCCCCCCGAAGGCAGCTCGGGACCTGCAGTTATGGTAACCCTGCTCCTCTCTGTCAGGCTAACCGGAGACGAACTAGGGGGCATGACGCTTTTCCCCTTTTTCCTAGATGCCTCCTCGGCAGCAGCAGCTTCAGCCTTCCTCTTGGCGGCTCAGTCATCACATCGATGAAGGAAGCCTCGCCGGCTTGGGGCGATTCTTGGGCCTGCACCTCTGTTCTTTGGCACCTCGGCTAGCAAATAACCGGGATCACCTCAAGAATCGGAGCCGACTCTGTTCCGGCTGGTTGCACCTCGGCCCCGGCTACTGAGGCCGACTCCGTACTGGCAGCCGCTTGCACTTCGGCCTTGGGCGTTGATGCCTCCCCGGCTGGCGGCGTTGCCGACTTCTTCGCGGAATCGGCCAATCGAGCCCGCTTCACCTTCTTAATCAACGCTGCCATGTCAACCCCTTCATCTTGATCATTTCCTGCCAACACAAAAACAGAGATATCAAATACGTATATTGAAGGCCAAATGAAAAACAGGACTTACTTCTTAAATGAGAAACAGGTTTTCGCCCAAGGGCCAAGGCGACAATCTCCTTAGTTCATCAGGCGGCAGCTCGTCCAGCAATTGTAGAGTCACTTTCTCCTCGGGAGAAAGTTGGCTCTTATGCGTCCCCGAGGCCTTTAAGGGCAGCCTCCAGTACAAGGGCATGGGCTGACCATCCGAACACAAAGCCCCCTCAACCAGAGCCCTAATCCTCACGAACCGATCCTTGAAGCCTTTGTAGGACGCCGTGTACGCCGTGAACAGACTGGTGTTGGGAAGAGGCGCCAAGGAGACCCAACCCACCTTTTTCCCTACACGGATGGTATAGTGACTTAGGAATACAGGGGCAGAAGGGGTCATGGTCAGGGCCGCGCACACCACCTTGAACGCCTGAAGAGCTGCCCACCCGTTGGGATGAAGCTGCGAAGGAGCCACCCCCATCAGCCTTAGTACATCCGCGGTAAAAGCGGTCCAAGGGGAAAGTCAATTTAAATCCGTGAGGACGGCCAGACATGTAATGTAAATCGTCCTCCCCCTCTCGCCGCGTGGCAAACCCGTTCTAAAGGAGAACAAGTGGGTCATTTCAGTTGAGGGGCGTGAGGCCCATGCCCTAAATCTCCTTTGAATTAAAAGTCCTTACTTCCGCGGGGAGTCATCTTCGAACCATGCGAAAAGGGCGTCCTCCCCGAACTCCACTCAAAATGCTCCTCCCCGACGGAGTAGAGCATTAGATCGGCCCCCACTTGCCTCGCCGCAGCCCACAGCACAGCAGCCTATGGCCTCTGGCTGGAAGTTGAAGTAAAAGAAGAAGACGAAGGGAGCCCAAAGAAGATTCGACATTTCTGGATATTGAAGTTGAAAAAAAAAGGAGCTGCACTTTGAAGGAGAAGAAATTGGAAGATCAGAGAATAGGAAAGCTCCAACGAAAATAAACAAATGAGTCCCAACGGGTAGCTAAACGCCTATTTATAGTGATGAAAGGTCGCCTAGGGACAAGAAACGACGCGCCATTAAAGAGGCATAATCCCCCAAGGCGGCGCAATCATCAGGCCTGCAGTTATGGCGCCCAAGAAACGAAAAGACACATTAATGTGCCCCGAGGAATGAAAAGACGCCATTAATGCGCCTCCCAAAAATGAAAAGGCAAGCCAGAAGGGCGCGTGCCCTCAGGCGCGACCATTGAGTTTCCAAAAAAAAAAACACACAAAAAAAATAATAATAATAAAAATAAAAAATAACAAATGAAGAAAAAAGATATATTGAAAAAGAAAATTAATAAATTCAGTCAAACCGACCCGGCCAACGTCAAGCCGATTCGGACAGCATTCAATCCATCTCGGCCAACGTCAAGCCGACTCGGTAGTAGTCAATTCGACTCGGCCAATGGCAAGCCGACTCAGACAGCATTCAATCCATCTCGGCCAACGTCAAGCCGACTCGGACAGCATTCAATCCATCTCGGCCAGCGTCAAGACGACTCGGCCAGCATTCCATCAAACCATCCTACCCAATATCATACCAAGTTCCAATAGATGATTCACCCCTCCAAGCAAGGTAGGATCAGAAACACCATCAAACCTAGGCGCCTAAGGGAAAGCCTAGCAAGTCGTCCTTAGACACAAACAGCCCAATGACCGCCTTCAAACACTGGCACCCAGTGGAAAGCCCAAGGGTCAACCAAGTCAAAGCAAGATAGCAACATTATCAAACCTAGGCGCCAAACGGAAAGTCTAGCGATCACTCAAAAACAAGTACCCCAATGGCCATTTTCAAACCTGAGCACCTAAAGGAAAGCTCAAGGGCCAATCAAGTTAGGATAATCCAACAGCACCATCAAGCCTAGGCGCCAAGCAGAAAGCCTAGTGACCACTCGAAAGCAACCATCCTGATGGCTTCTTCAAATGTGGGCACCCAATGGAAAGCCCAACAGCCACTTACTCCAGAGCAGTTCACCACTCGCAGCCCAGTCCTAGGACCACCCCGTCAGTCGGCTCCCCAGGAAGGCTCAGAGTCTTTATCCGCATTCATTATCACAAACCCAATACTGAATGCAAATAAAGAGGGGGCAACTGTAGCACCCCTAAATCGTCCGGGCTGGATGTCGTCCCAGCCTTCCCCGGCCCATTTCGGCATTTGGGCCATTCCACGGCTCAAAGCCGAGACAGCCCGAGTCCACGTTTGACTTAGTCTCCGTTTGACTCAGTCTCCACTTGACTGAGTCTCCACACATCCCAGTGGGCCCAAAGCGCCATGGGAGAAACCTAAAGAGAGAGGATAATATCTGAGAGAATCTTGGGATTCGGTTGTTATGCAGCCACTCCCAAACTCTATATAAAGCCCAGGCAGAGAAGAGAAAAGGGAATCAACGAAGAGAGAGAGAAAGGAGGAGACTAGCAGGGAAGAAGCAGAGAAGGCTAGCAGAGACCAACGAGGAAGAACGATCGGAGACAAACCGAGAGAACTGACGACGACGCGCCAGAGACGAAAGGAGGACCCCAAGGGCCGGCAGAGAAGAAAGATCAAGCATTGGACAAAGACAGGGGAGACACGTCCACCATCTCCGAGCACCAGGTTAGTATTTTAATCCCTTTTTTACCTCAGTCCAAGTCAGGTTCCCTACCACCCATCTCAAACCCAAATCCTCACCTTCCTAGGCCGAGTCCATCTCGTCACCTAGAAACACTAGCCGACGTAACCTTAAGCAGACCCCGACCAGGTCTTCTCCAAGCCGACTCGGACCCGCTCATAGCAGGGCCGAGCCGACGCGAGTCGGCCTGATCCCCAACACGGACCATCATGCCTAATCCGACTTGGTTCCGGCAGAGCCGAGACGGAACAAGCCATTCCTTATCCCCTTAGACTCACCTCCCACTAAAAGGAGAAACCAGCCAAATCTCCCCCAGCCAGAACTACGTGGACTTTGAATCCTCTAGAGCCGAGGTACGTAGGCCTAGGGGGCACACCCCTATCAAGTCAAACCTTAAAACCCAAAAAATCCAGGATGCCTTGCCCAACTCTCTTCCCTCTTAGGACTTAGATAAAAAAACACAAGCCAAATGCAAATATCGTCCCTCTTCCCATATAGCTAGCTAGGGGTAACTATCAAGTGATAGGCATGCTGGGGGCCCCTACGCCCTTAGCGTGTAACCAACTCCCGAACCCATATGTCTGATTCGAGACCAGCCTTTCCAATAGGTTTCCTGGCGTTCCCCAAACCAAAACGCCGGTGGCGACTCCTGCCTGGCCGACTCGGTTTCGGCCGACTCGGTTTCGGCCGACTCCGCCTAGCGCCACAATTTAGGTTGTGACAAAATAAAAGTCAAAGAAGCTTGGGGACAAGGAAAAGAATGTCTGGTAAAAGATATCGTACTAAGAATATTACAGAAGAGTAGTTTTTGACTCAAAAGAATTGTTCTTGAATTTCAAAAATCGAAGAACAAAAAGATGAAATGAGAGAAATAAAAAAAATGTGAAGTAATTTTTTAGTGGAAAAAGTTGTTGAGACAATGGACACGTGGCATGGGAAGCTTTTTTGTTAAAATAAAATAAAGTAAAAATAAGAATGTGAAATAATCTTTGGAGCCGGAAAAAATTCTTGAAACATTGATACATGGCGAGGCTAAGGCGAAACATTTTGGAAGTTAAAGAAATATTTTGATATATAAAAATATGAGAATCTTTTAATTAATGTCGATTTTTAATCTTTGAAATATTACAAACTAAACATGTGCTTATCTGTGTACTATTTGGTAGAATGACTACAAAGGACTATGGCTGCATGTTACATACAACCTAGGTGAAGAGATATGATATGTAATAGTCTTTCTTACAACAATAGTTCATAATAAAAATTGAAAGTTATTGTGAAAATTTAAATTTTAAAAGCTAGAAAAATTTGAAATATTATTTCAATTATAATAAAAATAATTAATAATAATAAATATCTGATATAAAATAAAAATATTATACCCAAATATAATAACTTCTTGTACAAGTCATACTATACAACAACATTGATCATCTATTAATAAATTCGAACAATAAATATATAAACATATTCAATCACAAACAACATTCATTTAACTAACAGTTAACTAGCTTAAAGCCAAATTATATAAAGAAATACTAAGTCTTTTAAGTTTTTCACGTCTATTCAGTTTCAATAGCTTGTCATCCACATATTTTGAAAACAATACTCCTAATGGGATATAACCCAATGAATAGAAATAAGTTCCAAAAGAATTCTCAAATAATGTTTGTTCTTAGCTGGTGCGGCAATCGGAAACCTTCTCCATGGTATCTGCAAATTAAAGTTATATCAAAATCATTTACCACCAAGTAATACATTCTCTCACATAAGTACTAAAAATAAAAGATTTTAAACAAATAATCTCATCCTAAAATATTTAATTAGAATCACTTAACTCGACTCCTTAATTCTTAAAACCAATATGAATCCTAGATTCACCTTCTCCATCTCAGATAGAGGCATCACATAACTTATCCCAAATGTGGATATGTGACGGAGTGAGGTATCTCATCCCAAATAATAATACCCGTCTTCTCCATCTCGATTGAATGTATCTCATTTCTCAAAACAAACTTCATGAATAACATTATTTTAAATCAAGTGGAAAACATACACTACATGCATATAATTACAACAAATCAATATTGTTCATAACCATATTTGTATCTCAAAGATTTTTTGACTTATTGGTTCCTAGAATAATGTGAATCATAGATTCACTTATCGTTTTAGTTCCCAAAACCAATGTGAGTTTGACTTACAATGAATCTCAAATTCACTTATCATTTTGGTTCTCATAACTAGTGTAAGTTCTTGACTCAATGTGAATCCTAGATTCATAGAGGTTTATGAGCTCATATACATGCAATGACATCTCACTATCTTCTCCATCTCAAATAGAGGTATCTCATATCTCATCTCGGATATAGATATGTTTTTTTTAAATAGGTATCCCACCCTAGATGGTTATATCTTTTATCCTATTTCCAAAATAAAATGTCTACCGTCATTCTCGGAAGGTAATGACTGACTCTGATGATAATAAGTTTTATAATCGATGATAGACAATTGGGTTCTCAAACCCTTATCACAATTAAAATATTCATAAAGAGAAACAACTTCAATTGAATTTCAACAAACAACTAGGTCTTTTTAAAATACACAATTTTCTTATCAAAACCCCAAAGAAACTATATGTCCTCAAAGTTACTTAATCAAACACAACAATTAGGTTACAGAAAAATTCCTAAATTTGGTTAACAAGAACTCTAAAGAAATCAAGAATGCATACCATGGAAGTTTAAAAGAAGTTGTTCTACTCACCTTGAAAAAATGTTAAAGGGTTGTCTTCTTAGTAAGGTGACGTCTCATAAATTTCTTCAGCTTTCTCTTCTAAGCATGTGCTACGTTTTTTTAATTTTAAAAGTAACTTCATTTTCTTTCTTTCTTTTTCTAGTCTCTGTGCATGTAACCTAGTATTTTTCCTATTTACTATTATTTTTATTTTATTTTATCTTTTTAGAAATTATTTACTATTTAAATTCAAATATAATCACGTTTACAATTCTCTCCTTAAATTTTGTTGAGTGGTAACGTGGAATTCCCTTTTTTTATTATATATTTTTGTTAACTTTTTCTTTTATTTTCCTTTATAACTATTAAATAATTTTAATATACCTTATTATAACCATTTTCCATTTCAAACTTCATACCAACCTAATCTTTTTATTAATTAAATAAAAAATATATAACTAAATAATTAATTTTTAGGTTTAGGATGTTACATTTTCTCCCGTCCTTAAAGAATTTCATCCTCGAATTTTGCTTTAAACCTAGTCAATCTTAAAGAAGAAAAATAATTACATGACAAAACACATTAATAACTCAATATACAAACAACACTAACATTTATTTAGTACAACCTCTAAGGTAATATGTCAATAATAAAGACGAATTTAAACAACTACGTGTACAAGTCAAGATCTAGAAATATAATATCAAACAAAAGTTAAAGTGGAGGAATATGACATGAAACAATATATCGATTAATGAAATTCTAGGGGACAATTGAAAATCTAAACAACGAGGTATAAAAAAAATAATTTTATATTTATACCACCTTGAACACATTATAGTAAGCATAGTCCATAGTTTGGACTTTATTATAAATTTCAATATAATATATGCATGTTCTTACTAACTACGTATATTTGGTCTCTAAGATAATAATACATTTTCACTTCATCAAGGTCACATAATTAATTCTTGAGGATTACGGTGTAATTTCGTTTGATAATATTTTGTTTCTTCTTAACGAGGCCTAATTAAATTACCTCAGAAGGTGATAAAAGACAATGATCAACATTGAAGGGTTATAACCTTGTCTTATTTCACATAAAGTTGAATTACGAATATCAATTTATATAATGCAACGGCTAAAATGAAATTATTAGAATCATTTATATAATTAGAAAATAAATCATAATGCACCAATTCAAAGAGAATTCTCAATCAAGTTTGGAAAGGAAAGAAAGGAATTAATAGGTAAAGAAATTAAATCATGAATTGAAGTCATTGTGACATGCAATGACTAAGATACTCCTTTAAGTAGGAATAACAATAGCTTAGATCATTTCAATTTTTAACATATGAAAACAAGTAGATTATTAACATCATTTAAGTGAAATTTCATCACACCAAAAGTTAAGAATCATATTTTCATAATTTTATTTTCTAAGAATAATATTAACAACATCAATAAAACATAAAGAAGGTGAACTCTTAATTTTTTTTATATTTTTGTGTCTAAAAAAAAAATCTCCAAGCACATTCTAGAGTATCAATCCATATATCAAGACACTAAAAAGAAATTTAAATTCAAATAATTTTTTACATCTTCAATTGTAACTAAAATCAAAGGAGTAGAAAGTCAACCAATAGTCATTGTTTTAGCTATTTAAAGTGAATGCTATGAAATTAAATAAGCATAACACTTTCACATAAATTTAATGTCATTTTTTTTTCTAGAAACCATAGTCAATTAGTAAAAAAAAAACAAAAAAAAATTCATGTTACTCATCAAATTTTAGCACGTACTACTTATCACAATTGAAACATTTTGAGTTTGGTACGTAAGATCTTGACACATATGAACAATTTTTAAAGGTACCATCGTAAAAACTCATTTTGATATATATATATATATTAAAAGAAAACAAAATTAATTTTCAACATAATAATATAAAACACTTTATGAAGTTTCTTTCTTTGGTGAATGTTTCACAATTAGCCAATTGTTCTACAATTTTAAATGCGTAATCTTTAACATATTATCAACATGGTGGACTCAAGCAATACTCAAATCCAACCTACAATCACCTAGAAATTTTAGGAGCGCACACACAAAAATTCAAAAAGTTCACACTCTATACTCATTTGTAAACACTTGTTATAAACACTTATTTATAATTCTTAAACAAACATAAGGTAAAATTACTTATCAAGAAGTCAATTAGCTATGACAAAACATGTAATACATCACAATATTATGTTGGTATCTCCAAAATAAAAAAGAAAAGTAATAAGTCATGTACTAGAATGAACACATAAGTAATTAGTTATAAAACTTACACCAAAAACTTAGATATTAGTCGTGAAACTAGTACTTTGTTGTAGGTCGCTATTTCATAACCAGCTTAATTTCAGTGGATGAGCTTAGTACTTTGTTGTAGGTCGCTATTTCATAACCAGCTTAATTTCAGTGGATGAGCTTTCATCTCCACAACTTTTTCTGTTGGCCACCCGTTTTAAGATGTTAAATTATTTGTATTTTTTTTAATATATATCTACAAATACTTTCTTTAAATTTAGAGGTAATCCTGTAAAATTTGTACTAATTTACTTATTTTTAGGATTATTTTTTATGAGAT
Organism: Mucuna pruriens; assembly: GCA_025330945.1. Classification (NCBI taxonomy): domain Eukaryota; kingdom Viridiplantae; phylum Streptophyta; class Magnoliopsida; order Fabales; family Fabaceae; genus Mucuna; species Mucuna pruriens. Next base: position 1,441,605 of record JAENHJ010000027.1, read on the forward strand.
TTAAATTAAAGACTGCATATTTTTAAAAGTATTTTATACATATTCTATCTTGTAAAACTTGTAATGCGAACGTGTCAACGTTGACGGCAATAATTTTTTTTATTATTATATACTTATAATACAGTAGAAAATTGTAACTAATCTTGAGGAAGAAAAATGTTGATGGAGGCTGATTTGATAATGATATAGCAGACAGGTGGGATAATTGATTGTGACGTAATAAAATTTTGACAATGACAGGAGAAGGGACGAGTGGAGGTGGTATAAGCGTGATTCGTTTGTGATAGATTCCTAAAGTTCTCTCATAGTTGGATCCTCCAAAATAAAAGAAAAAAATTTAAGTTTTTGTTTTGGTACGATTTATATACATTTTTTTTTCTTAAGTGAATTTATTTTTAGTTTCTCAAATTAAAAAATATTTTCACCCAAACAATATTAGTAAAATTCTTTTACGTGACTAATAAATGTTATGTAAGTAATTACTACGTGACAAAAATTTATAGATAGAAAAAATTAAATATATTTTTCCGCCACTCAAATTAAGAAAGAATTTACTTTTGATTTCTAAAATTAAAAAAATTTATTTTTAGTTATTGTAATTGTGAAATAGTTATTTTTAGTAATTTAATCTAAATAATATTAATAAATCTATTGACATGATTAATTCGTCCTAATTCACCGATCATCGCGTTGTTTAGGTATATATTTAATTTTTTTTTTTATAATTTTTAAAATGAAAAATGACTTTCTCCCTTAAATATTGTCAGAGACAGTTCACAAATTAAATTCTAAAATATATGTAAACAAGTTAAGGGTTGTGCATATATTTATAGCAAAAAATAATTGAAAAAAATATTTGACCCATGGTTACAACTTCCAAATTGTTCTTTGTTAGGAATCTGGTCACTACCTTTGCCCAAAGAACAATTAAACAAAAAATATATAATCCTCCTACTCAAAACCCTAAACTTGTTCCTTGTTATGAATTTGTTCAATTGTTAATTTGGAATCCAAACAAATTTTTCTATCCGAGCATTGTTAACTTTGAATCTATTAATTATGTCAATGGATTCATTAATGTTGTTTGAGTTGAAAGATTTAAAACAACTATTTCTTAATTACAGGGATTAAAAATACCATATTTTTTAATTTTAGGGACAAAAAATAAATTCACATTTGATTGGAGGGACAAAAAAATTCAAATTTTTTCACTTAGACAAATTTTTTCACATGACAATTATTGACATAATATTCGTTAATTATGGTAACAGGCTCTCTAAAGTTGTCTAAGTTGAGAAACTAAAACTTTTTTTTTCTCAATTACAATAATTAAAAATATTGTTGTTTAATTTGAGAAATCAAAAACAAATTTACCTCTAATTTGTAGGGAAAAAAATATATTTAATCCTTTTAATATTTATTGGTACGTCATATATGTATATATATATATGATAATAAATGAACAAAATTATCTATATAATTTATGGCTACCTATTTATTTATATTAAAATAATGTTCTCATAAAAAATAATGTGTTTTATTTTATTTTTATGAATATTTTGCAGTAAAAATATATAAAATTTATGTTTTTTGAAAGTTACTATTAAAGTATTTTTTCTTCAAACAAAAATTCAGAATTAAAAATATATAAAATAAATGTAAATAAAAAATGTGCATTGTAAAAAAATAAAGCTCGCTTAATTTATAAAGTGTGCATAAAAGAAAAAACATGTAGAGATAAAAAGGTTAAGCCCCTCGTAACTAGATTCCATAAAGTAGCTTTTTTTGCCTCTCTAAACGAAATTTCTAATTTAATTGTAACTCATCTAATATCTATATTCTATATGTCTCTTGGCTCCAACCTTTTTAAGTTCTTAGATTTATCAAATCAAAATGTCAACTATTTGTATATATCAAAATTATAATTTTAGTTTTATTTCTTGTCTTCGCCAAATGCTAATGCTGGTAGGCTATTTCGTATATGCACTCTAAGGTATATTATTACCCTTTGACAGATGCTTTTTAGTGGGAAATGAAATGTATGACAAAGGAGGCGAAACAGCCAAAGAGTACATTCTTTTAATATATAATAAATAAATCAATACGTAATATTTTATTTCTTAAAAGTTTGTTATTAAAAACATTGAATGAAGGTGTTATTGTGTTCTTGTCGCCTATAAATATTATAATAAAAATAAAGCTTAAATTTATTTTTAATTTTATAATGTATTTTGATTTTAGTTGTAATTTTGAATTTTAAAATATTGATTTTCCACTATTACTACTACATTTATTTTTTATTTTTTCTATGGTTGAACAAAAAATTATACTATTATTTTTATTTTTATTTTCTCCTATTTTAAAATTTTTAAAATTTGTTTATTCTTTTAGTACTTTTATCTAAGTTCTTTTTATTTTTTTTAATTTCTTCTTTTTTTTCTTTTGATGAATAAAAGGGCCACAGGCATCCAACAAAAAAAACTATCTGGACGGTATTATATATAGTATTTTAGAAATATTAAATGTATTTAATTTTTTATTTAATAAGAAAAATTATGAAAAAATAATATAAGAATATTTAGATATATTTTACATGCATTGAAATTTCATAATTTTAATAAATATATTGTTTATATAATTATAAATTAAATTAAATTCTATGTATTCTGTATTACAAATTATATTATATAATTTTATAAATTATTTTTTATGCTTAAATATGTTTTAACTATTTATAAATATGACTTTATCTGGTTTTATTCATTATAAATTTTTTTGTTCTTTTTAAATACCTTTTTTACCGTTCGTTTTAGTTATTATCACTAACTTTAGTTAGTTTATTAATTACCTGATTAACAAAATAAATAATATTAATAAAATAATTAAAAAAATAAAGAATAGGCTAGTGAGCCAACGACTCGCCCATCAAATGTCCTAGAACACCAATACGTAACTCATCAAAAATAATAAAAAATTAACCAAATCAACATATAATTATACCAACAAACTCCAAATCAACATATAATGAATACCCTCACATGAAAATGACAACAAACTCAACTTGCATCCACAAAAACATCCTTAACTCAAAATTTCATTTAAAAGTTCAAAGCTCTTAAAAATGGCTACCAATCCCCAACAAATTATTATATATGCAATCCTAAGCATTTAACAATAAATATAACAACATTTTATCAACATAAAATAAAACAAAAATACGAGATTGAACTTCCTTTACTTGGTTAAAGACTTAAGGTATGAAAACTTTAGGAAATAAGCTAAAATCTTGATCAACAACTTGGCTCTCAAGCTTTGTGATGAAAGGGTGGAAAAAATCTTAGTAAGGAAGGGAAAATGTTCTAGTTCAATAGTCTTAAATCAACCATGAAGTGACTTATTTATAAAAGGTTAGTTTTGGGTAGTGGACCTTTGGTTAATAAAGGTTTCATGGACCATTGATCCATGAGGTTTGGTTATTCATTGTGTATTTAGGGTTTGATTACCCAATGGACAATGGGATTTTATTACCTATTGGTCTAGAGAGGTTTTGTAAGTAGACTATTAAAGGATTTTTTTAGAACTTTGATCGGTTAATGTTTTGTCTCGAAAACTATACCACTACACTAAAAAAATTGTTGTCGATACTAACTCAAAAATTTCATTTGAAATATGTTCAAGAATAAAATCAATCAACTCTAGGGGTTTCTCTACTTGGTTAACCACTTTTAGGGAAACTCTGCATCGGTATTTGTACTTTCAGCCATTCTAGGCTTTTTTCAAGATTTTCTAAAATAATACACAATTCAACATTTTATTAATCCTTTATACTAAAATTAAATTTAATTACACTTATAATTACTCAATCACTTTAGTTAATCACATACTAAAACCTTCAATGTTACAACTGAACATGTACGGATGTTCGATAACAACTTGATAGTAGGTGATTCAACAAGCTCAACAATAATTGTAGGTTCTAACCATATTAGAATGTGGATTTAAGTATAACTCAACCATATAAAATTGACATGTAAGGTGAGAGTTTTCCCACTTAAATATTATATTCTGAAACTATTTCTAGCCATTGTGGCACTTGAGTTTTTTCCTATACACCCCCTTTATGTATAACACTTGTAAACTTGGTGCATGAATAATATAGTAGGTGATTCAACAACTGATCTAAGATATGATTTTATACCATATTAGAATATAGATAGAGGCTTTGGTGGTTTGTTAACATCAGGTTGAATCTTAATTGGGCTATGAGGATTGTGGCTTTTGTTTGGGGAAGATGAATCTTTGTGGTGGATGAATTTGTGGGGGTTGTGGATGTAGTCTTTAGTTGCAAGTCTATTTTATGACTTGGTTGGTTTAGTGTGACTTGGATCTATGGTATGATCTAGTGGTGATGTGAGAGATAATTCCTTTGATGGTGATGACGATGATGACACACAATGCTGGAATGACAACAATTTTTTATTTATCATTTCCACAAAAGGTTGTTTTAAGTCTTAGCTTGACCAACATTATTAAATATTGGCCTTCTTTTGCCAATGTAAATAAATTAGTGATAACTTAATAATAACCTTGTGTCATCACTTGGTTAACATTGAAATAACCATTAGTGTTGGCTTTTCTTGATTAGCATCGACTTTTGACTTGTCCTAAAATGCATTTTTCAAACATTAAGAGATTATTATTAGTTTTTACATGGATTTAGCATTTCCAACATTTATCTGACTTTTTGTATATACTTATCACTACAAAAAAAATATTTGTAGCGATCTTTTCCAATGAAAAATGAGTTGTTTGCAAAGATAGATATTTTCTAACGACATTTGAGATTTATCAACGAAAAATATCACTACAAATAATCATTTTTATTGTAGTGAAAATTGTATTATTTCTCTTCCTAAATACTTAGGATTAACGTAGCCATGTGGGATAAGACCAAAAGAAAGGTATCCTCTCAATTTTGTGGCATTTGTAATCAACTTTGTGATTAATATAAGATAAAACTATTATGTTATCTTGTAATTAGTAGCTTAGTTAACCAATAGCATATGATTATGTTATTTTATTTATTTAAAACAAATGTTCTATGAAACAATATAATAGGATAGTTTTTCTTTATATATAATAATACATATATAATATATATAAATAATATATATTATATAACTAATAATATATAAAGCAACAAATGAGTTAAAAGATAAACATTTTTTTAATGACATTTGATCGTTACAAGTAATCAGCTTTCTTATAGTGTACTTGATTTAATTAGAAAGATGATAACATTTAATTTACTCATTGAAACAAACAGTCACTTTTTGGTTAGTTGGAAGGATGTGGAGGGAAAAGAAATAAGGCTTATTTTTTTTTTATAATTGAGAATTTTTAAAAATGAGATACTTAAGTTAAAGAGAAATTATAATGTAACATTACATAAATTCAAGAAAAAGATAAATAATAAAATAAAAGAAATAAGATTATAGTTTATTTAAGAAGACATCTTATTAACTAGTAAAGCTTTGATGTAATCTTTCATTATTCCCCCTGCATTTGTATAACTATCTTCTTTTTTGTAAAGCACATCCATCATACGTGCAAGGTTGACAATACGCATAAGAAAAGTCATTGACACTTGAGTAGAATCGAGACATGCCTCATTAATGTCCTTCCAAGCACTCTCAACCAACTTAAGTAGTTCTTCAATCGCATCTTGCCTTGTGGTATTATGTTGCTTCATATAACAATCAAGACTTGAGACAACATGTCCTCTTTCTTGCTCAAACTATATAAATATGGTAGAAGAAAATTAACATAAATCATTATGACGAAAACATATAAAATATATTAATGATATTAATTAACAAAATTACTGCATGTTCTCCTAAATTTCTAAAATTTTAGGAATGAGTAACTCTTTTAACATATGGTAAATTAAATTTGTTTCATCCATGTTTTAGAACCAAATGTCTCCATGTGTTTCGTATATAACCTAGTAGCTTAGATATTTGGATAAGAGCAATGCTATTATTACTCGTTCTCAACATATTTTTATCATTATGAGTGTTACTAGAGTCCCATAAAAACTTTAGTCCACACACCTTTTAGTGAAATCCACAAAATTAAAATTCACTTAAATTATGAAATGTATTGAAACAAACAATGATTGGTATCTAGTATGTACCTCACTTCCAACAATGTCATCCATGAGTCTTGAAATAATTGAAGTAGCTACAATAATTTTTGGGTCACTTGTTGTCCATACGAGGATCTCCTCTGTTGTGTCTTCCATGCCAAGGAAAGATACGGTTGCCAACATAGCGTAACCACTTGATATAGTTGCAACTTGCATGTACTCCTCTACTGTCGGTGTGTGGTTGCAATGAAACCATCTTGCCTCAATAAGGTATGAGTGTACTAGTCTTTTCATCTATAATTAAAATACAAATATGATATTAAGAGTTGTGCTCCATACTTTTGATTGGTTATAAAAAGATTTTGCTACACAAGTGTGTCTCAAATGACTGATTTACGAAAAGATAAAAATTAAGATTTGAGTTAGACTTTAAGTTCAAGTCATAATAAAAATTTTTAATGGACAAAGAATACAAAATTCTATTTCTATAACTAGCAAAAAGATTTTATTAGGAGATATATATTTACTGTAATCCAAAGTGATAAGATTTTTGTAAATAAGCATTATCTAATTTTCATTCAATATCTTAAATTAATTGAGCCATGCACATTTGATCTATTGTGAATTTGAGTCTACATGTAAACTTGGACAACAACATTTTACCAACTTCACATTTCGCAACTACAGTTAATTTGAATCTCTTAATAGGAGAAGAAGAAAGAAGAATAAGAAATGCAGTTTACCTTTTCAATTGCAAAATGAAAAATATAGCAAAAAAAATCTAAAGGAAGAAATGAAGTTTACATTTTCAAATATAAAATGAAATATATAGTGACAAAAAAAATGTAATAATATTGAATATACATTTTACTTAATTTATTAGTGCCAATTAAAAAACCAACAAAAAATATATATATATATATATATATATATATATATATATATATATATATATATATATATATATATATATATTATACTCTTATTTACATTATATTCTAAATATATTACCAACACTTTTTTAGTAACATTTAATAAATATAAAATATTACTAATAAAATTTTGTGACATAATTTATATATAATATTTTTAAAACATTGCCAAAAGTCATATATCTACTGATTATTACAAACAAACAAAATAACTTAACCATACTTCTTTCTTAGCATATTTGACAAAGTGTGCTTTTTCTTGCTTTCGTAGCTCTTGCTCTATTTCTTCAAAAATATCCAAAAGTGTTGTATAACATAATTTCATGTACTCTGGGAGATCATCCAAAGAACAAATGTCCCACCTATAAGTCATTAGAAAGTTGACTTTAGTTTTACTTGAAGAATTAGAATGAAAATGTATTGGTATATGTCATTTTGATGTGCCTAACCTCTCAATTGCATTGGTGAAAATCTCAAGCTCATCAATGGTTCCATAAGCATCATACACATCATCAATGATGGATGATATGGCAATTACTTTCGTCATGATCCTTCTAGCAAGAGAATGTTGTGGCTCAAAGTAGATCCCTAAAATCCAAAAGTAAGCTTCGACAATCCTATCTCGTGCAAAAGGAAACTTTGTCGAGGCATTCAAATCATTATTCCACCACCTGAACATAAAATAAAAAATTAATTTCTCAAAGTGGATCTTAGACTTGGGTTTTTTTTTCATTCAATGAAAGATTATATTTTTAGGGAAGATATTACTTGGTTAATCTGCTGACTTCTTTTTGATGTAGCTTCTGTAACATATTAAAATCTAGTTTTGCAAAGGTTAACAAACTTTCATCATGAGAAGGATCTTCTTGGTAGAAAGAAATATAATATCTTGCCTCCAATCTAGGCATTCCCCTGCAAAGTGATTGTTCTAAGCTATGATGCACTTGTGCAGCAAGAAAAGGGCTTAATTTGGTGGTTAATGACTTAGTTAATTGAGTGAGAGTAAAATTATATGCTTCTTCGAGTATCCCCTCTCCATGAAATCTTAGTTGGGCTGCTTCATACAAGCTCAACATTCCATGTATATCATCTACTAGCCTTTCGTTGAAGTTTCCAGTTTGGTCCTTGAATTTGCAAAATACATCTATTTAATAAATAAACATGTGTTAAATTTCAAGGTATATATTTAATTATATAATGATTATGTGTGGATACTATTATATAATTGAATTCAGTCCACATTTAAAACCTAAACCATTTGAGATAAATGTTCATTTTATCTTTTATTTGATTTATTGTTATTGTATTTAGAAAATATAAATATATACCCTACCTAATGGTATGTTTCAAACCAACTTGATTTTGGTTGAGTTATTTTTGTTTAGGATATGCGACATTTTTTTATAAATTTGATTTAAATCAAAATTTATAAATTGGTTTGGATATATTTTTCCTCTAAAGTTGACTAAACTACATTCCTACATAGAAACAATGATATACGACTTACTTGATGCAGTACAATGTCCCTAATACCAATGCAATGGAAAGTGCAAACAAAAATAAGGAATTTAAGATCATCATGGTGTTACGATATATTATTGATTGTTGAAATGTAAATTTGGTACAATTTTCTTAAAGACATACCTGATGAAATTCGATATCCATCTTGCCTAAGCAACCGAAAGAGTAAAGCAAGATGATGAAGATCATCATCATAAGTTATAATATTATTGTCCTTTGTTGAATTGTTATAAATTTGGTGCAATGCTCCATCAATTTCATGTTCAAAATGGTAAGAAATACCCAAGCGTTGGACAAAATTAATAAAGTTTAATTTAAAAGAGAAATTGTTATCGATGGGAGAGACAATCATCTTTCTTATGTCTTCTTTTAAAAGTTGAACTTGTTTGATATCATTATCATCTTCCTGCAAGAAGTTATGAAAAGTCTAGTATAAGAAACTTTAGTTGATTTTCACAAGTTAATGATTAAGTTAGGATAAACACTTTAACACCATAAAATAAAAAAGAAGGATCATCTAATTGTAGAAATACATTATACTTGGCATTTATGCTACTCAAGCTATATTTCACATGTTATTTCAATTAATTTTAATTTTTTTTTACCATCTAAAAAATTTGTTTAACTTTATTAGTAATATTTTTAGTAAACAAACTTTTTTAGAAGCTTGTAGTATATTTTGAAATACTACTTAAAGTAGCATTTTTTAAAATACTAGTTTCTAGATTTTTATAATTATTTTTTCTTAAAATATTTATTAAATATCTTTATCACCCTTTCTACCTAGGGTAAAATTTTGTTATATTTTTTATTTATTTTTTCAACCATTCATAAGGTATAATTTTATTACTTTTACCTTTTTTCATGTAATGAAGACTTTATTATTTTTATCCTATTATTACAGTTTATTTTAACCATTATATTACTTATAATATTTTTTAATTATTTCAGCATTATACTTCAAAGACATTGATATCAATAGATTATATGTTTATTTTTATGTTATTTTTAAATATTTTTATATTGCACTATTTATTTTAACTATATACAATTTACATTATTTTTCTATTAATTTTAAAATTATAATTCAAGATATTTAACCATTATACTAATTAACATAAAATAAAATCAAAATTTATATAGAAATATTCAATAAATATATTCATTTTTATCATTTTACATTTATCAACTATTTCAATATATAATGTTACCGAACACTTATAATTCAATATATTAGCTTAATAACTTTTATTTACCTGCTAACTCTTGAACTATTTTTGCCAAACATATTTGAGTCTCTAATCATTTCACAGAAGTACGCCTAATATATTTTTTTAACATATATTCTTTATATTCTATAATATTAACCAAAATTTATTAAAACATTATAAATTCATTACAAAAAAATATTTTTTAACGACGGAATTAGCGATCGATTTAGCGATCAAAAATAAAAAATACATATTAGTGACCAAAATAGTGACGGAAAAGAAAAGATAAAAAAAACTATATTTTACGATTGAATTAGCGACCGAATTTCAGAAAAATAAAAAAAAGTTTTTAGCGACCGAATTAGAGACAGAAAAACGACAAAAGATTACTTTTTAGAACCGAATTTCATAAAATAAAAAAAAAAAAAGTTCGAGACCGAATTTAAAAATTCAAAAATTAAATAAAAATATATATTAGCGACCGAATTAGCGACCGGAAAGAAAAGGAAAAAAAGTTATATTTTTGCGACGGAATTAGCGATCGAATATGCAGAAAAATAAAAAATAATAAAACAAATTTAGCGATCGAATTAGAGACCGAAAATAAAGCGAAAAAAAAAATACTTTAGCGACTGATTTTCAAATTTTTGAAAATCTTTTTCCTCTATCTTTTCGCTTTTTTTTTCCACTCCCTTATTTAAACACTTCTCCTCTCCTTCCATCTTCTACTTTTTATTCTTCACTCTCATTTCTTCCTTTCTCTCTTCCTACACCACCACCACCACAACACCTACCACCACTATAACCACCACCACTATCACAACCCTCTTTCCACTCCTTTCTCTCGTCCCTTCCCTCCTTCTTCTCCTCTCTATTCTTCACCCTCCTCTCTTCCTTTCCCTCTTCCTCCACCATCACCACCACTACAACCACCACCACCATCACCGCCATCACCCTTCTTTCTCTCCTTTCTCTCCTCCCTTCCCTCCCTTTCTTCTTCTTTCTCTATCTCTTTTTCCTTCTTCCTCATTCCTTGGTCCGTCCCCCAACCACCAACCAACTACCACCGTCACCCAATTATTTAAAAAAAATAAAAAATAGTGACCAATTTAGCGAACAAATTATTTAAAATAAAAAATCAAAAATAGAAACCGATCTAGTGAATAAACTTTTCGTGACGAAAAATAATCAGTCATTAATTCCGTCGCTCGATTGAAATGTAACTTTTTACAGTTTTAGCGACCGATTCTTTTAGTCGCTAAACATGAAATTTTTTGTGATGATTTACGTAACCTCCGCTCCTAGGCCTTCACACATGATTGTGTGATTTTGATTATTTTTCAATCAATAGTTATAAGATATATTAAAGAATGTATTGCAACCATTCCTTCTATACAAAGCTTGGCATGTCATAGGCATAAATATAAGCTTTCGTTCATTGGTATATTTTTTATGCTATAACCGTCTTAATTTTGTGTGTACGAAGTAGCTGACTCTTTTCACGTGCTAATTAACATTCTCTTGCAATTTTAAAATTTTTCAGTTATCATTTGAATCATTTTATTTTAATACATATTGGGCTTTTAAATAACACATAAATGCTAATGAATGGTAAATTATGAAATATTCTTATGAATATCTTTTTAAAATTTTAATATGAATATATTATCATGAAATTCGGTAGTTCGATTCATAATATTAGTACACGGATAAAGTTATTTCAAAATAAATGTTATACAGACGTAAATATGACAGACAGTAAGGACTTGTGTGCGATTATTGCGGATTTTTAATTTTTATTTTTCAAATATAATTTTTAAATTAAAATATGTTTGATTAAAATGGATTTGATGAAATAATTTTTAACTGAATTTAGAAGTATTTTTACATTTATTTTCAAAATCAATCATTTTTTTATGAATTTAATTTTTAATTTAAAAAATACCACTCACACATTTAATAACTATACTTTTCATTATTATCATTACTACTATCCATCACCATCACACATATTATATATTCTTAAATAATTTTTTTAAGAATAAATTTTTTTTAATAAATTTAATTTAAAACTAAAAAATTAAAAGAAAAATTAAAATAATTTTTTAAAACTAAAAACTAATTTTAATTTTTAAAATATTTAAAACTTATTACTAAAAATCACCTCAAAACACTCTAAGTAAATGAAACTAAAATTAGACATAGTTGGATATACACTTACCTCAAAACTAGGATCATAGGAAAGGAAATAATCCCCCCAAATGGTAGGATGAAAAGTTGCAGTGTGTCGAGTGAAGTTTGAGTTGGGTTGGGCATCCTGGGCGAACACCGGAAGTGATGACACTACTTTAGACATGCTTGGCTTTTTAGTATATTATATTGTAAGAGATGATTTGGATATTGTGTGCTGTTGCTTTGCTTCGAAATGTTCAAGGACTCACTCAATTTATAGGAAACTCAAGAGAAGATATAACAGTGACTAATCCAGCTTTATTTAGGCCCAAAGCGAACTTTAAAAATAACATCTTTTAAAGTTAACAGGTTTTTTTATTAAATTTATTATGGTTTTATCTAAAATTTATCTTTTTATTTATTGAGTTATTGTAAATTAAATTAATCTTGTTTAATATTTCTTCTTATTTGATAATAAAATTTATTTATTTATTTTTGTTGAAACTTTATTGATTTATAAGATATGATTTTAGTTTTGAAAATCTTCTCTTCATAAAATTATTATTAACAAGTAAATATATTTTTCGGAAGTTTAAGGTAAGGACTTACTTGACCGTTGGGCTGACCTTATCATTGAAGAACTTCATTGAAAGCATTGATATAATCAGTGATCATCTGACTTAATTGTTTTTTTATTTATTTTATTTTTCATGCATTTCAACATGGATATGTATAAATTTTCTGGAGTTCCAAAGTGAAGTGCATCAGTATAATTTATATTCAATGGCTCTCATTTAACAGCATGCATTTAGTTATATATTTTATAAAATAAATTTATTATTTTAACGGCCAACATATTTAAATAAAGCAACATTATTGAATTATGCATTAAACTGTCTTGCTACATTATTGTTGTGAACGAAACGAAAGGGAGAAAACACAAATTGTTGTGTGGATCACATGTACCTCACTGCGTAGATCACAAGAGTCACTTATCAAAAGATAATTGAAGTGACCTGTAAGAATTTTGCAAAATGCAATATTACTGTGAACACAAATAATTAGGACCATTTGGTGATGGAGACTTTCGGATTTTGGATTTTTAGATGTAATATTTAAAATAAAATTTGTTTTTTTTTGGAGTTGAAATGTTTTTAACTTAATTTTAAATAGTTTTATATTTATTAAAAAAAGAATTTGTAAATTTAGAATTGAGTTTTAGTTTTTTTTAAAAAAATACATTTTTACTCTATTTGATAAGGACCTTTTTGTCACTGTCATTATTAACATTGTTGATAACCTGTTACCATCCCACCAGCATTATTATCACCATTATTACTAACAATGTCACTACTTCGACCATTGTCACTATTCCTATCATTACTACCACCATTACTTCTACAGTGCACTATCATTATCACCACCTCATTGATATTATCACCTCCTCTACTATCATTATTAGCATGTGATCACCATCATCATTAATGACATTATTATTCTCATCACCACCATCCACATCTTACTAATATTATTACTATCATTATTATTATATTATTATTATCGTCATTATTATACAAACATATTATTAAATTAAATTTAATATGAGAGAGAAATTTTAAATTTAATTTATTAAAAGTTAATTTTTGAAATTGAAAAAATTAAAAATAAATTTTAAAAACTAAAATTAATTTTAGTTTTTAAAACTTTTTAAATTTGCATCTAATTAAAAATCACCCAGAAAAAAGTCTAAGGTAACTGTATGTTGAAAGGATTAATTAAGATCATCAGTAGTTACCTTTTAAAATAACATTATCTTGGCTCTCAAAATAATAAGTTTATTTTATAAAATATATAAATAAATGTGTGAGAGCCGTTGAGTGCAGTTTACTTTTGAACTCTATAGGAACGACTAAGTTTGATGTTTTTTTCAGTTCTATTTGTTGTGGACCGCTATTTCCCGATAAGGATAGGTAGAAGAATAAATGGTAATCACTATATTTTATCATTAATAGTCAAAATTAAAATAATTAAATTTGTGAGATTCTAAAAAGTCACATGACTTTTTAGATAATTAAATAATATTAGTTTTAATTTTAATTATTTATTATTATTTTTTACATTTTACTATATATATACCATTTAATATTGTTTTTAACATATTTTATGATTATTAAATAAAAGATCTTCAAAATTTATAATTTCTAATAAAATTTTGTCAATAATAAAGTTATATTATTATTTATTTCTCAACAGTTTGTTATGTTATTATATTAATTATACATAGAGAGAAGAATAAATGGTAATGATTAAGTTTCATCATTAATAACCAAAACTAAAATAATTAAATTATGTGAACATTTTAAAAAGTTACATAACTTTTAAAATAATTAAATAACATAAAATCTAAATCTTAACTATTATTTATTCTCTTTATTTTCATATTTTGCTATTATATATATATATAACATTGTTTTAATAAAATTTTGTCAATAATAATGTGCTTAAATATAGTGGTCAGTTTCCCTACCATATCTACTCTTGGCCACACGTTTGGAAAAATTAGTTGGCACACACACACCGAGGTTTTTTTTTATTTGATTTTGAGAGATGCATAGCATTCAAAAGAAAGCGCCGACAGTTTTTTTTAAGGTTGATTTTAAAAATTAATTAATTTTATATTTATTTTTAAATAATTCGATCGTTTGGACTTTATTTATTGGAACGCTGTATCACTTTTCTTTTCTTTTTCTAATTTTTCTACATTTCCTCTGGTCCACAACATAAGTAGCATGGGTGATGAGTATAACTGTTTTGTTTGTTGTACATAACCGGCATTCAAAACGTGCTGAAATATAGCGGTCAGTTTTCCTCTCCCGTACAATATCTACTCTTGGCCACACTTTTGGAAAAATCATTTGTCACAAACGTTTCCCTTTGGTTATCAGTAGTTTTGTTAGTATTGCGTGACAATGACAGGGCAGGGATGGTGCCACGACTGGCCTTTGTGGGGGGTGGGGGTGGGGGACAGTGGGGCGACCTCGGAGAGCCCAAGCTAAGTTTGGTAGGGCTCAAATTTTTTTTAAAAAATAATATATTATTATATAATATTTTTTATATTAATTTTATAAATAATTAAAATTTTATCTTTAATATTATGTTTTTTATTTAAATTAAATATGAAATGTGATTATAAAATATTTTTGTTGTTATTTTTTCTATTAATATGTTATGTTTGTAAATTTATGAAAGATGAATTTTTAACTTATTATGATATATTAAAAATGGAATAAACATATAATATTGTTTAAATATTTTGTTATTATTTTTTAATTAGATAAAAAACACAAGTTAAAAATAAAATAATAAAAAATCTATTTTCATATTATAAATTAAAATTTTTAATTTTGATAGGAAAACTATCACTTTGCACTCTCTAAAAATTTAATATTTTTTTCTCTCTTTTTTAGGAGATGTATTTTGCGTACCTTCATAAATATATCTCTTTCAATGATTTCAAATTTTTTCAATTTATTTTTATATATATGTATAATTTTTAATTTAAAAATATATTTATATCATAATTTCAATTATTTTATAAATTTAAATATATTATATATTTTATATACTTAAAATATTTATTTATTATAAAATAAATATAATTATATAAAAATAAATATTTATCTTGTATAATACATAGGCTAAAATACTAGTTAAAACTAAAAAGTATACATGTTAGATTTAATTTGAGACAATAATATTTTATAGATGATAAATAATAACATAAAAGTAAATTAAATAAAAAATATAATATGTATTTTTGAGATTATTTAAATCTATGTAATTCATTTAATATAATAAAACACTATTTTTAATAAAATTATGTGTTTATTTTTTAATATAATATAATAAAACATATTATTATTATTATATTTATATATATTATAAATAAATCTATATATTATAGATCATTATTATAAGATAGTCTGTTTAATATATATCTATACGATAAAAATATAAAATAAAATATTACATAAAATTAAGTTATTTAATACATAAGTTAAAAATAAATTTTTTTAAAAATTAATATAAAATAATTTCTCCAATTTAATTTATATATAAAATAATTTTAATTTATAATTTTGTCTCATATATATATTTATAGAAATGTTTATCCACACAGGTTCTTTGATGAGTTTAATCCTCTTGTTAGTTGAGACTACTGAAACAATCTAAGATATGTGTTTATATTTTAGTTTACATATAAAATTAATAAAAAATTTGTAAAATTGTATATTTACTAAATAATTATTTATTAAAAATTAGAAATATATAAATAATTATAAAAAATTCAGCGCATGTAATAACTTCCTAGATCCGTCTTTGAATATATATATATATATATTTATTAAAATTTTATAATATTTTTTAAAGTTATTTATCTTTTAATTATTAATTATTTGAGGTAATGAATGAACACATAACATTCTAATTGAAGGTAATATTTGGTAATTTTGTTATTATTAATATTTTATAAATAAATTATGTTAATATTATATTTTTAGTTGTTTGATTTTAATAACATCAGTTTTTATGATTAATTTTGTGATATTTGGATAAAACTGATTGACAGAACAGCAAGGCAATAAATTATAGCACGTGGCAGAAACAAACACGGCTCTGTGACAGACACCATGTGAGATGTGAGATGTGAGTTGCGAGTCGTGAGTTGTGGCAGTATGTCATCCAAGAAAAAATGCAATACTGTTCCTGATAATTTGGAGCTAATCCGCACTTAGGATGGACCAAACCAAAGACAAGATTTAATTTAAATAAAGTTATTTTTTTTTATAAATTTTTTCATAAGTATATATAAAAGAACAAAATAGAAAAACAAATATTTATAAGTTAAAATTAATTTATACATGAATTAATTTATAAAAAAAATTTATATTAATTTTTCAAAAAATAAAAAATTATAAATTAATTTATAAATAAATTAATTTTCATTTATAAAAAAAATTATTTTATTTTTCTTTCTTATTTTTTCTCATATAAATGTTTTTACGAAATTTACATTCTAATAACAAAATTGCACATGCTCACGAGGTTTGACTGCCTAAACATAGTTTGCCTTTTCCAATTCTAGTAACAAAATAGTACATGCTCACAAGGTATGACTACTGGGCAAAACAATAAATGAGAATAACAATGTTTTTATTTCTTCACTTTGGTTTTTTTTTTATTATTAACTATTTAGTATTTAATGATTAAGGCTAGGGATTCACTTACTTGTCAACACTTTTTTTTTTAATTTTCTTTGTTCTTAAGTTCATGTACACATTTGATTGTATCTCTCAAAAAAATAATTTTTATGAAATTTATTAAACAACAAAAGTTATCTATGATTAGAGATGACAAAATAGATTTTTCTTGATAGGTTGATCCAAACAATTCTTTAATTAAGTTAAACTAGGTCTTTAAAAGAGTAGTCTAAATAAAATTAGGTTTTTTTTGCCTTACTTCATTTACCTCAATTGCTCCATTAGGCTAAAGTTAGGCTGACTTGTAGGTTGTTGGGCTGGCCGATAAAACAATAAAAATGTCTAGTAAGTAGTAGACAATAAACCAATAGCCTAATAAGTAACACTCATAGTATGACACTCCTTCAAATGGAACAAACTCAAAACAACAAAATTAAATGGGAGAAAGGTTTATGTTCCTACTCAAACCACATGAAGGAATAGTTTCCTTTAGAGGCAGTGGAAAAAGAAATATCACTAGTGTAGGTAAAGTTGGTAAGTCATCTCTACCTATTATTGATAATGTGTTGTATGTTAAAGGTCTAAAATACAACCTACTAAACATAAGTCAATTTTGTGATAGTGGATTTATAATATCCTTCAATAATGGTTCATTCATAGTTATAATAAATGATAACAACATTTTCTTTATTGCCAATAGACATAATAATCTTTATAAGATTAATCTTAAAGATCTAAGCAATCGAAAAGTAACATGTCGAATTTTCTAAAGATAAAAAATGGATTGGTACAAAAAGTTTGGGCATACCAATTTGAAACACATTTTGAAATTACATAAAAAAACATTTGGTAAAAGGATTGTCTAAGATGTAACATCCTAAAATTTATTTAATTATTTTTAGAAATTAATTACATTATTATTATTATTATCAATTTTATTTTAATAAAGAGGTTAATGATTTTATAAACTCATGAGGCTTTATCTAAATTATTTTCATTTATTAATTTAATTAATTGAATTAACGAGGGAGGCTGACGGGCGGGTCGGAGTTGACCCGACCCAGCTAGAATATTAGACAGGGGGTAATCAGTTTACCCTAATTGGTGTTTTACGTGTCAGACAGCCAGACCTAAAGGAGAGAGAACGCCGACCTGTAAGGAAGAGGAGCTAGGGTGTTCAGACCGTCCTAGAGCCGCGTCAGATAATCACTATTCTTCGCATCTAAGTTACGGGGGAGATGTGTTCGGTTATATGTGAATGAATGCAGGAGTGTATGGGTAGTGAGGGCAATCTCTAAGTCCCTCTATGATCTAAATTCTCAATTTTGTTTGATTATTATGTTTTAAAAATATTTTAATCGGTAGAAAAGATTTGTCAATATGCTCTGTGGTCTGATTAACGTCTTATCCTAATGTGATTTTTGTTGGAAAATTGTATGATTAATTGCCCTAATTACTTGATTCTTGTGTTGTTTATGGTTGTTCATGATTTGAGGCTCTTGTGAGCAATGATGAAATTGGGTGAAATTCAATGGTGTTTTATGTGCGTTTATGTGCTTTTCTGATAAATGATTTATAATAATGATGGTTAAATTAATATGGTTGGGTATGATTGTAGACTGTGCGAATGATGTATAAATAAATCATGAGAATAAGAGTGTGGATGAGAATGCATTGAGCATGGACATGAGAGGCATGAGATGCATGAGAAGCCAGACGTGGCTATAATACCCTGACCATATGTGGTGTTTAACAGGGGGACTAATGATGGGGGACAATCATATGCATGGGCCACAGGTGGTGTTTAACCATGCTGCACGCCGACCATAGGTGGTGTTTAACGGTTGTGTGGAATGTCTTCGCACGAGCCATAGGTGGTGTTTAACTGTGCGACACACCGGCCCATATGGGGTGTTTAATGGTGTGACCATCATTAGTGATAAGTAAGGGGATTGAGGAGGTTCGCCCATGGTGTGGAGTTCCGACTCGAAACTCTTAGGTGTGGTGATGAGTGATGAGTCATATTTTATACACTTTATGTGGGCTTAAAATGGGTGTTTTTAAGAATGTTTAATGATTAAAAGTCTTATCTTAATCAAGATTTGAATTATGGGCCTAAAAATAGGAGAAATACAAGTACGTACTAAAATAAGATTTTTAACTAACAAAAAGATTAAGACTTATTTTGCAGGCCCAAGTCATCTCGTCCCAAGCCGAGAACATCCCGACCAGTCCAGCGGTCCTGGTCAAGCCAACATCAGTGACAAAAATCTTGCCTAAAATCACCCAGCAAGATGCAGATATGATTTGTTAAGATGCAGATATGGTTTGTTAAGATGCAGATATGATTTGCTAAGATCAAGGAATCTGTAATGCAGATATGATTTGTTAAGATGCAAATATGATTTGTTAAGATATAGATATGATTTGTTAAGATGTAGATATGATTTGTTAAGATGCAGATATGGTTTGTTAAGATGCATATATGATTTGCTAAGATCAAGGAATCTGTAATGCATATATGATTTGTTAAGATGCAAATATGATTTGTTAAGTTGCAGATATGATTTGTTAAGATACAGATATAATTTGCTAAGATCAAGGAATTTGTAATTCGGGTAACTGGGAATGCAGATATGATTTTGCTAGAAATTAGGAAATTGGGAAACTCCTAAGATTGAGGAGATTGTAATCTGTAATTCGAATTGGAATCTTTAGGATTTGAATTTCTGTTATTAGGATTAGATTTAGATTTATCCAGCTTGTGTATAAATAAGCACACCAGGCCACGTCTTCAAGTGTGGAATTTTCAGCAAAATCTAGAGCTAGCGCCGTCAGCAATCGCAGACACTTCAAGCTAGTACTGTGGTACACGAAGCTTCAATACGGTGTCTCTCTCGGTCGAGGAGGTACAAGACTAGGATTTAGGAAGCTGGAAGCCTTCAGAGGTGATCGCTCGGTATAGCCGACGCACTCTGTTGGACGGAAACCTCAACGTCTGGCCACCATTGGTGCAGCACTACTGTTCTTCCATTGGCGGTCGTCGTGGAAGGCAGACTATCTAGAGACTTTGATTTCTCACCTTTGTATTCGATTTGGTTTTCAATAATATAACTGGTTTGCAATTCTGTCTCTTGATTATAATTCCTGCACTTTAATCTGCTTTTAGCTTTGCCGTGACACATTGTTAGGGGTAGATCACGTTAGACTAGGGCCGGTCGGAACTAGTGTAATAATCTGATTAGGTAAAGAACCTAAAATCAACCAAGTACATACTCCCTGCCAACTAATGAGGTAGCGGTTGTGTATATCCTCGGTATGGCAACGGACAAACATTCGGTGGTCGTCGTAAGAATCTAAGGTTGATTCGGAGTATAATTCAAAGTAAGAATGACAACCTTTTGTGTGTTGATTTCCGAATTGGTACAATAGTTAGCATAGATTAGTTTAGCATAGTTTAGTTTACTTTCAGCACTTAGTTTATTTCCTGCACTTAAACACAAAACCCCCCCTTATTTACTGCTTTCCAGAGTCCGAGACTGAGTCAGTCCGACTCCGTTGCATCTGTCTAAGCCGACTGGAAATAAGCCGACTGGAAATAAGTCAACATTTCACAACACTTAGCGTTTTTGCAACACTCTTATTTTTACACTTCGCATAATTTGAACACACTGTGTCCTTGAGAGAATCGACCTAGGTTAGCTATACTATAGTTAGCTTTAGTTTTATTTGATGCGCGTAAGACGACTAAAAAACTCGCTTATCAAATTGGCGCCGTTGCCGGGGACACAAGTTCTTTTGTGTCTTTGTGTGCCGAAACTGAGTTAAGCCGAATCTCGAGTCTGTGGAATGCTGTGTCTGTCGTTTGAGTCATAATGTCATAGAGTCTGTCGAGTTTATTGAGTCTGTATTTGTTTTCTTTTCGGTCAAGTCTAAAAATAATATAGCATGCTGAATATGTGTCTCTGCATCATTGCATCTACATAATTGATTTTGTTTAGCCACTTGTTTTCTGTTTTCTAACTAACCATAACTTCTTTTGCATAACTGATTTCGATTTTTTTTGCATATTTGATTTTTCAATTTCTTTATAAGATTTTTTTCTTTCTTTTTATGCATCAATTTTTTTTAACATTCCGACCAGTTTATGATTGTTTTGTTATTTTTCATTATTCTGTTGCTTTTCTGTGCCTCTATTTCTTTTGCCGCATATTTTTATGTTTCTATTTTTGTTTTCTTTCTATTTTTCTGTCTCTCTATCTTTTATTTTTCTATTTTTCTGTTTTTGATTCTATTCTTCTCTGATGCTTTTCTATTTTAATTCAGTTATCTTTCTGTTTACGGGCTCCATAGCAAGAAATTATATATTCTGTTAAAGATAGTCTTTCGCGTAAATTGCTTTGAATAGGTAAATCAATCATTTGTCCTTATAGATCCGACATTAATCCTCTCATACCTACTAATTAGTGTACTTGAGATGCATTTCCTCTAGCTCCCAAAAAAGACATTATATGGACTGGATTAAAGGAGTCGGTCATCCTAAAATTAGGATTCATTTCTTGTCGTAAATATTCACTTGTAGCATACCATATCTCAATGGATTGGCGTAATTTTTCTACTGCATGTACATTCCCATAATGATGATGTTTTTCCAAAATCAAACTTTGTTGTTCCGCATCTTGGACTAGCCATCCTTTAGAAGCTCCAATGAAGAAAGGGCTCAGTTGCACATTGATGCCATTATGTATCAACCATGGTGTCCTCAATATCCCGAATGGGATGAAGCCTGGTCATACGAGAATTATCCATCTGAGCTAACAACTATGTTGCCTGAGTTTTATGATTTTACAGATAACACTTATCATTTTGACAATGGGGGATCCACGGCATCCAAAGGAAGGAATGAGATTGCTACTGCTGACAATAAGAGATTTGAAGGATACATAGATGGGTGTGGCATGTGTGGTTCTGTAGGACATTCATTCAATGATTGTCCCATTTTGCATGAACCACCACCTTCATTCAGACCACAACCGGTACAAGAAAGTTCCTTAGAGGATTTAATAAAACAATTGGCCATGAATAACATTCAATTCCGAAAGAATGTGTCTGCCACACAACAACCAATGCAGCAACTTAACAGTTCACCTTCTTTGGAAGATCTGGTGCAACAGTTTCAACAAAACAACATGGAATTTCAAAAAAATACCATACAAAACAACATGCGGTTTCAACAAAATATAATTGCCACAGTGCAAGAGTTGACAACACAGATTGGTCAACTGGCCACCACAATAAATCAGCTGCAGTTCGAAGATTTTGGACAAGTTCCTTCCCAAGCCATTCTCAGCCCACAAGAGAATATAAGTGACATAACCATGAGGAGTGACATGGAGCTACTGCAACAACAACAATCACTAGAAGTGCAATATGGATTTTCTGGAAATCCGGATTCAGAGAATTCAACCATTGTGCTGGGTGTTGCCGACTCCAATATTGTTGCCCACTCCATGCTTGCTACTACCGACTCTACTAAGATGGCTGAGATTGACGACTACATGCCAACTGTTTCTGATCTGGCTAATGTGGTTAAGATTGCAAATTCTAAGACTGATCTTACTGATATGACATTGGATGAGATTTCAGACCAAGTTACTAAGGTCGAGATAGCTGATCTCGTATGTACTGATGTTGACATTACTAATCCCATGTATGCTGATGCCAAGATGGCCGATCCCAGATATGCTAATGCTAATAATGCTTTTGCTGAAGGGGCCGAGGGTGCTGATTCTATGGTTGATAAGTTGGACAATGTTAATATGACTAAAAGTGCTGACTCCATGGTTGAGGGCTTGGATCTTGTTGATAAGATTGCAATTTTGGATCTTGCTGACTCTAGAAAACGGGACGAAGTGATGATCAACTCTCACATCCAGGAGGAAGCCATAGCCGAGTCCAACAACTTAGAAGGAGCTGATTCTGAGTCGAACAATCAAGAGGCCACTAAGCCCAATTTTGGGAGCCACAACCGTAAACAGGTCGAGAAGGAGCTGCTTCCCAATTGTCGAGACCCGACAAGAGTTGAGAACGACACGAGCAATAAGACAGATACCAAGTCTGATTCAGACAAACAAAGTAAGAAGCAACTAAAGGCCGAGACCGACTCGGCAACCCAAGTACCAAATCCTGACCGAGTTGGCCAACTGAAGTTGAGACGAGACGAAACCAACTCGTGTGAAGAGACACATGCCACGTCCGAATCCATCTCGGACAATAGAATCCACAAGCAAGTACCATCTGTGTCTGACCCAAACATGGAAGTCGAGTCCATTCTCGGTAATCAAGGTCGAAACCGGTATCAAGAAAAGTCTGAATGTGTCCTTAGTAGCCGATGCCGAAACTTGAAGGATGCCGAGACTATATCCGGTAACTACATCTACATGTGGATAACTGAGATGACACGCGACCATCCGACTCTACATTCGAAAAGCCGAATCCACTCCCGACAGCCAAGTCAAGAATCCACGAATGAACCTTCTTTACTTCATTCACTAGTAGCAGAATCAATACCAATGTCATCCATAGTGCAGCCATTCCATGCCTTAGTAAATTTGCATTTTGAATTGACTAAACACTCTGAATTTTTTGGAAATATGGATTTTAAAAATTCTATTAATTATGAGTGTACCTATACTGGATTAACTAAACCTTCTTTGTGTGTGAAAAGTAGCAATGACATTAATCCCAGTGCAGGAGTTATAGGCAAAAGTACAAATAAGCTACTAGAGGATATCATGTTGAAACTATCAAAATGGATGAGGAGAAAGCTCCCCCAAGCTGTAGACAACAGGAGCGGAGCAAAAATATTGGATATCAGATTTTGCACATTCTTTCCACCCTGAAAAAAAGAAGTCTTTCTATTTCACCCCTTCTCTTGCGCACATATGCTTTGCATTGAGGACAATGCATCATTTAACTGTGGGGGGTGTTCCTTAGGAGGGTGACAGTTTGTTTGGTTTTGTTTTGTTTTTAGTTTTGTTATTTCGTTACTATTCTATTTCATTTTGCTTCTTTTCTTTTTATTCTGATTTTGCTATTTTTTATTCAATTTTGGTTTTCATTTTCGCTTTATTTTGTTTTCCTAGCTGATTTCGGATTTCGGATTGCCAATTACTGAGAAAACTATTTTGAAAAATTTTGAATGGATTTCTTTGAGTAAGATGAAACAGTATGAAGCAATGCATAACCCTGGATGAGAGGTTTTTAAACTTGACAGGGAGTGAAATTTTTGCGTCCTTAGGTAGTGAGTAAGTGAAAAACTGAAAAGATGAGCCATTAGTGACAAAGCAATTAACCGTGTGAGAACTTTTGAGCCTTGCATGAATGGCTTTGTATCTCGCCATTCTTTCATTTCTTATGTGATTATTGCATCCAAGTTGTTGGTTCTCTAGGTTTTGCCTTGATTCTCTGGATATAACTCATTTCACATGCAGGAATGATATGATCTAGGCCATCTTTCTTTACAGCTACTTAGCTAAATAAAGCCTACCTTGTGAATAATTCCTTTGGTTACCCTTTGAGCCTATAACCGTTTCTTGATATGACAACTCATTACAAGCCTAAAGTCGGAAAAACCATAATCAACCCGAACCTTAGGGAACGAAGGAGCTTTGGAATTGTTTTGGGAATAAATCTTGAATAAGTGTGGGGGTGACACCTAGAAGCATTGCGAGAGTGGTATATTTGGAAAAAAAAAGTAAGCATGTCCAGAAAAAGGATTGATGAAAAGAAAATAAAAAGGATACGAAAAGAAAGAAAAAGTAGCGTGAAACAAAAAGAAAAGATTGCAAGTGAGATTGTAACACAAAAGCTACAAGACAGGAAGAGTGAGAAAAAGAAAGAGAAAAATAAAAATCGAAAAGTAGGACAGTGAACAAAGACGCTTTGAAGAAACTACTAATGTCCGAAGGAGATAATCTCCGTGCTTACAGATTCATTCCCAATTGCTCCTCTTGTCCCTCTGGTTATTAAAGCTCACTTTACCATCCTGAAACCTACCTTATCCTGGTCATGTTACAAGCCTGAAAAGTCCTATTGATCATTTGTGCATGTGTTTTTGAAGGTGTGAAAGGAGAGGATAGTCAAAGCTTGGCAGTGCTAGTTGACATAGGATGTTTGAGTGTATATACAAACCTAAACACTTGAGAGATTGAGAGAATATGTCTTGAGAGAGCTTAGTCACTTCTTGGTTACTCTTAATGTTTGCAGGTTGCTCATCTGTTTATGGATGCGGAGAAAGTAACTTTCATAGATTGTTTGAATATCTGGATTCTGGGATGAATGCATGCTTAAGCTGTTTTGTCAAACTTTAGGAGTTTATTTGAAAATCCTAGTCCCTCTTTCAATTCCTTGAATGCTCGAATCTGATTTTGCCTATGAGTGCAAAAGTGTAAGTGTGGGGGTCTGATGAGTCATATTTTATACACTTTATGTAGGCTTAAGATGGGTGTTTTTAAGAATGTTTAATGATTAAAAGTCTTGTCTTAATCAAGATTTGAATTATGGGCCTAAAAATAGGAGAAATACAAGTACGTACTAAAATAAGATTTTTAACTAACAAAAAGATTAAGACTTATTTTGCAGGCCCAAGTCATCTCGTCCCAAGCTGAGAACATCGTAGCCAGTCCAGCGGTCCTAGTCAAGCCAACATCAGTGACAAAAATCTCTCCTAAAATTACCCCAGCAAGATGCAGATATGATTTGTTAAGATGCAGATATGGTTTGTTAAGATGCAGATATGATTTGCTAAGATCAAGGAATCTTAATGCATATATGATTTGTTAAGATGCAAATATGATTTGTTAAGATGCAAATATGATTTGTTAAGATGCAGATATGAATTTGTTAAGATGCAGATATGGTTTGTTAAGATGCAGATATGATTTGCTAAGATCAAGGAATCTGTAATGTATATATGATTTGTTAAGATGCAAATATGATTTGTTAAGTTGCAGATATGATTTGTTAAGATACAGATATGATTTGCTAAGATCAAGGAATTTGTAATTCGGGTAACTGGGAATGCAGATATGATTCTGCTAGAAATTAGGAAATTGGAAAACTCCTAAGATTGAGGAGATTGTAATCTGTAATTCGAATTGGAATCTTTAGGATTTGAATTTATGTTATTAGGATTAGATTTAGATTTATCCAGCTTGTGTATAAATAAGCACACCAGGCCACGTCTTCAAGTGTGGAATTTTCAGCAGAATCTAGAGCTAGCGCCGTCAGCAATCGCAGACACTTCAAGCTAGTACAGTGGTACACGAAGCTTCAATACAGTGTCTCTCTCGGTCGAGGAGGTACAAGACCAGGATTTGGGAAGCTGGAAGCCTTCAGAGGTGATCGCTCGGTATAGCCGACGCACTCTGTTGGACGGAAACCTCAACGTCTGGCCACCATTGGTGCAGCACTACTGTTCTTCCATTGGCGGTCGTCGTGGAAGGCAGACTATCTAAAGACTCTGATTTCTCACCTTTGTATTCGATTTGGTTTTCAATAATATAACTGGTTTGCAATTCTGTCTCTTGATTATAATTCCTGCACTTTAATCTGCTTTTAGCTTTGCCGTGACACATTGTTAGGGGTAGATCACGTTAGACTAGGGCCGGTCGGAACTAGTGTAATAATCTGATTAGGTAAAGAACCTAAAATCAACCAAGTACATACTCCCTGCCAACTAATGAGGTAGCAGTTGTGTAAATCCTTGGTATGGCAACGGACAAACATTCGGTGGTCGTCGTAAGAATCTAAGGTTGATTCGGAGTATAATTCAAAGTAAGAATGACAACCTTTTGTGTGTTGATTTCCGAATTGGTACAGTAGTTAACATAGATTAGTTTAGCATAGTTTAGTTTACTTTCAGCACTTAGTTTATTTCCTGCACTTAAACACAAAACCCCCCCTTATTTACTGCTTTCTAGAGTCCGAGACTAAGTCAGTCCGACTCCGTTGCATCTGTCTAAGCCGATTGGAAATAAGCTGACTGGAAATAAGTCAACATTTCACAACACTTAGCGTTTCTGCAACACTCTTATTTTTACACTTCGCACAATTTGAACACACTGTGTCCTTGAGAGAATCGACCTAGGTTAGCTATACTATAGTTAGCTTTAGTTTTATTTGATGCGCGTAAGAAGACTAAAAAACTCGCTTATCAATGAGCATATGCATTGTGCGAGCATGTGCATTTTGTAAACATGAATGAACTGTGATTGATTTTGAATGAATGAAATGTGATTGATATATGAGCATCTGTTTACTGTTAGTAATTGAGTACGGTAATGGGTGGGATTTGGGGCATTATCTGCCTTTATATATAATTGAATGCGATTTCTCACCGTACTTTCTCTTGTTGTTTTCTTTTAGGTAATGTTGAGGGCACTTATGGTGCCAAGTTTTGAAAAGGCGAGGTCTTGCTCTGATTAGTGTGTCATCGGGGTTCTAGAAGTTAGAATAGTTGCTCTATGCCTTGATGTTTGAATGACTTATTTTAAAGATGATGATGACTTTAGTTTTCTCAATTATAAAGTTTAGATCTAAAACTTGCTTGAAAACTTTGTGCCTACCTTTTAATTAACATGTGAACCTTTTATCCTTAATACAAATTGTGCTTTTTTGGATTTAACTATTACCCTGTCTTCATTTTATTTATTTTATTATTTTAATTTACATATTCGGGGTAGAAGGGTGTCACATTTAATGTATCAGAGCCTGGTTGATTCATTCGGCCGTGAGTTATGTGTCTAACACGCTTTGCATTGCGTTTGTTAGTGTGATTGGACTGATTTGGAAGATGACAGTAAATTGTTTGTGTTGTTTTGCATTGCGTTGAATTATGGGTGATTTATTCGACCAGTGAGTTATGTGTCTGTCATGTGTTAGTGTTTATTTATGTTAAGTGTGGTGTACAAGTGCAGTAATCTAGTGTATTTTAAGGAAGTGTTGAGGTGATATAGATGTTCCTTTGTTGGTTGCTATACCAAGCATCCCTATTGCTAACTACGATCTATTGAGCCTGATCACCTCAATATATTGTTAAAGGAAAAAAGGACTCTTGGCGAGCCGATGGATCAATTGATTTGAAATGTTTTCTTTTCAAGAATAAACATTTTGTTGGGACTAGCCTAAGTAGCTATTTATTTTGGATGTTTGTGAAGTTTGAGGAATGAGTTCCTCATCCTTGTTCTAATAAAATTGGAAAGTGATGATGTGATGTGTTTTATTGATGTATTTATTATTGTTTATTGTGTTTTTGGTGCTTACTATTATCTTAATCTTAATAGATTAAGATGGCAGTAAAGAGAGTGTGAAGATTCATGCTTCACAGCTCATGGCAAGGACCTTGAGTAATTAATGAGTTAGAGGGGATACTTAAGGGTAGTACTTTACACTCTTAGAGATTAACATGCTAAATTATTTGAGTGTGACCTTTGGTTAGAAGAAGTGAGTTCTCTAGGTCATGTAATCTCTAGAAGAAGTATAGGGGTAGATCATTCTGAGGTAGAAGTTGTTCTTAAGTGGGAGATCCCTTAATCGGTGAGTGAGCATAGAAGTTTCTTGGACTAGTTGGTTATGAGAGACTAAGTTAGCTTGACGTTGATGGAGTTGGTTAGGAAGGGAGTTGTTTTGGGTAGAATAGTTAGTGTGGGTATAGCTTCCAAACCCTTAAGGAGAAGTTGACTAGTGCACCAGTTTTAGTATTGTCAAACCTTAGTAAACCTTTTGTAGTATATTGTGATACTTCTAGGATGTGTATAGGTGGAGTGCTGACGCAAGAGGGTAGAGTGATAGCTTATGCTTCTAATCCACGAGAAGAATTACCCTACCCATGATCTTGAGTTGGAGGATGTAGTGTTCATTCTTAAGATTTGGAGACCAGAAGGCTTTAAAGTTCTTGAAGTGTCAAAAGAAACAGAATTTCTTCCCTTTATCTCACTACAAGGATTTATGGCCGTGATTCCCTTATCTTCATCGGAACCATTGCTTTCACCCATTGATGACGCTGGAGAGAACCCATCAGTGGATACAGAAGGTGACATGCAACAACAGTTCTTTTTAACAGATGAATAAGTTGTGTGACAACATTTTTCTGGGGTGATTTCGTTGGTTATTATTCTGTGGTTAGATGGAGGGATAAAGGAACAATTGCAAGTAGAAGGGTTGCTATTAGGGGTATCATTTTTCACTATTGAAAACTTAGTAAGGTTGTTGTAGGGTGAACACAAACAGGTGCAGCCATTTATGCAAGAATGAGAGCTCAACGATGAAAATTCCCGAGAGAGAGTAGTACAACTAGTTAGATTTCTCTATCAAACATTTTCTACAATAACAGTCATTGCTTTAAATTTCATAGAATCAAGGCCAGTAAGAAAGGTACGATATTTGTGTGTCATTGTGCATTTAGAAACCTTACCTCTTGCTTTGACAGTTTTGCTTTCCCCATTGACTTCATTTGAAAACAGAGGAGCTCTTTTGGTGGGAGCTATTGAGGCATTTCTTTTAACTCTTCTTGATATTGTGGTGGCCTAAATGGAAAGAGACATAACGGATTTTGTTAATGATTGTTTAGTTTGAGAAAAGCTTAAGTAACATCTAAGGATACTAGTCCGTACTATTGAGATGAGTCATGGTATAGTTGTTTAATAAAAGTTAAATGGAAGATATGAGTTCTTTAAGTTATGTGATCTTTAGTGTGAGAACTCAATAGTCAGCCTTTTAAGGTAGGAGTTTCTCTTAAGTTAAAAACCTTGCATTAGTGAGTAAGATTATAAATTTTCCGGGGTTGGACAGATACTGTGGTGAATTCCTAGACGTATTCCTTAAGTTAGCATAGTCTTTAACTCAAGAATCTAGGAAGGGAGAAAGGTTTAGGTGGATTGATAATTTGAAATTAGTTCCTAATGTCTTGGAGAAGCATTATATAGCATGCCAACCTTAGTAATACCTGACCTTAGTTATTAAGAAGAGTGTTGTTACTAGATAGTGAGGATGTATTTTAATCTTACAAACAACTAGGAGTTATAAGACGAATTATGTGACCCCTAGCTTGGGTGTAGTAGCAGTAATGGCTACTCTTAAGATTCGAAGACACCACTTGCATGATTTTAAGTTGATATTCTTGATGACGTAGAAACACTAAGTGGAAATTCAACTAGTAGGAGAAGAACCTAAAATAGATGAGGTGATTGGAATTTCCAAATGACCAAGGATTTAGGAAGCCATCACTAGGTAGAATCAAGACAGTAGAATATGTCGTAAATAGGAAATCCTTTCGCATCTTTTCGTGTGATTAGAGGACATGATCTGTTAACTAGTTAGAACACCCATTTTAGTGGATAGAAGAGAAACCATAAGACGAGGAAATATGATTTTCTAGATGGCATTAAGTAATTTAGAAATGGAGTTATGTAGTTAGTAAGTCTTAGAAGAGGATCGTAAGGTAGATTTAATATTGAATCGAGGTGGTATAGATGCCTGAGGATCTTTGGAAGATGTTTTGGCAGCTTAAATCATGGGAAGAGTGGATAAGTGTGAGCACCTATTTGGTTGACATGTTGGAATCCTAGAGTTATTTTTGAACTTGGGAGAGAGATTTTGTTAAACTCGAGGAATCTAATTGGATTGGGTTCAGTTTATCACTTCACCCGTGCCATATACACAATAATTGCACATGTTTCAACTCTGGACGTACATTTGTTATTCTGGCAAGTAATCGAACTAACTTGTTTGAAGGTTAAAAGAAGACTAGGTATGAGAATTGATACTAGAAATTGTAAAAGATTTAAGGTTAACTGGTTTAGAGAGGTGAGATGATTATTTAGCCAATGCAAATGGAGTAAGGACTGTCGTTAGAAACACTAAATGAGTAAGGGGAGGACAATTGTAAGGGTATGGGAAGTACTTACTCTATGTAAATTCGAGGATAAATTTTCTTTTAGGAGGGGAGAATTCTAACATCCTAAAATTTATTTAATTATTTTTAGAAATTAATTACATTATTATTATTATTATTATCAATTTTATTTTAATAGAGGGTTAATGATTTTATAAACTGATGAGGTTTTATCTAAATTATTATCATTTATTAATTTAATTAATTGAATTAACGGGGGAGACTGACGGGCGGGTCGGGGTTGACCCCACCCAGCTAGAATATTAGACAGGGGGTAATCAGTTAATTGGTGTTTTACGCGTCAGACAGCCAAACCTAGAGGAGAGAGAATGCCGACCTGCAAGGAAGTGGAGCTAGGGTGTTCAGACCGTCCTAGAGCCGCATCAGATCATCATTATTCTTTGCATCTAAGGTACGGGGAAGATGTGTTCGGTTATATGTGAATGGATGCAGGGGTGTACGGGTAGTGAGGGCAATCTCTAAGTCCCTCTAGGATCTAAATTCTCAAATTTGTTTGATTATTATGTTTTTAAAATATTTTAATTGGTAGAAAAGATTTGTCAATATGCTCTGTGGTCTGATTAACGTCTTGTCCTAATGTGATTTTTGTTGGGAAACTGTATGATTAATTGTCGGGAAACTGTATGATTAATTGTCCTAATTACTTGATTCTTGTGTTGTTTATGGTTGTTCATGATTTGAGGCTCTTGTGTGCAATGATGAAATTGGGTGAAATTCAATGGTGTTTTATGTACGTTTCTGTGCTTTCTAATAAATGATTTATAATAATGATGGTTAAATTAATATGGTTGGGTATGATTGTAGACTGTGCGAATGATCTATAAATAAATCATGAGAATAAGAGTGTGGATGAGATGAGCATGGACATGAGAGGCATGAGATGCATGAGAAGGCAGACGTGGCTATAATACCCTGGCCATATGTGGTGTTTAACAGGGGGGACTAATGATAGGGGACAATCATATGCATGGGCCACAGGTGGTGTTTAACCATGTTGCACGTCGGCCATAGGTGGTGTTTAACGGTTATGTGGAATGTCTTTGCACGGGCCATAGGTGGTGTTTAACTATGCGACACACCGGCCCATATGGGGTGTTTAACGGTGTGGCCATCATTAGTGATAACTAAGGGGATTGAGGAGGTTCGCCCATGGTGTGGAATTCCGACTCGAAACTCTTAGGTGTGGTGATGAGCATATGCATTGTGCGAGCATATGCATTTTTGTAAACATGAATGAACTGTGATTGATTTTGAATGAATGAAATGTGATTGATATATGAGCATCTGCTTACTGTTAGTAATTGAGTACGGTAATGAGTGAGATTTGGGGCATTATCTGTCTTTATATATGATTGAATGCGATTTCTCACCGTACTTTCTCTTGTTGTTTTCTTTTAGGTAACGTTGAGGGCACTCATGGTGCCAAGTTTTGAAAAGGCGGGGTCTTGCTCTGATTAGTGTGACATCGGGGTTCTAGAAGTTAGAATAGTTGCTCTATGCCTTGATGTTTGAATGACTTATTTTAAAGATGATGATGACTTTAGTTTTCTCAATTATAATGTTAGATCTAAAACCTCCTTGAAAACTTTGTGCCTACCTTTTAATTAAACCTTTTATCCTTAATACAAATTGTGCTTTTTTTGGTTTTAACTATTATCCTGTCTTCATTTTATTTATTTTATTATTTTAATTTAAATATTCAGGATAGAAGGGTGTCACACAAGATCTTTTTGAAAACTCATCTTGTATGTGAATCTTGTCAAAAAGGAAAACAAATTAAAACCTCTTTTAAATCCAAAAATGTTGTTTCCATTTCTCGACCTTTAGAACTATTACACAAAAATCTGTTTGAACCTAAAAAAAATCGTAAGTATAAGTGGTAAAAAAGTATGATTTTGTTATTAGATATATATGAGTATACTTTTTAACTCATAAACATAAGTTTTATGAGGTCTTTGAGATATTCTTAAGAGTTCAAAATAAAAAAAAAGTTTTTGCATTTCTGTTATCAAAATTGATCATAGAAAGGATTTTGAAAATACTCAATTCAAATCATTTTGTGACAAAAAATGGTATTCTCAGAACTTCTCTTCACTGAGAACACCTTAACAAAATGGGGTAATTGAAAAGACATAAAACGTTGCAAGAAATGATAAGGATCATACTTTGTGAAAACCCCTTTCTTAAGCATTTATAAGCATAAGCTATAAATACTACTTGCTATGTTCAAAACAAGATATTGATCATACCCATGGTTCATAAGGTTCCTTGTGAACTATGGAGAGAAAGAAGACTCAATATGTCATACTTTCATCTTCTTTTATGTGAATGTTTCATGTTCAACACGAAGGATCAACTTGGAAAGTTTAATTTAGAGGTATCTTTCTTATGTATTTAGATACATCTAAGGCATACAAAGTTTTTAAGTCCAGAACCTTAATTGTGGAAGAATCCATCCATGTGAACTTTAGTTATGAATTATAACTAACCCTTGATACAAGATTATTTGATCTTAAGGATGATTTTGCATATCTACAAAACAAGATCCTCTAACAAAACAATAGCAGATCCAGAAAAACAAACCCAAAAGATAAAGCTACTCAACAAATAAATCTACATGAAGAGTAGACTTAGAGAGATTGGAAGTTTGCCATCTATCACCCTTAAGACCTCATTCTTGGAAAATAGACTATAGGAGTAAAGACCATATCATATTTTAGGAATCAATAATCCTATGTACTTGTATTTGAGATTGAGCCAAAAGATGATTAAAGAGGCCTTGAAGGATGATTACTAGATCACCACGAACAATGTATGGACGTTTGTACCCAAACTAGATCGCGAAAGCATCACTGGTATGAATATTATGAAATAAGCTAGATGAAGATGGAAAAGTCATAAGAAATAAGGGAAGGTTAGTAGCATAAGGCTATAACCAACAAAAACGTGTTCATTTCACAAAAACCTTTGCTCCTATAGCTATATTAGAAGCTATTAGGGTTCTACTTGCTTTTGTTGTATATAAAAATATCAAGCATTTTCAAGTGGATGTTGAAAATGTATTTTTAAATAGTTTTATTGAAAAAATTAATGTTAAATAACCTCTAATTTTTTATTAAAATTTCTAGATTATTTTTCAAACTTAAAACAAGTTTTGTATAATCTTAAACAAGTACATCATGTTTGGTATCATAGACTTAAATAGTTTTCTAATTTCAAACCTTTTTTCAAGAGAAAAAGTTGATAAACACTTTATAAAAAAAGAAAATAAATATTTCATTATAATACTAATATATTTAGATAATATTATTTTTGGTAAGGGTATAACAAAAACTAAATTATTAAAGAACCAAACTAAACTATAAAAACTGAATTGTTTTAATAAAAAATTAAAATGAACTATTTGAAAATCAAATTAAACTATAAAAATTGAACTACTTTTATAAATGAGTAAAAATTCTCATACTTTCAATATTTTTCTATGAATTAGTGTAAAAAAAATAATTTAGTAATTTAGTTAGATTCAGAGAACATTTCAATTCAAATTTGATAAAACAATTTCGTAAACTAAAAAATAGTTTAGTTCAGTTCGAATGAACTACTTTTCAATTTCATTTGATTTCGAACGAAATGATTTTACAGTTTAGTAATCATATAGTTTAGTTTACATTTTTTGGACACCCTTAATCTTTGATGTTACTAATAAAAAATTGTACAAAAGCTTTACTTGAAGATTGTTTTAACTTTATTACAGAAATTTACATATGTGAGGATAATTGTACTAATTTTTTTTATTTTTATATTTACTATCCGTATTATGCCTTTTTTTTGTTTTAATAATTTTAATTTATCCGTATTATGTCTGCTTGACATATAATAACTTCAATTCGAACAAATAAATTTAATATTAACCTTTTAATTAAGTTAGTGTGAATCAAGCAACGACCTTTTTAATTAATCACACTTTTATCACCATAAGTGGACACTGAAGTTTAGTTTAATAAATGTTGAGACAACCGCAAGATTGACACAGGACCGACGCTAACGTTAAATTTTTCTTTTTTGTGATAAAAACACATTGAAACTTCACTGTACATAAACCTCAATTTCCTGTCGATCAAATTAATATTCAACGGCCTCGTGTATTATAGCAAAGAGAATTGTACTATGCACATATTGTAATTATACCAAAATCTGGCATATAGAGATACATGTTTTCTTTTTTTCTCAGTCCATAGTATTTTTTTTTTCATCAAGAATATTTTCAGATCTTTATCCAAAGAAATTAATTAGATAGTGTTGAATTATAATGATTTTTACTAAAATATATATATATATATATATATATATATATATATATATATATATATATATATATATATATATATATATATTCAAGTGTTATTAATTATTTCTTAAAATTTGAAAAATATAAGTATCTATTACATAAATATTGATTGCCACCATAAACTGTAATATTCCGAAACTACCTAACGGAAGCATAAAAATTATAATGGTAGAATAGAATTAAGGTTAGAAATTTGTAATTTCTTTTAATTTTTTAGACATTATATTTTAATATATAATTATATCAGCTATTTATTTAAGGTGACTATAATTGTAAAGTAATTCAATTTAAGTAATTAAATAGACTTCTTAAAAGAACTTGATACGAGCTTAATGAGTGAATACCGAAGTTGACCTATTACGATATAATTGAATTTTATATGTAGGTTGACACATAGGAATAGTTATGATTCCCAATACACCAAACTAAAAATATATTCTTTGTTCTCTCTATCAGAAGAGAGATATTTGTTCTCTCTATCAGAAGAGAGAAGAGAGAATCGAAGATCTTAGAAGGAACAAAGGTGGTTTGGTTGAGAAAGACCACTAACCAATGACTCACAATTATTGAAAATTTCGCTGTAATCTCCTAGTAACTGCAAATTGATCCAGATATTTATACGTCCTTTTAAAGCCTTGGTGACCTACTATAACGACAATAAAAAATGAGGAACTAATTGTCGGAAAATGTTAGATATTTTTGCAATAAATATAAAACTGCAAATTAATTCCAAACTTTATCGATATACTTTATAAATGCACCGTATCAAACTCAAAATTACACCACATTCATCTAAACAAATCCCACATGGGACACGTGGAAATGTTATCTTTATTTAAAGTAGAATATAAAGCATAAAGGACTGAAATGCTTAAATTGACACCGGATCTATGAGCAAAGCTTTAATATATGTCTTTATTATTCCTTCAGCATGCTTGTAGTTATCTTCATCTTTATAAATCATATCCATGAAACGTGAGAGATTGAGAACACGCGTCAGAAAAGGTATCGGAATAGTAGTTGTCTTAAGGCACTCCTCATTTATATCCTTCCAAACATTTGTTATTCTCTTTCAGTATTCGTTAATGGCAACTTCCCTAGACTCACCATATAAAATATTTGTCATTATGTTTTGGGTAGAATTATAATTGCTCTTGGAGATAAGGAGTAGATATATTCATTATGTTAATTTGCTTTTAGACGTTCACTTAAAAGGATATCTTGATCATAGTTCACAAACTCAATTTAATATATAAATCTTATTGGTCCGTTAATAAATAAGGTGTTGTTACTAATTAGGAAAACAACTAATACTTCTTTTATGCCATAGTTAACACAGTATGTTCTTCCTTTCTTCTTCGTTTCTTCCTCTATTTCCTCGTAAAATTTCATAAGTAACTTATAGGATATTTTTATGTACTTTGTAAGTTCATCCAAGTTCATCCAAGCAACTATTATCCCACCGGAAAATCACTTTCACTACAATCAGTTTAATAGTTCTTTTTCAAATAAATAAAAAAAATAAAAATTTGTATTTTTATAATTTTTTAATTTACCCTTCAATGGTCTAGTTCAAAAGTCGTCAATAGTTACATATGCATCGTATGTATCATCAATAATTGATAGCATGACAATTACTTTCATCATAAATTTTCTTGTTTGAGAATATTGTGATTCAAAATATATTGTTAAAATCCAAAAGCAGCATTCCACAATTCTAGCAGCATTCCACAATTCTATCTCGTACATAAGGGAGTTTAATATGGACATCCAACTCATTTCACCACCTATAAAGACAAAAACAATAATAAAAGTAATAATAAGAAGGAATAATCTTAAACAAATACCTCTGTGTTTGATAGGATAGGATAAGTATTTTTCTAATTTTAACCCTTTTTAGAAGAAAACAAATCTTTGGTAAATGTATAATAAAAACTAAACTTTAAAACCTAAACTATAAAAATTAAACTTCATTTATAAAAGAGTAAAAATTCTCATACTTTTAATATTCTTTTATAAATTAGTATAAAAAATATAGTTTAGTTCAATTCAAGTATAGTTCAATTTGGTTAAGAGAACAATTCAATTCAAATTTGATAAAACAATTTGTTAAAAAAAAATTTAGTTCAGATCGAATGAATTATTTTTCAATTTCATTTGATTTGGAATGAAATGATTTTGCAGTTTTAGTTTCGAACTATTTTTCAATTCCATTTGGAACGAAATGATTTTGCAGTTTTAGTAATCATATAGTTTAGTTTTTATTTTGGACACCCATAATTTGGTGTTAGTAATAAAAATTTGTACAAAACTTTACTTGAAGATTGTTTTAACTTTATTACATAAAATTACATAGGTGAGGATAATTGTACGTGACAATTTTTTTTTTATTTTTATATTTACTATTCATATTATGTCTTTGTTTTGTTTTAATAATTTTAATTTATAAGTACAAATTATGTAACATCCTAATAATAAATAAAAAATAATTTAAAAGAATTATAAAATCAATAATAGTTAAATCGAGACTAATTATTCACGTTTTAACGTCTGCTTGACATATAATAACTTCAATTCGAACAATAAATTTAATATCAACTTTTTAATTAAGTTAGTGTGAATCAAGCAATGACCTGTTTAATTAATCACAACTTTTATCAGTGGACATTGAAGTTTAGTTTCAATAAATGTTGAGACAACCACAAGATTGACACATGACCGATGCTAACGTTAAAATTTCTTTTAGTTTAAATTTTTTTTAGTGATAAAAACAGTGAAACTTCACTGTACATAAAACCTCAATTTCCTTTCGATCAAATTAATATTCAATGGCCTCGTGTGTTATAGCGAAGAGAATTGTACTATGCACATATTGTAATTATACCAAAAACTGGCATATAGAGATACATTTTTTCTTTTTTTCTGTCCATAGTATTTTTTTTATCATCAAGAATATTTTCAGAGCTTTATCCAAAGATAATTATAACGATTTTACTAAATTTATATATATATATATATATATATATATATATATATATATATATAAATAAGTGTTATTAATTATTTCTTAAAATTTGAAAAATATAAGTATCTATTACGTAAATATTGATTGCCACCATAAACTGTAATATTCCAAAACTACCTAATTTCTGCTTATGTATAACATAAAGGGAAGCATAAAAATTATAGTGCTAGAATAGAACCTAATGTCTGAGAGATTTTTGCAATAAATATAAAACTGAATTAATTGCAAACTTTATAATTATACTTTATAAATCCATCATATCAAACTCAAAATTACATCACATTCAGCTAAACAAATCCCACATGGGACACGTGGAAATGTTTTCTTTATTTAAAGTAGAATATAAAGCATAAAGGACTAGAATGCTTAAATTGGCACTGAATCTATTAGCAAAGCTTTAATATATGTCTTCATTACTCCTCCAGCATGCGTGTAGTTATCTTTATCTTTATAAAT
Source organism: Mucuna pruriens (assembly GCA_025330945.1). Classification (NCBI taxonomy): domain Eukaryota; kingdom Viridiplantae; phylum Streptophyta; class Magnoliopsida; order Fabales; family Fabaceae; genus Mucuna; species Mucuna pruriens. Next base: position 1,480,654 of record JAENHJ010000027.1, read on the forward strand.
CACATCCATAAAACGTGAGAGGTTGAGAACACGCGTCAGAAAAGGCATCGGAACAGTAGTTGGCCTAAGGCACTCCTCATTTATATCCTTCCAAGCATTTGTTATTCTCTTTCGGCATTCGTTAATGGCAACTTCCTTAGACTCACCATATTCACTCATATAGCATTCCAAGAATGAGGAAACATGTCCTCTTTTCTGTTCAAACTATCCAACAAGAAATAATTTGTGCAAATTAATATTTACATTACGTAATGGAGCATAAACATTATTGAAGAGAAGGATTCTTAAAATCAAAGACTGTACCTCGTTGGACACAATGTCATCCATTAGCCTGCAAAGAGTAGAAGAAGCCTTAACAATTTTTGGCTCATTTGTTACCCATTTAAAGATGTTCTCTGTTGCTTCTCTCATGCCAATGTAACTTGTTGTTGTCAGCAATAAGTAACAACATGATATTGTTGATGTGTGCATGTACTCATCTATTGTTGGTTTATAGTTGTTGTTGAACCATCTGGCTTCAGTCATGTAGGCTTGGACCACCTTTTTGAACTGCCAATTGCAACAACATGCATTAATAAATATATTGAGAGATTGAATTTGAGAGTACACCATATAAAATATTTGTCATTGTTTTTTGGGTAGAATTATAATTACTCTTGGTGTTAAGGAGTACATATATTCATTATGTTAATTTGCCTTTTAGATGGACACTTAAAAGGATATCTTGATCATGGTTCACAAACTCTCAATTTAATATATGAATCTTATTGTCCGTTAATAAAAACCACAAACTAATTTTATATGCAAGCATTAACTCAGGTGTTTTTACTAATTAGGAAAACAACTCATACTTCTTTATAATGCCGTAGTTAACACAGTATGCTCTTCTTTCCTTCTTCGTTTCTTCCTCTATTTCCTCATAAACTTGCATAAGAAACTTATAAGATACTTTTATATACTCTGGAAGTTCATCCAAGCAACTAATATCCCACCTGAAAATCACTTTCACTACAATCAGTTAAATAGTTCTTCTTTTTCAAATAAATAAAAAAATAAAAATTTGTATTTTTATAATTTTCTAACCTACCTTTCAATGGCCTTGGTCAAAAGTTCTAATTCGGCAATAGTTCCATATGCATCGTATGTATCATCAATAATTGATAGCATGGCAATTACTTTCATCATAAATTTTCTTGCTTGAGAATATTGTGGTTCAAAATATACTGCCAAAATCCAAAAGCAACATTCAACAATTCTATCACGCACATAAGGTAGTTTATCAGGGATATCCAACTCATTCCATAATTAAAAATAATATAAAATTTTATATAATAAAACAAAAAAGCTTTTTTCTTTCCTTCATTTATATAATTTTGGTGCAATTTTTCCCTTCACAAATAAGAATAACTTAGTCAATTCATTCTTACATATTCTATTCATTTTTTTAGTTAGACATTAAATGTATAATGAGTTTTAAATACACTCTTTACTCATTTTTAATTTTTTAATTCTTATATAGATATGAGAAGAAGTGCATTTAATATGATAATATTTTAATTATGAACTAATATCTTATGAAATTAATAAATTATAGAAATATTATAGTATTTAAAAATACATATTGTTAACACAACTATTAGAGCAAATTAATCGAGTAAAAAAGTTATAGTTTCCTCGATCTTTTATATAATAAAACAAAGAAGTTTTTGTGCAATTTTCCCCTCCCATAATAAGGATTGCTTAGTCAATTTATTCTTACATAATATAAACAGTAACATGAGTTTAAAGTGGGTAAGAAAGTAATTAATTTACGACTCATGTTTTCTCCCTATTTTAGATAAGTTACACTACAAATAATATGGACCCTACATAATGACCAAAGTCCTCCCTTATGAGATGGTGGAAGTCAATAAAGAAGATGAAACCACCTTTGAATTAAACAGACATCAAGTGAAACACTATGAAAAGGGACTCCTTCAAGTCCTCTTTATCATTACGTCTAAAGACTAAGTCCATTGGGTCTTTGTCGAGCTCAGGATGTTAAACAAGTGCCATTAGAAGGTAATCTGATTTCTCATCATTTTTAGTATTTTGTTTCTTTTGTTTTCATTAAGTATTCTTCTTTTCTTCTCCGTTTCGTATTTTTTAGTTCATATTTTGTATTTTTGCATTGGGGGACTATACTTTTCCTAATTAAGTGTGGGGAGGGGTCTCAATGTACACATGTCAGATAGGATTTAGCTTTTCAAAAGCTTGAATAGATAGTAATTAATCTTTTTAACTTACAAGGTCCAAATGTGTAGTCAACCTAGCCTTCAATAAAGAAAAGCCATCTTTTGAGAGCTAAAAATTAGCTTTAGGCTTGTAACAAGCCCTCATTGAAAAAAAACTCACAGATAATAAGATTTGGGCATGAAAGAGGAGTCACATTCAAAAACCCCTAATTCTTCCTTGAGTGTCCCTTTTGTCTTCTTATTTTCGAACTTGTTCTAACTTATATGACTGGTAACTTGTTTCTCTTATGTGTGTTATGGAGTGAGAATATTAGGAATTTCCTTCTTGACCTTCAGAGCTTTGTGTTTAAAATTACCACTAAATACCACCTTTGAGCTTGTGCAAGAAAAATTCATTTGGAACCCTCATATAGTTGGAGCACTCTCAAAGAGTTTCATATGAAGAATAATATGGTATGATAATAGTTCTCCACCTCATCCTCATCCAAAGACATTCCTCATCTCTTACAATTAGTAAAAAAAAAATGGTGAGAAAGTATCAAAATAAAGTTTGGAGTTCAAAAAGGACTCTAAAAGAAAGGATAAAAAGGTATTAAAAAAAGAAAGGAAGAGATAAATTATGAATATTGGACATCAAGGGAGGAGCTCTTGAGGTGATTAAGAGAAAATAATAAAAGGTAAGACTTTTGGTAAAACTAGTTGCACAAGATTTGATTGATTAATAAGTCTGTAAGTTATAAGTTTTTATAATTGGACACTCAATTGATTGTTGTCTTAAGTAAAAGGAATACTAGTTTGTCTACTTTTGTCTATTATGATTTTCCTAAAAAAACTATAGGATTAGAAGTTTTTACTTGCTATGTTCTTTTTGAATGCCGAAAAAGATATATTTGCTTAAGGATAAACAATGTTCAAGTGTGGGTAGGTTGATAAATCGAAATTTTATATATTAATCACAAGGATTTTTGAGTGAAAATTTCATTGTACTCTATGAGAATGAAACAACCATAGTCTCATGTCATTGTCACCAACTCCATTTATGCATATGGTGTTGCAAATTTCTAAAAAATGTGCAAGGTGAGCATTGGATCTTTTATGTAACTTCCCCCAAATTGATTTTGGGAGATAAGCTTCAGAAAAAAAAAACTTTAATCTCAATGTTTTTTTTTAGCTATGGGAAATCTTATAGTTATGGGCAAGGCTAACTTTTGGTTCATATTGATAAAGTCTCCCAAAGTTCTTGTTGGTTTAACCATGTTAAAAGCAACACGGATTATGTAGAAAGCTATAAGGTTTTTAGTTTTCATTTCCTAGTTGATTTGTTTTTCTATATTTTCTCTAACCAGTTTGCAAATAGCTTTAGCAATATTTTCAATCTTTATCTCAAAGAAAAGTATTGTCGAATCAAATTTGTGCAACACCCTAGTTTTATTCTATTTTATTATTGGTTGTAAATATTGTATTTTATTAATTAATATCAATAACTGTTTAATTGTTTTATAATTAAATAAATAATATTTTAGAAGAAATATAGTTTGAGTTTTAAATTGAATTTTATTAATTAACTTAAGAAAAATAGGTCACTTAAATATAGTAAAAGCTTAAGTCCCACATTGGACAACATGGGTTCATGCCTCACCTTCTTTTCCTATATCGGAGTAGGATAGCTCAAGTCTCACATTTGGCAATGAGTTCATGCATTGTATCCTCCTATATAAGGAGTTGGATATCAAGCAATAGGGAAGACAAGAGAGTATAAAAAAAGTTGGGTTTGATACAAAGCATTGTACCTAAAGAGTTTAAATTTGTTTATCTCTTAGTGCTTTTTCAAGAGATGTGGAGACCATTTGTTTGGATTGTTAGTGGGAGCTGTGAGGCTCATTTTAAGGCTGTATAAATGAGCGACCAAAGAAACTGGAAAGATCTCTACTGTTAAGTTAGTTTTCCTAAAAACATGGTTTCAAACTAGAGAGCAGGGGAAGGAGAACCTCTAGAGGAAACCACCAAGGAACACAAGAAGAACGACCCTGAGGAATTTGTTCTCTATATCTACACTTCTCTAGGTAAGGGAGTGAGAAATCTCGCTCAAGGTATAGGTATAATTGTGGGTAGAAGGGGTTGTTGTCCCTAGGACCCCCAAAATTGTATGCCTTGGTTTATTTGAAGGGGAGATTGATCTCTTGGATCAAGACCTTCATTTTTATTAAGATTATTGATAATCATATAGTTATAACTTGTATGTTCTTGGTGTTCTTTAAAGGGAGGTTGAGCTCCTTTGATTATGTTGCTTGTTATATATTGTTATTTGTGAAATTGATTATGTAACATGGTTGTATGTGTGCAAAACATAAAAAGTCATATGTTCCATTGTTTAAATTCAAATTCTGGGAAAAAAATCCAAGAAATTCGATAGCAAGTTGTTGAGCATGGTTGTCTTCATGAAGAACAGCTCGTGCGCAAGTTATGCACACATGTGCAAAATTTGTGCTAGCCTGTGCAGATTCTGTGCACACCCATATCGAGTCACGTTGACTGTGTATGTTTGTGTTGTCCTATCTGTGCCTTTGTGAGTTTGATTATACTAGAATCAATGTTTAATTGTTAGGATATGTGCATGTAATTACATTGATGATTATTGTTGAACTGTATTGAGATTAATGACATATGATATGAAAATGGGTGATAAAGATAAATGTGCTCAAAGGGTGACCTAATATATAAGAGACAAGAATGGACCTGAGAAACATTTGTCTAGTGAGTGATCTAGCTTGCGAAAGGCAAGAATGATACTCACTAATATGTTATGGATTTTAAGATGAGGTGCCTAGCTTGTGAGAGGCAAGAATGGTCCTTATCGACCTAAAGTAGTGAAATAATGATCTAAACACATTTATGGATCATTTAGTGAAACGAGTGTGTAAGGAAGTAGACGCGAACTTGAGTGGCAAGGTCACAAGTCCTCTTAGGGGCTATCCAGTACAAAAATCCCAATGGTTGTGACTGATCCCATGAGCTAAGACAAACGATACAAGTTGAGTAGTAACTAGCGTGCTACCAAAGACACATCATGCTAGTGTGAGATGACAAACAGAGAGGTTGAGCTGTGTGCCCCTAGCATATTTCCTAGATTAGAGTAGGTACCACATGACATATGAAATTAGTACTGGGAGTTCATGTATATACTTGTTTGTTTATTATTTGTTAATTGTATGTTTGTGTTTTGTTTACATTAGCTCATACCATGAGTTTGAATGAGGTACATTTCCCACTTTCTTTTTTTGTGTATTGTTTGTGTCTGGGCTGAATTCCATTTTGTAGGTGACATTGAGTATAAGTATGAGGATTGAGCTATGACTCCTAATTTACTGCTTTTCCAGGTACTTTTGTAATTACTTGCAATTATGTAATTTGGTATATATTTTATAACACTAGAAATTGGCCTCTAGGGTGCTAGTAGGGATGCATGTTTATTTTCAATTATAGTGTATGATCAAATTGTGAATCATTTGCTAGTTGACGCATGCTTTTAAATTTAAAATGTTATGTTTATTTTATTTAGTATTGATTAGTATCGAGGGTAAATGGTGTCACAATTTGCACATAAACTACCTAAAATCTAATCTAAACAAATATATGAAAAGAAAATTAAATCAATTTAAGCAATCAAAACAAAGAATAAATAGAAAATAATTAGATACAAAAATAAAGCAAAATGCTTAATCTAACACCTAAATGTTCCACAATGTTAAATCTAGTTCCTCAACAATGACACCAATACAATGGTACAATTGTTCTACAAGTTTACAAAACTAAATTGTGATACGGAAGATAGTGCAATGGATGGTGAATCACTTATAAATACTTGTGAAAATAGGCTATCACAACCTTATTTTGACAAGTGTGCCAGTCATACAAGTAATAAAATGACAAAATATTGTTCTCCCCAAAACTAGAATGAGCATTGTGTATTTATGTTCAACATTAGTCAAGCAAAATCAAAGGTAGATTGTCACAATTTGTTGGTAGTGCTAAGGGTTAACTTGGTCCCAAATTGAACTTTGAGTTCCACCAAGTTGACACGAAAAGACTTAAGACACCAAGACTTTACTCAAATGAAACTCATTCCTGCTTCATTACTCTTACCTTCCACTTCACTCTCTTGAACCTCACTTGTACACAATCATTCAATGTTTGATTGCCCTTAGAACCTTATCTCAATTCCTTAGCAATGTGTCCTAGTTGTTAAAGCACCCGTGCATTACACTTAGGATTCTCACTAAGAACTCGTGCATTATTCTTAGGGTTCTTAACGAATGCACACAACATACATACCATCATTCCCAGAGTCTTATGCATATTATGTGCCTTAGTATTTAGATTTCCAATTTGGAATCTCTCCCTTGAGTTAATCCTCATTAAGTTAAGCTCAATTGGATGATTTTCACCTTACCAAAAGCATTAAGCACAGAAAATATGAAATTGATGCAATAAACATGTAAAATGATATTCAATTAAGAAGAATAGAAGTTCAAAGCAATGTCACAATTGTTACAGCATAGACAAAATGAAAAGACAACACTTAATAGAAGAAGAAAGTAAAGAAGAAGCCATGAAAACACCCCTATTTAAGCTCCAACTTAATCTCCATTGAATGCATCTTAAAACATCTCTAAACCCCTAGCTTCATCTTTCATAAAGCTTACCAAAGACTAAATTGACTTAGTGGAAACTTTGCCCAATTTTAGACCCTTACGTGTATTGAAGTGTTTACAAACAAATTAAAGAACTAATCACATTTTTATTAAAAGCAAATAATCTTCTTAAAAGGCTAAACAAAACTTGCTATATGTAAGTCTGCCCAAAAAACAATAGGATTTTCCTATCAAACAAAAGGTACAAAAATGTAGTACAAAATATAATTGTTAGACCCCAAAATTGTCCGGGACAAAATCTTCAACACGTCTCTACGGGACCCGCCATGACTCGCGTCGAAGAGGGGATCATGGAGGTAGTGTAGTCAGCCACTCATGATGACCAAGAGGGAGTCATGGGATCATGGAGGAGTGGAACCAATATGGAGGAATGGAATCAAGAATTATGGGATTGTGGAGGAGTGGCATCAAGCCAATCTCAAAGCTTATGAAAGGTCTCAAAATGAAGAGAAGGGGGCAGAAATTTGGAGAAAGAAAAGTCAAAACCTTTGAGAGAGAGGAAGGAAGAGAAAAAAGGAGAGCGAACGATAATTCGAGAGAAGCCAAGCAAGAAGCTTAGAATACAACCGAGGAACAAGAGAAAGTGTTGGACAAGAGGAAGCAAGTACTGGACTCCTTTGGATATCAGGTTAGTAAAATCAAAGCATGAACATCCCCTTAGGGTGAATCCTTAGGAAGTTCCCTTTCCTTGAGTAAATCCGAAACCTAACTGCCTACTCACCCTTCTCCCTTGTTGCCGAGGCCGAATCCATCTCGGCCTACTAGCCAAGATGAGATGGCACTACTTCTTAGTGAAAACCAATCCAATAGCCCAACCTACCCTCCTCCCACACTACCTTTGCCAAAAGTCAAATCCACTTTGGCATTGCTTGCCGTGACGAGATGACTTCATCCCTCAAGCCCCTTATCACCAAGGCCGAGTCCATCTCGGTCCCATGTGATGAGTCCACCCTTTTAAGCCTACCCTTGCCAATGTCGAGACCGTCTCAGCTTAAACATGGCTAAGTTGACACGAATCAGCTTAGCCTTCCCCTGAACCAACAACCAGCCAGAACTACGTGGACTTTGACTCCTCTAAAGTCGAGGTACGTAGGCATATGAGGCATACTCCTATCAAGTCATGAATCCCAAAAAACCCAAAAAGACTCTACCTTTACCCCTGCCACACCAAGACCTACGTCCAGGAAAACATGAGCCAAACCTGAGCATCATCGCCACTCCCTTGCAGTTAGCTAAGGGTAACTATCAGTGATAGGCGGTGCTGGGACACCCTGTGTCCCCAACACGTAACCAACTCCCGAACTCATACCTCTGATTCCAAAACCAGCCTTTCCCTAGGTTTCCTAGCATTCCTTGAAAAACGCTGGTGGCAACTCCTAGTGGCCGAGTTGGTTTCAACCATCAGATGGCTAGGACCACTTCGGCCCATTTCGGTCCACCATATACCGTGTCACAATTTAGGTTGTGACAACAATGTTTTACTTAAAATATATTTATATATGTATTTTATATTGTGCATCTGTACTAATTTAAAACACATGCAAATTTTTTTTCATATATTTCAAATATTTCGAGTTTAAAGATTCATAAAAAACTCAATATTATTAAGTACTCTACCACATCAAAAGGCATGCCTTCCACCTCTTCAGTACAAATAAATTACCTTTTACAAAAAAGGAAGCTTATATATACCTAAAGATGATGAGTTTTAAAGTAAAACTTGTCTTAGCTAGTTTCATCTCTTGTTATCTTAAATATTTTATACTTTATTCTACTATAGTCAAAGACTCACACTTAAAGGTATATTTTTCTGTAAGACGTAAAGAGTGACCTAGTTACATAAACAAACTTTTTCTTCATTTGAAGAAAATTGAAGCTTAAAGAGGATTTGTGTAAATACTTGAGGTTATTTCTTGGAAAGACAATTGAAAGAATACTTAGGCGAGCCTGAAGAGGCTTGTTTGAAGGAATACTTGTAAATGAAAGATTCATTTTTGTGAAAAGTTTGGTGGGTTGTCAAGAATTAGATGTAGATGAACCATTATAAAAACCTTGTGTGATTATCTCTACGTGTTCTCTTTTATTTATTGTGACTAAAGTTAAAAAGAGAAAAAAGTTTTATTAAATACATTACTTTATCAAAACTTAGATTTTATCATCTTATCCTATCAAATAATTCTTACGAAAATATTTGCAAAAATTAGTGAATCATAATTCAACCTCCCTTCTTGTGTTTATTTATTTTTTAACAATTTAGGATTAGAGCTCAGCCTTTAAAGGGTTAAGCATGTTATAGTGATAAAGGGAAGGATTTGCTGACAAATCTTGAAGTGCAATTCATACCAAAGGGTGTCTTCCTAACAAGGCATCCAACCATCACAGGTGAAGTCTAACTATCTTGGAGAACTTGTATGGAGATGTACATCAAATCTACTAAGTACAATGTATGAAAGATCATTACTCAAGGAGATAAAGTAGTCAACAAATCTGAACCTGAATACACTAAGGATGATTTCAATACCTTTGAAATAAATGTAAAAGCAAGGTATATTATTACTTGTGCTTTATCAAGATTTGAATATAAAAAATTCTATAGTTGCAAAACCATAAAAAGACATATGGAATGCCCTTTTTCAAATCACATATGAAGAAATTGAAGATGTTTAGCTAACAAAGGTTGTCACCTTGATAAGACACTATAAGATGTTTGTCATGAAGAAGAATGAAACCATTTATCAAATGTTTGGAAGGTTTCAAACTATACTTAATGGACACGAGTTCTCAAAACACCAAAACAATTTGAAAATCCTTGATAGTCTTTCCAAGGTATGAGAACCAAAAGGCACAACCATCCAAGAAACATGTAACATGAAGATGGTAACACTGGATGAGTTGCTTGAAGCTCTTAGAGTTCATGAAGTGCACCTCTAAAATAGAGACAATCTTAGTGTTAAAGATCATCATGCCTCAAAGACCAAAGAAACAAGCACAAAAAAATAAAAAAGTCTGAGAAAAACCAAAGGCCTATAAAGCTCAAGAAGAAGAGTTTAATAGTTTAGATAAAAGCTTTAGTGGATCAATAGATAATAAAAATTACTTGATGTTAAAGAAGTTCAAACATATGCTAAAAAAGAAAGGTAAATTTTAGCAATTTTCACGAAAGTAGGACAAGTACAAAAAGTACTTATACGTAGAAAATAAAGAGATCGTCTCCTTTGAATACAAAAGGCTAGGATGCAACACCTCGATTTTTCATTGTTTGTAAATTAATATTTTAATTAATCATCTAAGTGTGATGTGTTTTAAAAAATCTATTTAGTCACTTGTCAATAAAGATATGGTAGGGGAGAATAAGTATTGGGCTAAGAATTCAAGGCCTAAATTATGAGTGAACCACACGTAGAGGCCATGCACAGCCGTGCATGATAATAAGCACACTCGTGCAGGCCAAATGTGCACACCTATGCACGATGACAAGCATGCTCGTGCAGGTTAAGTGTGCATGCCCATAAACAATAATGAGCAACAAAGCCCATTTTGTTTTCTTTACAAAGGAGTGACTTATTGCACCTACGGGGACAAAAATCATTAACTCAGAACGTGAGTTTGTAGAGAGTCAAGATGGAGAAATTCTAGAGAGGATCCTTGAGGATTGGTGGAACAACCTTGAGGAATACATCTTCTACGTCTACACTTCTCCAGGTAAGGCGGAGTGAGAAACCTCGCTCAAGGTATGAGTATGGCTGTAGGTAGAAGAGGGGTTGTCCTACGATCCTGAAGTGTGAGGGGTCATCCTTAGGACCCTGAGATATTAATGTTCTTCTGGATATGGTAAATTGACACCTAGTGGCCAAGGGGTGGAAGGTTAACCCTGAACCCCAAAGTACCAAATCTTGGTGTCCTAAGAAAGGGGTTGAGCTCCCTAACTGATTGAGTCTTATTTGTGTAATTAGTTGTATCTATGCAATTGTTTATGTTTGCAAGATGTAGAAAAATCATAAGTTCCCCTTAGGTTCAAATCTCTGAATGAGAACCTCAGAGATTTTGATAGTAGGCTGTTGAGCACTGATAATGTTGTTGACATACTATTGAAGTACTAGATTTCCCTTGAATTTTATAGTGTAGGGGCTAACCTATGTTGATTCTCAAAAATACACATTCTTATCATGTCTAATCATGTATAGCCGAAACCAAATGTTATGTAGAGAGTTATGCAGAAATTCAGAAACCGGAATAATAAAGAAAAATGGGGTTTTGTTTAGCCTAGAAATTGCAGTATAAATTGACAAAACGAAAGGGAGTTTAAACGAAGTAAGAAGCATCAATTCAGGACCCAGTCATGCACTCATTATCATGGCTCTCCTAAAGAATTATGCAATTTCATATCAACCAACCTAACATTTGTCTATGCATATTGAGTTCGCAATCGCAGTCCCTAATTAACATAGATTCAAGAGTGTATTGGTTGAATACAGGTTATCAATCGATTACCTACTGGGAATGTAATCCAAAACACAGCCAGATCATAATCATGAAAACATAATGAGAATTGGAAAACATAACAACATAAATCGCATAGAGAAAGTGAGGAATTGGGAGCTCAAACCAACTGTAGTCCTTAATCCCAAATTGAGAATAAAATTATCCTTCCATGTTCTTCGTCATGGGAGACTTTACAGCGTTCAAAGAAAGACGGAAAACAAAAAAGATACAGAAGGAAATTTGCCCCAGAAATGCAATAGAGGAAAATCTCTCTCTGGAACAGAATGAGAACAAAAGACTCTTCTCTATGCCACTCCTCCAACTCTCTAACCAAAAGTCTTTTTACCTGTTTCTAACTAACAAAACTGACTAACTAATTAACAAAATTGATTAACTAACTCTTCAACTTTCTAACTCCTTCCTAACTGATCACATGGTTGAATTTTCCACAGAGGATGGGCTTGGACTGAAGCTTGAGCATATGGGCTTGGACTGAAGCTTTGAGCATATGAGCTTAATTGAAGCTTGATTAACCCAATGTCTTGTGCCAAAAGACAATTGTGCTAGAACGAACTCAGCTAGCTGGGATGACTTTAGCTGGTCGAGACAACTTCAGTTGATAGAGATGGACTCGACTGGCGGAGTGTTGACTCGGTTGGTGAGAGGACTCGGTCTTTATTGGCAGAGTGGGGACTCAGTCTCGGCTGGGCGAGAGGGATTCGATCTCGGCTGGGCGAGAGGGACTCGATCTTGGCTAGGATGGGCTCTGAAGGCCAATCGGTACAATCCCATTTGGAGCTCTATCTCCAGATAAGGCATGCACGAGATTGTAACCTCTTAGTGAGCATTTAAATTCGAAAATAAGCAATGATTTACAATTATCTCCAATTTAGCTCAATAATCCAAAACTTAACCAATTTGTGATTATTAGCCATAAAAGAATGTCAACTATATCCAATCTATGTCCCTATTAGGTGCCTTAAATATGCATTATCAAGCATGACCATGTAGAACATATGCACACTTGTGCAGGTTTTGTGCACGACTATGCACAGTCACACTGTTAGTGCAAACCCATGCTAAAAGGAGCATGTCTATGCTAATGGTTGACTTTTTGTGCCATAGGAATACATGATGGTGGATTGTGTTTGTAGTTCTAATAATCTATGTGTTCGATAAATTATATTTTGATGTGTTAAGAATGGTGATATAACATGTTATATTGAGAATGATAACATAACATACTATATCGAGAATGATGATACGAGTTTTTGTATTAAGAATAATGATACAATATGATGAATTAAGAATGATGATATGAAATGAAAAATGGTAGAAGAAAAATAAGAAGGGTGTCCTAGTTCGTGATGGATGAGAAAGGCCCCGATGGAAATTTATCCTATGGGTACCCCGAACGATACTTATGTTATGAGAGTATGATAGGTCATGGATAAGGTACCTAGGGAGGGGTCCTCACCAGCCCAAGTGGAGACAAAAGAAACTAAATAATTAATTAAACTTCATTAATTTGCATAATATAAAGAAACTAGTGTTGAAGGAATGTAGACGCAAACCTAATTGACAAGGTCATCAAACCTCTTAAAGGTTACTTGGTACGAATTTTGTCCCAATGGTCGTGATTGATATCCCACGTGTCGAGCCTAAAAATACAATACTAACTAGTATCTAATGTGCTACTAAAGAGATATTACGCTAGAGTGACATGGCTAACCTTAGAGACAGAGATTAGTAAGGTTATGCCTAGCCTCCTTATTGAGTTAGAGATGGTAACATATGGAGTAATACTAGGGCTGCATTCATTGGCATCATTCATATGCATATTTGATATCCCCTATTTGCTAGATGTTGTTGTGAGTGTTTGTTAAGTTATTGATTACTGAATGTGTGTGCGCATGTGTGCATCCTACTCATGATTTGCTCATACCATGCACTTGAGTGAGGAATATTTGTTAGTTCCTTTTGTTTGCATTATCTGTTTTTGGTATGAATGCCACTTGTAGGTGATGATGAGTACGGAGCGTGAGGTTGATCTAAAGCTCCTTAATTATTGTCTTTCTTGCATTATGCAATTTTTATTTTGTTCCTATTTTATCTTGGTATGTGTTATACTCTACTAGGACATGTGACATTAGAGCGTGTGCTTTTGTTTTATTTTGAATTTTATATTAATGACGACTTGAATCTAAGAAAAAGATGACACTCCAAAAAGAAGTAAAGTTTGATCCTCGCTTAGGAAGATATGGACAACAATAATAGTGACTCAAAAGAGGATTAAAGGACTAACATATGTCTCATGGTTAACATAAACAATGTTTTCTCTAAGGTAGAAAAACAAATATGTCTGGTTCCTCTAATAGTTTATCTAAAATGTATGAATCCTTATCAAGCGATGAGGAAATGTCATATAATCTCCTTCTAGTAAGTTCTCATACGATTACTCTTGAGTATAAAAAACGCAAAGACAAGCCAAAGACTTTGATAAGATGAAGTAATCATTTAAAGTTGAAATTTGAGGAAAGAAATCACTTGTCTTAAGAAAGATCTAGCAAGTTTTATAAGGGGATCTTTTAAACAAAAAATAATTTTAAATAGTAGAAAACATCCATATGACAAAACTAGGCTTGGATATGACCAAAAAAAAATGGAAAAAAAAGAAAAGACATCTAAAACTTATTCTTTTTCTTGCAACACCTATGGAAAAATATGAACATGATGTTTCTAGATGTGTACATAAAAAGAAACAAGATTTTAGAAAGACAAATGGAAATAGCATGAAAGGACCCAAAAAGATATGGGTACCAAAGTCTAAGATTGTTCTTGTTTTAAATATCCTTGGTAGGCATAATGAAGGATTCTAGTTGGTACTTGGACAGTGACTACTCACAACATATCATGGGAGAAAGGTTTTTATTCCTACTCAAACCACATGAAGGAATAGTTTCCTTCAAAGGCAGTGGAAAAGGAAATATCATTAGTGTAGGTAAAGTTGGTAAGTCATCTCTACCTACTATTGATAATGTATTGTATGTTAAAGGTCTAAAATACAACCTACTAAGCATAAGTCAATTTTGTGATAGTGGATTTATAATATCCTTCAATAATGGTTCACATATAGTTATAAGAAATGATAACAACATTTTCTTTATTGCCAATAGACATAATAATCTTTATAGGATTAATCTTAAAGATCTAAGCAATCAAAAAGTAACATGTCAAATTTTTTAAAGAAGATGAAAAATGGATTTGGTAGAAAAAGCTTGGGCATATCAATTTGAAACATATTTTGAAATTACACAAAAAAATATTTGGTAAAAGGATTGTCTAAGATCTTTTTGAAAACTCATATTTTATGTGAAGCTTGTCAAAAAGGAAAACAAATTAAAACCTTTTTTAAATCCAAAAATGTTGTTTCCATTTCTCGACTTTTAGAACCATTACACAAAAATCTGTTTGGACCTAAGAAAAAAAACCATAAGTATAGGTGGTAAAAAAGTATGATTTTGTTATTAGATATATATGAGTATACTTTTTAACTCATAAATATAAGTTTTATGAGGTCTTTGAGATATTCTCTAAAAAGAGATCAAAATAAAAAAAGGTTTTTGCATTTCTGTTATCAAAAGTGATCATAGAAAGGAACTTGAAAATACTCAATTCAAATTATTTTGTACAAAAAATGGTATTCTCAAAATTTCTCTTCACTGGGAACACCTTAACAAAATGGGGTAGTTGAAAAGAAATAAAATTTTGCAAGAAATGATAAGGATCATGATTTGTGAAAACTCCTTTCTTAAGCATTTTATAAGCATAAGCTATAAATGCTATTTACTATGTTCAAAACAAGATATTGATCAAACCCATGCTTCATAAGGTTCCTTGTGAACTACGGAGAGAAAGAAGACTCAATATGTCATACTTTCATCTTTTTTTATGTAAATGTTTCATGTTCAACACTAAGGATCAACTTGGAAAATTTAATTTAGAGGTATCTTTCTTAGGTATTTAGATACATCTAAAGCATACAAAGTTTTTAAGTCCAGAACCTTAGTTGTGGAAGAATCCATCCATGTGAACTTTAGTTACGAATTAAGACTAACCCTTGATACAATATTATTAGATCTTAAGGATGATTTTGCGTATTTACAAAACAAGATCCTCTAACAAAACAACAGCAGATCTAGAAAAACCAACAAACCTAAAAGATAAAGTTACTCAACAAATAAATCTACATGAAAAGTAGACTTAAAGAGATTGGAAATTTGCCATCTATCACCCTTAAGACCTTATTTTTGGAAAATGGACTATAGGAGTAAAGACCATATCATATTTTAGGAATCAATAATCCTATGTACTTGTATTTGAGATTGAGTTAAAGATGATTAGAGTCCTTGAAGGATGATTACTAGATCACCACGAATGATGTATGGATGTTTGTACCCAAACTAGAACGTGAAAGCATCATTTGTATGAGTATTATGAAATAAGCTAGATGAAGATGGAAAAGTCACTAGAAATAAGGGAAGATGGGTAGCTTAAGGCTATAACCAACAAAAATATATTGATTTTAACCGGTGTTGAAAGTGTATTTTAACTGGTTTTATTGAAGAAGTTAATATTAAACAACATCTAGTTTTTTTATTAAAACTTCCA
Organism: Mucuna pruriens; assembly: GCA_025330945.1. Lineage (NCBI taxonomy): Eukaryota > Viridiplantae > Streptophyta > Magnoliopsida > Fabales > Fabaceae > Mucuna > Mucuna pruriens. The sequence goes on from JAENHJ010000027.1 coordinate 1,496,753, forward strand.
TATTATTTTTCAAACTTAAAAAAAGTTTTTTATAGTCATAAACAAATACCTCGTGGTTTATATGATAGACTAAGTATTTTTCTAATTTTGAAACCTTTTTTAAGAGAAAAAGTTGATAAACGCTTTTTAGAAAACAAAAAAAAACCAATATTTCATTATAATATAAATATATTTAGATAATATTATCTTTGATAAAGGTATAACAAAAACTGAACTATAAAAGCTGAACTTTTTTTTATAAAGAATTGAAGCAAATTACTTTAATAAAAATTGAAATGAACTATTTGAAAATCAAACTAAACTGAACTAAACAATAAAAATTGAACTACTTTTATAAAAGAGTAAAAATTCTCATACTTTCAATATTTTTTTATAAATTAGTATAAAAAATATAGTTTAGTTCGATTCAAAAATATAGTTGAATTTGGTTCAGAGAACAATTCAATTCGAATTTGATAAAATAATTTATTAAAAAAAATAGTTTAGTTCAGTTTTTCAATTCCATTTGATTTGGAATGAAATGATTTTGCAGTTTAAGTAATCATATAGTTTAGTTTATTTTTTTTTTTTGGACACCCTTAATCTTTAATTGGTGTTTGTACAAAAGCTTTACTTGAAGATTGTTTTAACTTTATTACAGAAAATTACATATGTGAGGATAATTGTACGTGACAATTTTTTTTTTTTTATATTTGCTATTCGTATTATGTTTTTGTTTTGTTTAATAATTTTAATTTATAAGTACAAATTATGTAATGTCGTAATAATAAATAAAAAATAATTTAAAAGAATTATAAAATCTATAATAGTTAAATCGAGACTAACTATTCACGTTTTAACGTCTGCTTGACATATAATAACTTCAATTCGAACAATAAATTTAATATTAAATTTTTAATTAAGTTAGTGTGAATCAAGCAATGACCTGTTTAATTAATCACAACTTTTATCAGTGGACATTGAAGTTTAGTTTCAATAAATGTTGAGACAACGACAAGTTTAGTTAAATTTTTTTTAGTGATAAAAACACTGAAACTTCAATGTACATAAAACCTCAATTTCCATTCGATCAAATTAATATTCAATGGCCTCGTGTATTATAGGGAAGAGAATTGTACTATGCACATATTGTAATTATACCAAAAACTGGCATATAAAGATACATTTTTTCTTTTTTTTTTCTGTCCATAGTATTTTTTTTTCATCAAGAATATTTTCAGATCTTTATCCAAAGAAATTAATTAGATAGTGTTGAAATATATATATATATATATATATATATATATTCAAGTGTTATTAATTATTTCTTAACATTTGAAAAATATAAGTATCTATTACATAAATATTGATTGCCACCATAAACTGTAATATTCCAAAACTACCTACTTTCTTCTATGCATGCATATGTATAACATAAAGGGAAGCATAAAATTTATAATGCTAGAATAGAACCTAATGTTTGAGAGATTTTTGCAATAAATATAAAACTGAATTAATTCCAAACTTTATAATTATACTTTATAAATCCATCATATCAAACTCAAAATTACATCACATTCAGCTAAACAAATCCCATATGGGACACGTGGAAATGTTTTCTTTATTTAAAGTAGAATATAAAGCATAAAGGACTAGAATGCTTAAATTGGCACTGAATCTATTAGCAAAGCTTTAATATATGTCTTCATTACTCCTCCAGCATGCGTGTAGTTATCTTTATCTTTATAAATCACATCCATAAAACGTGAGAGGTTGAGAACACGCGTCAGAAAAGGCATCGGAACAGTAGTTGGCCTAAGGCACTCCTCATTTATATCCTTCCAAGCATTTGTTATTCTCTTTCGGCATTCGTTAATAGCAACTTCCTTAGACTCACCATATTCACTCATATAGCATTCCAAGAATGAGGAAACATGTCCTCTTTTCTGTTCAAACTATCCAACAAGAAATAATTTGTGCAAATTAATATTTACATTACGTAATGGAGCATAAACATTATTGAAGAGAAGGATTCTTAAAATCAAAGACTGTACCTCGTTGGACACAATGTCATCCATTAGCCTGCAAAGAGTAGAAGAAGCCTTAACAATTTTTGGCTCATTTGTTACCCATTTAAAGATGTTCTCTGTTGCTTCTCTCATGCCAATGTAACTTGTTGTTGTCAGCAATAAGTAACAACATGATATTGTTGATGTGTGCATGTACTCATCTATTGTTGGTTTATAGTTGTTGTTGAACCATCTGGCTTCAGTCATGTAGGCTTGGACCACCTTTTTGAACTGCCAATTGCAACAACATGCATTAATAAATATATTGAGAGATTGAATCTGAGAGTACACCATATAAAATATTTGTCATTGTTTTTTGGGTAAAATTATAATTGCTCTTGGTGTTAAGGAGTACATATATTCATTATGTTAATTTGCCTTTTAGATGTACACTTAAAAGGATATCTTGATCATAGTTCACAAACTCTCAATTTAATATATGAATCTTATTGGTTCGTTAATTTTATATGCAAGCATTAACTCATGTGTTGTTACTAATTAGGAAAACAACTCATACTTCTTTAATGCCGTAGTTAACACAGTATGCTCTTCTTTCCTTCTTCGTTTCTTCCTCTATTTCCTCATAAACTTTCATAAGAAACTTATAAGACACTTTTATATACTCTGGAAGTTCATCCAAGCAACTAATATCCCACCTGAAAATCACTTTCACTACAATCAGTTAAATAGTTCTTCTTTTTCAAATAAATAAAAAAATAAAAATTTGTGTTTTTATAATTTTCTAATCTACCTTTCAATGGCCTTGGTCAAAAGTTCTAATTCGTCAATAGTTCCATATGCATCGTATGTATCATCAATAATTGATAGCATGGCAATTACTTTCATCATAAATTTTCTTGCTTGAGAATATTGTGGTTCAAAATATACTGCCAAAATCCAAAAGCAACATTCAACAATTCTATCACGTACATAGGGTAGTTTACCAGGGACATCTAACTCATTCCACCACCTATAAAGACCAAAAACAAATAGAACAATTATTAGATGGAAGAGCCTTCGAAACTGATTTCACATTTTTTTTAGCTAAGGTTTGTATGGATGAAGAACTCACTTGCATATGTAGCCAAATTCTTTTTGGTGTAGATTTTGCAATTTATTGAAATCTAATTTTGCAAAAGTGAGTAGAATTTCATTATGAGAAGGATTTTTCTCATAAATAGAAATATAGCGTCGTGCCTCTAGTCTGGGCAAGTTCTTGTGGAGAGCTTGCCTCAAGCTATGATTGACTTCAGTTGCCAGAAAAGGGCTCAATTGACTGGTAATGGCCTCAAGGTGAGTGGAAGTGAAAACTAGTGCTTTTTCCAAAATGTCCTCTCCATGAATCCTCGTATGTGAGGCTTCATACAAGGATAACATTCCCTCTACATCACTAGCAAGTCTTTCACTAAAGTTTCCTTGCATATCCTTGAACTTGTCAAACACAACTAGTATTTTATTCAACAGCCACAAGATTAAAAATTAGTTACAATTAGAGATAACTTTTCCCAAAATTAAAATATTAAAGAAAAGTTCACAAAACAATAACCTTTAGGATCCTTTTCTGATGAGTAATATATTATATCATCCTACTGGCTTACAAATTCACTTACTATTTTATAAAAGAATATTAAAAATAAATGAATACATTTCATGTCTTGAAAATACAAACGTATTCAATACTACAAGAAAGTAAGGCAATTAGTAAAAGGATGTTCTAGAAAGATTAAAAATTATTCATGAAACTTATGGCTTGTTTTTCTCATTATTTTTTCATCAGTGTGTAGTTTATGCACAAACTATTTAAGGTAATTGAAAGTAGAATTAAAGGAAAAACAATTGAAGTAGAGGATATACAAGGTGAAACGTGAAATCCATGTTGCCTCAATAATCTAAATAACATAGCAAGAGAGGAAAGGTTGTCTTGAAGAATTATTTCTCCATTTACAACATAACTGTTGTGAATATGTTGCAAAACTTGATCAATCTCATGTTCAAAGTGATAGTTCACACCCAAACGACAGATTGAATCAATCAAGTCAACTTTTGCTAAGGGCTTATCAGTCTTTGAGACAAGCATGTTTCTCACTTCTCTCTTTAGTGTTTCAATTTGTGTCTCAATGCTCTGATCAAGTTCCTGCAGGTGTTGAAGAAAAACTTTTATATATGTCGTAAATGACATGCAAGAGGAGCACAAAAAGCATTAAGAGGCTGTGCGTAGATATATATACCGTAGTTTCTGAAGCATATTGAAGAAAATAATCCTTCCAAATGCTTGGGTGATAATCTGCAACATGTCGCTGTATACCAGATTTGACATCTGGGTTGAAGCTACTGAGTGGTAATGTTGCAGCAGACATCCTTAACGTGTTTGAATATGAAGAGAATACTTTACCAATCTGCTTCAACTCCGAGCAAAGTTGTCTTGAAAGTGGGTTTTATAATCAAACACCAGGCCCTATTTTCAATAAAATAATAAAAATTAAATATGTAAAATAAGTAAGTTTTTATTTTATTCTTAATAAAATTTTTTATCAATTTTTATTTTTTTAAAATTTGTAATCATTTATTTTGATTCTTCTGAAGAAATTTTTGATTTTGATCCTCTAAAACATTTTTATTTTTATAAAATTTGAAATAACTATTTTTAGTTTCTAATTTTTATTTTACGGTAAATAAATAATATTTATTATAAAAATCTAATTTTTTTTTAAGATATCATATGTTAACATGATATCACATATATTGGTGTGTAAAACCTATAATAGTCACTTGATCTTGTATGTAACTAACAAGTGTCACATAATAATAAGAACAAAAAATAATTATTTAAATTGATGAAAATTGATAAAAAATTGTATATACATTAAAATAAAAAATCACTTAGTAGAAACTAAAAATATATTTAAGTAAAATAATAATTATAATTAATTATATTAATTCCAGTCACCCTAAATGATTGTCCCACATCCATTTGTTCTAGATGAAAAGAGAAGGGAAAAAAAATAGAAAACAGTTGTGCAAAATACAACGTAAATATACATAGATTAAAGTACAACTATGATTAGATAATAATAAAAAAAAAATCTCTTATATACGTTGGACCTCACAAATAATGTCCTGAAGACAAAAATGGGAGGAGAAAAACAAAGAGGATATACCAAGAATTGTGAAAAGAAAAGAAAAAATCTATTGGTGTTCTCTAAATTAAAGTTCTTGATCACTTATAGCGATGTTCATGAGGTTGGCCCAGCACCAATAATTAATAAATGACATTTAATTTCCAAATAAGTTATAATCAAATCTAATATAAATGGAATACGATGAAGTTATTTAATATTATACATAAATAATAAAATTATACTATTACTATATTTTTAAATTGCGGATGAAATTTTGTTGAAAAGTGAAAACATCACTAATTAATTAACTAATTATTGTAATTATTTTGTTTTTTTTATAATAATTATATATATTTATAAAATTTTAATTATATAAATTGTATATTTTAATACTATATAAATCAATAAATAAAAAAATATTATTCCTCTAAAAATGATCCTGGGCGGTTTTCTACCTCGGCTGCGGGACAAGGTGTATTATTACCTAATCATATATTAAATTCAACCACCATTGTATTATTAATATTCAAAGAGGAGCGCTATTTTGTCCTTTATCCAAAGAGTAACATCATTCAAACGAAAACATTTTGCGCATTCAGATACATATCACACGAATTTCCGTTTAAATCAATCATTTGCATTTCACAAAGAAATTCTAATTTACACCGTTGTAATTGAATATTCAAGATGGGAGTTGTTAGATATAAGCATCGTCTAATTGGTTTAAAGGAAAATTCGTATAATAGTAGCTTTTGGTTCAGCAGATTGGGTATTTTTTCATCCTGTGCTTTATTTCATCTAATAAAGAAAATCCAGATAATATATATAAAATGAAAAATAAATTTTCTAACAGAATTATTCTACATTTTCTTTTTTTATTTTTAATCTAATGGATAGTATAAAATAATAAATAATAGTAATGATGAATAATTTTTTTTTAAAATTACTATCGAAGTAATTAGATGTCTTATATGTCTTATATATTAATAAAGAAAAAATGTTTTTATTTGAATAAAGATGCTCTTTGGATAAAGGAGAAAATAGCGATGCTATTTGAATATTCATTTTAATATATGACTAGGTAATAATACAACAATGGTGTTCCTGGTTGATAGGGTTGACTTAGTTAATTTCTAGAAAGGCATTAATATTTTATTTATTTATTTAGTTTATATAAATATTAAAATAAAAATTATATAAAAATTATTTTAAAAAATAAAATAATCACAATAAATAGTTAATTAATAGATAATATATATTGTACTTCTCGACAAATTTTTATCTATAATTTTAAAATAATGAATTGAAAATAGTATAATATATTAATGTCTCGCTATTATCGTGGTGGGAGTTTTGCTATTTCTTAATGGTGAGAAGTGAGACGCAGACTTATTATAAACTATTTAGTCGTAAATCATGATTCATGGATTATGACCTCTCTTACTTTAATAGAAATTTGAAATTGAACTTTGAACCTTCACCACTAACTTGTTTATTACTGCAAACTTTTTTGTGACCTGCATCCATAGCTAATCCCTTTTCGTTGCGTGGTAGCCTACAAAGATTGTTGTATGTTTAATCATGTTTTAGCAGTGTGTTTAGTTTAAGTAGTTTTACATTTACATTGTACATTGTTGTGTAGTGGTCCCAAATATTACATCTACTAAAAGACAAATTATTATTATTAAAATCTTATTTGTAATCTACTCTGTTATAGAATAGATTAAAAGGTATTTCTGTCAAAAATATTTTTAAAACATCTTGATTAAGAATATTATTAATGATTTAAAAAAAATACAAGGAACACAATAGTACAAATATAAGAGTAGAATTTTCTGGATTCATAACATAGAAATCTCAAAGATGACATGCTCAAGTGTCGGCTACACGTACAAATGCATGGATTTTCTATATACTCCCTTACGTGTTGAAGGCCAGGGTACTGGTGTTATTATATCCAACTTGTACATATTCATTCACTTAGCTTATGTCAACATGTTGTACAAGTGTTTCCTTTCCGTTTTGTTTTTGTTCAAGGAGTACTCCATATATACTTCTACTCATTCGGTCTCATGCGTTCAAAAACCATATATATATATATATACTGCTTAATTGTTTTCTATTATATGCTATTATGACAACATTTGCATATTGAGTGCCATGGGTACTGGTGTTACGATATTTAATTTTATGTATTTTAAAATATATATACTACATCATTTTTAATATATTAATGAAGCATTAAATAATCTTAAGATTGAACAAAAATTTTTAAATTTAAACTATATAACTAAAAAAAATTTCAATCTAACTATTAGTTTTGAGTTTTGAGATGGAATTATCCCATAGAAAGTTATTAGTGTAAACGTCTAGCATTTTATCCCTTTTCTGTTTTTGCTGCTTTGTATTCCTTTCTCTAAAAAAACTATAGCATTCTCCGTACGTCTAATCTTGACGACATGTTTTGAAAAATAACATAGCATATGTTGTACAACAGTAAAAGTGTGTTCCCTATCCGCATAAATTTTTTAGTATAGATAATATTTTAATATTAAGATTTTTTTTTATTTGGCGGGATATAATTTCGAAGATAATAATATTAGTATTACATGTTAGATAAAATATTTTATTTTTCTGTTATAATTTTTGTTATAAAGATATTGATATTTTAGATAAATATTTTCTTTTCTTTTTTGTAATAAAAATAGTGATATTTTTTAAATACATATTTTTTATAGTCTTCATCGTAGTTATATTTTTCTAAAATAAAATATTCGAGTATCATTTTAAAAATTTTTTGTTTTATAATATGTTATTATAATTTTAAATATTATATATAATTACATTTGCAATAAATAATTTTATTAGTATTTCATTTATATTGAATTTGATTAATATATCTGATTTGAGAATATATTATTTATTAACTTTTTCTATTGGACCAACCTTATGAACATTAGTACAGGGTATTTAACTAAGAGCTTGAAACACACCAGCAAATAATCTATTTTTTTTATCAAATTTTTTGTATAATTTCTTTGTTTTTCTTCTTCCATTTTTGTGCTGTGGATATTGTTTTTAAGCTCCAACATACTTCTAACATCAAATGCACACACATATAAATAGATCAATGTGTAAACTTTGAAAAAGCAAATTGAAATTTAGTTAAGACAAATTTTTTTATTGTTTTTTCTTAAAATCATTTTTATTGTGTTAAAATAATATGTTATATTAATTTTGTTTAAAGAATATTTATTTGAAAAGATAACTATTGAAAAATTTAATGTAGATTCACCTATGGGTCATTTTCGAACATATAAAAGAAATGTTTTGATAGACTGTTAATATAATTAATGTTTCGAAATATATAATTATAAATATTTATATAGAATTTGATAGGTACTTTCTTTTTCATATTTGTCTCCTTTCATCTAAACGAGGCTCTATTCCTACGTACGAGTGTTATTATACCCAACTTCTACATATGCATCATTTACTCTTGGTCACAGGTTTTGAAAAATAATTTGGCATATGTTGTGCTTTTTTCTATCTCAAATATAAAAAATAATAATTTACGTTTATTAAGAAAATTATTTAACAACATTTAATTGTATCAATTTCATTTAAAAATAATATTTTTAAACTATTTTTATTATTACTTGATATAAAAATAAAACTTCAATTAAATAAAAATATTTAAAAAATAGTTTTATTAAATAATATATAATTAGTTTTGTGATAAGCATACATGAGTTTCTTTTTTCTTTGGTTATATTCAAGATCCGAAAAAGTACAAGTTTGCTTCCCATGCTTACAAACATTTGCGCAATCAGTGGCACGGGTTTCATGGAATCACATTATTTCCATTGTTGAAACTAAAATAATTAAATCGGTTTGGCCCGTTAATTAGTTGTTTTTACTTGATAAATTTAAATCAAAGCAATTATATAGTTTTAGTATTGTTTCCATTCTTGAATTTATCTTTTTTTTCAAGTCAAATTAACATTATTGCTTGATAAATTATTTTAAACTTTTAAACTAATACAATTTACGTTTTAGTATTTATATTTTTGTTTTATTTTTGTCTTTTTCTATTTGCAAGTCAAGAAGTACTCTTCCGTTCACCAAATTGATTCCTCTTTTTTGTATCTTCTTAAGATCTTATATACTACTAGTTTTAGTAAGGTCTTAATATTATAATGTTTATTATGTACTTTTTTATCATATTAAACAAAAAAAAAATTAATGAGACATGTAAAGCCATAACAATAGAAAAAACTAAATGCTAAACAAAGGAAATAATTAATCATTAAAGAACCGGGACTATTTTTATTTTATATAAATATAAAATTAAAAACTTATATAAAATAAATAATAAATAAAAAAAATTATAAATTAGCGACAAAATTTAGGATATTTTTGAGGTAATATTAGTGACTAAAAATATAACAAAATTAATTAAAAATACTTTTATTAGCTATTGAATTAGCAACGAAACAGGAAAAATCAAAACTGAAATTTACAATAAAAAATAATAACATGCAAAAATAAAAACAGTTAAGCGATGGAAGTAGGGACAAAACATAATAACACAAAATTAACAAAATTGACAGAATTAGGAACGAAATAGGAAAAATAAAAAGTTTTAATTTTGCAACCGAAAAATAATGCTATAAAATTAATAAAAAGAATTATAGCGATCGTGATGGAACAGAAAAAACATAAATTTTTAATTTTGCGATAATTTAACGACCGAAAATATACCGTTCTAAAATTAATAAAAAAGAATTTATTAGCGATGAAATAGAAAAAACAAAAACTTTGAAATTTACAACTAAATTAACCGTGGAACGGAAAAAAATGTGAAATTTAAAGCCGATTTAACGTGAGTATTTTGAATATATATTTTTTATAATGATGATATTGAAATTTATTTAAAATGAAGTGAGTGTATTTTTTAAAATAAAAATAAATATAATATTTATATATTTTAATTATAGATAATTTAGTTATTTACGTAAATAATTGTTTTATTTATTATTAAATAAGTCGTTTCCCTGTATTTAAACCCATACCCCGAGCCGAACCGCACCACGATGTCGCCTTGCAGGTCGTCACCAACCACCATGCACACACACCACCGTCGAACACGCACAAGCCACCGGGACCACCAAAGCACGTCGCGCTGGAGCACACCGACGCTGCAACTGAGACGTCGCGATCTCGTCGTTCGTCGCCACGCTGCCCAGATCTGCCCCCGCCGCTCAGATCTTGTACTATTAAGTAATAAAAAAATTCTTACACAAACAAGGTTCATTTAATGTTTAATTTCTTTCTATATTATATATGTTCTCTGACAAGGTGACAGTGTCTTTTAATTTTGTTAAAAAATTTACAGGTTCAACTATTATAATTTATTTTCTATTCTACTATTAATTTTAGTTACTAATTAAATTAATAATTAAATCTTAACTAATTAATTATTACTTATTCATTTATATAAATTAGTTAAAAAATAATTATAAATTTTAAAAATTTATAATAAATTAACTAAAATTATTTTTTTAATTAATTTATTATTTATTTCATACTACTATTAATATTATAATAATTTTATAATTAATTATTTTTATAAAAAATTAACTACAAAATAACTATTATTTTAAAATTAATTATAAAATTATTTTATAATAAATTTTAAACTTTTTAATAATTCTCTTCTATGATATATGGATCAACCCAGGAAATTGGCCTATTTTTAATGGACACCGATGGCATGGGCCTTAAATTTAATAACTTCTCATGGAACAAAGGTACGAATTGAAACGTGAGAGGACCACAAACATAAATACCAACTATTACTAATTTTAATTTAATAATGAATTTAAGTTACATTTTCTATTCTTCCTAGCTAGCTTATACAAAGATAAATTTAACTGTGCTTTATCTTCTGTTTGAAACAGCTAATGATGCTTACACTTTCGGCACAATTGGTTCCTCAAGTTTCCATCATATAGAACAAGGACACTTTACATAGCGGGAGAGAGCTATGCAGGTAAATATTGAAATTGAAATTAACAACAAATCAATTAACCCGTCATTTTTAATTAATTTGTCCTGTAAATTGACCAAGAAACACGTTTTTCAGGAAAGTATGTACCCGAGCTAGCTGAACTCATCCACGATAGAAACAAGAACCCTTCCCTTCACATTGATCTCAAGGGAATTTTGGTGCTGTTGCTTAATTTTAATAGCTACAACCTACTAAACAGTTGGTTTGTTTCATATTTTAATAAAAATAATTTTAGAAGGATCAAGGTTGATAGTTTGATTTCAAAAGAAGAATTGAGATTAAAACAATTGTTTTGTGTTTCAGGAAGGTGTTTTATAATTATAATGGACAAAACTTAATGCACAACTAATCCCAAATACTTTTGATATTGTTTTAATTAAAATGGGAATTTTATTAAAATCTTTATTGCCAAGAATATTTCCTTTGTAGTTCTCCAGATCTATACTTTAGTTGCTCGATAAGATTTCACTACAAGAAAAATATTTTTTAGCGATCGATTTTCACGGTGACTAAATAGATATGGAATTAGTGACGGAACAAGATTTTGTTTAAGAAAAAATTAGCGACCGATTTAGAGACCGAAATTCAGGAAAAAAATAAAAAATACATTAGCGACCGATGTAGCGACCGATATAGCGACCGACGTTTAAAAATATTCTAAAGTAAAAAAGAAATTATTAGCGACGGACATAGCGACCGAACTTTTAAAAATTAAAACATTAAAAAAACATTAGCGACCGATTTAGCAATGGAAGCTAAAAAAAAAAAAAAATATTTATTAGCGATGGAGTTAGCGACCGAAATTCTAAAATTAAAAAATAAAAAAATTAATTTAGCGACCGACGTTTAAAAATAAAAATAAATAAAAAACCTTTATTAGCGACGTAATTAACAACGGAATTTGTAAAATATAAAAAATAAAAATAAATAAATGTAGCGACAGCTTTAGCGACCGAAACTAAAAATCATTAAAAAATTAAAAATAGAAATTATTAGCGACGGAATTAGCGATCTCAATTCTAAAAATAAAACAATAAGAATAAAAAAATAATTTAGCCACTAATTTAGCGAGCGACGTTTAAAAATAAAATTAAATAAATAAAAACGTTTATTAGCGACGGATTTGTGTAAAATTTAAAAAACTAAAAAAAATAAATTTAGTGACGGATTTAGTGATCGAAATTAAAAAACATTAAAAAATAAAAAGTAATTATTCGCGACGGAATTAGTGACCGAAAATCTAACGAAAAATTAAAAAAAATTAGCGACTGATATAGCGACCGATTTTTAACAATTCAAACAAAAATTTTCCCTCTTATTTTTCCCTCTCTTTTTCCTTCTCCCTCCTTTATTTAAACACACCTCCTCTCCTTCCATTACTCTCTTCTCTCATTCTCTCTTCTCCTTCTCCGTTGCCGCCAACGCCACCACCACCGCCGCCACCGCCGCCACCACTGCCTCTTCCTTCCTTTCTCTACTCTTCTCTATTCTCCACCCACCTCTCTTCTTCCACAACCTCCACCATTACCTTCTTTTCACTACTCCCTTCCCTCCCTTTCCTCTACTTTCTCCCACTCTTATTCCTCCTCCCTCCCCCCTTCCCTAACCACCAACAATCAACCACCACCCCCTTCCTTCCATTCCTTTCTCTCATCCCTTCCCTCCCTTTCCTCTCCCTTCTTCCTCTTTTTTTTTTCCCTTCCCTAACCATCAAAAATCTACTACCTCCATCTAATTATTTAATAAAAAAAAATAGCGATCGATTTAGCGACCGAATTATTTAAAATAAAAAATCAAATAGCGACCGAATTAGCGACCGAATTATTTTAAAAAAATCAAATAGCCACCAAATTAGCGACGGATTTTTTAATATATAAATAAATAAAAATAAAAAAAAGTCAGCGAATTATTTTAATAATATAAAATAGCCACCGATTTAGCGACCGAATTTTAAATATAATTAGCCACCGATTGTGTTTCGGTGGCAAATGGTTTAGCGACTCGACTCTTCGCAACGGAATATTATCGGTCGCTAATTCCGTCACTAAACCATTTTGTGACGAAAATATTACGTTAGCGACCGATTTTCCAGATTTAGCGACCGATGTTTTCGGTTGCTAAAAATGATTTTTTTGTAGTGTTTGAAAAATATATGTATTTCGCAAAAGTCACATCACGCTCTATGAGCATCTTTGCATAGATAATTATGTATTTGTCATGAATAATTGATCTGTGGTAGCTGTGGATTGAATCCTTTTCAGTAGAATGAAAATAATAGAAGCTATCCTTTTTGCAGTTGGGATACCGTGAAACATCTGATATGCTGAAGACTGGTCAGGTATGGTTGATTATGCTTGGAGCCATGCAGTGATATCCGATGAGACTTACAAAACAATCAAAGCAAGCTGTGACTTTAATAACAGTGATCCATATAGTAATTTTAATTCTTTTCACTATAAATTAATTAGAAATATTTTAAAATAATTATTATAAAAATCAATAATATTAAGTTATAATCACAATTTATATATGATTAGATAATAGGGTAAAATTTGTTATTATTATAAATACATTTTAATTATATATATTGTGTCCTTGGAATGATCAGGTTAAGCAACACTTGTTGTCTATCTTGTTATAATTTTAAGCACTGCACAGAATGTTTCAAGTGAACATTTTAGTTACTCATTCCCATCTGATTTTAACATTCCAATTTTTTTGTGTATCTGCTTGTTTTTGACATGCGTTGACCCTGATATCTCTCGTGTCTAATTGAAAGATGGTCTCATCATGGTCGTTTATTGTTCTTTCCGACGAACGGTGTTTTGTTCTAGAATCCCCTCTTCCATTTACATTGATCTTATTTATACGCTGCAAAACGGTCATTCTGATAAGTCAGACGCGAATTACGTCTCCTGGAACCGTACGCTGTCCTACTATCGTATTATGGTACGGACGCCCGGCGGCTAGACGGACGACCGATACATTTATGTATTTATTGGCAAAATCTTATTAAGATGTATATTTATTGCAAATGACTGAGTTCTTACACTAAGCCTAAATGTTGTATTATTTTCAGAAACCAATAATCCCTACCGATTTATATAGAGCAATTCATAACTTATGGGATTCTCACAGTAGTCAAGAGAGGTGCTCTTCAAACACAATCTTTTCTCAGTCCATTTCATCTTAGTTGTGCTAGATTGTTATCTACATGCACTGTTACTGTCATTGATCAAAATTATGTAACTTTCTTATTTTTTCTGTTTCTTTCTAATTTTAGTTCTTGATCTGCCTGCCATACTTTGCAGGGTCTTGAAACTTCTTTCTTTTATCATATTTTATGAAGTTTCTTGAAACCAAATAAAAGTTAAATAAAGGAGTTTTCTAGTCAGCAGAACTTATATGTATAGCAATAAACATTTTAAAAATCTAGGACCTATTTGTTTATCTTAGTTTTTTTTTAATTATTGAATCGTTGCATTCACTTCTATTTTCATTCATTAAATAGGTTTTTGATTTTTTTAATTTTAAAAAATAGAAAATTGTTTTTAAAAACAGTAATACTCAAACATAATCTTAGTCTTTGCGTTTTCTATGCTTTAATTTATCTTGCAATCTTGAGATGAACTGTTTGTTTCTTTCTCTTACCTCGTGTAGTTGTTGATCTATATGTTTTACTACACAGCTCTCGCAAGGCAAAGTTATTGATTTGTATGTTCCTTATCTTGCAATGAAGCACTTCAATCACTTCCCTTCAACGAATCCACTTCCAGTGATATTTCTCTTTCTTTTCACTTTTACAAAATTTGAAATTCATTTATAGATCTTTCTCTGATTTCCTTTCTGCTAAAAGTCCTGTTTTTCTAAGGATTTGGAAGGTCCCTCTATAAATGATAAATTTTTTTTTAATACAATATGTTGATTCTTCCATACTAATATTGATAGCCTCATGGTGGATTTTTATTGCCATTTTTGTTTATTTCAGCTACTGATGAGGTTTACACATAATAATGATGTTGATTCTATGGTTCTAGAGTTTCTTCACATGGTCAATGGCTCAATCTCCTTACCGCTTTCCTGTATAACATTGATGTAGTCAATCACTGATTTCTACAATGGTCATACTTTGTATATATAAAGGATTTGATTGAGTCCTATATGTAATTTATTAACAACTTTCAAATACAATAACTTCAGGGGATTGGGTTAGTGTGTGAAGTAATAGTTGGTTGGATTTCTAAAAATTATATTTAAATTTTTATGTGACACTTATTATTCGAGAACTTTCAGTAGTGGTTGGGAGTTTAAAACTTTAGGATAATAATTTAAATTGTTTATGCTTATACACAATGCATTTCAATTTCAATACATAATTATCTTATCAATATCAAATAGTGTCTAATTACAAAAATGCTATTGTGATATCTTTTTATACAAATTATATAATTATAGCACCAAGAAGGATGAATGCTATTCTATATTTAAATAAAAAAGTTATTTTTTAATATGTCAACAAAGATTTTGATAAGGATTCAATAATTAATTTTGGTGGTCATTCAAAATAGATTGATTTTAAATTAATTTCTATTTTTAATTTTTATTTAATTTTTTAATTTATTTCTTTAGTAATGGAAATAGTGACCAACAAGATAATTTAATTATTATTTTTTAATTCACCTTTTTTAGCCATCAAAATAGTGACCTACAAAATAATTTTTTTAATTCATCTCTTTTAGCGACTGAAGTAGCGATGACACAATAATTTTTTTTTAATTTCGTCTTTTTTGGTGACTGAAATAGTAATTTACTTTTTTCATCTTTTTAGTGACTGAAATAGCGACTGACAAAATAATTATTTTTATTTTTTTAATTTCTCTCTTTTTAGCGTCTGATAAAATAATTTAATTATTATTTTTTATTCGTCTCTTTGGGCGATTGAAATAGCAACCAAAATTTCAGTAGCCAAATTTGGTTCCGTGATTAATGGTGTTGATGTTATTGACCAAAATTTTTTCGGTTGCAAATTAGCAACCAAACATAATTGGTCACTAAAATGGCTTAGCGACTAGAGTTTTAGTGACTAGTCAAAGTAAGTTGCTAATTCGATCGCTAAAGGATTTAACCACTAAATTTCAAAATTAGTGACCGATTTTTATGTTTAGAGATAGATTTTGGTGCTCATTAAACTTTAATTTTTTAATTTGTAGTGAAAACCTTCAAGGTCCCATGATTAAGGGTAGATTGAGAAAAATTGAAGAGGAAGTGTACCAAAGGATGGACCTCCTTATAGGTCAAGGAATGCCCAATTAAGGTGGCCTAACCATCTTCACACTTTGGGATTTTCACAATGACCTTATATAGCTTTCTTAGGATTGTTTTTCCTTGTATTAAATCTTAGTTTCCTTTGTTTCTCTTTCACATAGCTTTGATCGAGCCTAAAGCCCATTTAGATATGGCTTTCGAGACAATTTTAGTGACGAATTTAGAAACTGTTTTCTGAGTCACCATGCCTAGTTGGAATATGTGGCTTTGACTTAACTTTCCTCATTATTGGGCTTGTGTCTTGGACTTGGCCCAAAACCTTTTAAGATCAATAGTTAATTCATGTAACTAAGGAAAGCTATATAAGCCTAAATTTCAACCATTGTAATCACTTTTTGATAAAATCAATTACTTGCATTGCAAGTTTCTTTGAGAGTTTTCTCTCATCTTGTCTCTTAGTAAGAATACTTAATTCAAATTAAGTTTCTATGAGGTTTGTGACAATTTCAAATCCTTTTATCTAATCGACAAGTATTAGTGGCAAGTCCTTTCTAATCTTTTCCACTTTTCTATTTCATTCTTCAATTCATTTTACCCTATATTCTTAAGAAATATATGATAAATATGCAAGCAAACTTCCTTCCTACCTATTTCCACTCTCCCTTTTCAATAAAATAAATCTAACTACCTCCTATCCAATCTTGCATAAGTATTGTTATGAATTCATTGCTTCATGTGTTTGCTATTTCCTATAATTAATTTTAAATTAGAGCGTGTTGGATAATAATGACAGAGAAGAAGAAACTTATATGAATATGGAAAAACATGAAGAGGACACTTAAAAAGGCTTAAAGAACATGAAGGTTACTGCATTTCAAGATCCCAGGACAAAGTATAGGATGAGTAAACTTCAAGAAGAAGTACATAAGGAGATAAGTCTCCTTCAAGGTCAAGAAGGGCCTAATGAAGGCCCAACTACTTACACTTTGTTTGGCTGTCATGTTGGCCCTGTATAAATCTTTTTCGGACATGTTAAATCTTTGTATTCAAGTGTAGAGTACTTGTATTTTCTTAGCTTAGCTTGCATTTTGGCCTAAAGGCTCAAACTAATGAAGGGGCCCACTTAGAGACTAAAATTTGATCACTAGTGGAGCCTAAGTTGGTGATTGAGTTGGGCTAGCTTTAGGATATATTTTGGGCTGACCTTTGGCCTTTCTTAGGTCAATCCTAGGATTAGTTTAAGGCTAATTATTTATTATCACTATCCTATATAAACAAAAACTCTAATTGATGTAATCACTTTTGATGTTGAATGAATTTATGCACTACACTTTTGAGAGAGTTCTCTCATTTCTTGTTCTTGAGCAAGAATCCAATTCTTACTAAGTTTTCATGAGGCTTGTGGAAAATTCTTTCTTCTCTTATCTAATCATTTAGAGTTAGTGGCGAGTTCATTCCTAATCTCAATCCATTTTCTACTTTCTTCTTCCTTCAATTTTTGGTCAATCTTAACTTTTGGTGTTTCATATAAGGTATTGTATATTGTGTTTATGAGATGCACACCAAATATTTGATAAAGTTTTGAGTCAGAATATGCATCAAGTTCTTGAAGTTTTGTGAAGAAACTTTGTTATTGTTGTGAGAAAAAATATTATGGACCAAAAAAGTGAATGAAAAAAGTTGTGAACATGAAAAGAATGGAAAAGAAAAAGAATGCATGGTCCCCAAAAAATAGAGTGATACACTTAGCTATTTGTAATTGATGTCATCCAATTGTGGTGTATTATTGATGCATTTCCTTATTGTTTTGACTATGGTTGAATACTATATCCAATATCCCTTGAATTTTGGTTTTGTTTATCAATATTTTAGTGTCTTCTTGTTGTCTCATTCAATTTCATTTGAGTTTATTTTCCTTCTTGAACTTTTATTACTTATCTTTCTTGGCTTTCTAGTTTTGTCTTTGAGTTTTCTCGTCCTTGAAATTCTTTAAGAGTTTTAGATATTTGCTTATATTTCACTTGCAACATGAATCTTGATTAGAGAATAATGATTGTTGGATAAGACATAGAGAGGAAATTGAGTGGAAAAAGGCAAGAGAAATTATTAGAGAAAGACCCACAAAGTGAGACGCATGGGTGTAAGTGTCATACACTTGGAAGTGGTAAGGTTTTGCCTTAGATAGTTCTTGGTTTTATGCAGTTCCTTGTGAGGTTAGTTGGAGTTTTAGGTGAGTGTTTGAGGGAGAAAAGAACATGGGTAAGAATAGTGATGACTTGGAGAGTTACTCTCCCAAAACCAAGGAAGTTATGATATACATAAGGAGGTTGAAAGAAAGGTTAGAGAGGCTTGGGAGAAAACAAAACAAGGGGTTGGATTTGGTTAAAGTGTCAATGCCAAGGTTGATGCCCTTAGTAAAGGAAGGAAAAAAAATGTCCTTACATGAGAGTGAAGAGAGCCATGATGAAGGTCATATTTGTATTCATAATGGATCACTAGATCACATAGGAATATGAGGCATGAGAGGCCTAGGAGACCAAGGGGAAATGAGGAGGAACCTAGGAGAGGTCCTTTTGATGGGAAGAAATCCAAGATTTTACCATTTTTAGGAGAGGACAACTTGGATTGGGAAATGAAATTGGACCAAAATTTTAAGTGTTTATATTTTGATGTAAGGATAAAAGTAAGGCTAGTTATAACATATTGATTTTCCATTATGTGTGTAAATTAATATTTTAATTAATGATCTAAATATTGCATGTTTTCAAAGGATATTTAGTCACTTGTTAGCAAAGATATAGTAGGGGAAAAGAAGTATTGGACTAGGAATGAGATTGGTGAAGTTAAAAATAACAAAAAGGGTCTTCATGGTCCAAATTATGAATGGACCACGCCAAAAGGCCACGCATGGATGATAATAAGCAAGCCCGTGTAGGCTAAGTGTGCACGCCCGTGCACAATAATGAGCACGCTCGTGCACGATAATGAGCACACTTGTGTAAGCTAAGTGTGCATGCTCATGCAAAAAAGGAATCCTTGGAATCTCGTTAAGGGTAAAATTCCACCTTTCACTAGTAATGGTAGTGTTGATTACTACTATGACTAAGACTTAAAAGTAGCTTTAAATGTTGATTGCATTATTTGTGAAGATCCAATAAAAGTCAAACTGGTAGCCTTGTCTTTTGAATTTTATGCCCTAGTTTTGTGGAATGAAATAGCCTTGTAGATAAGAAGCATGAGGAGAGCATCCTTTGAATCATGGGAGGAGTTGAAACAAGAGATGAGAGAAAGATTTATGTCTTCCTATTATAAAAGAGACTTGTTTGTGAAGTTATATAGAAAATGTATCAAGGTTCTAGAAATGTTGAGGAGTATTTCAAGGAGACGGAGGTAATGACCATTAAAGCTCAAATTTTTGAGTCTCAAAAAGCCACAATGGCAAGGTTTTTGCATGGATTGAATAGAGATATTCAAGGTATTATGGAGTTATATGACTATACATCCTTAACTACTCTTGTACATCAAGCCTCTAAAGTTGAAACTCAACTAAAGAGGCATGGAAGGAAATCTTGCCCTACCATACACTCCAATTGGAAGGGTAAGGACAAAAAAGAAAAGAAGCTCCTTAGAAGGGAAAAAAGTCCCAAGAAGGGGAGGGCATCCTTTAATTGCCATCATGTTGAGGTATGTAAGGTAACTATTCCTAACTCTAACATTTAAAAATCAAGTAATATAAAATGCTTCAAGTGTTTAGGAAAAGACGACATTGCCTCTCAATGTCCCAAAAAAGGACAATGATCTATAGAAAAGATGGTGACATTGATAATAAAAGTTCCCATGAAGAAACATCAACTTCTGAAAGTGACAGTTACTTTAGTGAGGAAGTTCCATTTAAAGGAAACCTTTTAATGGTAAAAAGATTGATGAGTGCATTTGTAAAAGATGATCAATCACAACGATTAAATATCTTTAGATTTTTGGTTAAAGATAAATATTGCTCTCCCATTATAAATGAAGAAGCAGTGTGAATGTAGTCAGTCTCAGACTATAAGGAGCCCATTATTCCCCATCTTAGACTTTATAAGCTTCACTAATTAATAAACAAATGAATGTTGAACTAACCATGGGTAAGTACAAGGATGAGATTCTTTGCAACGTTGTACCTATGGAAGCCACCTACATCTTGTTGGAAAGACTATGGCAATTTAACAGTTAAGTTATACATGATGATGTGACTAACAAATTTGCCTTAGTCTATAAGGGTAAAAAGGTAACTCTTAAACCCTTAACACCTCGTTAAGTAATAGAAGATCAACGTAGAATGAAAAAGAAAGAGATGAAGAGAAGAAAGAAATTAAAAAAGAGAAAACATGAAATGTGATAAAATTAAAGAGAAAGATAAAAAAAAAGATAAAAATGATAGCATCTTGGCAATAAGAAAGCTATTAAGAAAATTCTCTTAAATAAAAAGACCTCATATTACTTTGACCTACTAACATGTGTCTAGTGTTAAATTCTCCTTTAGAAAGTTTGACTGCAACTTTTGAAAGAATGCTTGAGGAGTTCAAGGACCTCTTTCAAGAAATGCCCAAAGGATTGCCACCTATTCGAGGGATTAAGCATCAAATTGATTTTGTGCCTAGTTGTTCATTGCCTAATTGTTCTGCTAATAGGTCCAATATGGAGTAATCTAAAGAGATACAAATATAGGTGACATAATTGCTTGATAAAGGTTTGGTCAAGAAAAACAAAAGTCCATGTGTTGTGCCTGTAATATTGGTACCTAAGAAAGATGATACTTGGCATATGTATATGGACTGTCGACTTATCAACTCTATTACAATTAGATATAGACACCAAACCCCAGTAGTGCAATCTCGTGAGTTCTTCATTTTCTTGTTGTTTATTTCCTATTCTTCATTTGCAAGCTTTGTTACTTGTTTGTGTTGGGTGGTTGAGTGCATGAATTTGTGCTCTTGGTTGAATACTTTTGTATCCTTGTTTGATTATAGTGGATTGATTTCTTTGGTCAAGACGACCCCGTGATTTTTACCTCTCGTATTGAGGGGGTTTTACACGTTAAAAATATTGATGTCTCTTGTATGAGTCTAATCATTATTACCACTATTATACTTTTAATTAGTCCTTATAAATTTTTGCAAGAAAGAGAATTTATATTTGTTGCGTTGTTGCCATATAAGTGGTGTATTATTAGTTTTTCCCAATCAAACACTACAGTTGTTTGAAAGGCACAGAATGTTTACGGCACAAATAAGTCTTAATTGAAGGAAGCTGCTAGCAATACAACAGTTTACCAGCAAATAGAATCTAGGTTATGAAAGTTGAACTAAGCCTTTTTTGGGGTCGCAAGTAAACAAATAAAAGGGTAACCAAAAATGACTGCTAGTTTCTAACGAGAAAGAGATGGAAAAAAAAAAAAGCAAAATTGAAAAGTCATCACTCTATTTCCATAACCAAATACGACTTTTTGAACGATCATTCCTTTATAATTATTCCGTTAAATTCATATATAAATTATAGATTAATTTCATGTATATATGACAACAATGATGTTTAATGGATGATGATCAAGATCCATATTTAAAGTCGTAGATGATTCATTTTACAATGGATTGGTGTTTGTTTTCCCTGGATATTTCCCTTCACGTTACCGTCATTATTTTTCTCTCTGTATATTCGTAATAGGGTTTGTTAACTACTTAGGGCAAATATAGTTTGCACCCCCTTTCTGTCTTTATCAGAGGAGGATCTAATTTTGATTTCGATTTTATGTCCTGCGCTTGACCCAAAAGCGGTTGGAGTTCCCTTTATCGACCTCAAGTAGAGAATGTGAATACTTGTCATAAGAGGTGGTCGTATGAAGTGAGTGGTTGGTTTATAATGCGCATAAGGTTTTGAGGGAGAAAGGTAGAAAGTGAATTAGAGAGGATGAAATTGTAATTTTCAATCAATTTGGTTATTCTTCACCCAACCAGTTTCAGGGAAAAAATCGCAGTCATTCATTAAGATAACTTGACAATTAGTATGAAGAAAGACTAGATGGATAATACCACCACACAGGATACCCTTCACAGGTGGGTAACGATGAGCATTAATTTCCATGCAAACATAATTTTGAATGGACCATGCACAGTTTATCTTTCATGACTTGAATATTTTAGCACTGACCGTGGAGTCTAGTCAAACTTTTTTCGATACACTCAATTGTTTTTGGGTTAATATGGTGTTCTACGTGTTGAAGTTGATGGGTTCCGTGATTATGGGTTATTGTGGGATTTTTGGGTTGTGCAATTTAGAATTTGATAGTGACTTTTCCTTTTTTCTACCATGCTACGTTCAATGTTGTAACATAAATATTGACCGAAACCATAAACATGTGTCAGTTTGAAACTGCATAATAATTTTTCTTTATATCTTATATGCATGCATATGTACTAAAGCCATAAACATGTGGTAGTTAGAAACTGCCTAATTATTTTTCTCTATACCGGTATGCATGCATATGTATAGCATAAGGGGAAGCAATAAAAATTATATTGCTAGAACTAACGTCTAGGAGATTTTTGCAATAAAAATAAAACCAAAAATCAATTCCAAACTTTACCATATATATTTTATGAATGCACCGTATCAAACTCAAAATTACACAACTTCATATTCAGCTAAACAAAACTCACATATGACATGTGGAAATGTTTTCTTTATTTAAAATAGAAATATAAAGCATAAAGGATTGAAATGCTCAAATTGGCACCGGATCTATGAGCAAAGCTTTAATATATGTCTTCATTATTCCTTCAGCATGAGTGTAGTTATCTTTATCTTTATAAATCACATCCACGAAACGTGAGAGGTTGAGAACACGTGTCAGAAAAGGCATTGGAACAGTAGTTGGCCTAAGACACTCCTCATTTATATCCTTCCAAGCATTTGTTATTCTCTTTTGACATTCGTTAATGGCAACTTCCCTAGACTCACCATATTCATTCATATAGCATTCCAAGAATGAGGAAACATGTCCTCTTTCCTGTTCAAACTATCCAATAAGAAATAATTTGAGCAAATTAATTTTTACATCTTGTAATGGAACATAAACATTATTAAAGAGAAGGATTCTTAAAATCAAAGATTGTACCTCATTGGACACCATGTCATTCATTAGCCTACAAATAATAGAAGAAGCCTTAATAATTTTCGGCTCATTTGTTGCCCATTTAAAGATGTTCTCTGTGGTTTCTCCCATGCCAATATAACTTGTTGTTGTCAACAATGAGTAAGTACATGATATTGTTGATATGTGCATGTACTCCTCTATTGTTGGTTTATAGTTGTTGTTGACCCATCTAGCTTCAGTCATGTAGGCTTGGACCAACTTTTTGAACTGCCAATTGCAACAACATGCAATATAATAAATATATTGAGGGATTGAATATGTGAGTACACCATATAAAATATTTATCATTGTGCTTGGGTACAACTATAATTGCTCTTAATGTTATGGAGTACATTCTTCGTGTTTGGTTTTTAGCATATGTTCAGTTAAAGGATATCTTGATCATAGTTCACAAACTCTCAATTTAATATATAAATCTTATTAGGATATCAATAAAAACCACAAACTAATTTGATATGGAAACCACAAAACTTAGGAAAAAAAAACTGATACCCTCTTTTACATAGTAGTTAACACAATATACTCTTCCTTCCTTCTTCATTTCTTGTTCTATTTCTTGATAAACCTTCAAGATTAACTTATAAGATAATTTCATTTTTTCTGGGAGATCATCCAAACAGCTAATATCCCACCTGAAAATTACTTTCACAACAATTAGTTAAATAATAATTCTTCTTTTTAAAAATAAAAAGGTAGAGAACATTTGTGTTTTTATAATTTACTAATCAACCTTTCAATTGCCTTAGTCAGAAATTCTAATTCGTCAATTGTTCCGTATGCGTCATATGTATCATCAATGATTGACAGCATGGGTACTACTTTCATCATATATATTCTTGCTTGAGAATATTGGGGCTCAAAATATATCGCCAAAATCCAAAAGCAACATTCGACAATTCTATCTCGTGCAAATGGCAGTTTATTAGGAACATCCAACTCATTCCACCACCTGTGCAAAGCAAAAACAAGAGCAATAATTACACGGACTAGTCTTTGGAACCGATTTAACATTTTTTTTTCTAGTTAGGAAGGTTGTATGGATCATGAACTTACTTGCAAATGTTGCCAAATTCTTTTTTATGTAGATTTTGTAATTTATTGAAATCTAATTTAGCAAAATTGAGTAGAATTTGTTTATGAGAAGGATCTTGCTCATAGATAGAAATGTAGCGTTGTGTCTCTAGTCTAGGCAAGTTCTTGTGGAGAGCTTGCCTCAAGCTATGATTAACTTGAGCTGCAACAGAAGGACTTAATTGAGTGGCAATGACCTCAAGGTGAGTGGAAGTGAAAGTAAGTGCTTCTTCCAAAATGTCCTCTCCGTGAATCCTCATGTGTGAAGCTTCATATAAGCATAGCATTCCCTTAAAATCACTAGCAAGTCTTTCACTAAAGTTTCTTTGCACATCCTTGAATTTGTTAAACACAACTAGTGTTTGATTGAACAACCACAAGATTCACAATTAGTTAGAAACAACTTTCAAAAAATCTAAAATATTGAAGAAAAATTCAAAAAATAAGTTGTGAGATAACGGTTAGGGTGCTTCCAAGATGACTATAACGTTATATCATCGTGGTATATCATCCAACCATCTGACAGAATAAGTAAATGTTTTTCATGTCTTGAAAATATAAACATATCCAATACTTATTATATACAAGGAAAGTGAGATGATTTGAAAGAGAATGTTCTAAAAAGATTTAAAATTATTCATGTAATTTATGGCTTGTTATTATATTTTTTTCATTTGTGTGCAGTTTATACACTAACTACATATAAGGTGATTAAAAGTCGAATTAAAGGAAAACAATTGAAGTAGAGGAATATACGAGGTGAAACGTGAAATCCATGTTGCCTCAATAACCTAAATAGCACAGCAAGAGAGCAAAGGTTGTCTTGAAGAGTTATTTCTCCATTTACAACATAATTATTGTGAATATGTTGCAAAACTTGATCAATCTCATGTTCAAAGTGATAGTTCACACCCAAACGACAGATTGAATCAATCAAGTCAACTTTTTCTAAGGGCTTCTCAGTCTTTGAGATAAGCATCTTGCTCACTTCTCCTTTTAGTGTTTCAATTTGTGTCTCAATATTCTGATCAAGTTCCTGCAGGTGTTGAAGAGAAACTTATATATATGCCGTAAATGACATGCAAGAGGAACACAAAAAGCATTAAGAGGCTGTGCGTAGATATATATACCATAGATTCTGAAGCATATTGAAGGAAATAATCCTTCCAAATGCTAGGGTGAAAATCTGCAACTTGTCGACGTAGGCCAGATTTGACATCTGGGTTGAAGCAGCAACTGAGTGGTAAATTTGCAGCAGACATCCTTAACGTGATTGAATATGAAGAGGAAACTTTACCAATCCTTCTTCAACTCTCAAGGTTTTCTTTTGGTCGAGCAAAGGTGTCTAAGAGTGGATATTTATATTTGGACCTCACCCTACTTTGAATAAAATAATAATAAAAATGAATTAAATTAACTTCAGTCACACTAACGCCATAAAATATTGAACGGAATATATTTTACGAGTTTAACTGTAGTTCCAGTTCTGTTATTTATTTATTTATTTTTAAGCACTTTTTTTATAAATAATTTTTAAAATTTAATAGATTTTAGATGATAAACTAATTGTTGAGTAGCATAGAATTTTTTTAAAATATTTTTTAAACTAAAAAAGCGAAAAGGAAATCGTACACCGACCTTTATTAGTATACTCAAGTAATTAAACATTTTGATAATACTTCATTGTGCGATTTCTGTATATTTAAAATGTATTATACCCATCAAAAAAGAAAATAGTATGATTTCGTTTTATCATTACGTGCTTTTCGTTTGAATAGAACAGTATCACTAATGGTCAGGTTAGGCTATATCTAGCCTTCTATGGCCGAAAATAAACCTTAAAGTTTATTTAATAATTTTGAATATATAATTGTGTTAAATATTTAAAGAATTTTTTTATTATTCATAATAATTTTATTTGACTTGAAAAAATTTGGTTCTCAAAAAAAAATATCTACGATCTTAAATCTAAAAAAAACATTTTAAAATTAAAATTGAAAATAGATCTTTATTTTGTGTATTTGACAATTTCAGCCTTGAAAGCTTCTTAAAACTAAATTTTTTGTTTCTTTTTCCCAAATCCAATAGTTCTAGATGAAAGAGAGAAGGTGTTTAAGCTACTTTTTCCTTTTTCTAAGAGCTATCCCCCCGTTTTCATCAATAATTTAAAATGTATTTGATCCAACTTCTTATTAATAGAAAGGGTTTAAGCTACTTTACTAAGTGTTTTTTCTAAAAGCTATTTCCCCTGCCACCACCACCCCTTTTCTTCAATAAAAAACAACGTTTTAAGAACTTTCTTAAAAATGCATTTGACCCAACTTCTTATAAGAGAAAAAACAAGTTAGAAAAAGTTGTAAATATGGAATAAAGTACTACATTTCTTTTAAATGGATTCACTCGTTGTGTGCTGTCATTATTTTTTTACTGACACTTTCCGTTGATGCAAAAAAATCCAAAAAGGAAAAATAATAATATTCTTTGTTGTTGAAACAAAATAATAATACTATTCATATTTTTCTACAATCAACTAATTAAAAATCATTATATGTACAATTTTTAATATAATTATTTGATAAATAAATTTATTTTACATGAAATAATTTACAATTGTATAACATATTTTCTTTTACACTATTAGTGATTATATTCACTTGAAGGTATGATTAGCTAATAATTTAACAATTTAATTTTTAGATGTTATCAACGTAAAAAAATTACCAATTAAAAAAATAATAAATATTACTTTTAGAACAACTAATATAAAAAAATCAAGCAATAATTAAATGACAGTGTAGCAGTATGTACGTCATAATATTAAAATATCATACATTAAAATGATATTTAAAATTAGTGTCACTAATTTTATCAATAAATTATTAATATTGAATACATATATTTTTGTGTAGTGTGTGGTGCAATGGGTGATGGAAGGAATACAACTCCTTAATTAAAATAAGAATGAGATTTATACGAACAAACTACAACATATGATTTTTTACCATATTTTCATAGAAGTACAAAAATATAAAAAAAATTATATATTAATTTTTGTAACATTTTAATAAATGTTATATTTAAAGTATATTTTAAAATGTCATTAATATTATTTAAATTGTACTAAAGATATAAAAAAATGTTTCTAATAAAAAGGATTAATAATATTTTTATAATAAAATGTTACTAAAAATAATATATGTAGTAGTAAAAAATTTTCTAAATGTCATATCACATATTTAATATTATGACCAGCTGCCTCTAAAGTAATGGATTCTAACTCCATAATTATTTGTTTGGTTGGACTCCAAGTAAACTCACCACTCCCAAGTGTTAGTGACATGATCACTAATGAATTTTATCTCATTTAGACCAAAGATCCAAATAATGTTGTTACATTTTAATACAATGCAAAATTCATTAGGTTCAATACCATAACTTAGAGTACCTCTCTAGTATATCATGTTATATAGGATTTTGCAATATGGAGAACATTACACTTGACACTTATAGTACCTCTCCCAGTATTTCATGTCACAATAGATAGTTGCTTTCGAAAGTAAGATTTAGAGAACTCATATCTCAAATAGCCTATAGAAGTATTGTCTCACAATAAGAACTAGAATTTGGTTCCTCAAGAATCCAATAGACAAGTACAAGTAATAAATACTTATACCAAACATTTATACTTAGTCCCTTGCTGACTTGAGACTTATAAGTTTCACTTCTCCTTTTATATGTTCTTCCCAAGAGTCATGAACAATAACAAATTTTATATCATTACCTAGTATCTTAAATTGATTCACCAAAACTTTTAATTTCAAATCCAATTTATAAAACCATGTACCACCATTATATCACACATTTTAACAACTCACATTATCAAAATTCGTAACATTTAGATATATTTTTAATATTAAAAAAAATCAATTTATTTGTCACTATAAAGTCAATAAAATCTCCATATAAAGTAAAATAATTAAAGTCACATATCTAAATAATTAAGTCATTTGTGACACCCTTCTACCCCGAATACTTAGATTAAAATAATAATATAAATAAAATGGTAGACAAGGTAATAGTTAATGTGACACCCTTCTACCCCGAATACTTGAATTAAATTAATAAAATAAATAAAATGAAGATAGGATAATAGTTAAAACCAAAAAGCACAATTTGTATTAAGGATAAAAGGTTCATATGGTAATTAAAAGGTAGGCACAAAGTTTTTAAGGTTTTAGATCTAAACATTATAATTGACAAAACTAAAGTCATCATCATCTTTAAAATAAGTCATTCAAATATCAAGGCATAGAGCAACTATTCTAACTTCTAGAACCCCGATGTCACACTAATCAGAGCAAGACCCCGCCTTTTCAAAACTTGGCACCATGAGTGTCCTCAACGTTACCTAAAAGAAAACAACAAGAGAAAATACGGTGAGAAATCACATTCAATCATATATAAAGGCAGATAGTACCCCAAATCCCACCCGTTAGTGTACTCAATTACTAATAGTTAACAGATGTTCATATATCAATCGCAAGCTCTATCACATTCAAAATCTATCACATTCAAAATCAATCACAGTTCATTCATGTTTACAAAATGCACATGCTCGCACAATGCATATGTTCATCACCACACCTAAGAGTCTCGAGTCGGAGCTCCACACCATGGGCGAACCTCCTCAATCCCCTTAGTTATCGCTAATGATGGCCACACCGTTAAACACCCCGTATGGACCGATGTGTCGCACAGTTAAACACCACCTATGGCCCATGCGAAGACATTCCACACAACCATTAAACCCCACCTATGGCCGGCGTGCAACATGGTTAAACACCACCTGTGACCCATGCATATGATTGTCCCCCATCATTAGTCTCCTCTGTTAAACACCATATATGGCCAGGGTATTATAGCCACGTCTGGCTTCTCATGCATCTCATGCCTCTCATCTCCATGCTCAATGCATTCTCATCCACCCTCTTATTCTCATGATTTATTTATACATCATTCGCACAGTCCACAATCATACCCAACCATATTAATTTAACCATCATTATTATAAATCATTCATCAGGAAGGAAGCACAGAAACGCACGTAAAACACCATTGAATTTCACCCAGTTTCATCATTGCACACAAGAGCCTCAAATCATGAACAACCATAAACAACACAAGAATCAAGTAATTAGGGCAATTAATCATACAATTTTCCAACAAAAATCACATTAGGACAAGACGTTAATCAGACCACAGAGCATATTGACAAATCTTTTCTACCGATTAAAATATTTTTAAAACATAATAATCAAACGAAATTGAGAATTTAGATCCTAGAGGGACTTAGGGATTGCCTTCATTACCCGTACACTCCCGCATTCATATATGATCAAACCCATCTTCCCCGTACCTTAGATGCGAAGAATAGTGATGATCTGATGCGGCTCTAGGACAGTCTGAACACCCTAGCTCCTCTTCCTTGCAGGTCGGCATTTTCTCTCCTCTAGGTTGTCTGATGCGTAAAACACCAATTAGGGTAAACTGATTACCCTTTGTCTAATATTCTAACTGGGTCGGGTCAACCCCGACCCGCCCGTCAGCCTCCCCCGTTAATTCAATTAATTAAATTAATAAATGAAAATAATTTAGATAAAGCCTCGTCAGTTTATAAAATCATTAACCCCTCTATTAAAATAAAATTGATAATGATAATAATAATGTAATTAATTTCTAAAAATAATTAAATATATTTTAGGATGTTACAGTTAAAACCAAAGAAACACAATTCGTATTAAGGATAAAAGGTTCACATGGTCATTAAACAAGTAGGTACAAAGTTTTCGAGAAGATTTTAAATCTAAATATTATAATTGAAAAATAAAGTCATTATCATCAAAATAAGCTCTTCAAACAACAAAAGACATAAAACTACTATTCTAAATTTCAAAGCTCCAATGTCACTAATCAGAGCAAGACCCCGTCCCCTTCAAAACTCGACACCATGAGTGCCCTCAACATTACCTAAAAGAAAACCACAAGAGAGTACGGTGAGAAATAGCATTCAATCACATATAAATGCAGATAGTATCCCAAATCCCACCCATTATCGTACCTAATTACTAACTGTTAACAAATACTCGTATATCAATCACACGTTCCATCGCATTCAAAATCAATCACTCCATTCATGTTTACAAAATGCACATGCTCGCACAATGCATATGCTCATCACCACACCTAAGAGTCTCGATTAGGAACTCCATACCATGGGCGAACCTCCCCAATCCCCTTAGTTATCACTAATGATGGCCACACCGTTAAACACCCCATATGGTTGGTGTGTCGCACAATTAAACATCACCTATGGCCCGTGCGAAGACATTCTACACAACCATTAAACACCACCTATGACCCATGCATATGAATGTCCCCATCATTAGTCCACCCTGTTAAACACCACTTTTGGCGGTCCCTTGTTAAACACCACATATGACCAGGGTATTATAACCACGTCTGGCTTCTCATGCTTCTCATGCATCTCATGTCCATGCTCAATGCATTCTCATCCACATTCTCATTCTCATGATTCATACATCATTCACACAATCCATAATCATGCCAAAATCATATCAATTTAGCCATAATTACCATAAATCATTAATAAGAACGCACAGAAACGCACATAAAACACCATTGAATTCCACCCAATTTCAACATTTCACACAAGAGTCCCAAATTGAACCTCAACCATGAATAACCATGAACAACCACGAGAATCAAGTAATTAAGACGATTAACCACACAATTTCAAACAAAAATCACATTAAGGCAAAATGTTAATCCAAGAATTTAATCCCCTTTTAAATGCCACGAGACACCATACAATAACAATTATTAATAAGAGCCCTAGGGAAGACCCTACTGCTCTTTCTTATGTAAATGAAACTCAAATAGTGAGATAGAATTGACATCTCTACATACTTAGAAGCATAATGAAGAAAACATGTTCATCAAAGTCATTCTTCTTGTTCCTTTGAGATTCCCTCTAGAGGTTTTCCTTCACAATAAAGACAACTGATTACATTATCAATTAAGTCAACCAAAACCACGGTACATATTGACGAATCTTTTCTACCAATTAAAACATTTTTAGAACATAACCAAACAAATTTGAGAATTTAGATCCTATAGGGACTTAGGGATTGCCCTCACTACCCGTACACCCCCGCATTCACATATAACCGAACACATCTCCCCCGTACCTTAGATGCGAAGAACAGTGAGGATCTGATGCGGCTCGATCTGAACACTCTAGTTCCTCCTCCTTGCAGGTCTGCGTTCTCTCTCTTCTAGGTATGGCGGTCTAACGTGCAAAACATCAATTAGGGTAAATTGATTAACCCTTGTCTAAGATTCTAGTTGGGTCGGGTCAACCCTAACCCGTCCGTCAGCCCCCATTAATTCAATTAATTAAATTAATAAATGAAAATAATTCAGATTAATGTCTTATCAGTTTATAAAATCATTAACTCCTCTATTAAAATAAAATTAAATGTAAATATTTAAGTACTAAATTAATTTTCTGTCATCGTTAAGAATAATAATAATAATAATAACATTTCAATTTCAAAATGCAATTATTTAATAAAATAATTTCCCGCAGCAATTAATAATTTAAATAAATTTGATAATAATAATAATGAAATTTATTTCTAAAAATAATTAAATAAATTTTAGGATGTTACATCATTAACAAAAAAAACTCATCAAAAGTTTACTTGTAACTATTAAATAGCTTCTCTAAAAAAAATAAATACCACAAAATCTTAAACAATTCAATAAATTCCATTTAAACAATTCAATAAATTCCATTTCTAATTCTGTATCTAGCACCACCATATACATGCCTTTAGAAGAGAAGAATTAGGCATGTATCTCTTAGAAATTAGTTTTGATCATTTTCTAATATCATCACTCAAACATTTCTTTCTAAGTATTCTATCAAATTATTTATCACATCACTAATACCAAAAGTATCTTCAATTCAATGCATAAACATTTATCATTTACTTTATAACTAAAACTTTTAATCAAGATATCTAACAAACATTAACTATCTCCTCATAACATATATAAGATCAAACATATATCTAATAAGAAATTATAATAAACATGTAAACAAGTACGTGGTGATCACAAATTTTTTTAAAGAATCTTAAAACCAAAATCTCCAAAACATAAAGCAAAAGTTCTCACATCTGATAAATTGATGTGTGATACCATTTAACTCCAATGCTATATAATTATAATAAAGAAACTTAAAACAAATTCAAAATTCCAACATATATCAATTGGTAAAAATTTTCACATTACCTACTTACATATTTCATTTTAAGAAAACATATTTTCTTATTGGCACTCCAAAAGGCCAATTTCTAACATCATAAAATTAATAAAATATAAACCAAATCCTACTATATAAAGTAATTACAACTATCTCGATGTCACATATTGTATTAGAGCATCAAATTCAAAAATAAATTAAACTAGAAGAGAAGCAGTAAATGAGGAGTCTAGTTTAATCTTCATGCTCTTGCTCATTTTGCCTACAAGGTGACATTTAGCCTAAACATACATAATACGATAAAAGGGAGTGAGAAATATATCTCTCTCAAGTTCATGGTAGAAGCACAACATAAGTATCACACAATTAATTATAAGATAGAAAATAAACAACTCATATATGTACATGAATAATAACAATACACTCCTAGTACTACTCCATATGCTATGTGGTACCAATTCTAATCCAAGAAAAAAGGCCAGAGACACGCAACTCAATACTACTCGACTTGCATCGTCCGTCCCAGCTCATGGGATCAATCACGACCATTAGGATTTTCATTACGAGTAGTCCCAAGAGGTCTAGTGAGCTTACCACTCAAATTCATGCTTATTTCCTTACACATCTATTTCATTAAATAATACATGAAATGCATTTCAATTTAGTCATTATTCTACTTTCCATATTGCTTCGATAAGGATCATTTTCTCCTTTTCACAGGCTAGGCACCTCATCACAAATTAGAGAGTACCATTCTTACCTCTCACAGGCTAGGTCACATACTAAACAAATGTCTCTTGGGCCTGTTTTTATCTCTCATAGACTAAATCATCCTTCGAGACATTTATCTTTATTACTCATTTTCATGTCATATACCATCATTTTCAATTATTATTATAATGTGTATCATAACTCATCCTGCCTTTAATTCAACGTATCATGACATACACGAACATATCTCATAGTTTCATATAATTTAAAATATAAGCACTTAACTTGGTTCCCCTTTTAGGAAACCAAGACATATAGTCTTTAACCATAAGTAAAAGTCATTAACATTGATTCCCCCTTAAGGGAACGAAAGAATACAAACATAGAGTTTAGGGAAAAACCCTTAACCCTCAACTCACAATCCTTTTTTAAAAGAATTTGACCTTTTCGAGTCTAGATCACTTGAAAACGAAGTCAAGTCTGAGACATGGAACGTATGACTTCCTTCACAAGTATGAAACATATCAAGAACATATGTATTATTATTTATTTTTTTCAAAGAATTTAGAAGGACCATTTCCTCTTAGAAGTAGTTTAGATTTCCTCAAGTTAGGAAATATCTCATTTCTTAAGTAAACTCAAACTAGGTCCCCTTCTCTAAAAACATTTTGAACTTTTCCTTTATTAACCTTCTTAGCATATTGCTCAACCTTTCTTTCTATGTGAGAACAAACCTTAGTATGCAATCCTTTAACAAATCGTGCTTTGGAAACACCATCGTAGTTAAGCACAAAATTCACATCAAGCAAAGGCAATAAATCAAAAGGTGTTAAAGGATTAAAACCATAAACCAACTCGAAAAGGGAATGAGATGTAGTGGAATTCACTACCCTATTGTAGGCAAACTCAATATGGGGTAACCATTCTTCTCATGTTTTCAAACTCTTACCACAAAACACATAAGTAGTTGGGATATGGTTCTATTTGCAACCTTAGTCTGACCATATATCTGAGGATGGTATGCAGTTGAAAAGAGAAGCTTAATTTCAAGCTTACTCCATAGGGTTTTCTAGAAGTGATTGAGAAATTAGTCAC
Organism: Mucuna pruriens; assembly: GCA_025330945.1. NCBI lineage: Eukaryota > Viridiplantae > Streptophyta > Magnoliopsida > Fabales > Fabaceae > Mucuna > Mucuna pruriens. Next base: position 1,531,680 of record JAENHJ010000027.1, read on the forward strand.
ATAGAAAGCATCATCACTTTTATGATGTGGTATAAAATGGCCCATTTTAAAAATCTGTCTACCACAACAAAAATGGAATTTTTTCCAATTTTAGATCTAGGTAAGCCTAAAATAAAATCCATAGAAATATCTATCCAAGGCATAGTAGACACAAGGCATACATCTATCACATATATGATGAACATCATGTTTCATATGAGGCCAAAAAAATATTCACCCAAATTCCTATAAGTCTTATATTTAACTTAGTTTGACTTTTAAGATGTTTAAGGGTTTCATGATCACCATGAATCACAAATTCTTTAGGCAACAAGTAAAGCTACCACACCTGTAAGGTTCTGAGAAGAGCATAAAGCTCTTTATCATCGGTAGAGAAATTTATTTGAGCATTTTAAGTTTTCCATCGAAGTATGCTATCAAATGTCCCTCCTTTAACAAAATGGCTCCTACTCCAATGTTGGAAGCATCACACTCTTGTTCGAAAGTCTTACTAATGTTAGGTAGAGTTAGGATAGGGACATTAGTTAGTCTCTCCTTAAGAGCTTGAAAGACTCTCTCTTGACTTTCCTCCCATTTGAAACTTATATCATTGTTTTTACTATTTCATTTAAAGGGGAAGCTAAGGTATTAAAGTCTTTGACAAAACGTCTATAAAAACTAGCTAACCCATGAAAACTTCTAATCTCACCTATTGTTTTTGGTGTTAGTCAATTTTGGATGACCTTCACTTTTTAGAATTTACCTTGACTCCCTCATATCCAACTACATAACCTAAGTACACAACTTTAGATGTACAAGACATGCATTTTTCAAGACTCACATACAAGCTAAGCATTCTTGTCTCAACAATATCAGCACACTCTTAACATTCAAGATATGATCATCTACACAGTTAGAATAAACAAGTATATCATTGAAGTATACAACCACATATTTACCAATTAGAGATCTAAGAACATGGTTCATTAACCTCATGAAAGTATTAGGGGCATTAGTCAGTCCAAATGGCATAACCAAACCATTCATATAGTCCAAGTTTAGTTTTGAAAGTAGTTTTCCATTCATCCCCCTCTTTCATATGTATCTGATGATATCCACTTCGTAAATCAAAACACACACGCACCATATAACTTATCAAACATCAAGGCATGGGATTCGGTGTCTACATCTAATTGTAATAGAGTTTATAGGCCAACAAACCATGCACATACGTCAAGTACTGTCTTTCTTAGATATCAATATTACAAGCACAACACAAACTTTTGTTTTCCCTTACCAAACCTTTGTCAAGCAACTATGTTACCTGTCATTGTATCTCTTATGATTCCTCCATATTTGACCAGTAAACTAGATGATTAGGCAAGAAGAACCAAGTACAAAATCACTTTGATGCTTAATCACTCGAATAGATGGCAAACCTTTGGGCATTTCTTGAAAGAGGTCCTTAAACTCCTCAAGCATTCTTTCAAAAACTGTAGGCAAACTTTCTAATGGAGAATTTAACACTAGACATATGTTAGTAGGCCAAAGTAATAAGGGCTCTTTTTTATTAAGAGAACTTTCTTAATAACTTTCCTACTAACCAAGATTTTATTAATTTTATCTTTTTTATCTTTCTAATTTTCTCACATTTCATTGTGGACAAAGGAAAATTTGTTAGTAACACCATCATGTGTAACTTGTTTGTCAAACTGTCGAGTTCTTCCCAATAAGATGTGGGTGGCTTCCATAGGTACAATGTTACAAAGAATCTCATCCTTGTACTTACCCAAGGTTAGTTTAACATTCACTTAACAACCCTTTTTCCTTTCTCACTTAACCAATGAAACTTATAGGGTCTAGGATGGGGAATAATAGGCAATTCAAGTTTTTCCTCTAGTTTGAGACTAACTACATTCATACTGCTTCCTCCATCTATAATGAGAGAATAATATTTACCTTTAACCAAAAATCTAGAATGAAAGATATTTTCCCATTGTGATTGATCATCTTCTATGATTGCACTCATCAATCTTCTTACCATTATAAGGTTTCCTTCGAATGGCACTTCATCACTAAAGTAATCGTCACTTCCAAAAGTTTATGTTTCTTCTTGGGACTTTTGTCCCTTCTAAGGAGCTTCTCTTCTATTGATCATTGTCCTTTTTTGGGGCATTGAAAGGCAATATGGTCTTTCTCTAAACACTTGAAGCATTTTATATTACTTGATTTTTGGGTGTTAAAGTTAGGAATACCTTACTTACCTCATCTTGATGACCTTTAAAGGGTGCACTCCCCTTCTTAGGACATTTGTCCCTTCTAAGGATCTTCTCTTCTATTTTGTCCTTACCCCTCCAATTGGAGTGTGTGGTAGGGTAAGATTTCCTCCCATGCCTCTTTAGTTGAGTTTCAACTTTGGAGGTTTGATGTACAATAGTAGATAATGATGTATAGTCATATCACTCCATAATACCTTGAATATCTATATTCAATCCATGAAAAAACCTTGTCATTTTGACTTCTTGAGACTAAAAAATTTGAGCTCTAATGGTCATTATCTCCATCTGCTTAAAATACTCCTCCACGATTATAGAACTTTGATACATTTTTTATAACTTCAAAAACAAGTCTCTTTTATAATAGGAAGGCACAAATCTTTCTCTCATCTCTTCTCCTTCTATGATTCAAAGGATGCTCTCCTCATGCCTCTTATCTACTAGGCTATTTCATTCCACCAAACCAGGACATAACCTTCAAAAGACAAGGCTACCAATTTGACTTTTGTTAGATCTTCCTAGTTAATGTAATCAAGATTTTGAGCTACTTTTAACTCTCAGTCATAGTAGTCATCAACACTATCATTACTAGTGAAAGGTAGGATTTTACCCTTAATGAGATCCCAAGAATTCTTTTTGGGCTCATTAACAATTTGTTGATGTCTTTTTACAAGTTTTTCTCTTCTATGAGATCTATTATTACAACTTTCATTGTCATCATAGCTACTAGTAACATTATTTTTTTTACTTCTTCTCTTCTTTTTCTTACTTTTTGCTCCATGGTCTAATATTGGCATTCACACTATGAAAATCAAGTGTCATAGACTCCAAGCCCCCTTCAAGCTTTTCAATCTTTGCTTCTAATTTCTTCATGTACTTCATCATCAACATTGACTTAGGAGAAAGATCTTGTAGATTGAAGCTTGAACTTGCCATCTTTATATCTACTTCTTTTTTGTTTCTTTTTCACTTCTCAGTACAAAACCTCCCACATCCAACAAACTTGAAAATGCACAAAAGATACAAGAAAGAAAGACAATCCTCACCTTTCTCTAAGTGTTTACACTTATACTCGTGTTTACACACTTTTGAGGTTTTTTCCTCTAATTTACCATCTTACTTTTACCACTCAACTCTATCTTTAGTTTGTAGAAAAGACTTAATTCTTGATGAAGCTTTTTGATGCAAGTGAAATATATCAAATCTCAAAGACTCTTAGGAATTTCAAAGGATAGAAAACTCAATTGACAAAACTAAAGAGGTAAAAGGAAATGACAAAAAAAAAATATAGAACAAGAAATAGCTAAACTTAAAGTGGAATTTAATGGACAAGACGAAGACTCAAGAATGGATTTAGACACTAAAAAGGTATGGAATTTAGCATATAACATCCAACAAGTCCAACTAATACAACCACTTTCACAATTTTTTCAAGATTGCTAACCCATACAACAATTTTTTTCATTAAAAGGCTACTAGCACTTCTTTTGCTCTTTTTTCTTTTCAACACTTCATGCCAATTTTGTGCAATACTTTAATGGATTTTCACACTTTTTTAACTCACTTTTATGCCACCATAACAACTATTTTTCGGGAATGACTATTTTCTTTCTTCTAACACAAGTAATCACAACAACTTACAAAATACTTTCTTTTAGCCAAATTTTTCCACCATTACTACAATGGCTTCCATGGACTATCTTCACATATAAGGCACACAAGAAACATGTTATAATCACTACAAAACCTTCCTTACATACAACATATCATTCTACATTTTTTCAGCAAAACTCTCACTTAAAAACCACAAGCAAGACTAAAAAACACAAGGAAATGACATAACTACATGCAACAAAGTTGGGCGAAACAAACCCAAGCAAAAAGATGAAAAAAAGACCAAAGAACAAGGGAAGAAAAGCTATTGAGAATGGTTTCACTTACCAACTATGGCCATGAGCTTTTAGAGACCATGATGCAGAGGAAAGTTGCATTTTCCACTAACAATGGATGCATAATGATGCAAGCTCTAATGGCTCTTGATACCAAATGATGTGGATCTTCCAAGGATCTTGATTTGAGCTAGCACTCTCACTCCTTAATGGTTGGATCTCACAGAATTTAGGAACAAAGGAAGAAGAAAGGGAAAATGTGGATTAAGAAAGGAATGGGTAGGAAGATAAGAGTAATTGGGATTTGACACAAGTCTTGTAAAAGCTTGATAAGAATTAAAGTCTCTTCAAAACAAGACTGAGATTTATCTCTCCAAGTTGCAAAGCAATATACTGTTCTTTCATTCAAATGATATATGATGAGTTTACAAAAAGATGGAGGCCTTATATAGGCTTCCTCATGCTCACTCTTGTTTGGAAAGGTGGATATCTTATCTACTTATCCAAACAAGTTACAAGTCTATCCTAAGACTAGTACAATCTTATCCTAAGACTAGTACAAATGACTTCTAAATGAATAACAAATCCAATCCACAGGCTTCTACGATGTTAAGGAACAAGTCCATATAGTATAAATGGTTAGGCTTGAGCTTGGGCTTGAGTTCTCCAAGCTTTAAAGCAACTCCACCTTTTGAAGCACCTCGTCTAGTAACTTCCTTAACCTCTCTCTTGTCATAGGGCTTTTTGGAGTTTGGTTGTCTCTAGCCTCTTATTCGTCCTCTATTTCTTTTTGAATGTTATCCAGATCCATTATCAACGGGGAAAACAACAATGCTTCTAGGGTTCTCATTCGCCAGGCAAAAGTCGTACTTCCCCAACAAATAGGCTAGATAGAGAAGAAACTCCTCTATTCTATGCACTCTCACCCAACGAGAGTCATCTCTTGCTTAGTGAGGAATGATGAATAGTAGTTTGTGATTTGCAAATTCTACAAAAACCTAACACAAACTTGTACAGTTGACCAATGAAACTTAATTCATTCTAAGTTTTTTCACACACACGAGTTTAGCATATAAAGTTACACACAAGTTACCACTCAATTTCAATCAATTCTGTCCAAATAAAAAGAACCCAAATCAAACCCCAAAGCCTCAAACCAAAGGTAGTCATGCAATTTCAACAATTGATAGCAATTAATCACAACAAAACATGTGAAAATCACACCAAGATACAACACTAATCCAGGGGTTTAATCCCCATTAAGAGACCATCAAGAACCATACAAAACATATACAAATGAGATCCTAGGAACGACTCCACTACCCGTCTCATGTAAAGGATACCCAAAATAGCAAGAAAACTCACTCCCCCATACCTCATATGAAAATAGTAGAAAACACAACTTCAACGTCTCGGCATTCCTCCAAATTTTCCTTTACAGTGCTCTCTTCTCCACTCTCTAATTTGAAATTACTTGTTTAGAAAAATTAACTCAATAGTAGAAGGTCTTTATTGTTCCTCCGGTCACTCCTTTATATAGCCCTAAAATGGGCTTCATAATTCCCTTTAATAGCTCATGATGAACACGAGTGTCCTTCCACATAAAATCCAAACAAACAATTCTCACATCTCTTGAAGAAGCTCTAAGAGATTAAAAAGATTAAACTATCATGGGTTTAATGCTTTACAAATCCAACATGTTTAGAGGCTCCCTTGCCTTCCTTATTACTTGGTATCTAACTCCTTATAGAGGATAATGAGACGATGCATAGGACTTAAGCTATTACCATATTTAAATGACTTATTTTTGTTAATTTAGTTAGTTGGAACCTAATTTAAAACCTAACATATATTTCTCCCAAAATATTATTTATTTGATTATAAAAAATTAAACCACTTATTAATAATAATTAATAAAATACAATACTTACAACCAATAATAAAATAGAATAAAAACTGAGGTGTTACAATTCTCACTCCTTCTGTATGTTTTGTTTATAGTTGTCTGGGTTGAACGTCATTTACAAGTTTAGAAGAATAGGTAAAGGATGATGTATGATGGATTATGTATTTTTGTCTCTTTAGTTTACTTTTGTTGGATTCATAACTCTTACAGGACATGTAACATAGGGTTTTGGGTTGTAATTGAATCATTTGTGTTGTCTAGTTTTAAACATTAGTGTCAATAGGTTTATGTTATGTTGAATTTTCAGGTTTTCGTTGGTGGAATTTTTTGACATGTGAATCTTTTACCTTTACAGGTTTGAGAATTATGTTACAAAGTTTCCTTTTATTAAGATTAAGTTGTATAATGTTTCAAAAGTTCCATTTTCTTCATTTAATTAAGTGTGTAAATATTAGTAACCAGGTTGTGGGGTAAAAGATGTCACTCCCAAAATTTCACACTTTCATCCATTTACATGTGAGTGTTTCATGCTTAAAAACTAAGGATCAACTTGAAAAGTTTGATTCAAAGGTATCTTTCTTAAGTATTCAGATACATCTAAGGCATACAAAATTTTTACGACCAAAACCTTAGTTGTCGAAGAATTCGTCCATGTGAAGTTTAATGATAGATTAAGACTAATCCCTGACAAAAGGCTATCAAATCTTGAGGTTGATTTTGCAAATTTACAAATAGGATTGTATGATAAAACAATAGAAAATCTAGCAAAACCAACAAACCCAGAAGATGAAGCTACTCAAGAGACAAATCCACATGAAGAGTAGACTCGAAGAGATTGGAAGTTTGTCATTTATCACCCTTAAACCTCATTCTTGGAGAGAGGACTATAAGAGTTCTAACTAGATCATCTTTCAGGAATTAATCATCCTATTCGCTTTTGTTTGAGATTAAGCCTAAGATGACTAAAGAATTCTTGAAGGATGATTACTAGATTGTGGCTATGGAAGAAGAACTTCATTAGTTCCCCCAAAATGGTGTATGGACATTTGTACCCAAACCAAATCGTAAAATCATCATTGGTACAAGTGGGTATTATAAAACAAGTTAGATGAAGATGGAAAGGTCATAAAGAAGCAAAGGAAAGTTAGTAACTTAAAATTATAACCAACAAGAAGGTATTGATGTCACAGAAACATTTGCTCCTACATCATCTATATTGGAATCAATTAGGATTTGCTTTTGTTGTACATAAAAACATCAAGCATTTTCAAATGAATGTTAAAATTATGTTTTTAAATGATTTTATTGAAGAAGTTAATGTCAGACAACCTCTAGGTTTTGAAGACTTAAAACTTTCAGATAATTTTTTAACTTAAAAAAGCTTTGTATGGCTTAAGCAAGCACATCATGCTTTGTATGGAAAACTAAATAGCTTTCTAATTTCAAACATTTTTAAAAAAAAAAAGTTGATATAACCATTTTTAGAAAAGAAGAAAACAAAGATTATATTATAATATAAATATATGTAGATGATATTACCTTTGGTGCTACTAATAAAAATATGTAGAAAAACTTTACTTGTAGATATTTTAACTTTATTAGAGAAAATTACATATGTAAAGATAATTGTATGTGACAATTTTTATTTATTTATTGTTCATATTATGTCTCTGTTTATTTAATAATTTTAATTTATATGCACAAGTTATGTAACTTATAAAAAATAAATAAATAATTATTTAAAAATTATAAAATTAGAGTTGGCTAATACGAAACTAACTATTCATGTCTAATGTTAGCATCCACTTGGCCTACAATAACCTCAAGGAACTAAATTTAGTGTTAAACTTTTAATTTAGTATTAGTCACAAATTTTACTTTACAGCAAAATTAAGATTATGTTGTTATTCCTTTTTCTTGTCGCTATCCAAAGAAATTAATTAAGTGGTCAAGAATTATTATGATTTTTATTAATTTTTACATGATATATAGTTAAATATTATCAATTCTTTTACAAAATTAAAAATATAAATATTTATTACATAAATATTTATTAAAACCATATATATGTGATAGTTCTAAACTATCTAATAATTTCTCATATCTCCTTTATGCATACATACGAATATCATAAGGGAAACATAAAAACTATAATGTTAGAACAAATATTAAGGAGATTTTTGCAATAAATATAAAATTGAAAATCAATTCCAAACTTTATAATATATACTTTATAAATGCACCGTATCAAACTCAGAATTACACAACTTCACGTTCAGCGAAACAAATTCGACATGTGACATGTGGAAATGTTTTCTTTATTTAAAGTAGAAATATAAAGCAGAAAGGACTGAAATGCTCAAATTGGCACAGGATCTATGAGCAAAGCTTTAATATACGTCTTCATTATTCCTCCAGCATGCGTGTAGTTATCTTTATCTTTATAAATCACATCCATGAAACGTGAAAGATTGAGAACACGTGTCAGAAAAGGCATTGGAACAGTAGTTGGCCTACGCCACTCCTCATTTATATCCTTCCAAGCATTTGTTATTCTCTTTCGACATTCATTAATAGCAACTTCCCTAGATTCACCATATTCATTCATATAGTATTCCAAGAATGAGGAAACATGTCCTCTTTTCTGTTCAAACTATCCGACAAGAAATAATTTGAGCAAATTAATTTTTACATCTTCTAATGGAACATAAACATTATTGAAGAGAAGGATTCTTAAAATCTAAGACTGTACCTCGTTGGACACAATGTCATCCATTAGCCTGCAAAGAATAGAAGAAGCCTTAATAATTTTTGGCTCATTTACTACCCATTTGAAGATGTTCTCTGATGTTTCTCCCATGCCAATGTAACTAGTCGTTGTCAGCAATGAGTAAGCACATGATATTGTTGATATCTGCATGTACTCCTCTATTGTTGGTATATAGTTGCTGTTGAGCCATCTAGCCTCAGTCATGTAGGCTTGGGCCACCTTTTTGAACTGCCAATAAACATTCATTATAATAAATATATTGAGAGTGAATATGAGAGTATACCATATAAAATATTTGTTATTGTGCTTTGGGTAGAATCATAATATCTTAATGTTAAAAGGAGTAATTGTTTTCTAGTATGTGATATTAATCAAATAGTGTATATAATTAAAGGTACAATTCTCACTTTACAAAATGATTTTATAGGGTTAAGTTAGGCTTAAATCTAATTTGTACGATGATATAATAACTTATTTTTGCAATTGTAGTTGGGTTTATCAGATCACCCGATATTGGGCTATTATTATATCATCTTCAAATGTCTACTCTTTGGTGTGAAGAGTGTATTTGAGATCGCATATCAACTAGTGATAAGGCCAAAATAGAGTATATAAGTGAGGGGTAACTTCTACCTTACAAGTTGATTTTGTAGGATTAATTTAGACTTTCAAATTATAAGATGGTATAATGAAGAGATGAAAAAAGTATGTAGGTTGGATTATTGTGTCTAAGAATGTCTAGACCTTTTTAGACCATAAGAGCACAAGTTCAGGTAAGAGGTTTCTAAGACCCGATTAAGTACAAATCCATAAAGAAAAAGAACGAAACATGTCACATTTTGACTAACAAAAACAAACAATCAATTAGACTTGAGGGAGAATGTTGAAAAATAAAATTTCACATCGTATGATATGAAAAGAAGAAAAAAGTAATATAAATTAAATTGTTTCTAAGAATGTGTAGACCTTTTTGAACTAATTTTCACACTTGTGTCCAACCCACTAATATTGCAATCTTCAATACTAAGTTCTATGCAAAGCTTGTAGCTTAGATTTGTTAATAATTAGTAAAAAAAAATCTTACTTCTTTTATGCCATACTTAACGCAATATGGTTTGCTTTCCTTCTTTGTTTCTTTCTCTATATCTTCATAAACCTTTATGAGTAACTTATAAGATAATTTAATACGTGTTGGGAGATCATCCAAGCAACTAATATTCCACCTGCAATCACTTTCATGGTAATCAGTTACATAATTCTTTTTCTTAAAAAATTGAGAAGTGAAGAAAATTTGTGTTTTCTATAATTTGTTGATCAACCTTTCAATTGCCTCAGTCAAAAGTTCTAATTCATCAATGGTTGCATAGGCATCGTATGTATCATCAATAATTGATGTCGTAGCAATGACTTTCATTGCTATTTTTCTTGCTTGAGAATATTGAGGCTCAAAATATATTGCCAAAATCCAAAAGCAACATTCAACAATTCTATCACGCACATAAGGTAGTTTATTAGGGACATCCAAATCATTCCACCACCTATAAAAACCAAAAACAAATAGAGCAATAATTAGATGGAAGAGCCTTCGAAACTGATTTAACATTTTTTTAACTAGGAAGGTTTGTATGGATGAAGAACTCACTTGCAAATGTAACCAAATTCTTTTTGGTATAGATTTTGTAATTTATTGAAATCTAATTTTGCAAAAGTTAATAGAATTTCATTATGAGAAGGATCTTTCTCATAAATAGAAATATAGCGTCGTGCCTCTAGCCTGGGCAAGTTCTTGTGGAGAGCTTGCCTCAAGCTATGATTAACTTCAGCTGCAAGAGACGGGCTCAATTGAGTAGCAATGACCTCAAGATGAGTGGAAGTGAAAACTAGTGCTTCTTCCAAAATGTCCTCTCCGTGAACCCTCGTATGTGAGGCTTCATACAAGCATAACATTCCTTGAACATCACTACCAAGTTTTTTACTAAAGTTTCCTTCCACATCCTTGAACTTGTCAAACACAACTGTATTTTATTCAATAACCACAACATTGAAAATTAGTTAGAGTTAGAGAAAACTTTTTCCAAAACTAAAATATTGAAGAGAAGTTCACAAAACAATAACGTTTAGGATGTTTTCATATGAATAATATGTTATATCATCTAATGGCTTACAAATTCACTTATTATTTTATAAAAAAATATTATAAATAAATAAATACATTTCATATTGAAAATACAAACGTGTTCAATACTACAAGAAAAGTAAGGCAATTAGTAAAAGGATGTTGTAGAAAGATTTATAATTATTCATGTAATTTATGGCGTGTTATTCTTTTTTTTTCCATCAGTGTGTAGTTTACTCACAAACTTAAGGTGACTGAAAGTCGAATTAAAGTAAAACAATTGAACCAGAGGAATATACGTGGTGAAACGTGAAATCCATGTTGCCTCAATAACCTAAATAGCACAGCAAGAGAGCAAAGGTTGTCTTGAAGAGTTATTTCTCCATTTACAACATAATTCTTGTGAATATGTTGCAAAACTTGATCAATCTCATGTTCAAAGTGATAGTTCATACCCAAACGACAGATTGAATCAATCAAGTCAACTTTTTCTAAGGGCTTCTCAGTCTTTGAGATAAGCATCTTGCTCACTTCTCCTTTTAGTGTTTCAATTTGTGTCTCAATATTCTGATCAAGTTCCTGCAGGTGTTGAAGAAAAACTTATATATATGCCGTAAATGACATGCAAGAGGAACACAAAAAGCATTAAAAGGTTGTGCGTAGATATATATATATATACCGTAGATTCTGAAGCATATCGAAGGAAATAATCCTTCCAAATGCTTGGGTGATAATCTGCAAGATGTCGATGTAGGTCAGATTTTACATCTGGGTTGAAGCTACTGAGTGGTAAAGTTGCAGCAGACATCCTTAATGTGTTTGAATAACGAGGATACTTCACCAATCCTTGACGTGTTTTGTCGGGGAAAGGTATCTAACAGTGGATATTTATAATTGGACCTCAGGCCCTACTTTGAATAAAATAATTATTATAATGAATTAAATTAACTCTAGTCACACTAACGCCTTTGGGGAAGAGGTTTAAGCTACTTTTGATTTTCTAAAAGCTATTTCCTCCACTTTTCTTCAATAATAATTTTAAATGTATTTCACCTACCTTCTTCTTCTAAGGGAAAAAATAATTTGAATATAGTTGAGCAAAATGCTACGTAAATATAGATTAAATTAAGTACTACATTTTAATATATGATTAGGTAATAATTTAAGAGTTTAATTTCTATGCGATATTAATGTAAAAAATATATAACATCAATCAAACAAATTATCATAATAAATATATTTTTTAAGATAATTAATGTAAGAAACTCTATGTATAACAGTGTATACACTTTTCTCATAATGTAAAAACATTTTATATTAACGATATGTTAAAATTATTGGTGCTAATTTTATCTATAAATTATTAATATTGATGATGTTTGGTGTAATGGATGATGGAAGGAATACAACTCCTTAATTAAAATTCGGTTTGGTTTATTTTTGTATTTATATTATTTAATTTGTTCTCTCTATTTTTAAAATATTTAATTTGATTCTTTAATTTTTTTTAATGTTTAATATTTTTATTACCTCAAAATTGACACTAATAAGGTTAATAAAGTCAAATAAATGGACAACATTGAACTTTTTTTTATAATTAGATTATCAAATTGAACATTTTAAAAATAGAATAATTAAATTAAATAATTTTAAAATAGATAAATGAAATTAAATAATATTTGATAGAACAATTTATATCTATTTGTAATCTTTAAATAAGTTCTTTTATTTATTTTAAAATTGTATTAGATTAAATTAAAATAATAAGAAAATAAAACAGTGAATTTTTTAAAATATTTCCTTGTTTTTTATATATATAATTTTTATTAATTTGACTAATTTTTACTAGTTTTGAGATTAGCTCGGTTCTCTTGATCTAATAGATTGATCACCAAATGAATTTGTAGTGAAATTAGTTGAATTGACTAGTCTAGTTTGATTTTTAAAAACAATGATTAAAATTAAAAATGATTTATAAAACAAAATTAACTACTTGAACAATATCACGACAATGACAAACTAAGTACTTGAAATAGAAAAAAATATTAAAACATAAAAACAAAAATATCACAGAAGGAAGAAGAACGAGCTATCTAATAAAAAAAATATTAAGTAAAAATTGAAATTTATCTAACAAAAATTAATAAAATAAATTTATTTTATTTTTATTTTTATCTCTATTTTTAAAATGTTCAATTGATATTCTAACTTCTAAAAAAATATCGAATATTGTTCTTTCATCTAAATTAAGACTAATGACATTAATAAAATTAGATAAAAGAACAACATTAAATATATTTTAAAATAAAATAATTAAATTGAATATTTTAAAATAAAGAGAGGAAATTAAATAATATAAATAAAAAATATAATTTAACCATTAAAATAAGAATGGGATTAATACGACTTGCTTGTGAATATTGGATCACATATTTAGTCCTTTATCCGAAGAGCAACAGAAAACAATTTTAGATATTCAGATAATGCTTATACCTAACGCGTTTCCATTAGTAGAAATATGTTATTTCCCTTTAAACGAATTAGATGATGCTTATGTCACACGTCTTTCCCTTTAAACCACAATATGATGCTTATAACAACTCCCACCATGATATGGTCTTTTTCTTGAATATTCAACTTTCACGTTGTAAATTAGCATTTCTTTTATGCAAAATAAGAAAATTTTCTTTTTCTGCCTGAAGTTTTTCTTTGAGAAAAGATAATTCAATAGAAAAGATATAGTCTACAAATAAATTTTTCATATTTATCGATGGCTCTTATTAAAATGATGTAAATAATTTAACCAAAAATAGAAAAAAGATGTATATATTATATGCACAAAATAATGTAAACTAATATTTGTGCAAAACACCAATGGCTATTATGTTATAAAAAATATCATAATTGTAAGATGGAAGCACCAAGATAAATGAAACAAAATGTGTCATTCTTATATGTTTATATCGTTTTACCATTTTCCCAAGTAAAGTGAATAGAGTTCGTATTTTAAAATAAATAAATAAATAAATAAATATATATATATATATATATATATATATATATATATATATATATATATATATTATTTTTCATTACTAACATTGCGAAAATAGTTTAAAATAAATATCAAATTATTGCGTTACTTAGAATTTATATTGAAGTAAACCAATATGGTTCCAAAGAATTACAAAATTAAAAGTGGAAGAACTTGTTGATGAAATGTTATTAGAATGTATCTCTATGCAATTAAATTTTTAAGGTGATTCGTGTCAACATTTTTATTAAACTGGACAGTTGATAAAATATAATAAACACCTATATACGTTCTCTTATTTTAAAATTAAATAAAAGCATTATTTATAAATTTAATTGACATGTAGGTTTTGCCCAAAATGTCTTTTTATATTGTTTATAATTAATAATAATTACATACTATTAACTATTTTTCTCATAATAACATGGGTTATCATTATCACCCTAGCACACTCAGGTGAGGAAACAATGATTGTGGTCATCTCTCCAAGTTCAAGATGCATCAAAGGTCTATATATTTTGACCAGATCTCTTAATTTTTTATGTGTTGTAGATGTAAGAATATGGAGTATACTTCCTATAATAGGTAGCTTCCATGGCCCTGGAGGTATATTTGGAATTGGAGTTGATTCTCTTTTCTTGTGATTCCTCACTATTTTTAGTGCCACAATAAAGATGAGAAAAAAAGTGGTAAGGGCTAATAAATAAGGCATTTGAGAGGTCTTGGAGATGAAATCGAACAATAAGGAATATGTAGTCTTGATAAAGATTATATTGGTGATGGATAATAATCGAATGAGACTTGGGATATGGGTTGCTATTACTTTATTGTTATTTATAATAGTTTTTGATACAGCAACTTAACGTACGTGCATTCCTTTTCCATATAAAAACCTTTTTCTTTCTTTGCGTGAGAAAGCCTATCTAATTATTTACGCTTTTAAAATAATAATAATAAATTATAAAAGTATTAAAATATAAATGATACCTCTATTTAAAAAAATATCTCTATGAAAAAAATTATAAAATATATAATATATATTTAAAAAGAAATAACGTCAATATAAAAAAAGATAATTAATTATTTTATTAAAAATAAAAGAATAAATAATATTTAAATATTTTTATTTCTATCATCAAACTTTTAAATAAAAATAAATATCTTAGTTTTAAGGTTAAATTATAACTTTTCTTCTTTATCTCATGAAAAAAAAATATTTTTATTCTTTTATCTTTTAAAAAAATTATTTTAATTAATTTTCAAATTTAAGACAATATTAACGTTTGAAAAGAAATTATTATTATTTTTTATTTTAAAATATAATTTTAAATTATTTTTTATTAATTTAAGAAATAAAACTTATCTTATTAAATTTATCCATATAAAAATTATAAAATTTAATTAAAATTTTAAAAAAAGACCATAATCATAATAAAATTGACGTAAACAATGAATTTTATGAGTATTTAAAAAAATAAATTGATATAATAATTTTTAATTTTTTTTATTGTTCATGAAATTTATTTTTTATATTATTTTTATCTTATTCATGATTTTTTTTAATTTGAACATTATAATTTTCATATAAAAGTAAATTTAATGGATAAATTTCATATTTTAAATCAATCAAATAATAATTTAAAATTATATCTTAAAATAAAAAATGATTATTTTTAAAAAATATTATTCAAATTTAAGAATTAAAATATTAAAATAAATTTATAAAAAGATAAATAATTAAAATAAAATTTTATACTAATATTATAATTTAGCCTAATTTTAAAAAATTATATATATTAAAAATTAAAACTAAAGAAATTAAGGTGACAAAGTCCATGTTTATCCCTGTCTGCTGTCGGATATGTCTGGAAGTTGCGTGTAATATGAAAATTAGTTATTTTTTTAAAAAAGTCAGCTTTAAGTTTAAAAGTCGCTTAAAGTTTAAAAAGTCGGTTTAAGTTTTAAAGCTTATTCTAGTTTAGATGAGTTCTAGACACCTAATTTATCAAATTTTTTCTTTTAAAATAAACTGAAGAAGATAGGTGAAATATCTGTTTCTTCTGGGCTGGTTATTCAGTGTATGCATTCGCCACCGCTAGTGTCTCTGTCAACAATTACTTATCCAGTTTTTATAAAACACTTCTACAATTAAGATTTTGTAGTTTTGGTTTTAATAAATTTACATCATAAAAAATTATAAAATTTTAAAAAAAATTATATTTATAAAATTTGAAAACATCAATAAATTTTTAACAAACATTCAAAGTCACCTGCTGCATCTCTTTATTTTTTTTTATTTATTGTTGAAAAGTTTTTATTTAAATTATTAATATAATATATATAAAATAGTTATCTTCTTCTTATAAAATTAGTTATTTTTGATAAAAAAAAACTTAATTTTACACAAATACATATCATACTAAGCAAGTAATATGCTCACAAATAATTATAAATAACATTATTTTTAAATAAAATTTTGTATTTATTTTTAAAAATTTTTATAATAATGAATTGTAAAAGATATGAAAAGGATAAAAAAAACATGAAAATGATGATTCTTGTAAAAGTAATTTCACGTTAAAAAAAATGTAATAATACACATGTTAAATTCGTAATTCTTGTATAAAGTAGAAGATTATATGTATTTTAACTGAGTATGAAAAAGACTAACTATTCAAATGTTTTTATATGTTTTTAATATTAATTTATTGAAACAAATTTATGAAAGATATAAATAAGTTGAAAAATCTTTTACCTAATTACATAGAATATGTGAAAGATTGAAAAGAAAAATATAACCAAATACTATACCAATATATATATCGTATTTAATGAAAAGAGAAAGAATTATATATGAAAAGAAAAAAAAATAGTTTGACAATAGTAGAAAAAGAATAAATAAGAGAGTTATTATTAAATTTAAGATTTTTGTTGAGATTGTTGGATGAATTATTTACTACTAAAAAGTATTTTAAATTTTATTGAAATCCGTCCTATATAATAATTAACATTTATATGTTTTTAAATATTAGAAGACTTTTTTTTTTTAAGTTATAAAGAGTCTCAGTTGAGTACAACCATATATTTAACATCATATTTAAAAAATTCTAATATTTGATTAAATATTACGAAATTTATTTACATTATTTAAAAATTTCATTAAATATCACAAGACTTTCTTTTCATAAAAATATCTTTTAAAATTTCAATCGAATACATATCTAGATAATTAAATCAAATCATTATTAATCATTTTAATGACTTCGAAAAATAAATACAAGAAAAGCATGACATGTAATAATAGAAAAATCAATGGTAAACATTACTAAATTTTAAAGTCAAGATATCACTTTTTTAAATAATGCATTAAAACGAAAATAGTTCAAATTTTTATTTCAAAATTTGCGCGAGACAATTATTTCATATACCAAAATACCAAAAACCCAAGTAGCTTGATGTAGAATGTAGTAGGCTAAAAAAAAAAAAAATTATAAGGTTAGTGTTTTCTCTAAATAAAAACAACTATAATAATATGAAATAATTTTAGGGTTTTCTTTTTCGTTACTCTTCTCTCACTTTTCCTCATTTGTTTTGAGTTGTTGGATCATTATGTGTACGTTGTTCATTCAGGACACTCTCATATCTCAACATATATATCAAACATCAGTATCATCTATATTTATTCAAACATCTAAAGAACTTATAAAATCTTTTTCTTTTATTATCCAAACACGTAAAGAACTTATAATTTTTTTTTATTAGCATATATTTTTCTCATATATCTCCCGTTTATATTCATATTATAAATCTCGTTAAGCAAGATTAAAAGATATGTAGAAATAAATTTTTGCAATAGTCTGGTTAAGTTACCAGATTTTGGAGAGGCCATATATCATGAAGCGTTAAATCTCCAAGGATGTATCTAACTCTGGCAGATTAATCCATCCATTGATCATCTAATAAAAGCTTACTTTTTTAAATTTGAAAATTGCAAAAATCTAGTACGTAAGCTTACCTAACAACATATTGGGATTCAATTTTCTTAAATATTTAAGCTAATAGTGACCCTTAAATCCAAATCATTTAAACTTTTCTTTCAAGAAAAGAAAAAGTTGAAAAAGATAGGTGCAAAATCTGTTACTTGTGGGCTCGTTATTCAATGTACGCATGTACCAGCGTAGTGTCAACAAAATATTTCTCAAAAACAAAATTTGTTACTGTGTGCCAATTTTGTTGAGAGAAAAGTCAAAATGAGAATAGGTGACTAATTTATAATAGCACGAAAAGCACGAAAAATATAAAAGGGAGCAATTATGTTCTTTTTTTTTTATATAACAAATATTGATTAAAAGTTTCAAAAATACTAGTATGGTAAGCATCGTATTAGTTTATACATATATTTTAAAGCTCGAAAAAGTAACAAAATTATTTAAACGTATGAAAGGAACAAATGAAAGAGCGATTTAAATTGAATGTAATAATAAGAAAGTTGATGAAAACAAAGTGAAACATTTAAAAATGGATGATTAGTGTCACGGTTTAGGCAACGAAGAAGTCCCCAAGGAAAAAGGAATGAAAATTCAATGTTTTTCCTTAAGCGGATTTCATGGAGTTGTCACCTACTTTTTAAGAAAAATGCTGAAAAACCTATAATGGGATTAGACTAGTCTTAGGAATCAAAATTCGGATTCAGGAGTTCATTATGCGGAGGGAAGGTATTAGCATCCTATCATGTCCGTCTTAAGATGGTTATATTAATTATATGCATGAAATAGGATATGACTTCTATAGTATGATTTTCACCTTTCAGATATGGGCAAGATTGGTATTTACAAGAGAAAAACGAATTGTATTTTTGGGTTTTATGAACTTGATAAAAGTCATCTTTTACTCCTATGTATCTCCTAATACAATGGAGAAATCAATGTTTAAGTAGTTATGGCTGAGACTTTTTAAGCTAAATAGAGATGTCGATACCCAGTCGGCCACGAATAGATGCCGATTAAGTGTCAGCGAGGGTACCGACTTAGAGGCGGTCAGAAGAGATGCCAACTATATGTCGGCAGTGTTGTTGACTAGGAGTTGGTTGGGAGAAGGTGCGACTAGGTGTTAATGGGATTGCCGACTAGGAGTCGATTGGAAGGAAGCTTAGACTGACTATATGTTGGATGGCTTGGGATGTATTAGGCGTGGTTTAAGGCGTGGTCGATTTAGAGCCAACTTGCCAGTTGGTGTATGGGCTGATCCCTCTAAGCTTTGGTGAAATGTTTGACTAAGGATTAGATCTAAGTATCTAACTCCATTCTAAATTACTTAATGCCATCTAGAAAATCATATTCCCTCGTCTTATGGTTTCTCTTCTATCCACTAAAATGGGTGTTCTAACTAGTTAACAGATCATGCCCTCTAATCACACGAAAGGATGCGAAAGGATTTCCTATTTACGACATATTCTACTGTCTTGATTCTACCTAGTGATGGCTTCCTAAAACCTTGGTCATTTGGAAATTCCAATCACCTTATATATTTTAGGTTCCTCTCTTACTAGTTGAATTGCCACTTAGTGTTTCTACATCATCGAGAATATCAACTTAAAATCATGCAAGTGATGTTTTCGAATCTTAAGAGTAGCCACTACTGCTACTACCTCCAAGCTAGGGGTCACATAATTCGTCTTACAACTCCTAGTTGTCTGTAAGATTAAAATACATCCTCACTATCTAGTAACAACACTCTTCTCAATAACTAAGGTAAGGTATTACTAAGGTTGGCACGTTATATAATGCTTCTCCAAGACATTAGGAACTAATTCCAAATTATCAATCCACCTAAAACTTACTCCCTTCCTAGATTCTTGAGTTAAAGACTATGCTAACTTAAGGAATACGTCTAGGAAGTCACCACGGTATTTGTCCAATCCCAGGAAAATTTATAATCTTACTCACTAATGCAAGGTTTTCAACTTAAGCGAAACTCCTACCTTAAAAGGGGCTGACTATTGGGTTCTTACAGTAAAGATCACATGACTTAAAGAACTCATATCTTCCATTTAACTTTTATTAAACAACTATACCATGACTCATCTCAATAGTATGGACTAGTATCCTTAAATGCTACTCAAGCTTTTCTCAAACTAAACAATCATTAACAAAATCCGCTATGTCTCTTTCCATTTAGGCCACCACAATATCAAGAAGAGTTAAAAGAAATGCCTCAATAGCTCCCACCAAAAAGGTTCCTCTGTTTTCAAATGAAGTCAATGGGGAAAGCAAAACTGTCAAAGCAAGAGGTAAGGTTTCTAAATGCACAATGGCACACAAATATCGTACCTTTCTTACTGGCCTTGATTCTATGAAATTTAAAGCAATGACTGTTATTGCAGAAAATGTTTGATAGAGAAATCTAACTAGTTGTACTACTGTTTGTGTTCACCCTACAACAACTTTAGTGAGTTTTTAATAGTGAAAAATGATACCCCTAATAGCAACTCTTCTGCTTGCAATTGTTCTCTTATCCCTCTATCTAACCACTGAATAATAACCAACGAAATCACCCCAAAAAATGTTGTCACCCAACTTATTCATCTGTTAAAAAGAACCGTTGTTGCATGTCACCTTCTGTATCCACTGATGGGTTCTCTCCAGCGTCATCAATAGGTGAAAGCAATGGTTCCCATGAAGATAAAGGGAATCATGGTCATAAATCCTTGTAGTGAGATAAAGGGAAGAAATTCTGTTTCTTTTGACACTTCAAGAACTTTAAAGCCTTCTGGTCTCCAAATCTTAAGAATGAACACTACAGCCGCCAACTCAAGATCATGGGTAGGGTAATTCCTCTCGTGGATTAGAAGCATAAGCTACCACTCTACCCTCTTGCGTCAGCACTCCACCTATACACATCCTAGAAGTGTCACAATATACTACAAAAGGTTCACTAAGGTTTGACAATACTAAAACTGATGCACTAGTCAACTTCTCCTTAAGGGTCTGGAAGCTATACCCATACTAACTATTCTACCCATAACAACTCCCTTCCTAACCAACTCTATCAAGGTCAAGCTAACTTAGATAAACCTTCTCTCATGACCAACTAGTCCAAGAAAACTTCTATGCTCACTCACCGATTAAGGGATCTCGCACTTAAGAACAACTTCTGCCTCAGAATGATCTACCCCTATACTTCTTCTAGAGATTACATGACCTAGAGAACTCACTTCTTCTAACCAAAGGTCACACTCAAATAATTTAGCATGTTAATCTCTAAGAGTCTAAAGCACTACCCTCAAGTGTCCCCTCTAACTCATTAATTACTGAAGGCCCTTGCCATGAGCTGTGAAGCATGAATCTTCACACTCTCTTTACTGCCATCTTAATCTATTAAGATTAAGATAATAGTAAGCACCAAAAACACAATAAACAATAATAAATACAGCAATAAAACACATCACATCATCATTTTCCAATTTTATTAGAACAAGGATGAAGAACTCATTCCTCAAACGTCACAGACATCCAAAATAAATAGCTACTTAGGCTAGTCACAACAAAATGTTCATTCTTCAAAAGAAAACATTTCAAATCAATTGATCCACCGGCTCGCCAAGAGTCCTTTTTGCCTTTAACAACATATTGAGGTGTTCAGGCTCAATAGATCGTAGTTAGCAATAGGGATGCTTGATACAACAACCAACAAAGGAACATCTATCTTACCTCAACACTTCCTTAAAATGCACTAGATTACTGCACTTGTACATCACACTTAACATAAATAAACACTAACACATGGTAGACACATAAGTCACTGGTCAAATGAATCACCCAGAATTCAACATAATGCAAAAAAGAACAAACAATTAATTGTCATCTTTCAAATCAGTCCAACCATGCTAACAAACGCAATGCAAAACGTGTTAGACACATAACTCACGGCCGAATGAATCGACCTGCTCTAATAGCACTAAATGTGACACCTTCTACCCTGAATACTTAAATTAAATTAATAAAATAAATAAAATAAAGACAGGGTAATAGTTAAAACCAAAAAGCACAATTTGTATTAAGGATAAAAGGTTCACATGGTAATTAAAAGGTAGGCACAAAGTTTTCAAGGAGGTTTTAGATCTAAACATTATAATTGAGAAAACTAAAGTCATCATCATCTTTAAAATAAGTCATTCAAACATCAAGGCATAGAGCAACTATTCTAACTTCTAGAACCTTATGTCACACTAATTAGAGCAAGACCCCCACCTTTTCAAAACTTGGCACCATAAGTGCCCTCAACGTTACCTAAAAGAAAATAACAAGAGAAAGTACGGTGAGAAATTGCATTCAATCATATATAAAGGTAGATAGTACCCCAAATCCCACCCGTTAGCGTACTCAATTACTAACAGTTAATAGATGCTCATATATCAATCGCAAGCTATATCACATTCAAAATCAATCATAGTTCATTCATGTTTACAAAATGCACATGCTCGCACAATGCATATGTTCATCACTACACCTAAGAGTCTCGAGTCGGAGCTCCACACCATGGACGAACCTCCTCAATCCCCTTAGTTATCGCTAATGATGGCCACACCGTTAAACACCCGTATGGGCCGGTGTGTCGCACAGTTAAACACCACCTATGACCCGTGCGAAGACATTCCACACAACCATTAAACCCCACATATGGCCAGCGTGCAGCATGGTTAAACACCACCTGTGGCCCATGCATATGATTGTCCCCCATTATTAGCCCCTTGTTAAACACCACATATGACCAGGGTATTATAGCCACGTCTGTCTTCTCATGCATCTCATGCCTCTCATGTCCATGCTCAATGCATTCTCATCCACACTCTTATTCTCATGATTTATTTATACATCATTCGCACAGTCCACAATCATACCCAACCATATTAATTTAACCATCATTATTATAAATCATTGAATTTCACCACAGAAACGCACATAAAACACCATTGAATTTCACCAAGTTTCATCATTGCACATAAGAGCCTCAAATCATGAACAACCATAAACAACACAAGAATCAAGTAATTAGGGCAATTAATCATACATTTTCCCAACAAAAATCACGTTAGGACAAGATGTTAATCAGACCACAAAGCATATTGACAAATCTTTTCTACTGATTAAAATATTTTTAAAACATAATAATCAAACGAAATTGAGAATTTAGATCCTAGAGGAACTTAGGGATTGCCCTCATTACTCGTACACTCCCGCATTCATATATGATCAAACTCATCTCCCCGTACCTTAGATGCGAAGAATAGTGATGATCTGATGCGGCTCTAGGACAGTCTGAACACCCTAGCTCCTCTTCCTTGCAGGTCGGCGTTCTCTCTCCTCTAGGTCTGGCTGTCTGACGCGTAAAACACCAATTAGGGTAAACTGATTATCCCTCTCTAATATTCTAGTTGGGTCGGGTCAACCTCGACCCGCCCGTCAGCCTCCCCCGTTAATTCAATTAATTAAATTAATAAATGAAAATAATTTAGATAAAGCCTCATCAGTTTATAAAATCATTAACCCCTCTATTAAAATAAAATTGATAATGATAATAATAATGTAATTAATTTCTAAAAATAATTAAATATATTTTAGGATGTTACAATTAAAACCAAAGAAACACAATTGGTATTAAGGATAAAAGGTTCACATGGTCATTAAACAAGTAGGTACAAAGTTTTCGAGAAGATTTTAAATCTAAATATTATAATTGAAAAATAAAGTCATTATCATCTTCAAAATAAGCTCTTCAAAATGAGTTCTTCAAACAACAAAAGACATAGAACTACTATTCTAAATTTCAAAGCCTCAATGTCACACTAAATCAGAGCAAGACCCCGTCCCCTTCAAAACTCAGCACCATAAGTGCCCTCAACATTACCTAAAAGAAAATCACGGGAGAGTACGGTGAGAAATAGTATTCAATCATATATAAATGCAGATAGTACCCCAAATCGCACTCATTACCGTACCTAATTACTAACTGTTAACAAATACTCATATATCAATCACATGTTCCACTGCATTCAAAATCAATCACTCCATTCATGTTTACAAAATGCACATGCTCGCACAATGCATATGCTCATCACCACATCTAAGAGTCTCGATTGGGAACTCCATACCATGGACGAACCTCCTCAATCCCCTTAGTTATTACTAATGATGGCCACACCGTTAAACACCCCATATGGTCGGTGTGTCGCATAGTTAAACATCACCTATGGCCCGTGCGAAGACATTCTATACAACCATTAAACACTACCTATGACCCATGCATATGAATGTCCCCATATTAGTCCACCCTGTTAAACACCACTTTTGGCCAGGGTCCCTTGTTAAACACCACATATGACCAGGATATTATAGCCACGTCTAGCTTCTCATGCTTCTCATGCTTCTCATGCATCTCATGTCCATGCTCAATGCATTCTCATCCACATTCTCATTCTCATGATCATACATTATTCACATAGTCCATAATCATGCCATAATCATGCCAAAATCATATCAATTTAGCCATCATTACCATAAATCATTAATAAGAACGCACATAAAACACCATTGAATTCCATCCATTTTCACCATTCCACACAAGAGTCCCAAATTGAACCTCAACCATGAATAACCATGAACAACCACGAGAATCAAGTAATTAAGATGATTAACCACACAATTTCAAACAAAAATCACATTAAGGCAAAACGTTAATCCAAGAATTTAACCCCCTTTTAAATGCCACAAGACACCATACAATAACAATTATTAATAAGGGCCCTAGGGAAGACCCTACTGCTGTTTTTTATGTAAATGAAACCCAAATAGTGAGATAGAACTGACATCTCTACATACTTGGAAGCATAATGAACAAAACATGTTCATCAAAGTCATTCTTCTTGTTCCTTTGGGAGTCCCTCTAGAGGTTTTCCTTCACACTAAAGGCAACTGATTACATTATCAATTAAGTCAACCAAAACCACGGTACACATTGACAAATCTTTTCTACCAATTAAAACATTTTTAGAACATAATAACCAAACAAATTTGAGAATTTAGATCCTAGAGGGCACTTAGTGATTGCCCTCACTACCCGTACACCCCTGCATTCACATATAACCAAACACATCTCCCCTGTACCTTAGATGCGAAGAACAGTGAGGATCTGATGCGGCTCCAAGAGGATCTGAACACTCTAGTTCCTCCTCCCTGCAGGTCTGCGTTCTCTCTCCTCTAGGTCTGGCTGTCTAACGTGCAAAACATCAATTAGGGTAAACTGATTAACCCTTGTCTAAGATTCTAGCTGTGTCGGGTCAACCCTGACCCTCCGTCAGCCCCATTAATTCAATTAATTAAATTAATAAATGAAAATAATTCAAATTAATGTCTCATCAGTTTATAAAATCATTAACTCCTCTATTAAAATAAAATTAAATATAAATATTTAAGTACTAAATTAATTTTTTGTCATCATTAAGAATAATAATAATAATAATAATATTTCAGTTTCAAAATGCAATTATTTAATAAAATAATTTCTTGCAGCAATTAATGATTAAAATAAATTTGATAATAATAATAATGAAATTTATTTCTAAAAATAATTAAATAAATTTTAGGATGTTACATCATTAAAAAAAAACCTCATCAAAAGTTTGCTTGTCATTATTAAATAGCTTCTCTAAAAAAAAAATACCACAAAATCTTAAACAATTCAATAAATTCCATTTAAACAATTCAATAAATTCCATTTCTAATTCTGTATCTAACACCACCATACACATGTCTTTAAAAGAGAAGAATTATGCATGTATCTCTTAGAAATTAGTTTTGATCATTTTCTAATATCATCACTCAAACATTTCTTTCTAAGTATTCTATCAAATTATTTATCACATCACTAATACCAAAAGTATCTTCAATTCAATGCATAACACATTTATCATTTACTTTATAACTAAAACTTGTAATCAAGATATCTAACAAACATTAACTATCTCCTCATAACATATATAAGATCAAACATATATCTAATAAGAAATTATAATAAACACGTAAACAAGTACGTGGTGATCACAAATTTTTTTAAAGAATCTTAAAACCAAAATCTCCAAAACATAAAGCAGAAGTTCTCACACTTGATAAAGTGATGTGTGATACCATTTAACTCCAATGCTATATAATTATAATAAAGAAACTTAAAACAATTCAAAATTCTAACATATATCAATTGGTAAAAGATTTCATATTACCTACTTACATATTGTCATTTTAAGAAAACATATTTTCTTATCGGCACTCCAAAAGGCCAATTTCTAACATCATAAAAGTCATAAAATATAAACCAAATCATACTATATAAAGTAATTACAACTATCTCGATGTCACATGTCGTATTAGAGCATCAAATTCAAAAATAAATTAAACTAAAAGAGAAGCAGTAAATGAGGAGTCTAGTTTAATCTTCATGCTCTTGCTCATTTGGCCTACAAGGTGACATTTAGCCTAAACATAAATAATACGACGAAAGGGAGTGAGAAATATATCTCTCTCAAGTTCATGGTATAAGCACAACATAAGTAGCACACAATCACACAATTAATTATAAGATAGAAAATAAACAACTCATATATGTACATGAATAATAACAATACACTCCTAGTACTACTCCATATGCTATGTGGTATCAGTTCTAATCCAAGAAAAAAGGCCAGAGACACACAACTCAATACTACTCGACTTGCATCGTCCGTCCCAACTCATGAGATCAATCACGATCATTAGGATTTTCATTATGAGTAGTCCCAAGAGGTCTAGTGAGCTTACCACTCAAATTCATGTTTATTTCCTTACACATCTATTTCATTAAATAATACATGAAATGCATTTCAATTTAGTCATTATTCTACTTTCCATATTGTTTCAATAAGGATCACTTTCTCCTTTTCACAGGCTAGGCACCTCATCACAAATTAGAGAGTATCATTCTTACCTCTCACAGGCTAGGTCACATACTAAACAAATGTCTCTTGGGCCCGTTTTTATCTCTCATAGACTAAATCATCCTTCAAGACATTTATCTTTATTACTCATTTTCATTTCATATACCATCATTCTCAATTATTATTATAATGCGTATCATAACTCATCATGTCTTTAATTCAACGTATCATGACATACACGAACATATCTCATAGTTTCATATAACTTTAAATATAAGCACTTAACTTGGTTCCCCTTTTAGGAAACCAAGACATACAATCTTTAACCATAAGTAAAAGTCATTAACATTGATTCCCCCTTCAGGGAACGAAGGAATACAAACATAGAGTTTAGGGAAAAACCCTTAACCCTCAACTCACAATCCACGAAGTACAACCCTTGCTAAGCGAATACTAAAGACAAAGGGTACCTATAACTTTGTTTTTCTTGCTTAGTAAGGCCACTTCTCGTTCAAAAATTCCCAACTCTTTTTATCTATTCTCTCGCTCAATGAGGATCATAAAGGACACCGCTCTTAGGTCCTAACATTCTCGCTCAACAAACCTTACTATTCGCCTCGCGAGTGATACGGATCTCCTAAGGATCCTAATTGAAGCTAGCACTCTCACTCCTTCTTGATGGTTGGAGCTCATGGAATTTAGGAAAAAAGAAAGAAGAAAGGGAAAACATGTGGATTAGGAAAAGAAGGGGTAGGATACTCGCCACTCTCTCTTTGAGGAGGAAGATAAAAAGCAACATACTATTCTTTATATGATGAGTTTACAAAATGATGGAGGCCTTATATAAGGTTCCTCATGGTCACTCCTTGCTTGGATAGGTGGATATCCTATCTGCTTATCCAAAAAAACTGATCTTAACACTAGTACAAGCTATCGTAAGACTAGTACAAGTTTATGCTAACTACTTAGCCAAACAAACATAACAAAGTCATAATATACTTTATGAGCTAAGATAAGATTACAAACGATTTCTAAATGATGAACAAATGCAATCCACATGCTTCTAGGATGTTAAGGAGTAAGCCCATACAATATAGATGGTTGGGCTTGGGCTTGAGCCTGAGTCCTCCAAGTTTCTAAGCAAATGTACCTTTTGAAGAACTTCTTGTAACTTCCTTAGCCTCCCTCTTGTCATAAGGCCTTTTGGAGTTTGGTTGTCTCTAGCCTCTTGTTCTTTCTTTATGTCTTTGTGAATGTTATCCAGATCTGTATCAGGCTCCCCTTTTTGAAAAGAATTTGACCTTTTCGAGTCTAGATCACTTGATAACAAAATCAAGTCTGAGAAATGAAAGGTATGACTTCCTTCACAAGTATGAGACATATCAAGGACATAGGTATTATTATTTATTTTTTTCAAAGAGTTTTGAAGGACCATTTCCTCTTAGAAGTAGTTTAGACTTTCTCAAGTTAGGAAATATCTCATTTCTTAAGTAAACCCAAACTAGGTCCCCTTTTTTAAACACCTTTTGAACTTTTCCTTTATTAACCTTCTTAGCATATTGCTCAACCTTTCTTTCTATGTGAGAACAAACCTTAGTATGCAATCCTTTAACAAATCGTGCTTTGGAAACACCATCATAGTTAAGCACAAAATTCACATCAAGCAAAGGCAATAAATCAAAAGGTGTTAAAGGATTAAAACCATAAACCAACTCGAAAAGAGCATGAGATGTAGTGGAATTCACTACCCTATTGTAGGCAAACTCAATATGGGGTAACCATTCTTCCCATGTTTTCAAACTCTTACCACAAAACACATAAGTATTTGGGATGTGGTTCTATTTGCAACCTTAGTCTGACCATATATTTGAGGATGGTATGCAATTGAAAAGAGAAGCTTAGTTTCAAGCTTACTCCATAGGATTTTCTAGAAGTGACTGAGAAATTAGTCACATAGCAAGCATCATCACTTTTATGATGTGGTATAAAATGGCCCATTTTAAAAATCTGTCTACCACAACAAAAATAGAATTTTTTCCAATTTTAGATCTAGGTAAGCCTAAAATAAAATCCATAGAAATATCTATTCAAGGCATAGTAGACACAAGGCATCTATCACATATATGATGAACATCATGTTTCATATGAGGCCAAAAAAATATTCACCCAAATTCCTATAAGTCTTATATTTAACTTAGTTTGACTTTTAAGATGTTTAAGGGTTTCATGATCACAATGAATCACAAATTCTTTAGGCAACAAGCAGCGCTACCACACCTGTAAGGTTTTGAGAAGAGCATAAAGCTCTTTATCATCGGTAGAGAAATTTATTTGAGCATTTTAAGTTTTCCATCGAAGTATGCTATCAAATGTCCCTCCTTTAACAAAATGGCTCCTACTCCAATGTTGGAAGCATCACACTCTAGTTCGAAAGTCTTACTAAAGTTAGGTAGAGTTAGGATAGGGGCATTAGTTAGTCTCTCCTTAAGAGCTTGAAAGACTCTCTCTTGACTTTCCTCCCATTTGAAACCTATATCATTGTTTTTACTATTTCATTTAAAGAGGAACCTAGGGTACTAAAGTCTTTGACAAAACGTCTATAAAAACTAGCTAACCCATGAAAACTTCTAATCTCACCTATTGTTTTTGGTGTTAGTCAATTTTGGATGGCCTTCACTTTTAAGAATTTACCTTGACTCCCTCATATCCAACTACATAACCTAAGAACACAACTTTAGATGTACAAGACATGCATTTTTCAAGACTCACATACAAGCTAAGCATTCTTATCTCAACAATATCAGCACACTCTTAACATTCAAGATATGATCATCTACACAGTTAGAATAAACAAGTATATCATTGAAGTATACAACCACATATTTACCAATTAGAGATCTAAGAACATGGTTCATTAACCTCAGGAAAGTATTAGGGGAATTAGTCAGTCCAAATGGCATAACCAAACCATTCATATAGTCCAAGTTTAGTTTTGAAAGTAATTTTCCATTCATCCCCATCTTTCATATGTATATGATGATATCCACTTCGTAAATCAAAACACACATGCACCATATAACTTATGAAACATCAAGGCATGGGATTCAGTGTCTACATCTAATTGTAATAGAGTTTATAGGCCAATAAACCATGCACATATGTCAAGTACTGTCTTTCTTAGATATCAATATTACAAGCACAACACACAAACTTTTATTTTCCCTTACCAAACCTTTGTCAAGCAACTATGTTACCTGTCATTGTATCTCTTATGATTCCTCCATATTTGACCAGTAAACTAGATGATTAGGCAAGAAGAACCAAGTACAAAATCAATTTGATGCTTAATCACTCGACTAGATGGCAAACCTTTGGCCATTTCTTGAAACAGGTCCTTAAACTCCTCAAGCATTCTTTCAAAAACTGCAGGCAAACTTTCTAAAGGAGAATTTAACACTAGACATATGTTAGTAGGCCAAAGTAATAAGGGCTCTTTTTTATTTAAGAGAACTTTCTTAATAACTTTCCTACTAACCAAGATTTTATCAATTTTATCTTTTTTATCTTTCTAACTTTCTCACATTTCATTGTGGACAAACGAAAATTTGTTAGTAACACCATCATGTGTAACTTGTTTGTCAAACTGTCGTGGTCTTCCCAATAAGATGTAGGTGGCTTCCATAGGTACAATGTTACAAAGAATCTCATCCTTGTACTTACCCAAGGTTAGTTCAACATTCACTTAACAACCCTTTTTCCTTTCTCACTTAACCAGTGAAACTTATAGGGTCTAGGATGGGGAATAATAGGCAATTCAAGTTTTTCCTCTAGTTTGAGACTGACTACATTCATACTACTTCCTCCATCTATAATGAGAGAATAATATTTACCTTTAACCAAAAATCTAGAATGAAAGATATTTTCCCATTGTGATTGATCATCTTCTATGAGTGCATTCATCAATCTTCTTACCATTATAAGGTTTCCTTCGAATGGCACTTCATCACTAAAGTAATCATCACTTCCAAAAGTTTATGTTTCTTCTTGGGACTTTTGTCCCTTCTAAGGAGCTTCTCTTCTATTGATCAGTGTCCTTTTTTGGGACATTGAAAGACAATATGGTCTTTCTCTAAACACTTGAAGCATTTTATATTACTTGATTTTTTGGTGTTAAAGTTAGGAATACCTTACTTACCTCATCTTGATGACCTTTAAAGGGTGCACTCCCCTTCTTAGGACATTTGTCCCTTCTAAGGATCTTCTCTTCTATTTTGTCCTTACCCCTCCAATTGGAGTGTGTGGTAGGGTAAGATTTCCTTCCATGCCTCTTTAGTTGAGTGTCAACTTTGGAGGTTTGATGTACAATAGTAGATAATGATGTATAGTCATATCACTCCATAATACCTTGAATATCTTTATTCAATCCATGAAAAAACCTTGTCATTTTGACTTCTTGAGACTAAAAAATTTGAGCTCTAATGGTCATTACCACCATCTGCTTAAAATACTCCTCCATAGTTATAGAACTTTGATACATTTTTTATAACTTCAAAAACAAGTCTCTTTTATAATAGGAAGGCACAAATCTTTCTCTCATCTCTTCTCCTTATATGATTCAAAGGATGCTCTCCCCATGCCTCTTATCTACTAGGCTATTTCATTCCACCAAACCAGGACATCACCTTCAAAAGATAAGGCTACCAATTTGACTTTTGTTAGATCTTCCTAGTTAATGTAATCAATATTTTGAGCTACTTTTAACTCTCAGTCATTGTAGTCATCAACACTATCTTTCAGGATTTTACCCTTAATGAGATCCCAAGAATTCTTTTTGGGCTCATTAACAATTTGTTGATGTCTTTTTACAAGTTTTTCTCTTCTATGAGATCTATTATTACAACTTTCATTGTCATCATACCTACTAGTAACATTATTTTTTTACTTCTTCTCTTCTTTTTCTTACTTTTTGCTCCATGGTCTAATATTGGCATTCGCACTATGAAAATCAAGTGTCATAGACTCCAAGCCTCCTTCAAGCTTTTCAATATTTGCTTCTAATTTCTTCATGTACTTCATCATCAACATTGACTTAGGAAAATGGCTTTTCACACTTTTTTAACTCACTTTTATGCCACCATAACAACTATTTTTCGGGAATGACTATTTTCTTTCTTCTAACACAAGTAATCACAACAACTTACGAAATACTTTCTTTTAGCAAAATTTTTCCACCATTACTACAATGGCTTCCATGGACTATCTTCACATACAAGGCACACAAGAAACATGTTATAATCACTACAAAACCTTCCTTACATACAACATATCATTCTACATTTTTTCAGCAAAACTCTCACTTAAAAACCACAAGCATGACTAAAAAACACAAGGAAATGACATAACTACATGCAACAAAGCTGGGCGAAACAAACCCAAGCAAAAAGATGAAAAAAAGACCAAAGAACAAGGGAAGAAAATCTATTGAGAATGGCTGCACTTACCAACTATGGCCATGAGCTTTTAGAGACCTTGATGTAGAGGAAAGTTGCATTTTCCACCAACAATTGATGCATAATGATGCAAGCTCCAATGGCTCTTAATACCAAATGATATGGATCTTCCAAGGATCTTGATTTGAGCTAGCACTCTCACTCCTTAATGGTTGGAGCTCACAGAATTTAGGAACAAAGGAAGAAGAAAGGGAAAATGTGGATTAAGAAAGGAATAGGTAAGAAGATAAGAGTAATTGGGATTTGACACAAGTCTTGTAAAAGCTTGATAAGAATTAAAGTCTCTTCAAAACAAGACTGAGATTTATCTCTCCAAGTTGCAAAGCAATATACTGTTCTTTCATTCAAATGATATATGATGAGTTTACAAAAAGATGGAGGCCTTATATAGGCTTCCTCATGCTCACTCTTGTTTGGAAAGGTGGATATCTTATCTACTTATCCAAACAAGTTACAAGTCTATCCTAAGACTAGTACAATCTTATCCTAAGACTAGTACAAATGACTTCTAAATGAATAACAAATCCAATCCACATGCTTCTACAATGTTAAGGAACAAGTCCATATAGTATAAATGGTTAGGCTTGAGCTTGGGCTTGAGTTCTCCAAGCTTTAAAGCAACTCCACCTTTTGAAGCACCTCCTCTTGTAACTTCCTTAGCCTCTCTCTTCTCATAGGGCTTTTTGGAGTTTGGTTGTCTCTAGCCTCTTATTCGTCCTCTATTTCTTTTTGAATGTTATCCAGATCCATTATCAACGGGGAAAACAACAATGCTTCTAGGGTTCTCATTCGCCAGGAAAAAGTCATACTTCCCCAACAAATAGGCTAGATAGAGAAGAAACTCCTCTATTCTATGCACTCTCACCCAACGAGAGTCATCTCTTGCTTAGTGAGGAATGATGAATAGTAGTTTGTGATTTGCAAATTCTACAAAAACCTAACACAAACTTGTACAGTTGACCAATGAAACTTAATTCATTCTAAGTTTTTTCACACACACGAGTTTAGCATATAAAGTTACACACAAGTCACCACTCAATTTCAATCAATTCTGTCCAAATAAAAAGAACCCAAATCAAACCCCAAAGCCTCAAACCAAAGGTAGTCATGCAATTTCAACAATTGATAGAAATTAATCACAACAAAACATGTGAAAATCACACCAAGATACAACACTAATCCAGGGGTTTAATCCCCATTCCTCCAAATTTTCCTTTACAGTGCTCTCTTCTCCACTCTCTAATTTGAAATTACTTGTTTAGAAAAATTAACTCAATAGTAGAAGGTCTTTATTGTTCCTCCGGTCACTCCTTTATATAGCCCTAAAATGGGCTTCATAATTCCCTTTAATAGCTCATGATGAACACGAGTGTCCTTCCACATAAAATCCAAACAAACAATTCTCACATCTCTTGAAGAAGCTCTAAGAGATTAAAAAGATTAAACTATCATGGGTTTAATGCTTTACAAATCCAACATGTTTAGAGGCTCCCTTGCCTTCCTTATTACTTGGTATCTAACTCCTTATAGAGGATAATGAGACGATGCATAGGACTTAAGCTATTACCATATTTAAATGACTTATTTTTCTTAATTTAGTTAGTTGAAACCTAATTTAAAACCTAACATATATTTCTCCCAAAATATTATTTATTTGATTATAAAAAATTAAACCACTTATTAATAATAATTAATAAAATACAATACTTACAACCAATAATAAAATAGAATAAAAACTGATGTGTTACATGTCATTATGATTTGGAATCAATTAGGATTTGCTTTTGTTGTACATAAAAACATCAAGCATTTTCAAATGAATGTTAAAATTATGTTTTTAAATGATTTTATTGAAGAAGTTAATGTCAGACAACCTCTAGGTTTTGAAGACTTAAAACTTTCAAATAATTTTTTAACTTAAAAAAGCTTTGTATGGCTTAAGCAAGCACATCATGCTTTGTATGGCAAACTAAATAGCTTTCTAATTTCAAACATTTTTTAAAAATAAAAATTGATATAACCATTTTTAGAAAAGAAGAAAACAAAAATTATATTATAATATAAATATATGTAGATGATATTACCTTTGGTGCTACTAATAAAAATATGTAGAAAAGCTTTACTTGAAGATATTTTAATTTTATTAGAGAAAATTACATATGTAAAGATAATTGTATGTGACAATTTTTATTTATTTATTGTTCATATTATGTCTCTGTTTATTTAATAATTTTAATTTATATACACAAGTTATGTAACTTATAAAAAATAAATAATTAATTATTTAAAAAATTATAAAATTAGAGTTGGCTAATAAGAAATTAACTATTCATGTCTAATGTTAGCATCCACTTGGCCTACCATAACCTCAAGGAACTAAATTTAGTGTTAAACTTTTAAT
Source organism: Mucuna pruriens (assembly GCA_025330945.1). Lineage (NCBI taxonomy): Eukaryota > Viridiplantae > Streptophyta > Magnoliopsida > Fabales > Fabaceae > Mucuna > Mucuna pruriens. The sequence continues at coordinate 1,566,525 of JAENHJ010000027.1, forward strand.
TTAGTATTGGTCAAGAGAATGGTAATGTTAAAGTTAACTATTTTCTAATTAGTCACAAATTTTACTTTACAGCAAAATTAAAATTATGTTGTCATTCCTTTTTCTTGTCGCTATCCAAAGAAATTAAGTGGTCTAGAATTATTATGATTTTTATTAATTTTTACATGATATATAGTTAAATATTATTAATTCTTTTTATAAAATTAAAATATAAATATTTATTACATAAATATTTATTAAAACCATATATATGTGATAGTTCTAAACTATCTAATAATTTCTCATATATCTCCTTCATGCATACATATGAATATCATAAGGGAACATAAAAACTATAATGTTAGAACAAATATTAAGGAGATTTTTGCAATAAATATAAAACTGAAAATCAATTCCAAACTTTATAATATATACTTTATAAATGCACCGTATCAAACTCAGAATTACACAACTTCACGTTCAGCGAAACAAATTCGACATGTGACATGTGGAAATGTTTTCTTTATTTAAAGTAGAAATATAAAGTAGAAAGGACTGAAATGCTCAAATTGGCACAGGATCTATGAGCAAAGCTTTAATATACGTCTTCATTATTCCTCCAGCATGCGTGTAGTTATCTTTATCTTTATAAATCACATCCATGAAACGTGAAAGATTGAGAACACGTGTCAGAAAAGGCATTGGAACAGTAGTTGGCCTACGCCACTCCTCATTTATATCCTTCCAAGCATTTGTTATTCTCTTTCGACATTCATTAATAGCAACTTCCCTAGATTCACCATATTCATTCATATAGCATTCCAAGAATGAGGAAACATGTCCTCTTTTCTGTTCAAACTATCCGACAAGAAATAATTTGAGCAAATTAATTTTTACATCTTCTAATGGAACATAAACATTATTGAAGAGAAGGATTCTTAAAATCAAACACTGTACCTCGTTGGACACAATGTCATCCATTAGCCTGCAAAGAGTAGAAGAAGCCTTAATAATTTTTGGCTCATTTACTACCCATTTGAAGATGTTCTCTGTTGTTTCTCCCATGCCAATGTAACTAGTTGTTGTTAGCAATGAGTAAGCACATGATATTGTTGATATCTGCATGTACTCCTCTATTGTTGGTATATAGTTGCTGTTGAGCCATCTAGCCTCAGTCATGTAGGCTTTGGCCACCTTTTTGAACTGCCAATAAACATTCATTATAATAAATATATTGAGAGTGAATATGAGAGTATACTATATAAAATATTTGTCGTTGTGCTTTGGGTAGAATCATAATATCTTAATGTTAAAAGGAGTAATTGTTTTCTAGCAAGTGATATGAATCAAATAGTGTATATAAGTAAAGGTACAATTCTCACCTTACAAAATGATTTTATAGGGTTAAGTTAGGCTTAAATTTAATTTGTACGATGATATAATAACTTATTTTAGCAATTGTAGTTGGGTTTATCAGGTCACCCAATATTAGGCTATTATTATATCATCTTCAAATGTCTACTCTTTGGTGTGAGGAGTGTATTTGAGATCTCATATCAACTAGTGATAAGGCCAAAATAGAGTATATAAGTGAGGGGTAACTTCTACCTTACAAGTTGATTTTGTAGGATTAATTTAGACTTTCAAATTATAAGATGGTATAATGAAGAGATGAAAAAAATATGTAGGTTGGATTATTGTGTCTAAGAATGTCTAGACCTTATTAGACCAACTCTAACTCTTACAATTGTATACACTCTTCTAAGTATGCACTCCTCACATTGGAATTGTGTGAAATTTAATATAGTATTAGAGTCCAATGTCTAATTTCTCTTTATCTAAAAATAAAGAATAAAAGTGATTCAAGCCTTTGAAACTCAAGTACATAAGAGCACAAGTTCAGGTAAGAGGTTTCTAAGACCCGATTAAGTACAAACCCATAAAGAAAAAGAAGGAAACATGTCACATTTTGACTAACAAAAACAAACAATCAATTAGACTTGAGGGAGAATGTTGAAAAATAAAATTTCACATCGTATGATATGAAAAGAAGAAAAAAGTAATATAAATTAAATTGTTTCTAAGAATGTGTAAACCTTTTTGAACTAATTTTCACACTTGTGTCCAACCCACTAATATTGCAATCTTCAATACTAAGTTCTATGCAAAGCTTGTAACTTAGATTTGTTAATAATTAGTAAAAAAAAATCTTACTTCTTTTATGCCATAGTTAACGCAATATGTTTTGCCTTCCTTCTTTGTTTCTTTCTCTATATCTTCATAAACCTTTATGAGTAACTTATAAGGTAATTTAATACGTGTTGCGAGATCATCCAAGCAACTAATATTCCACCTGCAATTACTTTCATTGTAATCAGTTACATAATTCTTTTTCTTAAAAAATTGAGAAGTGAAGAAAATTTGTGTTTTTTATAATTTGTTGATCAACCTTTCAATTGCCTCAGTCAAAAGTTCTAATTCATCAATGGTTGCATAGGCATCGTATGTATCATCAATAATTGATATCATAGCAATGACTTTCATTGCTATTTTTCTTGCTTGAGAATATTGAGGCTCAAAATATATTGCCAAAATCCAAAAGCAACATTCAACAATTCTATCACGCGCATAAGGTAGTTTACTAGGGACATCCAACTCATTCCACCACCTATAAAAACCAAAATCAAATAGAGCAATAATTAGATGGAAGAGCCTTTGGAACTGATTTAACATTTTTTTTAACTAGGAAGGTTTGTATGGATGAAGAACTCACTTGCAAATGTAACCAAATTCTTTTTGGTGTAGATTTTGTAATTTATTGAAATCTAATTTTGCAAAAGTTAGTAGAATTTCATTATGAGAAGGATCTTTCTCATAAATAGAAATATAGCGTCGTGCCTCTAGCCTGGGCAAGTTCTTGTGGAGAGCTTGCTTCAAGCTATGATTAACTTCAGTTGCAAGAGAAGGGCTCAATTGAGTAGCAATGACCTCAAGGTGAGTGGAAGTGAAAACTAGTGCTTCTTCCAAAATGTCCTCTCCGTGAATCCTTGTATGTGAGGCTTCGTACAAACATAACATTCCTTGAACATCACTAGCAAGTCTTTTACTAAAGTTTCCTTCCACATCCTTGAACTTGTCAAAAACAACTGTATTTTATTCAATAACCACAACATTGAAAATTAGTTAGAGTTAGAGAAAACTTTTTCCAAAACTAAAATATTGAAGAGAAGTTGACAAAACAATAACGTTTAGGATGCTTTTCATATGAATAATATGTTATATCATCTAATGGCTTACAAATTCACTTATTATTTTATAAAAAAATATTATAAATAAATAAATACATTTCATATCTTGAAAATACAAACGTGTTCAATACTACAAGAAAAGTAAGGCAATTAGTAAAAGGATGTTGTAGAAGCGTGTTATTCTTTTTTTTTTTTTTCATCAGTGTGTAGTTTACTCACAAACTTAAGGTGATTGAAAGTCGAATTAAAGTAAAACAATTGAAGCAGAGGAATATACGAGGTGAAACGTGAAATCCATGTTGCCTCAATAACCTAAATAGCACAGCAAGAGAGCAAAGGTTGTCTTGAAGAGTTATTTCTCCATTTACAACATAATTATTGTGAATATGTTGCAAAACTTGATCAATCTCATGTTCAAAGTGATAGTTCACACCCAAACGACAGATTGAATCAATCAAGTCAACTTTTTCTAAGGGCTTCTCAGTCTTTGAGATAAGCATCTTGCTCACTTCTCCTTTTAGTGTTTCAATTTGTGTCTCAATATTCTGATCAAGTTCCTGCAGGTGTTGAAGAAAAACTTATATATATGCCGTAAATGACATGCAAGAGGAACACAAAAAGCATTAAGAGGTTGTGCGTAGATATATATATATACCGTAGATTCTGAAGCATATCGAAGGAAATAATCCTTCCAAATGCTTGGGTGATAATCTGCAAGATGTCGATGTAGGTCAGATTTTACATCTGGGTTGAAGCTACTGAGTGGTAAAGTTGCAGCAGACATCCTTAATGTGTTTGAATAACGAGGATACTTCACCAATCCTTGACGTGTTTTGTCGGGGAAAGGTATCTAACAGTGGATATTTATAATTGGACCTCAGGCCCTACTTTGAATAAAATAATTATTATAATGAATTAAATTAACTCTAGTCACACTAACGCCTTCGGGGAAGAGGTTTAAGCTACTTTTGATTTTCTAAAAGCTATTTCCCCTCCACTTTTTCTTCAATAATAATTTTAAATGTATTTCACCTACCTTCTTCTTCTAAGGGAAAAAATAATTTGAATATAGTTGAGCAAAATGCTACGTAAATATAGATTAAATTAAGTACTACATTTTAATATATGATTAGGTAATAATTTAAGAGTTTAATTTCTATGCGATATTAATGTAAAAAATATATAACATCAATCAAACAAATTATCATAATAAATATATTTTTTAAGATAATTAATGTAACAAACTCTCTGTATAACAGTGTATACACTTTTCTCATAATGTAAAAACATTTTATATTAACGATATGTTAAAATTATTGGTGCTAATTTTATCTATAAATTATTAATATTGATGATGTTTGGTGTAATGGATGATGGAAGGAATACAACTCCTTAATTAAAATTCGGTTTGGTTTATTTTTGTATTTATATTATTTAATTTGTTCTCTCTATTTTTAAAATATTTAATTTGATTCTTTAATTTTTTTAATGTTTAATATTTTTATTACCTCAAAATTGACACTAATAAAGTTAATAAAGTCAAATAAATGGATAACATTAAACTTTTTTTATAATTAGATTATCAAATTGAACATTTTAAAAATAGAATAATTAAATTAAATAATTTTAAAATAGATAAATGAAATTAAATAATATTTGGTAGAATAATTTATATCTATTTGTAATCTTTAAATAAGTTCTTTTATTTATTTTAAAATTGTATTAGATTTAATTAAAATAATAAGAAAATAAAACAATGAATTTTTTAAAATATTTCCTTGTTTTTTATATATATAATTTTTATTAATTTGACTAATTTTTACTAGTTTTGAGATTAGCTCGGTTCTCTTGATCTAATAGATTGATCACCAAATGAATTTGTAGTGAAATTAGTTGAATTGACTAGTCTTGTTTGATTTTTAAAAACAATGATTAAAATTAAAAATGATTCATAAAACAAAATTAACTACTTGAACAATATCACGACAATGACAAACTAAGTACTTGAAATAGAAAAAAATATTAAAACATAAAAACAAAAATATCACAGAAGGAAGAAGAACGAGCTATCTAATAAAAAAAATACTAAGTAAAAATTCAAATTTATCTAACAAAAATTAATAAAATAAATTTATTTTATTTTTATTTTTATCTCTATTTTTAAAATGTTCAATTGATATTCTAACTTCTAAAAAAAATATCGAATATTGTTCTTTCATCTAAATTAAGACTAATGACATTAATAAAATTAGATAAAAGAACAACATTAAATATATTTTAAAAATAAAATAATTAAATTGAATATTTTAAAATAAAGAGACGAAATTAAATAATATAAATAAAAAATATAATTAAACCATTAAAATAAGAATGGGATTAATACGACTTGCTTGTGAATATTGGATCACATATTTAGTCCTTTATCCGAAGAGCAACAGAAAACAATTTTACATATTCAGATAATGCTTATACCTAACGCGTTTCCATTAGTAGAAATATGTTATTTTCCTTTAAACGAATTAGATGATGCTTATGTCACACGTCTTTCCCTTTAAACCACAATATGATGCTTATAACAACTCCCACCATGATATGGTCTTTTTCTTGAATATTCAACTTCCACGTTGTAAATTAGCATTTCTTTTATGCAAAATAAGAAATTTTTCTTTTTCTGCCTGAAGTTTATTCTTCTTTTGGTTCAGTAGAAGAATATTTCCTTTGATTGTATTATTCATATACTTTATTTTTATTTTTTTTCTATAGACTAAAAGAAATGTGTGAAAGTGAATTTCAAAAAGAGAAAAAGATCATTTTTGTATTTTTAAATTAAATTTTTATAATACTTATACAAATAAATAAAAATAATATATTAAATTTATGTCAATTTATTATTTTATTTTACAAAATTATTAAATTGGAGACTTTTTCTAGAAATAAAAATGTTTTATCTTGATTTCTTTCATTTTCTTTCAAAATCTCATTTAAAGTAAATGTATAATGGTGGTAAAGGTATAGAAGTATAATTTTAATATATTTTAAGGTAAAATATTTTTATATTATTTTTCAATTATACATTAATATAAATTTAATTAGAATATATTAACTTCGGTACCCGCTAGCATAGCATCTCCGATCTATGACAAAGGATTAGTCCGTTAGGTCTTTTTCGTCTGAAGATTTTTTATATCGCTATTTATCTATATATTTTTTATGTAAAATAAATTTATTACTTTTTAAAATAATCAATTTTAAAATTATATTTAGGATGACTTCTTGTTAATTAATAATATGAAAATCTTTGTACTAATATGTAACATATAAAACTCTAAATATTTTATTTAAATGACATCACAACTTATAAAAGTATTAATTAAATTAAGTTAATTCTAGTTTGAATTAAAAATTTAGAATTTGAATTATAATCATTATAACAACTAATTGACATAAAAACTATTTTACTTAAATAATTGACTTTAAAATATCCATACAAAGAATATCATGTTCAATATAAATTTTATTTATACTAATACACCAAAAATAATAATTTTATAGTATTTACTTTATTAAAAAATTTTAATAATATCTTGAACCAAAAATAATAGTGGTCGGACCAGATTTCTTATGCTAAACTTTTACTTTCATAAGTTCTAATATTTAAATATAAAAATGATATTATATGTACTATTATTTATAATTATTTTATTTTTATTTATTTTTCTTACATACATCTCAAAAATATATTATAAAATAACGTTTAACTATCTGTTTTTATTATTGACAAACCATATTCCTATTCTCAAGAACCGACAAGTTCAATTGAAAAAAAAAAACGATTGTATTTGATACCCAAACAGGATAAATATCCACGATCTCATGAACCGACAAGTGAAAATATTCGGGTGCATCACTTGCACTATTTTTAAACTGGCCAAAATAAAACGCTATATATCTGAAATTAGATTTGTTTGCCCTGACTTTTTTTAATTTAAGGGTACATAAACTGTTTAAATCTTTGTATACATAGTAGAGAATTTAATTATCTTCCTTTCCCTTATGATGGAGTTTTTTAATCTCTCCGTCTTTAAAAAAAATTATAGATATTTTTTTATTTAAAAATAATTTTCTTCAAATTTAATATTGTTATTATAAGTAAAAAAATTATATATTTTGAACTCAAATTCAACCCTACTCATGAAAGGTATTTAGAATAGTCATAAGTTTTTTGTTTTCATATCAAAATGTGTTTCGTTAAAATAGAATCAAAATAATTTTTAATTCAATATCGAATCTATTTTATATTATTTTTTTTAAATTATAAATTTGACTTAATATTAAAAATATTCTTATTAAATTTAATAATTATTATTTTTATTGTCGTCGTTATTATTCTTGTTATCATCATCATCGGTATCACTATTACCATCATTATCATCGGCTATCATATCAATCACACCTCCATAATATCATTGTCACCATCATCATCACCACTACTACCATATTTTTAAACTAACTTATAAATAATTTTTTAAGTAATTTTATTTTGAAACTAAAAATTATTTTTGAAACTACAAAAACTAAAATTGAAACTAAACTAAAAACTACTTTTACTTTTTAAATTTTTTAAAACTTGTAATAAAAATCACCCCAAATAAACTTAAGTTAAAACAATCTTATTTCAATTATTAACATACTTTTATATAGAGAGAAAAAAGGATTAGACGGTAAATTATATCAATTCTTATATTACTAATAATTTTATAAAATGTTATTTTTACTAGTATAATTATTGAATTATAGGTATATATTATTTTAATGGTTAATATTATTTTTTTAAAATTAACCAATCATATAATAATAATTAAAAGTATTTTATTTTCATATTTCTAAAAATATTTATTACGTTAATTTTAATATATATCAAGCACGTATAAATAATTTTGAATTAATTTAAAATTTTACAAGTATAATTTATATGACGAAAACTTTTAATTTAACAGTAACTCTTGAGATACAATTATTTAATAAAATTACTCTCTTCATTATAAAATTATAAAATATTTTTTTAAAACTATTAATGTTTTACCATTCCAAGTCTCATTAATTATTTCATTTCATATACTGGTAATAAAAAATCATGTCTTACTCTATTATTATTCTTATAATAGATATTAAATGAGGATAATTAAAATTAAATGTACAAATTTATAGATAATATTAAATATTAATTAGAATGTGTGTATTAACATTAAACATCAAATACATAGAATGGAGGGAGTATTAAACAATAATGTAAGAATTGATAAAACTTAAAATAGTATAAATTTGATATTTTTAACATAGGGGAAATAGGAGCTGTAGAAAGCGACCATGAGGGAGTGATGCTTGCTACTGCAACATGATGCTATGAAGTGAAGGCTGAACCATTTGATGTAGAGAAGGAGAAGCCATTGGAATAAGGAGAGGTGTGGAACTTGCTAATTACTTAATTAAACTTTAACAATTAGTTTAACTGTTGAATTAGGAGTAAATACACAGCCGCAGCTAACCCTAAAAATCAACAACCTCGTGATATTTAAACTTATTTTATATCAATTTGTAATTAAAAACAATATAAAAATTTTATCATATTGGCTATGTGCGAAAGATGAAGATATGTTGTCATTGTTTTCTCTCATATTGGCTGTTTTGATTTTATCAATAAATTATTAATATTTAATACATTAAATTGTTTTCGTTTGAATAGGATAAAAAATGTGATCCGATATCCAGAAGCAAGATTTGTTCGTATAAATCTCATTCTTATTTTAATTAAGAAATTGTAATCCTTACCTAAATGTGGATTAAAGTACTATATTTCTTTTAAGTGGACTCACTCTTTGTGCGCTCTGTCATTATTTTTTGCCGACACTTCCCATACTTGCAATACAATTAAAAAAAACTTAATAATAATGTTATTTTTTCTCACATAAATAATAGGCTAATTATAATTTTAGAAATGTTTTCGTAATCGAAAATCATGACCATTGAGAATATTCAATTATAAATTTTATGAATTATGATTCTATGAGTTAAATTTGTTTGGATGGTCATAAATATTTAAATGTTACAGTAATTATATTATTAAATAATTTGTTAATTATTATAATGACAAATTTTTAAAATTTTTAAAATTTAAAAAGTATAATATTTAATATATTAAAAATATTAAAAAATATATTTTATAAAATAATTTTATTTTTAAATTTATAATAAATATATTAAGAATATTTGTTTATATTTAATGTTTTTAAATATAGTTATTTATCAATTTTATTAAAAATTATTTCTATGTTTATAATTGTATTAAATGAGTTAATAAAAGTATAGTGATATTTTTGTATCATTAAAACTTTATCTCCTACTCAGGAGATTTCTTGAAAACTAAAAATTTCTCCTATATCATATGTCTCTTATGAAGACTTACTCTTTGTAGGCTCAATCATTGTTAGAGGTAACAAAATGAACTAGCGTGACAAGTCAAGTTAGGTTGGGCTCAAAAATTTTAGTTAACATAAAATTAGGTTAATTTAATTGTCCATTGAACCCATAGGACTCAAGTTGGACTCTAAAAAAATTGATTCTATTATATTTTTAATTTTTCTTTAAAAAGTTAAATATTTTAAAGAAAAAAACTGGATCTAAATTCGTCTGATCCGGACAAATAAAATCTTGGTCCAAAATAATCCAAAAAGAAAAAACAATAATACTATTTATTTATTTTTACACAATTAATAATATTATTCACACATTTGATATAAAAAAAACTACATTATTAATTAATAAAAAATGATTCTAGTATTATAAAGAGTAAGCAAGTTTATCATACATAATATAATATGTGATTAAAGTATAATTTAATGAATTTTAATATATGATTATGTAATAATTTCAAGAGTTTTATTTTTTTTTATGTATTATCGATGTAAAAAATTTTATGTTATTAACCAATCAAAAATTATAATAAATATAATATATTAAAATAATTATTATAAAAATCAATAAACTTAGTGATTAATCATGTAATTATTTTTGCACACAGATACATTAACATTATATTAAAATTAGACTCTTGCATTATGTTATAATATCAAAGCAAAATCAAACTAATGCCATCTTTAAAACATGAAAAGTAGGCGATGTGCGAAAGATGAAGATACATGATTCTTTCTCACATTGGCGTCTTTAATTTTATCAATAAGTTATTAATATTTAATACATAAAAACTGTTGCTCTTTGGATGAAGGATAAAAAAAAAAGAAAAGTGTGATCCTATATCCAGAAACAATATTTGTTCTTAAATCTCATTCTTATTTTAATTAAGGAGTTGTAATCCTAAATATGGATTATAAGTACTACATTTCTTTTAAGTGGACCTGTGTGCACTCACTCATTATTCTTTTGCCGACACTTGCCATACTTGCAAAACAATCTAAATATATATTATTATTATGATTTGTTTCTAACACAAATATTTATTGGTGAATTATTTTACAGTATTAATTAATAAGAAATTTTATTAAATATGAATATTAAAATAATTATAATAACGAGACGATCAATGGAAGGAGAACTTTTCTATATAAAAAATCATGATTTCTAGAAATTATGAATGTTGAAAATAATGATATTAGAAATAAATAAAATTTATTTGATTAATAAAAAAATATTCTTAAAAATGTTTGCACATATTTTTCAAGGATCAAATATTTTCATGTTTAACTTTAGTAGATTTTTTTTAATGTATAAGTTTTTTTTCTAAAATAATTTTTTAGAGAAATAACTTTATTAGATATAATTCTCTAAAAATTTAGTATTTAAATATTTTAACTATTTTATTTATCATCCAAAATTTTATATTTTTAAAACAAATTTTATTATATTTTAGATAAAAAAATTTATAATTTTTTTTTATAACTCAATATAAGTATTTCTTTGCTCCTATGTATATATATCTTGGAGTGTAATGATAAATCAAATTTATATAATTATTTAACATTTTTGTTATGTAAATTATTTAATATTACCAATTACATGTACATAATTTATATGAATAATATGTAAAAAATATACGAATATTAATATTTACGAAAATAATTTATTATAATATTATTTTCTCATACGTAAGATGAATTTTAAAAAGTATTATAATCAAATTATAAGCTTAGATAAATTTTATTGTAAATGTATTTTTCATAATTTTTAAAATTACAAAAATGTTCAGGTGATTTTTAATATTTTTATTTAGGATAATAATTTTTCATAATTTTGAATATAATTTTTCATTATCTCTACTTTTAATATTTTTGTTTTTACTAAAATATTTTCTGAATGTTATGACAAAAATTTTATTAAATGATTTGTTAATTATATTAATGTTTTCACAATTTTTAAAGAATTAAAAATAAAAAATTATATAATTTTTTATTATCTTCAAATATATTTTATAAAATTATATTTATTTTTAAATTATAAGTATATACTAAGATTACTTATTGATATTTCTTATTCCTAAATTTAATTATTTATCAATTTAATAAGAATTTGTTAAAAAATTCATGTAATTTTATAAAATGAGATAATTAGAGTACCGTAATTTTTTTACATCATTAAAATTTTTCAGTCAACTTGGGAAAGTTAAATTATCAGCTCCGTCATGGTAACCATTTTGTGAGAAATATGAGTCACAATCATTACTAAGTGAATATGTTTTTTGGTAACCATTTTGTGAGAAACATGAGTCACAATCACTACTAAGTGAATATGTTTTTTTTATAATATATACATAATAATATTGGAAACTTACATTCTCAACTTCATACTTATTCAAAATTAATATTTTTTTATTGTACCAAACTACCAAAATTTTCATTATAATTCAATCTATGATTGAATCACAATGTAGTTTTATTGCTTTTTATGTTTTTATTTTTCTTATACCAAATTAACAAGTTTATCATTATAATAATCATTTATTGTATCAAACTAACATTTTTAACTTACAAGGTGGTTTGATGTTTTAACTCAATTGAATTGTGACAGAGAAAAAGTAAAATTAACATAATTTTTGTCTTTTAACCAAGATGTCATGAGTTGAAATTTTAATCTTTAAGTTGGAATGATAACAAATTTTGTACCTGCAGATAAAATTTACAATGGGTAGAAAATGATAGCTTTTTATCAGGTAACAAGAATAAGTATTTTTTTCTCTTTTGTTAATGGGGCAGAAGCGAGAACATGTATGCCCGCATATGTCTATTATTTTAAAATTACCCAAATATCCATGCATATATATATATATAAATAAGGTACCCTAGTTTGAAATAGTTCTCTCCTTTCAAATTTTAGTTACTAGCTTTTATGAGATTAAATTATTTTAGTTTATTGAATTTTATTTGAACTTATGAGATTAAAGTATTTTATTATTTAAATTTAAAAGAGTAATTGCATAGAATATTTAAATAGTTTTAGTTAAGTCTTTAAACTATTTTAAAAAAACAATTGCCAACAATAATTAAAAATTATGCTTAAAGTGTTTTTTAAATTTTGTTAATTTAAAAAAATCCACAAATACCTACATATATTAAAGAAATTGTAGGGATCTGCCTAACGGGTACTCACATGAGTATAGGACGAATATTTATTTAGCGAGGTGGGTAGCAAGGGTTAACACCCGACCCCATTGACATCCCTAGCCTTAGAAATGGAAAAAGCCATGTCAGGAGAAGAATATACCAGTGTGTGGTGAGTTTATGGTCTCAGGTAGAGATTAATCATTGTTTTCAACTGTAGATATTTCTCATTTATTCTATTAATGCAAAAAAAAAAATCAATTATTGCTATTGCATTTTCTTACTTTACCAAAAAAATTATTTATGATATATTATAAAATAAGTTATAAAATTAAAATACATGCAATTACCTTATTTATATAAACTAATAAATACATTAATTAATTGAATTGTGCACCTAAAAATATGTTAATTATCTTAATTTAAAATATTTTTTATCTTAATTAATATTATTTCTTTTATTAATCATTTCAGTACTAAACTAATCACAGTTAGTGATGAGAACTAAAAAAGAACACTAAAAATGTCATGTGATATAAAAATAATAAAAATTTTTAGAAGAATTAAAATCAAATATAATCATATTTACTTAGACTTGTATCATGTTTAATTCTAAATTTTTTTGTACACAGTCAATATATAGAATAATTTTCATAATATAAAAATATTATTCATTAACCATATATTAAAATTAGACTTTAGTAAATTGTATTATAATACCAAAGCATAATCAAACTACTGCCATTTTTAAAACGTGAAAAGTAGGCGATGTGCGAAAGATGAAGATATATGACTCTTTCTCATATTAGTATTGTTAATTTTATCAATGAATTATTAATATTTTATATATAAAAATGCTTTTGTTTGAATGGTGTTGCTCTTTTGGATAAAAAACAAAATATGTGTCATATGATATCCAGAAGCAAGATTTGTTTGTATAAATGTCATTCTTATTTTAATTCAGGAGTTGTAATCCTTCCATCACCCACACCAAATATGTATTAAATATTAATAATATATCGATTAATTAATGACACGTACAAATATTATAATTTAGAAAGAATCATATGTCTTCATCTTTCGCATATCACCTACTATTCACCTTTTAATTAAAGATGGCTTTAGTTTTGATTATGCTTTGGTAGTATAGCATGATTTAATAATGCAAGAGTCTAATTTTAATATATTATTTTGTTAATGTAATTTTTTATATTAATGAAAAAATAATTTATATGTATAATATAAAAGAATTTTACATTGATATTATAAATTGATACGTGTAATATAAATTTGTTTAACTTTTTCTATGTCAACTATTTTAAGATGTCACCCTTATAGTGATTTCTGATTAAAAAGTATAAAGTTTTTTACATTAATCATATAAAGTTTTTTACATTAATCGTACATAGAAATTAAATACTTGTGTCATAGGATGTTCCTTTTTTTTACTTTGAGTGAACCAAGAAAATGATGTCTCATACTTATTTAAAAATAATACTTTTTATATTTTTTTTACAAAATTATTAATAATATGTTCATAGTCAAGATTTTTTTAAAAATTATTTCTGATATAAATCAAAATAAGACGATTTAATTTATCTTGTGATAGAATAGATTTTTCAATTTTAAAAAACTTCTTTCAATATATGCAATTTTTGGATAATAAGTATAAAGTATAAATACTAAACACACTTACTAAAAATAATTAAATATACCTACAATTTGGAGGCTATTATGTGATGAAAGAGGGATTAGCGATGGTTACATGTCACACAGGTTTACGACAACAAATGAGTTACAAGTAAATGTTTTCATTTCGATTTCAAGATCCTAATAGAGCAAGAGAGGTTGTGAATTACAAATCTTAATTCATGATTTATGGTGAAAGTACCTCATTATTGCCTAGAAAAAACAAGACACATATTAATAGTGAGACGACACAAATTTCATAACTGTATTTACGTGCTCAAGTGATCCGACATGATAATGTCACTAGGAGATTAAAGAAAGAAATTAGACTTGAAGATATATAGAAAGATTAGAGAGAAAGAGAAAAATAATAAATTATATTATTATCAATTCATTTTTTCTAAAATTGTAAATAAATTTTGATTAAAAAGTAAAAATATCACCTATTAATTGACTAATTATCAATGATTATTTTATTTTTTATAATAATTTTTTATACTTTTTTACATGGCTTTAATTATATAAAAAAATTATTTTAATATCTATATAAACTACATAAAGAAATAAAAAGTAGTAGTCCTCTAAAAATGGATCCTTAGCCGTGGCCACCTCAACCGGCCACAACTGTTGTATTTTTACCCAATCATGTATTAAATTGAATTTCCAAAGAGCAACGCTTTTTTGTCCTTTATCCGATAAAGAGCAACAACATTAATCAAATGAAAACATTGTTGCTTATTCAGATACATACATATCACAAAGATTTGCCTTTAAACCAATTAGATGATGCTTACAATAAACAACTCCCACCATAATGGTGGTCTTGAATATTCAACTTCCACGGTTTAAATTAGCATTTCTTTATGAAAAATAAGTATTTTGCCTTTAATATGGTTCATTTACTTTATTTTATATTTTCCTTTTAGAAAAAAAAAAGGAAAAAAATATGTAGTAGTATGTCCCTTTGCACTACCAGAAGAGATGTGTGCAGTGAAATTTTAAAAAGAAAAAAAAAAGATATTTTTTGTATTTTTAAATTAAAAATTATATAATGTTTATAAAAATAATTTTAATATATTGTTAAGGTAAACCAACTACCAGACCTCCATTCTCCGAGATTTCCAATCTTTATATTTTTATTCCTTTCAATATTATATAATCTAGGGAAGATTGACATTAACATAGTTAGAAGTTTAAATTCTTAATTAGCTGCTTAGTATCTCAACTACACTTTTGGATTTCACTAAAAGATCTTAGTCCCCTTTATTATTTCTAGGCCATTGAGGTTGTTATCTAAATAGCTAGCAAATTTAAGAGGGCTGAATTGACTTTTGCAAAAAAAAAATTATGGATTACGTGGAAGATGAAATTATTGAATTGATTTTGGAAATAACACATTACAAGTTATATTTCAATAAATAATGATAGTAAGTAACCTAATTCTTAACTTCAGAATATAAGAAGGCATCTAAGATATTAAAAATCTATAGATAAATTAAAGTGAACAAATTAAAGAAGTAGAGTTAAAAAAAAGTGTACTAAGATTTATCTTATTTAATTTCCAACCACATGTGTTTATGTACAATCCTGAAGTCAAATTTGAGATATTCTTTATTATAATTATCAGAATATTAATTACAAACAATGATTTAACCTTTACAATGAGAGATATCTCACCCTGCATAGTTCAACATGTTAGGGATAAATTGCATACGAATGCCTCACATTTTGTGAATAAAACACTACAACTAAAGTATTTTTTACATGAATTAAAAGTCTATTATAAATATGGTCAACGTAGAATCGGTTATTGAACTGATTACATAAGTTATTTAAAATTGACGTAGAAAGTACACCTCTTATATCTATTTTTTATACGAAACCTACACACAAAACATAATATAAAAGTATTTTATATGTTCTAAATTTATACATTTAAAATCAATCAAACATTCTAAAAAAAATTAAACTAATTACGTTATAAACAATCATAGATGACTAACCTCCAAGAAGAAGTCCATCCAAAGAAGTCTAACTAATGTTTCTTAATGTCTTTGATTTCATCTTCAATATATGTTTCTTTTATTGTTAAATAGTTAAATTTTCAAATATTATAAACTAAAATATTAGGTCATGAAAAAAAATATAATTCATCCATGCATGAATCAATAATAACATTTGCGAAGACGTACAATTGCTCTCTACCATTTATTATATTGTAAACCTAAAATATGGTTATGTATCAAGTGAATTAAGACTTACTTGCTTCTTTTGAGCTATAAAATGGATAGACAATCTCCATTACATTGGATCATTTCTTGTTTAATTGAAGTTCTAAATTTATGTAAAGTATACTATTGATGGGATGATTTTTCCTACCGAAATCACAATTTATTGTAAATTTATTGATTTTTAAATTAATTATTACTTTATAGTTATACCAATAATGATTTGTGATTGAATGATAATGGAAAATTATTATATATTGTTAATAACAATAGTGGTGGTGATGATGAAGAATATTTTATATTATGGTTGGATGATAATGTAAAACTATTTTATATCATAATAGCGGTAGTGATGTTGGTGATGTGATGGTGGCAACAATAACATCAATGATGGTGACAATAATAATATTAATAGTAACGATGATGATGGTAATGACGGTAACCGTAGTGATGGTGATGATAGTGATGGTAATAGTAATGGAGATAGAAACAATAATAATATTACAAGATACGTTTAATTGAATTTTAATTTTAAAAGAATTTTGTTTGACTGTGATTTAAGAGTTATGACTAAAAATTCTCATTGTAAATATTTTTCATTTCAAACACAGCGCATACACATATATACATATAATGCGTCAAGATTCGTTGACACTATGTAAAAGTTAGTCAAATTATATTTTTGATAACTTTTTATAGAACGTAAATTTGATCGATCTGGCCGTTAAATTTAATGTTCTTATTAATTAAATCAAATATACCAAATTTCATACAATTTCAAAATTATTTGATAGTTCATCTCATAATTCTTTTTTTTTTTATATAAATTTAAATATCATATTATACTTTAAAATAAAATAATGTGATAAACTATCAAATAATTTTAGATAACATGAAATCTTATATATTTGATCTAATTAATAATATCATCAAATTCAACTATTAAATCAATTAAATTTACTTTCTATAAAAATTTATTAAAAATATAATTTAACTAACTTTAATTCCTAATATCAACCTATTCTCAATCATATATAATTATTTTTAAAACTTTAAAGTTTGTTGTTTCTCATTGTTTTTATAAAAAAAAAATTGAAATTTTTGGTAGCATCTGACGTGTTCATCTTCCTGTCCAGCCGCATTGAAGTGTTGGCTAGATGTCGCGAAGACATATATATTTTCTACGTATCTGAGTCAAAAAAAATATTTCTTTTATTATGACACTAGAATGAATTCTAACACGTAACGTATCTTACCATTAACATGCAGTGTCGGTGCTCGTAACAGGGATGTCCAATTGTCTCTATAGTGAAAAATATCTAAACATCCTCATAAATAAAGTAGATATGAACTGAGGCAAAGTAGGTAAAAAATTATTAGGCAGAATTATTATTTATTTATAATTTTAATTAATTTTTATACATTATAATTTTAATTTTTTAATTTATAAAATAATTAATAACATTTAATTATATGTCATGTAAAAATTAATATTAAATGTATTATCTAGAATCACTTAAATAATTTAATTTTTTCAGGTACGTATGGCCCGCGTAGCTATTTGATGGTTAAGTAGCAATTTTATTAGATTGCACGGCAGAATTTATTTGTGTTACTTATTTCTTAATTTTTTAACCTCTTAGCTTGGATGCATTTTGTGTTTTTAGTATAAACTTATTTTATATATATTATAAATTCCTTTTGTTTATCTAAAATAATCTATTCAACATATTATGTCCCTATTTCATTTTTAGACTTTCCTTGTAGCATCAACAAAGCAACAACTCATTGGCTGCTTTCGTCGTCCTTTTATTGTGTACAATCTTATATAGGAAGATAAAGTTACGATATTATTCTCATAAATATAATTATTTTGAAATAGTTGATTTTTATACCAATCAAAATATAAATTGTTGACATGTCATTTATTTTGTTATATAACGAAGAAAAATTTAATTGTTTCAAGAAATCGATCATGAAAGTTCTACAGAAAAAGTTGAAAGAGGAAAATTTAAAGATTTCAAAGGCTGATTCATATCTTTATACCATCAATTATCTTATGGTACATATTTTTGCCAATGGACAGTTCTTTTGTCTCTATTTTGTTAATTGAAAATATTATTATAGTTACTGATATCATACACATGTATATATGAGCCTAATTAGGCATGAGGAAAAAATGAAAAGAAAACTAGATGTAAAAAGGAAAAAAGAAGAGACCCTGCTGTTAGTAAAAAAACAACTGTACCAAAAACTCCTGAAAGTTAGAAGGATAAAAATTTCTTAATATTTAATAGTACGAATGAAATTTCGTACTAAAAACCCAAATGAAGTAGCTTTCGCATCTTTCTTCCACTTCAATTTTCTACCGTGATCTTCTTATTTTGTGCTTTTCCAATTTATTTTTAGTAGTTAGAATTTAATCGAAGATTTGTTTACAGCCTTGCTGTTATATTTTATTATAAGATTTTTTTTATTTTGTTACTAATTTTAGTTATCATTCAAATTAGTAGTTAAATCTTAGTTAATTAACTATTAATTAACTAGAATATTATTTTTCTAATTAAATTTAAGTTATATTTATTTATACTTCTTATCACTACAAATTAGCTAAAAAATAACTACAAATTTTAAAATTTTATTATAAATTAACTAAGATTATTTTCTTAACTAATTTGTTACTTATTTCATACTATCATTAATATTATAATAATTTTATAACTAATTATTTTTATTAAAAATTAAGTACAAAATAATTATTGATTTTAAAATTAGTCACAAAATTATTTGATAACAAATTTTAAATTTTCTAATATTCGTTCATATTCAGTTGCACTGGTTCAAAGCATTATGAAATCTCTACATTCAAATTTAATAGAAAATGTTTTACCTTTTAATGTTACATAGCATTGTAAGAAATTTCCAAAGTCAGAAAAAATTGGAAGTGTTTCCAATGGTTGCTCCACCAAACGAAAAGTTCAGTATTTGTTGTTTCTTTAGGTTTTGGTGGGAGAAAAGGAGAGCTTCTACAATTAGCAGGATAAAATCAAATGTTTGTTATTTATATTTTTCTTTTTAACATTTTAATTTATTATTTTTTAAATGATTACACATGAGAAATAATAATACATCACTTGTTTCGTACTTTTTTTAGTTCAACTCTTCGTACCATATAGCACCACTGAACTTTAAGCATCTATAAATAAAATATAATCAAGTTAGGTAATCAATAAATAAAATATAATCAAGTTAGGTAATCAGTAAATAAAATATAATTAAGTTAGGTAATCAGTAAATAAAATATAATCAAGTTAGGTAATCAGTACTAATTAAAAAGATAATGTTTAGCAACTGAAAAAATCTATTGCAAATTTGTTAATTTCGGTTGTTCAATGAAATCGGTCACCAAAAACAATTAGTATCTAAAATCATAGTGGCACATTATTATGTGACCGAATTTGTGTATCCATCGCTAATGGTGGGAACAAACTAACTGCGATCCCAAATTTAGACACCAATTGATAAATACAGTTGCCAAACTACATATATAATCAAAATGTTCCTTTTATTTATTTTAAATATACTAATTTAGTGACTAATTATTTGGTTGCTATTTTTATTTACTGTTTTTTCGAGCACCTACTGCGGCTGACAGTGACGGATCCAAAAGTTTTACTGGTAGGGGACAGTATTTATACGAATAAATTAATATCTTAGTTGATGTATGATCATACATAAAAAAAATTTATAAATTAAAATTTTAATAATAAATAATTTATAATATATAAGTTATATTACAATTAAAAATTATAATATAGATACTTAATTAATATATATATATATATATATATATATATATATATATATATATATATATATATATATATTTCAAAATATTTGAAAATTATTTTTTATTAATTAAAAAAATAGTGTGTAAAATGAAAATAAAAAAATAATATTTAAAATGTTTAATTGAGAGACAAAAAAACTAGATTAGAATTAGACTAAAAAATGAAACTAAAATATTTATGTTATGAATTTTTTTTATATTATAAATTAATACAATAATTTAAAATTATATTAAAAAAATTAAAAAGTAAGTGGGGGCATTGCCTCCACTCTTTTCAACATGCATGTGTCCCTAACCATCACTAAATTACCTTAATAATGTATGTTTTTTTTTTTTTTTTTTATTTGTACATTTTGATCGAAGAAACCTTGATTATATTGACGAGATATAGATACAAAGAATACTATAATCATAATAATATATACGAACTAAAATTGGATGAATAACATCAATCACTCATTAGTTTGTACATTTAGGTAATGGTAAATTATCAATGTTATATTTGAGCTACTTTAGATTTTGATGAATCATCAATGTTAGTTTTTTAGAAATTGGTTAATCATCATAGTATACACATAGGTCATATTGGGCCTTGGTGAATTATGAGTATTGAACCTTATTAGTCCTTAGTTAATCATAATTGTTACATTATTACATTATTGGTCTTTAGCCAATCTTCCTTGTTACACTTAGGCCTTATTAGTACACTTGAGTCCTATTGTGCCTTAGTCAATTATTAGTATTATACTTGGGTCTTGATCAATTATTAGTGTGTACACTTCGACCTTATTAAGTTTCGATCAATTATTAGTATTACACTTGAACCTTATTGTGTCTTAATCGATCATCAATGATTCACAAAAAATACTTCTGCAAATTCGTTTGTAGAAAATTTTATAAAAAAATTATTAATACACCTTATATTTTATGAAAAATAATTGTGGATATTAATTAATTTCCTGCAAAATATTTTCACAAATAAATTTTTTACTAATTTTATAATTCGTAAAAAGGAGTTATATATCAAAGAGTTTCTTACAAATTTAAAATAATAGAAAATGCGAAATTTTAAACAAAATCCGTGAAAAAAAATCACATAAAATCTACATATTTTATTATATTGTGTGATACGACAAGGCGGGTAGTTCAAAATATGAGCACATTTAAAGACTTAAGGTCTTACTAATTGAATTATGTTGGTTAGGTTGTTCCATAATACTAATATCGCAAATCATACTAATAATAATTTTCATGTGGTGTCTCGATGGAGCACCCTTTTAGAATCTAATCATTTTATACTTAGGGAATTAAAAAGACCCTACTATACGATCCTTCTAAGTAGCACCGATGAATTAGTTAATACCGTAACTTAGCACAATAATAGTTAAGTTCCACGTGTTAATACTATAAAAAATAGAAGAAAAATTATTAAGTATTCAGGTCTATATTCTAATCAAATTTTACATATATTTAAGTTTTCATTTTAAAAAAATAACACTTAATTACATATTATATAAAATATAATTAAGACAACAAAGCAGGTGATAATAATGTACCATCTAATAATTTCTCGAAATACACGGTTGTCTAGACAAATCAAATTAAATAAATAAAACTTTTTTCATCTCGGCAAGCTACTTGAGTTTGACTAGGTCCAAAAAGTGTTAATTATGGTGCATGTATTAAAAATATAATTAGTTAAAAATTTATTAGTAATTATAGTTTATTATTTTGTATAAAAACTTTATGTAACCTTTTTGTATTCACCATTTTTTATTATGAATATATCTTATTTTTAATTTATTATATTTTTCTCTAATTCTCTCCTCTCTATTAGGGATGAAGCATGAATTCTAACATGTCATCAGAATCATACTAATCAAGAGAATTTTTCTCTCTGAGCAGAGCTGATCTGTGATCTCATTAACATATTTGCAGTGCATTGACCTTGCACTACTTGGTTTGTCCTGCATGTTATCAACTTTGCCATTTTTTTTTATTCAATCGGTGTTTCTTCTTTGGGATTTTCAGTGACCGCAACATCAAAGCTTCCTCAACAGATTTCTCCCCTGACTCTGCCAATAATGCTTCTTCTCCCTCAGGCTTTTCAGCGATTATAAATTTAATGAGTTCGGATTTTATTTTGTCAATTTTAGAATCGTTTTCTTGCTTGCCTAACTAACAAACACTAACATTGTGAACAAAGTGAGCTTCGTTATCAATATCACCAAATTCTTGATATTTTTCTTTTTCACAGGGTTTATTGGTCTAATGGTTGTTGTTCTTGCTGGAGTTGGTTTGTCGTTAAAATAAAAAATGTGAAGAGTGAGATGACCCAATAAAAGAATCAACGTTAATTCCTTAGTGGAGTTGGTTTGTCGTTAAAATAAAAAATGTGAAGATTGAGATGACCCAATAAAAGAATCAACGTTAATTCCTTAGTCAAGTAGATCATGCTTCTTTCTGCTTTGTTCTCTAGACTTGGGTCTCCAAGAAATTTATGACTAGATAGATGTGTAGTTCTTTTTCTAGTTGTTTTTACCTTCTTCGTTATATGGTTTATTCGGATTGTTGATGGTGTTCTTTTCTTTATGGTTGAAAATGAAAACTTGCAGCACATGTTTTGTTTCTCGATCTTCCTGATTTATACAATTGTTGGATCGATGTTGGTTTACAATGTTTTGACAACTTATAAGGATCCAAGAAAGAGGGCTAGCTGGTTTGCAATTGACGCAAGTGTGGTGCTTAAGAATGAATACACATTTTATATGCCTTGGCCACAGGTTTGGGTTCAGAATCATGTGTTAATCAGTTCAGTGTAGGCTGTGTAGCTATGAACATGTTTATGTATATTCAATTGACCTTCATATTATGTGGTTTTATTATTTAATTAGAAGAGGGGGTAAACAATGGAAACATAAACACCTCTCTTTTGGTGGGAGAGTGTGTCTCATCAATTCAGTGCTATCATTCCTTTGTTCTATCTACCTTTTTTTAAAAGGCAGTGTGAGGGAGGTTAGGAGATGGGTGGGAGACACTTGGGAATGGAACTTTAGTTGGAGGAGACCTTGGTTTCAATGGGAGAAACAACTATTGGATAATCTCTTTCAGGATATAAGTGCAGTAACGCTAAAGGAGGATTCTAGCGATTGCTGGACATGGAAGGGAGACCAATCAGGTGAATATTCAGTCATGAATGCATATCGAATGATGCATTAGTCAGCAAGTCAGCAATTAACACAAATTATGCTTTCTATAAGTGTTTCTAGAACATACCAACTCCATTCAAAGTGTTTGTGTTCGCTTGGAGGATGTTTCTTGACAGAATACAAACAGAAGTAAACCTCCGGAAAAGAAACATTCAGCTGGATAACAATAACGTTACTTGCCCATTTTGTCATCAAGCAGAAGAATCTACTGGTCATCTTCTATTTTCATGCACATTCTCCTACCAAATGCTATAGTTGGATAGGAAGTCAAGTGCTATTACTCGAAGACTATGGTTTCATTTTTGGTAGCATAGTTGTGGTATAACAGGGAAGAAAGCAAAAAAGGCTTAGTGGGTGGTTTAGTTTGCAACAAGTTGGTCTCTATGGCTACATAGAATCAACATTACCTTTTAAAAATGAAGTTGCAAATGCAGTAAGTGTGCTAAACTTAATTAAATTCAGGTATTTGTTGTGGTCGAATGCTAACATGAAAGGTTTCTCCTTTTCTTTCTTTGAGTGGTCTATGCAACCCATGTTATGTTTGAAAGTGCTATAGTATCTTGGTTGGTATAACGTCCCTAGTATATGTTAGTTTATATTCATATGTCTGATTTGCTGAATTTGATACTGGATGAACATTTAGGTTGATGATGGTGCTAGATTTATGTGTTGATATCCTACTGCACATTATAAATTGATTGTTGGACACTCTTACTGTACATCATTCAATGGAACACACATCTGATGGAGGTGGGGGTGTAAAAAATGGGTTCTTTGATCCATTTGGTATGTTTGTAAGTTTGCTCAGTTTATAATTTACTTCACTCTTTCTAGATTGGGGTGAGAGATTTAATAATATTTTGTAAGGGGTGTGATAAATTAATATTTTGTACATTATATATTTTTGAGTAAAATTCTAAATATTCTTTATAAATATCATTCATAATTCGTTTTTTTTTTCTTGAAATTAATGCAACACATGCTCGCATACAAAAAAAGAAAAAGAAAAAATGTAATAAAAATAAGGACTTTTGGTTCAAAAAGATGAAGTTAGACAAGATCAATACGTTTATGTAAACCTCTAGAAAGGCTCATATAGTCTAAAAATAGGCAGTTTGAAGACTGTAGAATTCATTCCTAGCTTTCCTGACATATATGCTATTTCATTTCATCCTTCCATACTTCACCACCTTCCTCCTTTCAAGTGCTCCCCTTGTCCTTGAAAGGCACTTGAAGATAAGGTTAAAAAATGTCACATAGAGAAAATGATAGATCTCCAAGGTTCTATAAGTTCTAGTTTTCTTTCTTTAATTATGTCTATTTATTTTTTCATCATATAAATGGATAGCTAGGTTTACTATTAAGGGTTGTGGTATAGTTGAACTTGGAATGCTTGATTACTCACTATGAATACAATTTTCTATTTATCTTTACTATTTGAATTATACTATTGCTTAAATTATCCTATTACTTGAATATGCTTGCATGTTTATCAACTAGTTAGAGATAGAGACAACAACATCTTAATTAGTTGGTGGAATTATATGATTGAAAACTATAGAAGAATTGTATGACCAACTTTTTTTCATAAGTTTCTAATTTAACTAAAAATAGTACCTTCTATGTACCTTCAATTTATTAATGTATGTGTTTTTAAATGATCAAATAAAAATTATCCCAAAATTAAAAGTAGCAGGAGTGATAGAACAAATCTCTAATATTATTAAAAAGTATAATCAATCATACATGAAAATGAAATAAGAAAAATGCATAAATTAAAGTCAAGAGGAAAAAACATAATGAATCAAAATCTTTAATTAAAAAAAGAAAAAAATAATTTTTCCACATTATTTATGTGATTGACTTGTTTGCTTTAATCAAATTTTTTTATTTTAAATTATCTAATATATGTTAAAAATATATAAATTCACGTGATTATTACTGTAAATTAAAATACATTTGTACTTATACGTTAACTAAATTATATTTGTAAGTTTGTGCAGTTTATAATTTACGTAATTCTATCTAGACGAGGGGCATAATATTTATGTAAGGGGTGATATAAAACTTTTGGCACGGATATGGAAAGAGAGAAAGCTGACAATTATCATGTAAAGTTGTGCAGCCTGAATAATCGCTAAAAGTTGTTCTTGATATTTTATGGATTGAGAATAAAATAATAAATAAAATTAATAAATATATATTATATAAAAAATAAAAATACAAATTAATTAAGAATAATATATATATTTTTATTACATTATATATTAAAATGATATATTTTATTACATTAAATGAATTACATAATTTTAATATATATATATATATTAAAATTATGTAATTCATTTAATGTGATAAAATATATCATTTTATATATATACCTATGCTGACCATGAACTTAGAGCCATCCCCTCCTACAAACATTCAACGTCACCCATATCGGGCGCCGAGCCAAGCAATCAGCTAAGTTCGTCTCTCTTCCCGATAACCTTCTCTCCCTCTTTTGTATATACATTGAACATTACTGTAAAGGAGAGGATCATCTTCTAACATTTCGTCTCAAAAGATTGTTTTTAGGCTTTTTTTATTTTGTCCATGCCAGTGATTTTTCATTTTTCATTTCTATAAATAATTTTTTTAGAATAATTCTTGTAAGTAATAAAAGTATCATGTTAAGTTCTTGATGTGATCACATGTTATATCAGATGACATCATATGTATCATATAAATAAAAGTACCATGTTAACGGCTTAGACTAAAATTAAAAAAAATTCTATAGGAACTAAAAAGTAAAAAGTAACATGTAAGTACAAATAAATATTAAGTATTAAATATAAGATATAAATTTAATTTAAAATTAATATAAAATAAAAATTTTAAGAAAAAATAATTACTTAAAAATAGAGAATGCATCTTAATTGATATAAAATTAATATCACTTTATTATAGTTTTTGTTGGCCCAAACACATTACATATTGACCAAGACTTTAACACTTTTATTATAACTCATTATTCAAATCATCAATCACTTGAGCATGAAAGGTGTGAAGGAAATAGAAATTGTGAGTCTGACGTGAAAAGAGATAATGTTATGTGGAGTAGAGAAATATGAACTTCTGTGTCTTTTCTATATGACTTGTATCATTAGGGATAGAAACAAGTTAGGGTAGGTGCTTTTATATATAAATCTAATTTGATATGCATAATCATGTTCCTTATAACAGTTCTCATACTTGGTATAGTAAACACTTGAATCATTCTTATGTTCGATTTTTTTTCTCTATATTTTGTGCAATAATTATTAGGTATGTCTATTATAAGTTTTTATTAAGAAATATTCACTCTTCGTCTATTTTCACTTGACCTATTTTCTTCCTGATCTACCACAAATGATGATAAAAGAAATAGGAGATAATGTAAAAAATAGTGAGAGTGTGAGAGTGTTGAGTGAGAACAAAAAGAAAAAGAATAATTCATAAACAAATGTATATTTTTTCTATGATTAGAGAACAAAGGAATGATGTAAATGGTGAATGAGAGAGCCTATAGCCTTTATGCAATGAGAAATGATATTAGTTTTAAGTCAATTAAGATAAATATTATGTTTATAAATAATGAACTTTTCTTGTTATTTAATATTCTTATTTTGTTATAATTCTAAATTAAATTTATTTATTTATCATCTCTATATAAAAATTCATTTTTATTCCTTGTATTTTTATTTTCATTTGTAGTCCTTGGTGTTAACATGACACTTTATGTTAAGATGACTCTAATAATGTGATAGTATGCTAATGTGGCATGTGGTGACATCATTGTGACATCATCTTTTGTTAACATTTTGTAACAAACGTTGATGACAAAGATTAAAAATAAATGATTTGGAACATACATGAATTATTTTGAATTTTTTTTATAAAGACAAAATTGAAAAGCACTAACTTACATGGACAAAAAATTGAAAAGCACTCACTTATATGGACAAAAATTTAATTAAACTTTATTTTTATTATAGAATATTATATTTCTATATTATTCTTATTAGTTGAATTTAACTTACATGCTACGTCTATAAAAAGTTTGTTAAGAACAGATACTAAAAGCTATATAAGAAAGAAAAATAAAAGAAAAGGGCTTTTCTTTTCTATCACGACATTGAAAGGGGAGAATAGACTCTTAGTTTTTACTTAGCTTAAGCATTTCCAACATTAGACTAACGTTTTTATATATGTATTAGACTTAATTAGAGGGATCATCGAAATAAGGTAGTTGCATCACATTATACTTAGATAGAAGGTTCTGGAAGGTTGACTAATTTTTTATTTTGATTAATCATTTTTTATTAGAGAAATTTTTAAAATAAAATAGTTAAACTAAAGAAAATTTATTATGTAATATTTACATGAATTCAATAAAATAGATAAAAATAATAAGTAATAATTAAAAAAAAGGCTTCTAGCTTATATAGACCCACATCTTATTAACTAGTAAGGCTTTGATGGAATCTTTCATTAATCCTCCTGCATGTGTATAGCTACTATTATCTTTGTAAAGCACATCTATCATGCGAGCAAGGTTGACAACACGCGTAAGAAAAGTCATTGGTACTTGAGTAGGATTAACACATGCCTCGTTTATGTCTTTCCAAGCACTCTCAACTACCTTAAGTTGTTCTTCAATGGCATCTTCCCTTGAGGTATTATGTTGCTTCATATAGCAATCGAGGCTTGAGACAACGTGTCCTCTTTCCTTCTCAAACTGCACAAATATAATAGAAGCCAATTAACATGAATCCTAATTAATGACTGAAATAAAATTTGTTAATGATATTAGCCAGCAAAATTATTATTTGCTCTTCCTCTCCTAACTTTCTAAAATTTTAGGAATGATAGACTCTATAAATTAAATGTGTTTTTTTTTTCTTATTTTAGACCTAAATGGTTTTTATATGATTGTTCATAGGTAACCTAATGTTATTCTTACCTTTTTCAGCACATTTTTATAATTAAGTAGTTCTATTAAAAAAAAATACTTTAGTCCACTTTAATCATATTATCAAAATCAAATCGATCTTCAACTCGATCAAAGTATTAGATTGATGAATCAGATCAAACTAATAAATTTACTATTATATATATGACTTGTTGTAATATTAAATTTTTTCAGAAAAACAAAAAAATATTACCTATTAATTTTTATAATATTTTAATAAATATTGTATTTAACTTATATCACAAAATATTATTAGTTACATTTAGATGTTACTAAAGATATAAAAACATTGCTAAAAAATATTAATAATATTTTTATAATAAAATATTATTAAAAAAATATATGTATTAGTTAGTAGTTTAATTGCATGAATGTCTCTATATTAAAATTATGAAATTTTATATTACAAGTACTTTATACAAATGTAATTTGTTGTAACATATTAAATTAGAGAATTGGTTTTACTTTCTTCTAATGGTACATGGGACCTATATTCGAACCGCAGGCCATGTAAAATTTGAAAAATATATGTTAGTGTAATATTCATATGCAGTTTACATGCATGTCAGCTCTAAACCTAACAAAATCAAGCTTCGAACGGTATGAATTTATCAGAATTACATATCCGATCCAATGAAGTGAACAGATCGGCTACGGTTCGGTTCCTGATTGAATCGATCAAACTGGTCCGAGTTTAATGAAATTGCTTTTTAGTCAAAATCCACGTAAAATTCACCTAATATTACATAATGCACTGAATAAAATAATAATTGGTATTTAGTATGTACCTCACTTCCAACAATGTCATCCACGAGCCTACAAATAATTGAAGCAGCTATAATAATTTTTGGGTCTCTGTTGCCCATATGAGTACCTCCTCTGTTGTGTCCTCCATGCCAAGGAAAGACACAGTCATTAGCATTGTATACCCACATGATATAGTTGCAACTTTCATGTACTCCTCTATTGTTGGTGTGTGATTACAATGAAACCATCTTGCTTCAATAAGATATGTTTGGACTAGTCTTTTCATCTACAATTAAAATTCAAATATATGATATTATTAATTATACGAAGATTCTACCACACAAGTCTCCATCTCAAATAATTTATTTAAGAATAGATGAAAAATAGGATTTGAGTTAAAGGCTTCAAAGTTTAAGCTACAGTAACAATTTTTTGTGGACAAAGGATATAGTTTATATATATATATATATTCTAACAAGAAAAATGATTTTATTAGGGATATGTATTCACCACATTCCAAAATGATGAGATTATTGTAATCGACGAAATATGCATTGTCTGATTTTTCATTCAATAGCTCAAATTTAACCAAGTATGATATATTGAGTTTGAATCTTTAAATGGAGATTGGACAACACATGTTTTACCAATTGCACCATTCACAGCTGCAATTAACCAAAACCCTTCCGAGCTTTGGTGATCATATGGGATTGGTGAGAATATTCCTAGACCAAAAGTATTTGTTTCCTGTACACTTTTTAATTTTACATAGCCAAGGCTACATTTTTTTAAGTTCTCCCATAGTTCAAAACCAGTAATTAGAAAATAAAGAAATGTACTTCACATTTTTCAAATGAAAAATATAGTGACAAAAAGATATTGAATATACATTTAACTTAACTTGTTAATGCCAATTAAAAAATAATAACAAAAAATTGCAAGTAACTATTGTAGAAAAGAAAAAAGAAAACTTAGTCATACTTCTTTCTTAGCATACTTGATGAAATGTGTTTTTCCTTGCTTTCTCAATTGTTGCTCAATTTCTTCAAAAATATCCAAAAGTGTTGTGTAACAAAATTTCATGTAATCTGGGAGATCAATCAAGCTACTGATATCCCACCTGCTAGACATAAGAAAGTTAACTTTAATTTGATTTATTTGAAGAATTAGAGTGAAAATATACTATTATATGTCATTTTGATGGGTGTACCTCTCAATTGCATTAGCAAAAAGCTATAGTTCATCAATTGTTCCATAAGCATCATATATATCATCAATGATGGATGTTATGGCAAATACTTTCATTACAATCCTTCTAGCTAGAGAATATTGTGGCTCAAAGTAGATCCCCAAAATCTAATAATAACCTTCTACAATTCTATCTAGTACAAAAGGCAATTCTGTTGAGATGTTTAAATCCTTAATCCACCACCTGATCACCAAATTCAATATTAATTTCTAAAATAAGGTCTTAGACTTGAATATATTTATTTATTTAATGAAATATCATTTTTTTAAGGAAGATATTACTTGGTCACACTGCCGACTTCTTTTTGATGTAACATTTGCAATATATTGAAATCTAGTTTTGCAAATGTGAGCAATTTTTCATTATGGGAGGGATTTTCTTGGTAGAAAGAGATGTAATATCTTGCCTCCAACCTAGGCACTCCCTTGCGAAGTGATTGTCTTAAGTTACGGTGCACATGTGCAACAAGAGAAGAACTTAATTGGGTGGTTCCAAACTTAGCTAATTGAATGAGAGTGAAATTATGTGCTTCTTCAAGTATTTCTTCCCCATGAAACCTTAGTTGGGTTGCTTTATACAAACTCAATATTCCTTGTATATCAACAGATAGTCTTTCGTTGAAGTTTCCAGTTTGGTCTTTGAATTTGTAAAATACATCTGTTTAATTAATAAATAACATGTGTTAATTCTAACTAAAAAAAATCATGTGTTAATTCCAATATATATATATATATATATATATATATATATATATATATATATATATATATATATATATATATATATATATATATATATATGAGTGGATGCTACCACCGAGATGAATGATAATAGAAAAAAAATCACCATTAATATAAATCATATGTGGGAAAAAAGGTCACCACTAAAATGATTATCGGTAGGAAAAAAGTCATCACTAATATGCATGTTGCTAGAAAAGTTGATGTTGACGAATGGAGACTACTAGAAAAGGGGGTGGTTGACAATGACAGGTATTGTTTGGAGCGGCAAATGATAGACAAAAAGATAAACTAGATGAGGAACACAATTTGATAAGATGACCAAATAAAGGTGAATAGTTGTCATTTAAAATTTTTGTTTTTGCAAACTTGGCCACAAAATAGTAATGGAACAAGTAACAAGGATAATACTATTTGATACCATGTTGATAATGAGCATAATATTGAAATTGTGTTTGATCATGAACCCTTACCTGATGTAATGCGATATCCCTATTGTCTAAGCAATCGAAAGAGTAAAGCCACACAATGAAGATCATCCTCGTGAGCTATGATATTATTGTCCTTTGTTGAAATTTCATAAATTTGGTGCAATGTTCTCTCAATTTCGTGTTCAAAATGATAGGAAACACCCAAGCGTTGGATTGAGTCAATAAAATTTAATTTAAAAACGAAATCGTTATCCATAAAAGAAACAAACATCTTCCTCACATCTTCTTTTAATAGTTGCACTTGTTTGGTGTGGCTATCACCTTCCTGCAAGTAGTTATAAAAAGTATAGCATATGGAACATTATACTGATCTTGAGAATAAATCATCAAATCAGAATATCAAAACTTTAACCCAAAAAGTAAAAAAAAGGAGATGCAACTAATTATAGACACTATATGAGGTAATTAATCTGGAATTTTTCTTTACACTTTTTCATGTTAGATTATATGAGGTAATTAATCTGGAATTTTTCTTTACACTTTTCATGTTAGATTTTAGATTAAAGCCTAAGTAAAGTTATTTAATAAATATATAAGTTGTAGGATAAGGGTTGGAATAGACAACGTCAATCTTTCTAACAATATCATCATGAATTTCGATCAGTAAATAGATTCAGAAAATTATTACACTACTAACAATTATTCCAAAATAAATGTTAAATATATGTAAATTTGACATCTTAAGTGGACAAATCTAAATCTTAAGGACAATATTGGACATAGCGGGATATGCACGTACCTCAGAATTAGGAACAAAGGTAAGGAAATAGTCCCCCCAAATGGTAGGATGAAAATTTGCAGTGCGTCGAGTGAAGTTTGCGGGAGGTTTTGCATCCTGGGCCAAAACTGGAAGATTAGACATGCTTTGCTGATTTAGTTGGTGCTGTAGCTTTGCTTTGAAATGCTCAAGAACTCTAATTAGTCCATTTATAGAAACCGAAGAGAAGATAAAAGTCACTGAGCAAGCTAACGTAATAGTAGTACCATTGATCTTTGACATTATTGATATGTAAGATAATAATTTATTAATTTTAGCTTTACTTTTACAAATCTTCATTTTATGCATACCGCATGGACCATAGTGTTCTTTCCTTAACATATGTGAGATGTTAGGGCGCAATTTTGATTCCAATAGCCTTTTTTTTTAATTCTAATGTAAGTTTTAAAAAAAAAAAAGTTACTTTACTTCTTTAATTTTTGAATTATTAGTAAGTTTTAAATTTACTTCACTTGATTAGATTGATTGATTATTAAAAACCCATGTAAATTTCATATTTATTATAATTTATAAACCCATATTTATATAATAACATTTTATTATATTTTTTATCTCAAAAGAGAAATATCATATTTCATTTCAAATAAGAATATTTTCAATAATTTTATATCTCATCTCAAATAATAATATCTCTTATTTTATTGTGATAATAAAATGTCTATCATCCTCTCTTTTTACAAGATGATGACCTATTCATGCATAACAAAATATATTATTTTTAATGACTACTATGAATTCTCAAACCTCATGCATCAATTATAATTTCTATTAATTATAAACATACAATTATATGACATTCAATTATGTTACATTCAATTATATTACATCCACAAAGTACTCAAGTTATCTTAAATATCTAATTTCTCTTGTGAAAAACCCTAAATAAATCACATCTCTCATGAATTTGCCTTGTGAATTTAATATATTATTTTGATGGCTTCTTTGAGTTATCCAACCTCATCCATCAATTTCTAAACTAAATATTAAACAAAAAAATTAATCATTAAAAAATACGGATTATTTATATTTTATATTAGTATAAAATTAAAATTTTATATAAAATAGACCATAAATAAAAATAAAATTCAAAAAATATACTAATATATTTTTAATCCTACCTGATAATCTGAACTAAATCAACTCAATTTTAATTGATTTAATTTAGTTTAAGAAAACTCGAGCTCCTTTCTCTTCTTCCCTTTTACCCAGGGCAGCAATCCCCCTCCCACTTATTCCTTGTTCTGCATTCCTCTTCGTTCTTAAACACACATCCAAGAATCACTAATTAATATTCATCTTAATTAGAGAATATAGTGCCTTCAATTGATTTTTGAGTGATTTCAATTGATCATGAATTTTAATTTGAATAAATTCTTTCAATTGATCATGATTTTTAATTTGAATAAAGTCTTTCAATTGATCATGATTTTTAATTTGAATATAGTCTTTCAATTGATCATGATTTTTAATTTGAATAAAGTCTTTCTGAAATGATTTTGGTGCATTTTATCATGCACCAGCTTGCTTAAAAGGATGGGAAGTTGTGCTCCACTGCAGTCGTTTCATGCTTTACATGTTAGGATTAATGTGTTTAAATCTACAAATAATTTAACATTGCCATGATTTTAACCTCTTGTAAGTAATTAATAAAGCAATGGGTCTATCGGGATAAAGTAATTAATAAAGCATTTATGTGGGACCGTGACTAAGCCTATTTCCAAGCTCAATAGCTGTTTACTGGTAATATATTTCTGACCATGAGCATATTGTTCAGATATTTTTGGACTTCTAACTATGTGGAGAAAAGTTTAATACTCTCAAGCCCGCTAGATCTTTCTTTATAAGAGGAGAAGATGTCAGATTGAAGAGACACACAGAGACATACAGAAACATAAAGATTGAGAGAGAGTGAATTTTCACGGCCAAAAGAGAGAAGAGAAAGAGAGAGAAAGAAAAAGTTCTACTTTCATCACTACACAGATCAGTACGACGTCAAAATCACGATATCTATTTAGTTAACCGTTGGATCGAGCTGAAAATTTGATAGTAGGTTCAACACACATAATTCTTCATCTTGACCGTTTGGATCTTGATTTAGAGGTATGTGGTATGAAACGTCATGCTCGTACAATAGCACGATTTTGTGAGTTCTTTGTTTTCTTGTTTTTGCTCTTCATTTGCAAGCTTTGTTACTTGATTGAGTTGGTTGGTTGAATGCACAAATTTATGCTCTTGATCGAATATTCTTGTACTCATATTTGATCATAGTGGATTGATTTTTTTGGTTTGGACGACCCATCGTTTTTACCTCTCACGTTGAGGAGGTTTTTCCATGTTAAAAATATTGGTGTCTCTTGCGTGATTCTTCTCATTGTTGTTGTCATTTTTATTTGTCATTACTCCTTAGAGATTCTTGCAAGTTATGGAAATTTATATCTATTGCGTTGTTGCATCATTACATGTGCCTTATTACTTTTTCCCTATTAGAGTGGTATTAGAGCTGTCTGGTTTGAAGGGTGTTCTACTTACCAGAATAATGGAAGGTAATACAAATAGAATGGTGAATCTGAATGGTACTAATTATCATTTGTGGAAAGGGAAGATGAAAGATTCATTATTTGTGAAGAAAATGCATCTTCCTATTTTTGCTGCTCAAAAGTCAGAATCTATGTCTGATGAAGAATGAGACTTTGAGCATCAACAAGTAAGTGGTTTTATCCGACTTTTTGTGGAATGTTTATAATCATATTGCAAGTGAGATACATGTCAGGACTTTGTGAGATAAAATTGAATCTTTGTATGCCTCAAAATGTGGGAACAACAAATTATTTTTGTTGAATTCTATTGTGAGTTTGAAGTTCAAGAAAAGCACTTCACTGTCAGATCACTTGAATGAATTTCAAGAGATTATTGATCAGATGTCAGGAATGGGCATCAAGTTTGAAGATGATATTTTGGGATTACTACTCTTGAATTCTCTACCTAAGTCTTAGAAGACTTTTAAGGTCTCTTTCACAAATTCATCCCCTAATGATGTTGTCTCTTTACAAATGGTAAAGAGTAGTGTCCTTAACGAGGAGATGAGAAGGAAGACACAAGGTTCTTCATCTCAATCTGAGGTACTTGTCATTGAAAATAAGGGGAGAAGTCAGAAAAAGGAAAGAGAAAAAGGAAAGAGAAAAGAGTAGAAGTAAATCCAAGTCCAGATACAAGAGTGTGGAGTGTCACTACTATCACAAAACAGGGCATACACAGAAGTATTGTTTCTTGTAGAAAAAGGAGAACAAAGGCAAAAAGGGTAAGTCAAAAGAGAGGGATTATGATGATGATGATGATCATGTCACTACTACTGCAAGTGATGATCTTATTATTCTTCGAGACTTTGAGTCACTTAATCGTGTATCTGATGAGAGCATATGAATTATTGATAGCGGTGCTACATTGCACATTACACTAAGGAAGGAGTTCTTTACATCTTATACCTCAAGTGATTTTGGAGTGTTGAAGATGGGTAATGATGGTATGACCAAGGTGATTGGTGTTGGTGATATTTGCTTACAAACCAACACAAGAATGTAGTTATGGCTTAGAGGAGTCAAACATGCTCTAGATGTTTACTTTAACATGATATTTGTGCATATGCTTGATGATGGTAGTTACTTTGGTTATGGAAAATGGAAACTCACTAAAGGTAACTTGGTTGTGGCCAGAGGGGAGAAATTTTCTAAACTGTATTAGAAGCTGCTAAAGATAGTGTGAATGTCATGGATATAGAGGCATCTTTGTGGCATCAAACACTTAGTCATATTAGTGAAAAAAGGTTGAATTGTTTAGCCAAAGAGGACACGCTTCCAGGATTGAAGAATGCAGAGTTTGAGAAGTGTTCTCATTGCATGGCTGGTAAGCAGACTAGAGTATCCTTTAAGAAGCATCCTCCCTCAAGGAAGTTAGAGTTGCTAGAATTGGTGCATTCTGATGTTTGTGGCCCACTGAAGGTAAAGTCATTTAGTGGTGCACTTTATTTTGTTACCTTTATTGATGATTGTTCTAGGAAGTTCTGGGTTTATGTTTTGAATACAAAGGACCAAGTATTGGAGAAGTTCAAAAAATTCGAGGCTTTGGTTGAGAGACAATCAGGAAAAAAAGGTGAAATATTCTGATAATGATGGTGAATATTGTGGACCATTTGATGTATATTACAAGCAGTAGTGTAACATCCTAAAATTTATTTAATTATTTTTAGAAATAAATTTCATTATTATTATTATCAATTTTATTGTAATTATTAATTGTTACAAGAAATTATTTTATTAAATAATTGCATTTTGAAACTGAAATGTTATTATTATTATTATTATTCTTAATGATGACAGAAAATTAATTTAGTACTTAAATATTTACATTTAATTTTATTTTAATAGAGGAGTTAATGATTTTATAAACTGATGAGGCATTAATCTGAATTATTTTCATTTATTAATTTAATTAATTGAATTAATGAGGGGCTGACGGGCGAGTCAGGGTTGACCCGACCCAATTAGAATATTAGATAGGGGGTAATCAATCTACCCCAATTTGTGTTTTGAGCGTCAGACTGCCAGACCTAGAGAAGAGAGAATGCAGATCTGCAAGGAGGAGGAGCTAGGGTGTTCAGATTGTCCCAGAGCTGCATCAGATCATCACTGTTCTTCGTATCTAAGGTACGGGGGAGATGGGTTCGGTTACATGAATGCGGGGGTGTATGGGTAGTGAGGACAATCTCTAAGTCCCTCTAGGATCTAAATTCTCAAATTTGTTTGGTTATTATGTTCTAAAAATGTTTTAATTGGTAGAAAAGATTCGTCAATGTGTACCATGATTTTGGTTGACTTAATTGATAATGTAATCGGTTGCCTTTAGTGTGAAGGAAAACCTCTAGAGGGAATCCAAAGGAACAAAAATGACTTTAATGAACATGTTTTCTTCATTATGCTTACAAGTATGCAGAGATGTCAGTTTTATCTCACTATTTGGGTTTCATTTACATAAGAAAGAGCAGTAGAGTCTTCCCTAGGGCCCTTATTAATAATTGTTATTGTATGGTGTCGTGTGGCATTTGAAGGAGGATTAAATTATTGGATTAACGCTTTGCCTTAATGTGATTTTTGTTTGAAATTGTATGGTTAATCATCTTAATTACTTGATTCTCGTGGTTGTTCATGGTTATTCATGGTTGAGGTTCAATTTGGGACTCTTGTATGTAATTGTGAAATTGAGTCGAATTCAATGACGTTTTATGTGCGTTTCTATGCTTTCTTATAAATGATTTATGGTAATGATGGCTAAATTGATATGATTTTTGCATGATTATGGACTGTGTGAATGATGTATGAATCATGAGAATGAGAATGTGGATGAGAATGCACTGAGCATGGACATGAGATGCATGAGAAGCCAGATGTGGCTATAATACCTTGACCATATGTGGTGTTTAACGGGGATCCTGGCCAAAAGTGGTGTTTAACAGGATGGACTAATGATGGATGGGGGGACATTCATATGCATGGGCCATAGGTGGTGTTTAACTATGCTACACGCCGGCCATAGGTGGTGTTTAACGGTTGTGTGGAATGTCTTCGCATGGGCCATAGGTGGTGTTTAATTGTGCGACACACAGGTCATATGGGGTGTTTAACGGTGTGACCATCATTAGTGATAACTAAGGGGATTAAGGAGGTTCGCCTATGGTGTGGAGTTCTGAATTGAGACTCTTAGGTGTGGTGATAAGCATATGCATTGTCCGAGCATGTGCATTTTGTAAACATGAATGAAATGTAATTGATTTTGAATGCGATGGAACGTGTGATTGATATATGAGTATTTGTTAACTGTTAGTAATTGGGTACGTTAATGAGTGAGATTTGGGGGTACTATCTGCATTTATATATGATTGAATGTTATTTCTCACCGTACTCTCTTGTGGTTTTCTTTTAGGTAATGTTGAGGGCACTCGTGGTGCCGAGTTTTGAAGAGGCGGGGTCTTGCTCTAATTTGTGTGACATCGGAGCTTGAGATTTAGAATAGTGGTTCTATGTCTTTTCATACGTACTTTTGCATCTTAAATATTTGAAAATGATGGGTATATCAATAATTCACTAAATGTATACAGAAATGAAAGTGATTTATATATTTGAAATATGTGTCAAACACATGAATGACGTGTTTAGATCAACATTAGTAATTTATGTGATAAATTTTTATGTGTACTTAATGTTTGAACATGATAATGATCATGTGAACCTTTTATCCTTAATACGAATTGAGTTTTCTTGGTTTTATCTATTACCTTGTCTTCCTTTTTATTTACTTGATTATTTTAATTTAAGTATTCGGGATAGAAGGGTGTCACATTTAGTGGTATCAAAGCAAGTTGATTCATCGACCATGATTTATGTGTTTACTATGTGCTGAACGGTGATGTTGATTGGATGTGATAATTGTCTTGATTGATTTGTCCTATTTTGACTGCTCCACTTTCTACATCTAAGAAAAGTAATGGCTTTCCTGCTTTCATCCAATGTCTGTGCCTCTCCTTCCGCCAGCCCTTGAGGTTCCCCTTTGACTTCCTGCGTGTAGTCATCAACTTTTTCTTCAACAGACTTTCGTTGCGTCGTGCTCTTGCTCAGTCTCTGCTCTCCTCTCTTCTCCTTTTTCTGTTCGCCCT
The DNA here is from genome assembly GCA_025330945.1 of Mucuna pruriens. Lineage (NCBI taxonomy): Eukaryota > Viridiplantae > Streptophyta > Magnoliopsida > Fabales > Fabaceae > Mucuna > Mucuna pruriens. The sequence continues at coordinate 1,606,037 of JAENHJ010000027.1, forward strand.
GAGTTTTTCATCCCAAGGCTTTATATAGGGCTCGAGGTGGGTACGTAATAACCCAAATCCCGAGATTCTCGCAGATATTATTCTCTCCTTGTTTCCGTTTCTCATGCGAGTCTCCCGTGATCTGGTATGTTCCATATGGGGTCCACTGGATGTGGGAGACTCAGTCAAACATGGACTCAGTCATGAGGTGACTAGGGTGGACTCAGTCCCGGTCCAATTTGGAACCGCATGGAGGTGGCCCAAGAGTTTGGGATTGGGCTAAGAAGGAGGCTGATTCGAGTGGTTTTAGGAGGAGTTGGAAAGACGTTCTGGCTCGGACAATTTTGGGGTGCTACAAGAAGCTTGAGTAGCATCTAAGGATACTAGTCCGTACTATTGGAGATGAGTCATGATATAGTTGTTTAATAAAAGTTAAATGAAAGATGTGAGTTCTTTAAGTTATACGATCTTTAGTGTGAGAACCCAATAATTGACCTTTTAAGGTAGGAGTTTCTCTTAAGTTAAAAACCTTGCATTAGTGAGTAAGATTATAAATTTTCTTGAGATCAGACAAATATCGTGGTGAATTCCTAGACGTATTCCTTAAGTTAGTATAGTCTTTAACTCAAGAATCTAGGAAGGGAGCAAGGTTTAGGTGGATTGATAATTTGGAATTAGTTCCTAATGTCTTGGAGAAGCATTAGATAGCATTCCAACCTTAGTAATACCTGACCTTAGTTATTGAGAGGAGTGTGTTACTAGACGGTGAGGATGTATTTTAATCTCATAGACAACTGGGAGTTGTAAGACGAATTATGTAACCCCTAGCTTGGAGGTAGTAGCAGTAGTGGCTACTCTTAAGATTCGAAGACACCGCTTGCATGATTTTAAGTCGATATTCTCGATGACGTAGAAATACTAAGTGGAAATTCAACTAGTAGGAGTGGAATCTAAAATAGATTAGGTAATTGGAATTTCCAAATGATCAAGGTTTTAGGAAGTTATCACTAGGTAGAATCAAGACAGTAGAATATGTCGTAAATAGGAAATTCTTTCGCATCCTTTCGTGTGGTTAGAGGACAGGATCTATGGAATATGTTTTGGCATCTTTGGAAGATCTTTGAAAGCTAACTGGGGCAAAGGACTAACCATCTAAGTTATCCTCAAAAGCTGGTTAATGGTTTTCTCAAAGCTACAAGCATGAGAAAACAATATTGTTATTCTAAAGCTTATGACTCGCCATCCTTTCTCTTGTCAAATCCTTTCTTTCTACCTATCATTTTACAATCATATAAGATTTGTCTCTATACTCATATATTCTTTCTCAAAAAAAAAAAAAAACACCATCCCTTCCACTTTTCTTTTCATTGTAATTATTTCACTATGTCGTGTATTGAAAACAAAGCATGCAATAACATAAAAAAAGAACATTGCAATTATGATGAACAATGTTGAAGATCACAAAAAACAATGAGTCTCTCATTATCTCCAACAAGAGCAATGGCCAATTAACATGACAAGACTGAGGCATCCTGTGAAGAAGCCTCCAACACTAAAAGGAAATGAAGTGAAAGAAGTCAAGATAGCTCCTCCATAAGTCTTGGAGCGTCTGAAACCTTAAGGGAGTCAAATGCTAGAAAGAAGATTCCACACATCCCAAACTCCATTTCAAACTTGCATACATTCCAAACTCCATTCCAAACCTGTACACATTCTAGTCTCCTCAAATTCCAAACCTGCACATATTCCACATCATCCACACATTCCATATCATTACACACATTCCATATCCTATGCACATGCCACGCACACACCACATCCTTCCAATGCACCAATACCTTCATGCATACATGCATACATGCATACATACATAAAATCTAACATTTCATGGCAAGCATGCACTCCATAACAAGCATTCATTTCATTCCATGAATACATTCCTTATCCTTTTACTCCTCCATTTACATTTTGAGGTCCCCGCGTCTCTTTTATTTATGTTTTGGAGGCCTCACACCTCTGCCTTTTACATTTTCAACCTAGGCTTCGTGCCTTTTACATTTTTAACCAAGGCTCCATGCCTTCTGCATTTTCAATCTAGGCTCCATGCCTTTTACATTTTCAATCTAGGCTTCATGCCTTTTATATTTTCAACCCAAGCTCTGTGCTTTTTACATCTCCAACCTAGGCTCCATGCTTTTTACATCTCCAACCTAGGCTTTGTGTCTTTTACATTTTCAATCTACACTCTATGCCTTTTACATTTCCAGTACAGGCTTTGTGCCTTTTACATTTTCAATCTAGGCTATATGTCTTTTATATTTTCAACCCAGGCTTTGTGCTTTTTACATTTCCAGCTCAAGCTCCGTGCCTTTTGCTTTTTCAATCCAGGATCCGTGCCTTTAACATTTTCAACCCAGGCTCTATGTCTTTTTTCATTTTCAACCCAGGTTCCGTGCCTTTTACATTTTCAGTCTAGGCTTTGTGTCTTTTACATTTTCAAAACAAGCTTCATGCCTTTTTACATTTTCAATCCAAACTTCATGCCTTTTACATTTTCAACCTAAGCTCCATGTCTTTTTACATTTTCAATCTAGACTCCATACCTTTTATAGTATAAGGCCCCAAGCCTCCATCTATACATTTCAAAGGTCCTCAAATCTCCATCTATGCACTTTGAGGTCTCTGAGCCTCCATCTTTTACACCTTGAGGTCCTCGTGCCTCCACATTTTACACTCTGATGTTTCGTACCTCCATTCCTACGTTTTTAGGTTTGTGTGCTTGTAACTCCTAAAGTTTCTCTAACACAAACATCGTAAGACAAAATCAAGGTTCAAGATCTTTTATCTTTTACTACGATAATATGAAAATATATTAAAAATTATTTAAAAATTAAAATTTATTTTTAATTAAATGTATAATTTTATCTTTGTTATTTAATTACTATTATTACTTTAATCATTAACTACTAAAATAATTCATTTATATTTTAATAGTTATAGAAAATAAAATAAATATAATTATATAACTATATAATTAAAAATTATATATATACACACAATAAGGCAGGTTCAAAGGTGGGGATAGTGCAAGTAGTTACATCCTCACACTCATACTTGACCCCACTTTCTTGAGTAGACAAAATCCTAAACTTGGCCCGTCCCTATTCAAAGCGAGTTTTCCTTGTAAAAGTTAGGGTGAGATTGGATGGATACCCATAAGTTTAGATTCAATTGCTATGCCTAATAAAAATTTAATAATTAGTCATTTGCTAGCTTGAACTCTTATGCCAGGATAAATTCTTTTAAATATAAAAATACAAAAATATTCTTTTTAATTTTAAAATAATATCTTCTAGAACAAATTATTGTTTTGAATTTTAAATATTCTCCGTATTCATAAATAAACATCGTCTTTTCAAGCTTCACCATGAAGATAAAAAGATAAAAATTCTTGAAAAAATGGTATCTTTTCGAATTTCAATTTAAAATGATCTTTTCTTTAAAATGATATTTTCTTTAAAATAAAGTGGACTTAAGAATAAATTAAATCTCTTATCTTTAAAATACCAAAAAATAAAAAATTCTTTTTATTAGGGTAAAATAAATATTAATAAAGTTAATAAATATTAATAAAATTATAAAATTTATGCAATTAATTAAAGTACTAATTTTAACATATATTAAAAGATGCTAATACTTTTCCTAACTCTCGAATCTATTTATGATTTTAGAGATATTTAAAAAAAATCAATATTTTTCTTAAAAATAAAATATTAATGGTTATTCCATTTAAATTTATGTTTTATCAACTTGCGACTATAATATGGGAAGATGGGCTACTCACATATTTTCTCGGAGACAAAAATAACACTTAAGAGCATTTGGCGGAAGAAGATAAAATTTTCCATATTAAGAAAAACGTAACATATTAATTTGATAGTTGCCTTTGTCTTAACCAAGTTTTGTTGTTTGCAAGAGCAAGGATTTGGTACAGGACAAAAATAAACACTTAAGATAAAATTTTCCATATTTTCCTATAAAAACTTTTCTCATATTTTCCCCAACGCTGTATTTATTAAATGGATCTAACTTGTGCACAGAAGGGTAAATTTTTTTTCACCCACTTGTTCTAGACTCTGAGTCTTCAATTTCCAAAGGCTCTCAAAAATAATTCGATTTTCACTCTCTCAACGACGAGATTCATAGTCAATAGATAAGTTTTCAGAGGCTCTTAATAATATTAAAATATTATATTCTTTTAATATTATGGTTATTAATTTATTACTAAAAAATTTAAAATTTATTATAAAATAATTTTGTAGTTAATTTTAAAATCAATAGTTATTTTGTAACTAATTTCTAATAAAAATAATTAGTTACAAAATTATTATAATATTGACGGTAGTATGAAATAAGTAACAAATTAGTTAAAAAAATAATCTTAACTAATTTGTAATAAATTTTTAAAATTTGTAATTATTTTTTAGTTAATTTATAGTAATAAGAAATATAAATAAATATAATTTAAATTTAATTAAAAAAAATAATATTCTAATTAATTAATAGTTAATTAGTTAGAATTTATTAAATCTTCCCTATCATAGAATGTGCCGAACAAAATAAGATCTTTTTAAAGCGGGTTTGTATTAATTAAAAATATGCAAATGAAAGAGTTCTATCTTTTAGGTTAATAAAATCACAATATTTTGTTAAATACGCCTTTACTTATACATATTTATTTTTCCTAAAAGCTCGACAGAGAAACCCGATTTGCATCATAGAAGCAGCAAGATACCAATTGCTTCCCACTATCAGTATTATGTAGCTTTGAACGCATTAGAAGGTTTTCAGAATCAACAGGAGATGGACAAAGAAAAAGTTTTTATATCAGGAGTGAATGGGAAATAACATACTCAAAGGTTGTAGTTTTAGCTTTTCAGTTCTAATTACTCTGTGGCCAAAGAAGGAGAGGGTACAGGAATCAAGTACAAATCACCTTTTCTTCTAATAGTCACTCTAAATTCCTCAGTCACGTCCAAGTCCTCATATTTCATTCCATTGGGAAGCTTCCAATCAAAATGATACAACAATGATGCAAGTGCCAACAAAACATTTATCATACCAAATGTGCTCCCTGGACATATTCTTCTTCCAGCACCAAATGGAATGTACTCAAAATTATTCCCTTTGTAGTCAATAGAGCTATTAAGGAATCTCTCTGGATAAAACCTCTCCGGTTCGGTCCAGTAGTTTGGATCTCTTCCAATAGCCCAGGCATTGACTATGACCTTGCTTTTGATCGGTATGTCATACCCATGAATCTTACATGCTTGTCTACATTCTCTTGGAAGTAAAAGAGGACCTGGAGGGTGTAACCTTAGGGTTTCTTTGACAACTGATTCCAAATATTTGAGATCATTGATGCATGTGTCATCAACCCTTCCTTTCATATTACATACCTTTCTCACTTCAGCTTGTGCTTTCTTCATCACTCTTGGATCCTTTACCATCTCAGCCATTGCCCAATCAATGGTAATTGCTGATGGCTCACCTCCAGCACCAAAGATTTCCTGATAAGTAATTATCTAGGATTTAAGCTAATTCAAAGATATCCCAAGAGACATTTGCTCTAAATTAAGAGTTTCACTTTAGAAAAAAGTTCAAAGCTCAAAATATTGATTGAAAAATCAACTTTTGATAAAATACATATACTTGTACAAGGAATCATGCTGCTAAATCCGATCAGTTTAATAATTATACACACAATATAAAATAATTATTGTGATTTTTAATATAATTATTATAATAATTAAAAATTTTATTCTACACATGATATAGTTTGTAATTGCATGAGAATATAAAACTATTTTATATTATATTAAAATGCATATCCTAATTTTTTCATAGTTTAATTTTTTCATTTTAGCCTTTAAAGTACTTCCTTCACTTGGTCAATTCCAAAACGATAAGGATATGATCTAGATAATAGAATATGTTACCTGAATTGTAGCCTTGATATTTTTATTAGTTAAACATATATCGGTGTTGCTATCATCATGGTATTTTAGGAGAATATCTACCAAATCTTCGTTTTCTTCGTGTTGGCCTTCTCTGGCTTTTGACTTTGCCTCTTTGTGTTCATTGATGATGTTTTCTAAAATGTGATCAATTTGTCCATGCAACCTCTCAAGCTTAGGCCTCAAACCGGTGACAAGTTGAAACCATCTAGTAGAAGGAAATAAATCTCCTAATATTGTAAGTCCTTCTTTCACCAGTGATATGAATTCTTCTTGGTCTTTGCATTTCATGCCAAAAGCAGCTCTTGAAATGATAGAATATATCGATGAAAGTACTAACTGAGTGAGGTTGATGGGTGATCCTTTTTGAGAATCAATAATTTCGATGAGATTTTTGAACTCTTCTTCTCTTATTGGCTGGAAAGAATTAACACGGTTTTGGGATAGAAGCTCCATTGTGCATATCTTTCGTATCACTCTCCAATAATCTCCATAAGGTGCAGAAGCAATACCTGTGGATTCATAGGACAATATATTTGTAGTTTCACTACAAGGCCTTGATGCAAAGATGACATCATGGGTTTTCATTATCTCCCTAGCACACTCGGGTGAGGAAACAATGATTGTGGTCATCTCTCCAAGTTGAAGATGCATCAAAGGTCCATATATTTTGGCCAGATCTCTTAATTTTTTATGTGGTGTAGATGTAAGAATATGGAGTATACTTCCTATAATAGGTAGCTTCCATGGCCCTGGAGGTATATTTGGAATTGGAGTTGATTCTCTTTTCTTGTGATTCCTCACTATTTTTAGTGCCACAATAAAGATGATAAAAAAACTGGTAAGGGCTAATAAATCAGGCATTTGAGAGGTCTTGGTGATGAAATCGAACAATAAGGAATATGTAGTCTTGATAAAGATTATATTCATGGTGGATAACAATCGAATGAGACTTGGGATATGGGTTGCTATTACTTTTTCGTTATTTATAGTAGTTTTTGATACAGCAACTTCACGTACGTGCATTTCTTTTTCCATATAAAAAACAACCTTTTTCTTTTCTTCGCGTGAAAAAGCCTATCTAATTATTTACGCTTTTAAAGTAATAATAATAAATTATAAAAGTATTAAAATATGAATGATACCTTTATTTTTTTAAAAATAATATCTCTATGATAAAGATTATAAAATATACAATATATATTTAAAAAAGAAATAATGTCAATATAAAAAAATAATTGATTATTTTATTAACAATAAAAGAATAAGTAATATTTAAATATTATTATTTCTATCATCAAAATTTCAAATAAAAATAAATATCTTAATTTTAAGGTTAAATTATAATTTTTCTCCTTTATCTTATGACAAAAAAATATTTTTATTATTTTTTTATATTCTTTTTCTTTTAAAAAAAATTTAATTAATTTTCAAATTTAAGACAATATTATAGTTTTAAAAATAATTATTATTTTTATTTTAAAATATAAATTTAAACTATTTTTCATATTATTTTTATCTTATTTATAATTTTTTTAATTATTTATAATTTTCATGTAAGTAAATTTAATAGGATAAATTTTATATTTTAAATTAATCAAACAATAATTCAAAATTGTATCCCAAAATCAAAAACAATTATTTTTTAAAAAAATATTACTTAAATTTAAGAATTAAAATACCAAATAAATTTATTAAAAGATAAATAATAAAAACAAAATTTAATCATAAAATAAAAGAATAATATTATAATTTAGCCTAATTTTAAAAAATTATATATATTAAAAATTAAAACTAAAAAAATTAAGGTGACAAAGTCCATGTTTATTCCCGTCGGCTGCCGGATATGTCTCAAGGTTGCGTGCGTGTAATATGAAAATTAGTTATAGTAAAAAAGTCAGCTTTAAGTTTAAAAGCTTATTCTAGTTTGGATGAGTTCTAGACACCTAATTTATCTAAAGTTTGCTTTTAACATAAACTTTAGAAGATAGGTGAAAATGTGTTTCTTGTGGGCTGGTTATTCAGTGTATGCATTCGCCACCGCTAGTGTCTGTGTCTACAAATTATTTGCATAAAAAAAATGTGACTTGGTGCCAATTTGTGTGGAGAGGAAAGTCAAATGAGAGCAAGTGACTCATTTATAATCGAAGGAAAAGCACCGAAATATAACGTGGAGCAATCATGTTTTTTTTTTTATATATATATACCAAATATTAATCAAATGTTTAAAAAATACCACTATGGAACCCGTCGTATTCGTTTATACGTACATTATAAAATTTTAAAAAATAATAAAATTATTTAAACATATGAAAGCAACAAATATTTGACTGACTTAACGTGAATGTAATAACGAAATTAAACATTTAAAATTAGTGGATGAATTATTTTAAGTATTTGTGCTGGCTTTTGCTACCAAAGAGTATTTTAAATTTTATTGAAATACATCTACATATAATAATCAATATTTATATGCTTTTAAATATTAGAAGACTTTTTTTATAAATTATAAAGAGTATCAACGAGTACAACCATATATTTGACATCATGTTTAAAAAATTATAATATTTAGTTAAATATTACGAAATTTATTTATATTATTTAAAAATTTTCATTAAATATCACAGACTTTTTTTCATAAAAATATCTTTTAAAATTTCAATTGAATATATCCCTAGATAATTAAATCAAATCATTATTAATCATTTTAATGTCTTCGAAAAAAAATACAAGAAAAGCATGATATGTAATAATAGAAAAATCAATGGTAAACATTACTGAATTTGAAACTCTAGATATCACTTTTTTAAATAATGCATTAGAACAAAAATAGTTCAAATTTTTATTTCAAAATTTGCGCGAGACAATTATTTCACATACCAAAATACCAAAAACCCAAGTAGCTTGATGTAGAATGTAGTAGGCTGAAAAACAAATTATAAGGTTAGTGTTTTCTCTAAATAAAAACAACTATAATAATATGAAATAATTTTAGGGTTTTCTTTTTCTTTACTCTTCTCTAACTTTTCCTCATTTGTTTTGAGTTGTTGTATCATTATGTGTACGTTGTTCATTCAGGACACTCTCATATCTCAACATATATATCAAACATCAGTATCATCTATATTTATTCAAACATCTAAAGAACTTATAAAATCTTTTTCTTTTATTATCCAAACACGTAAAGAACTTATAAAATCTTTTTTATTAGCATATATTTTTCTCATATATCTCCTGTTTATATTCATATTATAAATCTCGTTAAGCAAGATTAAAAAATATGTAGAAATAAATTTTTGCAATAGTCTGGTTAAATTACCAGATTTTGGAGAGGCCATATATCATGAAGCGTTAAATCTCCAAGGATGTATCTAACTCTGTCAGATTAATCCATCCATTGATCATCTAATAAAAGCTTACTATTTTAAATTTGAAAAATTGCAAAAATCTAGTACGAAAGCTTACCTAACAACATATTGGGATTCAATTTTCTTAAATATTTAGGCTAATAGTGACCCTTAAATCCAAATCATTTAAACTTTTCTTTCAAGAAAAGAAAAAGTTGAAAAAGATAGGTGCAAAATCTGTTACTTGTGGGGTCGTTATTCAATGTACGCATGTACCAGCGCTAGTGTCCACAAAATATTTGACTCAAAAACAAAAATTGTTACTGTGTGCCAATTTTGTTGAGAGAAAAGTCAAAATGAGAATAGGTGACTAATTTATAATAGCACGAAAAGCACGAAAATATAACAGGGAGCAATCATTTTTTTTTTTATATAACAAATATTGAATAAAAGTTTTTCAAAAGTACTAGTATGGTAACCGTCGTATTAGTTTACACATATATTTTAAAGCTCGAAAAAGTAACAAAATTATTTAAACGTATGTATGAAAGGAACAAATGGAAGTGTGATTTAAATTGAATGTAATAATAAGAAAGTTGATGAAAACAAAGTGAAACATTTAAAAATTGATGAATGAATTCTACTAGGTATTCATGCTTTTGCACATACCACGAGTCAATCAAATGCATTTTTGCTTTAAAATTATTCGGAGCTAAATTTTGTTGCTAACTTAATAAAAAAAGATATTGCTTTTATTAATTGTTATACAAATGTACAAGTCACCAACCGCTGCTAACGTAATTCAAAGATACCAAAATTTTATACTACATTTAAGTAGGGTATTGATGGAGATTTTAGAAAACTACTTTAATATAAAAAAAATATTATAAATTTTAAGGATTACGTAAGAATGTAACAATTTATAATTTTTTTTTTAAAAAAAAAGACGTACAATCAAGAATTTTTTTAGCTTAAATTTTAATGGATTTACACGCTAAAAATTTATAAAATTTGAAAAAAAAAAAACAAGTTTATAAAATTTGAAAGAAACCATGAATTTTTAGCACAATTTTAAAATTACAGGTTGAACCTCTTTCTCCTTTTTTTTTGGAAAATTCTCATTTAAATTACTAAAACAATATAGGTAAAAATAGTCATCACCTTCTTATAAAAAGTATATAAAAAGTATAGTTATTTTTTATGAAAAAAAATTGTACTTAAATACCTATCATACTAACCAAAGTAATATGTTTGTAAATATTTATAAATAACATTATTTTTAAATAGAAATTTCTATTTTTTAAAAAAAATTTCGTAATAATGGATTGAAAAGACATGAAAAAGACATGCAAAGATATATGAAAAATTATTATCTACATCAAAGTAACTACACGTCGAAAAAAGATGCAACAAGATAAATGTTTGTATAATAGAATCAATTCACAATACATTGAAGATTATTTTTATGTGTTATGACTGAGTACAAAAAAAGACTAAGTATCTAAAGGTCTTTACACATTTTTAATATTAATTTGTTCAAATAAATTGATTAAAGATATAAAAAGTAGAAATATCTTTTACTTTATTGTAGAGAAGGTGTGCAAGATTGAATAAAAGAGATGATCAAATAATATACCAATATATGTATGGTATTCAATAAAAAAAGAAGAAACTATATGTGGTGATAGAAAAAAAAAGTCTACCAATAGTAGAAAAATAATAAATGAGAGAATTACTACTAAAAATTCTTTTAAAGTCTTGAGATTTTGATTGAGACTATTAGATAAATGATTAATACTAAAAAGTCTTTTAAAATCCATTGAAATTCATCTATTCACGTTAGGTTCTCAAACATTAGGTTTTCGAAAATTAGAAATAGAATTAGGAAAAATTTGAAATGAAAGAAGAAATCAAATATATGGAAGAAGAAGAAATGAAATCACCATAAGTTTAGTAGAACTTGCTGAGAATGAATTCTTCTATAGGAACAAGAGAGAAAATCTCTCAAATGCTTTCAAAGCAATCTTCAATTTCATTAAAAGTTATTAGCAAGAATTACAAATAGGACTTATATAGGTTGTTCTAAACATGATTAAGCTAAGTTAAACTAGGATTAGGACTAAGTCAAGGCACAAGCCCAATCCATGAACTCACAACCTAATAGTAGGTTGTTCTAAACATGATTAAGCTAAGTTAAACTAGGACTAGGACTAAGTCAAGGCACAAGCCCAATCCATGAACTCACAACCTAATAGAGATAGATTTAGTAATCAAAATTTTCATTACTAATCCTAGAACCAAAGGTTGGGCCACATGGTTCAAAAGTATGAAGTCTTAAATGCTCAAACACACTTACAATAAGTCATAAGCCTAATTACAAAGGATTACACTTGTCCACGTAGGTATTCAAAGTAAGAGTACAAAGTTTGTATATGATTTGAGATAATCTTTGATTCTTTTTAAGCCATTGAAGAGCTCATCTTCACTTGGACTCCCTCTAAATGTTTTGTTGGAGATATCATAAATATCTCATTAGGATATCATAGATATCTCACTAAGATATCATAAATATCTCACTAAGATATCATAAATATCTTATTAGGATATATTAAACATCTCATTTTATCTTTATGATTATCTTTTATTTTTTTGTGTTATCTATGTTATCTTTACACAGTTTATCTATATTCTATAAAGAAAAAATTAGAAATTGTATTATTCAATTCAATCAATACATAATTTCTTTTAATTTCAATTTGGTATGAGAACTCTCGATCTTGGGAACTCTGTTTCCATTGTTTCGCTCTAGTAAACTAGCAAGACCCACAAATAGTATGTATAATTATAGTGATGACAAATAGTGTGCATAATTCTATAATTTTCGATGACAAATAATATGCATAATTATAGTGAAAAAATTATGAGTGAGGAAAAATATAAAGAAGAGTGGAAAAAGATGAAAAAAAAACCTACCAAAATTATCATAATATTCTCAATTTTACAATGGAACATCAATGTCTTTTTTTTTTTTCTTTCGTTTCCTTCTCCTACAAAATTAACAAATAGTTCTAAATTAGAAAAAAGAAGAAAGAAAAAGAAGTAAAAATACTTATTCAGAATTAACAAAATTATTCCGTTCCTCCCCTTGTACAATTAACAAATTAAGCACATACAATTTGGTTGAAAATGTAAAAAATAGAAAGAGAAGAAAAAATTAAGAAAATAAAAAATGGAAGTGCCATAGAAAAGAAAACTTACTTGTCTTTGTCCACAATTTAAAATAGGATCTTTGATTGTTGGGGGGAAATGTGAGGAAAATGAAAAGGGAGAAAAAAGAAAAACAGAAGAAAAAGAAACAGAAAATCAGATTGTCATAGAAAAAAAAACCACCTTTGTGTTATCTTTGTGCATGATTTAAAATAAGATGTTTGAGAGTTGGTAAAAAATGTCAAAAAATCAAAAAAAGAAAAAGAAAGTAAAGAAAAGAAGAAAAAAAAATAAAGACAATAAAATATCAAAGTGGTATAGAAAAAAGAACCACCATTATATGCTCTTTGTCAAAGATTCTGAATAGCATATTCAATTGTGAGTTAAAAATGTTAAAAAGTTGAAAAAGTAGAAAATAAATTAAGAATAGAATTGTTTATCAAAAGTGAGTATAAGAGTAGATATGCTTGAAGAATTGACACAGGCAAAACCAATATCGTCTTGTAGTAGTGTATGGGTACGTTAAAATAATGAGTGTCAGGCTATGGATATAGCAAGGTGACAACCATGGTTGTGTACATAGGGATTCATACATTATAAATATAAAGGATATAGCAACCTTGATAGATCCATCTGATGTGCGAAACCAGAGTGGATGTTATGAGAAATCCTCTGCAGACCACCAAGAAAGATTAGGAGAAGATAAAGAGAAGATGGAGAGAAGATGGAGAGAAGATCTCACACAAGTGGCCAATCTCTCTAGTTGGGATGTCTCAAATAACTAAGTATTCCTTTCTCTCTCATTTCATGACGAATCTTAATTGTTTAGGTATGCTATATATGTAACCCGTCATCGCGCGCTAAATAAGTCAATTTTTTAAATTAATTAAAAAGTATGTTAGAACATATTATTTTATCATTTTATATGTTAGTTTTTTATATGATTTCTTTAAATTATGTAATATTCTAAGTTTATTATCGCAAATTTTTTGGTATTCATGTTGAAACAATTTTTTTTAGAAATAATATAACATTTATTCTCTAACATAATTCAATGTTATATACACTACAATATTTTTTTGATTTTGCTAGTAATTTTAGCTACCATTTAAATTAGTAGTTAAATCCTAAATAATTAACTACTATATCCTTTTTTTAGTTTAATTTAAATTATATTCGTTTATATTTCTTATTACTACAAATTAGCTAGAAAATAGTTACAAATTTTAAAAATTTACTACAAATTAACTAAAATTATTTTCTTAGCTAATTTGCTACTTCTTTCATACTACCATTAATATTGTAGTAATTTTTTAACTAATTATTTTTATTAAAAATTAGTTATAAAATAGTTCTTGATTTAAAAATTTTGTAAGATATTTTAAAATTTTTATAGTGATATTTTTTTTAAAGATTTTTATATTTTTTTGTTAACTCTTGTTTAAGTATATCTTTCTCATTAAAAGTTTTACCATATAAATAAACAATATTTTTATATTGCATGGCTAGTACTATATTTTCAAGGCTCAATATAACATTATTTTTTTTTAATATCTACATTATACTTTAACTAACTTATAAACTAGTTTGATAAAAATAAACTTGTTTGATGCACGAATTTATTTTAATAGCTTTTAGCTTATTTTTAAAAGCTAACTTACAAAAATAAGGTAGATTATAAGTTACTATTTTTTATTCATTTTTATTGTCATTAATTTTTTTAAAATATCTTTTATTAATTTAAAAATTAAAAATTAAATATTATTTTATATTTATTAGTTAATTTTATCAACCACTTTCAATTCAATTAACTAATTTATAAGTTTTTAACATTTCAACTCATAACTTATAAACTAGTTTTACTCGATACACCTTTTGTGCTTCATTCTTCATTAATCTAAATACCTAACAAAAATAAAATTTTAAATGTACCATTAACAAAATAAATAAATTGAAATCAATATCGCAATATTAAAACTTGTTTAACATGTGCAGTATTCATAGAAAGACTTGAAGCTTTGCACAAGTGAATCACTATTCACTTGTTAGATTGAAGTTTTTCTTTGAGAAAAGATATAGTTTACAAATAAATTTTTCATATTTATCGATGGCTCTTATTAAAATGATGTAAATAATTTAACCAAAAATAGAAAAAGATGTATATATTATATGCACAAAATAATGTAAACCATTATTTTGTGCAAAACACCAATCGCTATTGTGTTATAAAAAATATCATAATTGTAAGATGGAAGCACCAAGATAAATGAAACAAAATGTGTCATTCTTATATGTTTATATCGTTTTACCAATTTCCCAAGTAAAGTGAATAGAGTTCGTATTTTAATATATATATATATTATTTTGCATTACTAACATTGTGAAAATAGTTTAAAATAAATATCAAATTATTGCGTTACTTAGAATTTATATTGAAGTAAACCAATATGGTTCCAAAGAATTACAAAATTAAAAGTGGAAGAACTTGCTGATGAAATGTTATTAGAATGTATCTCTATGCAATTAAATTTTTAAGGTGATTCGTGTCAACATTTTTATTAAATTGGACAGTTGATAAAATATAATAAACACCTATATACGTTCTCTTATTTTAAAATGAAATAAACACATTATTTATAAATTTAATTGACATGTAGGTTTTGCCCAAAATGTCTTTTTATATTGTTTATAATTAATAATAATTACATACTATTAACTATTTTTCTCATAATAACATGGGTTATCATTATCACCCTAGCACACTCAGGTGAGGAAACAATGATTGTGGTCATCTCTCCAAGTTCAAGATGCATCAAAGGTCTATATATTTTGACCAGATCTCTTAATTTTTTATGTGTTGTAGATGTAAGAATATGGAGTATACTTCCTATAATAGGTAGCTTCCATGGCCCTGGAGGTATATTTGGAATTGGAGTTGATTCTCTTTTCTTGTGATTCCTCACTATTTTTAGTGCCACAATAAAGATGATAAAAAAAGTGGTAAGGGCTAATAAATAAGGCATTTGAGAGGTCTTGGAGATGAAATCGAACAATAAGGAATATGTAGTCTTGATAAAGATTATATTGGTGATGGATAATAATCGAATGAGACTTGGGATATGGGTTGCTATTACTTTATTGTTATTTATAATAGTTTTTGATACAGCAACTTAACGTACGTGCATTCCTTTTCCATATAAAAACCTTTTTCTTTCTTTGCGTGAGAAAGCCTATCTAATTATTTACGCTTTTAAAATAATAATAATAAATTATAAAAGTATTAAAATATAAATGATACCTCTATTTAAAAAAATATCTCTATGAAAAAATTTATAAAATATATAATATATATTTAAAAAGAAATAACGTCAATATAAAAAAAAAGATAATTGATTATTTTATTAAAAATAAAAGAATAAATAATGTTTAAATATTATTATTTCTATCATCAAACTTTTAAATAAAAATAAATATCTTAATTTTTTATCTTTTAAAAAATTATTTTAATTAATTTTCAAATTTAAGACAATGTTAACGTTTGAAAAGAAATTATTATTATTTTTTATTTTAAAATATAATTTTAAACTATTTTTTATTAATTTAAGAAACAAAATTTGTCTTATTAAATTTATCCATATAATAATTATAAAATTTAATTAAATTTTAAAAAAAATCATAATCATAATAAAATTAACATAAAAAATGAATTTCATGAATATTTAAAAATAAATTGATATAATAATTTTTAACTTTTTTATTGTTCATGAAATATATTTTTTATATTATTTTTATCTTATTCATGATTTTTTTAATTCAAACATTATAATTTTCATATATAAGTAAATTTAATGGATAAATTTCACATTTTAAATCAATCAAATAATAATTTAAAATTATATCTTAAAATAAAAAATGATTATTTTTTAAAAAATATTATTTGAATTTAAGAATTAAAATATCAAAATAAATTTATTAAAAGATAAATAATTAAAATAAAATTTTATACTAATATTATAATTTAGCCTAATTTAAATATATATATATATATATATATATATATATATATATATATATATATATATATATATATATATATATTAAAAATTAAAACTAAAGAAATTAAGGTGACAAAGTCCATGTTTATCCCTGTCGGCTGCCGGATCTGGAAGTTGCGTGTAATATGAAAATTAATTATTTTTTTAAAAAGTCAGCTTTAAGTTTAAAAGTCGCTTAAAGTTTAAAAGTCGCTTTTAAGTTTAAAAGCTTACTCTAGTTTTGATGAGTTATGGACACCTAATTTATCAAAATTTTTCTTTTAAAATAAACTGAAAAAGATAGGTGAAATATCTGTTTCTTGTGGGCTGGTTATTCAGCATATGCATTCGCCTAGATGTGTCTGTGTCAACAAATTATTTGAATAAAAAAAAATGTTACTTGGTGCCAATTAATTGTGTGGAGAGGAAAGTCAAATGAGAACAAGTGACTCATTTATAATCGAACCAAAAGCATCGGAAAGTCAAATACTACTATGGAACCCGTCGTATTCGTTTATACGTATATTATAAAATTTTAAAAAATAATAAAATTATTTAAACAAATGAAAGCAACAAATATGTGACTGATTTAAATTGAATGTAATAACGAAATTAAACATTTAAAATTAATGGATTAATTATGTTAAGTATTCATGATTTGCTTTAAAATTATTGAGAGTTGAAATATCAAAATTTTATCCAGTATTTAATTTTGAAAGACTAGGTAAGAATATAATTACTTATCCAGTTTTTATAAAACACTTCTATAATTAAGATTTTGTAGTTTTGGTTTTAATAAATTTACATCATAAAAAATTATAAAATTTGAAAAAAATTGTATTTATAAAATTTGAAAACATCAATAAATTTTTAACAAACATTCAAAGTCACCTGTTGCATCTCTTTATATTTTTTGTTATTTATTGTTGAAAAATTTTTATTTAAATTATTAATACAATATATATAAAATAGTTATCATCTTCTTATAAAACTAGTTATTTTTATAAAAAAAAAACTTAATTTTACACAAATACGCATCGTACTAAGCAAGTAATATGCTCACAAATAATTATAAATAATATTATTTTTAAATAAAATTTTGTATTTATTTTTAAATTTTTTTATAATAATGAATTGTAAAGATATGAAAAGGATAAAAAAAACATGAAAATAATGATTCTTGTAAAAGTAATTTCATGTTAAAAAAATTGTAATAAGACAAATGTTAAATTCGTAATTCTTGTATAAAGTAAAGACTATATGTATTTTAACTGACTATGGAAAAGACTATCTATTCAAAGTTCTTCGTATATTTTTAATATTAATTTGTCGAAATAAATTTATTAAAGAAATAAATAAGTAAAAAAATCTTTTACCTAATTACATAGAATATGTAAAAGATTGAAAAGAAAAATATGACCAAATACTATATCAATATATATATCATGAAAAAAGAAAGAATTATATGTGAAAAGAAAAAAAATAGTTTGACAATAGTAAAAAAAGAATAAATGAGAGAGTTATTATTAAATTTAAGATTTTTATTGAGATTATTGGATGAATTATTTACTACTAAAAAGTAATTTAAATTTTATTGAAATTCGTCCTATATAATAATCAACATTTATATATTTTTAAATACTAGAAGACTTTTTTTTTCTTTTAAGTTCTAAAGAGTCTCAATTGTGTACAACCATATATTTGACATCATATTTAAAAAATTCTAATATTTGATTAAATATTACGAAATTTATTTATATTATTTAAATTTTTTTATTAAATATCACAAGACTTTCTTTTCATAAAAATATCTTTTAAAATTTCAATTGAATATATTTCTGGATAATTAAATCAAATTATTATTAATTATTTTAATGACTTCGAAAAAAAAATACAAGAAAAGCATGACATGTAATAATAGAAAAATCAATGGTAAACATTACTAAATTTTAAACTCTAGATATCACTTTTTTAAATAATGCATTAAAACGAAAATAGTTCAAATTTTTATTTCAAAATTTGCGCGAGACAATTATTTCATATACCAAAATACCAAAAACCCAAGTAGCTTGATGTAGAATGTAGTAGGCTAAAAAAAAAAAAAAAATTATAAGGTTAGTGTTTTCTCTAAATAAAAACAACTATAATAATATGAAATAATTTTAGGGTTTTCTTTTTCGTTACTCTTCTCTCACTTTTCCTCATTTGTTTTGAGTTGTTGGATCATTATGTGTACGTTGTTCATTCAGGACACTCTCATATCTCAACATATATATCAAACATCAGTATCATCTATATTTATTCAAACATCTAAAGAACTTATAAAATCTTTTTCTTTTATTATCCAAACACGTAAAGAACTTATAAATTTTTTTTTATTAGCATATATTTTTCTCATATATCTCCTGTTTATATTCATATTATAAATCTCGTTAAGCAAGATTAAAAAATATGTAGAAATAAATTTTTGCAATAGTCTGGTTAAGTTACCAGATTTTGGAGAGGCCATATATCATGAAGCGTTAAATCTCCAAGGATGTATCTAACTCTGGCAGATTAATCCATCCATTCATCATCTAATAAAAGCTTACTTTTTTTAATTTGAAAAATTGCAAAAATCTAGTACGAAAGCTTACCTAACAACATATTGGGATTCAATTTTCTTAAATATTTAAGCTAATAGTGACCCTTAAATCCAAATCATTTAAACTTTTCTTTCAAGAAAAGAAAAAGTTGAAAAAGATAGGTGAAAAATCTGTTACTTGTGGGCTCGTTATTCAATGTACGCATGTACCAGCGTAGTGTCAACAAAATATTTCTCAAAAACAAAATTTGTTACTGTGTGCCAATTTTGTTGAGAGAAAAGTCAAAATGAGAATAGGTGACTAATTTATAATAGCACGAAAAGCACGAAAATATAAAAGGGAGCAATTATGTTCTTTTTTTATATATCAAATATTGATTAAAAGTTTCAAAAATACTAGTATGGTAAGCATCGTATTAGTTTATACATATATTTTAAAGCTCGAAAAAGTAACAAAATTATTTAAACGTATGAAAGGAACAAATGAAAGAGCGATTTAAATTGAATGTAATAATAAGAAAGTTGATAAAAACAAAGTGAAACATTTAAAAATGGATGATTAGTGTCACGGTTTTGGCAACGAAGAAGTCACGGAGGAAAAAGGAATGAAAATTCAATGTTTTTTTTTAAGGAAAGAGAACTGGATTTCATGGAGTTGTCACCTATGTTTTTAAGGAAAATGTTGAAAAATCTATAATGGGATAAGGCTAGTCTTAGGAATCAAAATTCGGATCAGGAGTCCATTACGCGTAGGGAAGGTGTTAGCATCCTATCATGTCTGTCTTAAGATGGTTACCTTAATTATATGCATAAAATAAGATATGACTTCTATAGTATGGTTTTCACCTTTCGGATATGGGCAAGATTGGTATTTACAAGGGAAAAACGAATTGTATTTTTGGGTTTTATGAACTTGATAAGAATTGCCTTTTGCTCCTATGTATCTCCTAATACAATGGAGAAATCAATATTTAAGTAGTTCTGGCTGAGACTTTTTAGGCTAAATAGGGATGTCGATACCCATTCGGCCACGAAGAGATGCCGACTAAATGTCAGCGAGGGTGACAACTTAAAGTCGGTCAGAAGAGATGCCGGCTATATGTCGGTAGTGTTGTTGACTAGGAGTTGGTTGGGAGGAGGTGCGACTAGGTGTCAATGGGATTGCCGACTAGGAGTCGGTTGGAAGGAAGCTTAGACTGACTATATGCTGGATGGCTTGGGATGTATTAGGCGTGATTTAAGGCGTGATCGATTCAGAGCCAGCTTGCCAGTTGGAGTATGGGCTGATCCCTCTAAAAGCTTTGGTGAAATGTTTGACTAAGGATTAGATCTAAGTAACATAAACACTATATCCAAACCCGAGGTAGATTGGGAAGTGTGGACCCACCAAGGACTGCTTCCTTGGCTTGCTTTTACCAACATTCCTTGTCCTTTTCTTTTTAAGGGTTGAACATCTGACTTGTCTTTCTCGATATTCCTTATCCTTTTTCTTCTCAAGGACGTGGACAAAAATAGGTATCAATAGTTACGCCTTCTTTACTTGTGTTCGATCATATAAGATGATTTTCATCTTATTGAAATAGAAGATAAGTAAAAATTCAAGGTTGGATGTTGGAATTGGCGCGGAGCCAGTCTTGATTTGGCATAAAGTCGGTCTTGATTGGAATCGGCACAAAACCTGTATTAAATTGGAATCAACACGGAGCTAGATTGGAATCAACACGGAGCTAGATTGGAATCGACATGGTGCCGAATTGATTTAGACTCGGCATTGAGCCAGATGAAATTGGACTCGTCATGGAACCAGATTGAATTAGACTTGGTGCAAAGCAAGATCGAATTAGACACGGCATGGAATCGGATCTTATTAAACATGGCAGAGTTGGATTAAAGTGGAATCGGCACGGAGCCGGATTGATTTTGACTCGACACTTAGTTGAATGAAACTGGACTTGGCACGAAGCCGAATTGAATTGGACTCGGCATGGAACTGGATGAAATTGGCCTCAACACGGAGCTAGATGAAATTGGATTGAATGGAATTGGACCCAGCACGGAGTCGGATAGAATTTGGAATTGGCAGAGTTGGATTGGAATTGGTACGGAGTCGGATTAGAATTGACACAGAGTTGGATTGATTTAGACTCAGCATTGAGTTGGATGAAATTGAACTTGGCGCGGAGTCGGATGAAATTGGACCCGGTATGTGGGACCCGACACGAAGCCGTATAGAATTTGGAATCGGCACGGAGCCGGATAGAATTTGGAATCGACACATAGCCGAATAGAATTTCAAAAAGATACCAAGGTATTGACTCTGAATTTGAAGTGGCACCTTAATTTGGTTTTGAAATTAGATGGCATAATTGTTGAACTAGGTAGCGAAGAAGAGTTTCCATGGGTCGCATTGATGGGACACGCGCAGTTTACTCCTAAATGTAGACCCCTTCAAATCTTGCCCATGAAACGACGCAATGATGAGCTTTTGGAAATTTGCATTTTTATCATTACACTACTCTTGGATATCGTGACCATTAAATGCGCCTTTTGGCAACTCTTAAGTTCCCCTAGGCGTAATTGATACGCTTTAGGGTTAGTAGGCTGGACTTGAACTTTCTGAACCCCCATCTTTCTTATAAATAGCTTATCATGGCTCAGATGTCCTTCACCTTGCTCTTGTATCCCTTGCCTTTGCTTCTTGCATCCCACTGCTTTGCTTTATGATTTCTCTTTTTTCGACTACCAGGCACAATGAGTTTTGGCTCGAAAAACCACTTTGATAAAATATTCGGTTCAGGGGAGATTAACTTCTCTTCATCTTCCTCAGAGCACAACTCTGCTCCTCAATCCTCTGGGTCAACGCCTTTGAACGTCGTTCCTGAATCTGTTGTGGCAGCTAAGATTATGCCTCCTTCATATGGCATCATGGTAGTTAATCCCACATAATGAAGCGGAATGGTCGACCCTTGAATTGGGATAGCGGATAGCGAGGATAAATTGCTTATTCTAATATTATATATATATATATATATATTAAAAATTATTAATATATTTATATTATATATATAAGCTCAAAAATATAAACATTACTCAAAATGCATAAACTAACAAGTATCATTAATAATAAAAATTTATAAAAGGGTTAAAATTCAAATAGTAAAAGATAAAACAAATAGTCAAAATGTTAAATACGACGGTGCATCGCCGGAGAAGGTCGTTGGAGTAGGTCGTCGGAGAAGGTAAGATAATGAAGAAAAAGAAGAGAGATGGAAGAGGAGAAATAGACGGAAGAGGAGAAACAGGTTAGTTGAAATGTTATTTAAAATCCTGAAACACATAAAGTCAAAAATGCCCTCACTAACGTTTTAAACAGGAAGACATTTTTGACTTTTCCCCTTCCGATCGACAATAGAGGTCGCTCCGCCGCGATTTCCCGCTGTCGCGGCCACGACAGCCATGACATCGAACTACGCCGCTACGTCATTTCTGTCGCGCACCACCACCGCTCCACTCCGCCGCTATAGCGACCGCTCCGGCCACTATTGACTACCATGTATGGCACCACTCTTACCGCCTCTCCAGCGAAAGTCTTATGACTGGGTTAGTGAGGAAGTCGAGACTTACAAGTCTCTTCTCTTCTCGCGCATGATTGTAGATGCTTTTGCCAAGAAAGTGGTATGGGTAGGGGAAGAGATGGTGGAGGATTTCGCCATCAAGCCCTGCTCTGGCTCTGTTGAGGAGCTGGTTTACCATTCCACAAAAGAGGGAGAGGTAGACAAGTCTACCTCTACAAAACCATGATTAGGGACTTAGCTGTGGTTGTCCCTTTTGACGAATACAAAGTAGATGTCCTTAGGGTTTTAGGGGTAGCTCCGACTCAGCTTCACCCTAACGGTTGGGCCGCAATGTAGGCCTTCCAAGTTGTTTGTCATTGCCTATGTATACCATTGAAAGCTTCTCTCTTCCTTAGCCACTGCTCCACCCATATGGGCGTGAAGGGCGATTGGGTTTCATTATCTCCCCTTCCCAAGATGAACCGTTTTAATGCCTATTCGGTGTCATATAAAGGGTTTAAAGGCCACTTTGTGAAAATCAGGGTTGTTTGTAGCACTTCCTTTGCTACAAACGGGAAACTCATGCCCTTATATTGGTGGTGGCCTAAAAAATTCAAAGGGTTTTCTCATAGTGCCCTTTCCCTGAGGAAAAATGTACCTGTCTTTCCTTGATGAGCTTCCTTGGGGCATGAACTATAAAAGCCTTCGAACCAAAACCCATCAAGTATTTCAGGATGAGTGGTTTTTTCTTTTCAACTGGTCTAATAAGTCGGCCTTGTGCCGATTGTTCTAACTTATGTTTTTTTGTTTTTGCAGAATACTTGATGTCTCATAAATATGATTTTGCCCAACTCTGTCGCTGGCTCCAAGCCGCAAAGAAAAAAACCTTGATGATGGTGCCTCCCAACCTCCTCTAAAAAACAACTCAAGTCATTGAAGTCGTGGTAGAGGTCACAACAGACCAAAGTGCCTCAACACCCTCTCCCTTTCCTGAGGCCGCCAACCCTAGTGCGGAAAAGAGGAAGGCTCCTTCTAAAGAGAACCTTCAACGAAAAAAAGCTTAAAGAGGTTGAGTCCATTCAGGAGGACGAGACTTCCCAAAATCCAATCAGGGGTGGTTCCCCTCATGCTAAGAGGCAATCTAAGTCGGGAACCAACTCAGCTCCTTCAAGACACTTCTCTCAGGAGCCTTTCGCGCATGACTGGTTTGGTGGGTTTGAACACCCCTCCAGGGCATCAATCTGCTTGGGCTCCAGACTTCATTCCTCACAAGCTGATTCGCCTTGACTTCCTTTCATTGTTTGACCGCGAGCTGCTGATGAGAGGGGGGATTCAAGCTTCTCTTGACATGGCGACTGCTTATCACACCCGTACTTGAGCAACTTTCGAATTCTGGGGCAGTGTCTTCCAAAAATCTGAAGATATAATCAAAAGAGAGGTTGTTCAGGAGGCCAAAATTGAGAAACTCCGGAAAGAGTCTGAGGCACTGAAATCCAAAACCGAAAGGCTAAAGTTCGAGAATGAGAAGCTGGTATCTAAGGCTGAAAGCCTTAAATTGGAAATAACACTCAGCCGCGCTGAAATTGAAATGTTGAAGAACGACAATTTTGAAGTGCGAAAAACTTCTGATGAACTCCTGAAAGACCTCGGAGTTTCTCGCCCGGAAGTCAATGAGAAGGATGCTGCCCTTACTCAAGAGAAGCAAAAGACTGCAACTTTGGAAGAGGATCTTTGGTCAGCTGAAGGAAAAGCCACCCGGCGGACCTGGATGCATTAGCAGCCGAAGCCAAGGCAAACTCCCTTTTGGCTGAACTGCATGAAACCGAGGAAGTAATCGTTGGTGAACACATTCGCGGCTTCGAGAAGGCACTCGGCCAAATTGCTATTCTTGCCCCCGATCTCAATACTAGCAGTATGAGCGTTGACAAGGATGTCAAGATGGAGTTCTTGTGCCTTTGGAGGACCTTGAGGGGGATAATACTTGATCTGTAATTGTACCTTCAATGAAATTTCCTTCCATTATTATTTGCATTGTCACTTTCCTTTTACTCTTTTTCTTTTGAATTTTTGAGTCCGTGTCTGGTCACTTAATTATCTTAAGTAAAATTGAAAGTGCCACAGAACGAATAAGGCAAATAAATCCAAGTTAAAGACCAGACCGACATGGAATCGATAAGGCAAAATTGGCATGGAGCCGAAAGCAAATAGCCAAGTTGAAAGAGAGATGTCAACAAAAAATGTAGCATAATTGACTTTGGATCTTTCCACATGCTGCAACAAAATGTTTTGGACCAGCAATATATCCAAGTCGCCAACCAGTCATTGCAAAGGCCTATAGGAAAACAGCTCACCAATACATTAACATGAATCCTACATTTACTAGTTTATAATTTATATTATGTCTCAATAATTAACTAAAATCAGGTAAGAGAACCAATATGCTATAAAAACCATCCAGAAGTATGCAGTCTTAAGTCATGTAATAGCACAAAAGCCACTCATCTTGCAAAGCATAGCCATAGTTGAAGATTTCAGGATCAACAATACCTAATTAATAAAACAAATAATTTTAGGTATTACCACCTAATGAACACTACTGCATTATAACCCCTTGAAATATCTAATCCAACATTAAAAATAATAGCCTTATAATGGAAAACAGCAACAAAACCAACAAAAAAGAACAATGCCCCAGGACAAAAAAAATGGCACAAATAAACTAAAAAGTTGTATAGCACTAAAGAAGAAAGGAAGAAATTGGTCACCTTATCATATTCAGAGCATAACACAATGGAAACAGTTGGTATCGTTCGATGCAGCATCTGTTCAATGGTCCTCTTCACAATCTGAAAGTCAAAATCTTGGTAAACCATCATCTCAAGGATTCAACCCAAAAACCAAACCCCAACACATTTTAAAAGTGAGAACTAAAAATATCAAGGTTTACTCTTATAAAATAAAAATAATTAACTTCATTAGAAAAAGAAACTACAGCAAACATGCATATAGTTGAAATCCCGAAGCCATTATGTTCTCCACAAGCCATTTATTTCAAAATGGAAAGCATTTATGAATTAAAAAAAAAAAAAGCAGCAACAACACATTTTAATACCTTATCTTGGGGCAAGCCAGAAGGGGGAAGGAAAAAGAGAAGTGAAGGTGGTTTTGGGAAACGACGACGTAGCACTTGGCGAGGGGTTTGCGGTAATCGGAGGTGTGAATATTGAAAACAAAGGGAGGGAGTAGCGTAGAGGTGGGTGTGGGCCTGAGAGGTACTTTTATTTTTCTTTTTTTTAATATTTTACATGAAATTATCTAATAAATATAATATTTTATATATAATCTTCTAAATATATATTGTATAGGTTTTAAATACACTTATATACAATACTTTAAATATATAATTATTGTTATTTAAATATATTTATATACGTTATTGTAAATACAAAATTTATAAATACTTCATATATAATATTTTAAATATCATATATAAATAATTTATTTAAATATAATCATCTAAATATATAATGGATAGTTTGTAAATAAATTTATTATACAAGACTATAAATATATAATTTATTGTTATTTAAATATATTTATATATGTTATTCTAAATAGTTAAATAACGTATATAAATATATTTATATTTATAAAAGATCGAACATTTAATTAATTTTTTTAATTAAAAATTCTTAAATAGTTAAAAGACTTATTTATCTTTTCAACTTAATTAAAATCACAAAAAAGTTTAATTTTATTTTTGTTATTAAAATAACATAAAATGCAATAGAATTTAATCATCATGAAAATAAAAATAAAGATATTATATTAAAATTCTTTAAATTTGTAGTTTCATACCTATAAAATCCTTTAAAATTTGAAAATTTTCTTTTAAATATCTTATTTCTAAATTTTTAAAACCATTCATATGAGAATTTTAATATAAAAATTTAGTCTATTTATCAAAAATCCCAATATTATTTGGATAAAAATTTATTCGTTAGACCCCGTTATTTAAATTATGAAATTTTCAAATAAAAATTTCATTATTATTAAAGTCATTATTCATACTAAATTTACTTTATTTTAAAAATAAACATACTCAGATCACTTAAAATAAAGTTCAACACTATAATTGTACAAAATAAAAACTCAAAAGACAAATTTAATAAAAATCACACTATTATTTGGATAGAGAACGAAAATATCTAAAATTTAAATATAGAAATATTAAATTTACTTTATTTTAAAAATAAATAGACTCAATTGACTTGAAAATAATTTCAACACCATAATTATATAAAATATAAACTGAAAAGATGGAGAGAGTGAGAGTGAGAGATAAGGGCAGAAGATGAGAGTTGAAGTGGGAGGGAGTGAGAGTTGAAGTTGGAAATGTCTAAGTGAGAGTGAGAAATATTTGAAAATGAAGGTGGAAAATTTTGAAAATGAAGGTGGGAATTGCTGAAAAATGAGCTCTCTATGAGTTTGGACAAGCGAATGTTGAAGAGCTCCCTATGGCTCTTAATCGCTAAGCAAAGGAGTGCCTTCTTTGAGTGAGAAGATAAACTTAAAATTTGCTAAGTGTTTGTAAGGTTATTTGTCGAGTGAGTCCTCCCACTTGTTTAACGATCTTAAGAAGAGTTGAGAGAATGCCCTCTATGGCTTCTCTCACTAAGCGAAGAAGGATCTTTGCCAAACCAAACAAACATAGCTGAGATGTGAAGTCATTGCGACTTCATTTCGCTAGGCAAGTAATCCCACTCATTGAGCGAAAGTAAGGTGAGAACCTAGGGTGCTCTTTGTGAGTCCCTTGGCTGAGCGAGATGTGTGATGTTTAGGAAGTTAAATCTCTATGACTTATTCATTAAACATAATATTCTCTTGTTGAGTGAGCAGAACAAAGCATGAGCTTTCTGTGATTTTATTTGTTAGAAAAGGCGAAGCTCTAATGTGTGTAACTAAGTGGTACCTTTTTGGAAGGTAGGAAATTGCTAGTTGAGTTGTTCCTCTCACTAAGTGAATTTCCTTGTTAGTGACGAAATGTTTTAAGTCATGAAATTGTTTAAAAAATTAATTACATAATGAGAAATATTGTTATAAAATGATGATCATCATGGGTAAGTTGGTTTAAAAGCTTGTAAGTGGAAATATAACAAAGATAATGATATGATATGTTGAAATGTTGCTATCTTGAAAGATAGAACACTTGTCAGATCACTAAGACGATTTACCTTATTCTTAAGGACAACTGACAACATAGGAAAGAACGAAAACTTGAGAGTGGAAGAACACTACAAGATTTTTTTGATTTTACTACTAATTTTAGCTACCATTTAAATTAGTAGCTAAATCCTAACTAATTAACTATTAATTAACTAGAATATTATTTTTTCTACCTAAATTTAAGTTATATTCATTTACACTTCTTATTACTACAAATTAACTAGAAAATAATTATAAATTTTAAAAATTTATTACAAATTAATTAAGATTATTTTCTTAACTAGTTTGCTACTTCTTTCATACTACCAGATAATATTATAATAATTTTATAATTAATTATTTTTACTAGAAATTAACTATAAAATAACTATTGAAAATTAGCCATAAAATTATTTGGTAACAAATTTTTAATTTTTAATTTTTTAGTAGCGGAAAGATTTGCAAAATGACAACGCTGGAAAAGAAGTGGAAGCTTGAGAGTGGAAGAAAGCTCGCAATCGTTCTTCTGAGGAATGTTGAAAAAGAGTGAGAAAATTGACAGCGCGGGAAACTCGAGAGTGGAAGAAAACTGGTAAAACAGTGGAAAGTGGGGCCATGTGGAAATAACGGGGCAGTGAAAGTGGGACCATGTGAAGGCAACTACGTAGAAGCTGGGAAGAAGCTTGGTGAGAAGGAAAGTGGAAAGAATTAAGAGTGAAAGAGTTAGCTTTATATAAAGTGCAGTGTGCTTGCTTTGTTTGTATCCTCAAACAGCTTTGCACCTTCACACTCTTCATTCTCATTCCCAATGTCTTCTAACGCTATCATCCTATCCACCGCTTCTTCTTCTTACCTTTACGACGTCTTTCTCAGCTTCCGCGGTGAAGACACCCGCAACAACTTTACTGCTTTTCTCTTTCAAGCTCTTCGTAGAAATGGCATTGATGCCTTCAAAGATGATGCACATCTCAAGGAAGGCGAATTCATAGCACCCCAGCTTCTACAAGCCATTCAAGCCTCTCGCATTTTCATTGTCGTCTTCTCTAAGGATTATGCTTCCTCAACTTGGTGCTTGCGTGAACTTTTACAAATATGCAATTGCATTCGAACATCGTCAAGACATGTTCTGCCTATTTTTTATGATGTCCATCCATCTGAGGTACGAAAACAAAGTGGATATTTTGAGAAAGCCTTTGCCGAACACGAAGAAAGATTCAGAGAGGTTAAAGAGAAGATGGAGGAAGTGCAGAGATGGAGACACGCTCTCACACAAGTGGCCAATCTCTCTGGTTGGGACATCCAAAACGAGTAAGTAATCCTCTTCTCATTTCACAATGGTTTTTTTCAATTTACTATCATTTTCTAAACTAGTATTTTTAACATGTTTAACGCACATAGTATTCATTGTCCCATACGTGTGCATTCTATTTTGGTCGTTCTGGGGTCATGATTTCGAATCCATCCTTTTCTTTATATTTTCAGATCACAACCTGAAGTGATTGAAGAAATTGTTGAAAGGATAAAAAATATAATTGGTCCCAAATTTGTAAGACTTCCAAATGATAATCTAGTTGGGATGCAATCTCGCGTTGAAGCATTAATAAAGCTTTTACGTTTAGATTTAGTTGATGAAGTTCGAGTTGTTGGAATTAGTGGGATGCCTGGAATAGGAAAGTCAACTGTTGCTCGTGCTTTATATGAAAAAATTTCCTATCGATATGATTATACTTGTTTCATTGATGATGTAAGCCAAATTTATCGACATTCTGGTAAATATGGTGTACAAAGACAATTACTTTCTCCGTCTCCGAAAGAAAATAATCTAGAGATTTGCAATCTTGCTGATGGAACATGTTTGGTATGGAAAAGGCTACTCAAAGCAAGAGCACTTGTAATTTTTGATAATGTTGATGAAATGGAACAGCTACAAATATTTACAGGGAACAGAGACCATATGTTACGTGAATGCCTTGGTGGAGGGAGTAGAATCATCGTAATTTCTAGGGATGAACAAATATTGAAGACGCATGGAGTACATGACGATTATAAAGTCCAACCATTATATCGTCGAGATGCTTATGAGTTGTTGTGCAAAAATGCTTTCAGAGGAATTGAAACAATTGCAAGGGATTATGAAAATGTGATGCGTGATGTACTATCATATGCTGAAGGCCATCCCTTGGCCATCCAAGTATTGGGCTCATCTATGCATAGTAAAAGTGTCTCTCAATGGAAGTGTAGATTGGCTAAGCTAAGAGAACATAAAAATACAAAAATTATGGATGTGCTGCGACTAGGTTTTAATGAGTTGGACCACACAAATAAGGAAATATTTTTAGACATTGCTTGTTTTTTCAATCATTATGAAGTGCAAAAAGTAACAGAAATTCTAGATTTTCGTGGATTTCATCCTGAATGTGGTTTACAAGATCTCATTGACAAATCACTCATAACCCAGTTAGGGAGTATAATTTATATGCATAATTTGTTGATGGATTTGGGTAGGTGCATTGTTAAAGAAAAATCACCTAATCAACCAAGCAATTGGAGTAGGTTGTGGAAGTACGAAGATTTGCACAAAATTATGTCAAATAAAATGGTAAAATAGTTTTTAGTATAAAATGGATCTTAGTTTGTCATTTCTTTAGAATATATAAATACTTGAAAAGGTGTAACATTTTCTTTCCCCTTTGCAATGGTGTAGGCAGCAGAAAATCTTGAAGCCATAGTTCTTGAGGATAATGTATCCAGAAATATAGAGAGAACAATGACGGCAGATATTATTTCAAAAATGACTCACCTTAAGTTGTTTGTGGTTTATTCTATGAACAATTTCGGAAGCCTTGACTATCTTTCCAATGAATTAGGATATCTTAATTGGTCTCATTATCCTTTTGAGAGATTGCCTCCAAGTTTTCAGCCAGATAAACTTATTGAGTTGTCCTTAGAGCACAGCCTAGTCAAGCAACTATGGAAAGGCACAAAGGTAATGTTAATTATTATTTTTTTAATTTTTTTAAATGAACGAATAAAAATATTCCCTCCCTTATGTTAATTTTTTTTTACAGATTAATCTATTATCTATTACTGTATGTATATATACTATTTACCATTTATTATATTTGTTTATTTTTTATCTCGTGTTTTTATTTCCTACCCAAAACACGCTACATGAATTCATGAGGCATTATATATATGCTGCAACTCACGCATTTGTCTGAGGCATGTACGACATATCCAGAACTGTTGATCTGGATTACTTCAAAGTCTTTTTTAGATCCTCCAACGGTAGGAAACCATTCTATTTTGAAGAATAAAATTAAAGGAAAAGGTAGTTGCTTTTAGTGGTTTCCCACGAAAACAAGTGAGCTTCCAAACGTATCACACCGTTGCACGCTGTCTAGGCTCAGTGGATACTTTTCCACATTGCACTCTCTTTTACTTAGTTAATTTTTTAATTTGTATTCATTTTATAATTTTGTATATATTTTTGTTTGAAGGATAGGTGTTTTAGTAATTTAAAAAAAATATTTTTCTTATATTTTTGTTATATAATATTAATGAAAAACATGATGCTACAAGTTAATTTTTACAAGGATATCGTTAATTTATTATATTTACATGTCATTAATAGATATATAAAAATATATGCAACATGTACATGTATACAAATTCTAGTTAAAGAAACAAAAGAAAGCCTAAGTATCACTGTTAACTTTGTTTCTTACTATTGACCTTTTATTGCAGCCTCTACACAATTTGAAACGTTTGAATCTTTCCTGTTCTGAAAGTCTAATCAAGATGCCAGATTTAGGGGAGGCCATAAATCTTGAGTGCATAAATTTGGAAGGATGTATAAAACTAAAGCAGATCCATTCATCAGTAGGTCTCCTAAGAAAGTTGACTATTTTGAATTTGAAAAGCTGCACGAGTCTAATCAAGTTACCATATTTCAATGAGGACCTAAATCTTGAAATGCTATATCTTGAAGGATGTAGACAACTTGAGGAAATTAATCCATCTATTGGTCTTTTAAGAAAGCTTACCTTTCTGAATTTGAAAGACTGCAAAAGTCTAGTAAGCTTACCCAACAGCATATTGGGTCTCAATTCTTTAAAATATCTAAATCTCTCTGGCTGTTCAAAATTGTTTAATATCCAGTTATTAGGAAAAGGAAGGGATGGTGATTCAGATAGTTGTTTGTTGCCTTCCTTGTCTACTTTCCCATGTATGCGTGAACTTGATCTAAGTTTCTGCAATTTAGTTCAAATTCCTGATGCTATTGGAAATTTAAGTTGCTTAGAAATACTAAAATTAAGTGGAAACAATTTTGCAAAACTACCCAACCTCAAGGAGTGTTCCAAACTGTATTATTTAAAGTTACAAGATTGCAAGCAGTTGAAATATTTGCCTCATCTCCCTTCACCAACTGTCTGGACGTCAAAAGTTTACTCACTGCCATCTACAGAATTTGTATTTGGGGATTTCTGGTCATTGAGGATGCCTCGTTCACCTTTTAGTGGAGTAATTTTAAATATGTTCAACTGCCCTAAAATAGTTGATAGGGATCGCAGCACTAGCATGACTATTTCATGGATGATACAAATTGGTCAGGTGTGCACGCTACTTCTGTCTCTTTTTTTCTCTCTCTTATGTGTGTAAGAACCAGCAACTAACCTATAGCTTTGTGTGTGGTATTAGGTGCACCGCCGCATACGTTTAAGTATTATTGCAGGAAGTGAAATACCAAGGTGGTTCAACAATCAGCATGTGGGCATCCACAGTTTATCATCTCCTGTTATGCCTGACCATGGTTGCCTGGCTGTTCTGGTGGCTTGTGTAGTCACGAACATGTCAGATCACATGTGGTTAGTCTATTTGAATCCATTTGAATTCGCAGATTGGCTCAATCATTGGCAATGGAGAATTAATAGCATGGCGGAAGCAGAGTTTGGTATAGAGTTTGAAGACAAGGTCAAGGTGAAGAAATATGGGTATCGTTTTATTTATAAACAGGATCTAGAACTATCAAACTCAACAATGATGCATCGCCAAAATTCGTTTCCTCGGAAGCGCAAGTCTTTGGCAATTGAAGAAAACACGTAGCAACTGCATTTGGGTTACACTTCCATCATGGTGAAGAATTGGAGACATTGTTGAATATGTATGCCAGACTTGCAACTATCAAACTGAAAAAGGATGCATTGTAGAAGCCGTGGTAGCATTCATATTCACATTAAGTCTTGGGATATATTATCCAATCATCTCTTTATCAGCTGCAATATTGTTAAAGTAAATTTCACTTTGTTTGAATAAGGTGAGAAGAAATTAATGTCCATGGTCTTTGTTATTATTTTTAAAATTAGAAAGTAAACTAGCTATTCCCTTATTTTATTTCTTATTTGTCATTTAAATTTTTAATTTATCTTCTCATATTATTTGGTCTCTAAATTTAGAAATATCACTCCAAGCTAATCCATGTGTTAACTCTCTTTGACCAATTTAATTGCCATTCTTCTGATTAACATTCCTATGCTCACGTTAACTGCCATGTGCCAAGTTAACATTAAATGAATGGTAACTCTTCTACAGTAAAATAAAGGAAGAAAGCAAGGAAAAATAAGTAAAGGAAGAATCAGAAAAATGGAGAAAAGAATGCTTCCAAACCCTCCTGGAAAACACAATCAAGTTGTTGCAGAATCAATTTGTGCTTCAGAGCTTATAGAATGACCCCAACATCCTGCCATTTAATTTAAGCCACAAACTGCCCATATGTCATCAGAGATCATACAAGCCACCACAAAGGATCAACGGAAAGATTTTTATTTGAGAGACAAGTACAGTTTGGTGGGAACGGTCTAACCATCGTTGAACAGAGTAGACCCTTTCATCATACTGCATCAGATGTGTTTGATTATTTTAACACAATTGGGCATTGGTGAGGCCTTAAAATTGAAATGTTATGGGCATATTTGTTCCAAAGAACAAAAGAAAAAGGAAATTTTGGTGTTCAACCAGAAATGTGTCTCCAAGCCATTATTCAGAAAATGATTGAAATGAGAATACGTTGAAGTGATTTAGTCACTTTTACATTCATTATGTCCATGATGGCAAATTGAAGTTCCTTCTTTTGCTTCCATGACTTATTTTTGTGTTTGTGAATTTAAATATATTAAATGATCAGTGTGTAATTGTATTGGTTACGACAGATATCTTAAAAGCATAAAGTGTACCACCCTGGTTCCCAGACAGCCACAAGGAAAACAAACAATGCCTCAACAGGAAAAATGACCATCCTTTTTAAATTCATACATAACCCAGTCGTCGCTCTCAGTTATGCAAACATTGTTATCGAGACAAAATAGTAATGCAACAAACTGTATCTCATAAGAATGTAGCAAGCTGTCAATAATCTTATTGTGAATTCATTTAATTTATAATGGAGACAGAGAATAAGTATTAGGCACAAGTACAATATTTGTAGACCAAAACAATGTACCTACCTAAACATATTATAAAAGAATTAGCATATAATCTGCATCACTATAACATGAATCTCCATATAATATGTTGAAGAAAGGAGTGGTATTTCTGTTTGACTCTTGCTCCACCAATGTAGTTACTTTAGGAGAAAGTGATTTCACTAATCTTAAAATTCCATCCGTTGGATTACTCATATCAACACTCATCAGCTGTGTGATGGAGTTGCAAAGGGAAGTTCACAGCCAAAGCCTCACCAGGCCAAACATGAAGCATGTCTTTTGTCACATCTGGAGCTAAAACAGGCACACTGTGGAACTCAAAAATGTCTGAGAGATCGCAGCCAACCTTTTCCCAACAGCTTCCAATCCATCACCACGAACATATTTAGAAAGGGGATCATCAATCCCTGTGATTAAGGAGAATCAGAATTAGTGACCGAAATTGGGAATTTTTTAAAAAATTAGCGACCAAAATTATAACAAAAATAATAAAATAAAAGGATTCATTAGAAATTGAATTAGAAATAGATCAGAAAAAGAAAAAAAGATTAAATTTTACGATCGAGTTAGCGATCGAATTAAAAAAAGAAAAAATAAAAAACCAAATTAGTGACCAAAAATAAAGGAAAATAATATATTAGCGACCAAAATAGCGACAGAAGGACAAAAAGTTGAATTTAAATTCAAAAAACAAAAAACTTAAAAAAAACAAATTAGCTACCAAAAGTAAAGGCGTAAAAAAATAAAGAAACATGATTTTATTAGCGACTGAATTAGCGACCAACTTTAAAATTTCAAAAATAGAAAAAGAAGAATTATTAGCGATTGATTTAGCGACCAATTTTTAAAAATTCGAACATCTTTTTCCGCAACTTTTTCCATCTCTTTTTTTCCCACTCTTTTATTTAAACACCTTTTACTCACACCCTCCTCTCCTCCTATCCTCCCTTCGCAACCACCACTACCACCACCTTCACCACCACCAACACCTACGCCGCTAGCTTTGTCGCCTCCCCTCCCTTCTCCCCTTTTCTCCCCTTTATTTTCCACCCTCCTCTCCTCCTTTCTCTCCTCCACCACCACCACCTCTTCTCCATCTGATCCCTCCCCTCTCCCTCCCTCTCTTCTTCCTTCTCCCTCTTTTTATTCCTTCTCCCTCACTTCCTCTAATAGCCCTCCTCCATCCCCAACCACCAACCGACCACCACCCATCTAGTTCTAAAAAAAAAATATTAGTGATTGATTTAGCGACTAATTTTAAAAATAAAATTCGAACATTAGTGTCACGACCTAAATCGAGATGGGTGAAAATCGCGGTGATTAAATTTTGGGTGGAAAATTGGAAGCTAAATCCATCCTTGGGGCGGAACCGGCTATGCAGAGACGGAACTGGCTCGGCCAATCCGGGAGGATCGACCAAGACCAACTCGACTCTGATAGGAGTTGCTACCAGCATTTTAAAGGAAACACCTGAAACTAGGAATGGATAAGGTAGGTCACGAACCAGAGGCTGAGTAAGGAGTCGGTTACATGCAGGGATAACATGGCATCCCCACATGTCTATCACATGATAGTTACCAAAACGGACTGTATGAGCTAAGACGACCTTCACATTTTTCTATTTTTCAACGAATGATTTAATTTATGGAGGAAGACATATATACAAAGTTTAAGTGTTTTAGGATGCATAACTTGACAAAAGTGTACCTCTTGCTCCTACGTACCTCTTTTTGGTCAAAGGAATCAAAGTTCATATAGTTTTGGACATATTATGAAGTGAAGGAGGAGTGGACTATCCATTAGGCATCCATAGGGGAATGGCTGAACAACATAAAAGTGGAATATCCATTAGGCGTCCAAACCCTAAATGACTTTAAAAGAGGAGTATGAACTATCCATTAGGCGTTCAGACCTGGAAGGACTTTCAAAGAGAAGTGTGGACTATCAATTAGGCGTCCATGGGGGATGCGGTGACTGAGCTATCTATTAGGCGTTCAAACCCTGAATGACTTTAAAAGTGAAGTGTGGACTATCCATTAGGCGTCCTAGCACAAAATGACCTTAACAGAGAAGTGTGGACTATCCATTAGGCATCCCGACATCTATAAAAAAAGCTATGGACAATGACAAGGTGTTTTGACGACGAGTATGCTAGGCCGAGATTGAGACTGACTCGGTGCCGGATACAATTGGATGCAGGGACCGACTTATAGCTAGATGTAGCTAGATGCGGGTACTGATTCGGTTAGCGAACCGTATGTTGTGGTCATCGGCTATGTAGAGTCGGGACTGGTCCAATGAGAGGTGTGTTTTCTGAAACTATGCACAAAGAGAAGGACCGAGACCAGCTTGGTCTAAGCTAATGCCAACTACATGTCAACTGAATGAGCTACTTTAAATTGATAGTGTCTATGAGAGTGTCCTTATAGCATGGCTGTCTATTTTAAATTATGAGTATTCTTTCCTTTTAGAGCTTGGAAGACTTACCTGGTCTCTAGAGGTCTAGATAGTGCTTCTACTTTCAGCTTCAATTTGTTCCTTTTGCGAAGAACCAACAACAGCTACAACTCATGCGCTTTCTTCTCCAAACTCCTCTTTCTGGAATTCTCCACTAGCGAAAACAAAATTTTCTTTCTAAAATTCTTAACCTCCCAAAATCTGACCCCTTGTTCTTCGTTGTGAGGCCTTTTATAGGCTCTAGTTGTGATCATTGGTCTATCAGATCCAATCACGTGGACCAATTTCTTGCTGATCTCATGCATCCCTTAAGTCACGTACTTCGAACATTATGCCCAATCGTGACGCGTTCTCGACAACCACTAGAGGGGTAATTGATTCACATAGATTCTTGTCCCCTGGTGTTGACATGGGTTGGTTAGAGGATCCTACTTCCTTGGGGCGCATGAGATTCTTGTCCCCTAGTGCTTAGCTAGACATGGATGTTTGTCCCCTTTTGTTGAGTTGGCTACATCTGAAGGTCTCTTGTTGATCTAAGGGGACCTAATGGCCTTCAACCTCTTGAATTTCGTGGGATTTTGTCTCCATTTGCTGAGGTGGCCAAGTCTAGTGGTCATTTGCTGACCTGGATGGTTCCTTGGGTTTTTCTTCCTGAGGTGTGTGGATTTTGGGTTGTTTTTGCTAACATGGCCGAGTTTGATGGTCATTTGCTGACCTGGCCGAATCCATCAACCTTGTTGTACAAGATGGGCCGGCTTGGGTCCCATTCTTGCCTACCGAGTCGAATCTAATCCTTTTTTATGAGGCGAGCGATCTTGGGCCACCTTCTTTCTATTGGGCAGAATCTGGACCCATTTTGCTTGGGTGAATAGATTTGAGGTCTTACAATTAGCCATCGAAATAGCGACCGAATTGTTTAAAATAAAAATTCAAAAATAACAACCGAATTAGCAACCAAATATTTTATATATAAATAATTAAAAATAAAAACTTAGCCATTGATCAATGTGATTTTTTAAAACAAATAAAATAGTGACCAGCAACCTGATTTTCAGCCTCCAATTAGCCACCAATAACAATTCGGTTGATAAATTCTTAGCGACTAAGCTTTTGGCGACGGAAAATACTTGTCTCTAATTCCGTCGCTAAGTCATTTAGCAACCGAAATCCAACATTAGCGACTGATTTTGGTAAAATCATGTATAGAGTAGAACACCCACCACTTAATAAGCTGATAGTTTCCAATGAATATTAGATATTACTTTCGGTAATAAATAATACAAAATAAAAGTGTGTTGTTAGCTATGATAATGGGTAATAACCCAATAGATACCTATAAAATTGAACTATGATGGGTATAGAAATTACCAATTTAATGAGTATGAGATTGAGTACATGTGGCTATCCAAACATTAATAATGAAGAATTATTTTGTCATAAGTGGTAGTTGTTTGGATTCCTTAATCAAAATATCAAGAGTTCAAATCCTAGTCCTAGGTATGATAAAATTCATATTAGGAAGATAATATCCACCATTTAATGAGCATATAGTCCTCGACAAATATTAACAACACTATTTTCAGTGGTGGAAACTTCACGCATAACTGTTTGGTTACAAGAGGTAAGACTAGAATTGGATGCTTTCTCAGTTTTAGTTACACACCATGAATTATGAAAGAGAGTCTGGTTGAAAAAGAGTCTCAGTTTGCTGTTATATCTCATGACGAGATAAATGATGTGATATTAATTTAATTATATTTTTTCTTAAACAAATGAACCTTTTGTCATCTATCTTTCATGTTTTTGCAAATTTATCCATCTAGTAATAAAGTTTTCTAGTAAATCCTTGTTTGAAATTAAATTAGATGTTGAAGGTATTATTTGTAGTAAATAAGATAGGACTATTCTGGTTGAATCATATTAGAATTGGTGGTGACATATAATTATTGTTAAAAACTATGCAATTGTTAATATTGTTTTTTCAATTTTCAATTTTAATGTCTTATTAAGTTGAAATTATTGTATTTTCAATTTTAATATCTTCTTAAACAATTATTTTTATTTTTTTGAAATTTTATTTTTCTATCTTTATTAATTTGCAGAATTGTCCTATCTTATTGTCAAACAAATACAAAAGATTAACTATGCTTATAACTAATCACCACATATTAAGTTTTTAACAACACCACATGTTAATGTAATGAAAAAGTCAACTCAAATAAGGAAGTTCTGCATGACATCACATTGCAATCACTTGAATTGAATTAAACATAAATGGTGTAACTACCACAAAAGATGACATAAAAATAGTAATTTTTTTTTCATTTGATAAATTACATAATTTCACTCCCATATTTTATTACAGAGTCACAACATAACAAATCTTTCATTTATTTTATTTTAAGATTTTAATTTTTAACCTTCACAATTTATTTTCTATAAGTTTTATTCTCTATAATTTTTTTTACCTAAATTTTGTTGATTGTAATTTTATTTAATTTGAAGTTTTACTTATAATAAAAATAAGGGAGTTATTACGGCACCTTTATAAATTAATGAAAATATAAGTTTTTGTGATGATATCTATTTTTCTATCCAGTGGAAAAAAATTATTTAGCCCATAATTAATTAAAATATTTTTCTTTTAAATTTAAATTTATAATTATTTAAAATTCAAAATTTTGATTATTATTTTAATCTAAACTCTAATTTCATTATTTAAAAAATTATTTAAAGAAAATTATTATTTAATTAAGTGATTTTTTTATTTAAACAGGAACTAAATTAAAATATATAATAATTTCATATATTTAAACAACAACTGCTTATAAAAACACTTTCTCATAAATTACTTACCTATAAAATTATTAATTGGACGGGACTTCAACTTACATTCACATGATGGAATATGAATTCATCTTTATCTATTAAACTTGTTTAACAAGAGAGATTGCGGTTCTAGAACATGAATTTGGTAGACCAACTAGGTCAATAGACTTACAAGGTCAATATATGAATAAATGTATATATCAATTATATTTGTGGTGTATATAAAAAAGTAGCGTGTGGTTCAGTGGTTAGGTAAGCATTTGCAGAAAAAGAGGTTAAAGTTTGTTTCATGCAGAACTAGGTTTGTTCGACAGTGGGAAAAGTCAAAAAAGACTGAAAACTGACAACATCCATGTTGAAAGTAGGACCATGTGAAGGCAAGTTGATAGAAGCTGCCAAGAAGCTTCGTGTATAGGAAAGTCGAAAAATTAAAGAGTGAAAGAATTAGCTGTGTGCTTAATTTGTTTGTATACTGTAACAGCTTTGCTCCTTCACACTCTTCATTCTCAATTCCAATGTCTTCTAACGCCATCATCCTATCCACCGCTTCTTCTTCTTCTTACCTTTACGACGTCTTTGTCAGCTTCCGCGGTGAAGACACACGCTACAACTTTACTGCCTTTCTCTTTGATGCTCTTCATAAAAATGGCATTGATGCATTCAAAGATGATGCAGATCTCAAGAAAGGCGAATCCATAGCACCCGAGCTGCTACAAGCCATTCAAGCCTCTCGCATTTTCATTGTCGTCTTCTCTAAGGATTATGCTTCCTCAACTTGGTGCTTGCGTGAACTTTTACAAATATGCAATTGCATTCGAACATCGTCAAGACATGTTCTGCCTATTTTTTATGATGTCGATCCATCTGAGGTGCGAAAACAAAGTGGATATTTTGAGAAAGCCTTTGCCGAACACGAAGAAAGATTCAGAGAGGATAAAGAGAAGATGGAGGAAGTGCAGATATGGAGACACGCTCTCACACAAGTGGCCAATATCTCTGGTTGGGATATCCAAAACGAGTACGTAATTTTAACATGTTCCCAATTGTTTTTCTTAACTTACTATCTTTTTCTAAACTAAGTATTTTTAACATGTTTAACGCACATAGTATTCATTAAGATGTAAGACTACTCTGTTCTGTTGTTATCTTGTCCCATACATATGCATTCTATTTTGGTCGTTCTGGGGTCATCATTTCCAATCCTTCCTTTTCTTTTTATTTTCAGATCACAACCTGCAATGATTCAACAAATTGTTGAAAAAATAAAAAATATAATTGGTCCCAAATTTTTAAGTCTTCCAAATGATAATCTAGTTGGGATGCAATCTCGCGTTGAAGAGTTAGAAGAGCTTTTATGTTTGGATTCAGTTAATGAAGTTCGAGTTGTTGGAATTAGTGGGATGTCTGGAATAGGAAAGTCAACTGTTGCTCGTGCTTTATATGAAAAAATTTCTTATCGCTATGATTATACTTGTTTCATTGATGATGTAAGCCAAATTTATCGACATTCTGGTAAATATGGTGTACAAAGACAATTACTTTCTCCGTCTCCGAAACAAAATAATCTAGAGATTTGCAATCTTGCTGATGGAACGTATTTGGTATGGAAAAGTCTACTCAAAGCAAGAGCACTTATAATTTTTGATAATGTTGATGAAATGGAACAGCTACAAATATTTACAGGGAACAGAGACCATATGTTACGTGAATGCCTTGGTGGTGGGAGTAGAATCATCGTAATTTCTAGGGATGAACAAATATTGAAGACGCATGGAGTACATGACGTTTATCAAGTCCAACCATTGTATCGTCTAGATGCTTATGAGTTGTTATGCAAAAATGCTTTCAGAGGAATTGAAATAATTACAAAGGATTATGAAGAGGTGATGGATGATGTACTATCATATGCTCACGGCCATCCCTTAGCCATCCAAGTATTGGGTTCATCTATGCATAGTAAAAGTGTCTCTCAATGGGAGAGTACATTGGCTAAGCTAAGAGAACATAATAATAAAGACATTATGAAAGTGCTTCGAGTAGGTTTTGATGAGTTGGAGGATACAAATAAGGAAATATTTCTAGATATTGCTTGTTTTTTCAATCATTATGAAGTACAAAAAGTAACAGAAATTCTAGATTTTCGTGGATTTCATCCTGAATGTGGTTTACAAGATCTCGTTGACAAATCACTCATAACCATTGAGGAGAATCAGATTTATATGCATAATTTGTTGAGGGATTTGGGCAGGTGTATTGTTAAAGAAAAATCACCTAATCAGCCAAATAATTGGAGTAGGTTGTCGGAGTACGAAGATTTGCACAAAATTATGTCAAATAATATGGTAAAATAGTTTTTAGTATAAAATCGATCTTAGTTTGTTATTTCTATAGAATATATAAATACTTGAAAAGGTCTAACATTTTCTTTCCCCTTTGCAATGGTGTAGGCAGCAGAAAATCTTGAAGCCATAGTTCTTCATGATATTGGACCCAGAAATTTTGAGATAACAATGAAGGCAGATATTATTTCAAAAATGAGTCATCTTAAGTTGCTTGTGATTTATTGTTTCAACTTAATCAGAAGCCTTGACTATATCGATGACTTAGGAAATCTTTCCCATGAAAGAGGATATCATTCCCATCTTTCCTATGAATTGGGATATCTTTCCCATGAATCAGGATATCTTTCCCATGAATTAGGATATCTTTCCCATGAATCAGGATATCTTTCCCATGAATTAGGATATCTTTCCAATGAATTAGGATATCTTTGTTGGCCTCACTATCCTTATAAGAGTTTGCCTCAAAGTTTTCAGCCAGATAAACTTATTGAGTTGTCCTTACGCTACAGCCGAGTCAAGCAACTATGGAAAGGCACCAAGGTAATGTTAATTATTTTTTTAAATGAACGAATAAAAATATTCCCTCCCTTATGTTAATTTTTTACAGATTAATCTATTATGTATTACTGTATATATATACTATTTACCATTTATTGTATTTGTTTATTTTTTTATCTCGTGTTTTTATTTCCCCCCTAAAACACAGCACATGAATTCATGCTACAACTCACGCAATTGCCTGAGGCATTTATGACATATCAAGAACTGTTGGTTTGGATTACTTCAAAGTCTTTTTTAGATACTCCAACAGTGTGGGAAACCATTCTATTTTAAAGAATAAAATAAAAAGAAAAAGTAATTGCTTTTAGTTGATGACCCACCAAATCAAGTGAGCTTTCAAACGTGTCACACCGTTGCACGCTGTCTAGGCTCAGTAGATACTTTCGATATTGCACTCTACTTAATTTTTTAATTTCTATTTATTTTATAATTTTGTATATATTTTTGTTTGAAGGGTAGGGGTTTTAGTAATTAAAAAAACATTTTTCTTATATAATATTAATGAAAAACATAATACTACAAGTTAATTTTTACAAGGATATTGTTAATTTATTATATTTACATGTCAGTAGTAGATATATAAAAATATATGCAACATGTACATGTACACAAATTCTAGTTAAAGAAACAAAGGAAAGCCTAACTATCACTATTAACTTTGTCTTTTACTATTGACCTTTTCATTGCAGCCACTACACAATTTGAAACGTTTAAATCTTTCCTATTCTCAAAGTCTAATCAAGATGCCAGATTTAGGGGAGGCCATAAATCTTGAGTGCATATATTTCCATGGATGTACAAGAATCAAGGAGATCCATCCATCTGTTGGTTTTCTAAAAAAACTGACTTTGGTGAGTTTGAAAGACTGCACAAGTCTAATCAAGTTGCCGCATTTTCAAGAGGCCTTAAATCTTGAGAGATTAATTCTCGAAGGATGTATACAACTCCAGAAAATTAATCCATCTATTGGTCTCCTAAGAAAGCTTATCTTTCTGAATTTGAAAAACTGCAAAAGTCTAGTAAGCTTACCCAACAGCATATTGGGTCTCAATTCTCTCGAATATCTCAATCTCTCTGGCTGTTCAAAATTGCAGTTATTAGAAGTAAGGGATGGTGAAGCTCCTATTCGTTCCCACACAACATTGTCCGTCATTAAATGGTGGTTGTATTCCAGAGTACATAAAGATTCAGTTAGTTGTTTGTTGCCTTCCTCATCTACTTTCCCATGTGTGCGTCAACTTGATCTGAGTTTCTGCAATTTAGTTCAAATTCCTGATGCTATTGGAAATTTAAGTTCCTTAGAACAACTAAATTTAAGTGGAAACAATTTTGCAACACTACCCGACCTCAAGGAGTGTTTCAAACTGTATTATTTAAACTTACAAGATTGCAAGCAGTTGAAATATTTGGCTCAGCTCCCTTCACGAACTGTCTTCCAGTCAAATGTTTATACACTGCCACTTTTTACAACAGAATTTGTATTTCCGGCAAATTGGCCATTTAAGAAGATGCGACGTCCACGTTTTAGAGAAGTAGCATTAAACATGTTGAACTGCCCAAAAATAGTTGATAGGGAACGCACCAC
The DNA here is from genome assembly GCA_025330945.1 of Mucuna pruriens. NCBI lineage: Eukaryota > Viridiplantae > Streptophyta > Magnoliopsida > Fabales > Fabaceae > Mucuna > Mucuna pruriens. Next base: position 1,650,220 of record JAENHJ010000027.1, read on the forward strand.
TAGGATGACTATTTCATGGATCATACAAATTGGTGAGGTGTGCACGCTCCTTCCGTCTTTTTTTTTTCTCTCTTTTGTGTGTAAGAACCAGGAACTAACCTATAGCTTTGTTTGTGGTATTAGGTGTCGGATATGAATAATTCAAGTATTATTCCAGGAAGTGAAATACCAAGGTGGTTCTACAATCAGCATGTGGGCATCGACAGTTTTTCATGTCCTTTTATGCCTGACTGTGGTTGCCTGGGAGTTCTGATTTGTGTAGTTGTTGGAACTCGAGATGGGAAGGAAACGGTTTCAGCAATGTATCCTCCAAAATCTAGAAAAAGATATGATGGTATTGAAATTCCGGCAGTTCTCGCTGAAAATCTAGTCATGGACATATCAGATCACATGTTGTTAGTCTATTTCAGTCAAAAATCACTCCCTACTAGAGGCTGCAGCTCATTTTTGCAACAGACAATTAATAAGATGATCGGTAAAGCTTTTCATGTCAAGGTCAAGGTGAAGAAATATGGGTATCATTTAATTTATAAAGGGGATCTAGAACTATCAAAATTATTAATGGACAGTGGAAATTCATGAGCTTGGAAGGACAAGATTTTGGCACTCGAAGAAAACACATAGCAACTACATTTGGGTTACCCTTCCATCATAGTGAACAATTGGAGGCATCCATGAATAATGGAATCAAACCAAACAAAGATGCACAATAGATATTTACCACCACTTTTGGTATAGCCAATCCCCTCCTCTCTTGAAAAGCTTCAACATTCTCCAATTTAATTTCACTTTCTTTGAATACGGTCAGAACAAATGCTCATGGTAAAAAAAAGGTAAACTAGTTCTTTCGTCCCCAACATTATTTTTTAAATCCCATTTGATTTTTTAATTTGTCTATGCATATTATTTAATATCTAAATTATGAATCTCACTCCAAGTTAATCTATGTGTTTTCTTTGACAAATTTTCATTGTGACTCCAAGGTGCATTTGGTTCTGTTTATAAAGCTCAGGCATCGACTGGTGAGTTTGTTGCAGTTAAAGTTCTTGCAACTAATTCTAAGCAAGAGAAGAAATAATTTTTCAGAGGTCAGTTGCCAATGTCATTTACCATTACTTTGGCCACACCACTGATAGAATTATTCTGTTTCATTACAAGAGTTTTAGGGGCAAGTGTGTTTTCAACTTCAGAAAATTTATGAAGTCAGACTGCTGAAGAAAATATAGGAGTGATGTGATTTAGTATTGATGTATAAATATCATTTCGGAAAATTAGAATATTATGACTATTGTCATATCCTAAATTGGAGATTTTTTTCCTCTCATATACATCAATTTTCTGTGTAGCATTTATGTTTTACTCCAGAGTAATTTTCAATTTTAACTTTTTATGTTCTTCTTTTTTCTCAGGTTATGTTGTTGGGAAGGTTACACCGTCGAAATCTGGTTTGTTTGGTTGGATATTGTGCTGAAAAGGGGCAGCATATACTTGTATATGTGTACATGAGTAAGGGTAGCTTGGCATCCCACTTGTATAGTAAGTCATCTATCTATCCTTTTTGCATGACATGTGTAGAATGTAGACTACTCTTCTATACAAACTTTTGTCCTTGAATGTGCTCATGGAAATTTTATTCGCAAGCAAATTCCTTTTGTCTCCAGCGGAAAGCCAGAGACTAATTTTCCAAGGTACAAATATTTAATTAAGAGACTGATATCTTTTGACAAATGTTCTTACATACGTACGAACCTAATAATCAAATCCCCGATCACATGTTAATGTCTTCACATTATTTTGCTCTACATCCTGTTATGAAATAGTAGTGGTGTTATTATTTGCCGTTCAATTGATGCATTTTTTTTCTTCCCTTTTTTCCCTTTTTGTTTCATTCCTTTCAAATGCATTTGGTCCATTGGATGTGCAATAATAGATTGAAGAATATGCTTTTCTTGTCTCTACATTCAGGTGATGTGAATGAAGCACTGTGCTGGGATTTGAAGGTCCATATAGCTTTAGATATAGCAAGAGGCTTGGAGTATCTTAATGATGGGGTAAGTTTCCATGTGATCTGCACCAATCTAATTATAACTTGTATAGTGTTATAATTGCATGCATTGCCACTTCAGGCTGTTCCTCCAATAATCCATCGAGATATCAAATCTTCAAATATTCTGTTAGACCAATCCATGCGAGCCAAGGTATGTCCTTATTACTCATCCATCATCTTTATCACAAATAGTTTACACTAAATATACACCCTGGGCACGAGAAATTATTAGATTGTTTTCTACCACTTTGTGTTCATGGTTTTGACTAATCGAAAATTTTAATTTATGAGAAAGAATTAATGACACTTGAGTAAGTTTAATGTGAAGATTAGTTGAGACCATAGTAACTTTCATAATAGTCTCCAACCACAACAATTTCTCGTGCCTATACACGCTAGGCGAGTAACTATACTTATTGTTCTTAGGATTCTTCTTGATCTGTAGTTGTTAATTCTGAATGAAGGTTTCTGATTTTGGACTTTCAAGAGAAGAGATGGTGGATAAATATGCAGCTATTCGTGGTACCTTGGCTATCTTGACCCAGACTATATATCTTCAGGAACATTCACGTAGAAAAGTGATATATATAGTTTTGGTGTGTTGCTCTTTGAAATTATAGCTGGCAGAACCCCAAGCAGGCTCTTATGAAATATGTTTAGCTTGTAAGATCTCTTTCTCTCCCTACAAACTATACTGAGGATAATGGACGTGCTGGTTACAGTTACTAGATAGTGCATAACATACAAAATCAAGTTAAGTGTTTTGAAGAAAACTATTAGGGTCACACTGAATGCCTTAAGGGTACTAGTTAAAGAGCATTTAATTCACCCTATTGAAAGTGTCCAATTACTTAAAAAGTAAGTATTAAATGATTTTTGTATTTTCATTACAGTAAATACTTTCAGCTTTTGTTTGAGACAAAATGTAGATGTAATTCCTTAAGTATTCTATGTTTTTTAATCAGAATTGAAATTTTATATGGATAATCCATGTAATAAAGGTTTGCATTAAATATTAACATAGGTTACAGAGATGAAATTTTAAATTTAATTAGAAAACAACATCGAAAGAACTTAAACAACTGCATCTAAATTGTCTTTTCATTAATCAAGACCCTAGTTAGTGTCTACCAACACTTTAAATTGTGGTTGTGATAGTTGATATTAGCTTATGTGGATGTAATTGCTGCAAAATAGTAGTGGTGGATTGTTTTTTAGAACTTAGGTATTGACCAACCAATCTACTATTAGCTGTATGATGATTCTATGATGAGATTGTCTTATCTTGGTTGCATGAACTATGACTGTCATGGTCAAGAAAGAAAAGATGTAAAAGTAAAAAACAGTTGTTGCCTTAGTTCACTCAAACACATGATGCACATATAATTTTATAGGCAAATGAATACTATTGATGGATGATGTATAGGCAGGCATGAACAGCGACGGAAAAGTAGGTTGGGAAGAAATTGTGGATTGTGGGCTTGAAGGAAACTTTGATGTGAAAGAAGTGAATAAAGTGGCAGCACTAGCCTACAAATGCATCAACCGTGCCAAATAAACGTCCTTCAATGAGGGACATAGTGCAAGTGTTAATAAGGATCCTTAAATCAAGGCAGCATGGGAATCATCACAAAGATTACTTGTCAGCCAAAGATGAAGTTTTCATTGATGCTGAATAGCTAGAGACAAAGATTTCTGCTACTGACCACAGGAGAGAAGAGTCTATGGATACTGCTGCAGTAGAGGTGTATGACATGTAGAGTATGCTTTTACCTTAACCTCATTCTTTGTATTTTTTGTTACATTTTATTTATTTATTTTTGGCTTTGGATGTACATGGTGGTAGATCTGGTTTGTATTGAAGAGGAAAAAGCAATAAGGCACAATGTAACAATGTAGCATATATAAATTTTCCTTACTTGTAAGAATCTCTAAGGAGTAATCACAAATAAGAATGATAGCAACAATGAGAAGAATCACATAAGAGACATCAATATTTTTAACGTGAAAAAATTCCCCTCAATGTGAGAGGTAAGAACCACGAGTTGTCCATACCAAAGAAATCAATCCACTATGATCAAATAGGAGTACAAGAGTGTTCAATCAAGAGCACAAATTTATACATACAACAAACCAACTCAATCAAGAAACAAAACTAGTAAATAAAGAGCAAGAAACGAGAAGCAAGAAAATGAAGAACTCACAAAATTGTGCTATTATACGAGCACGATGTCTCACACCACAAACCTACAAATCAAGATCCAAACGGTGAATATGAAGAACTATGTGTGTTGAACCTGCTGTCAAATTTTCAGCCCGATCCAACAGTTAATGAAAATGTCATGATTTTAACATCGTGTTGATCTGTACAAAGATGAAAGTAGAACTCTTTCTTTCGCTCTCTCTTTCTCTTCTCTCTTTTGGTTGTGAAAATCCACTCTCTCTCAATCTCTCAATCTGATCTCTTCTCCTCTTATAAAGAGAGACCTAGCGGGCTTGGAGTATTGGGCTTTTGTCCACATAGTTGAGAGGTCAAAAATACCCAACATGTATGTTGTGTAAAATGTTCCAACCATTTTTTTTTGTCTTGCCTCAGTTATACTGTGTTGCAAAAATGATACTCCAAAATGTGTATATTAGTACATTCACTAATGGAAGTGAAAGAGAAGCATAACTTCCTTGTACTTTGGAATAGGCTCCTCTTTTTTTTTTTGAAGAAAGAGAAAAATTATGTTAAAGAAAAGCAATCTTTCTTTGAATTTGGCATGCTGGCTACTATTTGATAAGGAAAGAAGTTTCTGTTGGTTCCTTATGAGATGAGTCATGATCTGAGCTTCCTTTTATCAGACTTGACTTGTAATATAAAATATTTGATGAAACACTTGATTATTTTGAAACATATTCTCAAAGCAGTATATTAAGTAGAGATTTGAACATTAGATCATGATAACAAGTTTTTCACTTGAAAGAAATGATTCACGTGATAAGTTAGATTACATAAATAATTATTTACGTTTTCTCAAGAGATACTTCCAAAATTGACCATGCAGTCGTTCTATTTTGGACGATCTCTTCTTAGACGAAAATTTTTCTATATAAACATCAAATTCACTTATGGATGGTGAACTTGTTATAGACGTTGAGCTCTTCTATGGATGTTTGACTATGTCTTTGGATGTCGAGTCTCTTTGTGGACGTTGACTACGTCTTTGAACATCGAGTCCTTTTATAGACATTAACTACGTCATTGGACATAAAGTCTCTTTATATACATTAACTATGTCATTTGGACGTTGAGTCTTTTTGTGGATGTTAAATACGTTATTTGAATAGTGAGTTTCAGTATGGATGTTGAATATGTTCTTTGGATGGTGAATCTTTCTATGGGTGTTGAATATATCCAAAATACATCCTTTGAACAGTGAACTTTCTTTTGGATAATGAATTTGTCTATAGACGAAAAGCTCTTTATGGACTCAATAAATAAATTTCTATTTTAAATATATTTCTCTTATACAGATGCATCTCAATCTTTAAGTTTAATAACATGCAGTTCTTCTAAAATATAGAGAACAGTGGTTAATCATAATATATTATTCATTTCCATAATATTATCATCAAAATATTTGAGTCATTTTGGATGCAGACACTTATGTTCCAACATTGTTTGTGTAACTTTTTGAAGCAACAATCACCCACGAAAATGAACAACACATGTTGAAATCTTCTATAAACATTTGATTATGTTTTTGAACGTTGAGTCTCTTTATAGCCATTGACTACATCTTTAGACATCAAATCTCTTTATAAATATTGACTACATTTTTGAACGTCAAGTCCTTTTATGGACGTTGACTATGTCCTTTGGACGTCGAGTCTCTCTATGAATGCTAAATATGTCTTTTGGACTATGAGTTCTGCTATAGATACTGAATATGTCCTTTGAATAATTAGTGTCTTTGTGGATGCTGAATATATCCAAAATATATCCTTTGAATGATAAGCTTTCTTTTGGACAATGAATATATCTATAAACAACAACAAGCTCATTAAACACATAATAGATGAATTTCTATTTTAAATATGTTTATCTTAAACAAATGTATTTTAATCTTTAAGTCCAATAACATGCGATTTTTCTAAAATCTAGAAAACACTAATTAACCATAATATATTATCCATTTCCATAATATTATCATCAAAATACTTAAGTAATTTTAGACGCATAAACTTATCTTCCAACACTATTTGCTTAACTTTTTCAAGCAACAAGCAACCATGAAAATGAACAACACAAGTTAAAATCTTATAATTTTGTAGACAAACTAAAACTAAAATGATCTAAATGTCTAAAACATTTTGATATGCAAATAGCAAAAAGAAAAAGGGTAAAAGAAATGTATATAATAAAAAAAATTCTAAAAAATGTCGAAAGAACCATTTTTGGGTCAACAACAATGTTATGGGACTTACTCCATTCCAGACCTAAAATTCGGAACTCAATTTGAACTACATGATAACTTGGTTAGATTTTGGAACTCAACTTGAACTACATGATAACTTGGTTAGATTTTGGACTTAAACATAAAATAAAGTGTTTGCTATTTGCACCTTCCAAATTATTAACTATACTTCTTTTTTCTTTTTTGGATATAATTTTACCTAAATATTTTCTTCTTTTATTAATTTTATTTCAAATAGTTGAGTTTCCTTTACTACTTTCTTATTATTTCTTAAATACCGTGTTTCAATGAATTCTTTCTATTTCTCCATACATTTCTTCTCATTAATCTTTAATAGTTTTTGCCATCATTGTTCATCAATTTTTGTCATGGGTGTTTTTCTTCCCATACGTAAAATTAGATATTAGTTTATGAACAATAAAGGATAAAAAATAAAAAAATACTAGAACTATCTTTCCAAAATTTATACTTCTTCTAAAAAGTAAGTTTTGAAAATAAAAAAAAATTATACTTCTTCTGGAAAGTATGTATAAAATATATAATCCAAAACAAAAATTACTTAAATTATTTTAATTCAAAATCAAAATTTTGACCGGAAGTAAAATCAATTATGATACCCTCACCATGAAACCAATCACACACTTCTTAAGAGTAAAACTGATGAATATTATTGATTGACTTATATATACATAGATATAGATAGATACAAGAGATAACATAAAATAGAAAAAGAACTCCTATTAGTTAGGAAATTAATTAAACAGGCTGATATTAATTGGTGTCAACAGGCCAAATGTGGAACAAACCTATTTTGTATTTACTTTCTTAATGCAGTTTGAAGGTGCATACAAGATGATTGGTGACTTAAACAGAAATGAATTTCAAACCTATGACAAAACATGTACAATGCTATAATTGCAGGATATTTTCGAGAGGTGACATTTTTGGATTTTTAGGATATGTCTATTCTCAGTCAAACTTTCAATTATTTTTCCAAACAAATTTGAATGTTTTGTTTTAATTTCAAATAGTATATGTTGCAATATTTGTCATTTTCAACAATAAGTTAAAATAGCCCCTTGACATGCATACCAGGGGCTTCAAAAAGTAGATTGCATGGACATTTTCTCTTATATGCATATACTATTTTTGAACTTATTTTCTCTTCATTATTAAATAAAAATATTGAACTTGTTTCAAATAATGCACTCCTTTTAACACCACTATGTTTGATATTTTGTAGAAGAATATTGGTGGCGGGTTCAGGGTCCTCAAGCACATGCTAGGTGACAATGTAAAACCTAATTCTCAGACATTTTGCTATTTGATTTCCAATTGTGAAAGGGAAGAGAATATAATCAGGTAACTTAAGCTTAATATTTTGATAATAATTCATGACTAGGAATTGGGTATAAACTCTTGTGTTTAAGTCATTTTATTATATTTTGTCTAGTGTTCTTGTCAAATGGTTATTGTAACTTTTAACGTTGACACTCTCCAATTTTATTTGCCTTCCGAAAATAAAGGTAATATTCAATCATAGCCATAAGTCTGTTGGAAAACTATAGGAGAAAAATATTTTATTTCTGTGTGTCTCAATTACATAGGTTGATACCCTATTTATAATAGATTATAAATAGAATAACTTATAACATTAACACACTAAATAACCATAAAAAAATAGTAATTTCTCCTAACCCAAAATAACTCCTTAAAAAGAGTAATTGTTCATAATTACTCTTTTTACCACCATTTATTTTCTAATTATTATTTCTAACATCCCTTCGTAATTAGAAAATTCTGTCCACTAAGTCTTTCTTTCAATCTTCTAAAATCTTCAATATTATCCTCCTTTTCATCATCATCATCCTCTAGTTCTCCAAATTCATCCGCCTAAATTGCCTCCCTAGTAAACCATGACACAGCATGAGGAATAATCTTGTCTCTTATTGTTGACCCAATGTCATAGTCTTGTTTCATTTGATTCTGAAGTTCCTGAGTCGCATCTTCATCAATGTCATCATCATCTTCTGGACCTTGTAGTGGATTGAAGAATTTGAAGAAACTTTCACAATTTTCAGTTTTGGTAATTGGTTTAGCATTCTTTGAACCCTTCTTCGGCTTTTTCTTAAGAATCTTCTATGTCAAGCATTTTCCCGTGTGCGATTGAATTTCAGTCCCAATTGCTTTCTCTAATATTGGCTCATCCTCATCAATCATATGATATGTTTTTGTCAAGACAGTATTGGTAAAATAAGGATTGCAATCAAAGAAAAAATCAAGCTTGAATCTCTTAGGATTTTCTATCCTACTCCACTTAATATCTTTGAGAAACTTGAGAGCACCTTCATCACGTTCTGAAATCTCCTCAGCTAACACTTCATTACTTTTCATTGCAGTAAGCCAAAATGCAGATACTCCTTTCTCTTTATCCTCCTCAAGATCTCTAATCTGAGCCCTTTCCTTATTGTGAATTCAAGAGCAGCCTACATTTTGGAAAGTTCTTCACCTTCTGTCATAACTTGATTAATTATTACATCATTTTCTTTCAAGAGAGCAGCTGCATCACCTTTTTTACTCTGCTCTCAGTGAAGTGTATCCCTTTCCTTAGTGAGAGCATAAACCTTTCTCTCAAGAGTTGCAACTCTTTGATCTCACAAATACTCAACTTCTGCCTCATTGGATTTTCTCTTGAAATCCTCAATCACAACTTTTAATTGTTCATTTTCATTCATCAATGTTGCAATATCATCAACTTTAGCCTGAGTTTGTCTTGCAGCACCTTGTAGTGCAACTTCCATCATCTTCATCTCTGTTTTCACCCTCTCTAGTTCAAGCATGGAACCTGAGTCAGACATAGTTCTTTCAGAAGAATTCAAACGATGCTCTTTCATGTCAGTTTCAATATCATGGGCAAAGTGGTCCCTTTCTTTTTCTTCTACAGTTATTTCATTTTCAGTTGAAAACAGTTTCATTACCACCTTGGAAGAATCATCAAAGGAAATATTCCCCCTTACTTTCTCTTCAAGCTTCACAAATTTCTCCTTGTAACCACACATGTGATTAATTGCTCCATTGTCAAGATACCATAGGCTCTTATCATCACTATCTTCATTAAGTGCTAGCAATAGTGTTGTCTTTTCAACTTCTTCTTTATCACCAACAAGATTTGCCTTTTCTTCTACATTGGTTCTACACTTCCAAGAAAAATGACCATATTTATGGCAATTATAACATTCAACATTAGATTTATCATACCTCCTTTCATTCGTTCTACCAAAATTACCTCTACCTCTTTCTCTTCCGCGACCTCTTTGATATTTTTCTCCTCCATTTTCTTTCAGAGAAGCTTTGGCATTTAGAACTTGCTCCAAAGGCTCCTCATGTCTTCTCTTGAACCTTTCTTCATATGCTTGAAGTGAACCCATCAATTGGTCCACTGTCATCGATTCTAAATCCTTTGACTCTTCAATTGCACAAACCACAAAATCAAATTTTATGGTTAAAGAACGAAGAATTTTTTCTACCACACGAATATTTTCCATCTTCTCTCCATACTGCTTCATTTTGTTCACTACTGTCATCACCTTATTGCCAAAATCTGAAATTGATTCAAACTCCTTCATATGCAACAATTCAAACTCTCATCGTAGAGTTTGTAGGCGCACCTTCTTCACCTTATCAACACCTTCAAAAGAAGTTTTCAAAATCCCCCAAGCTTCTTTAGAGGTGGAGGCATTCGACACCATCTCAAACATAGCTTCATCTAAACTTTGATAGATGAAGGTAAGTGCTTGTTGATCCTTCTTTTTTGTCTTTACTAAAATCTCCTTCTCATGTTGTGACAAAATAGTCTCATCTTTAGGGAGAGTATAACCTTTTTCCACAACCTCCCAAGCATCTTGGGAGCCTAGCAATGCTTTCACGCGACAACACCAATTGTTATAATTCCCATTAGTGAGACGAGGGAATTGAAACAAGCTCAAGTTATCACTCATCATCTCTCAACTCAAACTAAATCTCTCAACTTACTAGAGCCTAAGCTCTGATACCACTTTGTTGGAAAACTAGAGGAGAAAAATATTTTATTTTTGTGTCTCAATTACATAGGTTGATACCCTATTTATAATAGATTATAAATAGAGTAACTTATAACATTAACGCACTAAATAACCATAAAAAAATAATAATTCCTCCTAACCCAAAATAACTCCTTAAAAAGAGTAATTGTTCGTAATTACTCTTTTTACCACCATTTATTTTCTAATTATTATTTCTAACAAAGCCACCTTTAGAAAGAGGTCAAGAATCCATAACATGGTAGTTTGTTTGTCTCATACTTATGTTTCTGAGCTTTGTTAAGTGTTAAGTGTGTCATTGTTACACTAGAGATAGATTAGCAATAAAAAAACCACAGAAATATTATTTTATCAATAACAGAAGGACATATGCAACTACGGCACATTACAATGGCCATGTAAGTCTTAGCAAGAAGAAAAGGAAAATAAAAGGAAATTAACACTTCAGGGCCCAGGGCCGAATGTCCCTTGCACAGAATACTTCTTTTTCACTCAACAAACTAGTTTTAATGGCAAGGTAATTTGGAGCCAAAAGCCGTTATGAGTCTGATTGTAAGGTTTTGTATTAGTGATTTGTAAATGATCTACCATGAGCTTTACAATTAATTACTGGAAATTCTTAGGAGGAGTTTACTCAATTCAATGGGGAGCACTACTAGAAAACTTAAAATTTGCTATAAAATAATTTTGTAGCTAATTTTAAAATCAATAGTTATTTTGTAGCCAATTTCTAGTGAAAATAATTAGATACAATATTACTATAATATTGAATAGTAATATGAAATAAGTAGTAAATTAGTTAAGAAAATAATCTTAGTTAATTTATAGTAAATTTTTAAAATTTATAGTTATTTTCTAGCTAATTTGTAATAATAAGAAGTATAAATGAATATAACTTAAATTTAGCTAGAAAAAGTAATATTCTAGTTAATTAATAGTTAATTAGCTAGGATTTATCTATTAATTTAAATGGTAGCTAAAATTAGTAACAAAATTAAAAAAATCTTGTAGTGGAGTTGGATGAGCTGCTGCTTCTACTTAAGGAAGTGAGTGATCTAGACTTTTGGCTTAATGCTTGCTTCAAGGTTATCATGTACAGTATATGGAACAAGAATTTGAGGTTTGATGTTTTTACCCCTTCACTACGCAGTTAGCCTTTCTTTGTCATTAGAAAATACCTTGCTCCGCTAACTAGGTCATTGAAGATGTTGTAAGCTTGTATCTCAGATTATAGTCTTAAATTTATAACATTGGATTCAAAAGGCCACAAGTATTGCTTTGTTTTATGGCCTGGACTTGTGCTCCTTTAATTTGCTTGATTTCAGGGAATATAGGTCAGTCTTATCTTTTTATTATTGGGTGTCATAGTAGGAACTAAATTTCAGAAAAGACCAATTTGCAATCACTATAAAACAATAAGAGTAGAATGAAGCCATCAATCACACCCCCTTTTGGCGCCTCCATTCCCTTCCTCACATTTTATTCGTCTACGATTCTACAAAATCAATTCCGGCTTCCATTCTGTTTCTTTGCTTACCAGACCTCGTGCCAGAAAAATATGAAACAACATTGATTGGCCAAAACCTGCACCCAATTTTTTTTTAAAACATCAATTAGAGAAATTAGTTTTGAAAACAAAGGAATTGTAGAAAATAAAATTACTAAAAGAAAAGTTCCATTAAACAAGATATTGTTTTCGGTGATAAAAAGTTTAAGAGAGTTGTTTTTTAGAGTTAATTAAGGTTAGATTAGAATTTAAGATTTTACAAATGTTTATAAAAATACTTTCTTATAAATTAGTTACAAATAAAATTATTAATTTGACTGGACTCCAACTTACATTCACATGATGAATATGAATTTCATCTTTATCTATTAAACGAGAGGTACTGTTCATGAACATGAATTTGGTAGACCAACTAGGTCAACAGACTTATTAGGTCAGTATATGAATAAATGTATATATCAATTATATTTGTGGTGTATATATAAAAAAGTAGCGTGTGGTTCAGTGGTTAGGTTAGCATTTGCAGAGAAAGAGGTTAAAGTTTGTTTCATGCAGAACTAGGTTTGTTCGAGAGTGGGAAAAGTCAAAAAAGACTGTGAAAACTGACATCACCAATGTTGAAAGTAGGACCTTGTGAAGGCAAGTTGATAGAAGCTGCCAAGAAGCTTCGTGTAAAGGAAAGTCGAAAAATTAAAGAGTGAAAGAGTTAGCTGTGTGCTTAATTTGTTTGTATACTGAGACAGCTTTTCACCTTCACACTCTTCATTCTCAATTCCAATGTCTTCTAACGCCATCATCCTATCCACCCTTTCTTCTTCTTACCTTTACGACGTCTTTGTCAGCTTCCGCGGTGAAGACACACGCTACAACTTTACTGCCTTTCTCTTTGATGCTCTTCTTAAAAATGGCATTGATGCCTTCAAAGATGATGCAGATCTCAAGAAAGGCGATTCCATAGCACCCGAGCTGCTACAAGCCATTCAAGCCTCTCGCATTTTCATTGTCGTCTTCTCTAAGGATTATGCTTCCTCAAATTGGTGCTTGCGTGAACTTGTACAAATATGCAATTACATTGCAGCATCGTCAAGACATGTTCTGCCTATTTTTTATGATGTCGATCCGTCTGAGGTGCGAAAACAAAGTGGATATTTGAGAAAGCCTTTGCCGAACACGAAGAAAGATTCAGAGAGGATAAAGAGAAGATGGAGGAAGTGCAGATATGGAGACACGCTCTCACACAAGTGGCCAATCTCTCTGGTTGGGATATCCAAAACGAGTAAGTTATCCTCTTCTCATTTTACAATGGTTTTTTTCAATTTACTATCATTTTCTAAACTAATAATTTTAACATGTTTAACGCACATAGTATTCATTAAGATGTAAGAGTACTCTGTTCTGTTGTTATCTTGTCCCATACATAGGCATTCTATTTTGGTCGTCATGGGGTCATCATTTCCAATCCTTCCTTTTCTTTATATTTTCAGGTCACAACCTGCAATGATTCAGCAAATTGTTGAAAGGATAAAAAATATAATTGGTTCCAAATTTTTAAGTCTTCCAAATGATAATCTAGTTGGGGTGCAATCTCCCGTTGAAGCATTAATAAAGCTTTTACGTTTAGATTTAGTTGATGAAGTTCGAGTCGTTGGAATTAGTGGGATGCCAGGAATAGAAAAATCAACTGTTGCTCGTGCTTTATATGAAAAAATTTCCTATCGCTATGATTATACTTGTTTCATTGATGATGTAAGTCAAATTTATCGACATTCTGGTAAATATGGTGTACAAAGACAATTACTTTCCCCGTCTCCGAAACAAAATAATCTAGAGATTTGCAATCTTGCTGATGGAACGTATTTGGTATGGAAAAGGCTACTCAAAGCAAGAGCACTTGTAATTTTTGATAATGTTGATAAAATGGAACAGCTACAAATATTTACAGGGAACAGAGACTCTATGTTACTTGAATGCCTTCGTGGAGGAAGCAGAATCATCATAATTTCTAGGGATGAACAAATATTGAAGACGCATGGAGTACATGATGTTTATCAAGTCCAACCATTGGGTCGTGAAGATGCTCATGAGTTGTTCTGCAAAAATGCTTTCAGAGGAATTGAAATAATTGCAAGGGATTACTATGAAAAGGTGATGTACGATGTACTATCATATGCTGAAGGCCATCCCTTAGCCATCCATGTATTGGGGTCATCTATGCATAGTAAAAGTGTCTCTCAGTGGAAGAGTACATTGGCTAAGCTAAGAGAACATAATAATAAAGACTTTATGAAAGTGCTGCGACTAGGTTTTGATGAGTTGGACTACACAAACAAGGAAATATTTCTAGATATTGCTTGTTTTTTCAATGGTAAAGAAGTAAAAAAAGTAACAGAAATTCTAGATTTTCGTGGATTTCATCCTGAATGTGGTTTACAAGATCTCGTTGACAAATCACTCATAACCATTGAGGAGAATAGGATTTATATGCATAATTTGTTGAGGGATTTGGGCAGGTGTATTGTTAAAGAAAAATCACCTAATCAGCCAAACAATTGGAGTAGGTTGTGGGAGTACAAAGATTTGCGCAAAATTTTGTCAGATAATATGGTAAAATAGTTTTTAGTATAAAATCGATCTTAGTTTGTAATTTCTCTAGAATATATAAATACTTGAAAATGTCAAACATTTTCTTTCCCCTTTGCAATGTAGGCAGCAGAAAATCTTGAAGCCATAGTTCTTGAGGATTATGAATTCCGAGATTCTGAAACAAAAAAGAGTGTATTCCTAGCTGAAACAAAAATGAAGGCAGATCTTATTTCAAAAATGAGTCATCTTAAGTTGCTTGTGATTAATCATTTCGATATCGAAAGGCTTGACTATCGTTCCCATGAATTAGGATATCTTCGTTGGACTCAATATCCTTGTAAGAGTTTGCCTCAAAGTTTTCAGGCAGATAAACTTATTGAGTTGTCCTTACGCTACAGCGAAGTCAAGCAACTATGGGAAGGCACAAAGGTAATGTCAATTATTTTTTTGAATGAACGAATAAAAATATTCCCTCCCTTATGTTAATTTTTTTTACAGATTAATCTATTATCTATTTATCATTTATTGTATTTGTTTATTTTTTATCTCGTGTTTTTATTTCCCCCCTAAAACACGGTACATGAATTCATGCTACAACTCACGCAATTGTCTGAAGCATTTATGACATATCAACAACTGTTGATTTCAATTACTTCAAATTCTTTTTTAGATACTCCAACGGTGGGAAACCATTCTATTTTAAAGAATAAAATAAAAAGAAAAAGTAGTTGCTTTTAGTTGATGACCCACCAAAACAAGTGAGCTTCCAAATGTGTCACACCGTTGCACGCTGTCTAGGCTCAATAGATACTTTTCGATATTGCACTCTCTACTTACTTAATTTTTCAATTTTTATTTATTTTATAATTTTGTATATATTTTTGTTTGAAGGATAGGTGTTGTAGTAATTTAAAAAATATATTTTTCTTATATAATATTAATGAAAAACATAATACTACAGGTTAATTTTTACAAGGATATTATTAACTTATTATATTTACATGTCATGATAATAGATATATAAAAATATATGCATCATGTACATGTATACAAATTCTAGTTAAAGAAACAAAGGAAAGCCTAACTATCACTATTAACTGTGTCTCTTATTGCAGCCTCTACCCAATTTGAAACGTTTGGAACTTTGCAGTTGTATAAATCTAATCAAGACGCCAGATTTAGGGGAGGCCATAAATCTTGAGTGCATATATTTCCATGAATGTACAAAAATCAAGGAGATCCATCCATCTGTTGGTTTTCTGAAAAAACTTACTTTGTTGAATTTGGAAGGCTGCACAAGTCTAATCAAGTTGCCGCATTTTCAAGAGGCCTTAAATCTTGAGACACTAATTCTCAAAAGATGTGTACAACTCCAGAAAATTAATCCATCTATTGGTCTCCTAAGAAAGCTGATCGTTCTGAATTTGAAAAAGTGCACAAGTCTAATCAAGTTGCCGCATTTTCAAGAGGGCTTAAATCTTGAGAGACTAATTCTCCAAGGATGTATAAAACTCCAGAAAATTAATCCATCTATTGGTCTCCTAAGAAAGCTTATCTTTCTAAATTTGAAAAACTGCAAAAGTCTAGTAAGCTTACCCAACAGCATATTGGGTCTCAATTCTCTCGAATATCTCAATCTCTCTGGCTGTTCAAAATTGCAGTTATTAGAAGCAAGGGATGGTGAAGCTCCTATTCGTTTCCACACAACAATGTCCGTCATTAAATTGTGGTTGTATTCCAGAGCACATAAAGATTCAGTTAGTTTTTTGTGGCCTTCCTCAACTACTTTCCCATGTATGCGTGAACTTGATCTAAGTTTCTGCAATTTAGTTCAAATTCCTGATGCTATTGGAAATTTAAGTTCCTTAGAAAGACTAAATTTAAGTGGAAACAATTTTGCAACACTACCCGACCTCAAGGACTGTTCCAAACTGTATTATTTAAATTTACAAGATTGCAAGCAGTTAAAATATTTGCCTCAGCTCCCTTCACAAACTGTCTTCCCGTCAAATTTTTATACACAGCCATTGTTTACCACAGAATATGTATTTCAGGAATACATGCTTGGGAGGTTCCGTAAACGTTTTAGAGGAGTAACATTAAATATTTTGAACTGCCCAAAAATAGTTGATAGGGAAGGCACCACTAGGATGACTATTTCATTGATGATACAAATTGGTCAGGTGTGCACGCTCCTTCCGTCTTTTTTTCTCTCTCTCTCTTTTGTGTGTAAGAACCAGGAACTAACCTATAGCTTTGTGTGTGGTATTAGGTGCGCTACGGCAGGATTATTTCAAGTATTATTCCAGAAAGTGAAATGCCAGATTATGTTTCAAGTATTATTCCAGGAAGTGAAATACCAAGGTGGTTCAACAATCAGCATGTGGGCATGCACAGTTTATCATCTCCTGTTGAGCCTGACCATGGTTGCCTAGGTGTTCTGACTTGTGTAGTTATTGGAACTCGATATGGGAGGGGAACAGTTTCAGCAATGTATCCTCCAAAATCGAGAAAAAGATATGATAGTGTTAAAATTCCGGCAGTTCTCGCTGAAAATCTAGTCACCGACATATCAGATCACATGTGGTTATTCTATTCTAGACCAGATGAAATGGCTGCTAAACTACGAAGCTCTTATTTGCAATCGGAACTTAATTGGGTAGTCGGTGCAGATTTTGATGTCGAGGTGAAGAAATATGGGTATCATTTTATTTATAAAGAGGATATAGAACTATTAAACTTAACAATGGACAATGGATATTCGTCAGCTTGGAAGGACAAGTTTTTTGCTCTTGAAGAAAACACGTAGCTACTGCATTTCAGTTACCCTTCCATCATAGTGAAGAATTGGAGGCATCCATGAATAATGGAATCAAACCAAACAAAGATGCACAATAGAGATTTACCACCACTTTTGGGATAGCCAATCCACTCTTCTCTTCAAAAGCTGCAACATTCTTCAATTTAATTTCACTTTCTTTGAATACAGTCAGAACAGATGCTCATGATAAAAAAATAAGGTAAACTAGTTCTTTCGTCCCCAACATTATTTTTTAAATCCCATTTGATTTTTTTAATTTGTGTTTGCATATTATTTAATTTCTAAATTATGAATCTCACTCCAAGTTAATCCATGTGTTTTCTTTGACAAATTTTAATTGTGACTCCAAGGTCCATTTGGTTCTGTTTATAAAGCTCAGACGTCTACTGGTGAGATTGTTGCAGTTAGTATTGATGTGTCAATAATATTTTGGAGTTAGACTGCTGAAGAAAATATAGGAGTGATGTGACTTAGTATTGATGTATAAATATCATTTTGGAAAATTAGAATATTGAAAACATGACTATTGCCATATCCTAAATTGGAGTTTTTTTTCCCTCTCATATACATCAATTTTCTGTATAGCCTTTATGTTTTAATCCAGAGTAATTTGCAATTTTAACTTTTTATATTCATCTTTTTCTTAGGTTATGTTGTAGGGAAGGTTACACAATAGAAATCTGGTGAATTTGGTTCGATATTATGCTGAAAAAAGGCAGCATATGCTTGTATGTGTACATGAGTAAGGGTAGCTTGACATCCCACTTGTATAGTAAGTCATCTATCTATCCTTTTGCATGACATGTGTGTTGGGTTATTTTTGGGCTCCCAACTATGTGGACAAAAGTTTAATATGGGTTATTTTTGTTACATTTTATTTTTTTATTTTGGCTTTGGATGTACATGGTGGTAGATCTGGTTTGTATACTGTTGTGTAAAATGTTCCAACCAATTTTTTGTCTTGCCTCAGTTATATTGTGTTGCAGAAATGATACTCCAAAATGTGTATATTAGTACCTTCACTAATGGAAGTGAAAGAGAAACATAACTTCCTTTCACATATCACATCAGCTTGCTACATTCGACTTTTTTTTTAAAGATGTTACGGAAAATTGGAAATTTTAGTAGATCATCTTTCATAGAAATTTTACTTAAGAGATTTAAATTCAATTTTACCATATTAATATAATGTTTGTTACAGTTAATGTTTACACCCCAACAATTTGTTTATTACAATTTGAAAAATGCTGCTGGTAACGTTTAATGTTATCAATGTTCTCAATGTACTACTATGCAATTTTTTTAAAAAAAAATATTTATTAATTTGTTAACTAATGTGATTGCCTTGATTGTTAGTTTTTTTTTTTTTTACTCCATACTTGTTTGTTGGAGCCTTACAATTTAACACAATAAATATGCATCGTATAAATAAATTAAAAAACTCTAAATTGATCTTTTAAAATTAGTTTGTCTCTATTGATCCTCCAAATTGATTTATAAATCAATTTTAATGTTTTGAATTCACATAAAAAAGATTTAATTGTTTTTATTTATCCGGATTAATTTGTAAATCATTTTTAAAGTCAAATGTATTTCATACTCCTAATTTATAAAAATAACACACTGTGTGTAACTTGACTTAAAATTATTTATGATAAGAGGAGTAGTTTCAACGTATTTTTAATATATTTTTTAAATACACTTCTTATTAGTAATTAAAATTTATTAAAAATTATAAAATTATAAATAAAATTCATTGAATGTTAAAAAGTAAAATTCATATAAGTACGTAGTTTTTAATAATTTTCCATATAAGCAAAATAAATTTTACAGAAAAAGAATGAGAATGTCATCCAAAGTAATTTTGAGTGTTAGAAAATATTTGAGAATGTCATCCAAAGTAATTTTGAGTGTTAGAAAATATTTGAGTATATCACTTTTCTTTCTTGTTCACGTTGTGCTTTTGTCTTTTTTGTTGGATGTGTTTTGAGCTTGATCAATCTCTTTTTATAACATAAAAATTTGAATGTTGCTTGTGCACGAGGAGTGATTGAGTCAAAATTAAATACTACTTGATTGTTTTTTGTTATACTGTTGAATAGGCTCTTCTTTTTTTTTTTTTTGAAGAAAGAGAAATTTTGTGTCAAAGAAAAGTGATCTTTTTTTGAATTTGACATGCTAACTACTGTTTGATAAGGAAAGAAGCTTTTGTTGGTTCTTTCTGAGAGGAGTCATGATCTGAACTTCCTTTTATCAAACTTGATTTGTATTATAAAATATTTGATGAAACACTTGGTTATTTTGAAACGCATTCTCAAAGTAGTATATTAGGTAGAGATTTGAACGTTAGATTATGATAACAAGTTCTTCATTTAAAAGAAATGATCTACGTGATAAATTGATAACTTAAATAACTCTTTAAGTTTTTCAAGAGATACTTCCAATATTGAACAATGCAATCGTTCTATTTTTGACAATCTTTTCTTTGACGACATTTTTCTCTATAAACATCAAATTTACTTATGGATGGAGAACTTGTTATGGATGTTGAGCTCTTCTATGAATATTTGACTATATATTTGGATGTCAAGTCTCTTTATAGATGTAGATTACATCTTTAAATGTTAAGTCTCTTTATAAACGTTGGCTATGTCTTTAGACATCAAGTCTCAAGTGTATATAATATTAATTCCTATTTTCCATGAATGGATAAGCATTACTACAAAATGGTGCGCTTGCTTCAGCTAGATAACGCTTACCCCATTTCTCAATAACTTTTTCAATAGACAATGCTTTGGAAGTTTATAGAATGGCCCAGTTGAAGGGTTCAACCAGACGATTAGTATTGTTTTAAAATTTTAAATTAATTGAAATTAACCATTTGTTATTATAATTTTTTCTATATATGAGACTTGTACTCCATCGTATATCATATATTTTCTGCCTTTTTTTAAACCCAAATTGAAAGTAATTACAATATATATGTTTATTAATTAATTATTAATAGAGACTAACATATAAATTAATTATTAGTAACCCATTCTGTAGCCCCCAGATTTGGAAATTGAGTTTTCTGAGACTGTTTCCTCTCCACCGAACATGAAGTTGATATAGACAATAATTGTTAATGCCCACACATCATCATCCAAAATTGACATTTGAGAAGCAGAATATCACTTTTACTTCCTTTTCAAACTTGTGTTATCTTCTACTCTTGTCGTATTTGCCTTGCCAGAATATCACTTCACCAACACTAACCTATTCTGATTAAATTATGCACAAATCTGGATTTTACATTGTTTTGATTGTTATCATTATTACAATAGGTACGATTTCCCTACCTCTAAAAACAAATTATTATTTTTTTATTAAAGATCATGAATCTAACTATAAATATTCTTCTTTTAATATAATTTTTTTATACCCAAATTTAGATTTGAACTTATGATATTTTAGTTAAAAAAATAAAAGTATTTATTATTTATATAATCTAATATTGGTTATTATTTTTATTATTATATTCATAGAATTTGTGGTATTTATCTTTATCTTCAAATAATTTCCTTGTAAACTTAAGCAAAAAAATTGTAAGGCTTCAAAAATCCTGCTAAAGAGTTATTGAATTTTCTTTTTTCTTTATTCCTTAATAGAAGACTATCAATTTCTAGACAGAGAAGACTATTTAAATTTGTGAATTTGGGGAACCTCAATCCTAAATCTGATTTGGCAGATAATTATGATACACAATTTATAGGATGTCGATCGCACACAAGAAATTTTTAGCCGTTTCAATAATAAATAAATAAAAATCTTAGTTTGTGCATTATGTACCACTTCCCTTTTTGTAAATACAAATGCACCACTTCCCTTAAAATTATGATTGAAAGTAATGATAACCTAGGAATTTTTTTTGTCATGAATTACCATATATCTTGAGAATAACCAATTAGACACATCCCTTGAATTCTAACATTTGATGACCTTATACGTGCAAACAAAAAAAGCAAAATTCTTAAATCAGTTTGTGCAGCTAATTATGGTACAAAATTTGGGATTTCCTAAAGCATAAAAATATCTGTGCTTAAGAACAGAATCCTGTAAAATATATAATAAATATATTAATTTTTATAATAAATATTTTAAAAACTATGCTATCACTAATTTTTAGTTGGAGCACGGGGTAAAACGGTGCATAATCATTAAAATTGAAATTGGAGAGTATAATTATAGTGTATTAGTAGCGGTTGAAAGATAAAAAGATGATAAAATGTGTATACAAATTGATTTAGACAACCTCCATATATACTTCACATGATGCCTAGATCAAATTCATTCCCTCTCTTTCTTTTTCTCAATAAAGTGAAAGAAAAAAGATCAAATAGAAATATTAAATTTTATTATTTATTTGACAAAAAATAGAGAAGGACGTTATTTCTGTGAGTTTCATTAAAAAATATTATCTCTTCTTTTAAAATGGAATAAAATGGAAGAAAATGTTTTGTTTTTCATTTTTTTAACTTTTTATAATATATCTTTAAAAATAATAAATAATTTTATATTAATAAAATGTTATATTAAAATTACTTTTTTATATAACTTATTTATTTATTTTATTCATTTGTTCAAAAATGAAAACAGTGAAAAATTTTCTATACTTTCTTATTTCTTCTCTATTTATATCATTTTTATGTTTTTATTTTACTTCTAATTCAAACAAAATATCAGTGAAAACACATTTTGGTCTTTGAAAAACATTAGTATTTGAGAGATCGAAAACACTGTACAAAGACAAAATAAAATGGTGCAAGAAAATATTAATGATCGATATTCTCATTTTTCAAGGATAATATACAAATAATATTTTTATGTTTGAAATACAAACATGACCAACTCAATCTTTTTAAGACTGGTCTATTTTATAGCACTTACCTACGTGAGTGCTTCATGCTTGCCTATATCTATATATAATAATCTAAAGATTAGAATACATTAATATTAAAGAGATAGTGAATATAGTTCAAAAACACCTTACTTGGCCAGGCTCTTCATATAAAGGGCTCCTTTAGTTTACAGGATTTTGGTGGTAAAGAAGGGAATGGAGGAAGTGGTGAAGATGGTGAAAAGCAATGAAAATATTGTGTTACAGGTTGCACTGGGTTATTGGTTCATGGCTGGTGGAGGCTCTTCTTCAAAGGGGTTGCACTGTTCATGCCACTGTCAGAGATCCTGGTTTGTATTCTCTATTAGGCTAATATGCCCCTTTCCTCTTCCACTTTCTTTTTTTTTTTTTTTTTTTTTTACTTTTTGTTTTCCATTAGACCAGTATACATCAAAGAAATTATTCATTAAAACACAAGTAATGTGATGACATTTTACTTCACTACTTCCTTATCATCGAAATTAACAGGGCAACATACAAGGATATCACATTTCAAACTCTCAAAGAGTAAGAAAAAGATTTGTGAAATTAGATAATGAACTCTGAAACCTAGACAGAATCACAAAAGATGTGAGTTAGACACCTAGAAATTTTTTACACCAATACAAAGATATTTCTTTCTTTCGAGTTGAGTTTAGCATAAAGAACTAATTCATATAACGTGACAAAAGAAGTGTAAGTTGAATATAAGAATTAATCATATTTTAAAATTTAAAAGGTGATATAAACAGAAAATGATGAAAAGGAAGTGACTTCTCGTATATTCAAAAGGTCAAAGTTCCAGAATAAGCAGTTTTCTCATTTTCCATCTTAACGTGTGCTTGTGTCACGGGCAAGACCCACAACATCATATATATGCATCAATTCTCATATATCTCTCACATTCTCCAAAACTAATTTCAACTTTTTTCCTACCACCAATTCCAATTTTGTTTGGTGCAGCATCTTTTATTTTTGAAATTATTACTGTAGTTTCTAGAATAATACTATATCAAAGCCCATTGTTGATCTCTTTGCTGGACTACTTTGAGCCCCTGTTGGTACTTGTTGGACTCTACCTAGAAGCCCACTAATAACTTCTCCGTTACCACTGTTTTATTTTATATTTAAACGAAAATGCTCATTAATGCTCGCTTTCCTCCGTTATTTCAATTGAACAAAAGCATGAAATGTTTTTTTTTTTTTTCGTTTTCCATTGTTTTAATTGAATTTTAGTTACAAATATTACTCCGAGTTACTAACATATACCAATCTTAATGAGTCACTAATCCACCAAGTTTAATACAACTAAAATTAGTTTATTCGTAAAATTTGATTTAGCTTCATGCTTAAGATATAAATTACTTACCAAATAATAGTCTTATAAATTTAGATATATCAGTGGCATAATACATGTGCGAAAGCACATATCAAGGAATGGAAATAATTACCTCATACTAATCACTGAAATAGTTTAATCCATCGTTGAATATATCATTTATATTGCTTTAAACTAATATATATTTTTACCATCGTTTTTAATTATCAGATTAAATTGGGTTCAGATGTCTTAAACAAGATATTAAATTTAAATTTTGTAAATAAAATAAATGTGATTAGAAAGGAGACTCACTAAAAATGTTTATTCAAAATTTTTATTACTATTAATAGTGATAACTGAAACTTTGATGAATCATTCACGATCAACCGTTTTTGTAGTATCTAAACGATTAATGAAACTCAAAATCAACTTCTTCCTTATTTGAACAGTAAGATTGCATATGTTTGATTTCGTCTAATGCAAATATTTGATAAATGTTTCATTTTCTTATGGTTAAATGTAAAAGCAAAGTCATTGCACCTTCTGTCTCTGTGGAAGGGTGGTGGTGACCAATTGAGATTTTTCCAAGCGGATTTGCACGAAGAAGGAAGCTTCGACGAGGCTGTAAAAGGATGTGTTGGTGTATTCCATGTTGCTGCTTCAATGGAACTCAATGTTAGTGACGAGAAACAAAACAATGGTAATACCATGAATAATATTGTTTAATGCCTTTCATAACCTCATGAGAGATCGTTAATAATTTGCAATTTCTAAAACATATGTTTTATATTTATAATTTAAATATTAATGCGTTTTCATATAAAATTTGCCTCTGTTTTTATCCTTAACACTCAAATACAACCAATTTTTTACTTGTACACAATAATTGTATATCAAATAATTTTACCTATTACAAATTACTGGTTTAAAAACAAATACAAAAAGGTTTATTTTTAAAACCTATGTAGTAACAATGACATGACAATTGTAATACTCTGACCTAAACTAAAAAAGGTAGCAGCCTTTTAACTCTCCAACAGTTGCATAGCTTTTTTGTCGTAGTATTTGTAACATTGAATAATAATGAACAAAGCAAATAACTGTTAATGACAATTCTGTTTAAGCCCATGTATTTGACAACAATTCAACTATCTAAAATACATCAAGACACTTAAATCCCCATGATTCTACTTGATTCTATATGTAGGTACATGTTTGAAGCAAAACTTACACTTCATGTGGATTTGTTCTGTAATAGTAGCTTAGTTGCTGCAACAAAATGGTAAATGTGGTTGTGATGATGAAATCAACCTACACAAACTAAGTCTTCTAATGCAAGGAATGTCATGACCAGGATTTACCAAACTAAAGGCAAGGAAGGCTCCAAGTACAAAGCCAATCTGCTTGTATAATGAACACACCATGTTCTATAATGAACACACCATGTATAATGAACACACCATGTTTTATTCAAGTCATATTAGTTATGATAGCATGAAGAGAAGTTTAAAATATGATTCCTCGTATTAGTCAATCTAATAATCAGGACGCCTAACAAAGGAACAAAATTGCAGACTAACCAGAATGGAAGTGAGTAAAAATATATTTGAAGCATAGAGTCACCATATCTTTGTTTTCTGCATTCAAATATTAAATACTTAAAACAAATAGAATCTGTTTCATATTTTTTATCCAAACAGCCAGTGCCCTGTCCTCTGATATTTGAGGGCTTGACTAGTCTCAAGGATGTTTATTCATAAGAAAAGAAAAGGAAAGCAGAAGACATTTCCCAACACTATTTGCTGCAATGTTTTGAAAACTAAATCGAAGATTTTAGTCTGATTGATTCTCAATAATTACTGTACATGCTTTTTGTTAAGTACCCTCGTCGACTATATATATATATATGGAAAAACCAAAAAATAGAGCTTATAAAGGATTCCACGATCATTATTTTTTTAACTAGCTTTTGAAATCGAAATCAACCTAATCGAAATCTATCATAGATCTAATATTAAGTTATCCATAACCATCCAAAAATGAACTTGGGTTCACAGATTTCCCAAGGCAGTCAACTCGGCCCTGTAGGTTTCGCAGTACAAATCTATCTGGCCTGCAACTTTCCCAGTGTAGTCTACGATATGACCAAAGTAGAATTTATAAAGGCTTAAACAATTCTCACCTCATAAGATATTTTTTTGAGATTGAGGTAGGTCTAATTACACTTCAAGATCTTTTAAGTTCTTAAATTGACAATATATTATTACAAGTATTATTTTATTTATATATTCATATAAAGACCAATTTTTATAGACCTAAAATTAAAATTAAAATAGAAATATCAGCTTATCCAGGCTAAACACATATAATTTAATTTTTCAAAGTACTAAAAATTACCCAAAATTAGTTAATTTCTTCATTCATTACATTGGTGGCTAACTATATTAAAAATCCGTTCGCTAAATCGGTGGCTATTTTATATTATTAAAAAATCCGATGACTTTTTTTTTATTTTTAATTATTTATATATTATGTGACTAATTTTAAATAATTCTGTGACTAATTTGGTGGCTATTTAATTTTTTATTATAAATTATTCGATCGTTAAATCGGTTGCTATTGTTTTTTTAAAATAGTTAGATGGTAGTGGTAGATTGTTGGTGGTTAGGGAAGGGGGGAAAAAGAGAGGGAGAAGGGATGAGAGAAAAGAATGAAAGGAAGGTGGTGGTGGTGGTTGACTGTTGGTGGTTAGGGAAGGGGGGAGGGGGAATAAGAGTGGGAGAAAAGAGAGGAAAAGGAGTAGTGAAAACAAGGTGGTGGTGGTGGTTGTGGAAGAAAAGAGGTGGGTGGAGAATAGAGAAGAGTAGAGAAAGGAAGGAATAGGAAGCATGTGGCGGCGACGGTGGCGCTGACGCTGGCGGTGACGGAGAAGGAGAAGAGGGAGTCAGAGTATGGAGTAATAGGAAGGAGAGGAGGAGTGTTTAAATAAGGGAGGGAGAAGGGAAAAGAGAGTGAAAAATGGGAGGGAAAAAAAGTTTTGAAATTTTAAAAATCGGTCGCTAAATTGGTTGCTAATTTATTTTACCTTTTCGTTTAATTTTCGGTCACTAATACATATTTTTATTTTTTTTAAATCGGTCGCTAAATATATTTTTTTGTCTTTTAATTTTACAAATTCCGTCGCTAATAAATATTTTTTATTTAGTTTTGTTTTTATACTTTGGCCACTGAATCGGTCGCTAAATCGGTGGCTAATGTAATTTTTATTTTAATTTTTTAAGTTCGGTCGCTAATAAATTTTTTTATTTTTTTATTATCAGTCGCTAATATTTTTTTATTCTTTAATTTTTAAAAAGTTCGGTCTCTAATTCCGTCTCTAATAATTTCTTTTTTATTTTTTTATGATTTTTATTTCGGTCGCTAAATCGTTTGCTAATATATGTTTTTTTTATTTCTGAAATTCGGTCTCTATTTCCGTCTCTAATTTTTCTTTTTTAAAAAATCATTTTCTGTCGTTAATTCCGTTTCTATTTAGCCGTCGTGGAAATTGGTCGCTAATTTTGGTCTCTAAAAAACGTTTTTTCTGTAGTGATTATCTGTAAATATGCTATGCTTTTGTACACTTTCCCTTTTGCAGACTTTGTAAAGGACAAAACATCTTGTAAATAACCTCTTTCTTTAACATTGGTAGAGTGTACTTGTCTCAGCTCTTGCCTCACACGGGCAATTGTCGGAGGCTCTTATTGTGTATGAGGAGATTGAGAAAGGTGGACATAATTTGGAGCCAAAAGCCTTTATAAGTGTGATTGTAAGGTTTTGTATTAGAGATTTGTAAATGATCTACCTTGAGCTTTACAATTAATTACTGGACATTCTTAGGAGGAGTTCACTCAATTCAATGGGAAGTTGGATGAGCTGCTGCTTCTACTTTAAGGAAGTGAGTGATAGCTTTAAGGTTATCATCTACAGTATACGGAACAATAATTTGAGGTTTGATGTTTTTACCCCTCCACTACGCAGTTAGCCTTTCTTTGTCATTAGAAAATACTTAGCTCCTTTAACTAGGTCGTTGAACATGTTGTAAGCTATTGAATGTAATTGTTGAATTTTGGAAACTAAACTTCAGAACATTTATAAATTAAAAAAAAAAAATAAGTTACAGAAATTAGTTTTGAAAACAAAGGTATTGTAGAAAATAAAATTACTAAAAATAATTTTTACAATTATAAAAAAACTAAAATAATTATCACTACGACCTATTTTTTATTATTTAAAAAATTAAAAATTACTAAATTGTTATCACTCAGATATTTAAACAAATGGGTTTTTGTGACTAATTAATAAGTAAATCTAAGATAGTTATCACTAATTGCTTATTTTTTATTAAAAAGTATATTCAATTTTAATGAGATAATAATTAAATTATTTTAAAAATTAAGAAAAATTAAATTTATCTAGAATTTATTTTTATTTTTATATAAATTATTGTAAATATTTTTATATAAATTATTTAGTCTTGCTAAATCATGTTTGCAAGTTAGGTAAATTGTTTGGTTAACATTTTATAATTTTAAAATTGATTTCATGATGAATAAAATTATTTTTGATAAAAGCGTAATCTTAAAAATATTTCATTGAGTATAATTAATTCCTGATGTAGTACCCAGGCATGACAGTTTTTTAAAACATATTTATAATACCAAAATAACCTATTTTATGATTCAAATAAAATCGTTTCCTCTAAACTCACTTATAAAACATCATTCCAAAACACAATTCAAAATTTTCAAAATCTAAAATGCATAATTATTTATCCAAAGAGTTCCCATCAAAATAAATAAATATCTGAAGAGTAAAAAACAATTCAAATTTATTCTGGTAAAAAACAGGAGGGGTGGCGTTTGTCTTTATATACATGTAATGATGTAAATATAATAATAAGTTAACAAATCTATCTATATAATTTATTACTACCTATTTATCTATATATTAAAATAATGTCTTCATAAGAATAACTTACATTATTGTGTTTTTATTAGTATTTTATAGTAAGAATAAGAATACAAGGAACTTCAAAGTCGTACCTGTGGGCTGCCCTACACAAAATGCTGGATAACATAAAAACTATGTCAAATTTGGCGGCTCTAATTTTGAGTGGGGAACGAAGCTACGAAAGATTCTGAGCACTTATATGTGATTCACATATAAGTGCTCAGAATGACATTACATTATTACTGTACTTTAACAGATGGATGATGTGCTACGGAAACTACTATTAAGGGAATGGCCAACCATGACTTATTACGAAAACTACGTCTAAACTGCCCAAACCATAAGACACGTTCAGATTATCTTTTTCCGACAGTGGAAATAAAGGGGCAATGAACAAGTAGAAAGTGGGACCATACGGAGGCAACTTGGTAGAAGCTGCCAAGAAGCTTGGTGCAAAGCAATGTGGAAAAAATAAAGAGTGACCGAGTTAGCTTTATATTAAGTGCAGTGTGCTTGCTTTGTTTGTATCCTCAAACAGCTTTGCACCTTCACACTCTTCATTCTCAATTCCAATGTCTTCTAACGCCATCATCTTATCCACCGCTTCTTCTTTTTACCTTTATGACGTCTTTGTCAGCTTCTGCGGTGAAGACACACGCAACAACTTTACTGCTTTTCTCTTTCAAGCTCTTCGTAGAAATGACATTGATGCCTTCAAAGATGATGCACATCTCAAGGAAGGCGAATTCATAGCACCCGAGCTTCTACAAGCCATTCAAGCCTCTCGCATTTTCATTGTCGTCTTCTCTAAGGATTATGCTTCCTCAACTTGGTGCTTGCGTGAACTTGTACAAATATGCAATTGCATTGCAACATCGTCAAGACATGTTCTGCCTATTTTTTATGATGTCCATCCATCTGAGGTACGAAAACAAAGTGGATATTTTGAGAAAGCCTTTGCCGAACATGAAGAAAGATTCAGAGAGGATAAAGAGAAGATGGAGGAAGTGCAGAGATGGAGACACGCTCTCACACAAGTGGCCAATATCTCTGGTTGGGATATCCAAAACGAGTAAGTAATCCTCTTCTCATTTCACAATGGGTTTTTTCAATTTACTATCAATTTCTAAACTAAGTATTTTTAACATGTTTAACGCACATAGTATTCATTAAGATGTAAGACTACTCTGTTCTGTTGTTATCTTGTCCCATGCATGTGCATTCTATTTTGGTCGTCCTGGGGTCATCATTTCCAATCCTTCCTTTTCTTTATATTTTCAGGTCACAACCTGCAATGATTCAACAAATTGTTGAAAGGATAAAAAATATAATTGGTCCCAAATTTTTAAGTCTTCCAAATGATAATCTAGTTGGGATGCAATCTCGCATTGAAGAATTAGAAGAGCTTTTATGTTTGGATTCAGTTAATGAAGTTCGAGTTGTTGGAATTAGTGGGATGTCTGGAATAGGAAAGTCAACTGTTGCTCGTGCTTTATATGAAAAAATTGCCAATCTATATGATTATACTTGTTTTATTGATAATGTAAGCAAAATTCATCGACATTCTGGTCAACTTGGTGTACAAAGGCGGTTACTTTCTCCATCTTCGAAAGAAAATAATCTAGAGATTGGCAATTTTTCTGAGGGAACGTATTTGGTATGGAATAGGCTACACAATGCAAGAGCACTTGTAATTTTTGATAATGTTGATCAAATGGAACAGCTACAAATATTTACAGGGAACAGAGACTCTATGTTACGTGAATGCCTTGGTGGAGGGAGCAGAATCATCATAATTTCTAGGGACGAACAAATATTGAAGTCGCATGGAGTAGATGATGTTTATCAAGTCCAACCATTGGATGATGAAGATGCTTATGAGTTGTTCTGCAAAAATGCTTTCAGAGGAATTGAAACAATTACAAGGGATTATGAAAATATGATGTATGATGTACTATCATATGTTAAAGGCCATCCCTTAGCCATCCAAGTATTGGGCTCATCTATGCTTAGACGAAGTGTCTCTCAATGGAAGAGTACATTGGCTAAGCTAAGAGAACATACAAATAAAGATATTATGAATGTGCTGCGGTTAGGTTTTGATGAGTTGGACGACATAAATAAGGAAATATTTCTAGATATTGCTTGTTTTTTCAATAAATATGAAGTGCAAAAAGTAACAGAAATTCTAAATTTTCGTGGATTTCATCCTGAATGTGGTTTACAAGATCTCATTGATAAATCACTCATAACCATTGAGCTGAGTAGAATTTATATGCATAATTTGTTGAGGGATTTGGGCAGGTGTATTGTTAAAGAAAAATCACCTAATCAGCCAAACAATTGGAGTAGGTTGTGGGAGTACAAAGATTTGCACAAAATTATGTCAAATAATATGGTAAAATAGTTTTTAGCATAAAATCGATCTTAGTTTGTCATTTATCTAGAATATAAAAATACTTGAAAAGGTCTAACATTTTCTTTCCCCTTTCAATGGTGTAGGCAGCAGAAAATCTAGAAGCCATAGTTCTTGAGGGTGATGAATTCATAGATCCTGAAACAACAATGAAGGCAGATGGTTTTTCAAAAATGAGTCACCTTAAGTTGCTTGTGAGTTATTCTTTGAACTATTTCGGAAGCCTTGACTATCTTTCCAATGAATTAGGATATCTTAAATGGTCTCATTATCCTTTTGAGAGTTTGCCTCCAAGTTTTCAGCCAGATAAACTTATTGACTTGTCCTTAGAGTACAACCGAGTCAAGCAACTATGGAAAGGCACAAAGGTAATGTTAATTATTATTTTTTTAATTTTTTTTTTAAATGAACGAATAAAAATATTCCCTCTCTTATGTTATTTTTTTACCATTTATTATATTTGTTTATTTTTTATGTCGTGTTTTTATTTCCCGACTAAAAACACGGTACATGAATTCATGCTACAACTAACGCGATTGTCTCATGCATGTACATATCAAGAACTGTTGATTTGGATTACTTCAAAGTCTTTTTTAGATCCTCCAACGGTGGGAAACTATTCTATTTTCAAGAATAAAATTAAAAGAAAAAGTAATAGCTTTTAGTGCTTGACCCACAAAAACAAGTGAGCTTCCAAACGTATCACACTGTTGCACGCTGTCTAGGCTCAGTGGTTACTTTTCAACATTGCACTCTCTTTTACTTAGTTAATTTTTTAATTTGTATTTATTTTATAATTTTGTATATATATATTTGTTTGAAGGATAGGTGTTTTAGTAATTTTAAAAATATATATTTTCTTATATTTTTATTATATAACATCAATGAAAACATGATACTACAAGTTAATTTTTGCAAGGATATTGTTAATTTATTATATTTACATGTCATATTAATAGATATATAAAAATATATGTAACATGTACATGTACACAAATTCTAGTTAAAGAAACAAAAGAAAGCCTAAGTATCATTATTAACCTTGTCTCCTACTATTGACCTTTCATTGCAGCCTCTACACAATTTGAAACGTTTGAATCTTTCCTATTCTCAAAGTCTAATCAAGATGCCAGATTTAGGGGAGGCCATAAATCTTGAGTGCATAAATTTGGCAGTATGTACAAAAGTCAAGGAGATCGATCCATCTTTTGGTCTCCTAAAAAAACTTACTTCGGTGAATTTGCAAGACTGCAGAAGTCTTATCAAGTTGCCACATTTTCAAGAGACCTTGAATCTTGAGATACTAAATCTCGAAGGATGTATAAAACTCAAGCAGATCCATTCATCCATAGGTCTCATAAGAAAATTGACTATTTTGAATTTGAAAGACTGCAGAAGTCTAATCAAGTTACCATATTTCAATGAGAACCTAAATCTTGAAATGCTAAATCTTGAAGGGTGTAGTCAACTTGAGGAAATTAATCCATCTATTGGTCTCCTAAGAAAGCTTATCTTTCTGAATTTGAAAGACTGTAAAAGTCTATTAAGCTTACCCAACAGCATATTGGGTCTCAATTCTCTCGAATATCTCAATCTCTCTGGCTGTTCAAAATTGTTTAATACCGAGTTATTAGGAGAAGCAAGGGACGGTGAAGCTCCTATTCATTCCCACACAACATTGTCCGTCATTAAATGGTTGTTGTATTCCAGAGCACATAAAGATTCAGATAGTTGTTTGTGGCCTTCCTCAACTACTTTCCCATGTATGCGTGAACTTGATCTAAGTTTCTGCAATTTAGTTCAAATTCCTGATGCTATTGGAAATTTAAGTTCCTTAGAAATACTAAAATTAAGTGGAAACAATTTTGCAACACTACCCGACCTCAAGGTGTGTTCCAAACTGTATTATTTAAACTTGCAAGATTGCAAGCAGTTGAAATATTTGCCTCAGCTCCCTTCACGAACTATCTTGCCATCAAAAGTTTACACACCGCCATCGTTGACTAAAGAATCAGAATTTGTATTTTGGGAATTCTGGTCATTTACGATGCCACCTCCAGCTTTTAGAGGAGTAACTTTAAATATTTTCAACTGCCCAAAAATAGTTGATAGGGAACGCACCACTAGCATGACTATTTCATGGATGATACAAATTGGTCAGGTGTGCACGCTCCTTCCGTCTCTTTTTTCTTTCTCTCTCTTTTGTGTGGAACTAACCTATAGCTTTGTGTGTGGTATTAGGTGCACTGCAACATGCGTTATTGGCCCGATGTTTCATGGCTCAATGTTTCAAGTATTATTCCAGGAAGTGAAATACCAAGGTGGTTCAACAATCAGCATGTGGGCATCCACAGTTTATCGTCTCCTGTTATGCCTGACCATGGTTGCCTGGCTGTTCTGGCTTGTGTAGTTATTGAAACTCGATATGGGAAGGGAACAGTTTCAGCAATGTATCCTCCTAAATCGAAAGAAAGATATGATGGTATTGAAATTCCGGCAGTTCTCGCTAAAAATCTAGTCACGATCATATCAGATCACATGTGGTTAGTCTATTTGAGTCCATATGCATTCGCTGGACAATGGAGCTCACATTTACAAAGGAGAATTAATAGGATGGTCGGTGCAGTTTTTGATGTCAAGGTTGAGGTGAAGAAATATGGGTATCGATTTATTTATAAAGAGGATCTAGAACTATCAAACTTAACAATGGACAGTGGAAATTCGTCAGCTTGCAAGGACAAGTTTTTGGCACTTGAAGAAAACACGTAGCAACTGCGTTTCGGTTACCCTTCCATCATAGTTCTCCGAAATGGGGAAAGGATGCTTCCAGACCGCACCAGAAAAACACAATCAAGTTGTTGCAAAATCAATTTCCACATTTGAGACTTGTGTTGGTAAAAATATGATTCTTTTTCTTTTGGTTGTAATGTTTTCCAGAGGTTGATACAATTCCTAATCCTTTTCATGTAGCTTAAATAAAACTGCTAAATAATATGTCTAATATGCTTTTCCTGTATCTGAACATATTGACATATATTATTATGATACTTGTCACTTTGTTAGTGTAGAGTTGTATAATGAACACACCATGTATTATTCAAGTCATATTAGTTATGACAGCAAGAAGAGAAGTTTAAAAAATATTCCTCGTATTAGTCAATCTAATAATCAGGACACCAAAACAAAGGAACAAAATTGCAGACTAACCAGAATGAAAGTGAGTAAAAATATATTTGAAGCAGAGTCACCATATCTTTGTTTTCTGCATTCAAGTCTTAAATACTTAAAACAAATAGAATCTGTTTTATATTTTGATCCAAACAGCTACTGCCTTGCCCTCTGATATTTGAGGGCTTGATTTGTCTCAAGGATGTTTATTCACAAGAAAAGAATAGGAAAGTAGAAGGCATTTCTCAACACTATTTGCTGCGATGTTTTGAAAAAGAAATTGAAGATTGAAAAGACAAGATAAATTGTTTTGAAAAATATTTGATGCTCGGAGTCACTAATTTTATTTTCTTGTTTAATGTCTTATGCACTTAACACAAATTGAATCTGTTTCAGATTTTGATCCAGACAGCTATTCCCCTGTGCTCTGATAAGGGAGGGCTTTATTAGTTTCAAAGATTCGTTTCTTTAAGAAAAAGAAAAGGATAGTGATATCGGCCAACACTCTCCTTGCTGAACAAGAACTCTGCATCAATGTTTGTTCGGTTCAATCAGTGTTAAATTTATGATTAAACTGTAATATTAGAATTTGGCCAAATTGGATAGATAGCTTGTTCATAGTCCAACCTGTCCATTGCATATTTTTCCCTGATTAGTATTGTTGGAGAGACTAGTCTCTATGCATGTTTACCATGTAATTTCACTTAACCCCTCTTTCGGTCACTAGGAAGTTGTTTGTATAGTTAACAACACGGAGGAACAGGAACAATCAGAGGAGAAATGGGGGTAATGACAAGCTTGAGAAATTATACTATCCTTACACTAAATATTCCTTGTTTTGTATTTTCCTCATATTACTCTCTGATTCACTAAGGCCTGATCTTTTCAAAAGACTTTTTTTGGATCTTTACATGTTGGTGCAGAGCTGTATAATATCTCAATCTGATAATGGGAAAGTCTCCAAAACTTCAGAAAAAGATTTCTGACTAAGCAAAAAAAATTGAGGAAAACATTTCTTATGCTTAAAGCATCATTACATCTTTGTTTTATCCTTTCAAATCTTAATAAACACAATCTGATCAAAATTCTAATCGAGAATTTTTCAGCTTTAGTCCACGTAGTCTTCAATAAGAGAACAAGACTAAAATTATCAAGAATATGGTGTTCATTGGCATTTCTGGAATATCTTATAAAACTTTCATTGTTGTCTTCTCAAAGAACTATGCTTCCTCCACTTGGTGCTTGCGTGAACTAGCATACATATGCAATTGCATTGGTACATCATCGACACACGTTCTGCCTAATTTTTATGATGTTGATCCATCTGAGGTGCGAAAACAAAGTGGATATTTTGAGAAAGCCTTTGCCAAACACGAAGAAAGATTCAGAGAGGATAAAGAGAAGATGGAGGAAGTGCAGAGATGGAGACACGCTCTCACACAAGTGGCCAATCTCTCTGGTTGGAATATCCGAAATAAGTAAGTATTCCTTTCTCTCATTTGCCCATGCTTTTCTTTAATTTACTACCATTTTCTAAACTAGAGTTAAGAGAGGTAACATGCAAATTGGGTCTAAATTAAAAAAGGTAAAAAGTACTCTGTTGTTATCTTGTTCTATACATGTACATTCTTATTTGGCATCCTTCATTTTCTTTAAATTTTCAGGGCACAACATGCAGAGATTGAACAAATTGTTCTAAA
Source organism: Mucuna pruriens (assembly GCA_025330945.1). NCBI lineage: Eukaryota > Viridiplantae > Streptophyta > Magnoliopsida > Fabales > Fabaceae > Mucuna > Mucuna pruriens. Next base: position 1,686,235 of record JAENHJ010000027.1, read on the forward strand.
AATAATAAATATATTGGGTCCCAAATTTTTAAGTCTTCCAAATGATGATCTAGTTGGGATGCAATCTCGTTTTGAAGAATTAGCAAAGCTTTTACGTTTGGGGTCAATTAATGATGTTCGAGTTGTCAGAATTAGCGGGATGAGTGGAATGGGAAAGTCAACTGTTGTTCGTTCTTTATTTGAAAGAATCTCTCATCATTATAATTTTCGTTGTTTTATTGATGATGTAAGTAAAATTTATCGAGATTCTGGTGCATTAGGCATATTAAAACAGTTACTTTCTCAGTGTCTAAATGAAAAAGAATTAAAGATTTGCAATGTTTATGAGGAACATGTCTGGTATGGAAATAGGCTACGAATGCAAGGGCTCTTATAGTTGTTGATAATGTTGATCAAGTTGGACAACTAAAGATGTTTGCAGGGAGTAGAGAGATTTTATTACGTGAATGCCTTGGTGGAGGGAGCAGAATCATCATAACTTCTAGGGATCAACATATATTGGGAACACATGGAGTTGATGAACTTTACCAAGTCCAACCGTTGAATAAGAAAGATGCTGTTGAGTTGTTTTGCAGAAATGCTTTCAAAGGTAATTATATTAATAGTGGTTATGAAGACTTGACATACGATGTATTGTCACATGGTCAAGGACATCCTTTGGAAATTCTCGTCTTTGTTAGGCCAAAATGTCTCACCTTAAGTTGCTCAAGTTTGGGAATGTGAATTTTTCCGGAAGCCTCAATCATATTTCCACTGTACTAGTATGACTATTTCATGGATGAAACAAATCGTTCAGGTGTGCACACTCCTTCCTTCATCCTCCCTTTTCTTTCTCTCTCTTTTGTTTGTGTTGGAACCAGAAACTAACATGTTGTTTTGTCTGTCTGTGGTACTAGGCGAAGCACTGCATGCATCCATGGAACATACAGACGCATCCACAAGTTTCAAGTATTATGCCTGGAAGGGAAATACCAAGGTGGTTCAACAATCAGGATGTGGGTATGGACAATTTATCATCTCCTGGTAAGCTAGACTATAATTGCATGGGCGTTGTATATTGTGTACATATTTGGAGCTCCATGTGGAAGGGAAACGGTTTCAGCAATGGGTCCTCCAAAACCAAAAGGATGGTATTATGGTATTGAAATTCCAGTGATTGTCGTTGAAGATCTAGTCACGGACAAATCAGATTACATGTGGTTAGTCTATTACAATCGATATGAATTTGAATTTGCAGCTTAAGTATTGGAGACCATTGTCCAATTTGAAATTGAGAAGATGGTCCAGAAAGGTTTTGATGTTGAGGTGAAGAAATATGGGTATTGTTTGATATATGAACAGGATCTACAACTATCATCCTCTCATACAGTGTCAATATTTCTCCCTTATGCTTCAACCTAGCTTGTCTTGATAGGTAGTCGCAATATATACTATCCTCATCTTACCACTACCAAAGCTGGACATTTCAATATATACTTCTCGCTTGATTTGAAGAAATCATACTCTTGGTTAGGCTAGCTATCATGTCATTGAAAAAGTTGGTTTTAAATTCAATTCATCCCTTCAGCTCAGGTTATTAAACTGGACAATAGTGTGTTTATCTTAACAAGAGATGTTATGAAAGTAGTTTTTGTTGTGTATAAATACACAACAAAAACTACTTTCTATTGAAATGATAAGCATGAAAAAAAAAGGCAAAACGAGCAAGAACTTATCAGAAGAGAAAGGAGAAAGTAAATATGCAAAGAAGACTTGCTGGTGAGAAGAATAAGGAGGGGGTACTTCGTGAGTAAAAGAAAAAAGTTGGGTGAAAGAGAAAATGAAAGGTTTAAAAGAGATAGTTGTGTGGGAGAGGGGTAGTATAAGTATTTCACCAAAAAAAAAATAGGAGGTGGAAAGAGAAAAAAAAAATAGTATAAGAACTTCTAAATGGTTTGAGTTTGTCTAGTTATGGATTAGTTTGTCACAATTGAATTTTTTTTGCCCACCCATTAACTTAATCTTATTTTACTAATGTATATATGCACTTAATCATATCATGCGAATATATTTCATCATTTGTTAGTAACACGGTTTTCTTGAATTTACAGTTCATTTGTATACCAAACTTGAGAGAGGATGACATGTAAATTGGGTCCAAATTTATTCATATTTAATGCAAAGTATTTTAAAAATGAAAAGGCCCCTTTATTATCTTATACATGTACATTTTGTTTTTGGTTCTCTTGAGTGATGATTTTATTTTTTTTCAAATTTCCAGGCCACAATATGCAATGATGGAAGAAATTGTTCAAAACATAATAAATATTAGGTCATAAATTTTCAAGTCTTCCAAATGATGATACTGGGATGGAATCTCGTGTTGAAGAATTAGCCAAGCTTTCCCACAATTGGTCCTCCACTGAGCAACCATCACCAAAATTGTCAAACCTTGCATGCTATCTTTTTTTTCTTTTTTTAGCAATCAAAGACCTAAGCTATGTCCATGAGAGCTAAGCAAGTAGGTATGCTTGATGTGGTAAATCCTCAATCCAGTACATTTCGTGATAATAAAAAGCTAAAGAAGCTAATTTATCCACAACTGCATGTGTTGCCTTGTCTTGGGATAAAAAGTGCGACGGAACCATTCTCTTGCAATCATCAATAGGATTCCTTGAAAGTAACGTACTCCTAGTATTTTCAGAGGATTATATTTCTTCCAGGCAAGGATATTAACTTCAGCTAATTCGTTGGCCCATTTGAAACAACATGCATGCTTCAGAAACAGGAATATTCATGCAGACCAATCTATGAATTGACCCTACAACAATACATTTTGAATTGATGTTTGTCTGAATGTTCCCTACAATTATGAATTAGGTATATGGATTAAGTATAGAACAACGGTGTATAACCTCAAGTTTTAGTTTTCTTTCTTTAATTATGTCTATTTATCTTTTTATCATGTATATGGGTAGCTAAATTTAATTTTAACAGTTATGGTGTAATTGTGTTTGGAACTGTTGATTACTCTTTTTTAATGTAATTTTCTATTCATCTTTACTGCTTGATTTATCTTATTACTTGAATATTCTTGCATGCTAATCAACTAGTTAGAGGCGACCGTACCTTAATTAGTAACGATCATACCTTAATTAGTAACAATCACACTTTAATTAGTTAGTGGAATCATAGGATAATTAGATTTAGAGGAATTGCATAACCAACATTTTCCCTAAACTTTCTAATTCAACTAGAAATAATAGACTTCTATGAATCACTAGCTTACTGAAGTATGTGTTTATAAATGACCAAATAGAAACCATTGTAAAGAATATTAGGGGGCTAGACCAGGTCCCTAATAACAATAAGAAGTATAATCAATAATTTCCTTTGATAAATCTTTTTCTAATTTCGATTGTTGAATCTATGCTAAAACTTTTCGAAAACTAACATATTAGTCTTTTAGATACAATATCTAAACTCACGTCTTTATTACTACTAAAATAGAATACCCTTAAGCATTAACTAAATCACATCAAGTTTTTGTTACCGTTGTCGGGACTAGTTGGGATATCATAAGAGAAGTCCTAGATTAGACTCCATTTCCCCCTATCCATTATTTGTTACTTGTGTGTTACTGTTATCTATTATTTTATCTTTATTATCATTATTTATGCAAATCTGATCTAAAGGTCATAATTATAGTTTGACCTCGAGATCGAGAAAGTTGCTTGCAGGAATAGGAACAGGAAACCATAAAAGGACATGACAGAAAACCACAAGAATCACCACAACTATAGCGAAGATCCACCGAAGAGGACATGACATGAGTACTTCATCCTAGCCATTGAGATAACCAACAACATTTATTACCCTCCGGTGGAGACTAGTAGATTTGAGCTGAGGCTAGCCTTGATCATCATGATGCAAAATGCAGGCTAGTTTATAAGGTTACCCGCTAAATAGCCCCTCGTCCACCTAAAAAAGTTTATGTACTTCATTGATACAGTAAGAATAAACAACATCCCTACAAATACTATTCGCTTGATGCTCTTCCTATTCTCCTTAGCAGATAGGGCACTCGAGTGAGTCACAACCCTTTTAGATGGAGTCATCACCATTTAGGACGAGTGCACATAGAAGATCCTGCTCTAATACTTCCCTTCGTCCAAATCTAATTAGAGGATTCTTAAGTTAAGCATAACACGTTAAAGGTCATCCCTTGCCAATTCAAGTATTGGGCTCATCTTGGTTATGCTTAGAGAGAATAAAAGTAAAAATGTTATGGTTGTGCTAGCTAGGAATAAGTTTTGATGAGTTGGACAACACAGACAAGGAAATATTTCTAGATATTGTTTGCTTCTTCTTAGTGTGAAACAAGTGAAGGAGATTTTAGATTTTCGTAGATTTTATCCTGAACATGGCCTACGAGTTCTTCGTGATAAATCACTCGTAACCATTGAGACGGGAAATTAGGATGCATGACTTGTTGATAATTTTAGGCAGGTGTATTATTCGAGAAAAATCACCTAAGGAGCCAAGAAAATGGAGTAGGATGTGGGATTACCAAGATGTCCACAAAGTTATGACACACAATATGCTAAAATATTGTTTGATTGTATCAATCTAGGTTGCCATGTTTCTAGAATATATAAGTGCTTCAAAAGATCTAACATTTTCTTTCCCCTCTGCAATGTTGTAGACAGCAGAAAATCTTGAAGTCACTGCTGTTAAAGAGAGTACAATGGGATTTTATGAAACAAAGATGAGGACCGAAACTCTTTCCAAAAGGAGTCACCTTAAGTTGCCCAAGCTTCACCATGTGAATTTTTCTGAAAGTCTCAGCCATCTTTCCAATGAACTAGGGTATCTATCTTGGGAAAAATATCCTTTTGAGTGCTTGCTACCAAGTTTTGCCGGGCAAACTTGTTGAGTTGTTCCTGAGTTAAAGCAACATCAAACAACCATGAGAAGCTTGGAAGGTAGTATAAATTATTATTCTTTTTCTATTTTTTCTTTAAATGAACAAATAAAAAATACAAACTCTCGTGTTATTTCCTTTTTGTCAAATTAATTAAAGAAACAAAAGAAAGTGTAAGTATCATTATAACTTTGTCTTATACTATTGGCCCTTCACTGCAGCCTATACACAATTTGAGACGTTTGGAAACTCTTATTCAAAATATCTAATCAAGATGGTAGATTTTGGGGAGGCCCTAAATCTTGAGTTTCTAAATCTCAGTGGATGTATAAAACTAAAGCAGATTCATCCATCCATTGGTCTTCTAAGAAAGCTTACTTTAATTACTCCGGCTTGGACGAACCAGTTTTAACGATGTGTCCTCCAAAAACAGAACAAAGGGTTAGTCGTCTTGACATATAATATACTTCTATTTCTGCCACTTTTTTAGTGTGGAGTTTTATAATGAAGTAATCATGTTTTATTCAATTCACATTACTTATGACACCATGAAAACAAGTTAGAAAAATAATTCCGCGTATTAGTTAATCTAATAATCAGGACATCAAACAAAGGAAGTTCGGAAAAAGTATATTTGAAGCATAGAGTGACCATATCATTGTTTTCTGCATTCAAATCTTATATACACACATAGAATTTGTTTCATATTTTGATCCAAAAACAGCCATTGCCTTGTCCTCTGATACTTTAGGGCTTGACTAGTCTCAAGGATTTTCATTCATAAGAAAAGAATAGGAAAACAAAAGAAATTACCCGACACTATTTTGAAAACTAAACTGAAGATGAAAAGGCAAAAATGGTTTTGAAAATTATCTTGATGCTTCGAGTCACTATATTTTTGTTTTTTTCTTTCATGTCTTACGTGTGACCGATTGAAACTGTTTCAGATTTTGATCCAGACAGATATTCCCCTGTGCTCTAATATGTGAGGGCTTTACTAATTTCAAAGATTAGTATTCTTTAAGAAAAAGAAAAAGAAAAAGGAAGTGACATTGCCAACACACTCCCTGCTGAAGTGTTTTGAAAACCAGATCAAATACTGAAAAAACAAGAACTCTGGATGAATGTTTGTTTAGTTCAATCAGTGTTAAATTTATGATTAAACCGTAATTAGACTTTGGTCAAATTGGATGCATAGCATGTTCATAGTCCAACCAATCTTGCATATTTTTCCTTGATTACTATATTGCTGAAGAGGTTGGTCTCTAAACATGTTTAGTGTTTACTATGTAATTTCACATAACCCCTCTTCTGGTCACTAGAAAGTTGTTTATATCTTTTACAACACAGAGGAACAGGATCTCATCAGGCAGAGAAGAAACTATTCTGGCTTTTCTTGGGTAACTTGGATGTGTCCTCGTACTTGGGACTGCCTTTAAACTTACACTAAATATTCCTTTTGTATTTTCCTCACATTACCCTTATTAAAAGTCAGACCTCCATGACAAATGGCAATAGGGATTGACCCAAAAAGAAGAGTATTGAAAAGGCTATGATCAGATAGAAAGAGAACTCTCATAGTCAAGAAAATCCATCACTCAATATATAATTGATACAATGGAGCCCCAGTTATACGAAGCCATAGCACATTGAGAATCAAAATCTGTTGTGTTAGTACCTGTTCGTTTTTTAACTATAACCTCATCTGTGGCAACGAAACTGTGTATGCAAGAGAGACAATGAATAATATTCATTTTATAAAAATGAACTCAACAATTTTAAACCATGCATATATTTATAAAACAAAAGTAAGTACATTTTATCATTAAAAAGAATTATTCTTCTTAACTTACTTCTAAAGTTTTATTCCCACACACAAATAACTTTTTCAAAATTTGTTCAACTAAAATCCAAAACAAGTACTTCATTATTTATCCAAAAAATAAAAAATAATGCAAGTTCATTCTGGTTAAAAAAAGGTAAAATATCTAATGGTTTAATATTTGAATTTAGTCTGATAGATTATCATGTGTAAAAATATTAATACTCTCAACTAATTTTAAATCACCTAATATAATATATATGACTTTTGGAGTTATTATAACATAATTCAGTTAACTTATTACCTTCAAATAGATCATAATAATAATAATAATAATACAGTTAACTTTTTATTTTCTGTGGAGAAACAAATATATAAGTGTGTTGATTTTAGCTTTTAATGAAGTGGAAAAGTGAACCCAACCACAATTAGTTTCTTTTATATAATTTATATTGACTTGGTACAAAGTAGAGTGGAAAAATAAAGTGCCACCATATAATTTATATTTATCCTTAACCTTTCGAACTTCACCCAGCGCACCAACACCTTCACTTGTCCTTGCTTTGCACCTTCAAAGTAATAATAACACGCATCGTTCACAACAAGTTTGCAATTACAATGGCTTCCAACGCCATCATCCAACGCACGTCTTCTTCATCTCACGTGGTAAGGACATATGATGTGTTTGTAAGCTTCCGCGGCGAAGACACACGCAACAATTTTACTGGTTTTCTCTTTCAAGCTCTTCGTAGAAAAGGTATTGATGCCTTCAAAGATGGTCAAGATCTCAAGAAAGGCGATTCCATAGCACCCGAGCTGCTACAAGCCATTCAATGCTCTCGCATTTTCATTGTTGTCTTCTCAAAGAACTATGCTTCCTCCACTTGGTGCTTGCGTGAACTAGCACACATCTTCAATTGCATTGGAACATCATCGACACACGTTCTGCCTATTTTTTATGATGTTGATCCATCTGAGGTGCGAAAACAAAGTGGATATTTTGAGAAAGCCTTTGCCGAACACGAAGAAAGATTCAGAGAGGATAAAGAGAAGATGGAGGAAGTGCAGAGATGGAGACACGCTCTCACACAAGTGGCCAATCTCTCTGGTTGGGATATCCGAAATAAGTAAGTATTCCTTTCTCTCATTTGCCCATGCTTTTCTTTAATTTACTACCATTTTCTAAACTAGAGTTAAGAGAGGTAACCTGCAAATTGGGTCTAAATTAAAAAAGGGAAACAGTACTCTGTTGTTATCTTGTTCTATACATGTACATTCTTATTTGGCATCCTTCATTTTCTTTAAATTTTCAGGGCACAATATGCAGAGATTGAACAAATTGTTCTAAAAATAATAAATATATTGGGTCCCAAATTTTTAAGTCTTCCAAATGATGATCTAGTTGGGATGCAATCTCGTTTTGAAGAATTAGCAAAGCTTTTACATTTGGGGTCAATTAATGATGTTCGAGTTGTCGGAATTAGCGGGATGAGTGGAATAGGAAAGTCAACTGTTGTTGGTTCTTTATTTGAAAGAATCTCTCATCAATATGATTGTCGTTGTTTTATTGATGATGTAAGTAAAATTTATCGAGATTTTGGTACATTAGGCATATTAAAACAGTTACTTTCTCAGTGTCTAAATGAAAAAGAATTAAAGATTTGCAATGTTTATGAGGGAACATGTCTGGTATGGAATAGACTACGCAATGCAAGGGCTCTTATAGTTCTTGATAATGTTGATCAAGTTGGACAACTAAAGATGTTTACAGGGAGTAGAGAGACTTTATTACGTGAATGCCTTGGTGGAGGGAGCAGAATCATCATAACTTCTAGAGATCAACATATATTGAGGACACATGGAATTGATGAACTTTACCAAGTCCAACCGTTGAATAAGGAAGATGCTGTTGAGTTGTTTTGCAGAAATGCTTTCAAAAATAATTATATTATAAGTGGTTATGAAGACTTGACATACGATGTATTGTCACATGCTCAAGGTCATCCCTTGGCAATTCAAGTATTGGGCTCATCTTTGTTAGGCCAAAATGTCTCACAGTGGAGAAGTGCATTGGCTAGGCTAAGAAAAACTAAAAGTAAAAATATTATGGATGTGCTGCGAATAGGTTTTGATGAGCTTGAAGACATTGAGAAGGAAATATTTCTAGATATTGCTTGCTTTTTCAATGCTCCCAGTAAAGAGCAATCTGTGAAGGAAGTTCTAGATTTTCGTGGATTTCATCCTGAATATGGCCTACAAGTTCTCGTTGCAAAATCGCTCATCAGTATTTGCTTTGGATACATTTTTATGCATGGCTTATTGAAAGATTTGGGCTGGTTTATTGTTCGAGAAAAATCACCTATGAAGCCAAGAAAGTGGAGTAGGTTGTGGGATTGCCAAGATTTCCTCAAAGTTATGTCAGACAATATGGTAAAATAGTTTTAGTATAAAATCCTATGCTTCTATTTTTCTAGAACCTGTAAATACTTTGAAAGATCTAACATTTTCTTTTCCCTTTGCAACATTGTAGGCAGCAGAAAATCTTGAAGCCATAGCTGTTCAACAGGAGTTTTGTGAAACAATAATAAAGGTCGATGCTTTATCAAAAATGAGTCACCTTAAGTTGCTCAAACTTTGGAATGTGAATTTTTCCGGAAGCCTCAATCATCTTTCCAATGAGTTAGGATATCTTACTTGGAATAATTATCCTTTTGAGTGTTTGCCTCCAAGTTTTCAGCCGGACAAACTTGTTCAGTTGTCCCTGATTGACAGCAACATCAAACAACTATGGAAAGACACAATGGTAGAGTAAACTATTCTATCTTTTTCTATTTTTGTTTTTCTTTACAAATTATCTTGTGTTATTTCCTCTTTGTTTGACTAATTAATGCAAAAAAGAAATCTTAAGTGTCATTATTAAATATTAATTTTTCTCCTACTATTGGTCCTTCGCTGCAGCCTCTGCACAATTTGAGACGTCTGAATCTCGCTTATTCCAAAAACCTAATAGAAATACCAGATTTAGGGGAGGCCCTAAATCTCGAGTGGCTAAATCTGAAAAGATGTATAAAACTCAAGCAGATCCATTCATCCATTGGTCTTCTAAGAAAGCTTACTTATGTGAATTTGGACGACTGCGAAAGTCTTATAGAGTTACCACATTTTGGAGAGGGTATAAATCTTGAAATACTAAGTCTCAAAGGATGTATAAAACTCAAGAAGATCAATCCATCCATTGGTCTTCTAAGAAAGCTTACTTTTTTGAATTTGGAAGACTGCAAAAGTCTTATCAAGTTACCACGTTTTGGAGAGGACCTAAATCTTGAAACGCTAAATCTAAAAGGATGTGTACAACTCAGGCAGATGCATCCATCCATTGGTCTTCTAAGAAAGCTTACTTTTTTTAATTTGACAGATTGCATAAAACTTGTAAACTTACCCAATGACATATTCTGGCTCAATTCTATTGAATATCTAAGTCTCGCCGACTGTTCAAAAGTCCAGTTGTTAGAAGAACAAAGGGATGCAAAGCATTTGAAGAAGCTTTGTATAGGTGAAGCTCCTATTCCTTCTTCCAAGTCAACATCGTCTAGAGCACATAAAGATTCAGTTAGTTGTTCGTCGCCTTCCCTTCCTACTTTCCCATGTATGCGTCACCTTGATCTACGTTTCTGCAAATTACATCAAATCCCTGATGCTATTGGAAATTTACGTTGCTTAGAATCCCTAAATTTAATGGGAAACAGTTTTGCTACACTGCCCAGCCTCAAGGAGGTTTGGAAACTGTATTATTTAAACTTACAGCATTGCAAGCAGTTGAAATATTTGCCTGAGCTCCCTTCACTAACTGACTTGTCATCAGAATTTTACAAGCCACCAGACGTAGATATGGAACCTCAAGTTTGGCAAACCGACGGACCAAGTTACTCTGTTTCTATAGAACCTGTAGGTGAACAAAGTAAAGCGGGATTATATATTTTCAACTGTCCAGAATTAGTTGAGAGGGAACGCTGCAGTAGCATGACTACTTCATGGTTGATGCAAATTATTCAGGTCAGTGTACTCCTTCCTCCTCCTGTCTCTTTCTTTTCTTTTCTTTTTTTGTTAAATTACTCGGTTAATTTCTAAATTATTTGGAAATTTTCAAGCATATTTTTGCAAACTAAGTTTCTTTAATTAATAATCTAAAAAAGTAGATCCTGGGGTTAGTTAGTTTATAATTTTTAGTGTCTTGAAACTACTACAAAATGATAATTTATGACTGTTTTAAAAACCATAGGGTCTCAATTAAAAAAGTTTACATAATTAAGGATCCAAAAAAACAGAAATAGATTAAGCAAATTAAAGTATCAATGCTTCATATATAGGTGTGTAGGAACCAAAAGTAACATATGGTTGTGTTTGTGGTACTAGGCGGACCACCAATACGAACATCTTAAAAGTGTTTGTTGGCTTCCAATCATTAAAAGTGTCAATCCTGGAAGTGAAATACCAAGGTGGCTCAACAATCAGCATGTGGGCAGCTGCGATTTTATAACCATAGACACATCTACCCCTAACAATGATTGCATTGGCCTTTTGTGTTGTGCAGTATTTGCAACTCCTTATGGAAGAGGAACATATTTAAGGAAGGGTCCTCCTGAAATAAATGTATTGTATCATATTTCAATTCCGGTAGTTCTCAGGGAAGATCTAGTCATGGACAAATCAGATCACTTGGTGTTATTCTATTATAGTCTATCACTACCCACTCCAAGTCAGGGCACACCTTTGTATATGGAAATTGCTATATTGAACGAGGAATGTTTTTATTTTAAGGTGAAGAAATACGGATATCGCTGGATTTGTAAACAGGATCTAGAACTATCAGACTTAACAATGATGCACAGCGGAAATTCCTTGGCTTGGAAGCGCAAGTTTTCAGCTACACTTCCATGGTAGTCAAGAATTGGAGGCATAGTTGAATATGGAAGCAAGACTTGTAACAATCAGACCGGACAAAGAAGTTCAGTACAAGCAGCTGTAGCATTCAATTTCACCCTGACTTTTGGGATAGGCAGCCCAATCCTTTCTTTACAAGTTGCAATGCCGTTTATGTCAATTCTATATACGGTGAGAGGAAATGCTCATGGTCTTTTTTTTTTTTTTTTTAAAGTGAAGTGGCTATTTTGTTCCTGACATTATTTTCTAACTCCCATTTGATTTTTTAATTTGTCTTCAGATATTATTTGGTTTCTGAAGTTATGAATCTCACTCCAAGTTAACCCTTGTGTTAGCTCTCCTTGACCAATTTTAATTGTGACTCTAAGGTGATCAAAATGGAGAAAGGATGCTGCAAAACCTTCCCCAGAAAACACAATCAAGTTGTTGCTTAATCAAATTTTTCACATCTGAGCATATAGGATCCATCTGTTGGTAAGCATATGATTATTTTTCTTTTGGTTGTAATTTGGCCAGAAGTTGATAAAATTTCTAATCCTTTTTATATAGCTTAAACAAAGTCAGTAATATATTATGTCTATGCTTTTATTGTATCTGAATCATTATATTGACTTATGATACTATGATCTTCTTGCCTCTTTGTTAGTGGAGTTGTATAATGAACCAATTATGTTTTATTCAAGTCATATTACTTGAGACAGCATGAAGAGAATAATCTCAAGTATATTGATTCATAAGAATAGGAAAAAGGACATTACCCAACACTATTTGCTGCAATGTTTTGAAAAACTAGATTGAAGATTGAACAGACAAGACAAATGGTTTTGAAAAATATTTTGATGCTGGGAGTCACTATATTTTTGTTTCCTTGTTTCATGTCTTCTGTACTAAACACAAAGTAAATCTGTTTCACATTTTGATCCTGACAGCTATTCCGCAGTGCTCTAACATGTGAGGGACTTACTAGTTTCAAAGATTTGTAGCTCTGGATAAATGTTTGTTTTGTTCAATGAGATTAGGATTAATCTTTAATTAGACTTTGGTTGAATTGGGCATGTAGCTTGTTCATGGTCCAACCAGTTGGTTACATGGGAATGATGAAGATTATATATATTTCTCGCCCCTGCTTGTACTCTACAATATATGTGCGTATAGGTATCAATGCTCTTGACAAAATTGCCGATTTCCAGGTAAATAAGAAAGGCACACCTAAATATAACAAAATTGCATTCCTTTCTCTCATTCCATGATACTTTAACGCTGCAAAATTTACTGATTTCGGCCTATCTTGTACAAAACTCAACCTATGCACTTTTATGCTATATACAAAAGAATTCTAACCTACGTAAATCAAAATTATTATTTCTAACTAGACAAAAAAATGTGGCAGAGGTGTTTAAAGTTGGTTCCGTAATTGCAGTACTAAACCCTGCATGGACTCAATCTTCTGACTGAGCTGTTTGACAACATTAATGTGGTGAAAGGAAGAGTCGGAAGTAGCAATTTGAGTGATCAAAGCATTAATCTTAGCCTGTGAATCAGCAACTGCTTCCTCAAGCAAAGTTAATGTTGGTTCCATAGTTTTGTGTGGCCTTCCATTTATCAGGTTTGGTAATGGAGAGAGTCCTTGACTACAAACACTGTCATCTAAGCTGAGCTTCTTAGGAGAGAAAATTTTGTCAATGCCTTCACTTCCTGCATAACATTATTAAAGTGATGAAAGACGGATCAACAGCAACAAAATTAATTACCAAAGCCATACATCCAAGGAAAGCTGATAGTCTAGGTGGGTCTTGTGCCAATCTGTTACAGAGAACAAGAGGTGGAGGTGCAAAATGGGATAGATCTCCTATATAATATAAATGTTGAATAAAAGGAGAAATCCTCCAAAATGATAGAGACAACGGCTGAATTAGTATACTTGAGTTGGCAAGTTTTGCAATTTCAAATTTGTTGTTTGTTTTTTCCTATTTGGTATGGATCTTTTACGTTAAAACACCCACCATGTTATAAGTGTTCAAAGATTATAGTTCACCACAATTAAGTTTCCAATTTAAGATAAACTCCAGAAAATTAGTAGCACATGTATCATAATTGTCTTGTTCTACCTACCAATTGAAAATTACATGGTCTAAATTTCACCATTTTCACAAAATTTATTCAAGTGATAATCAATACAGTCTTCAACTTGAAGAATTTCCATTATCTCATGGAATGCTCCTATTGACCTAGCTGTCTTACTCCAGATTCCTTGGGCTAGCCTGCTCTCCCTTAATTTGTTTCCCCTCCCTAGCTTGAAGGAGGGAGAGGATGACCCCTGAAGAAAGATGGTAAAGAGAAGACAATACCTCCTCATTCATCATTTTCAATTTCCTCGTTAATATTTCATTTCCATGTCAAGGAAGCAAAGTAACCTTAGTCTTAGTCTTCCTCCTAGGAGTGCAGCCTTGTCCTCAAGGCTGAAGTAAAGGAATTGGCTACAAATAACGAACTCATCCTCCATGGTAGCTTCATCTACAGTTCTTGTCTTACATTTTACTAGCCATTGTGCGACAGTTTCACCAGAAGCTAAGATATCTTCAGGCTCTGCAACATCCGTTAACTCTACTTCCAAGCCCTCTGGAAGTATTGGCTCGACAGAATAGTCCCCCACATCTCGATCAACCAACTCTCTTGCAACTGCTTCACCCTTGTCTCTCCTTGTAGGTAGCATAGAATGGTCATAGACCACCTCAAAGGGAGTGGAATTTGTAGAATTGTGAAATGTAGTGTTATACCACAGTTCTGCCCATGACAGCCAATCTAACCAATGCCTAGGTTGTTCTGGAATAAAGCACCTTAAGTAAGTTTCCAGACAATGATTGATGACCTCAGTTTGGCCATCAATTTCTGGATGGTAAGAGGAACTCCTATAAATTAAATAACTCCTGCCAAAAGTGGCTCACAAAGAGAGGATCTCTATCACTCACAATAGAATTAGGAATTACATGCAAACGAACAACTTCCTTAGCAAATAATTCAGCAACTCTGCTGTGTATTGGTGTTTTAAGGGAAGGAAATGAGCATACTTAGACAGCCAATCAACAATCAGAAGGACTGCATCAGACACGCTGGATTTGGGAAGACCAGTTACAAATCCATTGAGAGATCCTCCCGAACTAGAATGACCCCCTTGGGATGTTGAGTGGAACTCCTCAATCAATTGCCGTATTCTAGGAGATGAGGCCGATACCACCAACCTATCTTGGTAAAATAGGACGTCATGCTTGTACACAAAACCCGGCTGAGGTGAGGGATTTTGCTGCAAATCAACGATCAGATCAGCTTTTGAAGATGGGGATCACTACCCACCTCATGAGTAAGTTCCAATCTATCTAACCATAGTGGAAAGGAGATAAGTTCGTTCAATTCACCTTGATCTGGATTTTTGGATAAGGCAACGGCTACCTTATCTTCAAAGCCCAGCTTGTAAATGATATCAAATGAGTAACCCAATAACTTGGCTATCCATGATTGCTGGTCAATGGTAGTGAGGGGCTGTTGGAGAAGATGTCTTAGGCTCTTTTGATCTGTGTACACCAGAAAATGCCTCCCTAGGAGGTATGGCCTCCAATGTTGGACACCAAGAGCAAGTGCCATAATTTCCTTATCATAGGCAGACTTAGATAGAGTTGTGTTTGAGAGAGCCTTGCTAAACTAAGCCAGAGGCTTCCTTTGCTGCGTAAGAACTGCACTAATACCCCTACCCAAAGCATCACAGTCCACCTCAAAGGGATGAGTAAAATTGGGTAAAACCAAGACCGGGGAATTGGTCATTATGTGCTTGAGATTATCAAAAGCTTCCTGGGAAGCGAATCCCCAATGAAAACCATCTTCTTTTGTTAGTTCAGTTGAGGGTTTAGCAACACTCCCATACCCTTTGATGAACTTACGGTAATAACCAGTTAGCCCTAAGAACCCTCAGACCCCCTTGACATTCCTTAAAGTAGGACTATTTCCCAAGGCTACATTTCTTCTTATTGACCACCAAACTGTTTTGTGCCAACAACTCCAATACTTTAGCTAGATGGAGCAAGTGAGTCCACTAATAATCCGGGCTATAGACTAGAAAATCATCAAAGAAAACTAGAACAAACCTCCAAAGACAAGGTTGGAAAACATCATTCATGGTTGATTGGAATGTCATGGCAATATTTTACAATCCAAACGGCATCACCAAATATTCGTAATGGACATTGTGAATCTAGAAAGTTGTCTTATGTATGTCTTCATCCCGCACTCTAATTTGATTAAATCCCGACTTCAAGTCTAGTTTTGGAAAGAATCACGCTCCTTGTAATTCATCAAACAATTCTTCTACCACCGGAATTGGGTATTTTTCTGCAATAGTAGAAATCTTTTGTGATTAACGTACTAGAAAACCTTCTTTGGATTTGCCCAAAATTTTTGGAATTCATTTATTTCTTACAGGGGTAGCTGGTTTTGGTTTTGGTGCATTTCATTTATTAGGATTGTATAGTCCTGGAGTATGGGTGTCTGATCCTTATGGACTAACTGGAAGGATACAATCTGTAAATCCTGTGTGGGGTGTGGATAACCTTGTTTAGAGCTTTATAATCCATGAATTGTCCGTTTTAACTAAAATTGCTAGACTCGAAAAGGCATTGTTGGTCAAATAAATCCCAATTGCAGTAGCTCCCCCACTTGCCTCTCAATTTCATCTGTGTGATGGTGGGGGGTAATGGTATGGTCTCACACTCACAGGTCCCTGACCTGGTTGAAGAATAATCGCATGGTCACTTGGCCAATGAGAGACGAGTTCTTGAATATCAGAAAAAAAAAAAAAACATTGGAAATTGATTAAGGACTTGTAATTCCGAAACAAAAACCTGAGATAATTCTTCTGGCCGGTCAGACTTACTACAGTGGACCTCCATACTCCAAACCAGCCCATCAACGTCATATACTGTGTTGCCAACAAGACTCTGCAGAGAAGCAGCTTGTTGCAATGGTTTGGGATGGATGCCCTGCAGGGTAGGCAACTCGGTTCCTTTTCGGAAATTCATAGACAACTCCCAGAGTCTCCAGCCACGAAACTCCCAAAATTAAATCCAAACTCCCGACATCGAGCGCAAAAGTTGTGACAGTAATTATGATTGGTCCCAAATCCACTTCTACAGTACATTTCCCCTTAGTTACCACACAGTGGCTATCACCGATTCTAATGCCTATGCCTTGAGTGTCATGAATAGGAAGATTCAAGGCATAAATGACATTCCCCTCTATCCTCATCACCTTCCACTCAAAGATAACATCCTTAGAGAGGCTGAGTAAGTTCATAACTGAACAACTCAAATCTTCATTAAGTACCTCCCGTTCCTCCTTCATTAATTCTATCTCCCCCTGATCATTAACTAATTTGTACTCTGCTAATATGGTGAACCTAAGTTGTTTATCAGGACGTTGGTGTAGGGGGTGAAATTGCTGCCCACAACGAAAGTATAACCCTCTTTCTCTCCTATCAAAACTTTCCTGGGCCGACAAATGACGAGTTCCTCTATTTTTTGCTCCCATCAATTTCTTAAAATTAGTCTCCATTCCTATCCGTCATTTACCACCATCCTATTAAAACCCATCCTGGAGCCAACATAACTTTTACTGCCAGCCTCACTAATCTTGCCTTCCATGTCCCCAATTAAGGCTTGTTCTATATCTCAGGCCAATTGTATAGCTTGCCTATCGTTTCAGGTTGATGAATTCTCACCCAACGCCTGATTTCTGGTTTCAATCCGTGCATAAAATAGCCTAGAGCTTGTTGTTCAGATAATCAAGTCACATGAGAAGCTAGGACTTCAAAGGCTTCTATGTCTTAGCTAGTTGCTCATATGGGTTTCGAGTGGAAAGGTCACCAAATCTTTCTAACAACGCTTCCTTAAATCTCTCCCACTACAGTTCTGGATCCCCCTCCATCAACAACAATACCAATGGAGAGCATGTCCCTCCATCGATACCTGGGCAAGTGGGGGTCAGAGCTCCGGACAGGTGTTCTGTACTTGGAAGTAAGCTCAGCTTGGACCACCCAAACTCATGGGTAAGAACCATCAAATGATGGTAGTTCGACTCTCTTCACAGCCAAATGGAACTCGTCTAAGGTTTCCCCACTTGTAAACGAAGGTCCCAAAGAATATCCATCATCTTTGGTGGACCTTTCCCAATTTGGCATCACACCCATGCCGTCATCATGGCACAAAACTCCTCATTAGCTTGGGTTTCTGCAATTCGAGCCTAACTCTCATGGACCACCATTTTCTGCAACTCCACAACAGAGTTTCAGCTCTTGGAATTGAACATTGATAGTAGCCACTTTCGCTTCCACTGCATCAACCTTAGACACCATGGCGGATCTGGCAGGTCAGACCAATAATGAGAAACAAGAAAGAGTAGTTATTGAAAGGAAAAGATGTAGCAGAATTACAAGTAATTCCCTACCCAGAGAATATAAAACTCCTTAGAGGAAAATCCTTTGCCCAAGCTATAAGCTGTAACTTTGCTAAAACCCAGAAAAATCCCCTTCTCTCTTCCCTCACTCCTCTATAACTAACTGTCACCCCCTTTTCCATGTCCCCTCATGCGATGCAAGGGAAATCCTAACAACCCAATCATTACAATCAGCCATGTGTCCCTCCTAATTCACTGTAAGCCTTGCATTGTTCCTCCGGGTATAGACCTTCCAGGGCCCGTTTACTTGGCCCAATGATAATGGGTCTCCAACAGACACCAACCATTCATTGCCAATCAAGAATTCTAAACCTGAAATCTGAAATACATTTCTTCCCTACATCAAAATGCAGTTTTATAAAGATAAAATAATGACAGCACTTGGTAATTGGTAAATTTAAGTAAAGCATAATGGTAGAACTTCCCAGCTTTATGTGTAAGGCTGAATGATCACACTAATAGATCTTAGAAAAATACGAACTTATTCCTAATTAAAGCATTGTATACATAAGAAAATTTAGCAGTATACCTAGGTTGCCAAGCTGATTCATTACAGACTGGCCAACAGAACCTTCTAGCTTAAATAGCCTTAGAATTCCAGCTGTTATCCGGCCCATAGAATCAATTTCAGATTTGCACAGAAAAGTGAGGTGTTGGACCTCCTCTTTGGTTACAACTGCCTCAATCTGCATGGTAAAATCTTAATCACACAATCTTTCAACAAAGAGAGACAAATGACCACATACTTTGGATATGAAATTCCCATTACCGGTTGCCTCATAGAAAATTTTAGGTTTTCCACTTTCCAATTAACCATTTCATCATCTTCATTATCCTTACATAATCTCAATCCCAATTCAAGATCAACTCCCCCAACTTTGTCAGTGAATTCTTTAACTCCATTTGCAGTTATCATTGATGAAGGAATATCCTTTTGGGTGTGGGGCTTCATGATCTGAAGCCCTTGAACTCCAACCTGCAAGTTCTAGCTCAATATGAAAAGGGTACAGCATAACACAATTCCAGGTAAGATACACTCATAAGATACAGATAAAATCAGCCAACAAGTATTTGAGTTATAGCTCATATTAAATATTTTCGGTGACTACTAGTGTTTCATTCATGAAATTTTTCCATTTAATTGTAGGGAGAAAAACCGTCCCTACTGACTCTGGAAATACATAATAAGCAAATATCCATACATTCAAGCAACCAAAGGTTAGCTAGGCTACAATATACCCAACTGAGGATGGAGATGTAGACCACATTAAATTTTAAAATTGGAATATTGATTGGAATACAAGGGAAGTTGCTTCAGAGCTCCTTTGGACCCTTCACCAAAAAGGACCCAGTTTTAAAAAGGAATATATTAACCATGAATTTGATGAATTTGGAAACACCTATTTAGACAATTTATTGAACAACGTAATTTTAGGAGAAGAAACTGATCTTTAATTTTGTACATTGATTAGAATAGAATTAGAATTAGAATTACATCAGAGAATAATATAGGCAGAGATGGCTAGGATAGATCCTAACCACACTGAATACAAAATAAATATGAAAATAGGGAGAAAATACAGGAGAATAAAATCAAATTAGAACTGAATAATCTGATCTTAATCTTAACTAACTAAATCTTCTAGAATTAGAAGAATAAATCAAATCGGATGTTAAGAATCCAATCTTGATCGTAACTACCTAAATCTTCTAGAATCCTTATTTGAAATTTAAATAAAAAAGAAACATACAATTGTCAACACCTCCCTCAAGTGCATAAATGTCCAACATACTCAACTTGCTTATAAAGAATTCAAAGTTGGGTTTAAACAGTCCAGAATGTCTGCCACTTGCTGTGAAGTACGAACAAATGACTTGCAAATTTGGTCTGCATCCACCTCCTTTATTATAAAAAGTCTATCAATTTCTATATGCTTGGTCCGGTCATGTTGAACCAGGTTTTGGGAAATACTAATTGAAGCCTTGTTATCACAGTACAGCTTCATGGGGAGAGTCCTAGGAAGTTGTAACTCTTCTATAGAATTCTTTTAACCATAAAATTTCACACTCTTCTATAGAATTCTTTTAACCATAAAATTTCACACGAGTTTTATTTGGTCTACAATCCACCACTCTAATTTCTTTGAGAAGATCTAGAATATACTTTCTTTGTGTTGTAAATAGCATAAATATTTTAGGAGATTTCATGGGATATGTTAGAAAATCAGATAAATATTTGATGATATTATTTTTATATGTTAATATTTTAGAGTATCCTAGAGGATTTCTTAGGATTTATTGTTCTTTTATATTTAATTATTTATGTGCTTATTTAATTTAATTAGGATCTTTGTATTTATAATCATATACTTCTAAGATGATATCAGAGTCTATCCTAGATCCATTAAAGGGTAGCTCACCATATTATTTACGCATCAAGCCCAATAGTGTTGGACATGAGGGATGTATTAGAAAAAACTCAAGTCTCATGTTAGTTAAAGATAGAGCCTGAAAAGAGTTTATAAGTCGGAAGCAATATTTGCCTCTTGAGCTAGCTTTTACGATTAAGTTAAGCTCAAATCCATTTTCTAAGACATGTAAATAGGAATAGTATCTCCGATATTTATTTATACTTATTGCCTTTAGTCTATATAAAACAAATTCTATTGTGTAGTTCAGACACACAAGTTCAGTCAATATGCTTCTATTTTCTCTCTCTTTCAACATGATATCAAAGCGATATCATCCTCCTTGACCTATTTTGTCATTATTCCATTGTTAACTTCATAAAAAAATAAAACAAAAATTCAAAACTACAACTTGTCACCTTGGTTTGGTCATGTTATAAAACCATGTTCCCCATCCAATTTGTCCTTTCCTCTATCATTGGCTACCTCAAACAGCCCTTGCCTCTTATAGTCACCCACTTTTTTTGGTTGTCTTTGTTTCCCAACAACAACTTTTTCAGCGACATGCATATTAGAGGTAGTGACTACTTTCCTACCGACGATCATTCTAGTGATGTCTCTTTTCTCTCTCTTTTCTCACATATGAATCATATCAATGATGATTATTTTCCCTAGCGACAATCATTCCGATAATAACTCTTTCTACCGACAATACTATTTCTTTGAAGCTTTCAAATGTGATTTTGAAAGGTCGGACCTTGCTTTGCTTGCTAAGAAATTTCTCCTAAGTTGATCATTCTAGCTACCTAGCTAAGATATCTTTCTAGCAATTTTCTTCAGCTTCTTTACATCTATTGAATTTCCTTTCAAACTACAGTTTATTGAAGCTCAATTTTTAAGTTTTTTTCTTTATTTAAAGGGAAACAAATTGTTTTTCTTATAACAAGCTAAAAGCTTAGTAAGCTTCAACTTAAGGGGGAGTGTTAGAAAATCAAATAAATATATGATGATATTATTTTTCATATCTTAGAATATTTTAGAGTATCCTAGAGATTCTCTAAGGATTTATTCTTCTTTTATATTTAATTATTTGTTTCCTTGTTTAATTCAAATTTTTTTATTTATAAGCATATCGTAAAACAAGACATATTAGTTTCTTTTTATTTCAATGAAGTACAAGAGCTACAAATCTTGGGGGCTCTATTTTCACTGTTCAGTACCAGCACTATGGTTCTTCCCATACGAAACTAGTGGGACTGAGCCATGAAAATAGAGGCCCCAACTGGTAGTACTCGAATATATGTCGCACATTATTCACACAGTTCATTAGCCACACGCCACCTTCTTATGTGACCTACTCAATAGAGCCACCGTAGAAAGACTCATTAAGTCAATTGCCAAACTTGAACCCGCAACCTTCAACTCATAAGACCAATGCTCTAACCAACTGAGCTACAAGACCATCACGTACTCACATGTCCTTACTTCTTAGACTCCCATGGCTAAAGAAAAGATCATCTCTTTGGGTCTTAATGATCATAGTAAGCTTTCTGGCACTTGCTCCTTTACCATGAAGGGTAAAAGTTATTCCAATATTTCTAGTTCTATTTCTCAAGGTATTTAGATCCTTGATTTTGAGGTCATTGATCACATAACCTCATTCTCCTCACACTTGACATCATACTCTAGAGCATCTGAAAAGCAACTCACTATAGTTGATAATGGAAATCATGTCCCTATCATTGGATCTAGCAACATCTATCTCTAGCCATATTTATCCCTACACAATGTCATTCATGTTTCTATTTGACTAACAATCTTATCTCTATATATAAGCTTACATAATATTTGAATTATGCAATAACCTTTTCTCATTCTCATTATGTTCTTTAGAACCTTGCCACGGGGAGAACGATTGGAATTGCTAAAAAGCAAGGTGGGTTGTACTTCTTGCAATACACAAAGACATGTGATGGCACCAATAAGGAGGAATTATCCTCTAGCCAACAGCCAATCTCATAAACTTGGGCAACTTCCTAAGTTTGGCTTCAGTGTAAACGCCTTGAACATCCACTCTTTCGTTTACTTAGGTCATTATTTCCTCATTTATTTACAAAAAAGTCTATCAAATCTTTTCATTTTGATGTTTGCCAATTTTCAAAACACCATCATGCAACTTATTCTCCTAGTAATAATAAAAGTTTTGCCCTTTATGACCTTATTCATTCCAATGTGTAGGAGCCGACTAATAACTCTATATCTAGCACAAGTGGTTTGTGTTATTCATTGACAATTTTACTCATGTGACATGGATGTTTCTTATGAAACATAAATATGAGGTTTGTTAATCATTTGTTGATATTTTTGTCTTGTTAAAACCCAATTTGGAAAATCTACTAAAAGACTATCGATATTTTTGTCTTGTTAAAACCCAATTTGGTAAATCTACTAAAAGACTATCGTATGATAATAATAATGGTATAGAGTATGTGAATATTAAGTTTTTCAAGTTTCTTAAAGACAATGGTCTTATTCATGAACTAACATGAGTGAATATCCCAAATAAAATGGGGTTGCGAAAAGAAAAAATTATCATCTCCTTGAGGTTGTTAGAGCCCTACTCTTCCAAATGAATGTTCCCAATGTTTATTGGGGAGAAGTTGTCCTAACCGCCACTTATCTCATCAACAAGTTATCCACTTGTCTTAAATGATATTAGTCCAATTAAATATATGTTATCATTTTTCTTTCTTTTCCCCTAATGTTTAGCTTACCAAGTCGTGTCTTTGGATTTGTTGTCTTTATTCATTCTCACGATCTACATTGTGGGATGTTAGATCCTAAAGTAGTCAAATGTATTTTTCATTGGTTATCCTATAAATAAAAAGGGATCTAAGTGTTATCACTCTTTGAGTTGTTAGATCTTTGTCTATGAAATAGAGTCATCCTTTGTCAACCATCAACTTTAGGAGGTGAGATATCTAGAAATCGAGTTTGTCACCAAGTCATTACCTTTTCCTACTTAGGATGTCCAAGTTCAAGAGTGATTTCTGATTTCTTGGATGAAGATCGAATGCCCAAATTTGACACCATTTTGACTCCTTGAGCATAAATAGATTATTATTGGTTATTGTACTTATTTTCGTTATTTTAGTTTCGATTGTGTTTCGAAACTATTGAGTTTAATTATATTTAGAACTTATTTGTGAATTTCTTTTGTATGAAGATTTTGTTATTTGTTTAATTAGAACTTATGTCTTGGTAATGGATTTGAATTTGAAGAATGGACTTGTGGAATTATAATAATGTGTTGTCAATTTTTTTAGATTTTTTAAGATATAGTATAATTTTTTTATGATTTTTGAAGTATAAACTTTACAAGTGATGAATTATTTAGGATTTTTTAATATAGACCGGTCATGCGATTCCCACCAGTTTGATCAATGACCCAATACCTTGGCCAAGTCGATGACTGATCCGAGTCTGATAACATTGCTTCTAACTACTGCATAACTAATGCAGCTGTCAGTGACAGCTAAGGGTGGTGACACACATGTACTGAACATAACTATAAATACACATTAACACTTATACACTACATCAAACTTGAAGAAAGAAGGATGCATATGTTTACCGTAACCACTTCCACAGGACATGGTTGTATTCTACATGATTGTGCATTTCCATCTGGATCATTCTCTGGACAACTTTGGGCATTTAATCGCAAGGTTTGGAAAGTTGTGTGCCAACACCTCTCTTCCCTGTTTACATCTTTATGGCTTGAGAACCACCATCTTTTAGCCATCTCTTGTGCACCTTCGAGAGCAAATAACCAGTCTCTCAATTCTATAGTTATATCCACAATATCTGGCTTCTTCAAGTGTGGAAAACTGGTATCTTTCCCTTCTCTCATACTTTCAACTGGCATAAAGGTTAGTAAGAAAACTAAAAAAGTGACAAACAAAACACAAGGAAAATGACATAACAATTTACTATATATTAAGCTAACACATCAGCTACAGAAAATGAGAAGAGACTGTTTCATACCATTTTCTGCATTATCAACAATCAGAGGTGTTGTCCTAAAAAGTTTTGCCAATGGTCCAGTTTGTAAGTTTTCCAACCCTTTAGAAAGACGCTTCCCTGGACCACCATCAGGCCCAAGTATTCCAGATCGATGCAGGAGGGCCTCAGAGTAGTTCATTCCCCCACCAAGTCGAACACCAGATACAGAAGCTGAGACATTCAAAGTATGTGACTCCATGTCTACTATATAAAATGGTATGACATGCACCATACTTATGTCCAGAAATGGGAATGAATGAGCATTTCCATTAAATAGATTTTTGTTATGCACCCAGAAAACAGGTCTCAGTTGAGGGTATCCATCTTCACTTATGGAGGGAACATTTTCTCCGGTACAAAAAAATGAGTCTTTTTCACATGCCAAGTGCTCCTCAGAATCCACACAACCTATCTCAACTCTCTCCCAACTTAAAGTGGAAGAAACAACAATTGCACCACCGAGGGTTCTATGAGTGGCACTAACAGACAGATCATCTCCAACAAACTGTACTAGAGGCATTCCCTCAGCATTCACAGAAGATGATTCAAGAAATTGAAGTTGGAGATTGTTTACTGCCAAACTTACAGCACTGTCACCGGGTACCTCATCCATCAGCTTTCCACTAAAAGATTTGTTCCAGAAATCCTTCAATTGTTTCTTTTTTCCAGCTATTACTATCTTCTCACTAACTCTCCCAAAATAAGCAAAGAAATCCAGGACAAAACATAACTGTTCAACTGAAGTATTGGATAGATACTGTTCACAAGCAATACCGACCCTCACAATACCTCCTGGTGGAGGAACCTTTAAAAATGGACTTCCATCAGCAGTTACCATAGCTACTTCTATGCGAGCATCTTTCAGATCGACACATCTCCACAATCCAGAAGTCCATCCGAGAGAATTCTGATGCCCAAACTTGCCAGTACTTGCTTCCAGAGATAAAGTAAGCTGGGATGCTCCAGCAGTCCACTTCTTCTGGCTAGCATCAATTGGTTGATCCTCCCAAAGACAGAAGCAAGCAGGATCCTTCCCGAGGTTCAGTATTCTCAGTTTCATTGAGGGTGAATCTAAAAGGGAAAGATCTTCAATATGAAGCCTTGCTCCAGCAAATGAGGTCTTAACTGTATTGTCCATATTGGTTTCAGAAATTTCCAGTTGGGTCTTATCCAAAGGAAATGTAAGATCCAGCCCCTTGAGAGTGAAAATAAAAGATTTTACTGAGGAATCTGGTAAACTGTCATCAGGATTGACAACAATACCATCAGCTAAGAATGATGATATCATCAGGAAGGATTTTTCCTGGAGGTGAATCTGGAAAATAAAGAAATATCATCAAATAACATAATTAGCAAAAAAAATTTCAATAGATGCACTAGCAGGTCATTTGTTAAAAGAAATTGCAGAAAGCCACAAACCATAAGAGGTTTACAATCAATAACTGTTTGAGAAGCAAAGGATGGTGGAAGTGGAGAAGGCACGATCTGAAGGGAATGGAAGCATATTAGAGGAGTTCCCACAATTGATTGACATTGCTGTTCTCCTAGAGGATATATTGGAGGGCAAAAGCTTCTAGCTTCCAAAAGAAAGGATAAAAAACATTTAATTAAGTAAACATAGTCATAGCTAAAATGATATGTTTTTCTAAAAAATGAGGTAATAAAGATATCAAATTTCATCTCGTGTTTGCATATAACTACTTTACATTATCATACAATCATGTTGCCACATCATTAAAAATATTCACTTCTTGGGTAATAGATAGTTGTTACTATAGTCAAACTTTTTAATGAAATTACAATATGTCAATGGATGATAGTATACAATTTTTTACACTTATTAGATCAGAATTAAATTCATAACTTAATACCAAATGCTGGCACTTCGAAAGCATCTCCTGTGACAGATTGCATAGATGGTTGCACTAAGGTACATGGAGGAAATGAAAAGGTGTCCCTGCATTTCAAAATACAGATGGTACAATTTGGTAACATGATAACAATATCTACTTTCAACTCAGAGAAAACACTGCATCATTACAAATATCAAGAACAACCAAAATAATCAAGTAGTCCATACAGAAACTCCTTGAGAATATTAGATTTTCTTTCTATTTCTTTTCCCTATAACAATTGCATTAACTACTCAAGAATCAATCCAAGATATCCACTGATTGCCAATATTTTCAGATTAATCAGTTCCTAGTTTCACTTAATTTATGTTGAATAAGGAAAGATATATAGAGATAAACACCTGAACTGGCACTAACAAACATGAGCACAAACATACCACTTAATCCTTTCAGTAGTAGTTATAGTTACACAGGTAGAGCACAAAGACAAACCTTAAAAATAGTCCTGCAATTGAAATGCTGGTCAAGTTACTGTCACTATCTCCTTCTGAAAGACTGGCCTGCAAAGATAATCTATCAAACGGTGATTCTTTCCCATTGGAAGCCAAACATCATGGCATGGCAAAGGGACTACAAACAAGTCAACATGACATTGATGAGAGGACAAGAAGTGTATATTTGTCAATGGCATTTAGCATTTCAAATCAGCACTTCAGAATATGCAAACCCATAGCATAAATCATTGAAGGAAATAAGTACTAAAAGGTGCTTTCCTTCTCTTGGTTATTTTTACGAATAATTAGCTGATAACTAAAGATTTAAATTTATCATGCCAAACTCACAGACAATATAAGTGTATTGTATACAATTTTTCTATTTTGTAATTGTTCCCTCTTATTTCTAAATCATTCAGACACACCTTGATAAGAGCCTTGGAAGAACCACACCACAAAAGCTAGTTATTGTAGTGGAAGAGTCCAAAGTCTTATAAACCTGACACTAGAAACTCATTCTTCCAATGTGGTATTCAAGTCTCATACCTTGCAATTGGATCCTAACATCCCACCATACTCCGCAACCGCAGCACCCACGCAAAGTCGCAAACTAGCTATGAATTGGCCCTTTGACTAATCCTAGGCGAACACTACATTGTCCGCATCACCACTTGCGCTGCACATTTACAGCTGAGAATGGTGGAAGACTCTAATACCAATTGACAAGAACCTTGGAAGAACCACACCACAAAATCTACCTATTGTAGTGAGAGAGCCCAAAGCCTTATAAACCCCACACTAGAATCTCATTCTTCCAATATGAGACTCAAGTCTCATACCTAGCAATTGGATCCTAACACACCCATAGGTATTAGCTAGGGCTATCTCCTCTTCAATTGTGCAAAGGCCCAATGAACCCACCCAAAGGATTTTGTGTGTGTGTGTAGATATAGCTATCCATCTTTATAAGCAAATTTATCTATCAATCTGCCTATATAAGCAGAAGGTGCAGAAAAACTAACTATTAGGTGTAATTGCTTAAGATTGTGTCTGTTCTTTTCTACCTATTAGGTATGAGACTATGGAACAATAATATCTCAAAAGATCTTTCAAATTTCAAATATATTGTGGACTCGATCAGTTATCTAATTCAGGAAGAAATTTCCAGAGTTGTTTTTAAATTTTATTGTCTTTCTTGTTTAATTAGGGTTAGGAATCTTTCTTATTATCAAGCTTAGCTTGTACTAGTAGCATTACATTATCACATGGTCTAATTCTGAATATAACTATGGGTCAGTTCTTTGTATTTTAAAGATATACCTATCAAAATATTCAGAACCTCCTCTTTCCTCTTTTCCTGTCTAAACCTTATAATTTCAACAAGTAACAAGGACACATCCAAGAAGAAGAAGAAGAAAGAGCTCATGGAGAAAGAAACGCACAAGAATGTTATCAAGTAAATTACCCGAGAAAAATGGAGAGACTGCATTAAAAGCTCAAGCTGAAACTCTGTAATTTAATGCCAATTGTAGGATTATTTTGCATGCGATGTTTCCATATAAAACTAATAGCTATATGATATTTTGTAATGATTAAAGGAGACATAAATCAAAGTAGCATAATCAAGGCTAAAGACATACCAGAGTCTTTAATGCAAAGAAATATATGGTCCACAACAATTGAGACAAGAGAACGCCCAGCAGCTTCAGTTGATCGCTGTCATGAATGCAGAAACAGATAATACTCAGAAACTCACAATGATATTAGAGTTTTGTCAATAAAATACTGCTGAAAAATAGTTTGCTCAAAGGTGGAAGAAGTTAAGGCAATGTGAAACCTTCTTAGCATTGAAATCTACATTTTCCCTGTTTAGACAGACATATAATCCTGTTATACAGCGGAGAAGCGCACGCAGTCCTGTTCATATAAGTTTCATCAACTTCATGTCACATCTTTTCCTTTTATATCAACTCAGTATGGATACTAACAGGCCTGCCAAGTGTTCTTTTACTTACCTGGTTCACTTAATGCAGGGCAAACAGCTTCTGTGACATGTAACTGAACCTCAAGCCCAAGTGGACTGTTCAATTCAGTTCTCTGAACCGTGATCTAGTAAATATAAAGTTCAAGCTGTATTTCATGAGGCATGGCACAAAATTCTAGAAAAAGAAGTGTATTCATTAAAACTGACTGGAGGAACTATATTCCTTACATATGCCTCTCCTGATATTCCTTCTATTAAACGCTCGCCTCCAAAGAATACTCGCTTTGCACCATCCTCATCTCTCAGGTTTGCTCCCCGTTGAGAGCGGCCTAAAGTAGCATCCGTGAACATGTCAGGATGAGGCAAAAGATCAATAGACAAAGATTCCCATTCTAGTTTCTGAAGAAAGGAGGGAAAAAGTAAGAATTATTATGTGGTAATAAAAATATAAGTAACTTAGCATCCTCAATATGGAGAAATATAGCAGAAACGTATTCTGATGAAAGCATAAACGATAATCTTCTGATGAAAGGAGAGACATAATTATAAGAGCAATATAAAGACAAATCAATCATCCCAATACAGATCTGTTTATTTAAGATTTTGAAAAAGTTATTTATATTTCAGAGATTTTATGTAAAGCAGTTATTTTTTTGTTTGGTTACACTATAAGAAGCACTTTTTATCAAGGTAGGTTATAATTACAGTTTTCTTTTCAGAAGCTACTCAAAGTAACTTCTCATAATAATCAGAAATCTGATTTTTTTTTTATTTGTTTCAAAAGCTCAAACAAATACACTAAAATTTTTAAAAAGTTAACTTTTTTCAAGATAAAAGTGAATTTTCATGAAAGAAAGCTGAAATAAACTGACTCTAAAGGTTACAAGAACACGTTAAAAAATAAAATGAAAGTGGGTATAGTACTTTGAAGACATATATATACTTCGTATTACTGGAGAATTCCCGTGCCGCTTTAAGATTTACAACCTGATAACAGAATAAAAGAAATCAATAAAATTTATATTCAAGTGCCCAGAAATTTATTGCGAGAATGAGTCTCAACATAGTTACCTTCCAGCTTTCATTTGTGGTATACAGTAAAAGGTTGTGTATGGTGATAGATGCCATAGGTGGTGTCCTACAACCAATGACAGGGACAGGCGTGTTGATAAATAGATTTTAGGTGAAATTTACAGCAGTCTGAGTCAAACAGATATAATCCATCGGGTTTAAGCCAAGTCCCCCCCATAGAACCACCCACTACATCTATGCTAATACAGTAATATCAATTTTCAATTTATAGAGATCCATAATAACAATTGAGAGTTTGTAGAGCATAAATGCACCAAAGATGCTACGCAACTTAGAGCACTGGTAGGAATAACTTACCATGTTGCTCCCCCTCGGCGACAAGCACTTCCACGAGTTTCAAGTAATAGATTAACAGTATGAATCTGTACAGTCATTCCATCTGCAATCTGATGATTGCCCACGGTGAATAGAAATGAGTAACAGTCAAACCAAAAATATGTATATCTATCAACAAATGAATGGCATTTACCAGCCACTGTCAATCCTTAACCTATCCTTCTCTATACTTTGTCAAATAAATAATAACCTCTCCCTATAGTCAGGAAATTATCTCTGCCTACATCTTCATTTTTAGAGTCAATATACAATTTATCCTTGATAGGAGCAACCTATGTTGATTTGGTCTCTAAAAGTTTGTGTGTATACAATTTAGTCCCTGAATCTGTCAACTTCAGGACAAATTAGTCCTTCTCTGTCAACTTCATGGCTATTTAGTCCCTTGATTTGTTAACTTAATCACAAATTTAGTCCCCAAATTTGGTCATGTTCGCATTGAAAGGACTACTTTGCCATGAAATTCACAAATGTAGGGACTGAATTGTATACATGCAAACTTTTAGAGACTAATCAATGCAGGTTGCCACTTTCAGGGACAAAATTGTATGTTTACTCTGATTTTTATGTTACTGAAAATTCTCCAGGCAAGTGGCAACAACTTCAACAGGAGGTAAAGGGGGGAAAATGGCAAATCGCATGAAGGTATGAAGTGAATAAATCAAATTGCCCCCCAACTGTTTTACAAAGAGTTCTTGCTTTTCTCTTCCCCTTGTTCAATTGCGAAATTTACTACAAGCATTGCATGTTTATGAGTATGTGGATATCACTCACTCACACTGACACAATTACACTTAGAGATGAAAGAGTCAAACCTTATCCGAAAAACCATACCCGCCCTTTGTGGAGGCACCTGTTGGCGTGCAACTGTAAACAAAAAAGTAAGAAGCAAGGAAAAAAGGAACTTAATAAGTAACAGCAAAGGCATCACTCTACAACAAGACTCCTCAATATAATAATTGGTAAGACACTAACTTCACTACCTGGTTGGAGAGTCAGATGGCTCAAACGCAGAATTCTCCTCGAGAACCAAATTGAGCCTATCAATTTGCACAATGATTGGCTCTATCTGTACATTGCTCACGGCCGGCATCTAGAAAGCCACACACACGGGACTCGATAAGAAACCACAAACTCATTTGAATATATATATAAGCAAAGGGGCAAACAAGACAATGAAAGTGTTCATTTGATTTGTTTTTTGTTTTCATTTTCAGCTAATATGTTTTCACTAATTACTACAACCATATAATCTTGTTTGTTTGTGTTTTTTTTTTTTCAGGATTTTGCAAAGGAAATATTGGAAACAACACAACATACCACTGATACCAAGAATTATTAATTAAACAAAAAATGAATATCCACCAAAAAATAAACAAAGAACATGAAAAGAAAGCACCAATATTTTACTTATAAAAAATTTTGGGGTTAAAATACTCATTAGGTTCCTACCCTTGCCTAAACTTTGGGTTTTAGTCTCTATACCCAAAAACTCTACATTTTAATTCCTAGTTCCTACTCGAGCAATATTTTTATGTTGTAATCTCTCTTTCAGTTGTCAAGTATCTCAGTTAGCTTTAGGTGCTCTAACACCACCACAAAATCAAAATCCAAACTACTAGTGTAAAACTACCGGAAAATTTCTAGTAGTTACTAAACTGCCAAAAATTTCTTCCACCCATCAGAAACAATTTCTCTCTCTTCCCCTCTGTCAGTACCCTCACCTTCCATGACAGGTTTGAGGCTTGATGCAGAGAACTCCCTTCCACATTGGAGTGTAGCAAAAGTGTGCTACGCAGCATTCTGATTCAAACTGGGTCATGACCGTACAGCTGGAAAAGAAGAGTGCCAATTCTAGTGTGGTTCTGAATATGGCTAGGTGCATGGGTTGAAGGTTGGTTGGTTTCTATGGAAAGAGAAAGAAGGGGAGAGAGGAAGAAGAAAAAGGAAGAAGAGAGGGGAAGAGAAAGAAGGGAGAGGAGAGGGAAATTGTCTCTGGCAGGTGGAAGAAATTTCAAGCCGTTTTACATCTGCCAAAAAATGTTTTACACTACCAGTTTCAATTTTATGGCAGTGTTAGAGCACCAAAAGCTAACAGAGTTAGTTGACAACTAACGACAGAAACTGTTAGGCACCCAAAATTGCAAGAATAGGTAGAGAGAGAGAGAATAGAGAAAAAAGAGAGAAATCAATAATGCACTCAGAGATGTCTCCCCACAGGGCCTTTCCCTTTCACCGAGCCAATTGCTCAAGGCTACTATTCTGATTATTCACTCCTTTTTCCTATCACTGTTGTAACAAACTGTTTATATACAGATTTAACTACTATAACTAACTCTTCTTACCTGTGAGACCCTTATGATGCTATCCTTATTGGGCTGGGCCCTAACAGAAACTAAAACATAAAAATATTGCTCGTATAAGATTAAAACGTAGTGTTTCTAGGTATAGGAACTAAAACACAGTTTGCACAAGTGTAGGGACCAAATGAGTAGTTTAACCAAAATTTGGTAAATATATAGATATAGAAACTTAGAAATACAGCTAATTGATGCGTAAACAATTAGAATATTCTATTTTATTTGATTGGAAACTAAAGGCTACAACATTTTTCATCCCATTTTACTGGGAATGAACACTAATATTAATTCCTGAAAGTACAATCATAAGTCATTTTAGTCTCTCAAATTTTGAGAAAAAAAAAAGAATGAAATTGGAAACTTCCACTAATTCTACTCACTAACATTACAACCCATCAATTTAATCCTTGACTTTGGCAACTTCCAATCATTTTTAATCCCTAACTTTTGTACGCATTAATCAATTTGATCCCTTATTTAGTGCTATTAATCGAATATAGCAGAAAATGGCATCAAGCCAATAATCCACTATATCATATAGTTGATAATGTGAGCAGTCAGCTGACAATTAATGGAAATTGCATGCCAGTTGTAATATATGATATACATCAGTTATGACATATATCAGTTATATATGTATAAAAAATTAAGTTGTATGCAAATAAAAATAAAATGCCTAAAATTGGCAAGATATTAACTAAAAAGTTCAATTAGCCAGAGACTCGTGGAGATGACAGGAGGATGCAGGAGAAGGTGAAGAGGGGCTGATGGAGGAGTTCTTCCTTGATCCTAATGTGAAACTGTGAACAGAGGTTTACATATATGGGAGAAGTTTAACAGGTTTTATGCGAGTCGACTGAGTGGGAAAAAAGTCACATGCAACCACACATCCATCTTCCAAAACTGCGATGCATGCCATAGCAGTTTTCACTTCAGAGAAGGCGCACTGCAAAGGAGTGTGGTCCACGGATGCGAGGGATTCCATAACACAACAGTGCTATAGTGCGCTATAGCCACTATTTAACGACACTGCAGTTTAGAAACCAAATTGGTGATGGTTATCAAATTGGGAAACTAAATTAACCTATAGGCAATGTTGGAACCAAGTTAACAGACAACTTAAATTTGCTTTCACAATATAACCAAATTCACCAGCAGTACCAAATTAGAGACTCAATTTACTAGTGCATTGTGATTCTGAGGAACCAAACATCAAAAACAGTTCAATTAATAAGAGTGACAAACGACAAACCATGATCTCCAATTTGCCAACTTTGGCGGTGGTGACATTGAGCGCGGGTGGAAATCCAACGCTGGAATGCAATACATCCCCGTTCAAATCTAAACGCAAAAATCAAAATCAACCAATCCCAATCACCATAAACCCTAATTTCAAACAAAAAAACAAGGTAATGAAATGGAGAATTGACCTAGATTTGAAAGTTGAACGGTGCGACCCTGCAACTTGAACTGGTCTCTGGAGAATGATTTGAGCCAGTACTTGAGAGTGGACTCCAGAGCTCTTGCCATGATCGACTCCATGCCTGAGCTTCGGGAAAATCCCGAACGAGAACCTTCAGAAACTGTTCTCCGATAAATAACTTATAACAAAACCGTCACTGACAATGTGCGCATTGCACAGATCGTGATCAAGTGTGAAATGAAAATGCCGAAACGAAAAAGGCATTGCTTAATCGGGTTTGGGTCGGAGCATTCGGGTCAGAGAGAATTTGGAAAAAAGAATTATTTTGGGGTGAAAATGGAAAACAGTGGATGGGGTGGTGTGGGTTGTTGCGGCAAAACCACGTGCCGGAAGAGTGTGTGCCGGTGTGGGGAGGGAGAACCAGGTACGTGTGGCACGTGCGAGTGGTAGTTAGTTAAGTTTTAGCGGGAGAAGAGAGATAGCTTTGGATTAAAGGCGGTCAAAACTCAAAAGTCAAACCCGGTGGGCCCTCCGCTTCTTCCAAATTGCTAACTAAAACTGGCATTTGCTTTTACACTCCCTTATTCTTATTTACCCTCTTTTATTTATATTTATCTAAATTTTCCCTTTTCAAAATTAACCTTCACTTCCCCTTTTCTTAATATCCAGAAAATATCATGTCAACAAAAAAACAAATGAACAATGTTAAATAATATATTGGCAATGATCATTTTATGAATTAATGCAGTCCAGCCTTTAGTTAATTATATACTGCAAATATTGTCTTCCAAATGGAAAGGAATACATGCATTCTACAATTCCATCGTGCTTATAGTCCTGAAGCATATACGATATGTTGCACTTGCTTGTAACTTGTAATAATGTCACTCAAAAACATTTTCAAAAATTATCCCAAAAATACTTTCAATAATGACAAAAATAATAAAATCAAATATTACCTCATTACGAATTGACACCATCTTGCCATCAATATATTTCTTGGCTACATTATAAGCTTCTGTTTCATTAATTGATGTGGTAATTATTTGGACAAATTGTAATTAGTTAATTACACGTGTTGTAATGAGTTGTTTTCTTGTAATTAGCTTAAGTTTAGGATCTCATTCTTTTTTTTTTTTTAAAGGTGTGTTACTATTATCAATAATATAATTTGTGAGTTATTCATCTTTTACATAGTATTAAGAGTAAATTTTAAATTTTTATCCTTTTTGCAAGCATGTATGTAAGTTTAGATATTGGTTGAGAGTGACTACTTATGCATGACTAGATTCAATCCGGGTGAATTGCATTATTTTGATCCTAAAATTGATAGAACACTTCATAGCAGGAATAGAAATAGGAGTAGCATTCATAGTGAACATATAAGTAGTGATAACAATAACATGTACATTGATTTTATATATTAACAGTTTCCATCAGAGCACTGTAATTTGGATTGAATAAAGTTGTATGACAATTATATATGTTACTTTTGTTGTGTTGAGAACTTTTTACATGATGAACATAAAGTTAGTGTTTTTGAATGAACATAAATTGGCTACAAATAATCACATAAAAATAAAAGAACAAGAGAATTATGGTTGTTGGAAGTTGGACATAGCGAGTAGTGACCTTGGACCACTAGCACTACTGCAACTCTACGAATAGGGACCTCGTTCTCTTAAAAACAAGGACGTCCTTTTTGCAGTGAAATTGCAATTTAATAATTTTATTTATATAACAATATAACAATCTTAAATTTTATAAAATAAATTTATTATATAATTCAAATTATTAAATTATAATCTTTCACTTTAATTTTAAAAATAAAATTATTATAGTAAATTAGTGATGGTTTATAGTAGAGGTTTTTAAAATATAATAATTTCATCATAAAAAATTTATAGATGTAACAAAAATATGATTTAATTATAATTAAAATTTTAATAATTTAATTTTTATTTTATTTATATAGTAACTTTATTACATTAAATTTTTAAAAATAATAAAACCATAATTTAAATTATATTTTACTGAAATGTATGGAATTACAATAATTATTTAATTATATGTTATTTAAGATTTTTTATCCTTAAAATTTTTGAAATTTTTACCTTTTGTCTCTAATCAAAATTTATATTAGTGATAGTCCTAAAACTTTTATTACATTATTACTTTTGGATTCTATCATTTAATTTGCTTTTTTTTTTCCTATGTACACAACTGACACAATATTTGTTGATGATAAGACCAAAAATCTTTAGAATTGCTGGACTAAAACAAAAATTTATGATAATTTATATCTGTGAGGTAAATGAGTGTTATAAAATTATTCTATGTTTCGACATTATCTCATTGTTTTTTATACACAGAAATAAGTTGTGCACACAAGTCAGGAAAAAATAAATAAATAAATCAAATGGTAGAAACTAAAAGTGATAACCAAATAAAAGTTTAGAACTATGATTGTATAAATTTTAATTAGAGAGAAAAAGTGAAATTTTCAAAAGTTTAAGGATAAAAACATATATAAATCTCATGTTATGGATATTAATATTTTTAATTTTATAAAAAATTATTATATTATATTCTTACTATTAATTAAAATAAGTATTTTTGTTTTAGTTTTCCTATTTTAAACTGAACAAATATAAAATAATAAGTATTACATAATATAATTATAAAAAATTTAAAATATTTTCATTAATAATACATTAAATATAATCAAAATAATTGTTATAGAACATTTTAATATATTTAATAATATATTATAATTATAATAATATAAAATTGAATATTTATAATATAATATTATATAAAATTAAATATTTTTAATTTTATATAATATTATTATAAATAGTAGTTATAACATAATATTATAAAATTTAAAATATTAATATATATGACATTATAAATATCATATAATAAAAATTTATTAACTTATTATAATTTCAAAAATTTTAATAAAATAAAAATTTTAAATTATATTTTTTTACAGTTTTTAAATTTTTTTCAAAAACCTATATTTTAATTTTATAATTATTATATAAGTAATTTTTTTGTAATTTATAAAATAATTTTGATTGAAATGAAAGTTAAAATCTACCACAACTTTAAAATTATAATATTTTTGTGAAATTATAATTTTTTTTTAATTTAAAATAAAATAATTATAGTCAAAACTATAAATAGTCAATATTTGCCATGGAGACTCTGACGCTGTTCGTTATTATTGAACGGAAGGGATAATATTGAAGTGTTTTTGAAAAATAAAAACTCGAATTGAAATTTTTAATAATAAAAGAATTAATTTGAACTAAAAAATAAATAGAGGAATTAAATAAGTAGTTTAGTCATTAAATCATTCTCGACCTGTGAATCACTTGAATCAAATATTAAAAAAAAAAATACTTGAATCAAATATAATATATACTTGATTTATTGGTTCCTTAAATCCTACTTCCTAGACTAGTCCTAAATATGACTAATACTAAATATCCTTAACATTCTATAATTTAAATATCTAAGTCGATAAAATTAACAATAATCTTATGGTCCTAAAATACAAACATAGGATTACCAAAAACTGCTCGCACATCAAAGCATAAACATATGATCACTAATACATTTAAGACATCAACATTAACAAAATTAATAAGCTAATGGGACCAAACTCTTTAACCATTTGTGGTTAAAAATGAATTAGAACTCTTCCTCCCTTTATCAATTTATTTGGTTAAGACAAGAGAAAAGAGAACCAAGATGTTGCTCCTAGTTTCCTTTCAAGCTTGGTTGAAATAGAGTATATGAGATTGAAGAAGAAATGCTATCACCTTTGGATTTTTCTTGAATTTTGAGAAAAAAGAGAGAAAATTTTTGAAGGAGTTTTGTGTGTGTGCGCTTTGACTAGGTAGAAGAAAAGGACGAGAAAAAAACTTATGTTGGATATATTCATGGATAAAGTAAAAACAATTTGAGTGTCTAACTATCTCTAGTTTTTAGTTTTAAATTAAATTTCAATTCTAAAAGAATTTCCAAAATTTAAAATAATTTTGCATTAATAATATAAAATATTTATCATAAATTTAAAACAATTTATATATTTTAACAATAAATATTTATTACAAATTTAAATTATAATATAATTTAAAATTTTCAAATATTTATTTATATATAAAAATAAATATTCATACTATAAAATTTATATTTCACAAACTAAAATATTAATATTAGTTTAAATTAAAACTATAAAGCATCTAAAATTTAAAAAGTTTAAACATTACAAGAGAGAGAAAAAAAAAAGGACACACATAAACGCGTGAAAAAGGGTCTCATTGTTTTTCCGTGTTATCCTCTTTTTCCCTCTGTTGGGATCGCTTTGTTTTCCAGCGGGTTCCCTTTCCTTTCTAAAACCCTAGATTTTTTTCCCAACGTTAGGTCTGTGAATAATCAATATTTGCAACAATACTTAAATATTCATATATATATATATATATATATATATATATATTTATTTATTTATTTATTTATTTTTTTTTTACTTCATACGAATAAATTGCATATTATTTTTACACAATTTGTATTATTATTTAATTTAATTTGTGATTAATAGGAAGAAGGAGTACTAATCATTGCTGTTAATGTAATTATTAGGAAGTAGGAATACTGATCATTGTTTTTAATTTGTAACTTAGCCCGTGAATTTTTATTTTAATTATTTCGTGGGTTTCAGCTAGAAAAAAAAAAGGAAAAATTTTGAAACTTGGTTTTTGTTTTCAATTTTTTAATTTCTTTTATCTTTCCTAAACCGTTTTTTCAGTTGTTTTGAGGAAAAAACGCAGGAAAAAGATTTTGTAGACTTCTGTTTTGGGGTGGTTGCGATTTTGGATGGTTTCCGGAGAGCTTATAAAAACACGAGGCCACTCGTGACTTTAGCTGTGAAAAATTTTGATTTTCCTTTTTGTTTTGTTTTGGTTCTTGATGGTGGAAGAGGAGGGTGATTATTGAATTTGAGGCAGAATTTGAAGAATCACTGGTAACGCTTTTGTGGTCGTGGGTTGTTGCTATTTTGTGGTCTTTGGTTGTTGGGATGGGTAGGAATGATGACCAAAACCAACTGCACCTTCTTCATGGAGGTGGTGCTGCTGCTGCTGGTAGTGACAGCGGTGACAGAACCAACAACAATAATAATACTAATGGCTTTATTCCCAACTCCTTTCATACTCTCTCCGGTTATTTGAAGAAGGTTTCTTCTGGTGCTTCTACTGCTGCTCGGTCTGTGGCAGCCTCTTTTGCATCACCAGTTTTGGATAATACTGATCATGATCAGGTATGCATGAGTGAGTTCTAAT
Organism: Mucuna pruriens; assembly: GCA_025330945.1. Classification (NCBI taxonomy): domain Eukaryota; kingdom Viridiplantae; phylum Streptophyta; class Magnoliopsida; order Fabales; family Fabaceae; genus Mucuna; species Mucuna pruriens. The sequence continues at coordinate 1,725,762 of JAENHJ010000027.1, forward strand.
GGGTGGAACTGGAAAATAGTAACTTGCTTGCTCAACATGATGATCTAGTTTGTGAAGTGCAGCCTGTTTGATTGTACACCAAATAGAAGTGAAATGCCTAATCTTAGTTTAAATTAGCTGTTGTGCCAAAGAAACCTTGTTACAATTACAGATAGGGAATGTGTCATGTTTGACTTACAAGCTTCTATTAGTATTGATTCCATTTTGCACCATCAAAATATAAAACTTGACCTTAGAGCTTTAGATTTCAAAGGTATATGTCAAGATGATAAGGTACCTATAAAATTATTTTCATTACTTAATAGACCTTGGGTGTGTTTGTTTTCCTAAGTGGAAGTAAGGGCAGCACAAAATTGCTTATTCCATGTTTATTAAAGAATAATGGTTATATGACAGCTTGTTACTCAGTAAACTAGGAGACAACTTTTTGTTTGTTGTACAATGTTACTAAAAGTCAAAACATCTCTCCTCCCCTACTGTAACTCTTCTCTCCCAAAACGGTCACTGCACACTAAAGCTGTTTCTGCTGGGTTACTCTAATGTTGTTTTGCTGGATTTTCAAGGTTGATGTGCTTGTCAATGTGGGGGACATCACTTTTGATTTTTCATCTATTAATGCAAGTTTTTATTTATATAATTATATTATTATTTCATTTGTTAACCTCATACTTTTATTTTATGTAACTGATTATTTAACCAAGTATCTTTATATTTTTGGAACTATTGGACCTTTTAGTCTTCTGCTTATAAATGATGCTTCTTGTTCTCATATTTCATATTTTTTTCTCCTTATATTAAATGGACATGAATTTGGTTTAGGTTGTATGTGTTATTAACTTAGGTTGTATATATATTATTGATTTTTTTCCTTCCCTTTTATACTTCTGGATCTGATTTCTTTTTGCTTCTTTACTTCTTAATGATGAATTGAAAAAATTGATATACTTCTTTTTTTCTATTATATTCTTCAACTTGTTGTTAGAATTGAGGTGACACTTTTCAATTGCTTTTGAATTTGTATAGGTTATTTGGGCTGGGTTTGACACCTTAGAAGGCCAGGGAGAAGTCGCAAGGAAAGTACTTCTTCTAGGCTATTCGTCTGGCTTCCAGGTTTGGGATGTTGATGATTCAAGTAACGTCCATGATTTAGTCTCCAGACAAGATAATCCTGTTTCTTTTATGCAAATGGTACCAAGTCCAATTGTAACGAAGAGACTAGAGGACAAGTTTGCAGACAGGCGTCCATTGTTAGCAGTTTGTACAAATGATTTTCTGACTGAAGGAGGCTTAATACAAGATGGGTTGATTGCCCCTTACAATGGAGCAGCTTTAAACCACCATGACCAAGTGAATGGAAACTATTTGTCTACTACTATTCAATTTTATTCTCTGAGGTCCCAATCATATGTTAATGCAGTAAAGTTTAGATCAGCTGTTTATTCTGTAAGATGTAGTTGTCGAATAGTTGCCATTTCTCAATTCACTCAGGTATGGTTTCTAATATTTATATTAAGTTCCTCTAAATTTGTTTTCCTATAATATTTAATGGTATCTTTATTTTGCAGATACACTGTTTGTCTGTCACAACTTTAGAAACAGAGTATACTTTACTTACAAATCCTATAGTCACAGGTTGTCTTGGTTCTGGAGGCATTGGCTTTGGACCACTTGCAGTGGGTCCTAGATGGCTTGCCTATAGTGGAAGCCCAGCTGTAACAGCTTCTTCTGGACATGTCTGCCCTCAGCATTTGACAACTTCTGCAAGCTATCCTGGTTTTTCTTCAAATGGGAGCTTGGTTGCACTCTATGCCAAAGAGTCTAGTAAGCATCTTGCTGCTGGGATTATGGCCCTTGGAGATGTGGGGTATAGGAAATTTTCCAAATATTGTTCAGAACTTCTCTCAGATAGCAGTGGTTCTATACAATTTGTAAATTCTAGTTCAAAAGAAAATAGAATTGTTAATGACCATTCAACAGAGGTGGATAATATTGGAATGGTAAATACCGGTCTTTAAAATTTTTCATTCGAATCTGCAAATGTTGTGCTTTATTATCTTCTGTGCCTGATTTTACTAGCATAACTTCTTATTGTTCTCTTTCAGGTCATCGTAAGAGATATAGTCAGTAAAAATGTCATTGCTCAATTCCAGGCCCACAAGAATCCTATTTCAGCTTTATGCTTTGATCCTAGTGGCACCATATTAGTAACTGCTTCTGATCAAGGGCATAACATTAATGTTTTTAAGATAATACCTGGATATGAGAGAGTGTCAGCATCTGATACTGGTCCTTCTTATGTTCATCTCTACAGACTGCAACGTGGCTTCACAAATGCAGTGAGTTCATCTTTCTGCTTATTATTCTTTTTCTTTGAATTAATATATGATCATTTTCTTTTTCAAAGTACATTACAAGTAATTGAGACTTTTTTTAAATCTATATTTGACTTTTCAGGTTATTCAAGATATCAGTTTTAGTGCTGATAGCAGGTGGATTATGATTAGTTCCTCAAGAGGAACTAGCCATTTATTTGCTATAAATCCTCAAGGAGGACCTGTAAATATTGTGTCACGTAGCAATAGTTTAACAGAAAAAAATGGTCAATGGGGTGCTATGACTAATCAAGCAGTTCGTTGGCCTCATAGTTCAGCCTTAGAAATTTGTAAACAGCAGAGCTTCTGTGCTACTGGTCCTCCAATCGCACTTTCTGTTGTAAGCAGAATTTGGAATGGATCTAATGGCTGGATAAGTACAGTAACTGGTGCTGTTGCAACTGCAACAAACAGGATGAGTTCCCTTTCTGGAGCCATTGCATCTTTCCGTAACTTTGAAGGCAGCAGTACTTTGTGTGTTAATAGAAACTATTCCAAAGAAAAGTATCACCTGTTGACCTTTTCATCTATTGGTTCTATGACAGAATATGTTGTGCAGACAATTAACAGTCAAGATTCAGATGTTGTTTCTGGATTAACACCTTCATATGAATCAGCCCCACTGACTGATGCAAGAGTGATAGTTGAGCCTGTCCAGAAATGGAATGTAAGACGGAGACATAGTTGGAGAGAGGAAGAAGATAATATTGACATATATGGAGAGAATGGAATTTCAGGTAGCAATGAAGTATATTCAGAGCAAGTGAAGAAGGATAATATCATCAGCCCAAAATTCAAGAACGAGCATCATTTGTATATTTCAGAAGCTGAACTGCAAATGCATCAAGCTAAGACTCCATTGTGGACAAAGTCTCAGGTATATATTATCTTAAAAATGAAAAATGTATTTTTTTTTTCCACATTTTTTGGTTTGGCATTTAAATATATGTTTCTGTTGTCAATCAGATATATTTTCATTCAGTGGATAAAGAGGCAATTGTGAAGATGGATGGAGAAGCTGCTCTAGGAGGGGAATTTGAGATTGAAAATATTCCCAGTCATGTGAAAGAAGCTAAGTCAAAAGACTTGGTTTCAAAATTTGACTATATTCACACCTCAAAAGTTCAACAAACAAGATTTGGGGGTTAACTAATTCACGAGTTAGTTATTAGGTAGGTAAAAAGATTTAGGGTTTATTTATGTGAATAAAAAGTTATATAGTATTCTTTCATTTAGCACTGGATGCGTTGTTAACTTTTTTATTAGTGGTTGGAGAGATAGAAAAGAAAAGTTATGCTAAAATGTGAATAATGCGGTCATTCATATTTTCTATATAAAAAGTCTTTTTTCATATACCATAGTTATATGGTTTTGCTTTTTATCTTTTTTAGACGTAAACTTTTTTATTGAGTTTGAAAATAAAATATTTTTATTGAACAACTAAAGCTGGAACGATTGTCTTATCTTGTCGAATACCATCTTTAATAATATTTTAGAGAGTTAATATCCAAATAAATAAATTTTTTATAGAGATAGTATCTAAATAAATAAAGTGATTTTGAAACAGTTTATTTTTAGACTATTAAAAATACAAGTAGGTGATATATTATTTATTTTGTTAGTCAGTATAAATTAGTCCTTAACTAATTATAATATTTTAAAGTTTTAAAATTTTAAATTATAATTATTTTAATTAAAAATTTAATTACCATTAACAAATATTTTAATCTTTCTTATATTTTACTAATCAATTATTTTAATTAAAGTAGTTATTTTTTAATATTAAAACATATTAATTAAATAGAGACTAAATTAAAATATGTATTAATTTTATTACTAGACAATAAAATAATAACATGCTAGAAAGATAAATACTAAAAATAATAACATGATAGAAACTTAAATACTATTAATCTAAAAATTAATTGTTTTAAAATTTATCAAATTTACTGGGCTATAGTAGAATTTTTATTTTTTATATTGAAACTCCCAAGACGTCAACTGTGGACTTTATTTTCTGCACACTCAATACACATGTGGACTTTATAACATTTCATTCAAATCTTAATATTTTGTTATTGTTGGGATGTCTCCTCGACTTTAACAAAATAAGTTAATTGGATAGTAAAAAATTTAAAAGACCAAAATTACACCCAATTTAAATTAAATAGACTAAAAATATAATTAAGAAAAGAAATTATGTTAAGAATGAAGATGAATGAGGATGAAATTCTAGTGACAAATTTTTACTTTAGTGGCTATAGTTTTGCATTCTTTCTTAGCTTAGAGAATTTCTAACTTGTTTCCCACTGCAAGATTTTTGTGTCTGTTTTGATTAAGCAGTGAGTAAAGGTTAGACTACATTTTCATATTTGAACTAATAAGATCCTACTAATAAATAATTGAGTTTTTTAAATATATGGTCAGATATTTGATTTCTTAATATTTAGAGAGACAAAAATTTATTTTAGTAAATTTTGTTATTTACTTTTTAAAATAAATTAGTTTTCGACTTGACAAAAGAAGCCTCTGCTATTTTTCTATTTTAAGAAAATCTTAGAAAAAACTGACCCGTATATAGATCCATACTCCAAAATCTTTGTTGTTAATATTTTATTTATTATTTTTGTGGAGGGAGGGGGTGGTTACTAGGTAGTAGACGTGCATAAAAAGCATTTGAAAAAGTGTTTCTAGAATTGATGGTTTTCAAGGTCAAACTAGTCTAAGAAGTGATCTGTGTTTGGACATTTTACCTTATGTATGTATGTAGCATAGCTTCGATGCAAATTCAGCACAAATTTTCAGGAGTGTCTTTAAAGACTTTAAAGGTTGCCTCGTTACAATGAAAGTCACATCCTTTTTAAGGAAAGAATTATACTTTCATATATATATGCTATTAAATCATAAAATCATTCTAATTTTGTTTTGATGATTGTTAAAAGAGTAGCATTTCATGTCAGTATTTTATTTTATAAATTTTTAACAAGTTGCATGATCATAAGTTAATTATAAATTTTGATTATTGTTGCATGCTTCAAATTTATAGTTCTGATATTCTTAAAATAAAAATTATTTTTACTAGATACATTTTCTGTCTCTAACTGTATATATATATTTCACACAAGCTAAAATATTCTTTTAATTTCTCATCTTACATTTTTAATTTCACTTTAATTTCTTAAAATGTTTCTAAGATTGATCTAGTTGTTCATTTATAAGTTTATTATACTAATTTGGTGGTAAAAATGTAAAAGAATATATACGTTTATTATGCTAGTCAAAGTTATAAGTTGTCATGTTAGTTAAAATAAACACTATTAATAGGATAAATTAGCATAAGAACCAATATGATATAAATTATTAGATCCGATTTAAATAATTAAAATTAAAAGAAAATGTACATAATTTTTTAAATAGTTATATAATTACCAAAAAAAAACTTTTAATTTACCATTTAGTCAAAATTGAATTAAAATACTCATTCATGAGAAGAATTCTCATACGTGATATATATAATATATTGGATAGTTAGCCTATCAAATTTGATATACATACATTAATGCTTTTGTCGTACTACACGTCAATTGTGAAGCATGAGTTGTTCAACGTTAACATGTAACTTTTTTCTGCTGAACTTATGAAGTATATACTATTGATACGTGAAAAGTGAAACCAAAGAATTGTAAGAACAGGCTTAATCTCATTAACTAGATTTCCCTTTTGTCCTTGTATTTTTTTTTTTTTGTTAGTAGTAGCAATCCATGCTTTTCAGTTCAGTTAGCACATCAAAACATCAACATAGCAGTTGAAATAATGGTCAAGCAACATTTTTTTTAATATCATGTATCCACGCAAATACTCACGTCATTAATAAAATATATTCAAAGCTTACTTAAATCCTGTTTTTTTTTATTACATGTCCATCATTTTGATGCCTTTTCCTCCCTTGCGTTTTTAATATAGTGTGAATGATAGTCTTTATTAAAAAAATGTTTAAAATTTTAATAACTTAATAATTTTTTATATGCAAATATTTTAGAGGGTAAATTGCAAAATGATAGTCTTTGATTAGAAAGTGACAGTTGATATATTAACAACTTCATAATTTCTTATGCTTTTGTGTTAAACTCCCCTGCCTCCGTTTTTACCTAAACTATTAGGTATTGATAAAAATTATATCCAAGTTTACAGGTCTTGGATATGACTTTTATTGTAAACTTGTATCGTATGACATTAAAATGAAACAAACTCTCTTCCCTAAACATTCATCAATATATATGGATACATATTATGTATGAAAAGGATTAATCGAGATTAAGATTTCAGATAACCTTCTTATATTAAAGCCTCATTGGTAAATGAAAGAAATAATCTAAATGTTATGCCTACTTCTATAAAGACCAAGAAATATTAATGTAAGAACTAATCAATAACCAATTAATTATAATACATATATTATATATTATTTTTTAAGTTTATTTGAGTGAATTTAGAATATCTTTTAGTTGAGAGTTAAGAACTAATCTTTTTGAAATACTGAGATTCATTTAAGAGACTGATTTCTCTCAATAAATTTTTTTATATACATAATCTAATAATCGAATCATTTACTATATGTTTAATAGATAATATTATTTATCAATCATGTGATACCATGTTAATTAAATTTTTGTAAAATAGTTAAGTTACAAGTGGCCTTAAAATGACAATATTTTTAGTTTGGTTGAAAGGTGCCAATATTGTCACTGAGCAAATCATGCAAAGCTAAAATGTTGTTCATGGCGTTTGAATTTTGAATATACAAACTAGGTAGGCAGGGGATAGCAAGTTGATCTTCCTTCAAATGCATGCCATAGCAAATTAATAGGTGAGGGATCCTATAGTTGCTCTACTTTCTCATGTTTGTGCTATCCTTTATAAACTACAAGTCTACCAGCAACATACAAATTGCACCATATCCCAAAACAGTTTCTCTCTATACAATCCTATCATGTTGGTTTTCCCTTCTTGCCCTTTCAAAACAACACTAGTGGTTCCATTTTCCTCTTCTAAGGTGTGATGTCTATATAGGATAAGTACTTATCTTGGATTGTCTATTTCTGTCTATCTACCATGAAAATGTGTTTATGTGTGCAAAGTGACACGTCAATCACTTTTCAATTTTGTTCAACACTAGCTTATGCCCCATAATCTAGGTAGGTAAAGAGATTGCATTAAACATGTGCTGATCGAGTATGTCTTTCCCATCCTCTCTGTAAATTTTCTAGCACCCAGATACAGGCAATTCAACATATTACCAAAAATTAAAATTCATGATTGCTCATTATTTAAGAAAAAGTTCCACTAATAAAGTTTGTTTATAAAGTGAGAAAATAATAGTGTAATTATTCATAAATTTTAATAAGTTAAGATTATGATATATTTTAATTTAAATTAAGGGTAGATCATGTTTACTTATTTACTTTAGAGACAGTTTTATTATAAAGGAGATATTGTTCAAATATTTAATGTCAATTTCTTTTTTGTTGGATTTACAAAATTTTATGACAAATGCTACATGGTCACAAATTGGGCAAAATTCACTTAAAATTTCTCAAAGATCCAAGAGTATTGATTTAGTCAATTTATCATTTTTATTCAATATTAGTGTCAATTCATTCTGACAAAAATTCTGAAAACATTAAAATTATATCTTATGTCGGTTTTAATTTAAAACTTAAACAAATAAGTCAAAGCTTTCATTACCAACCCACTTCTAATTGTGTAGCATTTGTTGCTTTGGTAAATTTCCTGATTCTTTCCTTTTATCGTAACAGAAAATAGATAAACAAGTGAGATCTAACTATATGTAAACTATATTTGATTTCCACAAATAAAAAATATAGAAAATATGCTATTTACGTCCACATAAAAACAATTGTTAAAAAGAAAAGCAAAAAATAAATCACTGCAAAACTAAAAAAGGTTAGTAATAAAAAATGAATATATATTTATATTATAAAATATTTTTATATTATTATTATTTCTGGTACTATATTGAAGAAACAAATATTTAATTTATAAGATCAATAAAAGTAGTTAAATTATTAATAATATAATAAATTATTTTTTTTTCTAAAAATATATGATGAATGAATACACTTTATGAGAAAAAAAAAATAAATGACTCCTTAATAAACTTCAATGAAGGGGTATACAAAGAAACTAATAATTAATATAATTGAAAATGAATTTTATTTCTTATAATTAAAAATTACTTTAATTTGTTTTCTATATATAATATTATTTAATTACGATTCATTATATATAATTAATTTATTAATTTTAATAATAATTATCTAAAGTGATATAATTAATTTACATAGTATTATAGGCTTCTAGGTGTACACATTAAACTGAAAAAATATTGAGCAAGAAATGATGAATATTAATTCCACAACCAATCCCTTTAAAAATTGAGTTTTGTTCAAAGGAATAGAATGAATGTTTTCTGAAGTTTTACTCCAAGAAGCACATCCTGAACCCCACACACTTGAGAGAGAAAGAGAGGCAGTCATTTTCCATGTAGAAGTCCCGTTGTGTTGTCACAGTCTCCAAACTCCAAACTATACATTGCCAAACAGAAGAACTTCATGTGGAGGCAAAGCCAAGCATACGCCAAATTTTGTATTTAATTTTCTACCCTTTGTTCCTCAACTATTGCCTACCTCCTTCAAAACCAAGTCAATAGCCAAAACTTGAAACAAACAACATGCTCCTTCTCAGTCTTATGTCTCTTTCTCTTTAACAACCCCCTCCTCTCATAGCCCTCCACAACAATATTAAAAGCCTTCAAACACCCCCTTTGACATGCTGCCTGTCCCAAATGCTAAGCAAGGTTAGGTGAAGATAGCAACCTTAAGCACCATCAAAACCTTCCTTTTACAGAATAGCTTGACGTGGGTTCTTGCAGTTTTTTCCACACTGTCATTTTTCAGGTGGTGAATATTGCCAAATCAAAACAAGTTAAAAAACTAAAACTACTAGTTGAGGAGGAGGGACTTCAAGCAGTGTTGTTTTTTTTTTACCTTTTTGTTGGTGTTGCCTTGCCTTGTTGTGTTTTGGATAGAATGTTGCTGCAGATATCACCAAGTTTGAGACATGTCACTGTGCTTCCTGGAAAAGGGTTGAAGGAGTTTATCAAAGTGAAGGTTGCTGCATCAAGGAGGCTTTCTTATCGGATGCTCTTCTATTCACTCTTGTTCTTCACATTCCTTCTTAGGTTTGTGTTTGTTATGACAGCCGTGGATAACATTGATGGAGAAAACAAGTGCTCTTCCATAGGTACATTATCAGCCTCTCTCTCTCTCTCTCACACACACACAACACAAAAAGTCACAAACATTAAAACACATACATGCATAGCAGAAACACATAAAGATGTTATGTACCACAGGGTGAATGAATGAGGCTTATATTTTTAATATATCAAAGCATACATGTATTTTACTAAGCTTTGAGATTTTCATGATTTGCAAATAGCTATTTGGCTGAATTCAATGGTTTGTGACTATTGATTAACGCGCTTCTATAAATTGAAGGATCATGAAACCAATGGAAACGGCACGTTAACATTGTGTCTATTATTTTCAATTTTGGCTACTCGTGTATTCAGTTATTAGAAGCTTTATACATAATTATAATCATTTATGAAGAGTTTCATTTGTTGGAACTGGAATGTTTGTAATATGTATTTTGCACTGTAATAGTGTAGTAGGATTCGTCAACGATTACTGTTGGGTAAACTTGATATCATGCACTTGTATTTTTCTTTTAAAAGTAGACAAGGTATGATGCAATGTTACATATTCATATGTACATTTGATATAGATTTTATTAATACAATAACAACGAATGAATTCCACAATTTGCAAATATCAAATTCTACATCCACAAATTTCGGGTAATGATACATTCTATAACCTTTTGAATTTGAAAAAAGTGCATGGCATTTTTTCCGTCTAGATGTTATAATTCTATAAGTTTGATTATTTATGTATATATGACCTTTTGATTTAATAAAAATAATATTTGCAGGTTGCCTAGGAAAAAAATTTGGGCCAAAGATTTTGGGAAGAAGTCTTGAATCAAATGTAATCTCCTTAACTCTTCTAATCATATTTGTCAGCATGTGAATCTGTGTGGTAACTAATTGACCAGAATTATCTAATGGTGGCTGAAAATGACACTGGTTTCTGATAGGTTCCAGAAGTGATATACGGAATACTAGATCAACCCCTTGGCAAAGATGAATTAGAGGGAAGGTCTGATATTCCTCAGACTTTAGAAGAGTTCATGATCCAATTGAAGGAAGTTGGATATGATGCCAAGACATTTGCAATTAAACTAAGAGAAATGGTACCATTTTTCCACTCTTTCATACAAGATGAAATTATAGTTTGTTTGAGCAAATTTTTCAATAAATATTTATAAAAATAAAATAAAATAAGTTTCTTCTTTATTAAAACTAACTCATGGCTAAGTTAATATATAAAAAATTTTTATATTAACTTATAAAAAATTGATTTTAATTTATACATAAGTAAATTTTAGTTTATAAAAAAAATTATTTTATTTATTTTTCTTTCTATGAGTGTTTATACAAAAATTTACTCAAACAGATTCTTAAAAGATGACTCAATGCAAAAGTATTAGTTTTTAAAAGATGACTCAATGCAAAAGTATTAGTTTTCCAAGTTCAAGTCTTCACTTAAATTCTGAACATTTTCTTAGGTGACCCTTATGGAACAAAGGACCAGGGAAGCCAAAATCCAAGAATACTTGTATCGTCATGTAGCATCAAGCAGCATACCTAAACAGCTTCACTGCCTTAGCTTGAGGCTGGCCAATGAGCACACCAACAATGCAGCTGCACGCCTTCAGCTACCCTCAGCAGAACTTGTCCCTGCTTTGGTTGACAACAACTACTTTCATTTTGTCCTTGCCTCAGACAATGTGCTCGCTGCCTCTGTCGTTGCAACATCACTTGTTCGCAACAGTTTGAGACCTCAGAAGGTTGTTCTGCACATAATTACAGATAGAAAGACTTACTATCCCATGCAGGCTTGGTTCTCCTTGCACCCTTTATCACCTGCCATAATTGAGGTCAAGGCATTGCACCACTTTGATTGGTTTACCAAGGGAAAGGTGCCTGTGCTGGAAGCAATGGAAAAAGATCAAAATGTGAGATCACAGTTTAGAGGGGGGTCATCAGCTATAGTTACAAATGCTACTGAGAAGCCAAAAGTAGTTGCAGCCAAACTGCAAGCACTTAGTCCTAAGTATAATTCAGTGATGAATCACATTCGGATACATCTTCCTGAGGTAAAAGTGATAACAATAAGAAACAAAATTAGTTTTGTGTAACTGATTAACCTTTTGCATGTGATGCTTACTGTCATAATACTTTTTTTTTTCATTAACAGTTGTTCTCAAGTCTTAGCAAGGTGGTCTTCCTTGATGATGACATTGTGGTCCAAACTGATCTTTCACCTCTGTGGGACATTGACATGAATGGAAAAGTCAATGGAGCAGTAGAAACATGCACTGGAGAAGATAAGTATGTGATGTCAAAGAAGTTGAAAAGCTATTTGAACTTCTCACATCCTTTAATATCCAAGAATTTTGATCCCAATGAATGTGCTTGGGCTTATGGCATGAACATTTTTGACCTTGATGCTTGGAGGAAGACCAATATAAGTTCTACATACCATTACTGGGTTGAGCAGGTATATATGTACTTCCCATCCTACTATAATACTTTTGACATGTAATCTCCTTAACTTTTGAAAATAAACTTTGAGTTTCCATATTAGAGAAAGATAGTAATACACAATTGGTGCTATGGTTTATGCAGAATATAAAATCAGACCTCAGTTTGTGGCAGCTAGGAACATTACCTCCTGGATTAATAGCTTTCCATGGTCATGTCCACACTATTGATCCTTTCTGGCACATGTTGGGATTGGGATATCAGGAAAATACAGGTTTTGCTGATGCTGAGAGTGCTGGTGTCATCCATTTCAATGGCAGGGCAAAGCCATGGCTAGATATAGCTTTTCCCCATCTAAGGCCATTGTGGACTAAGTACATTGACTTTTCAGATTACTTCATAAAGAGCTGTCACATTAGGGCATTATAACTTTAATCATGAGAAAAATGTGACCTTTTTGATGAGTGGAAGGAATGGTATTTGCATAAAAGGAGATGAAAATGAGAGGACTTCTTCAAAGCATATACCTATCCACCACTACAAAGAAGTGACAAGACAACAATGATATGGCTACTTGGCAAGATGCACCCTTTGTTTTGATTTTCTTTTTTAACTCTCCAGTTGAAATTCTTTTTCTCTTCCATCCATATTGTAAGTATGAGTATTTGTAGATCATATATAAGAAAAAGCAGTTCTTTTGGGAAGCTAATGGATTTAGATGTAAGGTGAAGAAATAAAAAGATTTTGAGAGGGAGAAACGATTGAACTAGTGTCCTCTAGTCACATGATAGCAACCTCACCGGTGCACCAAGACAACCCTCGAATAGTTAACTATATTGTATTCTTAATATGAAAATTTTAACACTTAGCAACCAAAGCAACCTAAATTCTGATTCAAAATTTGTGGCATAACATGCACTACATTCGTTGAGACACATTCACAAACATGTTTCCCCCAGTTACACATTTCTGCCAATACATTACGTCATTACAAGGAGTTTCAAACAAAAAAGACAAGTTGTGAACTTGTGATTAAAAATACATACTCTGCCACCGCGTTTTCAATCATTCCGTTATCACTCTTACAGAAAAATGAGTTTATTCTATTTTCAATTTTGACTTTTTTTTAAATATTTTAAGAAGTTGAACTAAACAAATTTTTATTACTATTTTCTATTTTAACTGAAAATAAAAATAGAAAATAAACAAACCACACAACTCCCATGATTCTAGGTCAATTTTGGCAACTGAAGGAATATCCGCGTATCCAGCTAAGGTGAGCGGTCACAGCGTGACACTTATTTTAAGGTGAGCGGTCACAGCTTGGTTTTGCCTATTAGTTTGAGGTAGTTGAGAGGATATTGTGGGTTAGCTTTGAGAGAAACAGTTGGACGTGGGGGGTATGCTTTTGACATGGTAGAGATGATGACTGAGGAGTGGGAATTGAGATGCGTGTAAATGCAATGTTGAAGCTACCATGCGGAGTTTTTATGGCTTGGAAGTTTGGGTAGAATGGAAAATATTTTATGAAAGATGGGACGATGCAATTTGCGCTTTTAAACATAGTAATGTTTGTTTTTACCTTTCCGCTATTAAGGTTTAATGCAATGATGAAGGGGTTTCTTTTCCATTAAACAGAGTAATGTTTGCTTATAATATTCTGCTATTAAGGTTTATGGGAACGATGAAGGGGTCTCTTCCAAGGCCAGAACATGCGAAAGTCTTGCAGCAATGAAGAATCAATAACAATAGAACTAAATATTAATTTTTTAAATAAAGTTGTCTCAAAGCCCAATACAGATACTATCGTCACTCTAGCTCGGCCTGAAATTTGGTATGGTTATCACTCCCCACTCATCTAACTATATCGATCTTCATAGTTGAGAAACTTCCATTTGCTGATAAAAGGAAATATGGCTGCACCCACTTTAAAATTAAAGCACCATAGCTCTATTGCTTCCTCCATTGTCAAAAACATAACTATATCTACTAGCAAGAATGAATTCTTCCCTATTTTGTAGTCTAGACCGAAATAATGTTACTGTCAACCTAACATTGGATTATCTTAGAACCCAGTAGCAACCATTAAAGAGGTGAAGACAGCCAGACAAGCTTATTACCATTTACATGCAAATACAAGCATTAATCATAATAGTATCATATGACAAATACAGTGAGAAGTCACCACTGGGTCCAGTTAGAATACTTGGAAGAGAACTAACAAAAGGTATCGGTAAAATGGATACAACCTTGGGCCAAAATGCAAGCCCAGAGAATTGTACAGTGCCAGCTTAGGCAACTGGTGGACGGAGAACGTGATCCTGTGAGGTATCCACTGCAGCAGGTGGCATAAATTGCCACATTGCAACTCCTGGATAACTAATAAAAGGTACCAACTTGTTGCCATGGGCTTGGCCTTGTGCCGCTGCATATGCAGCGGGGATTGCAGCAGGGGGAGGCATGAAACTAGGTTGTGCGTTCAAAGACTTCAGCTGCTGCTCCAACTTCTCCTTCTCTGCCTTGAGCCTCTGTTTCTCATCTCGAAGTTCATTCTTCTCAGCCTATGAAACAGATAGGAAGTTGATTTTTAATACAGATACTACTGAGTTTTTTGGTCACCATTAGGAAAAGGTACTACTTTTAAGGCAGAAAAGTTAAGGGGCCATTTGCTTTGAAAAAAAAGTTTTTTATTTTCATTTTCTATTTTTACTTTAGTTAAAAAAATGTCATCTTGTTTTCACTTTATTTCTTGCTTTCAATAGTTTGTATAGAAAAAAGTGAAAATAAGTTGTTTTCATTGTTCTCTATACAAATCTTTGAGAACATAAAACAAAACAAATTAAAGATGAAAATAGAAAACATTTTCTTAAATCTAATGGGCCCTAAGTGATCCAGTATACAGAACTCTCAAGAAGTCATTTGAATATGAATATAACTTGAAATCTCACCTTTAGCTCTTTAATCTTTTCTTGAAGACCCTGATTATTGTCTTTCAACTTCTGGGCTTCACCCCGTAACTGGGTCACCATTCGGACAGCATCAATCAGGATAGCAGCCTTGTCCGTTTTGGTAGGCCTTCCAGGCTCCAAAATGGAGCCCAATTCAACAAACCTAACCATGTTCATCATGTTAGGTACATGCCTCAATTAACCACACACAAGGAGAATAGAGAGACAGAGGGGAGGTAGTTGAAATTTGGAAATAAAAAGTGTACTTGTCGTTAAGCCTATCTCTTCGCAACTTCTCCCGACATGCCTTGGAGCTAGAAACAGCACATGACTCAGACCTCACCCTGCAACAGGAAATGAACATGAGAATGAGGATAACCTCTTCCTAGGATAAGCCATCTAGATTGAGTCCATTCATTTTTTTTGGAGTTTAATCATTGATATAATGTTGATATAAAAAAGAGCAGTCAATGCTATAAGACAGGGAAACATGAATTTAGAAAATTGATCTGTGGTGCAATAGGATTTGTGGTGTTGATTTCTTGATTAACATTAATAGCACTAATTAGCCTCATCCTTTGACTGAACTACATTACTAGACATATGTCGGTTTGATGAAGAATGAAGATTATTTATGGCTAGTGCCTAGCAAATTTGTTTAAATTATTTAAATTTTAAACAATTAACACTGCTTCAGAATTCACTTCAATCTTCAATCATTATTTATTTATTATGGTATAAAAAGAAAAGAAAAGAAAACTGAACAAAAAATCATCCGAAGACTGTAATAGCAAGTAGCCAGGCACACAAGCAAAACAGAGATTAGGAAATAAAGTGAATAAAGAGCTTCAGAAGAGCAGGTTCGGAATAAGATTGCCTAGTGGCTACACATATTGATTCTTTGTTGTTTTTTTTTTCTTTAGTTAACAAAAAATTATTTTATTCAACAAAAATGAAAGGAGAATGGAACATTGTGTACCTCTTCTTTGAACCAGACTCTTTGAGACCATCAGAATCCCCCAATGAGCCATCGATATCAACACTAAGAGCAGATAATATTGTAAGAAAGAAAAGCTAGTACAAAAATAATGGAAAGAATGTGTTTTTAGTCCCTATACTTTCAAATTGATAAAATCAGTCCTACAACTTCTGAAAATATGTGATTTCCATCCCTCCAATATGTGAATTTTTCACTCATGGAGTTAATGGAGAGAGACAAAAATCACATATTTCCAGAAGTTGGAGGATTTAATCGACTTGAAAGTACAGGAACTAAAACCAAATTTGACCGAAAGTACATGGATCAAAAACACATTTGTCCCATAAGATCAAGAATAATGTGTTGTGAATATTTAATATTAATGTCAGTAGCCATTTTGCACAAACAAAGATGTACACGGCCTAAAATCATAAATATATCTTTTGGAAAGGAAAAGGTAATCACTTAGCAGTAAAAGGGAATTGAAATATACGTATCACAAATATAAAGAATGTATTGTTAAGAATGGTAGTAAGTTCCATATTCCATAGGCCTCTAAGGAGAAACCCTTGCTGAATTGGTACGTAATCAGCCATTCAGCCACTTAAGTTCTCAGACTAAATGCACTCCTCTCCCCTGAAAAAAAATTGTCAAGCAAATGCACTATGCAAGATTCCAGTATAACTATTTCCCATTCTCATTATAAAACCTACAACCAATGGAAAATTGCACTCTTGGAAATTAGAAAAATAACCTAGGCTTATCTCACTCGGTGGAGTTGGCCATATTGGGTTCTAGCAGTAGACAAATTTGAGTAAAACCATTTAGGAAGAATTTTTATAATGATTTCTCATAACGCTTTCATAGGTCTTCCTCTACCCCTTAATTAGAATATCCTCTTCCTCTGTTTATCCACTTCTCTCCCTGGAGATCTTTCTTCTTCTCAAATGACTAAGTGTGTGTTTGTGTAGCCGTTTCAACTTCAGTTTCCCACATTCCGAGACAGTGAACGTGACTGGAGAAAATTGTTGGATTCACATTGAACAGAAAATCAACGTGAATACAAACACACCCTAAACCACCTTAATCTATTTTGTCTTCTCCTCAATGGGTGCTACTCTTGAGACCCAACTTCCTTTCAAATATATTTCTTCATAACATTATCCACTCATCCACTTCATTATTCTCATCCCTGCTACATTTATTTCTTGCCCTTATCGGCACTTTCACTACCCCCAACATTCACCTCAGAGAACATTAACAAACTTGTAAACCATAACTGCACAGAGGAATATCCTCCCATCACTAAACAACTACAAATTACGCCTGAAACACATCTCCATTTCATCCACCTAGCTTGACTCCTACCTAAGATGACCCTATGACTTCAGAAAATAACTAAACCACACAACTTGAGGTACAAATGACCCCAATTCATATGCCAACAATATAATTAAATAAATGTCAATTAAAATACATGAATTACAAGGCAATAAACAGTTCTAGAAACACACTGCACTGACAAAAAATGCAGAAAAATACATCCATTGTACGTTCTACAGAGAAAATTAAGCAATGTGAAAGCTGCAGAAGCAATTAAACCTCGCACGTGAAAGAATGTCCTGAGGCATCAGAATTAATTCTATCCACACATTTATACACCCAAACAGACCAAATTCTGCTACGTAAAATTCAAAAAAAAAAAAAAAACTACAACCACCCGTGACAGGCAACAGCAATTCCAAAAAAAATAATAATAATAAAAAACAAAAATCACATTTCTTCCACGAACACAATTCTGCGGCGCGTAGAACTTCCGAACTAAGAAGCGAAACTCAAAACCCTAAAATCAAACATGTACAAAAGCGAACCAATCAAACAAGGACGCAGAAACCCTAATCAACAAACATCGAAAGGGGCAAAATAGAGAGTGCGTGAGCGAAAGCGAGAAAAGGAAAACGCAATTGGCGAAGCGATCTGCGAGTACCCGACATTTGCGGTGTTGGGGGGCCATGTGAAGGCGGAGGAAGGGACGGTGAAGGTGGCATCGGGAACAGGAATGTCGTCGATCAAACCGTAATCGAAGAGCCAATTGGTATTTTCCCGGGAAACCATTGCGCCGTTTAGGTTCCCGGAAAATTGAGGATTTTCCCGCACGGGAGTGGCGTTATTTTCCTGGGAAACAAACAGGAACAGCGTGTGGTGTGGCCGTGTGGGGTTTGGTTGCACGTTTTGAAGTTCGGAGATGGAGAAGGGGTAAAAAAAGGAGGTTATTTAATATATTAATTAATTAATTAGTATTAATGTTGATTTATTTGTATTATAATTTTCTGGGAAAAGGGGAATCTGCGTATGTGGGAGTGTGAGACAGAGATGGGATAAATTGCTGGCAACTGGCAACTGGCAACTGCCCATGGAATTCTTCGTCGTCAACTTCTAAGACAAAACGGTTCCGGACTTGGGCTTTGTTTCGGATTATGTATGGGCCTATTCTCATACTTTTCAAACCTCTTTTTCTTGTTTTTTTTTTTTTTCTAAATGAGTAAATAATCCACTCTTATATTATAACACTTAAATATTCTTTTTCTTATAAAATGGGTAAGCTTCGATTTTATTTTTTTAATTTTTAAAATTTTAAAATAATTATTTTTTATTCTTATAAAATATCAAAATTTTCTTTTAGTTCTTATAAAATAGTTTTCATTTACATATAAACTTTTAAATTTTAAAATTATTATTTTTAATCT
Source organism: Mucuna pruriens (assembly GCA_025330945.1). Taxonomy (NCBI): domain Eukaryota; kingdom Viridiplantae; phylum Streptophyta; class Magnoliopsida; order Fabales; family Fabaceae; genus Mucuna; species Mucuna pruriens. The sequence goes on from JAENHJ010000027.1 coordinate 1,744,559, forward strand.
CTAATATTTATTTTTAAATGGATAAAAATATTTATTTTAAGAAAATAAATTTTTTTTATAAATATCACGGATTGACATTATACTCTAAATACTAGTAGATATCATATAGAATAGTCAATTAATCTCAATTAACCTTTTGCTAAATTCATAAGTAGTTAATAAGTTTCATGAACCAAGAAAAATGATTCTATCTTTTTGAGGAATGAAAATCAAAGAAATTTTTTATAAAGACTAAAATCAAAACCTATTTATTTTACGATAACTAAAAATATATTTAAACTTATTATAAATTAAAATCTACAACTTATATAATTTAAAGAGTAAGAATCTTACTCTCTTTACTATCTTAATTAAATATTTTTTATATTTTATTTTATCTCTTATTTGATAGTGCGTATTTTAGTAAAAAAAATTCTCTAATCGTCTATCTCTTTTAATCTATTAGTTTTTGTTTCTATTTTTATATTAAATTTTAATATTTTTTAAATATTTTTAATAATTAAAAATAAATTTATATCATAATTTAAATTATTTAGTATAAATATAAAATATAATATATATTTATATATTTATTATAATTTTAATTATATAATGATACATATTTATCTAATGTATTTCTTAATAAAGGAAAGAAATATAATAGTCACAAGGTTAGAACTTAACACCATATTAAACCCTCTCATCACTAGCTGATATTTATTTAATATAATACACATTCTTAAATATTAGTTAATTAAAAAAGAAATATGGTTAACAAGGATGTTAAAATTAATTAATATCTTATATGAAATAATAAGAAGCATTTAAAGAAACCACTGGTAATTAATAGTATTTTGTAGAATAAACTATCAATTTCATCTCTCCAATATTATTTTCTCTTAGTTGTTTTAAGGTAAAGAAATTATATAAATAATATCAAAAGTATTAGAAATTATGCTACCTTTTAAACATAAAAAAATTCTTCAAATGGATCTTAAACATTAATAAAATATATTAATTTAAGAATTAGGGACTAAATTGATAAATATTGATTATTTATATAATTTTTGAATAGCTTAAATTGATAGTTTCTTCGCATTTTGTGATTCCAATATAGCACGGATGGTGTTAAAGAAGTAATTTTATAAATATAAAAGTGCATTTAGCTTTTGATTACGTTTCTTTTTAATTTGGTCTCGTAATATTTTATTTTTCTTTTTGGATTCCTTGAATAAATAGTTTATCACTGTACGTACTCTTTTGCCTTCCATAATGGAACACGAGGGCATAACACTAATCACGATTACTTGCCACTTCCAACCTATTAAGTGGCTTAGTTATTTATGAAGAGACAAAAGAAATAACAATATATGGGGGTTGGTGATGCTTCTGTTTGGAATGTTTGTTTTATTCATCAACAAGTTTAAAACTTTATCTGCCGACATATTATTATTATTATTATTATTATTATTATTATTATTTTCTATCTTTGAAATAGAAAAGATTCTTTATGTCAAATCTTACAACCACATCACAGAACAGAGTTTCTTCCTAATTTCATGATGTCTTTAGTACAAAATAAGAGATTGATTGTTTAACTGGGTTTTTTTTTTAAAAAAAAGGGGTCATTTTTTAAATTAAATGATTTTTTTAGATCGATATATAGTTTCATCGACTTAAAAGTATTTTTACATTGATTAAATAAAAATAAAAATAAAATATAGTTTTTATATCGATTATTTTGTGAATTATTATAAAAAGTTTGTCAAAAACTACCTTTGTTCATATTCATAATTCAGTTCCCTCGTTCACAAAATCGCAAACTCAAAAATCATAATTAATCTCTCAATCATTTCATCTTCCAATTGCTCTCAATCTCTTCCAATCGCTCTTAATCATTGGCGAAATCAAATATATGTGTGTGATTTGGATGGTGGATGATGTTTTATATTTTAAAAAATGGAGGTGACAATTGAGATGCAAGGATCAAAATTGGTGGTTATAGTGGCTCTATATATGCATGGTGGTTGGTGTGTGTTTTCTTGGTTTATCATCATTCTCGTGTTTAGGGATTAGAATCCCTTTGACGTGTTGTGTTTTGAAGAGATATATGGCTTGTGTTCTTGTATTCTTTGTGGATTATGTTTAAACATGGATAATTTAATTTTAAGAATTTGTCTATGTCGTTTTAATTTGTGATTCTTGTGACCAATTTTATAATGCTTGGTCATTTATTTTTGTTTTTCTGTATGTGGAAATTTGTGTCTTGCGATTTTCCAAAGCCATTTTTGTTAGAATCTTGGAATACTGGGTTTTCAGCTCACTACTGAACAATTGTTAGAATCTATTGAGGTGTGGAGGATTAATGTGGTTCTAAGCACTAATTTTTTTTTATTTAGTTTATATGAATATTAAAATAAAAATTTTATATATTAAAATTATGTAAAAATAACTATATAAAAATTTATTATAAAAGTAAAAAAAATCATTAGTAATTTTTCAATTAATAGGTGATCTTTTCACTTCTCAACAAAAATCTACCCATAGTTTTAGAAAAATAAATCAGTAATAATTTAAATTATTTATAAATTTTATGTAAAATATTGAATGTAAAAAAAATTATTGTTATTTCTTTCAATTTTAGGGTAAATTTCTCAATCATTAAATAAATAAGGACCTTAACTTTTTTATTTTTCTCTATTTTTTCCATATCTAATATCCTTCCTTTGGCAAGACAACCTGTAGACACTGTTACTTTCCTCTTATCTCTTTCCTTTTTCTAACTCTGCCTCTTTTGTTTCTTCCCTTTTCTACCACCAGATAGAAAAGGGGTCCCACAGTGAGAAATAATGAAAATGAATATGATTATAAATATCTTATTATGAACATATTATTAATAATTTTACAACAAAAAATTTTAAGAAAGACAAATGATTATTATTATTAATAATTTTACAACAAAAAATTTTAAGAAAGACAAATGATTATGAGGATATCATTTCCTCGTTTTACTTAACACAAAATCTTAGGATGAAGAATCAACCAAAATCTTTGATTTTTTTTTAACATTAGTTCAATATCTAATATATGAATAGAAATGGGTAAGGTAGTGAGGTCCCTCCCTGGACTCGCACTTTAAAAAATTCTCAGACTTGACCTCATATCCTCTCGGTAGTAACTTTAATCCTCGCACCCTCCTCTGTTTAGTACCTAAATGTCTATACCTATATTGGTTAACCACACTTTTATTAACTATAAAAATTGATAAATAAAATATTAATTAATAATATGACAATAATTAAATTAAAATTCTATTAAAAAGTATTTTATAAAACATAACCATCATAATTTTAAAACATTACAAAAATTAAAATTTTATTCAAAGATCATTTACAAAACCTAACAATTAGTCATAAAACATTATCACTGTTATAATAAACTTTTGTAATAACAAATTTATGGAATTCCAATTCTTAAGTTGTTACTTTCCAATATTTGTTAAAAAAATAATATATTACACTTAATAGTAGAAACATGTTAAACCAGTTAATGGTAGAAACATATTAAACCAAACTTTGGCAAGCTTGAACCTAACTTACATCATAATTATTAAGCCTGAGTGTAACCTATTTACTTGATATAGGTCACTTTTAAGTTTGGGCTAACCTGAAAGTCTATTTATGTGGCATGTTTCGCTCTACAGTTTTATGTCTTTATTGTAGTTTACATTCAATATTTCTAAAGAAACAAACACCACAAGACCTTTGGGCAAAGGTGCAAAGAGATGTGTGGAGGTGCATAACTACGATGTGCCTTAACATAAAATTAGAATACGATGTGTGATGAGTTGTTGCTCGTTTTAGGTTACTTAGATTTCAATTGTAGAAAGAATAAATATGCAACACAAAACAAATGGTTTTAAATGGAAATTATTTTATTAAAAACTTATTATTAATAATTATATAAATTAAATATAAATTAAATATAAATATTTATATAATATAATATAAATATATAATTTATAAGTAAATACAATATAAATATATAATTTATAAATAAATATAACATAAATATATAATTATTTATATAAACAGACCAACCTATCAAGCCTAATAAACTTTTTTATAACCTTGAAGCCTAATCTTTTTTACTTAAAAATGATTTTTAAAATATCTAAACATAACCTTTTTACTAAATAGGCTAGGTCATATGCAAGCGAGGCTGCAACCTTAACAAATAGCCTAACCTATGGTCCTAACAAGCAGCCTAACCTATTTTCACCCTTAATTAGACTATTTAGTTATAATTATAATGTAAGAAAAAGCGAATTTCATATTCACCCATGAAAGTTAACAGTGGTTACAATACTTTTTTTCGAGACGGATAATTATTTTGTATGGATAATGGAGAATTACAAGATGTAGTCATGAAAGTTAAGAATGGATACAATACTTTTTTTTGAGACGGATTGATTATGAAATTAAGGATTCATGCCTTCAAGAGGTGAAAACCGCATAATAAATATGAAAAATTGATATTTTGTACGAATTTGATAATTATTTTGAACGGATAATGGAGAATTACAATATGTAGCCATGAAAGTTAAGAGTGGTTATAAGACTTTTTTTTTTTTAGACGGATTGACTATTCAATTAAGGATTCATGCTATCAAGAGGCGACAACTACATAATAAATATGAAAATTTGAGAAAATAAGGAAATAATTTGCTACTTATTTCATGCTACCATCAATATTATAGTAACTTTGCAGCTAATTATTTTTACTAGAAATTAATTATAAAATAACTATTAATTTTAAAATTAACTATAAAATTATTTTGTAGCAAATTTTAAATTTTCTAATAGTAGAATACTAACACATACAATTATTAAACTAAAATATATTTTCCTTCACCACTATCAATATAAGAAGGCATACATTTATTATTTATTAAAGTAAGCTATTCCATGAATATACATCATTTAATTTTATATTATATTAATAAATATTAAATGATTTATTAAAGTAAAATATTCAATAAATACAACATTTAAATTAGTTACAAAATTCAAATGTGTGTTCCCTTGACTTCTGTTGAAACACTACTAGAAATTTTAAAATTTGCTACAAAATAATTTTTTGGCTAATTATAAAATCAATAGTTATTTTGTAGCTAATTTCTAGTAAAAATAATTAGTTACAAAATTACTATAATATTGAATGGTAGCATAAAATAAGTAACAAATTAGCTTAGAAAATAATCTTAGTTAATTTGTAGTAAATTTTTTAAAATTCGTAGTTATTTCCTAGCTAATTTGTAGTAATAAGAAATATAAATGAATATAACTTCAATTTAGCTAGAAAAAAATAATATTCTAGTTAATTAATAGTTAATTAACTAGGATTTAGCTACTAATTTAAATGGTAGCTAAAATTAGTAGCAAAATCAAAAAATTCTTATAGTGAAATATGACTACATACATTTATTATATATATTTTTGTTTCAGATTTTTTTGATTTTACTACTAATTTTAGTCATTATTTAGTAGCTAAATCCTAGTTAATTAACTATTAATTAACTAGAATATTATTTTTTAACTAAATTTAAGTTATATTCATTTATACTTCTTGTTACTACAAATTAGCTAGAAAATAACTATAAATTTTAAAAATTTACTACAAATTAATTAAGATTATTTTCTTAACTAATTTGCTACTTATTTCATTCTACCATTCAATATTATAATAATTTTGTAACTAATTATTTTTACTAGAAATTAACTACAAATAAATATTGATTTTAAAATTAGCCACAAAATTATTTTGTAGCAAATTTTAAATTTTCTAGTAGAGAATTATAACTTTTCTCTTTTATCTTATGATAAAAATTTATTTTGATTTTTTGTCTTTTAAAAATTTATTTTGATGTTTTAACTTTTAAATTTGAGTAAATATTTTCCTTCTGTAAAATTAATTGTTTTTGAATTTGAGATATGATTTTTAAACTATTTTTTTATTAATTTAAGACATGAAACTTTTATTGTTAGATTTATTTACATGAAAATTATGAAACTCAATCAATGGTCAAACAAAAAAAATGGATCATAAATATGGTAAAAATTGCATGAAAAGTGAGTCATGTGAATATGTACAAAAGATTTTTTAATTTTTTAGTTGTTCATAAGACTCACTTTTTACATGATTTTTACCTTGTTGATAACCTTTAATTGTTCAAACATTAGCTGATTTTTATAACTTTTATGTAAATGAATATTTAATAAGACAAGTTTCATTTGGATCAGATTTTAACATTGTATTCTAAAATTGAAAATTATCTTTCTTTTTTTAGAAGAATAATATTAACTCAAATTTAATAGTTAAAGAACCAAAATGAATTTTTTTAAAAAAAGATAAATGATCAAAACGAATTTTCACCATAAGATAAAATATTTAAAATTATAATTTAGTTTTTTATTTATTAAACTAAAATATTCAATAAATACAACATTTAATTTTATATTAAATTAATAAATATTCAAATGAGTATGACAAAAATTGATCATTGTAGGTGGAGATTTATTTCAGTCGGTTGAGGATGGTGCATGATTATTGTAAAATCTCATGGTACCGTATTTGATTTTTAGGGATAAAAAAAATGATTTATTGACCATCTTAAACTTTATATATATATATATATAATTTTGAAAATAAATTACTTTTATTACAAATAAAGTTTTTAATTAGAACATTGTTTTGATCAAACTCATTATATACAGTTTAATTAAAGAACATGATTAAATGTTATATTTTAAAAATTAATATATTTATATACTTTTTTAGAACTATAAATATGCTATTGTTTAATTAAGCATGCACGTACCAAACACCACACCAAAGAAAGTAAGACATAGGGATGGCTTTGTTTAAGATTGTGTTTGCAGCTGTTGTTCTTTCTTTATTGGCTTGCAATGGTATTTTCCTTGAACAGTTTAATATATGCTAATATGAAAACACATATAATAATGGAATGTGCTAATATTACTGGATTTGTATATACTTTTTTGCAGGATATGGATTGACGAGCATACCAAAAACGGGGAGTCCTGGTGAATGTCAGAAAAATATTGACTGCCAGTATGTTATGCCTTCTTGCACAGGAGTTGCTATTTGTTATGGTGGTGTTTGCACGTGTGAGCAAACTAGACCAAGCTCATCACAATGTCAAACTAATGACGATTGTAAAATCTATAAGTGTCACCCACCATCATGCACTAATCATTTTTGTGACGATGGCGTTTGCAAATGCAATTGTGAGCATCACTGAGGTGTTTGAGAATCAATATGCATGTAACAAAAATGATTTTAAGTCAATAGTAGAAAATGAAAAAATTCAATAATTTTTTGTCATAATGCTATTTGTCATAATGGTGTTTGCAAGTGTGAGCAAATTAGAGTAAGCTCATCACAATGTCGAACTAATGCCGATTGTACAATCTATCCTTGTGACTCATCATGCACTATGTTTTGTAGAGATGGCGCTTGCATATGCAGGTGTAATCAGTGAGGTGTTTCAGAATCAATATGCATGTAATAAAAATGATTTTAAGTCAATAGTAGAAAATAAAAATGTTAATGAGACTTTAGTGTAATATTTTGATTTTTGTATTATTAATATTATTGATGCTGTAATTATCTTATTAAATAATTAATTGTTATCGTCTTTTAAAATAATTATATTTTATAAATAATTAAATAATTAAATAAATTATATTTTTTAAAAATATATTTTGCTTAAAATTGAATAATTTTTTAATTCAAATATAATTAACAACTTTTAGATATTTATAAAATATTTATATTATCTTTATGTTGGATAAATTTTTAACAAATTTTCAAACATAGTTATACATATTTAAATATTTAAAATATATTATTTATATTTAAAAGAGATTATCTTCGTGGAATGATACACTACAAGATTTTTTTTTATTTTACTACTAATTTTAACTACCATTTAATTAGTAGCTAAATCCTAACTAATTCACTATTAATTAACTAGAATATTATTTTTCGTAACTAAATTTAAGTTATATTCATTTATACTTTTTATTGCTACAAATTAGCTAGAAAATTACTACAAATTTTAAAAATTTACTATAAATTAACTAAGATTATTTTCGTAGTTAATTTGCTACAAATTAAAAATGAATTATTTTTATTACAAATAAAGTTTTTTTGAACATTATTTTGTTCAAACATATTATATATAATCTAATTAAACAACATAATTAAATATTATATTTTAAAAATATAATATATTCATTACTTTTTTAGAACTATAAATATGCAATAGCAGAAGGTACACCAATTGATTTCATAAAGACAATAGGCTATTGTTTAATTAAGCATCAACCTACCAAACACCACACCAAAGCAAGGCATGGGGATGACTTTGTTCAAGATTGTTTTTGCAGCGGTTCTTCTTTCTTTATTGGCTTGCAGTGGTATTTTCCTTGAACATTTTAATATATGAGTATATGAAAACACATATATAATAATGGAATGTGCTAATATTACTGTATTTGTATACTTTTTGCAGGATTTGGATTGACAAGCATACCAAAAATACAGAGTGCTGGTGAATGTCACACAGACAGTGAATGCAAGTCTATTATCCCTTCTTGCATAGGAAATGCTATTTGTTTCGATGGTGTTTGCACATGTGAGAAAACTACACTAAGCATAACACAATGTCGAAGTAATCCTGATTGCGCAACCAATGTTTGTGACCCACCATGCACTTTTCCGGTTTGTAAAGGTGGCTTTTGTACATGCAAGTGTTAAGACTCACTCACCTGTTTGAGAATCAATATACGTGTAATAAAAATTCAATAATTATTGAGCAGTTTGAATTTCATCATGAGATGCTTGAAATTTGTTATTTGTCTGGGTTTTAAAGTTATCATGTCATGTATTTTTCTTTTCATTATGTCCCTTAAAGGTTTTTCTTATGAAATTTCATAAGATGAACATTTTGGGATTACAATTTTAATTTGTTAATATACATCCGATGAAAACACAGCCATATAAAGTGGTGGTAAACACTTTAAGAAAAATAACTAATTGACAACAATTTTTTATAAAAAATCAAACACAAAAGTTAGAAGTAGGTAGATTTTTTTTGAGTAAATAATTATTTTAGTTTTTAAATTTGAAGCTTAGTCTCATTAATCCTTAGAGCAAATCTCAAGCTGAATTTTTTCTATCAAATTAATCTGAAATTAGATATTTATTAATTGATCTCATTAGCATTACATATGTGACACATTAAGTGCTAGGAGCCCATATATCTCTTATGTATACACCATGTGCATGTCAAATAAGTAAGGACTAAAATGAAATATTTTTAAAATTCTTTCCTTCTTACCCTTCTCTATCTCCTCGTCCACTAACCTCTCCTTCCTCGTCTGTCTCTTTTTCTAACATTTTTTTTGTCACTATGGTTGAATATAATAAATACATCCTTGTTAGAGTCTCTTTCTTCTTTTTCTTTCATAATCAAAACACAAGTCAATTTTATTTCTTTTTTAATATCATTAAATACTAATGTGTTTAATAAAGTACTCTAGTCGTTTGTATAAGCTAATTTAACTAAAGTTCCCACGAAAAAGATAAAATAATTCTATATTATCTTAATTGAAATAAAGAGCCTCTGTATGGGGTTCTTTACTTCAACTAGTCCCCATGTTCTTCAAATGGATCTCTTAGTTGTTGAGAGGGTTGCCCAAAAGGAGTATATAAGGCATACTCAGTAAAACTTACAAGTAAACCAAATATAGAGATGACAGTTAGGGTTGTTGTTTCCATTATTAGAATTCTAAAGTTTCAAGACCAAGTGTGTTTAGTAAAACTAGCTTATAACTTAATAGAAACTTATAAGTAATAAGCTAGGAACTAAAAAGGTGAAAAATTATAAGCTAGCTATTGAATTGGAAGTGTTTAGTAAAATTAATTACCAAACTAGTTAATAAATGTAAATTGACATAAAAAGACATATTTAGGTTATGTTTGTAGTTGGTAACTACTAACTAAAAGTTATTAAGCCAGTTTATTAAATTATAATTTGATAAAATTATATGTTTAAGTAACTGATAAAAGTGAAATGATAAAAATATACATATTTATATGATATTTTTATATAGTTGCTAATTTTATTTTATGTTAATTAGTATATTGATTAAAATATCTTAAAATATTTGTAACAAAAACATATATTGTACACGATGTGTTAAAATATAATGTTAGAATAAATAACGTAAATGGTATAATGGTTAAAATAAACAATGTAATGTAATTTTTTAATATATATAATTTATCAATATCAATATCTTGAAGTATAATGCTAAAATAATACAATAAATAAGCTTAAAAATGTTTAAGTCCTTGCAAATATGACTATCAAGTTTTAGTCATTGTAATTTTTTTATCATTTTTAGATTTATCACATTTTCTTAGTGTCTTTTTTAATCCTTATTATCAACTCTAGTTAGTTTAGTGTTAAACATGACTAACAAAATGAATAGTATTAATTGAGATAATTAAGGTAATAAAGAATATTTTAAATTAAGATAACTAAATTATTTTAAGGTTCTCAATTCAATTAATTAATGTATTTATTATTTTATATAAATAATATAATTATATATAATTTATTCTTTTTATACATTATAAATATTATTTTATTTATTTTAATATTATTCTTATTTTTGAATTCACTAATTTACTTTCAAAATTTTATTTTTTAAAATAACTTAATTTTAATATATTATGTTTACATTTCAATTTATTAATTTTGAGTTATTGTAATATAATTTATTTTTTAAAGCATACCTTAAACATTAATTTTTTTCTTAAAATAAGTTAAAATATAATATATTAAAAGTAAATTATATTACAATCAGTTAAAATTAATAAATTAAAATGTAAAAATAACATGAAAATAATATGTTATAATTCATTTATAAATTTCTAAATAAATTATATATATATTTTAAAAAAAACAATGTTAAAATTAAATTAGTGGATTGAAAATTTTAATAATATTAAGAAATAAAATTACAGTTCATAATATATTAAAAATTAAATTATATGTAATTGTCTTATTTATTTAAAATAATAAATATATTAATTAATTGAATTATATACTTATAAATAATATAATTGTCTTAATTTAAAATATTATTTATTACTTTAATTAATTTAATTAATATTATTCATTTAGTTAGTCATATCAACATTGAAAAGATACTAAAAAAATATCATATATCTAAAAATGATAAAATTTTGGAAGGACTAAAATTAGTCAATGACATATATTAGCAAAGACTTAAAATGTATTTAGGTTAAATAAATATTATAAATAGTATAATGGTTATAATAAATAGTGTAATATAAAAATATTTTAAAATAAAATAAAATAAATTTATTGTTTATCATTATCAATATATTATATAATAAAAGAATAAAAATAGTAAAAATCTTCATTTTATAAAAGGGTATATATATATATATATATATATATATATATATATATATATATATATATATATATATATATATATATATATATATATATATATATAAATTTTTTTTTTATATAGAAAAAGATAAAAACATAATTTATTAAATATTTCAAAGACAAAAGGAGAATAAATATAAAAGGTTAAAAATTGACGTATAAAAAAATACTACTTAAAATAATATATTAAAAAAATACTACAAGATTATAAATAAATTTGTTTATCAAACACTACTAATAAACTAAACTAAAACTATTTTACCTAGTTAAAAAAATCTATAAAGTAGCTAAAATGATGTGTTAAACATAGTTTTTATTATTTGATATCTAAATTGAAAAAAAAAAGTAAAAAGATATTTTTAAAAAATAACAAGAATAAAAATGAAAAAGAAATAATAAAAAAATTTAGTAGCTTATAAGCTAACTTATTTTTATAAGTTAAAAACACTAAAATAAGTAAAAAGCAACTAAAATAAGTTCATGAAGCAAACAAACTTTATAACTAAATTCATTAAATCTAATTAGGTGAACGATTATGCATTTGATAAAATAATTAAATTTGTTAAATAATATTACCAAATTTTGAAAGTATATTGATGTGATTTAGTTAACGCTTAAAAACAAGCGTATCCTATCGAGGTAGTAATAAAAATGTGAGTCCAAATATTATATCCAAGAGACTAGTATGTCAATTTTCAAAAAGTTTTGGTGTAAATTATACAATCAAAATTAGAAAAGATTTTAGTAGAGGAAGTAAAGTAAAAACACAAAAATGATAAAGAAGATTATTTTTAATTTTTTTGGAAGTAAGGATTTTGCTTTCGTTATACTTTTTCCTCTTGGCATCAACTTATGCACTTCTCTTGCTCTACTTTCCGTCGGTTCTGATTATACTTAATATTATCAGGAGATCTGATCTAGCACTTCTAATATTCTTTATCTTATGATTGTTCCTATTTGGTCATGTAGAAACACATACTTTAGTAAGCTAAAAGTCTATTATTGCTTGTTGAATCAAAAGTCTAGGAAAAAGATTGGTTATGCAATTTCTTTAAACCCAACCATCATATAATTCCACCAACTAGTTTAGGTGTAGTTGCCTCTAACTAGGTGATTATGATGTAAAAAGACTTATTTATAAAATATGTTATAGGATAATCCAAGGAGTTAATATAAGTAGAAAATTGCATTAAAAATAATACTCAAGTGTTCCAAGTACAACTATATCATAACTCTTAAAAGTAAACCAAGCTACCCCATACACATGATGAAAAGATAAGCAAACATATTTGAAGAAAGAAAACCAGAACCCGTAAAAACTTAGGGTTCTCATTCATTTGCTCTGTGTTGCACTTTCTTATGCCTTCCAAAGAGCCTTGAAGATGAGGAGAGTACTTGGAAGGATGAAGGTGGTGGAGTATGAAAGGATGGAGTGGAATGACATGTGTCAAGAGTACTTGGAAGGATGAAGGTGGTAGGGTATGAAAGGATGAAGTGGAATGACATGTGTCAAAAGTACTAGCAGTGAGTTCTACAACCTCTTGACTACCTTTTTTATATTATGTGAAGTAAGCCTTTTTTGGAGGCTCGTACATACGTGTAGATAAAATAAAATAAAATAACAAATAAAGATAAAATAAAATATAAAGATAAAATAAAAGAAAATAAAAATAAAAGATAAAAATAAAATAAAAGATAAAAATAAAGATAAAATTATTCGACCGTACTAATCTTTTATGACTTCATCTTTTTTAGGGAGCAAAACTCCTTATTTTTTGTTTCATTTTATCATTTTTTATTTGTGAATCTATGTTGCATTAATTTCAAGAAAAAATGTGAATTATACATTATATATGTAATGAATATTCAGAATTTCACCAAAAAAGATACAATATTATTGTACAAAATATTGATTTATCATTTATCTAACTTATATAATATTATAATATCTAATATAACTATTATTATATCTAATATAATTATTATAATATTTAAATATCTAACTTTTATCTATTAAATCTTTCTTGTAAGATAGAGTTATGTATGCGTATAATAATTAATTAATTCCTTAATTTTTTTCCCTTAATTATTAGTTAAAATAAAATATTATAAATAATTTGAAATTTAACTACATATTTTATAAAATTATTAATTTTGAAATTATCTAACTTTTTATAATATTTAAAATTATTTTTAAAGTATTTATATATCTAACCTTTTCCTATAAAATTCTCACTTTAATTATTATTGTTCCTAAAATATTTTTTTTCTTCACTCTATGTGTCCTCGAATTAAAATAAATTCCAAAAATAAAAATCACTCAAAAACAGGAATTAATACCTCAGTTCTTTCTCGAGGATTCGCAAGCTTTGGGATATGATTAATAGCTTCTTTAAAAACGACTTCAATAAGAAGAATACGCTAGGTTTCGAAATTCAAGATACAAACTTGTATTTTTAACCGTATATTATACTTTCTTTTTCTTTAATCAATACTTTAAACTTCTCTTAAGCATATAAAAATTTGATAATTTAAATTTCTTTAATCAATTTTAAATGTATATTTACTGTGAGGAGTTCAAATCCAAACTTTTTCATATTTAAAATATACGGGTCAACTAAATTGATCATAAGAGTAATACAAAATCAAACCAAACTATCCTATTGAACTAGCTTGATCATGATCCAAGCTTGGATCCTCTCCTATAATAAGATAATCTTGTTACAATGACACAAAAAGAATGACGACCGTAATTGGTTGTAAAAGTAGTTATAATTAAATCAATTTAATCCAATTCAAATTATAAAATTTGAACTATAAAAAAAATCAAAAAATAGAAAAAATTGAATTGGATTTTTCACTTATAAAAGCTAATTAAATCTAATTCAAACTAACATTTTTAATATCTCTTTCATATATATTTTTTAACAAGAATAAAATCATAAAAAAATAATTAAGTATCACAATCTCATAAATATATACTTACATAAATTAATTTCTTTTATATATATATAATTATATATTTATGAGATTGCAATACTTAATTATTTTTTTATGATTTTATTCTTGTTAAAAAAAATATATGAAAAAAATATTAAAAAATATATGTCTCAACTACACAAAAGAGTCCATTTTATATAGACTTAATACAATAGATAAAAATAAATATAGGAGATAATATCCATATTTACACGATATGATATACCTAATTAAATAAAAAAAACTAGTCCTAAAATATAAAAGAAGAATAAATCCTAAGAGATCATCTAAGATGCTCTAAAATATTCTAAATATAAAATATTTTTTTATTTTCCAACACTCCCTCTCAAGATAAAGTTGACTAAGCTTTCAACTTGTTACAAGAAGAAAATTTTATTTCCCTACAAATAAGGAGTAAACATAAAAATTAAGTTATATCGAAAAAAACAATAATTTGAGAAACAACTTAGGGATGTTGGAGAAGTCAAAGAAAATTGGTTGAAATATAACTTAGCCAAAATAGCTAGAATGTCCATCAGCCAAATAGAAATTTCTTGGGAAGTAAAGCAAAGTCCAACTTTCTAAAAACCACATTTGGAAGCTTTAAATTAGTAATATTGTTAATGAAAAAAATTCACCACTAAAATAAACATTCATGAAAGAGAAGTCGCGCTAATATAATTCATGTGTAAGAAAATAGTCTCCATCGAAAGGATGATCGGTATGAATAAAGTCACCATTAATATAATTTATATTTGATAAAATAATCATCACCAAAATGAACGTCGATGTGAAATAAGTTATCACTAATGTCATTCACATGTAAGAAAATGATCACCACTAAGACGAATGTCGGTGGGAAAGAAGTTATCAAACTCCAAAGGCTCAAATTTCTTAAATTGTACCAAGTGTTGTTGGTACCTTCGAGGTATTTAAGGATCAATTTGCAATGATCAATAATATGTGCAGAGAGTCCAAGCCCCTTGTTACTCACACATTACTAAACACTGGACTCGAAGTTAGACAAGACGAAAATTATTTCGAAGTTGCGATCTGAAGAGAGGGAGTCTACTTGTGCTACCTCATTGGAGAGAGAATGTAATCTAGAAAGGCATGAAAATGGATTAAAATTACATTAGGTTTGGAATGTGGCAAAGAACACCTTCAGTTCTCGAAAATGATGACATTTTTTGCACCGATGAACATTGTTGTTTTGAGAATTTAGATGTGATGGAATTGGAAATGCAATGTAATAACAATATGTTTGGGTACACGTTCACTAGCAGAATCACGGTGAATGACTGACAAAATAAGTCATGAAAAATGATATCGCTTTAATATTATGTTGAAAAAAAATAGATAAAAGAGATATTGAAATCCGTGTATTTCAACTACACAATAAAGTCTCTTTTATATAGACTTAATGTAATAAATAAAAATAAATATAAGAGATAATATTTCTATTTATACAATATAATATGTCTAATTAAACAAGAAAACTAGTCTTAAAATATAAAAAAAGAATACATCCTAAGAGATCATCTAAGATACTCTAAAATATTCTAAAATATAAAAATAATATCATTGTATATTTTTACTTATTTTCCAACAATTCTCAACAATACATCTTATTCTTTTAAAAAAATATTTTATTATTTCAATATACTTATAAATTTATTAATATTAGATTAATTTAGAATTATTTATCTCTATTTTTTATTATATAAATTATATATTTTACCTAAAAATAAGTTTCAATTATGAAAATGCAGGGGAGATAATAAAATAAGACATACAAACTAAATAGTTGAAATTACTTTTAGAGTTTAAATTATATACGGTGTAAATATTTTTACATATACTCGACTAATAAAAAATTTTGATAGATATTTTTTTAAAATAATTATTATAAAAGTCAATTAATTATGACAATGCCTAATTTTTTACACCATCTAGCCTTTTATTTTTTAATCAAATCAGATCAATTAAATTAAATATTATTTACACACCCATATAAACCGAACCACAATATATTTTTATATACGAACTACTAAACTGAATTGCAAACACCCCCAGTTACTTGTAAGACCTATTAGTTATGTTTTTTTTTTTTTCATGTCTTTCTCTCTCACGTGACTATATCTTGTTACTCAAAAACAGGAGACTATCTAAATCCATGCACTAATATGTTTTTGATTCAGAGTTTAATCATGATTCCACCAATTAAATCATGACTTGATTTTTTTCTTTCCCTTCAATTGATATCGATTTTTCAAAAATTGCACTTAGAGCAATTAGAATCTGAAACCACTTGTCCATCTCAAATGTTCCTCGTAAGGAAATTGAAACTTTTTGTACTGATTAATACTATGTGTGAATTTGAACTAATTGGTTAATTTGAAACATGACATAAGACTTGGTAATCAAGTTGCATCGGTAAGCTTACGACCACAAAGTGTATTAAAAGAGAAAATTAAAATAGCATTCTGAAGAAAATGAATAAACTAAAATACCCTTTTATAATACATCAACTTGCCCTTATTCCATGTCCACACCAAACATTTTACAAATAATAAAAGACCAACCACTTGGAATTTGTGACATACAAGAAATGAATCCTATTTATTTTATTAAGAGAAAGAACATAATAGGTCTTATTTACAGCTCTGGTAAACTCTGTTGGATGTGTTGATGCATCACATTATTTTGGGGGAATGTGTCTGGTGAATAAAACAATTGACCCTTTTCCTTATCTCATCAGGGTTTGCACCCACAGTTCTATCCACTGGACCTCCTCCATTCATCAACAAAAAGGTAGGAATGGCTTTGATTTCCAACTTGGAGGCAACTTCCTAGATAGAGCCACAAAAGGTGGTTAAGAGAATTGTGAATATATACAAGTGATACTTAACAATTATGCATTAGAATTTGTCTCTTGAAACCCCCCAAAAAAGGGTTATTAGAAAATATGTTATTGTAAGTCACGAATTGATATCATCACCAAAGTCACACTTGATTAGTATAAGTTAAAAAGGCTTCAGACCTATATGAATTTTTTTATTAAGATTAAATTGGATATAGTTTTAATAATATTGTGTTTGCTGACATAAAAACAGCCCACATGACCTAAAAGTTGGGTTTGGAATCCAAGAGTAAACAGCTTCTCTACTCACCAAAACAAATGCAGACATGGCTTTGATTTCCAACTTGGAGGCAACTTCTTATATAGAACCAAAAATGCACATAGCAGAAGAATAAAAAGTGGTTGAGAGAATTATGAATATAAGTGATGTATACTCAGGAATCTTGCACAGAATTTGTCCTTTCAAACCATCCAAAAAGGATAACAAAAGATATTATATATTTTAGGTACTTTTTTATATCATCCACAAAGTAACACTTTATTAATGATCAATAATGCTGTTGTTATAAGTTAAAGCCTTGAAACCTATGTTTTTTTTTTCTTTTCTTGAGAATAGATTAGAAAAAAGCTCTAGTGATATAAACGCAGCCCACGTGACCTCAAAGTTTGGTTTGAAATTCAAAAGTAAACAATTAGGAAATGATTTTTTGGACAACCCTTTACCTGATTTACTATGGATATTAGATGGCATTGCATGTTCTGCAGATTAGAGGCATTGACATAGAAATAGATGAATTGAAAATCTCAAGAAGTGTTGGTATATGGACTAAAGAGTTTTATATAAACGCCAAATCATGGAGGAAGTCCTTTTCCACATATTTTATACATAAATAGGAATATTAGCGAAATTTTCTCTGACATTTTTTTATTTTCTTTATTATTAACTGAAATTTATTAAAATTATAAATTTTGAACCATAGTTTCAAGCAATAATAAATAGAATTTCAAGAAAAGTGTCTGATAAAGTCTCACCAACATTCTTCTACACAGAAATTACCTTGACCTCGTCAACATCTACATTCAGAAAGAGAACATTTTGATAGGTGGAGGCCAGTTCTTGAAAGAAAAGATTCATAGCAATAGAAGGCACACACCAGTAAGCAGAGAAATGAACCACAACCTGCAAATTATTTATAAGAAAAATAAGAGAGCTATGAATAGGTCTAAACGGCACATGAGCAGATTCATCCTTAATGCTATTTGAAGCTTAGTCCTTAACCAACCAATTATAATGATTATAAATGCAAAGTGAGTATAACTAAATGAATCTCTAAAAAAGATGATACTCACAGGGTAGCCTTTGTTGGTAGCATCAGTGATGTGGTGTTCCCATGATTTTCTTGAGTCAATATTCACAACCTTGGACTTTTTGAGCTGTTGTTGCCCTTTCATTTCTTTCTGTTGTAGCTGCTTCTTCAAAAGGTTGATTTATATAGAAAATACTCTGGGAGGAAATACCAGTACCGTAGAAAAAATGCTGATTTTTCTCTTGAATAATACATTTGTTGATTTTTTTTTTTGGATAAGCAATACATTGGTTGAATTGAATTATATAATAATACAGGATAATACAACCAATCTAATCTAAATGGGGCCTTTGTTTTAGCTAATTCTAGGGTCATGTTCATCAGGCCTAATAATAAAAATTGGAGTTAGACGAACACTTCTATTGTCCAGTAAGAACAAACAATAAAAGTAACAAAGAATTTTGCCAAATTAAATAATTCATCTTGCTAGTTGTCAGCATTGATCTCTGACTCGTGTAACGATGACATGCAAAAAAAAAAAAAACAGCAAATATTGGCAACTTTTGCTCTCCTGTTAGTGTTGAATGTATCGTACCCATGCAATTACCATTGTTAACCCCAAAAAAAGACACGTAATTATTATTGTTAATATTAATTAGGCTCAAATATGTTTAAGATTCCTGTAAATATAGTAGTCATTGCTTTTATTCCTGGTAAAAATAATTATTTTTTATTTCAGCAATATTCGTCCTCATTTGTTTTTGTCTTCATTGTAAACCTGCCATTAGTAATAATATGTTTTATGCCTACAAATATAGTAGTTTTGATTTTATATTCCTAAAAATATATTAGCAATTTTTATTTGAAGTCTTTATAAAATATAATATTTTTTTTTTTGTTTTTCCTCCTATAGTTACAACAATGACCAAAATAAGTGATGAAAAATAGAACATGTAAGTATAGCAAAAAAAAATATACTCATATATCTATTACAAATTGAAAATAGATAGTTTAATGAGTATCCATGAAAAAAATAAATAATTTTTTTTCTCTATCCATTTATTAAAATTCCACTAATTATATATAAAACAAGTTATTTTAATTTATTTTTAGTATAAATACTTATTTAAAAATTATTTATTTTTAGCATAAGTACGTGTTCAAAATTATTTATTTTAGTATAAATATATGTTTTAAAATTTTTATTTTTATTTTTTTTACTTTATGTTTAAAAACTTTATTTTAACAGATATTTATATAAGTGGATATCAGCAAATATTCATAAAATTCATGAATAGTTATTTTAACATGTACTTGTGCAGGTACAGGAAACGAATTGTAGGTGATGGAGAATTAGTGTCTATGGCTACCCGACCCCATTGCCATCCTTAATACGAAAATTAAAAGCAACAAAAGAATTAAAAAAATTAAAAATAAAAATGATTTATTTTCAAGGATACGAAATATTAATTAATATATGATGTAATATTTTATAGGCTGGTTGAACTTGCTGGTCCAGTCTAGCATGATTAGCCCCCAAAAATAAAATAAACAAACATGATAAGCTAAGGAAGCTAGTATTTCAGTTTTGGTAGGCTACACAACCTGACAAGAAAATCTAGAACGTCAAGGTTTTTCTTTCCTATGGGGAACTTAAAATTTTGGATATGTATTTGGACATCTGGTGTCATTTTCGAAGCCACAATTTCTTTACTTCTGAAATTCTAACGAGATTAATGACAATTGTCGAGTCACCCACTTTATATTACTACGCAGCAAAACACGATCATGTGTGAGATTGCCACTCTTGTCATACGTAGGCCACCCTTGTTGGTACGGATCTCTGCATATTATTTATTATGGTTATCGTTTTGTCAACCTTATCCCTACCTTGCTCAAACAACCAACCATGTTTAATCTTATCACCTAATGTTTCACTATATATAAATCTAAAAAATTTAGATTTAATTACTCATGAGTCATTTATATAGATATTTATTGAAAAAACCTAAATTTTATATGTTAAAATAAAGTTTATGTTGATCTAATTTTTAAAATTAAATTAGATTTAAAAAATTATTTTTTAATAGATTTGATAAAAAAAACATTTATTATCTACGTATTAAATCTATAATTTAAACAAGTTGATGCATTGAAAAAAATCTCAAATCTTACGTTGACTTTAGATAAAATCTTAAAAGAGTTTAAAATATTGAATAATTTTAATTTTTTAAAAGTTAAGTTTAAAATTTTATTTTTTTAAAAATATTCAATATAATTTTTATTATAACATTTAGAGATAATTTAATATAATAAGTGACTAAATAAATTTAATA
Organism: Mucuna pruriens; assembly: GCA_025330945.1. Classification (NCBI taxonomy): domain Eukaryota; kingdom Viridiplantae; phylum Streptophyta; class Magnoliopsida; order Fabales; family Fabaceae; genus Mucuna; species Mucuna pruriens. The sequence continues at coordinate 1,765,601 of JAENHJ010000027.1, forward strand.
ATTATTATTATTATAGTCTTTTATATTAAAATAAAATTTTAACTTAATTTAATCATATAAAATCAACACAAAATCACTACTAGAAAATTTAAAATTTGTTACAAAATTATTTTGTGGCTAATTTTAAAATTAATAGTTATTTTGTAGTTAATTTCTAGTAAAAATAATTAGCTACAAAATTACTACAATATTGAATGGTAGCATGAAATAAGTAACAAATTAGCTAAGAAAATAATCTTAGTTAATTTGTAGTAAATTTTTTAAAATTTATAGTTATTTTCTAGCTAATTTGTAGTAATAAAAAGTATAAATAAATATAACTTCAAAAGCTAGAAAAAATAATTTTCTAATTAATTAATAGTTAATTAGTTAGAATTTAGTTATTAATTTAAATGGTAGCTAAAATTAGTAATAAAATCAAAAAATTCTTGTAATGAATAAAAGTTGTTTTTTATTTATATAAATCATCTCACTTAGTTGATCGAAATGTTCAACACAATGAACTAGTGCATCTTCATCCCAATAAGGAAAAAAAAATCTAAAAAGAGGAACCCAATAACCCAGTAGGATCTTCAACCCAATACGAAAAAAATATAAAGAGGAATTTAATATAAATTATGTCGTACTTAATTTGCGCATCAAATTTGGCTTACATGCATCAAGATTTTAAAGAACAGTACGCAAATGTATAATTGCAATGGCAATGTGAAGTTGGTAACTGCATCACCTGCATTTATTTTTATTTTTCCACAATATTAAAAATAGCAATAGAAATGTAACTATGATCCCAATATAAAACCTTCACGTCCATATCATGCTCAGTCCTACTTAAGAAGTAGCTGTAAAATATTTAAAATTTATTATCAAATAATTTTGTGATTAATTTTAAAATTAATAGTTATTTTGTAGTTAATTTTTAATAAAAATAATTCGTTACAAAATTACTATAATATTAATGGTAGCATGAAATAAGTAATAAATTAGTTAAGAGAATAATCTTATTTAATTTGTAGTAAATTTTTAAAATTTGTAGTTATTTTCTAGCTAATTTGTAGAAATAAGAAGTATAAATAAATATAACTTAAGTTTAGCTAGAAAAATAGTATTCTAGTTAATTAATAGTTAATTAGTTAAGATTTAGCTACTAATTTAAATGCTAGTTAAAATTAGTAGAAAAATAAAAAAAATCTTGTAGTGAATATATCACTTTACAAATTGCTTACCATATATATATATAATATCTAATCACTACTAGAAAAATTAAAATTTGTTACCAAATAATTTTGTGGTTAATTTTAAAATCAATAGTTATTTTGTAGTTAATTATTAGTAAAAATAATTAGCTACAAAATTACCATAATATATAATGAAAGCATGAAATAAGTAGCAAATTAACTAAGAAAATAATCTTAGTTAATTTGTAGTAAATTTTTAAAATTTGTAATTATTTTCTAGCTAATTTGCAGTAATAAGAAGTATAAATGAATATAACTTCAATTTAGCTAGAAAAAAATAATATTCTAGATAATTAATAGTTAATTATTAGGATTTAACTACTAATTTAAATGATAGCTAAAATTAGCAACAAAATCAAAAAAAATCTTGTAATGAATGTAATATAATTTAAAATTTAATATTTTAATTGTATGTGTTTTTTTTGTCAATAGTGATTAAGGGTATACCAGCAAAAATTCAAGGGATTTAACCATGATTATATTATGGTTATGTTTCCTTAAAAAGCTTTTTCCTTTACGATTTTTTTTTATTTTCCTACTAATTTTAGCTACCATTTAAATTAGTAGTTAAATCCTATCTAATTAACTATTAATTAATTATAATATTATTTTTTTCTAGCTCAATTTAAGTTATATTCATTTATACTTCTTATTACTATAAACTAGCTAGAAAATAACTATAAATTTTAAAAATTTAATACAAATTAACTAAGATTATTTTCTTAGCTAATTTGCTACTTATTTCATGCTACCATTAAAAATTATAGTAATTTTGAAACTAATTATTTTTACTAGAAATTAGCTACAAAATAACTATTAATTTTAAAATTAGCCACAAAATTATTTGATAGTAAATTTTTAATTTTCTAGTAGTGAAACTTGTAAAAGTGTTTGAATAGTGACTGAGCTTTAAGATGCTTATTCTTTCCAAAAATGACTTTATTTTCTAATAATAGTTTTATGGAACAAAATAAACTCAAGTAAATAGACGTCACTTAGTACTTGAATTTGATAGACGTTGTATTAGCACTACTAGAAAATTAAAAATTTGCTACAAAATAATTTTGTGGTTAATTTTAAAATTAATAGTTATTTTGTAGCTAATTTCTAGTAAAAATAATTAGCTACAAAATTACTATAATATTGAATGGTAGCATGAAATAAGTAGCAAATTAGTTAAGAAAATAATCTTAGTTAATTTGTAGTAAATTTTTAAAAATTTGTAATTATTTCCTAGCTAATTTGTAGTAATAAGAAATATAAATAAATATAACTTCAATTTAGCTAAAAAAAATAATATTCTAGTTAATTAATAGTTAATTAGCTAGGATTTAGCTAATAATTTAAATGGTAGTTAAAATTAATAGCAAAATCAAAAAATTCTTGGTGTGTAGTCTTTGAATTAACAAAAATTCAAAAAAAACATCTTTGAAACTAGATTTCATTCGTCATGTTAATCCAAAATTGAATGTACATTAATTGAATCTATTAATGTTACTGAGGTAGTACATTAAGTGTCACATAAACACTACTACAAATTTAAAATTTCTTTATAAAATAATTTTGTGGCTAATTTTAAAATCAATAGTTATTTTGTAGCTAATTTCTAGTAAAAATATTTAGCTACAAAATTACTATAATATTGAATGGTAGCATGAAATATGTAGCAAATTGGCTAAGAAAATAATCTTAGTTAATTTGTAGTAAATTTTTAAAATTTGTAATTATTTTCTAGCTAATTTGCAATAATAAGAAGTATAAATGAATAAAACTTCAATTTAGCTAGAAAAAAATAATATTCTAGTTAATTAATAGTTAATTAGTTAGGATTTAACTACTAATTTAAATGATAGCTAAAATTAGTAACAAAATAAAAAAAATCTTGTAATGAATGTAATATAATTTAAAATTTAATATTTTAATTGTATGTGTTTTTTTGTCAATAGTGGTTAAGGGTATACCAGCAAAAATTCAAGGGATTTAACCATGATTATATTTCTGGTTATGTTTGCTTAAAAAGCTTTTTCCTTTACTATTTTTTTTATTTTCCTACTAATTTTAGCTACCATTTAAATTAGTAGTTAAATCCTATCTAATTAACTATTAATTAATTATAATATTATTTTTTCTAGCTCAATTTAAGTTATATTCATTTATACTTCTTATTACTATAAATTAACTAGAAAATAACTATAAATTTTAAAAATTTACTACAAATTAACTAAGATTATTTTCTTAGCTAATTTGCTACTTATTTCATGGTACCATTAAAAATTATAGTAATTTTGTAACTAATTATTTTTACTAGAAATTAGCTACAAAATAACTATTAATTTTAAAATTAACAAAATTATTTGATAGTAAATTTTTAATTTTCTAGTAGTAAAACTTGTAAAAAGTGTTTGAATAGTGACTGAGCTTTAAGATGTTTATTCTTTCCAAAAATGACTTTATTTTCTAATAATAGTTTTATGGAACAAAATAAACTCAAGTAAATAGACGTCACTTAGTACTTGAATTTGATAGGCGTTGTATTAAGACTACTAGAAAATTAAAAATTTGCTACAAAATAATTTTGTGGTTAATTTTAAAATTAATAGTTATTTTGTAGCTAATTTCTAGTAAAAATAATTAGCTAAAAAATTACTATAATATTGAATGGTAGCAAGAAATAAGTAGCAAATTAGCTAAGAAAATAATCTTAGTTAATTTGTAGTAAATTTTTAAAAATTTGTAATTATTTCCTAGCAATTTGTAGTAATAAGAAATATAAATAAATATAACTTCAATTTAGCTAAAAAAAATAATATTCTAGTTAATTAATAGTTAATTAGCTAGGATTTAGCTAATAATTTAAATGGTAGTTAAAATTAATAGCAAAATCAAAAAATTCTTGGTGTGTAGTCTTTGAATCAACAAAAATTCAAAAAAACATCTTTGAAACTAGATTTCATTCGTCATGTTAATCCAAAATTGAATGTACATTAATTGAATCTATTAATGTTACTGAGGTAGTACATTAAGTGTCACATAAACACTACTAGAAAATTTAAAATTTGCTATAAAATAATTTTGTTGCTAATTTTAAAATCAATAGTTATTTTGTAGCTAATTTCTAGTAAAAATATTTAGCTACAAAATTACTATAATATTGAATGGTAGCATGAAATATGTAGCAAATTAACTAAGAAAATAATCTTAGTTAATTTGTAGTAAATTTTTAAAATTTGTAATTATTTTCTAGTTAATTTGCAGTAATAAGAAGTATAAATGAATATAACTTCAATTTAGCTAGAAAAAAATAATATTCTAGTTAATTAATAGTTAATTAGTTAGGATTTAACTACTAATTTAAATGATAGCTAAAATTAGTAACAAAATCAAAAAAAATCTTGTAATGAATGTAATATAATTTAAAATTTAATATTTTAATTGTATGTGTTTTTTTGTCAATAGTGGTTAAGGGTATACCAGCAAAAATTCAAGGGATTTAACCATGATTATATTTCTGGTTATGTTTGCTTAAAAAGCTTTTTCCTTTACGATTTTTTTTTATTTTCCTACTAATTTTAGCTACCATTTAAATTAGTAGTTAAATCCTATCTAATTAACTATTAATTAATTATAATATTATTTTTTTCTAGCTCAATTTAAGTTATATTCATTTATACTTCTTATTACTATAAATTAACTAGAAAATAACTATAAATTTTAAAAATTTACTACAAATTAACTAAGATTATTTTCTTAGCTAATTTGCTACTTATTTCATGGTACCATTAAAAATTATAGTAATTTTGTAACTAATTATTTTTATTAGAAATTAGCTACAAAATAACTATTAATTTTAAAATTAGCCACAAAATTATTTGATAGTAAATTTTTAATTTTCTAGTAGTGAAACTTGTAAAAGTGTTTGAATAGTGACTGAGCTTTAAGATGTTTATTCTTTCCAAAAATGACTTTATTTTCTAATAATAGTTTTATGGAACAAAATAAACTCAAGTAAATAGACGTCACTTAGTACTTGAATTTGATAGACGTTGTATTAGCACTACTAGAAAATTAAAAATTTGCTACAAAATAATTTTGTGGTTAATTTTAAAATTAATAGTTATTTTGTAGCTAATTTCTAGTAAAAATAATTAGCTAAAAAATTACTATAATATTGAATGGTAGCAAGAAATAAGTAGCAAATTAGCTAAGAAAATAATCTTAGTTAATTTGTAGTAAATTTTTAAAAATTTGTAATTATTTCCTAGCTAATTTGTAGTAATAAGAAATATAAATAAATATAACTTCAATTTAGCTAAAAAAAATAATATTCTAGTTAATTAATAGTTAATTAGCTAGGATTTAGCTAATAATTTAAATGGTAGTTAAAATTAATAACAAAATCAAAAAATTCTTGGTGTGTAGTCTTTGAATCAACAAAAATTCAAAAAAATATCTTTGAAACTAGATTTCATTTGTCATGTTAATCCAAAATTGAATGTACATTAATTGAATCTATTAATGTTAATGAGGTAGTACATTAAGTGTCACATACACACTACTAGAAAATTTAAAATTTGCTGTAAAATAATTTTGTGGCTAATTTTAAAATCAATAGTTATTTTGTAGCTAATTTCTAGTAAAAATATTTAGCTACAAAATTACTATAATATTGAATGGTAGCATGAAATATGTAGCAAATTAACTAAGAAAATAATCTTAGTTAATTTGTAGTAAATTTTTAAAATTTGTAATTATTTTCTAGCTAATTTGCAGTAATAAGAAGTATAAATGAATATAACTTCAATTTAGCTAGAAAAAAATAATATTCTAGTTAATTAATAGTTAATTAGTTAGGATTTAACTACTAATTTAAATGATAGCTAAAATTAGTAATAAAATCAAAAAAAATCTTGTAATGAATGTAATATAATTTAAAATTTAATATTTTAATTGTATGTGTTTTTTTGTCAATAGTGGTTAAGGGTATACCAGCAAAAATTCAAGGGATTTAACCATGATTATATTTCTGGTTATGTTTGCTTAAAAAGTTTTTTCCTTTACGATTTTTTTTTATTTTGTTACTAATTTTAGCTACCATTTAAATTAGTAGTTACATCCTATCTAATTAACTATTAATTAATTATAATATTATTTTTTTCTAGCTCAATTTAAGTTATATTCATTTATACTTCTTTTTACTATAAATTAGCTAGAAAATAACTATTAATTTTAAAAGTTTACTACAAATTAACTAAGATTATTTTCTTAGCTAATTTGCTACTTATTTCATGCTACCATTAAAAATTATAGTAATTTTGTAACTAATTATTTTTACTAGAAATTAGCTACAAAATAACTATTAATTTTAAAATTAGCCACAAAATTATTTGATAGTAAATTTTTAATTTTCTAGTAGTAAAACTTGTAAAAGTGTTTGAATAGTGACTGAGCTTTAAGATGTTTATTCTTTCGAAAAATGACTTTATTTTCTAATAATAGTTTTATGGAGCAAAATAAACTCAAGTAAATAGACGTCACGTAGTACTTGAATTTGATAGACGTTGTATTAGCACTACTAGAAAATTAAAAATTTGATACAAAATAATTTTGTGGTTAATTTTAAAATTAATAGTTATTTTGTAGCTAATTTCTAGTAAAAATAATTAGCTACAAAATCATTATAATATTGAATGGTAGCATGAAATAAGTAGCAAATTAGCTAAGAAAATAATCTTAGTTAATTTGTAGTAAATTTTTAAAAATTTGTAATTATTTCCTAGCTAATTTGTAGTAATAAGAAATATAAATAAATATAACTTCAATTTAGCTAAAAAAATAATATTCTAGTTAATTAATAGTTAATTAGCTAGGATTTAGCTAATAATTTAAATGGTAGTTAAAATTAATAGCAAAATCAAAAAATTCTTGTAGTGTAGTCTTTGAATCAACAAAAATTCAAAAAAACATCTTTGAAACTAGATTTCAGTCGTCATGTTAATCCAAAATTGAATGTACATTAATTGAATCTATTAATGTTACTGAGGTAGTACATTAAGTGTCACATAAACACTATTAGAAAATTTAAAATTTGCTATAAAATAATTTTGTGGCTAATTTTAAAATCAATAGTTATTTTGTAGCTAATTTCTAGTAAAAATATTTAGCTACAAAATTACTATAATATTGAATGGTAGCATGAAATATGTAGCAAATTAGCTAAGAAAATAATCTTAGTTAATTTGTAGTAAATTTTTTAAAATTTGTAGTTATTTCCTAGCTAATTTGTAGTAAGGAGAAGTATAAATGAATATAACTTCAATTTAGCTAGAAAAAATAATATTCTAGTTAATTAATAGTTAATTATTTAGGATTTAGCTACTAATTTAAATGGTAGCTAAAATTAGTAGCAAAATGAAAAAACTTGTAGTGAAAGCCAATATATCCTCCATGTGTATATCAAGTAAATAGGGACTAAAATTAAGTATTCTCACATTTCTCTCTTCTCTCCCCCTCCTCTACTTCTATAGTTAACAATTGATTTAATAAAATTTTAAAAAAAATAATACAAGTGATGGAATTGAGAATTTCATATATGAACAAGACAGTTCCTTGACCACACAATTCATATACCCAATCATCAAGAAATTCAAGAGGATTAACAATTTGTGTTTTATGCAACAAAAACTAATAATACATTAAACTATAACATTATTCCAATACTTCAACAATATTCAATATCCTAAATCTTGATATAATCCACTTTATGAAGTTCCTAGAAGAAAAGCTAGTGAGTGATTGCGACCAAAGTCCACCTCCATTATGATCAAAAGAAAATGGAGAAAGAGGTTTTGACGATGAAAGAAAAATAAGAGGCTTTAACATGTGTGAGTTTATTGGGTTCAACAAAGGTGACAAAGAAAAGAATATTGTAGGAGGCAGATCAACAATGAGAGGGTGAAGTAGAGGAGAAGAGGGAAGAGATAGAGAAAGGCAAGAAGGGAAGAAGTTTAAAAATATTTTATTTTAATCCCTACTTATTTAGCATAAACATAAAAAATACATGGGTTAATATCACTTTACAAGCCACTTATATAACATTCATAAGATCAATTAATACTCATCCAATTTTGGATTAATGTTATAGAAAAAATTCAATTTAAGAAACATTTTTTAATTTTATTTACTTTCGGGATTAATATGACAACGCATTTCAAATTCAATGACTAAAGTGACTATTTACTAAAATAAAATCTCCACACTTCTATTTTTTATATTTGATTTTTTAAAAAAATTATTGTCAATTAATTATTTTTCTTGAAGTTTTACCACCACTTTATGTGTGTTGTATTTTCGAATGTATATCAACAAATTAAAATTTTAACCCCAACATGTTCATCTTATGAAATTTCATAAGAAAAACCCTCAAGGGACACTGAAAAGAAAAATACATAACATGATAACTTTTAAAACTAGACAGATAACAAATTTCATGCATATCATGAAATTCAAATTGCTCAATAATCATTGAATTTTTTCATTTTCTACTATTGACATAAAATCATTTTTATTACATGCATATTCTCAAACACCTCACTAATACTTACACTTGCATTTGCAAGCGCCATATTTACAAATCGGAACAGGGCATGGTGCGTCACAAGTATTGATTGAACAATCGGCATCAGTTTTACATTGTGCTGAGCTTAGTCTAGTTTGCTCACACTTGCAAACACCATTATGACAAATAGCATTTCCTGTGCAAGAAGGCATAATATAATTGCATTCAATATTTTTCTGACATTCACCAGGACTCGTCGTTTTTGGTATGCTCCTCAATCCATATCCTGCAAAAAGTATATACAAATCCAGTAATATTAGCACATTCCATTACTATATGTGTTTTCATATTAGCATTTATTACACTGTTCATGGAAAATACCATTGCAAGCCAATAAAGAAAAAACAATCGCTGCATAGACAATCTTAAACAAAGCCATCCCTATGTCTTACTTTCTTTGGTGTGGTGTTTGGTAGGTGGATGCTTAATTAAACAATAGCATATTTATAGTTCTAAAAAAGTATATAAATATATTAATTTTTAAAATATAACATTTAATCATGTTCTTTAATTAAACTATATATAATGTGTTTAATCAAAACAATGTTCTAATTAAAACTTTATTTGTAATAAAAGTAATTCATTTTCAAAATTATATATATATAAAATTTAAGATGGTCAATTAATCAATTTTTTTATCCCTAAAAATCAAATACAGTACCATGAGATTTTACAATAATCATGCACCATCCTCAACCAACTGAACTAAATCTCCACCTATAATAATCAACTTTTGTCATACTCATTTGAATATTTATTAATTTAATATAAAATTAAATGTTGTATTTATTGAATATTTTAGTTTAATAAATAAAAAACTAAATTATAATTTTAAACATTTTATCTTAGGGTGAAAATTCGTTTTGATCATTTATCTTTTTTTTTTAAAATTCATTTAGGTTATTTAACTCTTAAATTTGAGTTAATATTATTCTTTTGAAAAAAGAAAGATAATTTTCAATTTTAGAATACAATGTTAAAATATTTTTTGACTGATCCAAATGAAACTTGTCTTATTAGATATTCATTTACATAAAAGTTATAAAAATCAGCTAATGTTTGAACAATAAAAGGTCATCAACAAGATAAAAATCATGTGAGAAGGGAGTCTTATGAACAACCAAAGAATTAAAAAATCTTTTATACATATTCACCAGACTCACTTTTCATGCAATTTTTACCATGTTTATGATCAATTTTTTGTTTGACCATTGATTGAGTTTTATAATTTTCATGTAAATAAATCTAACTATAAAAATTTCATGTCTTAAATTAAAAAAATAGTTTAAGAATCGTATCTCAAATTTAAAAACAATTAATTTTACAAAAGGACAATATTAACTCAAATTAAAAAGTTATAATATAAAAATAAATTTTTAAAAGACAAAAGATCAAAATAAATTTTTATCATAAGGTAAAAGAAAAAAGTTATAATTTACTACTAGAAAATTTAAAATTTGCTACAAAATAATTTTGTGGCTAATTTTAAAATAATAGTTATTTTGTAGCTAATTTCTAGTAAAAATAATTAGTTAAAAATTACTATAATATTGAATGGTAGAATGAAATAAATAGCAAATTAGCTAAGAAAATAATCTTAGTTAATTTGTAGTAAAATTTTAAAATTTATAGTTATAATCTAGCTAATTTGTAGTAATAAAAAATATAAATGAATCTTGATGGGGAAAAGGCCACCACTTTGATGATGGGAAGGTAGTACGGTACCACTAATAAGGCACCACCAATGTGGTGACACAACGCAGCAGATAAAAATTTCCCTAACTCGTAAGAATCCCTAAGGAGTAACCACAAATGCAAATGAAAGTAAGAATGAGAAGAATCACAAAAGAGAGACACCAATATTTTTAACGTGGAAAAACGCCCTCAACGTGAGGAGTAAAAATCACGGGTCATTTAGACCAAAGAAATTAATCCACTATGATTAATTAAGAGTACAATAGTTATTTTCTGTCTCTCTTACTCACTCTGTGAAAAATTCACTCTCTCTCAATCTCCAAATCTGACCCTTTCTCCTTTTATAAAGAGAAACCTAACGGGCTTGAAAGTATTGAACTTTTGTCTACATAGTTGGGAGCCCAAAAATAACCCAACATATCTTCCCCTCACAACTATGTGGAGGTAATCGCCAGTCTGACGATCTCACAACAAGCTTCAAACTTCCCTCTTGGAAAAGGATGAATTGTACTCTAACTATCACAGAATAACCAATGTTCGTCTTGAATAAAACCAACTTCTTCCTTGGTAGTGGACAAAGCAACATACTTCTGCAATTTAGATTGTCAAGACTTTTGCCTTACTTCACTCTCCATGGACTCCTGGTAACATTCAGGTTCTTCTCCATCTGTTAAGGTCACATACTCATCAGAAGTATACCTTGTAGATGATTGTCTCTTCCTATTAGACCTCCTGAGTTGAACTAGAGGCAATTCAGGAGCATCACCCAGATTCTCATCTTATGACATCTCTTGCTCCTCTTCAGCATTATCATCAAGAGGAACATCAAAGCAATCTCCAAGTTGTTGATCACCATAGTTATGTTGCTCACCATTCTGAACATTATTATCAATAGTATCCAGATCATGTACAAGCATCCGAACTGGATCAATTTCAAACAAACTATTGTCTTTCTTAGGTGTAGACTTCTTTACCTTATCAATGTCTTCAATGGTTTGATCTTCCATGAATTGCACATCACGACTTCTGACAAGTTTCTTCTCAATAGGATCATACATCTTGTAACCATACTCATCGTGATCATACCCAATGAAGATACACTGCCTAGTCTTCATATCCAACTTGGATCTTTCATCCTTTGGAACATGCACAAATGCCTTACAATCGAAGACTCGCAAATGATCATACTTGACATCTTTGCCAAATCAAAGCTTGTCTGACACCTCAGTATTCAAAGCAATTGTAGGATTGAGATTAATAACATGCACTGCGTTGTAAAGTGTCTCATCCCAAAAATGCTTAGGTAACCTTGCTTCAGAAAGCATGCACCTAACCCTCTCAATTAATGTCATATTCATCCTTTCTGCTAAGCCATTCAATTGAGGAGTTTTAGGAGGAGTCTTTTCATGTTTGATACCTTGCTGTTTACAATATACATCAAATGGTTCACAATACTCACCATCATTGTCAGAACGAATACATTTCACCTTCTTGCCTGATTGTCTCTCAACCAAAGCTTGGAAATGTTTGAATTTCTCCAACACTTGGTCCTTTGTCTTCAAAACATAGACCCAGAGCTTCCTAGAACAATCATCAATAAAGGTAACAAAATAAAGTGCACCACTAAATGACTTTACCTTCAATGGGCCACAAACATCAAAATGCACCAATTCTAGCAACTCTGACTTCCTTAAGGGAGGATGCTTCTTAAAGGATACTCTGGTCTGCTTACCAGCCATGCAATGAGAACACTTCTTCAACTCTGCATTCTTCAATCCTGAAAGCATGTCCTTTTTGGCTAAACAAGTCAACCCTTTTTCACTGATATGACTAAGCCTTCGGTGCCACAAAGATGCCTCCATATCCATAGCATTCACACCGTCTTTAGCAACCAAAGTTTTTATCCAATACAATTTAGAAATCTTCTCCCCTCTGGCCACAACCAAGTTACCTTTGGTGAGTTTTCATTTTCCATGACCAAAGTGATTATCATAACCACCATCATCAAACATGTGCACAGATATCAAGTTAAAGCAAACATCTGGAGCATGTTTGACTCCTTTAAGCCACAACTACATTCCTATGTTGGTTTGCAAGCAAACATCACCAACACCGATCACCTTGGTCACACCATCATTACCCATCTTCAACACTCCAAAATCACCTACAGTGTAAGATGTAAAGAACTCCTTCCTTGGTGTAACATGCAATGTAGCACCACTATCAATAATCCACATGCTCTCATCAGATACAAAATTAACCGACTCAAAGTCTCGAAGAATGACAAGACCATCACCTGTAGTAGTAGAGACACGATTGTCATCCTTCTCTTTTGACTTGTCCTTTTTGCCTTTGTTCTCCTTTTTTCACAAGAAACAATGCTTTTGTATATGCCCTGTTTTGTGATAGTAGTGACACTCCAAATTCTTGTATCTAGACTTGGATTTACTTCTACTCTTTTCTCTTTCATTTTTCCGACTTCTCCCCCTATTTTCAGTGACAAGTACCTCAAATTGAGATGAAGAACCTTGTGTCTTTCTTCTCATCTCCTCGTTAAGTACACTACCATTTACCATTTGTAAAGAGACAACACCATTAGGGGCTGAATTTGTGATAGAGACCTTAAAAGTCTCCCAAGACTCAGGTAAAGAATTCAGGAGTAGTAATCCCAAAATCTCATCTTCAAACTTGATGCCCATTCCTGACATCTGATCAATAACCCCTTGAAATTCATTCAAGTGATCTGACTGTGAAGTGTCTTCCTTGAACTTCAAACTCACAATAGAATTTAACAAAAATAATTTGTTATTCCTACACTTTGAGGCATACAAGGATTCAATCTTCTCCCACGATGTCCTGGCATCTATCTCACTTGCAATGTGATTATAAACATTATCATCCACAAAAAGTCGGATAAAACCAAATACCTGTTGATGCTCAAAGTCCCATTCTTCATCAGACATAGATTCTGGCTTCTGAGCAACAAAAACAGGAAGATGCATTTTCTTCACAAATAATAAATCTTTCATCTTCCCTTTCCACAATTGATAATTAGTGTCATTCAGACTCATCATTCTATTTGTATTAACCTCCATTATTCTAGCAAGCACAACACCCTTCAAACCAAAGAGCTCTGATACCACTCTGATGAGGAAAAGACCACCACTTTGATGATAGGAAGGTAGTACGGTACCACCAATAAGGCACTACCAATGTGGTGACACAAAACAGCGGATAAAAATTCTCCTAACTTGCAAGAATCCCTAAGGAGTAACCACAAATGCAAATGAAAGTAACAATGAGAAGAATCACACAAGAGAGACACCGATATTTTTAACGTGGAAAAACGCCCTCAATGTGAGGAGTAAAAACCACGGGTCGTCCAGATCAAAGAAATTAATCCACTATGATTAATTAAGAATACAAGAGTTATTTTCTGTTTCTCTCACTCACTCTATGAAAAATTCCCTTCTCCTCTTATAAAAAGAGACTTAACGGGCTTGAGAATATTGGACTTTTGTCCACATAATTGGGAGCCCAAAAATAACTCAACAAATCTAACTTAAATTTAACTAAAAATAATAATATTCTAGTTAATTAATAGTTAATTAGTTAGAATTTAGCTACTACCTTAAATAATAGCTAAAATTATAAGCAAAATTAAAAAAATCTTGTAGTGATTTATCCTAAATAAAAAAATATATAATAAATGTATCTCGTCATACTTCAACAATAATAAAGGGAAAGCACATTTAAATTTAATAACTATATGCCTCGATATTAAATAATTATTAATATAATATAAAATTAAATGTTATATTTATTAAATATTTTACTTTAATAAATCATTTAATATTTATTAATATAATATAAAATTAAATGATGTATTCATTGAATATTTTACATTAAATGTATGTCTCCTTGTATTAATACTACTAGAATATTTAAATTTTGCTACCAAATAATTTTGTGGTTAATTTTAAAATTATTAATTATTTTGTAATTAATTTCTAGTAAAAATAATTAATTACAAAATTATTATAATATATAATGGTAGCATGAAATAAGTAAGAAATTAGTTAAGAAAATAATTTTAATTAATTTATAATAAATTTTTAAAATTTATAATTATTTTCTAACTAATTTATAATAATAAAAAGTATAAATAAATATAATTTAAATTTAATTAAAAAATAATATTTTAATTAATTAATAATTAATTAATTAGAATTTAATTACTAATTTAAATGATAGCTAAAATTAGAACGTGAACCATGGGAGCGTCTGAGCAATATTCTATCAACATTTTTTCACACTTTTTATATGTTTGCTGAAATTTATATGACCTTTTACGTGCATTTCATTTCATCGCTGTTCAATGAGTTACGAAGAGTTTAAAAATGTGATACTTAAGATTTTTTATATTATTTTTAAAAGATTTCAGTCACTTATTTAATTTTAACTTAATTTGTCTAAATGTGATGAATTTTAGAATAATAGAGTGGAAGAAGTTATCTGTTTATGTTATTAAAAACTTTATTTTTTATGTTTTTGTTGATTTTAAGAAATAAAGAAAGATTTGGAACTTTAATGAATCAAGAAAAGATAAAAAAAAAAAGTGTCATCTTTATTATTTCTTTTGTATTTTTAATTATTACTTGTAGTTTTAGTATCCGTAAAAAGCACGCGGCATTATAAGTTATATATATATATATTTATTTATTTATTTATTTATTTATTGGTGATAGCATTATAAATTATATATTATAATAATTCATTTATGTTAACATGAGCATCATACGTATCTATTATAACTATATATAGAAACTTCCATACTTATATATTTATATTCCATTTGTATATGTCTTCCTTTGTACGTAATTCATATTAAAATTGTTTTTTTTTTTAGTTGTGAATCACTAACACATTTTAATTATTACTTTATGTCCAATTATCAAAATTCCATCACAATCAATAGCACTAGCAGCAACAAGGAAATGCACTAACTGAGCAGAGAGATTCATACGCTTGTATCACTAAGAGACCCTTAAATTAAGACCAAAATTAATGATTCGTCTTAAAATCAAACACGTATGTGTTATGTGTACGTTAATCTGTAAGCGCTTTGAATAAGTTCACAGAAGAGGCTCTATATTTTAGTCAACATGGGAAATTTCTGATCCAGATTTTCTTTAAAAGAATTATTCCATGTCTATGGCAGAGTCTATTTTCAAAACAAATAAAATACATAAAACTCACCTTTAAATACAGGCTGTGATTAGATTATTTTTAGTTTACTATGTATCAACTTTTCTTCATGTGTAAAATTGCGTATAGATTAATTAAAAAAGTGTAAATCATTTCAACTTATATAAGTTTTATTTTTCTTACTTTTTGCATAATATCTATTATATTTCTAAAATATACACATGATTTCTCTTATTTTATAAATACCCTACAATTAAGTCCAATTTGCTGTGATTCACTTGAAGATAGTGTAAAATTAATGAAAATACCTATTGCATGTTTTGACTCATTACGTACCCAAAACTCTATTTCTTAATCTTATATGAACACCTTCGTATTTGAAAATTTTATTATAACTATTAAAGAAAAATTTAAATTGTTATTTAGATGACAAAAAATTAAAATATCATTACTTAAAAAATAAATGATAATTTCATGTGTTAAAAATGATAAAAAAATACTTTAAAATTATTACAATAAAAATTTAATTGTAGAACTTCTTGTTACATGCTAAAAAGATATATCAAAACTAAATTCATATGATTAATTTCTTAAACATTAAATGATAAAGGTTTTAAAACATGAATCTTACTGAAACTAAATTATAAACATCTATATAAATTATAATTTTATTTAAAAAGTACAATGATAAAAGTAAATTAATGAATTAAAAATTAAAACAATATTAAAAGTCATAAAATCATTTTTCATAAATCATAATATATTAAAATTAAAATAAATTATAAAAGTAAATTATATATATTTATCTTATTTATATAAAATAATAAATACTTTATTTAATTAAATTACACACCTAAAAATAATCTAATCATCTTAATTTAAAATATTTATATTATTTTAATTATTTTAATTAATATTTTATTTTATTATTCATATTAACACCAAACTAACTAGAGTTACTAGTAAAAAATTAAAAAAGAACACTAAAAAAATATCAAAAATATAAAATTAACAAAAAAAAAATTACGAGAACAAAAACCAAACAAAACCATATTTATATTAACTTAAAAATATTTTAGTCATAAATAAATGAATAAAAGAGAGTTTAAGAGATTATTTTATTTTCAGTAAATCATTCTTATCAGTAAATCATTCTTATCTTGTATATTTATTTTAGTTTAAATTACGAGTTTATTTTATATTATACGGTCGATCAATTCAAAATTATTTTTTATAATTTTTAAAATAATTATTTGCATGGTGGTTTGGTGTGTGTTTTATTGGTTTATCATCATTCTGGTGTTTAGGGATTAGAATCCTGTTGACGTGTTGTGTTTTGAAGGGATATATGACTTGTGCTCTTGTATTCTTTGTGGATTATGTTTAAACATGGATAATTTTATTTGAAGAATTTGTCTATGTCGTTTTAATTTGTGATTCTTGTGACTTTTATAATGCTTGGTCATTTATTTTTGTTTTTCTAGATGTGGAAATTTGTGTCTTGAGATTTTCCAAAGCCATTTTTGTTAGAATCTTGCAATACTGGTTTTTCAGCTCACTAGTGAACAATTGTTAGAATCTATTGAGGTGTGGAGGGTTAATGGGTCATAAACACCATTTTTTTATTATTTAATTTCTATAAATATTAAAATAAAAATTTTATATATTAAAATTATGTAAAAACAATTATACAAAAAAAATTATTATAAAAATAAAAAATCATTAATAATTTTTCAATTAATAGGTGATGTTTCCATTCCTCAACAAAAATTTACCAGTAGTTTCCATTTCTTAACATTTATGGTGTCAAACATCCTATCATTTCTATTCAAAATATGCAAATCTAGATAGTTTACTCCAAAGTTGAAAACATAGAAATGAAGAAGTAGATAAAGATAATTAAGAACAAGATATTTTGGTGAGAAATAATGAAAATGAATATGATTATAAATATCTTATTATGAATATATTATTAAAAATTTTACAAGAAAAATTTTTAAGAAGGACAAATGATTATGAAGATATCGTTTTCTCGATTTATTCAACACAAAATCTTAAGACGAAGAACCAACCAAAATTGTTGATTTTTTCTTTACATTAGTTCAGTATCTAATATATGAATAGAAATGGGTAGGGTAGTGTGATCCCTCCATGTATCTGCACTTAAAAAAAATTCTCAAACTTGAACTCATATCCTCTCGGTAGTAACTTTAATCCTCACACCCTCCTTTGTTTAGTACCTAAATGTCTATACCTGTATTGATTAACCACACCTATATTAATTATAAAAATTGATAAATAAAATATTAATTAAAAATATGACAATAATTAAATTAAAATTCTATTCAAAGATCATTTACAAAACCTAACAATTAGTCATAAAACAATATCACTGTTATAATAAACTTTCGTAATAACAAATTTATGAAATTTCAATTATTAAGATGTTACTTTCCAATATTTGTTAAAAAATAATATATTTTACTTAGTGGTAGAAACATGTTAAATCAAATTTTGGCAAGCTTGAACCTAGCTTGCATCATAATTATTAAGCCTAAGTGTTACCTATTTACTTGATATAGGCTACTTTAAGTTTAGGCGAAGTTTGGCCTAACCTAAAAGTCTATTTATGTGGTATGTTTTGCTCTATAGTTTTATGCCTTTATTGTAGTTCACATTCAAAATTTCTAAAGAAACAAACAACACATGCATGACCTTTGGGCAAAGGTGCAAAGAGATGTGTAAAGGTGCATAACAACGATGTGCCCTAACATAAAATTAGAATAAGATGTGTGATGGATTGTTGCTCGTTTAAGTTTATTTAGGTTTCAATTGTAGAAAGAATAAAGATATAACACAAAATAAATGATTTTAAATGAAAATTATTTTATTAAAAACTTATTATTAATAATTATATAAATTAAATATAAATATTTATATAATATAATATAAATATATAATTTATAAGTAAATACGATATAAATATATAATTTATAAATAAATATAATATAAATATATAATTATTTATATAAATAGACTAACCTATCAGGCCAGTAAACTTTTTTTATAAGCTTGAAGCCTAATCTTTTTTACTTAAAATTGATTTTTAAAATGTCTACACATAATCTTTTTACTAAATAGGCTAAGCCATATGCAAGTGAGGCTGTAGCCCTGACAAGCAGCCTAACCTATTTTCACCCCTTAATTAGACTATTTAGTTATAATTATAATGTAAGAAAAAGTCAATTCCATATTCACCATCATAAATAAACATTACTATTGAATCAATTTCAGTTTAAATATATGTATATATATGTGTGTAAAAGTTTAAATAGACAGAAAAATAAGAAAGAATGTTTTGTATGAATTTAATAATTATTTTGAACCGATAATGGAGAATTACAAGATGGAGTCATGAAAGTTAAGAATGGTTACAAGACTTTTGTGTGTGTGTGAAACTTTAAATGGACAAAAAAGTAAGAAAGAATGTTTTATATGAATTTGATAATTATTTTGAACCGATAATGGAGAATTACAAGATGTAGCTATGAAAGTTAAGAGTGGTTACAAGACTTTTTTTTGAGACGGATTGAGTATGAAATTAAGGATTATTGCCTTCAAGAGGCGACAACCGCATAATAAATATGAAACATTGATGTTTTGTATGAATTTGATAATTATTTTGAACTGAAAATGGAGAATTACAATATGTAGCCATTAAAGTTAAGTGTGGTTATAAGATTTTTATTTTAAGACCGATTGATTATGCAATTAAGGATTCATGCCTTCAAGAGGTGGTAATTGCATAATAAATATGAAAATTTGAGAAAATAAGGAAATAAAGAAATAATAAAAAAATGAGAAAATATAGAAATAAGAAGAAATAAAAACATATAATATACCTCTTAGATTTAATAATAATAATAATAATAATAATAATAATAATAATAAAAAAACAATAATAATAATATGAATGAACATGTGCATCGGTAAGATTTGGTACTAAGTTAATCATACTTGCATCCGAATTTATTAAAATTTGTAAGTAAATGTTTGATGCATATTCATTAAGTAGTTAATTATTTTATGCGGATTTCAAGATTTCTTGTCCTAAATCTTTACTTTTCTCACTCTAAATTAATTAGAACGAAATCCAAGTAAAACTAGAAAAATTATATATATTAAATTATTACATTTAAAATTTGAAATTTGAAAAATAAGAGAAAGTAGAATATTATGTTTGTTAACGATGATTTCGATCATCGGCATTGATCTCACTTACCATATTAAGGATTTCACGGAATTTTATATAATTACAAAAATTTATAAACATCATTATTAATTGAATAAGTTTAATTCATTATTTTATAATTTTAAAAAAAAATTTAAGCAACAATAAAAAATATATTAGAAGAAATATATAAAAACATATTAATAACACATTTTTTTTATAGAATAAGAGAATTTTTTTATTCATGAAATAAATGTAAAAAATTTATCATTAAAAAACAATAATTAATCTTTGTTGATACTAGATATTTTTGAGATATTGGTAGATGCTCAATGAATACATTTATTATTTATTAAAGTAAGATATTTGTAGATACACTATTAATATAAGAAGACATACATTTATTATTTATTATTTATTATTTATTAAAGTAAGATACTCAATGAATACATCATTTAATTTTATATTATATTAATAAACATTAAATGATTTATTAAAGTAAAATATTCAATAAAAAGAACATTTAATTTTATATTATATTAATAATTATCTAAACGAGTACCGAGGCATACAGTTATTAAATTCAAATGTGCGTTCCCTTACTTCTGTTGAAGTATGACGGCATATATTTATTATATATATTTTTGTTTAGGTTAAATCAATATAAGATTTTTTTTATTTTACTATTAATTTTAGTCATCATTTAAATTAGTAGTTAAATTTTAGTTAATTAATTATTGATTATTTAAAATATTATTTTTAAACTAAATTTAAGTTATATTTATTTATACTTCTTATTATTATAAATTAGTTAGAAAATGACTATAAATTTTAAAAATTTACTAAAAATTAATTAAAATTATTTCTTAATTAATTTACTGCTAATTTACTATTTTTTTTCATGCTACCATTCAATATTATAGTAATTTTATAACTAATTATTTTTACTAGAAATTAGCTACAAAATAATTATTGATTTTAAAAATAGTCACAAAATTATTTTGTAATAAATTTTTAATTTTCTAGTAGTGAATTATAACTTTTCTCTTTTATCTAATGATAAAAATTTATTTTTATTTTTTGTCTTTTAAAAATTTATTTTGAGTTAATATTGCCCTTATGTAAAATTAATTGTTTTTGAATTTGAGATACGATTTTTAAACTTTTTTTTTTAATTTAAGACATGATACTTTTATTATTAGATTTATTTACATGAAAATTATGAAACTCAATCAATGGTCAAACAAAAAAATGGATCATAAACATGGTAAAAATTACATAAAAAATGAGTCTTGTGAATATGTATAAAAGATTTTTTAATTTTTTAATTGTTCATAAGACTCACTTTTTACATTATTTTTACTTTGTTGATGAACTTTTACTGTTCAAACATTAGCTGATGTTTATAACTTTTATGTAAATGAATATCTAATAAGACAAGTTTCATTTGGATCAATCAAAAAATATTTTAACATTGTATTCTAAAATTGAAAATTATCTTTCTTTTTTCAGAAAAATAATATTAACTCAAATTTAAGAGTTAAAGAACCTAAATGAATTTTTTTAAAAAGAGATAAATGATCAAAACGGATTTTTACTATAAGATAAAATATTTAAAATTATAATTTAATTTTTTATTTATTAAACTAAAATATTCAATAAATATAACATTTAATTTTATATTAAATTAATAAATATTCAAATGAGTATGACAAAAATTGATCAGTATAGGTGGAGATTTAGCTCAGATGGTTTACGATGGTGCATGATTGTTGTAAAATCTCATTGTACTATATTTGATTTCTAGGGATAAAAAAATTGATTCATTGACCATCTATATACATATATAATTTTGAAAATGAATTACTTTTATTACAAATAAAATTTTTAGAACATTGTTTTGATCAAACACATTATATATAGTTTAATTAGACAACATGATTAAATGTTATATTTTAAAAATTAATATATTTATCATTACTCAAAAATTAAAAAATTGCTACCAAATAATTTTGTGGCTAATTTTAAAACCAATAGTTATTTTGTAACTAATTTCTAGTAAAAATAGTTAGCTACAAAATTATTATAATATTATATAGTAATATGAAATAAGTAACAAATTAGCTAAGAAAATAATTTTAGTTAATTTGTAGTAAATTTTTAAAATTTATAGTTATTTTTTAGTTAATTTGTAATAATAAAAATTATAAATGAATATAACTTAAATTTAGCTAGAAAAAATAATATTTTAATTAATTAATAATTAATAAGTTAAGATTTAACTACTAATTTAAATGGTAGCTAAAATTAGTAATAAAATAAAAAAATATTGTAGTGAATTACTTTTTTACAACTATAAATGTGCTATTGTTTAATTAAGCATGCACGTACCAAATACCACACCAAAGAAAGTAAGACATAGGGATGGCTTTGTTTAAGATTGTCTTTGCAGCGGTTGTTCTTTCTTTATTGGCTTGCAGTGGTATTTTCCTTGAACAGTTTAATATATGCGTATATGAAAACACATATATAATAATGGAATGTGCTAATATTACTGTATTTGTATATACTTTTTGCAGGATTTGGATTGACGAGCATACCAAAAACGATGAGTCCTGGTGAATGTCAGAAAAATATTGACTGCCAGCATGTTTTGCCTTCTTGCACAGGAGTTCCTATTTGTTATGGTGGTGTTTGCACGTGTGAGCAAACTAGACCAACCTCATCACAATGTCAAACTAATGACGATTGTAAAATCTATAAGTGTCACCCACCATCATGCACTAATCATTTTTGTGACGATGGCGTTTGCAAATGCAAATGTGACCATCACTGAGGTGTTTGAGAATCAACATGCATGTAACAAAAATGATTTTAAATCAATAGTAGAAAATGAAAAAATTCAATAATTATTGAGCAATTTGAATTTCATGAGATGCTTGAAATTTGTTATCCGTCTAGTTTTAAAAGTTATCATGTTATGTATTTTTCTTTTCAGTGTCCCTTGAAAGGTTTTTCTTATGAAATCTCATAAGATGAATATGTTGGGGGTTAAAATTTTAATTTGTTAATATACATTCGAAAATACAACACACATAAAGTGGTGGTAAACAGTTCAAGAAAAATAATTAATTAACAATAATTTTTTTAAAAATCAAATATAAAAAACAAAAGTGTGGAAATTTTATTTAAATAAATAGTCACTTTATTCATTGAATTTGAATTGCGTTGTCATATTAGCCCCGAAAGCAAATGAAATTATAAAAAATTTCTCTAAAATTGAATTTTGTCTATCACATTAATCTAAAGTTGGATGATTATTAATTTATCTTATGAATGTTATATACATGGTTTGTAAAGTGCTACTAGCTCATGTATCCTCCATGTTTATGCTTAAATAAGTAGAGATTAAAATGAAATATTTTTAAACTTCTTCCCTTCTTACCTTTCTTTATCTTCTCCCTCTTCTTCTCTACTTCTCCCTCTCATTCTTTATCTGCCTCCTCCAATATTCTTTTCTTTGTCACCTTCGTTGAACCCAATAAACCCACACATGTTTGAGCCTCTTTCTTCTTTTTTCTTTCATTGTCAAAACCCTTTCTCCATTTTATTTTCATCATTAAAACCCACCCTTTCTCATTTTCCTTTGATCATAATGGTGGTGGAGTTTGGTCGTAATCACTCACTAACTTTTCTTCTAGGAATTTGATAAAGTAGATTATATCAAGATTTAGGATATTAAATATTGTTGAAGTATGGGAACAACGTTATAGTTTGATATATTATTAGTTTTTATTGCATAAAACACAAATTGTTAATCCTCTTAAATTTCTTGATGATTGGGTATATTGAATTGTGTGGCCAAGGAGTTGTGATTGTTCATATATGAAATTCTCAATTCCATCACTTGTACTATTTTTTTTAAATTCTATTAAATCAATTGTTAACTATGGTAATGTTGTTAGTGTTTTTTTTTTTTTGTTAGGTTTGAAAAAATAATGGTGAGAAAATAATAGAGGAAAAGGAGGAAGGGGAGGTGACGATAGAGGTAGAGGGGAGGAGAAAAGAGAGAAAGGTGAGAATGAAAAAAGTTTTAAAACACTTAATTTTGGTCCTTATTTATTTGATATACACATGGAGGATATATATGCTTTATGTGACCCTTCACACGTGCTACCTCAGTATCATTAACAGATTCAATTAATGTACATTCAATTTTGGATTAACATGACGAACGAAATCTAATTTCAAAGATTTTTTTTGAATTTTCGTTGATTCAAGGACTAATACAACGTCTATCAAATTCAAGTACTAAGTGACTATTTACTCGAGTTTATTTTGTTCCATAAAACTATTATCAAAAAATAAAGTCATTTTTGGAAAGAATAAACATCTTAAAGCTGAGTGAGTCACTATTCAAACACTTTTACAAGTTTAAAGGAAAAATCTTTTACAAGTGTTAAAAATAAATGATAATTTCATGTGTTAAAAATAATAAAATTACTTTAAAATTATTGCAACACAAATTTAATTGTAGAACTTCTTGTTACATGCTAAAAAGATATATCAAAACTAAATTCATATGATTAATTTCTTAAATATTAAATGATAAAAGTTTTAAAACATGAATCTTACTTTAACTAAATTATAAACATCTATATAAATTATAATTTTATTTAAAAAAGTACAATGGTAAAAGTAAATTAATGAATTGAAAAGTAAAATAATATTAAAAGTCATAAAATCATTTTTCATAAATCACAATATATTAAAAATTAAAATAAATTATAAAAGTAAAATATATGTATTTATCTTATTTATATAAAATAATAAATACTTTATTTAATTAAATTACACACCTAAAAATAATCTAATAATCTTATTTTAAAATATTTTTATTATCTTAATTAATATTTTTATTTTATTATTCATATTAACACTAAACTAACTACACTAGTAAAAATTAAAAAAAGAACACTAAAAAAATATCAAGAATATAAAATTAAAAAAAATTACAAAAACAAAAACCAAACAAAACCATATTTATATTAACTTAAAAATATTTTAGTCATAAAGAAATGAATAAAAGAGAGTTTAAGAGATTATTTCATTTTCAATAAATCATTCTTATCTTGTATATTTATTTTAGTTTAAATTAAGAGTTTATTTTATACAGTCAATCAATTCAAAATTATTATTTTTATAACTTTTAAAATAATTATTATAAAATAAATAAATTTACTGTCCATAATAATTTATGATTAAATAATTATAATAAAATAAGTTGATGACTTTTTTCTCTCTTAAACATTAGCATACAAATTTCCAACCAAAAATGAATGTACTACCCAAGACAAATCAAGACTTCAATAAATAAATACAAACATACATAAGTTATCCGTTTGTTATTTATCTCTTTATTTCGAGAAACCATCTATTTTTATATTTTTGTTACTACTATTTATGGCACCCAACTTAGGACCATTAAAATTCTCGGCTTTTATTTTAAAAAATATACACAATACATGCAATAAAAAAAAATAAAAGAAAAATAATGAACACAACTCAATTGACAACACACTAAATTTGTAGAAGATTTGGATATGATTTTCACATAATAATAATACATCTTGAGAAAGCATTGTGTGTTACTAAGCTCTCAAATGAGAATTAATTTCATAACTAATAGAAAATCCGAAGGGCAAACTCAATTCGGTTATATGATTAGATATATTGTTTCCTTTTTCGTTTTCTTAAATCTTACATTTTTGTTTTTTAAAATTGTTTTGCTAAGTTAAAGTAAATGAGTCTTTATAAATTAGTATTGATCTCGATTCTTAAACCATGAGACTTCTTTAATATATTAGAATACTCACATTACTAAAGACTTAAATCACACATATAAATCTTAATAATTGATGCACTTTACGAAATAAAATTTCCTTATAATTATTTATTCAAAAATTTAACAAGTTAAGAGTCGTGATAAAATCAAATACATATATAATAAAATGTAAAATTAATTACAATATTAATAGTTATTTTTAATTAAAAATTAATTTTGTATTTATTCTCTAAAGTGTACTTTTCTCACACACGTTATATAGTTAGTAAGAGTGTAATTTTTATGATAGATAGACAAATAAATGTTAATCATTCAATTATATAAAGGTGATCAATATTTAATATCACAACTACTTAAAAAAAACAGTACTTAAAATATTAAAAAAAAACTCACACGATTTATGTTTTTTAATTTTGAACATTTATGCTAAACAATGTGGTTTTTTCACAATATGAGAACTATACTTGTGTGCATATTTATTTTCTTTTTTAAATTTTGGCACTGTTACGTAGATATGTTCTATGTGTTATATCTTTTTATCTTTTGGTACAACTTTATTACCCGTGTCTTATTAAGTCGTTCATTTTATGTTGGTATACTACGATGATAGTTAAAAAAAAAACTTGGTAGAAAATTATTTAATAATTAATTATTTTAAGAATTTTTCTAGAGACAAAGTAAATTTTTAGATGAAATAGAAAATAACTTATCAACAATTTTTTATTCAAATTTTATTTTGCCTCCCCTAATATTTCTGTTCAAGATCCGCCATCAAAGACATGGAGTTAACTTCTCTACAATGAGAGATGATGCACTTTAAAGAATAAGTTATATTTATAGTTATTTATTAAAAAAGAATTAACGAATTGAAAATTATAATAAAATTAAAAACATATATAACCAAATTTAAATTTAATTACAATCTCATTAGCTAATTTTCTAATTAAAAGATATTATTAATTTATTATCTACATCTGCATATGAAGCAATCTTCCATTGATTAAATTTATTTTTTGTTTTTTAAATTTATGTTTTAAGCACATTTATATTTTATATTATTATTATTATTAAGATAATATTTATCAATTAAATCAATCTTTTAAGTATTTTTTAACTTTTTTAATACATTACCAGTATTTATAATTATTCGTACAATACACGAAATACTTATTCTTGTTAATATGTGTTTTAAGTGTACCTGAAAAGCATTCTTCTTGATGCATCACCATAATTCTAAAAATTAAACCAGTAATAATAAAATCTTTATTGATATGCTTGTAATAATCAAACTAGTTTACCATTTCCATTATCACAAACAATTAATTCCCTTTTCCGATTTGTATAAGAGAAATGTTATAAATAAATACATAACATTAACCAGAACAAGAAATTGAACTACTAGAATGGTTTTCTAAATGCATGCTTAGTAACTTTTTCTTCACTATACAAGCTATATGCCGCTGTTAGAATCAATCTCATTTTCATTTTATTGTGGTACTTCACACAGGCACTTGGTTGCCACAAATGGTTAAAACAACAAATACACATTTCTGAAGATTAGAAATAGCTCAGGCGAGACTCTATAGAACGTCCATTGGTTTGACGCCTAGGTGTTCCAATCTCACAAGCATTGACTCTTGATGCAAACCTGAGTGAGCATAGTGACTCACCAACTGAAGAAGGGTCAGGTGATATGTTCACAAACATTAGTGTCTTGGAGTCTCCACCTAGACATGGCTGTTCAACCATCATGTTCAACACATTATTGTTAGATCACCTCCAATCATTCATGGTCAACAATTGCAGTGTGGAATTTAGAAAAGAGTTTAATTGTCATACAATTTTTTATACTATCAATTAATTAAAAATCATCCTTAGAATGATTTATGCATTGCATCTTATAACACATTTCATAGTTTTTAGTATGGTTTGCATGCATTTTCTATCATTTTTAGCTTGATTTCATTGTTGTTTTCGTCAATTTTCTATTTAGGACTTGTTACTGTGTTGGCTGTGCTTTCATTTCAGGTTTGAGCATTTCTTGAAAGGATTGGAGCACTTGGAACCTGGATTGGATATGGACTAATGACTTATGGCTTATGGCTTATGGCTTACTTGGATTGCATTGTGACTTATGGCTTAATGTTAAGGAAAGGTTATGCCAATTGTCAATGATTCAAATCATCCTTAGAATGACTTAAAAGTGGTTATTATAAAAGGTTATCTAATGAGCAGTAGATTCAAATTATTTTTAAAATGACTTTTAAGGTAATTAATTTTAAAATGACTTTTAAGATAATTAATATATAAGTCAACAAACTTGTCATGACAATATATAATTGGATGACAATTTATGCTGTTAGTGCATTTTAATTAAATTCTTCAAAAAATGCCATGTAAAAGAATAATAAGGCATTACCTGAAGTAGATATGTAAGTTTTGAGTTCCTGAATGGCACATGGTCCTCTTTCTTGGCTAAGGCAAATATAACATCACTCAATGATGACAAACTTTTGTTGATTGCCTGATTACAAATGAGAGAGTTTAAACTATTTGAAGTGTAACAAGCACAAGAGAAAATGAAAAGCACCATGGCTTTACGTACTTGAGTTTCTTTCAACCGGTCACCAGTTGATCCACTCTTTGAAAGACGCTCGCTACCAGCAAGATCAATGAGATTAAGAACACCTTGTACTTGTTGATCAGTGCTCTGGAAGAAAGACAAATTAGGTTGCATTGTGATGCAATTCAGTGTGTATATCAAAGGTTAAGATGGAAAATGAAATTGAATATAGAACATGGTTTTAGTTATTGTCATAAGAGAAACATCTATACCTCATTTACACCATATATCCGAAGAGTGAATACAAAATGACTTCTTGATGATTGTTCATTCATCTGGGTTTTTCCCACAGATCTAAAAAGAGATAATCAGAAAATGTTAAAAAGTGTAGGTATATAATGTTAGTCATAAAATGGCAAGTTCAATTGCAGTGACTTATTTTAAGGTAATAATAATTACTAGTTTGTTACACCTTACAAGACATAATAGAATAAACACTAGAAATTAGTTACCTGCTATTTGCAGCTTGATTTAAAAGAAATGCAACCTCTTTAGCACTATGAACATCCACTACTGTGAGATCAGAAACTTGTGTATTTCCATTTGCATCATGTTTGATTGTATATTGTTTTCCAGGAGTACCATTTTCCCCACGTGTTGCATCAGATGATGATTTGTTTGTAGATATCAGATCACGAATCGTTTCATTGTATATTTCCAACATTGACACCTGTAAATTTTGCAAGGAAAACCTTATCAGCAATTCAGCATCATATTTAAAAATTTACATACATTGCAACGATATGTGAAATTAAGATGAAAAAGACTGTTACCTGCATTTCATATTTCCAGCCTTGAGGTTGCTGAGATTGCTTTGTTTGAAATATTTGTTCTAATGAACGAGGTATCAAACCCTTTTCCTCTGGATGTCCAGGCCTTCCCATCATTGTATAGGTTTTCCCTGACCCTGTTTGACCATAGGCAAAGATGCAAACCTGAAAAAGAAAACATCATCATATTGCTATAGCTATACATGTATGTATACAGTATATTGGTTTACAAGCATGCATGCTACTAGAACCAAAGAATCACTAGGCAAAGAAGGGCAAAGATGTTATACAACATAAAAGTGACTATAGAAAGTAAAGGGTCTCTGAATTGTGGTTTTCCAAATTTGACTAGTAATTGTGTGTGCAACGGTTGATAGATATGTATATATAATCTTAAATGAATAGTGCTTTAGAGATGACAGAAGAACTTTGAAAATACCTTATAACCATCAAGAGCACTTTGTACAAGCTGTGAAATTTCTACAAAAACCTCTTCTTGTGATGCCTCTGGTGTAAGGACTTTATCAAATGTAAAAGAATGTTTTTGGCCTAAGAACAAACAGGAGCAACATGAGTTCACATTTTGAAAACATAATCTAATTCAAGCATACAAATAAGAATAGTTTCAAACACATCATCACAATAGATATACCATTTTGGGCTAGGTCAATGCCTCGTCCAGAAGTTTCCATTGATGTTGGATAACTGAAAATCTTGCCTTCTGTGCCACAACTTTCATCAGGTAATAAAGGCCTCACTCGACAGAATACACGAATGTTCCCTTTTAACTCCTGTTTAAATGGAGATTATTAAGGTGTTGATTTTTTATCATTATTATCCACAAATCTTTTGGTTCAGTGAATTACCAAAATGGTATTATGTAATTTTTTCCGCAGCCTCTCCCCTTCTATAAGTTTATATTCTGCATCTACCAAGCGTCTTTGTAACTCATTCACAAGTATCTGTTGTCCTTCAAATTCTGTCCTAGTCTCATATGCAGATACATCAGACACCTAACAAGGAACAGAAGCAATAAATTAGAACAAATAATCATCATAAGGCATTCTCCCAAGCTTAAGTTGTTAGGGGGAGGTTTATCAATAGTTTTATCTATAACAAGTTCCTCTCACAAGAGTCCTTCGGGCTTAAGCAAGGACAATGCATAAACTATTAGAAGAATGAGCAATGTTCAAACTCCTGACCACTTGATCATAGAGATTCTAATACCATATCAAGGACCAACTCTCTTAAAAGCTTAAGCTATTATGTAAAGTTCATGAATGATTCTTTATCTACCAATATATCAAATGATTTTATGCCTAATAGTACACACCATTAAAAGAATTGTGTTTCTTACCTGCAGTTTCTTCTCTGCAGTTGCTAGCTGTTGTTCCAATGCCTTTATTTGATCATCTTTCAAAGAACATTTTGCCTGTGCAGGAAACTCATCCTCTCATACTCCACAATAATAAAATGATTTGATATTTAATAAAAATAAATGGCGTATACACACCAACCTCCAGGTCATTTGCTTTTAATGTCAAGCCGTCCAATTCGGTGGAGGATTGTTTTGTAGATTCTCTAAATTTCTCCAATTCAGAAGTTAATTTTTGTACTTGAGATAATTGCCGGTCTCGCTCATCTCTTACTTGTTGCAACTCTCCTCTAAGAGAAGCAACTTCTGTAGTCAGGCCATCCTTCTGTTTTATGGCCTCTTCTTGAGAAGACTAATAAAAGAACCAAGGAAACTGGGTAATATACCAGCTGCATGATAAATAAGAAATAAAAGATAGAACAAAAAAGACAGGAAATCAAGTTCAATAACTAGGGTCATCAGAAATCTCGTGAAACATAGTTTAGACAAATCCAAAACCAACAATTACTTATGCCTAAATTTATATAAAAAATAGTCTTTTTTTTTTATAATCATATTATAAGTGCGAAATATCCACCTTCTTTGCTGGTGACTAATTTCTGCTAGGGAACCTACCTGACCACTTTTAGTATGATCTCTTCGTCCAATCATGTTTTTTCCATCTGCAAGACTCGAACCCAAGAAATCTTACTTAAGGGATCCGAGTCTAATATTATTCGAACCAATGTAATGTTGGTATATAAAATAAAGTATACCATTGTCTCTTCTCAATAATCTACTAAACTTGGCAGGGTATTAGCACTTTCAGTTCTTTAATCCGTCTTAACAAGGAATCTAGGGCAGCTATACCTTAAGATCAAGTGATTTCCACTTTCCATTTTCCACCACTATAAAAGATGAAGAATGACCAGAGCATCAGGTCCTCTAGTACCAGCATATTGTTACTCTGTTTGTTTCACTGATATGCAAAGTGTTATTAAATGCATGCATATGTGTTTGTATATTCAGCAAGGAAACTTTTATAATGATTTGACTTGTTAAAAGTTTTTTATCTTAGAACATTAGTCAGAGATAAAATCAGTGGACATAAACTTTGAAAGAGGTAGTGATTTTTTTTTCCTTGCAAATAAAGAAAGATAATCCCAAAGATTCTAATATTCTAAATGCTAATGTTTTAGGGAAAAGATAAATCTCTCTGTGCCTTTTTATCATTGAAGGTTTACCATTGCATGAATATTGCCTATTTTTTTAATAGTAAACTATTTTCCTTAAGCATTACTCCAATCACAAATCACTCATTCAAAACCAGTTATCCATGAAGAGGGAATAAATCATAAGATTCTTTCTAATCATATCTATCCATGTTCACAAAAATTGCAGCTTCCACATTATTGTGCTCAGCACAAGGCCTTTTGATGCATGTACTGAGGGAGAAAGTATTACATACATATATTCTACTTGAGTTCCAAATTGAAACAGTTCACATGTGAAAGCAAACTCACAACGGATACAGTAAGTTGACCCCTTAACATGGTGATGTTCTCCACTGCAGTAGCCTTCTCTTTCTCTACACGTTTAAGTTCATCTTCAACTGATGAAAGCTCAGAATGAAGTTTTCCATTGTACTGTTGTAAGCTTGTTATGTAATCCTGTAACCGCTTATACATTTCATTGAGTGATGTTATCTGCAGAAATTCACAGATGAAGACATTTATTTACTAGCATAATTCACGCAAGAGAAATGCTAATAAATTATTAATATAATTAATGAGTCTCTCCTTATTTATAAGTGAGACCTACCAAAATTTATAATATATTAACAAGAGAGTATTCCCTCAATATTCAAATATAAGAAAAAAACAAAAATACCTTCATAAATTGTGGAACTAAATATAAACAAATCTTAACTAATTTTATTTTATGTAATTATACTATTTTTAAAATACGTTTCATTTAATTGAGGTTCTACTTTCAATGACTCTTTTTAATAGTTGATATCTAGTTCCAATAAATGACAGTTTAGAAAAGAATATTATTTTTTAAATGAGATAAGCAGAATTAAATGTTGTTAACTGCCTTTCTTAATTAGTGGGTGAGTTAATTAATTTTATTCATAATTGAGTTTGAAGGGAGTATGAGAGAGAGAGATGCTAGCGATCTTCTAGGTAGATTTTCTAACAAAAAGAAATGAGGAAAACAAATTGGTTGAATTGGAATTGTACTGTTATTTTACCTTCTGATTTGCACTTTGGATCTCTCGTTGGGCTCTTCCAAGATCCTCTGACAGAGTACTATGTGACCTCTCAATGTCAAGCCTAGCCTCTCTCTCTTTAATAAGTGATTCCACTGCAGCCTTGCATTTACAAAGATAATAAAAAGTTTAGTTTATGATAAACATTTCCTTTCCTAATTTTTTTTTTTTCATGTTTCAAAATCCAATTGACTAAAATCTTTCTTACCGACTTTTCCGTTTCTTCCTTTATCAATTTTTCTTGCAAGGAAGTGCAATTCCTTCTCATTTCCGTAATAATTGAATTTAATTCTTCTTCCTTGATTTTAAGCAGCACCTCTATGATCAAACAATTCAAAGCATTTTAAAAGTCAGAATGAGCAATGATGTTTCATAATTGAAAGGGGAGAAAAATGAAAAATGAAAACTAATCTTACCAATTTCTATGCATTTTTTCTGGGTCAATTCCAGTGAATTCTTTAACTTTTCCTGCTCTAGAGAGTAGTACATCTCCAGGTCTTGAAACCATCTGATACAAACTTTAAGCCTTTTTATATAATCCATCATATTTTCACATCTTTCCTAAAAACACAAGAGTCTTATGTCAACATATGATTAATCAAGCAATAATAGAAGTAACACCAAGCACCATGTAAATCAAACAACATACAAAGGCATGAACCTTGAACATTTTGATCTCAAATCCAAATATCAAAACAAGCAACACACCCCTTAATTAAACTTTCAAACTTCAATAGACCTTATAGTTAAATCTGTCCTTTCTCTTGGCTTTCTCGTTTAGCAATGCTTCCACATCCTCTCTTGTGAACTCTATGACACCATAATCCGATCCAGCATTGCTTGGAGGGGCACTACTGGGGCCAAGATCGTGGCCACCACCATTGACAACAGTGAAAGCTTGCCTTGCTCTTCCATTAATTGGAGTCCCCACCATTTTCTCTGCTCCAACTCGTTGCCCTGTGTTATCTAGGAGGAGCACATCACCCTCGAAACTTTGAAAACAGAAAAAAAGATCACATTTTTAAGCACATGAGGCAATGGAATTGAAAAACAAGAACAACCCATGATTTAAACTGAGGTGGAGATTGGAAAAACATGTGAAGAAATGAGAAAAAAAAAAACAAAAAACAAAAGGGTACCTTTGAAGGAGGTGGAGGTGTGGTTGTGAGTGATAATGGAGGCCGGTTCTGGTTTTTGGTGACCATTTTGAAGCACAAGCACTCAGTTAGAGAGACATATGAGAGAGAGAGTGTGTGTGACTATTGTGGGGCCATGGATTGTTTTGAAAGATAACAAATAACAATATATCAAAAACCGTTGCTTTAGCAGGCAGGAAGATTGATGAACGACGATGATCCACAAACACAAAGAAGAGAGAGAGAGAGAGAGAAATGAATAGTGAGAGAGAAGAAAGTAAAAAATCATAAAACAAAGTGAAACTTTTATGATGTGTTTCTTAATATGCTTTAGATGATGATTAGATTATATGTTGTTCTGTTTGTTACTTTGTTTGGTACTGCGAGTGAGTTTCAATTCAATTGGTTAAGGTTTTACTATCCTCTTTTTAACGTTCAAAATTAACTGAAATTCTCTTATTCAAGAAAATTTTTTGAGTTTCGATTTTTCCGAAATGACCAATTAACTTTTTTCTACGGAATTTCTTGTTGCGCATATTGAAAGGAGTAAGTATACTCAATATGTATCAGAATGCACATTTTAATTATTTCAAGAAGCGTGTTTAAAATAAAAGGATAATAACGAGGTTTTATATATGAAATAAATTTGTAATTTTTCTCATAATTATAAGAATAATATTTATTTTTAAATTTTATTAGTAGTTAGTTTTTTTTAATCGGATTGTTAGTTTCTTTTATATTTTTTATTTATTGTGAAGAATTATAATGAGCAATTTACTCCTTTTACAACAAAGTAAATATATTTATTAAATATTTTAAAATAAAAATTTTAAATTTATAACATTATTAATTAATTTTTTATTAATTAAATATTTCTTTCTTATACACAAAATTGAAGATAATAAAAATTTTAAAAAATTATTAAATGTGTAAACAAATTTAATATATAGTAATTTACAATTAAATAATAGTTTATTTTTAGGGTTTATTTTAACCTAATAGTTTATTTTTCCTATATTAAATTTTAACCTTTGACTAAGCTGTGGGGGTCACGTGTAGTAAGATTCTTATAAGTAGTATAGTCTCCTATCCCATTATTGCCTTTTATCTTGACAAGTGTAACAATCATAATAATAATCATTATAAAAACTCTTGAAGCTTTTAACCATTGAAATGTGTATATAAGTATCACACGTAGATCCGAGTTCTTGGGCAATAGTTTGTCTATCCTCATGCCATGACACCAATAAAATTGATTATAAACTCAATAGTTTATAGAGTAAATAGTAACAATCGAAAAGTTGTGTTTTTGAAATGTTCAACATTATTGTAATAGATTTTATGATTTATACACTGACAAAGACGGGGGAGATAAAATTATTTATTTTCATACGACAAGCTGCAGATAAAATAATATTGAAGTAAAAAAAAAAACAAACAAAAAAAACTCTTCTAGAAGTTTTATCCTTTTTCTCACTATTACTAATATATCTTTGCGTTTAGTATTAACTAATATCCTAAACGTCAATTATTTAATTTGGTGACAAGATAACTATCTAATTATGGAATATTAGTTAGCTATCACTTAGGCGTGAGATTCAAAGGAACTTAGATACTAATTATAGGTTTGAGTTGTTCTATCTACTTCATAATATAATAGAAAAGAAATTACGAAATGCTACATTACATAGTTAAAAAGTATATAACTCCAAATAATGCGTATAAACTATGCTACTA
This sequence comes from Mucuna pruriens, assembly GCA_025330945.1. Lineage (NCBI taxonomy): Eukaryota > Viridiplantae > Streptophyta > Magnoliopsida > Fabales > Fabaceae > Mucuna > Mucuna pruriens. Next base: position 1,801,322 of record JAENHJ010000027.1, read on the forward strand.
AATCATAAATAATAGGAATAATTATTTAATTTATACATAGCATAGTGATAAAATCACATAAGAAAAAAAACTTGTAACGAACAAAACGACTGTCATAGTTTATTGTCTTTTATGATATGCGAGGTTGGATTGAACAAAGCTATATATACCTACTGATTAAGACTTTGAGCAATTCAAAAGTACTATTTATGAACAGGGCGATGTATAAAATTGATAGTTTGGTGGCATCAAAGTTACCTTGAAGAATAAGAAATGGATGCTTTAATATGAAAGAATTATTAAGCATCTATTCGTACAAACTGTAACTACAACTTGCCAAACCTCCTAAACTTCTTTAAATTTTTATTTGAACTAAAATGAAGTAATGGTTGAGTGAAGTGCTGTATAAAGTTGAAAATAAAAAAAGTTGTTGATAGTTAAAACATGATTTGTGTCTCTTTAATTAGTGGAATCAATGCTTACTTTTGATTTTATATATACTATGTTATTCTTCACTCATAAGAGAAATTGTACTTGGTGAGAACCAAAACTATAATAATGGATAAAAGATGAGTAATTAAATGTTGATAATGTAACATGTATCTAAACATTGAATATAACACATGATTATCTCTCTTTATACTCATAATTTCACTCCTATTGAATATATTATTAAAAATAAAGCTAGGCAACAATTATGTTGAAAACGATGGTTGCTGAATGATCCAGTCTAATCAAACTTCCAAATCTTGAAGCATATATTTTTAATTAGAAAAAGAATCTTTAAGCATAATTATGTTACGTGTGTGAATTGAGAACTAGCTCTCTTGAGATAAAAATGTTCAGTAAAACTAGATAGATCCCTTAATTTATTCCCAAATCTCCAAGATTTGCACTTTGATGTTCTTTACAAATAAAATAAGAATAAATTAATGGTCATTATTATTCCTCCCTCTTGCTGCACAAGGATCCAACATAACTTCCTCCAAATCCAAACGTTTGCCAACTTGCTTAGAATTAAACAAGTATTTTCTCTGTTGCTTTAGATGGGGGCTAAGAATTTCCCCTTTCATTTTCCAAGAAAAGTTAGTACCCAACTTTCTGTGCCAACTTAGCAGAATGGAATATACAGTGAAAGCACATCACACATATACCACACCTCACACCTCACATGCTATAAGTAGTTGGTGTTTCCATTCACTTCTTGGTACTCAGCAGCATTCTATGTCCTTTTCTTATGACCCCTTTGTGAGGCTTCTTCTTCAGCTGCTTGTGTAATTGACTCACCTTCTTCTCCATGCACCAAATAAAGCATGTTGCACTATACTAACAGTGCTCAACTTTCCATGTTAATTAGAATAAAGTTCAAAATTCTTCCTGTCACAATCTCACACATGATGTTCAGATCTTTCCCTTTAATGGTGGCAATTCAGTGTCAGCTAAAGTTCCAAGGGATCAATCAGACACCCTTTAGCCTTTTCTTTGCATAAAGTCTTACTCCTGTAATATATGAAAAATGGCTACAAAATCTTATTAATTAAATGATTTCTTTTGATCCAAAAATGATAATAATAAGAAGCAGCCTGTGTTATTACCTTTATTAGGATAATTGCTAGTTTCTCAAGCAATGCAGTGCTTATTGCTTAAGTATATACAAGCGTTTCATATATCTTATACATAGAAAATCACTAAGTCTTACTTCAGATGCAGAAATATATGTCAATCTGGACTTCGGTGTGATGAATATTGAAGCTCAACAAAGTTATTGATCTACCAATCACAGTTTCATGTCGTGGTTATCATTTGGATGTGTTATACACAAAAGTGTTGTTGTGATCTACCAATCACAAACGGTTCCTTAATTTCAACTAGTTAGTTTATAGATGATAGAGGATTATTTTTAGTGGTTCCATAATTGCTGGAATTAATTAAACCAGTTTTTTGTTTGTTTGTTTGTTTGTTTTTACAAATGAGTTGCACATGAACCAGTTTTGAGTGGTTAGCTTCTCTCTCTAGCTCTTTTTATTTGAAGTTTTAACAACTACAAATTGGTATGAGACAAATGAGAAGAGTAATCAATTCAGCTGAAAGCATAAAATTTGCATTGTGGCCTGCATGCTTATGCATCTGAATGACTTACCAAGTGTCCTAGCTAGCAAGGAATGTGGAAGATTAATATGGATTTTAGTTTTTAACAAAGTTAGATGAATAGGACTAGTTTGTTAACCTCTTCAAAAAAAACCATCCATTTGTTCTCCACTGAGTCACTCACTTAATACGGTTCTTTCCAACAACCATAAAATTAAATACAAAAGTTTATTTGTGACATAACAAGAGCTACAAGTGTTTATTATCGCCAGAGACAAACACATTCTTTCCTAGAGTAAGTGACAGAGATTTTTTATTTTATTTTATTTTATTTTATTTATCCACCGTCTTGACATAGTCCTCACAGTTTTTAAATTTATCCTATTTGTCAAGTCTGAAAATTCCGAGGAGTTGCCTTAACGGTAAAATAATATATGTTGGCATGTAATGAGCAAACCTATGGATATATATTAGGTATGAAATATTTATTAGTTTGTCCATTATTAATTTTTGTTGAAAATTTTGATTGATTATTTTTAATAGTTTTTCTTTATATTTATAATGTTTGAACGTAGTTTTATTTGGGCTAATGTAATGATAGTTAGAGATGTATATATTTGAATTTTAATTAGGTTAATCATTTGAAATTATGTTATAGAAAATATTAATTTCTGTAAAAAAATTAATTTAATATAAATACTTGTTTGGGAATTATTTTTTAAGGTGAATTTATTTATTTTAATAAAAGTCAGTGAGAAAACTGAAAGAAATTATTTGTACTTATAATATGTTTCTCACCGTATAAGAAAAGTGAATTAATTGAAATTTTGGCAAGTTAACTTAGATACCCTCATGACAGCGCAAAAATGTATTTCCTTACACCCTGTTGTATTTTAAAAACTTAATTTGCTTATAAACATACATGTGTAAATAATTGGCACAAAAATATGAAAAAAGAGAGAAAATATTATATGATACCACTTGCCAACCTTTTTTTTTATTGGAATAATGCTATATTTTTTTTAAAAAATATGTCGAATAATCTTTTAATTTAGTGGAAATCATCATTGTGTGCGAGACAATATACATTCTCTCAATACTCCTTAATGCATAATTGGAGAATAATTTCATTTATGTTTTGGAAAAAAAAAACATTTCTCTTCTCTCCTCTCCTCGTATTTGTCATGTTATCTTTGATTAAAGGAGGCTTTTGTATATAAACCTATAGTCAAATATAAACAAATACAATATTGGATAGAAACTAATATGAAAGGGGATGTAGCTCAGATGGTAGAGCGCTCGCTTAGCATGCGAGAGGTACGGGGATCGATACCCCGCATCTCCATTTTATTTTTCTTTAAATTCGACAATTTCTAGACTGTGTCTTATATCCTTTAATCTGTTTAAAGGAATTGCCAATGTAAAAAGTAGATGAATGTTTCACTTTTTGGGTGGGAAGGGATGGAGTGTTGTGCAATGCAAGTGTGCAGTCACATCTCACCAATTCAGTGGTCTTTCAGGTCCCATTTGTCCCAACCCTATTTGGCTATTTCGTTAAATTCTTCATATACAAAAATTCTTCTGATCTAAAGAACTGTCACTTCAACAACATTTAGAGGTCTACATATGATTTATAATAACTTTAAATGGGCATGGTAAATTAATACTCCTACATCTTTAGTAGTTCTTTTAAAAAATAAAAGGTAATTACAAATTTGTTAATTTTAATAATAATAACTCTAAAAATTAAAAAAAAAACTATTTTAATTAATTAATTGTATATAAAAAAATTTACACTGACAACGTATATAGATTGAATTTTTATTTTAAAATCATCGTCGTTATCATGTAATACTTGAATCTAGTATAAGCAACGAGCCTTTTCTTAATTGTATTTTTTTAAGAGAAAACAGAAAACTTTGTGGTAATGAAGCTAAAAGTTAGCATTAAAATCTTATTTTAATCTTCATCTTGAAGCCTAGCTACACCCCATGTGAAAGATGCCGGTGAGAAAAAAAAATTTGACTGTCTGCATATTTTTATTTTTTAATTATGTTGAGCGGTTTTTATAATATTTTATGTCTAGGTATAAGGTTCTAAATTATTGCAATAAGCATTAATAAAAAGAAAAGGAACAAGAAGAAGAAAAAAAACAAAGCAAACAAGATAATGCTTCCTTTGTTTGGTAGTACGGAATGGCATGTGGATGTACAGAATGAGTGTAGTTGTGGAGGCACGAGTTTGAGTGTTGGATGGGAATGTTTCATTCTCACTTATGGTCATGTGTTAAAAGAAGAAAAGAAAACATATATATAGATGTGTCATGCTGTGCATAATCTTGTTTATTTTCACTCTTGTAGAGTTTTAGGATCATTATTTTTTTCATTTGTCATGAGGCTCACGTACACTCAAGCGAATCCAACCAATAAAATGTGTTTACAACTGGCCTATTAATTCAGATTAGCAATCATCTCATTATAGTTTTCATGACCAATGTGTTTAAATGACAAGAACTCACTTTGTTCATTGCATTTGTTTTCAGTATGATTGCATAAATGAATGTTGTCACATGTAACTTTCATTGCAACAAAGATTTTTTTGCCCGCCGATGGGGCCTATCATTATCCTGTCTCCGAAGTTTTCATTTTTTCGATTGATCATGTTTCCAACATTTACCTGAATTTAAACTATGATTAGCTTTGTTTTATTGCATTTTCTTCAAGAACTTGGACAATTATTGGCCTTCACATGAAATTAATTTCGTTTTTCCTATTTGCATACTATTGTATTATTTGCTGTCCCAATTTTTTTTTTCCTTGTCGCATCATCAAATTGATTAGATATGGATAAGTTCAACTTATTTTAATTTGATGATGTATTTTTTTGTACACTCCTCATTTTCAGTACTCTAAATATTATTGGATTTAGACTTAATTTTTTTTCAATACATTCTTCACATTTAATACTATAGATAGACAATACAATAAATGACTCTTTAAATGATCTAAGATACACTTTGATGCCATAATAAAATAATATAAAAGAAAATTGTATTATTTTTTAATATAAAGGAAGTATAATAAACTCTAAAATATATATACATCCTAAAAGATAAAATGTATAAGTTAAATAATAATAAATTAGAAATTATAACCAAAACTATGATGTTAGTGTGATTTGTTTGTTCTTGAAAAATGGGATTTGAAATGGAATTGAAGATAAGATTGAATCTTTGGATTACAAATTTGGTTCCAATGGAACATACACCCATAATGTAGATTACCATATCCAATACTTTCTGGATGCATAATTTATCTTTTTCAAAGTTTAAACTCAGTGTTCATATACCATAAATTAAAAGTATATTTAAGTCTAACTCAACCCTAAAAATTAATTTAAAAAAGGTAAAAAATTTACTTATAAATTATTTTTAAACTATCTTGAGCCAATATCCCACTTAGAATTTTTCCAATAAAAAGAACCTAAATGTGTGTTTGGAAACAATGGCAACGTGATAAAACAATTTATTTTATTTTCTAGAAGCAATATGAAGTAACTTCCACGTATTTTATTTAAATGGATAGAAAAGAATTGATCTGCATTTCAAAATTAGAACCAAACACACAGTAAGTTGATGGGGGTCATCTAATATAACCTTTGAGCTTTTGATACAATCTTGATTCTTGATTTTAGACACGAAATTGAGTTGGTTATTCCTCATTCTAGGAGTGTAGTATCTCATACACCGTTCCTTTTCTTGTCATTCACTTTATTTTTGTAGGCACGTACACTCATATATACACATGTCTACTAATATGAAAAATGTTACCAAGTATGAAACCGACTCTTAGAAACAACATCTCTCTTACTCATATACTTATCATTCTCCTAATTAGTTAAGAGAATCATTCGTAACACATTTCACAAAAAGTACATCATTCACGCCAAAATAGTATTGTTGTACTACTATTAGATTGTTCTAAGTTTGTTAAATGTCAACTACTATCAAATATCAAGTTTCATGGAAGTTGGTACTAGACTATATGACAAACTCTACTATAGCACAATCTGATTATACTATGCTCTTAAATTTCCACTGCTTGAAACCACATCCTTTCCCTGAGGGAACTTCGGTATTCGTACTTCCAAAAATCTGCTATTATATATGTGTGCTTCAACATTCTTCAAATCTGCATCCTCTGGTATCTCTAGCCTTCGAACATATCCATATTCCCACCAATGGCCACACCTCCATTCATTTGCATTTGAGTCTCTTTGCGGCTTCCACTGTCCACTAATTTCCACAACCTTCCCATTATCAACATGGACTTGAATGTTACTTATCCCAGTTCCTGTTTTAACAAAGTCACAAGTGTCACATAAATTTTACTAGTCAAGCTCTTTTCTTAGGTTGATCTCATGCAAAACTCCTATTGGTTCAATTTCATTTGGTTCATTATTTCTTTGATGGATTCACTGTATACTTAATTAGTCACATATTTTAAATATTTAACCATAATCTGGTAAAGAAAATTTTAATACAAGGCTGGAAGTTTCCCTTGTTTCCAAATAATGGTGCCTGCAAGATATGAAAATATATAGTTCCTCCAAGTTCTAAGGTTTTCTCTTTTAATTTAATTTTTTAAAATAACGATGCTGGTATATAAAATATATACAATATGTTTTACACAATCATCTAAAAACAAATTATCAAATATTATAAATTTGTTAATTTACATAATAATTATTTTAAAAAATATGCTAAAAATAATTTTTTATTAATTATTAGTCATGTAAAAACTATAAAATGAATCTATATAACTATTAAACTTTGTTTTAACACATTCTATTTCTAAAAATAGTTATAGAACTGCAAAAGATTTGTTGGCATATGAAACTATAGAATTTTGTCTTACCTGGTATTTCTGCCTTTAACATGTAGCCTTCATCTGTTTGATACCAATCAACAGTGTTTTGGTTGGAGATCCTGAGATGAGATAGCAAGATATCTGATTCAAACTCCCAGAGAGGGAAGGCATCAGAAGGATCAAAGAACTTTCCAAACAACATTGGACTGAAAAGTGACCCATCACCAAAAATCTTGTGCAGTGTTGGATTAGCCTGGTTGAAGAATCTCTTAAAAACCTCTTCTCCCAATGGAGTACACCATTTATGTGGAGTTTGATCATCTGTTTGAACCTCGAGCTTCTTAGAACTAGTCATTGCTAATCAACAAGAATGAAAAATTGGGAGTGTGATAGAGTGAAATATTTTGGTCTTTCTCTTGTTGTGGGAGGGAAGGCACAGCTTGATAAAGTAGAGAATAAATTCATTTGGAATATTTGGAAGCCTGTAAAGCTAAAAGGATCGAATATTTTCTTTTCTATACCTTGCTTTTATAGAAAGACAAACTACTTCAAGCACATATAACGTGAGGACTAAATGCTATATGGTTGGATATTGCAAAGGAAAAATTTCATATAAAGTTTATTACATGTATTTCTACATTTATTCAGTTAGAATTAGAATTTTATCTTGATAATTAATATATATATAATTTTTGAAATATGCAGAATTATTAAAGTGAAATTTCAATTCTTATTGAAGAATTGTACAAATATAAAATTATATGTAAGTTTTGTCCTATTACAACTTATATTTATATATTTATAAACAAAATTTACTTAAGTATTAATAATAATATTAATTACAATCTATGATAAAAACATAAACATCCTTATGAGATTATGTTTTTTTTTTAAATTACAAATAAATATAAAATTTCTTATATATATTTATAACATTGAATATTGAAATATTTAATAATAATCTTAATTATTAAAATTAGTTGAAAATAAATAATGGTCATAAATATAATCCAATGTTCATTATTAAACATGAAATTTATATGTATTGTATTTATAATTAATAAATCTTATTTAAACATCACTTAGTAAAAATAATTTTTTACTCACTATTTTTATGAAAATAATTAAATAATACAATATAACTCTAAATATTAACGGCTAAATATAGAATTTTTCATATACATATCTATATCTATCAATCCTTTTTTTTTTTTCAGGAATCTAAATGTCTATACGTCACAACCTGATTTGTGACGAGGCGCGGGAAGGTTCGGAATGGATTGAGATAGTCTCAACCATGGAATGGTCGAAATCGACTCGGTCATTGAGAGTCGCTACCGGCGTTTTTCCAAGGAACGCCAGGAAACCTAGGAGAAAGGCTGGTCTGAGAATCAAAGTTACAGGTTCGGGAGTTGGTTACACATTGGGAACAAGGTGTCCCAACATGTCTATCACCTGATAGTTACCCTAGGCTAGCCATAAGGTTGGGGGATGATGTTTCGGTTTGGGTCCTGTAGAGATTACAGAGAGTTAAGGATAGGAGTAAGTGTTTTTTTGGTTTTTTGTCTAACTTGATAGGAGTATGTCTCCTGTGCCTACGTACCTCGGCTTTAGAGGAATCAATGTCTCTTGTGTCCACGTAGTTCTGGCCTGGTTACGGGTTAGGCAAGGATGACACTAGTCGGTGCCAGTTTACTGACATTGGGCCAAAGTTGTAACATCCTAAAATTTATTGAATTATTTTTAGAAAATAAATTATATTATTATTATTATTATCAATTTTATTTTAATAGAGGAGTTAATGGTTTTATAAACTGATGAGGCTTTATCTAAATTATTTTCATTTATTAATTTAATTAATTGAATTAACGGGGGAGGCTGATGGGTGGGTCGGGGTTGACCCGACCCAGTTAGAATATTAGACGGGGATAATCAGTTTACCCTAATTTGTGGTTTGCACGTTTGACAGCCAGACCTAGAGGAGAGAGAACGCAAACCTGCAAGGAGGAGAAGCTAGAGTGTTCAGATCGTCCCGGAAACGTATCAGTTCTTCTTCGTTCATCGTCTCTAAGGTACAGGGGAGATGAGTTTGATCATATATGAATGCGGGAGTGTACAGGTAGTGAGGGCAATCCCTAAGTCCCTCTATGATCTAAATTCTCAATTTTATTTGATTATTATGTTCTAAAAATATTTTATTCAGTAGAAAAGATTTGTCAATATGCTCTGTGGTCTGATTAACGTCTTGTCATAATGTGATTTTTGTTAGGAAACTGTATGGTTAATTGCCCTAATTACTTGGTTCTTGTATTGTTTTTTGTTGTTCATGATTTGGGACCCCTTGTGTGCAATGATGAAATAGGGTGAAATTCAATGGTGTTTTATGTGCGTTTTTGTGCTGGCTGATAAGTGATTTATAATAATGATGATTAAATTAATATGGTTGGGTATGGCTGTGGATTGTGCAAATGATGTATAAATAAATCATGAAAACAAGAGTGTGGATGAGAATGCATTGAGCATGGACATAAAAGGTATGAGATGCATGAAAAGCCAGACGTGGCTATAATACCTTGGCGACATGTGGTGTTTAACAGGGGACCCTGGCCAAAAATGGTGTTTAACAGGGTGGACTAATGATGGGGGACATTCATATGCATGGGCCATAGGTGGTGTTTAACCATGCTGCACCGGCCATAGGTAGTGTTTAACGGTTGTGTGGAATGTCTTCGCACGGGCCATAGGTGGTGTTTAATTGTGCGACACACCGGCCCATACGGGGTGTTTAACGGTGTGGCCATCATTAGTGATAACTAAGGGGATTGAGGAGGTTCGCTCATGGTGTGAAGTTCCGACTTGAGACTCTTAGGTGTGGTGATGAACATATGCATTGTGCGAGCATATGCATTTTGTAAACATGAATCGAATGTGATTGATATATGAGCATCTAGTAACTGTTAGTAATTGAGTACGGTAATCGATGGGATTTGGGGCATTATCTGCTTATATATATAATTGAATGTTATTTGTCACCTTCTCTTGTGGTTTTCTTTTAGGTAACGTTGAGGCACTCATGGTGGCCGAGTTTTGAAAAGGTGGGGTATTGCTCTTATTAGTGTGACATCGGGACTTTGAGATTTAGAATAGTGGTTCTATGTTCTTTTAAGTACTTTTGCATTTTAAATATTTGAAAATGATGAGTATATTAATAACTCACTAAGTGTATACAAAAATGAAAGTGATTTATATGTTTGAAATATGTGTCAGATACACAAACAAATGACGCGATTAGATTAACGTTAATAATTTATGTTAATTTTTTTTTATGTGAACCTTTTATCATTTTTATTTACTTTATTATTTTAATTTAAATATTCGGGGTAGAAGGGTGTCACGGAAGTGAACTCGACTAGGGCGAGGTGTTAGGGAGTTATCTTGTCTCGGTCAAGTCGGGCCGAGACGATCTCGGTCTATGCAGGTGAGGGTGGGTTGGTCCCAAGGTTGAAGCTAAGAGTCTCTAGAAAATAATAAAGCGATGTGATTTACCTACCTGCTTTCCAGAGGTGTCCACTCCTTTCTTCTAGGGGTTCCGTATTTCCTTCCTCTAATCCTACTGGTCTTGGGTGGTTTGCTTGGTCCTCTCCACACCTCGGCCAATTTTCTCACTCCTTTTTCCTCTCCTAGTTTCACTATAGTTTCTCTCTTTCTTGCCTTTGCTTTTCCAGCCTTTCCTATTCGAAAACCCAAAAAAAAAAACCAGTCCCTTCTCTCTTCGTTTGGAGGTCTTATATAGACCTTAGGACGGACTCCGTGCCACCCCCATGTTGTCATGACCCCACATGGCCGTGGAGATTACCAAGTAAGTGGGGGGCGGTTCCTTCTCTCCCATGATCTCCCACGCATGGGTTGGTCTGGTCTTGGATAGATAGTGGAGAGACTAAGTCTCCTTCCGTTAGGTTGACCAAACTGGGCTTGGCTTCAGCCCAATTCGAACTTGAGGAGTTTCGGTCCGATTCTAAGAATGCTAGGTCGAGTCGGGCATTTGGATATCTGCAGGGCCAAGACATAACGTATGGCCCCGGATAGTTTCGGGGTGCTACACTATACATGTGGTGTGTATATAAGGGAGACTTGAATTGTGCTACACTATACATGTGGTGTGTATATAAGGGAGACTTGAATTACTTATAGTTGTTAATGAAGACTTAAACTTTACAACAGCAGCAGTTGATTGAACCTAATCAAATTTAACATTAATGAAGAATTAAATTATTCACATTAATGTTATTTATTATATAATTTTGACAATTATATGTTAATGATATATATTTAAAAACAACAATATACAGATACTATGATAATAATATTGTAGATTATAATATTATAAAAAATTGGATATATTTCAAAATTAATTATTTATTATGTGGTTAAATTTAAAATGATTCGTAATGTTTCAGTTTAATAAATAATTAATAATATGTAAGCTTATTTTAAATTTTAAAATAATTATTTCAAAATATATTTTATGAACATAGTAATAAAATAAGGGATCTTATAGATAAAAGTTAGATATATAAATTATATAATAATAACTTAAAATATTATAATATTATAAAAAGTTAGATATATTTCAAAATTAATAAATTTAAAATATATAACTAAATTCAAAATTATTGTTAATATTTTATTTTAATTAAAAATTAAGGATATAAATTAAGAAAGAAATTATTATACATAGTTTACAAATAAAAGTAAGATACATAAATACTATAATAATAAATAATAAAAAGTTAGTTATATTTCCAAACTGATGATTTTATATATATATGTAGTTAAATTTAAAATTATTCATAATATTTTATATTAATTAATAATTAAGGATATAAATTAATAAATGAATTATTATAATTAGCAAGAAAAATATAGTCTCTCTCCTTCCTGGTACTATTGGTAAAGATATCTCAAAATTTATAATTAATATTTTTGAATTGAGTGAGATGATAGTATAGCGCGAATTCGTCTCTAAATAGCGATTACTTATTTTTGTCGTTAAGTTGTGACTAATAAATACAAAAAATAAAAAATAATTTTATAAAATACCACAAATTAGTTTTTCTCTTGCAAATCCATCCATCGCAATTGCTTACAAAATAACAACTCTACCACTTATCCAATAATTCATAATATATAAAATACACAACACAACATATATTATATAACATAACTATATGACATAATATATTAATTTAATTTTTATATATTATTCTAGATTTTACTATTTTAATTTTAAAATAATATATTTATTATAATATTATATTAAATAGTATAAATTAAATTGTGTGTACTGAAAATTAAATTAAATGAATTTTTTATATAATTATTAATTAAATTATGTGTATTTTAAATTAAATTAAATTAAAATTTTTATATAATTATAAATTCAATTCATTTATATGTATTTATATTATATTATATATTAATTTTTTAATTAAAAATAATATAGTACTTATAGTATTCTATTAAATAATATGAATTACACTACGTGCACTGTAAATTAAATTATTTATGTATATAAATTAAATCATGTGTATTTTAATTTAAAATTTTCATATAATTATAAATTATGCAATCAAATTATATCATATAATTTTATTTTATCTATTAATTTTATCATTTTAAATTAAAAATAATACAATTCTTATAATACTTAATTAAATATTATAAATTAAATTATGTGTATTTTAAATTAAATTAAATTGTTCATATAATTGTAATTTTAATTCAATTATTTGTATTCAAATTATATTATATAATTTTATATTATATCATAAATTTTTTAAATTAAAAATAATATAGTACTTATAATATTCTATTAAATAATATAAATTATATTATGTGTAAATGAAAATAAATGAAATGACCTTATTTGCATAATTATAAATTAAATTGTTCATATAATTATAAATTAAATTCAGTTCTGTGTATTCAAGTTATACTATATAATTTATATTATTTTAAGTTAAAAATAATATAATTCTTATAATATTATATTAAATAATATAAATTAGATTATGTTCACTGTAAATTAAGAAATGAAATTATTTACATAATCATAAATTAAATCATGTGTTTTTTAAATCAAAATAAATTGTTCATATAATCATAAATTATGTATTCAAATTATATTATATAATTTTATATTATATATTAATTTTATATTAAAATTAATATAGTTCTTATAATACTTATTAAATAATATAAATTAAATTGTGTGTATTTTAAATGAAATTTTTATATAATATCAGTTGAATAAATAAAATTTAATTTATTTTATGAATTATAATGTACGTTCTACGTTATAAATCAAGTGAGTGAATGATTTAGTGGTAAAGATCGCCTTTTCTGTAAATAAGTGGTCGCAACTTAAAATCTTCTTTTCTGTAAATTTTGTAGTATTTTCTAACTTATATTAAGTTATAATATATTATCAATTTAAAAAAATTATCATTTTTTATTATAGTATATTTATATATTCAAAATATTTCTTTATAATAATTTTTAGTTATAATATAATTTATATATTTTTATAATAATTATCTTAAAGTAATACCAATATTTTAGCTAAGATTGTTTTTAAGTAATTTTCTTAACTTTTTATAAAAAATATTTTAATAAAAAAATACTTACAAATGTATAAATTATATTATAATTAAATACTGTAATAAATAAATAAACATTTCTAAATATTTTATATAACTAAAGTTTTATTTTTTTAAATCTTAACATCCTATTATAATTGAATATATATTTAATCATATTTATATTACTCTTATAACAAGTTAAAATCTATAAAAAAAAAAAAAGAAACTGAATTTGGACCTTGTGTAATTGCAAAAACAGTGAAGAAAGTCTAAGTGGTAACCTTGTGTAGTTTTCTGGCTTCAAGAAGAGAAGAAAAAAAGTAAGATTTTCAATTCTGGGTTTATTTGCAATTATCATAGAAATAGTTATTTGCAAAAAGCGCGTTATCTTCATGGTTTTCAACCGTTTGTTCATGAATTTCGAAAACAAGCGTATTCTTCTTATTCAATCCTCTTTTTTGAGTTATTTTTATTTCTGAATTTATTTTAATTCCTGGAAGGAAAACAAAAATATTTTATTTTAGGAACAATAGTAATTAAAATGAGAATTTTATAGATAAAGGTTAGATATATAAAAACTTTAAAAATAATTTTAAATATTATAATATTATAAAAAAGTTAGATATATTTCAAAATTAATAATTTTATAAAATATGTAATTAAATTTGAAATAATTCATAATTTTTATTTTAATTAATAATTAAGGGGAAATGAAGGAATTAATTATTATTATTATTATTATTATTATTATTATTATTATTATTATTATTATTATTATTATTATTATTATTATTATTATTATTATTATTATTATATAAAAAAATGTTTAATAGATAAAATTTAGATATTTAAATATTATAACAATTATATTAGATATTATAACATTATAAAAGTTAGATATACTTTTAAAAAATGATAATATCATTTAACAAATTTAATTAGGTTAACAAATGCATAATCGTTCACTAATTTAATTATAAAGTTAGTTTGATACATGAAGTTTTTAATATATTTTATTATTTTTTTAACTTTAAAAATAAGACAATTTATAAGTTACTAATTTTTTTTCATTTTCCTTCTTTTATTTTTTAAAAATCTCTTTTCTACTTTTTTTTTTCTTTTTCAACTTAGATATCAAATAATTATGATTGTAATTTTAGGTTTTCTTAACTAACTAAAAAAAAGTTTTAGTTTAATTTATTAGTAGTGATTGATAAATAAAATTTTTATAAGTTGATAGTATTTTTTAATATATTATTTTTAAGTAGAATTTTTTATACGTCAATTTTAACTTCTAATTTTTTTATATTTATTCTGCTTTTTGTTAAATATTACTAAATTATGTTTTTCCTTTTTCTATATATAAAAACATATATATATATATATATATATATATATATATATATATATATATATATATATATATATATATATATATATATATATATATATATATATATATTTTGTTGTTTTTTTTCTTCTTTCATGAGTTACGACTTTATTATTTTTACTCTTTTATTGTATAATACATTGATAATGATAAATAATACGTTTATTTTTTTATATTATATTATTTATTATAACTATTATACTATTTATAATATTTATTTAACTTAAATACATTTTAAATCTTTGTTGATACATGTGATTGACTAATTTTAATCCTTACAAAATTTTATCTTTTTTAAATTTATGATATTTTAGTATCTTTTTAATGCTTATATAACTGACTAATTGAATAATGTTAATTAAAATAATTATAGAAATTTGTTTTTGTCCGGTTTTGAAAAAAAAAGACAAAAAAAATGTAAGGAAAGACAGGGTAATTGTACCTCTTAAAAGAAGAAAATGACAAAGGAGGAAAGAGGAGTTCATCCTAACAATTGAATCCCTTTCGATCGGTTTTACTAAAGTTGTTCAGCAACTTATACCTCTCTTTACCAAAGACGAATTGTAACGACTTGTACCTCCCTTTTACAAAGACGAATTGCATCTAATATGATAAACAAAATTTAACTTGAGATTTTTTTAATTTCATTTGCTTTAATGATTAATGAAACCACGCCATTCAAATTTAAAAACTAAAATTACTATTTACTTAAATAAAATCACTCCACTTCTAATTTTCGTGCTTGATTTAAAAAAAAATTCAATTAGTTATTTTTCTTGAAGTGTTTACCACCACTTTATATGTCTTGTGTTTTATGTCTTGTGTTTTGATCAAATGTATATTACCAAATTAAATTTTTAACCCCACAATGTTCATCTTATGAATTTTCATAAGAAAAACCTTTAAGGGACAAAATGAAAAGAAAAATACATGACATGATAACTTTTAAACCCAGACAGATAAAAAATTTCAAGCATCTCATGAAATTCAAACGGCTCAATAATTATTGAATTTTCTATTACATGTATATTGATTATCAAACAGGTGAGTGAGTCTTAACAGACGCATGTACAAAAGCCACCTTTACAAACCGGAAAAGTGCATGGTGGGTCACAAACATTGGTTGCGCAATCAGGATTACTTCGACATTGTGTTATGCTTAGTGTAGTTTTCTCACATGTGCAAACACCATCGAAACAAATAGCATTTCCTACGCAAGAAGGGATAATAGACTTGCATTCACTGTTTGTGTGACATTCACCAGCTCTCTGTATTTTTGGTATGCTTGTCAATCCAAATCCTGCAAAAAGTATACAAATACAATAATATATTACCACATTCCATTATTGTATGTGTTTTCATATACTCATATATTAAAATGTTCAAGGAAAATACCATTGCAAGCCAATAAAGAAAGAACAACTGCTGCAAAAACAATCTTAAACAAAGCCATCCCTATGCCTTGCTTTGGTGTTGTGTTTAGTAGGTTGATGCTTAATTAAACAATAGCCTATTGTCTTTGTGGAATCCATTGGTACCTTTTGCTATTGCATATTTATAGTTCTAAAAAAATAATAAATATATTATATTTTAAAATATAACATTTAATTAAATTATATATAATGCATTTGACCAAAACAATGTTTAAAAAAACTTTATTTGTAATACAAATAATTTATTTTCAAATTATATATATTTATAACAAACACTCATACATCTTACTCTACCATTTGAATTAGACCCCACAAATTATTAATCATTTTTTCTTATCATACTCATTTAAATATTTATTCATTTAATATAAAATAAAATAATGTATTTATTGAATATTTTAGTTTAAAAAATAAAAACTAAATTATAATTTTGATATTTTTATCTTATGATAAAAATTCATTTTGATCATTTGTCTTTTAAAAAGTTTATCTTGTCTCACATCTTAAATCAATAAAAAATAGTTCAAAAATCATGTTTCAAATTCAAAAACGATTAATTTTATGGAAGGACAATATTAACTCAAATTTGAGAATTAAAGGACCAAAATAAATTTTTTAAAAGATAAATAACCAAAACAAATTTTAGTATAAGATAAAGGACAAAAATTATAATTTAACTAACAAAAATAAATATAATAAGTGTAAGCCTTCTTACATCAATAATTGAATATTTATTAATATAATATAAAATTAAATAATGTAATTATTAAATATTTTAGTTTAATAAAAAATGTGTATAATAAATATAAGTCTTTTTACACTAATAGTAGTCAACAGCCAAAAGCATGCAATTATTAAACTAAACTATGCATTCCCTTGACTATTGACTATTGACCACTATTAATGTAAGAATGCATATATTTATTATACACATTTTTATTTACTAAACTAAAATATTTAATAATTACAACATTCAATTTTATATTATATTAATAAATATTCAAAAGAGTACTAAGGCATATAATTATTAAACTAAAAAATGGGATTTAATTGTCAACTACTCTTATCAAAAATAGGATTGACCATGAATTCGAGTAATAGTACATGATTTTATAAAATTGTACGCTTTTTTTTCTATCTAAATAAAGTAAGTTTTTCACGAAGAAGATTTGGCTCAACATGTTCTTTTCTATATGATTTGGATAAGAACTTGATTTTTTTTTTTTAAAATAGAGAAATCAGAACCAAGTCAAGATGATATGGATCAACTTTTCCTCTTGTGATCTTGCACTAAAGATCTTACCATTTCCAAAGTAATATAATATAAAATTGAATGTTGTAATTATTAAATATTTTAGTTTAATAATAAATATATGCATTGTTACATTAAAAGTGACAATGATCAATCGAATGTATAGTTTAGTTTAATAATTGTATGTCTTTGAATATTGACCACTATTAATGTAAGAAAATACATATTTATTATGCACATTTTTATTAAATTAAAATATTTAATAATTATATTATTTAATTTTATATTATATTAATAAATATTCAACCAAGTACAAAGGGATATAATTACTTAACTAAAATATAGTTCCTTTTATCACTATTAAGGTAAGAAGGCTTACACTTAATATATTTATTTTTGTTTAAGTTAAATTATAATTTTTCTCTTTTATTTTATACTAAATTTGTTTTGATCATTTATCTTTTAAAATTTTTATTTTGGTTCTTTAATTCTCAAATTGAGTTAATATTATCCCTTTCGTAAAATTAATTGTTTTTGAATTTGAGACCTGATTTTTGAACTATTTTTTTTATTGATTCAAGATGTGAAACTTTTATCGTTAAATTTATTTACATGCAAATTATGAAACTCAATCAAGGGTTAAACAAAAAAGAGTAATAACTATAGTGAAAAGTGAGTCCCGTGAGTAATCTAGAAAATATTCTTCAATTTTCTAATTGTTCATGAGATTCATTTTTCACATCATTTTTATCTTGTTGATGACTCTTTTTTGTTCAAACATTAGTTGATTTCTATAGCTTTCATGCAGATGAATATAAAAATGAGACAAGTTTTATGTCTTGAGCCAATAAAAAAAATTTAAATTGTATTCCAAAATAAAAAATTATCATTTTTTTAGAAGAACAATATTAAATCAAATTTGAGAGCTAAAGAATAAATATAAACTTTTTAAAAGACAAAGGGTCAAAATGAATTTTTACCATAAGATAAAAATATCAAAATTATAATTTAGTTTTTATTTCTTAAACTAAAATATTCAATAAATACACTATTTTATTTTATATCAAATGAATAAATATTAAAATGAGTATGATGAGAAAAAATCATTAACAATTTGTGGGGTCTAATTCAAATGGTAGAGTAAGATGTATGAGTGTTTGTTATAAATATATATAAATTTGAAAATAAATTATTTGTATTACAAATAAAGTTTTTTTAAACATTGTTTTGGTCAAACACATTATATATAATTTAATTAAATGTTATATTTTAAAAATATAATATATTTATTATTTTTTTGAACTATAAATATGCAATAGCAAAAGGTACCAATGGGCTATTGTTTAATTCCACAAAGAAAATAGGCTATTGTTTAATTAAGCATCAACCTACTAAACACAACACCAAAGCAAGGCATAGGGATGGCTTTGTTTAAGATTGTTTTTGCAGCAGTTGTTCTTTCTTTATTGGCTTGCAATGGTATTTTCCTTGAACATTTTAATATATGAGTATATGAAAACACATACAATAATGGAATGTGGTAATATATTATTGTATTTGTATACTTTTTGCAGGATTTGGATTGACAAGCATACCAAAAATACAGAGTGGTGGTGAATGTCACACAAACATTGAATGCAAGTCTATTATCCCTTCTTGCGTAGGAATTCCTATTTGTTTCGAAGGTGTTTGCACGTGTGGGAAAACTAGACTAAGCATAACACAATGTCGAAGTAATCCTGATTGCGCAACCAATGTTTGTGACCCACCATGCACTTTTCCGGTTTGTAAAGGTGGCTTTTGTACATGCAAATGTTAAGACTCACTCACCTGTTTCAGAATCAATATACATGTAATAGAAAATTCAATAATTATTGAGCAGTTTGAATTTCATGATATGCTTGAAATTTTTTATCTGTTTGGGTTTAAAAGTTTTATCATGTTATGTATTTTTTGTTTTCATTTGTCCCTTAAAGATTTTTCTTAAGAAATTTCATAAGATAAACATTTTGGGATTAAAATTATAATTTGTTAATATACATTCGATGAAAACGCAAACAGATATAAACGAACATTAAATAATTGTAAATTAATACTATAATCTTTAATAAAAATATAAAATTATTTTACAATAATAATAGGTTAGAATGTAAAATATTAGAAAATAATATTATAAAAAATAAATTGTTAAAAATCATATATAATTTGTTATTATAATAATAAAATAATAAAATAATTTTATAAATTTTTTATAATGTCATTGAATTATAAACTACCACTTATAAAAAAAAACTTTTACATAATTATCTTCAAAATCATACCAATAATAATATGTAACAGAATAATAATATAAAATTATTTTTAATATATAATTATTAAATTCTAAAAATATCACAAAAATAAAAATATATTTATACTACCATGTACGAAAAGAATTTTTATATAAATATTTTTAAAAATCATATTAATAATAATACGTGATAAAATGATAATATTAAATTATTTTTACCACATAATTATTAAACTCTAAAAAATATCACTATAAAATATACTTGTAAATGTATATCAAGTCATATTTATACTTCAATCTTTTCTCGAATGTCAAATAACTTTAAACCATGTTATTTTTCGTTTAGGAATGAAAAAAAATCATTTTATGATAAAAATGTCTATTATTTGGTGTCATAATTTTTGAAAAAATTAATTATTATCCTTGAATGGTTGATTTTTTACGCTTATTTATGAGTAAAAAAAATCTTTTAACCTATAACACATTTTTGACTTATAAAAAAACTTTAACCTATAAGAAAAGTGTTATTAACATATTTTTTAACATACGTCTTCTAATATATTTTTTTATTGTTCCTTAAAAATTATAAAATAATGAATTAAACTTATTCAATTAATAGTGATATATATAAAATTTTGTAATTTTACAAAGTTCCATGTTGTTGCCAATTAACGAAACCAACGTTAACAAACACATCATTCTTCCTTCTCTTATTTTTCAAATTTTAAATTTCAAATTTCAAATGTAATAATTTTTATATATAGTTTTACTTGGATTTCTTTAATCAACGTTAGAGTGAGAAAAGTAGAAAACTTAGTGCAAGACATTTCGAAAGTGGCAGCTGGGTAATGACTGAATCCACCATCCAGATTCCTTAGGACAGTTCTTTACGCGTAGGGTTCTTCCGTCTGGCGCCAAGAAACTTCCTTTTCCTTAACATTAACTCTCTCATTCCTTCTTTTTACTACAATTCTTTGCTTTTGGTCTCTTTTTTTACCATTTATGACACACTTTCTCTACACAGAAACAAAATTTGTCACAATCAGTATTTCACGGTCAACAACTCCAAAAGCCGTCCTTTTTGAGTTCTTTACCTTGGATCCTGTAAGAAGCAAAGACCCTTTTTCTTGAATCTCTATTTGGAGCTCTAGCTTGTGTTTGCACTTGCTGGGTCGTTTTTGTGATTTTGATACTTCAATACCTACCCCAGTTTTGGTTTTTGTTTGGAGTTGTATTTTGGTTGATTCTTGTGGTGGGGTTTGGCTGGACTTGACCTGATTCGCTTGAAGTTGGAAGCTTTGAAGAGGGGCAAGGTTCTTTGGGCGTTTGCTTTTGTTCTTTTTGTTTGATCTTGAAGTTCTGATTTTTGGTACAAACCCTTGATTGGTGTTGGAGAGTTCAACTCTGTGAGGTACTGATTGTGGTATTCGTTGAAGGAATTGAAGTGGGTTGGCGGTGGATTGTGAAAATAAGGTTCTTTCTCTTGTGGGGTATTTGTAGGTGATGAAGGATTTGAAGGGGGTTTTAGCCCTTTGGTGAAATGAGAAGTATATCAATCACTTGGAATGGGAATTCAAAAACATATGGTTAACATAAAGGTTAGGTTTGGTGTTCTTTTGGTTCTTCTTCTTGTAGCAGCAGTCAGTCCTTTAGAAAAGAAGGAAACAGATGGTTTTTTTAGCAAGTTACTTGATCCAGCATCTGGATTGTTAGATGAGCACACGGTAAGGCTCCCTTTGTTAAGTGTTTGGATTTTGTAGGTTTCTTTATATATTTGGTTGCTTTTATGTTCCAAACACCAGAAACCAAAAGATGAACACAGTATAGGAGCTCATAAATTTTGGTTTCTTACCTTGATTGGGGGGTATTTTCCTTCTGTTTGAAGGTTGGTGTGAATGCTGTGATTCACTGTTTCTTTATCTTGATTGTCTTAGCCTGCCATTTTTCTCATTTGTTAATCCCAATTATGCTGTAAGCTGTTAAGCTTAGATAATAGATATCCTAATTATGCTGAATGCTTTCGCCCTTTTGCTTCTTAATTCTTAACTCCTAAGCAAATGGCCAATAGAAGTTATCTCAATAGCTGTCAACTTCTGCATGGACTATCAATCAAGGTCAAAACTGTCTGTCAGTGATTTTGATTTCTTAGAGATATCTTCTTTATATTAAATGCATGCATTTCACACTTTTACTGCCCATTTGGCAAAGTTCTATCTGTTGGCACTTTTAGTCAGAATTTAGGGCAGCATGATAACTACAAGAGGATGATCCTACTTCTATGATTATCTTCTGCATAACTCTTTTCATGTGGAGAAGTGGTTAAGGAAAGAGGGAGGACTATGATATTGAACAGTGAATTGTGCATCCTCTTGCTTTGCATTAAGGACCACCGGAGATCTTACATTTGCAAAAGTTATAGTTTTAGTATCGTATACATTTCAATTCCACGAGATCATCATCTAGTAAATACTATTTTATGGGTGCTGTGTTTACATGAAAAACACACAAACTTGATCAAGAACAATAGTATAATTTATGAATACATCTATGCTTCTACCTCAGCCAGTTCGCTCTAAAATTCTATTACCTTTCACATGATAGCTTGAGCATTTACTTGAATTTATAAGGATCAATTTCAAAATTTTCTTTTGTAATTGTTGCTAATTGTAATCTGACACTGAATTACTGGGACTTGATTGTTTTATGATTATATGTCAGATTTGAGAACGTAGGAAGGTTTACGTTATGTCCTCCATTGTTGTTAAGAGTGGATTGATAGACTCTAAAAGTTGTTAAGTTTCTTTTATGACTGCAGGCAAAGGTCTTATGGAACAATTGCTGGGAAGATTTATTTCATTTAATTAAAGATGTTGAGGATCATGATTTGTGCCTCTCACAGGAATTGTTTGGCCTCAGCAATAAAATCAGTTCAGTGATTCGACCATTAGCAGGAGAAGACATCAAAAAATTGATCAATGCTTACTGTCCTCAATTCAAGGAGAACATTCTTCACTGCTTAAGAAAAAATAATCTTCCATTGCCTGTCTCAGGAAAAGAGGATGATTTCAAGATTTGGCATGTCACTTATATGGGACCACTTTTTTCCAGATCCACTGTTCCTGAAAGGAATTTTGGTCGTATTTTGCTCCAGCACATATCAGAACCACCTAGTTCAGGCCCTCCAGTTGGATCACCTACACCCAGTTTAACACCATCTCCTGAACCCAGTTTAGCACCATCTTCCGAACCCAGTCTGACCCCATCATCTCTTGCTCCAGCACCTCTAGTTCCTAGCCCTCTGCATCCTTCTCCGCCACCATCATTTTTCCCACAATTGACACCACCACCAACACCAGCTTCAGATTCACATATTTCTGCTTCTCCATCTTCTAACATTAGCAAACAGGAAGATAAGCATAGTAATAAAAAAACAGTGGTTCTTGCTGTAGTTATAACTGCAGTGGTGACATTTATAGCTGCAGCACTTCTTTTTTTATGCTGTTTTCGGGTTCGTAAGACTGGGGGCCATGTTAGACTAAATGATGATAGGCCCCTTCTCAGCTTGAGCATGAGTGACTACTCTGTTGGTATGTATCATGTTACTGTTCATCCATACCTTGTTAATATGTTGTACTGGTCTTGACAAAGTTGACTTTTATCCAACAGGTCCTTCCAGTTTTGGTTTTGGAAATTCAACAAAAGCGGAGAAACTTGGGTTTCAGTCATCAAGTAATAGTTTAATAGACAATAATAAGTACTCCGTGCAGGAAAGTCAATCAATAGGAGCTCTTAATGCTGCTGCCGGATCACCATTTGAACTAAAACCTCCTCCAGGTAGGGTGGGAATCATCCCTTCTGGAATGCCTCCTTTAAAACCTCCTCCAGGCAGGCTAAACCCTCTTCCTCCTGAGCCACCTTCATTTAGGACTTCTGGTGATGCTGCTCCAGCTGCTACTGCTGCTGTTGCTGCAGCTCCTCCTCCTGCCCCTCAACAGCCTGCTATTAGTAGCACTCCACCACCACCACCACCCCGAGCACCAGCTGGTGCCAAACCTGGCCCACCTCCACCGCCGCCGCCAGCACCAGCTGGTGCCAGACCTGGTCCTCCTCCTCCTCCACCACCTCAAGTACCAGCTGGTGCCAAACCTGGTCCTCCTCCACCACCCCCAGCACCAGCTGGTTCCAAACCAGGTCCTCGTCCACCACCACCTCCCATGAGTGGTGTAGCTCCTCCTCGACCTCCTCCCCCATTTGGCTCAAAGGCAAAGCCTTTAGCTAGTGGATCAAAAGCTACAGTTGAAGCTGGTGTAGAAGGTGAAGCTGATGCTCCCAAAGCCAAGCTAAAGCCCTTCTTCTGGGATAAGGTTCAAGCAAACCCGGATCAATCAATGGTCTGGAATCAAATCAAATCAGGATCATTCCAGTAAGGAATAAATACCAAATCTCTTTTGTTTATCAAAGATAATTTATCATTAGTATTCTCAAATGACAAACATTTAACAG
The DNA here is from genome assembly GCA_025330945.1 of Mucuna pruriens. Classification (NCBI taxonomy): domain Eukaryota; kingdom Viridiplantae; phylum Streptophyta; class Magnoliopsida; order Fabales; family Fabaceae; genus Mucuna; species Mucuna pruriens. The sequence goes on from JAENHJ010000027.1 coordinate 1,825,766, forward strand.
GTTTAATGAAGAGATGATAGAGACGCTTTTTGGCTATAATGCTGTGGATAAGAACAATGGTCAAGGACAGAAACAGTCTTCCTCCCAAGACCCTTCACCTCAGTTTATCCAAATCATTGACAAAAAGAAGGCGCAAAATTTATTGATTCTGTTGCGAGCATTGAATGTGACAATGGAAGAAGTTTGTGATGCACTTTATGAAGGTTCTTTCTTGTTCCTTCAATTTTCCTTGAAAATTGCTCTTAACTGTAATAGTAATATTAGGTTCTTCTAGGAAAACACATTATCTAGGACATTGTGCATCCATAGTTGCCCTAAAATGTTGCAGTATTACATGGACTCTTCCAAACTAGCACCATGTCCTTGCTGTTGAGGAGGATAGATTGTAGTGTTGTTGATAGGATTGAATGTTCTTCTAATATTATTTGATTATCATAATGTTGAGTACTGGGGAAGATAAATTGTGGCAGTGGCTATGCTGTTGAGACACATCTTTCCTGAACAAGTGGATTGATTTCTTTGAACCTTACTTGAGCAACAAATCATGATGAATTTATATATCAGTAATAATAAAATATAGAAATATAAAAGAAAAATATTTTAGTTGTCTTGTTCCACTGCATGAAAGACCTGCAATCTCTTTTTGGCTGATCAGGACATGAGCTACCGTCGGAATTCCTTCAAACCCTGCTGAAGATGGCACCAACATCTGACGAAGAACTTAAGCTTAGACTTTTTAGTGGTGATGTATCTCAACTTGGGCCTGCTGACCGTTTCCTGAAAGCTATGGTTGACATTCCATTTGCATTTAAGCGAATGGAAGCTCTGCTTTTCATGGGTGCACTTAAAGAGGAGCTTGCAACTACTATGGAGTCTTTTGCCATTTTAGAGGTACACATCATTCATGCAGTTGCATTGCTTATGCTGTTTCTATCACATGATGATTGTGACCTTAAATTTTTTTAGTTGAACTAAATCCCAACTGAGATTGAAGAATGACCCGAGTGTGTACTATATCATCTCAATATATCTACTGCCAATTTTAGGACATCAAGGGTAACATAGCAAACTGTCAAAAGCGTGGTGGAGTATGTCATTTGTTGCATAAGTAGTGCCAAATTGATGCTGTAATTAATTTGCAGAGTTTTGCTTTATGGCCAAATTTCATTGTATTTAGATGTTGGCATCCCCTGCAGCCCTCTCCAAATACTAAAATTACAAACAGGGTTAAGGATTATTTCACACCTGCATAAAACTTTATCTTGTATCATTCAATAACTTCTTATAGAATGTGTTTTTTCATTAGTCAAATCATTACACCATAACTTGTTACTCTGGTATATTTTGCATATCCATGTTAAGAAATATGAAATTTTATGAGTTTGATTGTAATTAGGATCTGTTGGTTCTAAAAATGCCGTTGAACATTGCCTACTCAATTTAGTTTTATGCTATGTCATTTAATTTGAAACCATATACACAAACAACCACAGCAATGTTCTGTAATTGATACCTCTCATTGTAATCCCTTTGGTTTTGTCATTTGTTTCTTTTTTATCACCCTGTCACCTTGGAAAGAAATCTTATTCTTCTTGCAACTTCATCTGATATGTCAGGTTGCCTGTAAGGAACTAAGAAACAGCCGGCTGTTCCTCAAGCTTCTTGAAGCTGTTCTCAAAACTGGCAACCGAATGAATGATGGAACATTCCGTGGTGGTGCACAAGCATTTAAACTTGATACACTTCTCAAATTATCTGATGTAAAAGGAACAGATGGCAAGACTACACTCTTACACTTTGTTGTTCTAGAGATAATCCGCTCTGAGGGCATAAAAGCTGTCCGAAAGGCAAAAGAAAGCCAGAGTTTTTCTAGTATTAAATCGGATGACCTTCACGATAGTACTCAAGAAACAGAAGATCACTACCATGAAATCGGTCTTCAGGTGGTTTCACGATTGAGCAGTGAACTTGAGAATGTGAAAAGAGCAGCAGTTATAGATGCTGACAGCTTAACAGGAACCACTGCCAGACTTGGCCATGGTCTTGTAAAAACAAGAGATTTGGTAAACAAAACCATGAAGGATGTGGAGGATGATAGAGGGTTCTGCGAGACAGTGAAAAGTCTCGTGCAGAATGCTGAGGCTGATGTTATGAAACTGCTGGAAGAGGAGAAGAAAATCATGGCTTTGGTGAAGAGCACTGGCGATTACTTTCATGGGAATGCTGGGAAGGATGAGGGCATACGGTTGTTCATAGTAGTACGAGACTTCTTGGTAATGGTGGATAAGGTGTGCAAGGAAGTGAGAGATACACAGAAGAAGCCAGCAAAAACTCTAAAACAAGAGACTCCTCGAGGAGCATCTTCATCTGAAACGCGTCCACCGCCTGATTTTCGTCAGCGGCTTTTTCCAGCAATTGCTGAAAGGAGGATAGGTGACATTAGTTCAGATGATGAGAGTCCATAGATTCAAGTTGAAAGTGGTATTGAAACTATTGCCCTTACTAACATGTCCTTGTATAGCTTAGCATAATTAAAGACTTGGATAGTGTTAGGCCTGGTTTTTCTAGACCTTAAAAAAGCTATTTTAATGTTAAAAATAAATAATATATGCACTGATAGGATACAAGTTTTTTACAATCAACCAATCTCAAACTGTCATGTATTATAGTCATAAAAAAAATATTTCTGATTAATTGACAATGTGAAAACTTAGTAGTGCCTATCTAGTAAACAAATTTTCATGTAAGGTAAGCGAGTTTATTTTTGTAATAATTACCTTTAAGGTCATAGAAAAAATTATTTTTGATTAATTGACTATGTAAAAACTTTTACATTAATAGTGCATGTCTATTAAGTTCTTTAAAGAGAAGCTGCTTTTACTGTTTAGGTTGTGATTGGCATTGCCTCTCCTTTTGAGGAGAAAGAGAAGTCCCAAATAAGCCGAGTCAAACGCTATCCAGTTATTTTTCTTAATCTTTTGGGGGGGATTATGTTATTGATCATTGAAATTTGAATTTGGATTTATGGTTCTTTTGGCTTACTTTTGCAGTGGTTACATAAATTTCTCATGAATGATGGAAGTGGCATGATTTTTACACTTCTCAAACTAAAATGTCACATGTACAGACCTGGCTGGAGCTGTCATCAAGCAGTGCAATTGCTTCCTATCACCATTGTTGTGCCCCCATTGGGAATTAGCTTCATAGTTTGAGACAGCCACTTCTGGAACTATAGTTGTGTAGGCTCTTAATTTTGTTATTCATAATTCTTTATTCAATGTAATATGTTAGTGCATTTATTTATTGAAAGGGGCAGGAATCAGGATGCAGCATGATACTCTTTTCTTTATGAACATAGAATTTCATCTTTTGACATCTTGGAACATCTATCTTTGTTAATCAGAGGGAGGAATAACCAATATAAAATCTAAAATGTGGCAAATATGGTAATTTGAGGTATTTTATATTAAATTAATTATTTAGTAATTCTGTTTGTGATTTAGAGTGAAGGGACCTATTTTACTGTATTTAAATTTAAAATTGTTGAGTCTTTTTTTTCTTTTTTACTAGGAGAACCAACGCAATGCTCATACAAGTCAAACCAATCCCAACAATTATTATTTATTAAGTAATTTAGAATATTTTCTGTCTATTATTTCGATAAATATTGACATATATTTAAAGTTTTTAATTAATAATATTAGACTAAATAGTTTGGGATAGGCAGAGAAGAGAGATTATAAAAAAAATTTAAAAATGATAGTTAAAAAAGGCGATAGATGTGATGAGAAAAGAATATAAAATAGAAAGAAATTTGGATGAAAACAGTATAGAAAGTAAATAGATACTAAAATTGAATAATTCCAACATTAAGTGGAAACACTGCTAACGGCATAATTGTGCATTCAGTAGTAGACAAGGACTTTAATAACAAGTGGACGGAGATATATTCTAACATTTCTATATTTTTTTAACACTTAATGTTTTTTAGTATTTCTTTTTTTAATAAGCGAGGTCTTGCACACATTGACGGGACATTTTGGCGATATGTAAATTATAGACTACATGTTTACTTTAGGGTATGGAAATAATTATTTTAAGATTTAAATATATTTTTTTTATTTTTATAAAATATAAGAAATTTTAATTTTAGTCCTTTAATTTTATTTATTGTCATCTTTATATATTTAATACTTCTTGAAATATTTCTATCGTCATTTAATGATAATATGACAAAGATTTAAATATGATATGTTGATAATCATTTTGAAATGATATGTGATATGATATGTTTAGATGCATGTTGTATTGTCAATAAATGGTGATGAAAATGTGATATGTATGGATTAACAAATGTGTTATTTTTAACTTTTATATTCTTTTTTCGGTTTAGGTTAGTTCAACGTGTCCTTTGGATCACCAGTCACCAGAGTTTTAACCGAAGCCTAATACAACTTTGTTCTGGGCTAATATTTTTATAACTACTGGGCTTATGATATTTGCACTTTTTTAATAATAAATATACTTTTTATTATTAAAATATCTTTTATATATAAATATTATATTTTATCATTTATTGTACTTTATTTTTACACATTTATTAAATCCTATCTGTACACTTCATGTTTATTATTTTTTAATTCTTATTTTTTATCTTGATATTTTTATTCTTTAAATTTTATTTTTCTACTCCTATCTTTACTTTTTTAAAATTTCTCACGTCTGTTTCTCTTTTTTTTTTTTTCGTAATATGATATCATTTTGTTGTGATTTATGTTTTATATTTTTTATATTTGTTGAATATGTAATAAAAATCATATTTAACATTTTTATACCTTGGACAAATAAAGAATATGATACTCTTATAATCATTCGAATATTTTTCTTTTATATTTTTTATTGCAAAATTATTAATAAGTTGTTTATAATTAAGATCATTAAAAAATTATTTTCAATAAAAATCAAAGTAAGAAAATTTAATCTACTGTTTGATATAGTAGATCACAAATAAGATTTTAAGAATTTTAATTTTAACTATTTTTTAACAAATAAAATAGTAACTAGAATAGTTAATATTATCATATAGATTGAAAATTGTTAAGTGATTTGATGTTTGTACTCCTTAATCAAAAGTTGGGGTTTGATCTTTAATTTAGGCATGAAGTCTCAACTAAATGTAACATTTATCCCTCAAAGATGTTTTTTAAGACTTTTATTTACATTAAGGATGATAGAGAAGTTCATTGAGAAAGAAATAATATTCCATAATTTGTTTTATGTTTAATATTATATACAAATAATAAATTGTATTATTAAAAATTTATTTTCTTTGAGAAGTAGAAATATTACTTATTAATTGACTAATTACTTATGATTATTTTATTTTTATGTAATTTTAGTTATATAATTTTTTTTTATGTAAATTGGTGCATTTCTAAAAATAAGATCATGGGTGATGGCTCACCTTGACAATTCTCAAGGCCACCACATAGTAGTAATTTTCTTAAATATAATAGTAATAATTATTTTCTTCACATAATTCTTTTTTTCGATAATGAAGATACAATTAATTTTTATTTTTTAATTATACTAAAACATATTTTATAGAACAAAAATATATCTATTTTGAAAAAAAGAAAGTTCTTTTTGAAAAAAAAAATAGACATCCTTTTAAGAATGTATATTTTTGTTCCAAAAAATACTTACTAGAATAGGTATCAACATATAGTGATAATTTTTTTTTTTGACACACCAGTATTATTATCTTCTATATATTGTTTTCTTTGGTAATGAATATTGTATTTTAAAGTGTAATTCAATTTCTATTTTTTTATTCTATTAAAAAATATTTTCTAAAACAAAAATATACATATTCTAAAAAACAATCTCAGAAACAAGAAAATACATATTTAAAAAAGTACTTTACAAAACTATGTATTTTTTTTTAAAACATAGTTTCAATTTTTTTTCAAAAGATAATATTTTAAACAAATTTTAGAAAATAAAAATAAAAATAAAATATTTATTAATAAGAGGTGTATGTTTCTATGTTGGATTGTGTCTTTGAAATGGGTCTATGTCGTGTCAAGAAAAAAAACTTTGATTTCTTTTAACCATTCTTTTTTAATTTTTATATACTTTTTTTTTCCAGTGGAGCAATGGCAACAGTGGGAGGTATAGTTTAAAGAATAAAGTATATTTATAATTATTGAAATTGTTAATATTTTAGCCATTAATTTTTAATCAATTATATTCTAAAATATATTTTTTGATTTTTCTTTTAAAGGAGAAATCCGCAAACTTCCAACATAGTATAAAATATCTCACCTTTTTAGGCGTGGCTATTTTTGCACCCTCTTTAATTAATGCCACAACCCATTTAATTTAAAATGTCCAATATAATAAATATTATCTCAATACTTTATATCTATGTAATTAAGTGAAAATGAATAAATATTCCTTGTAGTATATAAATATTTTAAATTCACGTAAAATTTCGAATTAAAAAATATTTAAGAAAAAATTAATTGATAAATATTATTTTATGATAAGCATCAAAATCAAAAAAATAAACCTTTTGAATTTTTTATTTTTGATAATTTTAAAAATGATTATTCAAAAATGTATTACTGGTATTATGAAATATGTTAATTAAAAGAATTGAAAATTAATTGAAGAGTTAAAAAATAAAAAAAATTGTTTAATTGAACAAGTAATGGAGAATGAAAAGTGTTGGTGTGATATAAAATTTGGAAAGATATGTATTATAAAATGAGAAAAATAAGTCATTATGTGAGAAAGATCTTAAATATAAAAATGATCTCATTTTAAAATTAGGGACCCAAATTTATAGTATATGCATATATTATAAAAAAAATGAATTTATTTTTAAAATTTAAATTATACATATAAAAATATATAGGACTTTTGAATTATACTTTTATTTTATGATATTTTAAATAATCTCACATAAATATCGGCATCCTGAATTGATAGAATTATAAACCTAAAAATGATTTCCAATTTTAATGTCTACCAGAATGTATTCTATGTTTTATGAAATTTTCTTTCAGATAATAGTATAAGGACGATATTTTGTTTTTATCAAACTAGACACTAAAATTATTGCGATATTTGTACTTCTCAATGTAATATCTCTCTTTCCAGAACGAGTCATACAAGACAAATTTTTATTTTTAATCCTAAAATAAGAAAGACAAAAATGTTAGACAAAGAAAAGGAATTATTTGAATGTGAATGTCACAGTTGCCACAATTCATTCCCATTTAACAAGCCCATGTTCCTTAACATTAATCTTGATAAATTATAAGACTGTGATATAAATGATAAATGATTTCATTCTTTAGATATAATTAGAAGTTTGATTTTTAAATTTTATATATATATATATATATATATATATATATATATATATATATATATATATATATATATATATATATATATATATATATATATATAATGTTTATTTTCTTAAATAGATTTTAATATATATTAAAATATTAGTATTTAACTCTTTCCTTGATACTTTAAATTCAATAAAAAAAATAATTCAAAAAGGACATGGATGATACACAACTTAGCCTACATGGGGACAAAATTTTCAGACGCTGTTCCAACATGAATTCTTTGAAAGCTCCACCTCTCCCTCATAAATAGAGAGGTCTTAAATTGAAGAGAGAGTAACTCAATGAGAACAAAATAACAGGTACCATGTTTAAATAACCTTTACATTGTTAAGGTTTTGAACTCATGGTACTCCACAAATTTTTATTTTATTCCAAAGAAGTGAACAAAAAAACAGGCCAGATATTTTGAGTTTAATTTTTATTTATTATAAGTATAAAAAATTTTACACCATCAATTAATAAAAAATCATCATGAATATATTTTTTAAAATAATTATTATAAAAATTAACAAATTTATCTATTTGTATATTATAAATTTTTTAGTAAGATATTATCTATCAGTATAAAATCTTTTATACTTTCTATGTTTAGGAAGATATTATAAATACACAATACATAATATATTTTGTTTTGAATTGAAGCAAACATGGTCCAGAAACAAAATTGGAAGGCTAGCATGTGCTTGCATTTAATCAATGAATTGAATAGTGGTTGTGGCACCACATGTCCAAACCATCATCAGTGACACTCTGTATGACACTGTCCCATGTTCCATTCTTTGGCTTAGCTTTTGTCTTCCATATACTCTAATTTGAATTCATATTCAGACACTTAATTATGACCTTAAATTCTAAAAGTCTTGGCTTTGTCTTAACCCTCTATATAGTTTTATCACAACTAGAAGTCTCTTTGACATGTTTTGTCCAATACATTACGGGCAGCATGACGACAAAAAATGAAGGACTATAGGATAATGAGATAGGGCACAACAAAAGTTACCTTGATTATGTAGTGAAATTTTTAACCCTTCAAATCTCTCTCATATCTTGCATCTATTTCACCACCTTTTCGGTTTTCACAACTTGATAAAATAATTGTAGTGGTCAAAGCTAATAATGAGCTCTCATATTTTTCAAGGGCTCACTTTGCTCTTTTCAAGTTTGGGCTCATAATTATAACTAATCCCCAAATTTAGGGTGAGAAGTAGAAGTCACATTGATGTCTCCAAGGGACCAAGAAAAAGTGGGGTGCTAGATCCTAATCATTCATTGCTTACAAATAAAAAACCACTTTGTGAACAAGATATTTATGATGTGTTTGGGTTGTCATAAAAGAGAAACATTTTTTTTTTTACGTTGATAGTATCATAATTCTTTTTAGTTTCTGATTTCTGCGTAAAAAAAAAGTGACTTTTGTGTACCCACTTCATAATCCAATATATTATTCGTGTGTTTGATTCAGTGATAGTTAAATTTTTTTTGGTATCTCACTACTTTTTCTATCACGTCAAATAATTATAATTAAAATTATAATTTGTATTTATAAACATATTTGTAAAATAAATTCACGTCAAACAAATAAACCTTTGAACGTGAAAATTACTCTGTAGAATGTTGGCCAAAACGCGCTTATATGGATCATTCAGGTAATTCCAAACATGCTATTAGTTTTTTGAACGTGATTTCACTACGTTTCAAAACATACTAATTTTTGTGACTATTAATAGCATTATTTGTGGTGATTTGTGAACATAATAATCTGAATGTAGATGGCATTGTATGCACTTCAAAATTCAAATGTTGGCTCAATCTACCTTAGTAAGTGAGTCAACAAGAGCTAAATTTTTCTGCCATTACTCAGTGGTATACTGATCTATGTTTTTTTTTTATTACACTTTTTTATTATTTTGAAATTAAATTTTAGTAAAATTATATTGCTTCAATTTTCAAATACCTCTTTTTCTTCACACTAGGTTTTGATTTCTTTTACCTAAAAAAGAAAGAAAGACATAGTGTACTATTGGAGATATACCGTGGCAATTCCCAAAATTAATGTCTATATTTTCTCTATTATTGTCAAAGGATATTAACTGCAAATATTACATATAAGATAAAAAACCAGCAATTAAAATTTAAATAATTACACAATTTATTATATATATGTGCATATATTTAATTATAATTTAAATTATTAATTTTTTAATTAGTAACTATAATACTTTATTTACTTTTTAAAATAAATTCTTCACTCTAAAAAAATTAAATTTTTTATATTAAATTGTAATATAAACTTACTTAATTTTAAAATAAAAATTTATAAACGTGAAACTTTGTTTTAAATTCAATTCTAATCAAAATCAATTTCGTAAAATTAAATAATTTAAAATCAAGTTTATAAACACCCAGCAAAACGCACCAACTTTTCATTTACACCCAGCAAAAATATGCAGGGCTATGCCCTACATATTATCATGCTTTTTTTTTTTTCTATGGTACATATGATCATGCTTTCAGAATTAAGAGGTAATTGAAAACGAATTCAAAACAAAACCTGTACTTTTTGCACATGTCGTTTACCCATTAAGAAATTTGCTGAAACTGTGCTTAAAAGTTGGAGCTGATGCATAAAGATTGCTTCTTCATATGTGTGAAAAAGTGCTTGAGAAGTAAAAGCACTTCTCAGGTAAAAGCTGCAGACATGAAATGGGAAAATCTCAGGCATGTTGTCAACCTCTTAGATAAGTTCACTGACACGATGTCATGGTTCATATTAATCAGTGTTTGGTTGTTAGGCATTATGGTCCAAATCTTAATTGGGATATTAATTATCACTGGTGAGAAATATTGAAGTTGGTATTAATTAATTTGTAAAAGGTTGATATAAAATTATTTAGATTAAAAAATGTACGGGTTACATACTCGTGTTTGTTTAGAATATAGTACTGGGTTATTCGATTAAAAAGATCACAGTTGGGGACAAAATTTATATTCTCCTCTCTGTTAAATCCAGTATTTAACTATTTATTTATAGGGTCATCCTAGTTAATTCCACGGTTTTGAGATTATTCAAAGTTGGGCCAAAGTAAAATAAACACTTGAGTGGTCCTCCCTTCGGAACTCGATTGCATGTGGCATTATTTTGGGTTAGACTTCTTCCCCATAAAATAAAAAGTTAACACTATGCATTCATGTGGTGACAGCATAGCCAAATATTTTAATTTGTTCCAAAAAAAAAAAACATAAATCACTTAATTATTTCGGGTACTGCGGACTTTTTTGTTTCTTCAATTTGTAATACCAAATTTATACATCAGCAGCAGTAATATTGCCAATGTAAATTTACTCTACAATAATTTTGACATGATTGTTTAAATAACATAAATTACACTATGAATTTACTCTATAATACAATGTAAAAAGAAAAGGTACAGCTTGAGTAACTCACATTTAATAGCGCCAGAGTACCTAGTTTGTCTAAGTTAGTTGTCATGTTCCGAAATCCATATCCAAGAACCAAAGATTCTTGTTTTTTTTTTTTTTTCAAACACCCGTGTTTTATTAACTAATGCTCTCTTTCATTCATGTTTTCACCATTCTATGGATTTGAGTCCCTTTTGTCTCACTTGCTCTCTGATGGGGTCACGGACACCATCCTATGCAAGTTGCTGAACTCATTCTGTGTGATGAACCACAAGTGCCCCCTAGCACAAAGCCCTTCAGGGTAACACCTGTACTTGACAGCTCTTAAGGTGTTTGATAATAGTCTTTTTGAGTTTTGTTCCCTTTGATCTCTCTTGTGAAACATTGTTTCCTGTTAGGTAAGGTAGTCCTTTGGTGCATGGTTGAGTTGAGCCCTTTGTTTGCTTAAAGCAGAAAGTTGTCTTTTTGAGTTTTTCTTTCATTCTCTCAGCTTTCACTTAGGAAAAGAGAAGGAAAAGGTGGAAGGGGAACATGAAGATGGAGCCTTTTGAGAATGAGTGTTGTAAGAGGGATAAATTCAAGAGCACAGAAAGTTAGGAGTGTTGTTGAAGTTTAAGGAGAAAGGAGAAAAGAGAGGGAAAAGGGAAACATTGACGATAATATGCCAACAGTGTGGTTCTCTCTGAAGAAGTCTTTACACTGCAAATCTGAGCCATCTGATGTTCATGACCCCAAAACAAGGAAGCACTTGAGCACAATCTTGACCAAGAGAGCAGGGAGGTCAGGGTGTTCCAGGTCCATAGCAAATCTCAAAGATGTAATCCATGGAAGCAAGAGGCATCTTGATAAGCCACCAAGTTGCAGTCCAAGATCCATTGGGAGCAGTGAGTTCCTCAACCCCATAACTCATGAGGTCATATTGAGCAACTCAAGGTGTGAGCTGAAGATAACTGGCTATGGAGGGTTCCAAGAAGGGGTTGGCAGTGGTGGCAGCAATGGTGGTGGTGGTGGTGGCGGCGGCGGTTCAACTTTTGTTGGGACTTTGAGGCCTGGAACTCCTGGCCCTGGAGGGCACCCCACAATGCACTACTTCAACCCTTCTTTTAGGACTTCATCCACTCCTCCAAGGAAGTCTCCTTTTCTTCTATCAGATAAAGAAGGGTCTGGTCCTCATCCTAGCAATAGGTTGTCTCTTGAGACAGATTCCAATGGCTCTTCAACTGTGACTTGCCACAAATGTGGAGAGCAATTTAACAAATGGGATGCTGCTGAAGCTCATCATCTGTCCAAGCATGCTGGTAACACTTTTTTCTTATTTTTATAAATTTTTTCTCTTTCCTTCTCAAATATCTATTTTAACCTTGTCTGGTTTCATGGTTCCTTCCATATCTTATCTTCCTACCTATATATAATGCTGGTAACCTTCACTATAGCATTAGCTGTTTATTTTTCTTCCATTTTTTATCCGTCACCTCAAAGTTGGTTATCCAAACATTCTTCTGACCAGAAACTTTCTGCTCACATCTATATCAGATAGACAGAGATTTTTATGTAGGTAACAAATGTTATAAAATGTAAATCAACATACTTTTTTAATTTGGGACAACCAAACTGATTTCCCTTTTCCCCTTACCTTTTCAATTTAGAACCATGCTTAGGATTCCTCATCAGCCGTACCTTCAAAAATCAAAGTATCTAAGAGAAACAGTATCCCTCTCTCTCTCTCCCTCTCCAACTCACATAATTCAAAATTGGTTGAAGTGCTATATGACCTCCAAGTTTGTTACTATTTTTGTATTGTATTGACTTATTTTAAGTGTCATGTTTTTCAATTTTCAAGTGTAAGAGCAATAAGTGTTGTTCCCTTGGCAGTGACTGAACTTGTGGAAGGAGACTCATCAAGGAAAATAGTGGAGATAATATGCAGGACTAGCTGGTTGAAGTCTGAAAACCAGTGTGGTAGAATTGAGAGAGTCTTAAAGGTTCACAACATGCAAAAGACTCTTGCAAGATTTGAAGAGTACAGGGAGATGGTGAAGATCAAAGCCAGCAAACTCCAGAAGAAGCATCCAAGATGCCTGGCTGATGGGAATGAGCTCTTGAGGTTCTATGGCACCACTGTGGCATGCTCTCTTGGCCTCAATGGCTCTTCCAGCCTCTGCCTATCAGAAAAGTGCTGTGTTTGCAGAATCATAAGGAATGGTTTCTCAGCCAAGAAGGAGCTCAAGGGTGGCATTGGAGTTTTCACAACATCCACAAGTGGAAGGGCTTTTGAGTCCATTGAGATTTTTGGTGATGAGCCATCACTGAGAAAGGCACTGATAGTGTGCAGAGTGATTGCTGGCAGGGTTCATAGGCCACTTGAGAACATTCAGGAAATGGTAGCACAAACAGGATTTGACTCATTGGCTGGGAAAGTGGGTCTGTATTCAAACATTGAGGAGCTTTATTTGCTCAATCCTAGAGCTCTTCTTCCTTGCTTTGTGGTGATTTGCAAACCTTAAACAAAAGGGTCAAAGTCAAAAGGCCTTACATGTTGTCTAGTTTTGTAGATCCCCCTATTTTGGCCTTTCTATTGAGGTTCTTTGCCATTCATGTTTTGAAGAATTTTGATTCTTTCCCACCAAATCAATTCTGCTTCTTCATGTTTATTATTGTATGAACCTCCCATTCATACACTTGTAATTTTTTTTTAAAATGGCTATGGATATTTTTACATCTGCACTAGGCAACATTAAGTGCAAGAATCAGAAATCAATATGCAAGACTTGTAGGATAGTACAAACTACCAAGCAAGATTGAATAATTACACCTCCAACATTTTCTCTAGAATGCAGTTGCTTGCAGGCTCTGTGTCGGTGTTACATTAATTGAAGGTCTAAAAAAATAGGGCCATTCAAATGGGTAATAGCTTACTAACCTTATTGAATTTCGCTCAGTCAAATTGAAAAAATTTAAGAACCTTAGTTGCATGCACGTTCATTAATTAAGTGATATAGTCTTGGACTAAGTGTGAAAAATATTAGTTACATTTACATCAACCCATTATTAGATTCCATAAGTACTTAATAAATGTGATTGGATTGGATTATATTTTTCAGATTATAGTCTGTTTTAATAATAAAAAACTGTTTATAATCTCGATTTCTTTTATTTGTTAAATAAATAAGATTTGGAGATCATGATTAATAGTTAACAGATTATTTTCTAATTAATTTTGTTTTCTGATTTTCCCCCTAACAATTGATTAATTTAAATAAAAAAGCTAATTATTACAAGTAACTGCAGATTTTTTTTGTAATTTATTATAAAAACTGATTATTTTAAACAATACCAACGAAATAGATTTTAGATAAAATCATTTTTTTATCTAATATATTTCAACATAAAACTTATATCCCAACATTTTTGAATGAAATTAAACTCAGACCTTTAAGCAAAGTTTTGGATTGAAATGAGTGGATAAAAAAATATAATTAAAAAATATATATGTAATTAAAAAAATATATATTGAAACAAGCCTATAGAAACAGACGATAGTGTGAAATTGGGTGATGTAATTGACCTCGTCTGGCTTGTATGTTAACTAAATATGTGCTGTTCCTTAAACGGTGAAGCTCCGACCTAGTACATAGATGGCAAGTTGTTACATTTTGTATTTAATGTACTCGAAATAAATGGCATGTGACCCTTCTTCGATGGTTTTGGTTCCACTTGGGACAGAGTTGATTCAAAACTTGATGACAAACATAAGGATTGGAATATATAAGTGAGATATTCAAAGTTGAGGTATATGTTTTGTCTCTTCTTCCCTTTGCACTGTAAATGTATTGTTAATATTTAATGGCAATTTTTGTCAGTTATCCAAACTTGAAGTTTATTGGATCATGATGTCAACAGTAACGGTTCAAGATAAGGTCTGGACCCATGTGTCATCTCCCCGGGGCGTTTCTCTCTTATATCTCTTTTTATAGGAATATAATTAGATGACACTTATATGTCAAATTTGGTAATATTACATTTTTTTATAATTTTTTTTCATATGTTAAAATTTATTAATTTAACTATTCAATTATTTGACAATATTTTGATTTTTGTAGTATTAAACCAAATTTATCTTTTATAGAATACAATCCTACACAAGTTGAATATGATTGATATGAATTACAAAAGTTATATTATTTTGATTTTTGTATGAGATCACATTATCTTTTTATATGATGCAATTTTGTTTAAAGAAGGTACGGACGTTATAAATGACAAAAATATATTATTTTGATGATTGTGTGTATAAAATTTGAAAAAATATATGTTTATATTGTTATCTAATCACAAATATTATAAGACTAGATTTTTAGAAATGATTCTCATCTTTATTATTAGGTAAAATATTATTTTTTCAACAAACATTTAATTTTATCTTTTTTATGTATATTTTTATTTTAAATAAATTAAATTATAATTTTAATCTTCATATAAACTTTTATTTTAATTTAATCCTTTAAGTTTAAAATTTTCACTTTACTTCTTTAAATGTCTCTAATAAAATCAATACATCTAGTATAAAAACAAGATGAAATGATCATTTAGGTATAAGAGACACTTCAAAAGGTCAAAATAAAACTTTTAATATGAAGAGGTATTAATAAATTTCTAAAATGGGTACAATTTTATACATTTGATCTGTTTTAAAAAAAAAATCAATACAATGTTTCAATTGAGAAGATATTATTCCCACCAATTTTTTTTTTGAGAAGATATGATTTTGTAAAAAGTGATTAAAAGTGTTGAATCTGACAATCTATCTGCTCCTTGGAGCAATGCATTGTTTGGCTAGTCTCATGATGTATCAGTACTAAGTGAATTTAATGTGGAGAGAAAGCACCTCCTGACATAGTATTAGAAATCAGACACACTACTAGCGCAAGTGGCACCCTTCCCCTCCCACGAAACTTAAGAGGGGTCAAAACTCAATCAACACTCTATCAAGGTTAGAGGGAGACTCGCGTGTTAGGTGACGTGACTTGGTTATATCTTGAGGAAGAGGAATTGACTATAAAGGTCAAGGAGCAAGCAAAATAGAAGTGAGAATCTTGAGATGTGTACACTCTGTAATCAGTAATCCTAAGGTACATATGTGAATATGTGTCATTTTATCAAATTTATCAAATTTGATAGTCTGTTATTTGATCATCTTACGTAATATAATAAAATATTAAGATATACAATAAATAGATATGTTCCTATCTATACAAATGAAACATATTAATTAAGGAGGAATAGTAATTTTTTTATACAAAAGTGAAAAGAGTACATAAATAATTAAGATTAAAATATAAATATTATGTGAATTTTTTTATAGTTATTTAAAAAGTGCTTTTATTAAAATACAAGAATGAATTTGAGAACGAAAATGAAATATAAATTATTAAATATAACAAGTTTTAATTATTAAATATAAATAAAAATTGAAATTAAAAAATTATTTGAAAATTTATTTAAATAATAATAATTCTCATCAATATTATTATTATTATCACCATTATATATATATATATATATATATATATATATATATATATATATATATATAATTTTTACGTTTTAGTTCTTATGTACTTTTGAATTTGTTTTGGTCTTTTATTAAATATGTTTTAATTTTGCCATTTAACATTACCACAAATAGACGTTCATGGTAAAAAAAAAAAAAACTATTATATATTTTTTAACAATTGTTAAACTGCTATATAAATTTGTTGTTAAAGTGACCATTTTTTTTTTGTCCATTTTAAGGTATAATTTCTAAATATAAATATCAAAATATAAATGAGTATAAAAACTAAATGAATAATTAAATAATTAATATATTAATCATTTAATTCTTGTAATTGTAGTTTTTTTTTATATATTTTAGTATATGTCATATCTAATTTTGTTTAAGTGAAAATGAAAAAAAAAATTAAAAATTTAAAAGTAGATGCAATAGGAAAAAGTAGAAAAAGTAGAAGAGGCGACATTAGGTGCACCTTTTCTCGTCGCGGCCAGGAGCGCGATGTAACAAGTAGACGTTGACTTCTATGAGAGGTCACCTTTAACTTTGCCACTGTACAGAAAAGCAGAGACGCGGAAGCAGTTTTGGGATGGAAATTGAGGAAGCCAATGTCAACACATTAATTGGGGAGATCTCCTTGAAGATTCGTGATGGTGACCCAAAGATGAGAGGTGCGCCTATAAAAGGACACACGTTTGAATGAAGGAGGGCTGAAAATTTGGGAGAAGAAGGAAAGGGACTTTGGAATTTTCTGGTAGGAGGAGAAATGTCGCTAAAATACTTCGAGGAAAAAAATGGTGATAGAAGGAGCACGAGGAGATGAGACTCGTGTAAACTGAGGAAGTGAGTGGGCAACATTAGAAGCAAGGAAAAAGTCTCTATCAATAGAAGATTTCGCTATCACTCAGATCTCAGCAGACCCCGGACAGACCTCGGACTCGGCAGACCTCGGACAAACCTCGGATAGACCCAAGACAGATCTCGAATAGACCCCGGCCAAACCCTGGATAGACCTTGAACAGACCCCGGATAGACCCCGACAGACCCCAGACAGACTTTAAACTCAGGAGGACTTAGATTCGACAAGAGGCAATTCTTGTCAAAGTTCAATACATGCTCCAACGTCCAACCTTTTGGATGCCAATAGATAGTCTACCCACTCTTCCTTTGTAAATATCTTCCGTTTAAAAAACATAGACCATTATATAAATTTCATCTTATTTCATGCATCTGGTCAGGACAACTACCTTATGGGCAACTAACTTATGGGCAACTACCTTATGGTAGACGTATTCCCCATGCGTAACCGATTTCCGAACCTGAACTCTGATTTCTAGACTTGTCTTATCCATTTTATGGTTTCCCGGTGTTTCGCATAAAAATACTAATGAACTCCACATTTGTTTTTATCTTCTCAAAATAAGGATGAAAACAAATAAAATTTATTTTTTCACCAGATCCATCTCGCCTCAGGTTGCGATAGTATCTACTATAAATTTTTTTTTTTTGTGTAAAATTATTGTAAAATAAAGAC
The DNA here is from genome assembly GCA_025330945.1 of Mucuna pruriens. NCBI lineage: Eukaryota > Viridiplantae > Streptophyta > Magnoliopsida > Fabales > Fabaceae > Mucuna > Mucuna pruriens. Next base: position 1,843,701 of record JAENHJ010000027.1, read on the forward strand.
ATACATTATAAAATTACTAGTATAATAATTAAAACGTAAAATTTGTAAATATAAGATTAAAATAAAAAGTTTGCAGAATTATAAAATTCAGATAACCTTTAAAGAATTAAACTTATTGATACTGAGTGATGCAGAAAGAAGTGTTAATAGGGTAAATTTATTGGTGAGCTGCGAAGGGCATGACTCCTCAGAGCGTGTACCTGTTAATGTCACTTCATTCTGTAACATCTGTACAGCTTTCATTTCTCATGGCACATGCACCTCATAAATGTGTACTAACCCTCATTACACTTCCCTTGGTGGGAATGGAGGCCATTCAATGAAACTCCCCATATTTCAAATTTTGAAGTCAAGTTTAGTTTGGTAAAATTGAATTTGCAAACAAAGCTTGGTGCATTTGACTTGCCATAAGGCTGCAAAAGCCATGAGAATGAACATAGGTTCATTAACCATTTTAAGGGCTTCCCTCTTTAATGTTTGAAGCAGGCTTTGCCAGTTGCTGATAGCTATGCAATTAAAACAAAGGGATAAAATAAAACAGTGAAAGTCTAAGCTGTCAAAGATACCAAATAGCTAAACCTCCACAAAAAAAGGTTTAAATTTTGATCTGGCTAGACTTTGAACTTAAACTTCCCTTTTTGTGTTTACCTTGCCTATAGCTAGTTCTTAACTAATTTTTCTTCTTGTACATGATTTTGGTCCCCTAGCTAGACCAAAATATCTCCTAGAAAAAGTACAATTAGGTCACACCTATTTAGCAGGTTTGCCTCTATTGGCCTCTTGTCCAGCCTTCATTTATTCTACAGGCTCAAAATAAGGAGTGACCATCATTGAAGTTGTTGATTCAGATTAGACATAACTAAGTTCTTGGTGATTTTCAGCTAATCCAAACCTTGGTCTAATTGTCATATATATCATATCATGTTTGAAATTTTTGGTATCAAACCTCCATTTCTATTGATAATTTATGATGGCTATGAATTGTTGTATCCATAATTAGAGAAAATAACATATACAAAAAATTCAAGGATGTTGTTGGTTTGAAAGTAGACTACATTTATTTGTGTGACAAATAAAAGCTCAGTTGTTTAAAATCATGTACAATAATGGTATTGAAAAAATATTGAGCTTGCATGTTAGGATCTATGTCACATTCATTTCAAAATCACGTCAATTTTGTATTTGACGTAGAAGTTTATTTTATTAGCTTCAGAAATTTTCTGTCTCTTAACACACGCTCTAAACAGGAGGTAAATAACCATAATCTAGGCAACACATAATTGTTTGGTAAATTATATCTTCAAGGCCATGCTTGTAACTAAACCCCAAATCTTCTAGCTTCTTTGATGAAATCTCAGAGGGGATATCGTTATAATTTTTCTCAGTGTTCATGCAGATATTTGAACATGAATACACTTTGGAAAGAAGTGTAGCCATGTTAGACAAAGTACAACTTTGGCTGCTGCATATGTATCGACCTTCTGCTTTATCATGCTCCATTAGGAATATGTGAGCAATGCATATATCTTCAATGTGAACTAAAGCAATTGACCCCATTCGTGCATTTACAGCAGATAATATCTTGAAGTACTCAGTTTCACCTACATTTATCATCAATATTGTCCATCAAGTGATAATAACTGAAAAATATTTTAATTTCTTAGAATTTATACTACACACTTAACTTAATCTTACAAAACCATTTTGTATGATAAAAAAGATTATGAAGATTGTTTTGATTATATCTTTAATCAATTTAAATTTCAACATACTCTCTTGTATGCATGATTAGACATCTAGAAGGTGAACAAATGCAGATGCATGAATAATTTAATAACTAATTTAAGATAAGTTCTAATACTATCTTAGAATTTGTGTTTAAGACCTAACTTAATTTTACAAAATCTATTTGTAAGGTTTTACAAAATCTATTTATAAGATAAGGCCTACTCAAGACGACTTACATGATTATATTGACCACATTTCTAATTGATTTGAAATATTTAATCTTAATATAACTCATTTATTTTTTTTGCCCACATGTCTAATATTGTACTGTTTGTACCTCAGGATGCTCATAGAACCATAAAGATAAATATTGGGAGAACTTGACATAAAAATACTTAATTTTAATACTTGCATAATATTTAGTAATATAGCTTTCATTTCAAAACATACACGCACATACTAATAGATCAGGCTTTTTTCTCTAGGAACAAGTTAGCTAAGATAGTATTTTCCTTATAAAATCATGCATTTTCAATGTCGTTGCACGAATAACATGTAGATTGATGATAAAATCACCTGTTAATGGTGAAAGTAGAACTTTAACACTTGTTGGTACATTAGCAGTGAAGAAAGGGCCTGCAACAGTGCTTGTTATGACTGACACAAGATCAATACCATTCTCTTTTGCAAATTGAAATGCTGCTTCTTCCGTGAGAAGCTTTGAAAGTGCATAAACCTGCCACAACAGAAAAAGCCCTTAAGGAACCAATTTGGTGTAAAATGCAAGTGAACTAGGGAAATTAAAACATCACTTATTACCCATCCACTTGCTTGTGTGTTCCATATACTGTCAGGTTGGATTTGGCAAGATTCATCAGCAATAGGTTTCCACTTCCCATTGTTTTCTTTGGCAGTAATGGTACTAATGGAAGATGTGTAGACAACCCTTTTCACAGAATTGGATTTCAAACAAGACTTGAGAAGGTTTATGGTTCCTTTAATTGCAGGGTCAATTATATTTGCTTTAACAAAAGACTCTGCCAGTTCAGTACAAGGAATGTTTATCGGTTATCATTTTACAATGTTCAAAGAGTGAAAAGTCTAGGAAATCCTCAATTTGGTTTTTCTGGTATTATCTTCTCTTAAATAGCTTTTAGAATAATTAACTTATATAAATAGTCTTTGTATTAAAAATCAAGCTACATATTAAGTATTGAAAAGTTCTTTAAATTAGTTCCTGAGTAAAATATATCAACATAAAATTAACTAACAAATTTTCAATAACTTAGAAATTATTTATATAATTTCATTATTTTTAAGTACTATTTAATAAGAGGGTAATATTTGAAGGATGAAATTGAGGTTATGAAAGGCATTAAACAATATTATTCATGGTATTACCATTGTTTTGTTTCTCATCACTAACATTGAGTTCCATTGAAGCAGCAACATGGAACACACCAACACATCCTTTTACAGCCTCATCGAAGCTTCCTTCTTCGTGCAAATCAGCTTGGAAAAATCTTAATTGGTCACCACCACCCTTCCACAGAGACAGAAGGTGCAATGACTTTGCTTTTACATTTTGCCAAAAGAAAATGAAACATTTATCAAATATTTGCATTAGACGAAATCAAACATATGCAATCTTCACTGTTAAAATAAGGAAGAAGTTGATTTTGAGTTTCATTAATCGTTTAGATACTAAAAAACGGTTGATCGTGAATGATTCATCAAAGTTTCAGTTATCACTATTAATAGTAATAAAAATTTTGAATAAACATTTTTAGTGAGTCTCCTTTCTGATCACATTTATTTTATTGACAAAATTTAAATTCAATATCTTGTTTAAGACGTCTGAACCCAATTTAATCTGATAATTAAAAACGATGGTAAAAATATATATTAGTTTAAAGCAATATAAATGATATATTCAACGATGGATTAAACTATTTCAGTGATTAGTATGAGTTAATTATTTCCATTCCTTGATATGTGCTTTCGCTCATGTATTATGCCACTGATATATCTAAATTTATAAGACTATTATTTGGTAAGTAATTTATATCTTAAGCATGAAGCTAAATCAAATTTTACGAATAAACTAATTTTAGTAGTATTAAACTTCATGGATTAGTGCTCATTAAGATTGGTATATGTTAGTAACTTGGAGCAGATCTGTAACTAAAATTCAATTGAAAATATGGAAAACGAAAAAAGAAAATTTTCATGCCTTTAGTTCAATTGAAATAACGGAGGAAAGCGAGCATTAATGAGCATTTTCGTTTAACTATAAAATAAAACAGTGGTAACGGAGAAGTTATTAGTGGGCTTCTAATAGAGTCCAACAAGTACCAATAGGGGCTCAAAGTAGTCCATCAAAGAGACCAATAATGTTTGGGGCCAAGAAAAACAAAGAGACCAATAATGTGAGATACTTATAAAATTTTGCATAATAATACGAAGATAAATTCGTGTAAAAACACTCGTAAATTGATTAGCTAATTGTTACTCATAACTATACATTATATTCTTTTTTCCGTCTCCATTTCTAATTGTTTTAGGTTAACATTTTTTTTTTTTTACATTAAACACCTGAAAATTCGCACAGATTTCATGTATAAAAAATTCGAACAAAGTAGCATTACAGTTAATAATTCATAGAGAATATGATATTAAGGACAATTGTATGTGTTTGGAAATTTTATAATACTCATAATTTTTATAAACGGTAAAACGTTAAAAAAATTAATATAGTATTATTCTAGAAACTAAAGTAATAATTTCAAAAATAAAAGATACTGCACCGTAAATTACGTTTTATTTTTCATATTTGGGAAGGGTGTTGTTTACTTGAGTTCATTCAATTTTAGGATTATCCATCAAATAAAGAATTCGAATTGATGGTAGGAAAAAAGTTGAAATTAGTTTTGGAGAATGTGAGATATATGATGAATTGATGAGATTGATATATATATATATATATATATATGATGTTGTGGGTCTTGCCCGTCACACAAGCACGTTAAGATGGAAAATGAGTTAAAATTGCTTATTCTGGAACTTTGACCTTTTGAATATACGAGAAGTCACTTTCTTTTCATCATTTTCTTTTTACATCACCTTTTAAATTTTAAAATATAATTAATTCTTATATTTAAATTATACTTCTTTTGTCATTGATTTTACCATCCTTATACAACTCAAGAGTTAGCGTGTTATATAGTCAGAAAATCAATCACATAGTTACATAGATTGTGATAAACTTTTAATGTCAAAAAATTTATACGATATGAACTAATCATTTTAAAAATAACTTCTACCTATTTATTAACTTTTATATATATATATATTTACATATATTTTTCTTTTAAAAAACAATTTTAAAGAAGACACAGGTCATTAAATGTGTGTTTGAAAAAAAAAATTATAACATAGATCCTCGTTCTCTCTATACATGCATCCATATGAAACAGTAACAAGAAGTATGTGGACCGTGAAATTCATAATGGATATAATGTAAAAAATGCGAATAAAAAACACTATAAATATGAATTTATTTTTAGCAAAATATCGAATTTTAATTTTTCATGTATATGAATTAGTTCTTTATGCCAAACTCAACTCGAAAGAAAGAAATATCTTTGTATTGGTGTAAAAAATTTCTAGGTGTCTAACTCACATCTTTTATGATATGATTCTGTCCAGGTTTTAGATTTCATTATCTAATTTCACAAATCTTTTTCTTACTCTTTATGAGTTTGAAATGTGATATCTTGTATGTTGCCCTGTTAATTTCGATGATAAGATAAGGAAGTAGTGAAGTAAAATTCCATAACATTACTTATGTTTTAATGAATAATTTCTTTGATGTATACTAGTCTAATGGAAAACAAAAAGTGAAAAAAAGAAAAGAAAGTGGAAGAGGAAAAGGGCATAGTAGTCTAATAGAGAATACAAACCAGGATCTCTGACAGTGGCATGAACAATGCAACCCCTTTGAAGAAGAGCCTCCACCAGCCATGAACCAATATACCCAGTGGAACCTGTAACACAATATTTGGCAGTAGGAACAATATTTTCATTGCTTTTCACCATCTTCACCACTTCCTCCATTTCCTTCTTTACCACCAAAATCCTGCAAACTAAAGGAGCCCTTTATATGAAGAGCCTGGCCAAGTAACGTGTCCTTGAACTATATTCACTATCTCTTTAATATAATGTATTCTAATCTTTACATTATTATATATAGAAGTAGGCAAGCATCAAGCACGCACGTAGGAAAGTGCTATAAAATAGACCAGTCTTTAAAAAGATTGAGTTGGTCATGTTTGTATTTCAAACATAAAAATATTATTTTTATATTCTCCTTGAAAAATGAGAATATCGATCATTAATATTTTCTTGCACCATTTTTTTTCTTTGTACAGTGTTTCTATCTCTCAAATACTCCTGTTTTTCAAAGAACAAAATGTGTTTTCACTAATATTTTGTTTGAATTAGAAGTAAAATAAAAAATAAAAATGATATACATAGAGAAGAAAATAAGAAAGTATAGAAAATTTTCACTGTTTTTATTTTTGAACGGATGAATAAAAAAATAAATGAGCTATATAAAAATGTAATTTAATATAATATATTATTAATATAAAATTATTTATTATTTTAAAGATATGTTATAAAAAGTTAAACAAAAAAATATGTTTTTTTTCCATTTTATTCCAATTTAAAAGAAGAGATAATATTTTTTTAATGAATCTCACAGAAATAACGCCCTTCTCTGTTTTTTTGTCAAATAAATAATAAAATTTAATATTTCTATTTGATCTTTTTTTCTTTCACTTTATTAAAAAAAGAAAGAGAGGAAGTGAATTTGATATAGGCATCATGTGAAGTATCGAGGTTGTCTAAATCAATTTGTATACACATTTTATTATCCTTTTATCTTTCAACCGCTACTAATACACTATAATTATACTCTCTGCAATTTCAATTTTAATGATTATGCACCGTTTTACCACGTGTTCCAACTAAAAATTAGTGATAGCATAATTTTTAAAATATTTATTATAAAATTAATATATTTATTATATATCAAATAATTAAATAATCGTGTAAAATTTTTATATTAATAAAATATAATTTATTTATTTTTTCTTTAAGTAATACTATGTTAAGTTAATTTTTCTTATTTTAATGAAAAAAAATAAGTTATACGATGAAATAATGAAAATGTTGTGTTAATAACATTGTTTAATCACAATTTATTATTATTATGTATTATAATGAAATAATATGCAGCAGCGATCCGACAGTGGCTGTCCTGTCATTATGCAGTATTGCGACAGTGAAAAATTAGTGTTCTTGGATTTCATCATTCCATGCACGTGTCCTGGATATTTTACAGGATTCTGTTCTTAAGAACAGATATTTTTATGCTTTAGGAAATCCCAAATTTTGTACCATAATTAGCTGCACAATCTGATTTAACAATTTTGCTTTTTTTTTTTGCATGTATAAGGTCACCAAATGTTAGAATTCAAGGGATGTGTCTAATTGGTTATTCACGAGCTATATGGTAATTGGTGACAAAAAAATTCCTAGGTTATCATTACTTTCAACCATAATTTAAGGGAAGTGCTTCATATGTATTTACAAAAAGGGAAGTGGTACATAATGCACAAACTAAGATCTTTATTTATTTATTATTGAAACGGTTAAAATTTTCTTGTGTGCGATCGACATCCTATAAATTGTGTATCATAATTATCTGCCAAATCAGATTTAGGATTGAGGTTCCCCAAATTCACAAATTTAAATAGTCTTCTCTGTCTAGAAATTGATAGTCTCCTATTAAAGAATAAAGAAAAAAGAAAATTCAATAACTCTTTAGCAGGAATTTTGAAGCTTTACAATTTTTTTGCTTAAGTTTACATGGCAATTATTTGAAGATAGAAATAAATACTACAAATTCTATGCATATAATAATAAAAATAACAATCAATATTAGATGATATAAATAATAAATACTTATTTTTTTAACTAGAATATCATAAGCTCAAATCTAAATTTGGGTACAAAAAATTATATTAAAAGAAGGATATTTATAGTTAGGTTCATGATCTTTAATAAAAAATAATAATTTGTTTTTAGAGGTAGGGAAATCGTACCTATTGTAATAATAATAACAATAAAAAAAATGTAAAATCCAGATTTGTGCATAATATAATCAGAATAGGTTAGTGTTGGTGAAGTGATTCTGGCAAGGCAAATACGACAAGAGTAGAAGATAACACAAGTTTGAAAAGGAAGGAAAAGTGATATTCTGCTTCTCAAATGTCAATTTTGGATGATGATGTGTGGGCATTAACAAATATTGTCTATATCAAGTTCATGTTCGATGGAGAGGAAACAGTGTCAGAAAACTCAATTTCCAAATCTGGGGGCGACAGAATGGGTTACTAATAATTAATTTATATGTTAGTTTCTGTTAAATTTTTAAACATATATATTGTAATTACTTTCAATTTGGGTTTGAAAAGAAAGGCAGAAAATATATGACATACGTTGGAGTACAAGTCTCATATAGAATAAATAAAAATATATAATAATAAATGGTTAAGTTCAATTAATTTAAAATTTAAAAACAATACTATTCCTCTGGTTGAACCCTTCTACTGGGCCATTCTATAAAGTCGTAAATGATGGTGTATTGAAAAAGTTATTAAGAAATGGGGTAAGCATTATCTAGCTGAAGCATGCGCACCATTTTGTGGTAATGTTGATCCATTAATGGAAAATAGAAATATTATATACACTTTAACAGTTCATCCATATCTTTCATCTGACAACAGGAATAGGGGGGTCCATATCCATTGTCGGCTACAATTAATGCAAACATTTTAACTTACCAACTATGACAAACGACAAAGTCGAGGACTTTATTTTTTCAAATAAAAAAATAAATGAGAAAAGCAAGGAGGGAAAATGTGTGTCATTTCCATAATCAGAGTAAAGTTGCTAACATGATTGTTCAATTAATTTGAATATGTGTTTGGATTCACATATAAAATTACGTTAAAATATTAATTGTTGTAAAATATTTCTATATTTAGTTTCATATTAAAAATTAATTATAAATTAAAAATTGATTTTGAATTAAAATAATTTAAGTAGTTTTTGTTTTTGGATTAAATATTTTATACTGAATTTTATTATTAACTTGTTTTAAATAAAATTTAATTTCATTCTTAAATTATTTTGTCATAAGTTTATATACAAATTCTCTTAAATTGGGATGAGTTTGAGTTAATTTGATTTAATTGTAGTCTTAAATTAAATTTGAATTAACTTTTATCAGCTTATTTTATGGAATATAACTCTTTTAACTTTACCGTACTTCCTTTGTTGGTTTTGAGAATTTAATGTGGTGGAAGGTTTATGCTGAAGATGTTAGTTTTGTCTCAAAAGCGACAAATGGCATTGTTGGCTTGGAAGAATAGAAGGATATGAAGTTTTATAAATTGTAGTATTAGACAGTCAAGAGTCAATATAGTGGTAGTAGGGTCACCTAAGCCTAAACTCTTTCTCCCCTTTTTTTATTTATAATTCACTGAACTTCTTTTTAACTGGGTGTAATTTTTATTTTTTACAATCCAATTTTAAAAGTAAGTATATGATTCTTGATCTAGTCATCTTAATTTATTAACTACAACTCGATTTTCATCTTTATTATTATGTAAATATGATATTATATTATATTTTTATTATTTTTTAATTCTATATATATTTTAAAAATATGATATACTTATTACATCAAACATATATGCAATATTGTACTTTAAGTTGCAGGTAGACTTAATGAAATTCTTTCGAGCTGAAGGGATTGAAGTTAGCTCTTTGAAAGAATGAATTAGTATAAAATTTGTACATTTGCTCTTTCACTTTATATGTTTACATTTTATACTTTTTCTACCACCTCTTTGGATGACCTCTTTAAACAACCTCTTGATCCCTTTTGATAACTATCAAAAACTGTATTTTAAATCTTTTGTATTTGAAAAAACTTTAAAAAATCATACACATAATTAAATTCTCTTTCTTGTGTGTTATCTGTGCCTTTAAAACAAAAATAAAAAATTAGAATATTGATGATTCATATTAATTAATTTTGAATAAAATTTTTATATCATAAAAATAAGTATTGTAAATATTAATAACATGCTATTTTTTCAAAGAAAAAAAATATAAAAACAATGATAACAAAATTTAAGACCTTTTGAATAGGCTATTATTGACAAATTTATTAAAAATTAAAAACATATATGAATTTTATTTTTCAAATAAAAAATGCAATTTAAAAATAAAAAGAATTCAATGAAAGAGTATTATGGATATAAGAAGAATGGGACAAAGGAAACTCATAATTATTTGAAATAAAATCAATAAAAGAAGAAAAATATTTAGATAAAATTATATATAAAAAAAGAAGTATAGTTAATAATTTGGAAGGTGTAAATAGCAAACACCTTATTTAATGTTTAAGTTCAAAATTAGATCAAATTCTCCTATGTTTAAGTTGAGTTCCACAATTTAGGTTTGAAATCCAGTAAGGCCCATAACATTGTTGTTGACCTAAAAATGGTTATTTTGACATTCTTTAGAATTTTTTTATTATATACATTTCTTTTATCCTTTTTCATTTTACTATTTGCATATCAAAATATTTTAGACATTTAGATCATTTTAGTTTTAGTTTGTCTACAAAATTATAAGTTTTTAATCTATGTGTTTCATTTTCGTGGATGCTTGTTGAATTAAAAAGTTACACAAAGAATATTAGAACATAAGTCTATGCATTCAGTGAGTTAGAACATAAGAATGTTACCTAAAGAATGTTAGAACATAAGAATGTTACCTAAAGAATGTTAGAACATAAGAATGTTAGAACATAAGTATATGCTTGTTGCTTTTTAACATCAAGTGAGTTTTATTTATAATTTTGTAATTTTTAATAAATTTTAATTACTAATAAAAAGTGTATTTAAAAATATTATTAAAAATACGTTGAAACTACTCCTCTTATAATAAATAATTTTAAGTCAAGTTACATATAGTGTCTTATTTTTATAAATTAGGAGAATGAAATACATTTGACCTTAAAAATGATTTACAAATTAATCCGGATAAATAAAAACAATTAAATATTTTTTTATGTGAATTCAAAACATTAAAATTGATTTATAAATCAATTTGGAGGATTAATACTGACAAACTAATTTTAAAAGATCAATTTGGAGTGTTTTTAATTTATTTATACGATGCATATTTATTGTGTTAAATTATAAGGCTCCAACAAACAAGTATGGAGTAAAAAAAAAACAAACTTATGGAAATCACATTAGTTAACAAATTAATAAATATATATATTTTTAAAAATTGCACAGTAGTACATTGAGAACATTGATAACATTAAACATTACCAGCAGCAATTTTCAAATTATAATAAACAAATTGTTGGGGAGTGAACATTAACTGTAACAAACATTATATTAATATGGTAAAATTGAATTTAAATCTCTTAAGTAAAATTTTTGATTTAAATCCTATATATAAATAAAAAAATGCAATTTAAAAAAAAAATTCTATGAAAGATGATCTACTAAAATTTTCAATTTTCCGTAACATCTTTAACAAAAAAGTTGAATGTAGCCAGCTGATGTGAAATGTGAAAGGAAGTTATGTTTCTCTTTCACTTCCATTAGTGAAGGTACTAATATACACATTCTGGAGTATCATTTCTGCAACACAATATAACTGAGGCAAGACAAAAAATTGGTTGGAACATTTTACACAACAGTATACAAACCAGATCTACCACCATGTACATCCAAAGCCAAAATAAAAAAATAAAATGTAACAAAAAATACAAAAAATGATGTTAAGGTAAAACCATATTCTACACGTCTGCTGCAATATCCATAGACTCTTGTCTCCTGTGGTCAGTAGCAGAAATCTTGGTGTCTAGCTGATCAGCATCAATGAAAACTTCATCTGTGGCTGACAAGGAATTTTTGTGATGATTCCCATGCTGCCTTGATTTAAGGATCCTTGTTAACACTTGCACTATGTCCCTCATTGAAGGACGTTTATTTGGGACACGGCTGATGCATTTGTAGGCTAGTGCTGCCACTTCATTCACTTCTTTCACATCAAAGTTCCCTTCAAGCCCACAATCCACAATTTCTTCCCAACCTACTTTTCCCTCGCTGTTCATTGCTGCCTATACATCATCCATCAATAGTATTCATTTGCCTAGAAAATTTTATGTGCATCATGTGTTGAGTGAACAAAGGCAACAACTGGTTTTTACTTTTACATGTTTTCTTTCTTGACCATGACAGTCATCATTCATGCAACAAAGATATGACAATCTCATCATAGAATCATCAAATAGCTAATAGTAGATTGGTTGGTCAATACCAAAGTTTTTGAAAACAATCCACCACCACAATTTAAAATGTTGGTAGACATTAACTAGGGCCTTGATTAATGAAAAGACAAAATTTAGATGCAGTTGTTTAAGTTTTTTGATGTTGTTTTCTAATTAAATTTAAAATTTCATCTCGTAACTTATATTAATATTTAATGCAATCCTTTATTACATGGATTATCAATATAAAATTTCAATTATGATTAAAAAAACATAGAATACTTAAAGAATTACATCTACGTTTTGTCTCAAACAAAAGTTGAAAGTATTTATTGTAATGAAAATACAAAAATCATTTAATACTTACTTCTTAAGTAATTGGACACTTTTAGTATGATGAATTAAATGCTTTTTAACTAGTACTCTTAAGGCATTCAGTGTGACCCTAATAGTTTTCTTCAAAAACTTAACTTGATTTTATATGTTAGGCACTATCTACCAACTGTAACCACCACGTCCATTATCCTCAGTATAGTTTGTTGGGAGAGAAAGAGATCTTACAAGCTCAACATATTCCATAAGTCCCTGCTGCGGGTTTCTGCTAGCTATAATTTCAAAGAGCAACACTCCAAAACTGTATACATCACTTTTCTTCGTGAATGTTCCTGAAGATATATAGTCTGGGTCAAGATAGCCAAAGGTACCACGAATAGCTGCATGTTTATCCACTATCTCTTCTCTTGAAAGTCCAAAATCAGAAACCTGCTTCATTCAGCATTAACAATTACAGATCATGAAGAATCCTAAAAACAATAAATGACATCACTAATGTATAGTTACTCGTTTAGCGTGTATAGACACGAGAAATTGTTATATGGTTGGAGACCATTATGGTCTCAACTAATCTTCACATGACACTTACTTGAATGTTATTAATTCTTTCTTATAAATTGAAAATTTTGATTAGTCAAAACCATGAATACGAAGTGGTATAAAACCATCTAATAATTTCTCATGCACAGGGTGGGTGTGTATATTTAGGGAAAACTACTTGTTGTGATAAAGATGATGGATGAGTAACAAGGACATACCCTGGCTCACATGGACTGGTCTAACAGAATATTTGAAGATTTGATATCTCGATGGATTACAGGAGGAACAGCCTGAAGTGGCAATGCATGCAATTATAACACTATACAAGTTATAATTCGATTGGTGCAGATCACATGGAAACTTACCCCATCATGAAGATACTCCATGCCAAGCTACCCTTACTCATGTACACATATTCAAGCATATGCTACCCCTTTTCAGCACAATATCCAACCAAATTCACCAGATTTTGATGTTGTAACCTTCTCAACAACATAACCTGAGAAAAAGAAGAACATAAAAGGTTAAAATTGAAAATTACTCTGGAGTAAAACATAAAGGCTATACAGAAAATTGATGTATATGCGAGGAAAAAAAATCTCCAATTTAGGTTATGGCAATAGTTCATGTTTTCAATATTCTAATTTTCCAAAATGATATTTACACATCAATACTAAGTCACATCACTCTCCTATATTTTCTTCAGCAGTCTGACTTCATCAATTTTCTGAAGTTAGCACATCGAAAACACATTTCCCCCTAAAACTTTTGTCATGAAACAGAATAATTCTATCCGTGGTGTGGCCAAAGTAATGGTAAATGACATTGGCAATTGATCTCTGAAAAATTCTTTCTCCTCTTCTTGCCTAGAATTAGTTGCAAGAACTTTAACTGCAATAATCTCACCAGTAAACGTCTGAGCTTTATAAACAGAACCAAATGCACCTTGGAGTCACAATTAAAATTTGTCAAAGAAAACACATGGATTAACTTGGAGTGAGATTCATAATTTAGATATTAAATAATATGCAAAGACAAATTAAAAAATCAAATGGGATTTAAAAAATAATGTCGGGGACAAAAGAACTAGTTTACCTTTTTTTTTTAAAGAAAGTGAAATTAAATTGAAGAATGTTGCAACTTTTATAGAGAGGAGTGGATTGGCTATCCCAAAAGTGGTGGTAAATCTCTATTGTGCATCTTTGTTTGGTTTGATTCCATTATTCATGGATGCCTCCAATTCTTCCCTATGATGGAAGGATAACCGAAATGCAGTTGCTACCTGTTTTCTTCAAGTGCCAAAAACTTGTCCTTCCAAGCAGATGAATTTCCACTGTCCATTGTTAAGTTTGATAGTTCTAGATCCTCTTTATAAATTAAACGATACCCATATTTCTTCACCTTGACATTAAAAGTTATACTGACCATCATATTAATTTTCCTTCGCAAAGATGAGCTCTGTTCTACTTGGAACATAAGTGGATGCAAATAGACTAACCACATGTGATCTGATAAGTCCCTGACTAGATTTTCAGCGAGAACTGTTCCCCTCCCACCTCGAGTTCCCAAAACTACACAAGCCAGAACACCCAGGCAATCATAGCCAGGCATAACAGGAGATGATAAACTGTCGATGTCCACATGCTGATTGTTGAACCAACTTGGTATTTCACTTCCTGGAATAATACTTGAAACAGCAAGTGCAAGGGGCAAAAAACCTAGGCGGTGGTGCACCTAATACGACACACAAAGCTATAGGTTAGTTCTTTGTTCTTACACACGAAAAGAGGAGAAAAAAAGAGACGGAAGGAGCGTGCACACCTGACCAATTTGTATCATCCATGACATAGTCATGCGAGTGGTGAGTTTCCTATCAACTATTTTTGGGCAGTTCAAAATATTTAAAGTTACTCTTTCCACATATGGCCAGTTGGTGTGGTGAAATGTTGTAGTAAGCGATGGCTGTATGTAAAGTTTTGATGGCAAGACAGTTGGAGAAGGGAGCTGAGGCAAATATTTCAACTGCTTACAATCTTGTAAGTTTAAATAACACAGTTTGGAACACTCTTTGAGGTCGGGTAGTTTTGCAAAATTGTTTCCACTTAAATTTAGTATTTCTAAGCAACTTAAATTTCCAATAGCATCAGGAATTTGAACTAAATTGCAGAAACTTAGATCAAGTTCACGCATAAACGGGAAAGTAGATGAGGAAGGCAACAAACAACTAACTGAATCTTTATGTGCTCTGGAATACAACCACCATTTATTGACGGACAATATTGAGTTGGAATGAATAGGAGCTTCACCATCCCTTGCTTTTCCTGGTAACAGCTTATTTAACAATTTTGAACAGCCAGACAGATTCAGAATTTTGAGAGAATTAAGACCCAATATGCTTTTCGGTAAGCTTACCAGACTTTTGCAGTCTTTCAAATTCAGAAAGGTAAGCTTTCTTAGAACACCAATTGATGGATTAATTTCCCCAAGTTGTCTACATCCTTCAAGATTTAGCATTTCAAGATTTAGGTCCTCATTGAAATATGGAAACTTGATTAGACTTGTGCAGTCTTTCAAATTCAAACTAGTCAACTTTCTTACGAGACCTACGGATGAATGGATCTGCTTCAGTTTTATACATCCTTCGAGATTTAGTGTCTCAAGATTTAAGGCCTCTTGAAAATGCGGCAACTTGATTAGACTTGTGCAGTCTTCCAAATTCACCAAAGTAAGTTTTTCTAGAGAACCAACAGATGGATGGATCTTCTTGATTTTTGTACATCCTTCCAAATTTATGCACTCAAGATTTTTGGCCTCCCCTAAATCTGGCATCTTGATTAGACTTTTAGAATTGGAAAGATTCAAACGTTTCAAATTGTGTAGAAGCTGCAAAGAAAGGTCAATAGTAAGAGACAAAGTTAATAATGATACTTAGGCTCTCTTTTGCTTCTTTAACTAGAATTTCTGTACATGTTCACGTGGCATATATTTTTATATGTCTATTAATATGACATTTAAATATAATAAATTAACAATATCCTTGTAAAAATTAACTTGTAGGATCATGTTTTTCATTAATATTATATAATAAAAATATCAGAAAAATATTTTTTTAAAATTACTAAAACACCTATCCTTGAAACAAAATATATACAAAATTGAAAAATAAATACAAATTAAAAAATGAACCAAGTAAAAGAGAGTGTAATGTCGAAAAGTATCCACTGAGTCTAGACAGCCTGCTACAGTGTGATACATTTGGAAGGTCACTTGTTTTCGGGGTGGGTTAACCACTAAAAGCAACTACTTTTTCTTTTAGTTTTATTCTTGAATATACAATGGTTTTCCACCGTTGTTGGATCTAAAAAAGACTTTGAAGTAATCCAAATCAACAATTCTGGATATGTCATAAATGCCTCAGATTAAGAGTACAAAAGTTATTTTTCACTATGATTTTCTACTATGATTAATTAAGAGTACAAGAGTTATTTTCTATATCTCTCTCACTCATCTACTCTCTCTCAATCTCTCTGAAAAATTCACTCTCTCTCCTGTATCCGCTCAATCTAACCCCTTCTCCTCTTATAAAGAGAGACCTAACAGACTTGAGAGTATTGGGCTTTTGTCCACATAGTTGGGAGCCCAAAAATAACCCAACAGGACCTTCCTCCCAACCAAATGTTCTAATCGAAAGGCATCCTTTCCTACTTCCTCAACAATTTTGTATGGGCCTTCCCAGTTGGGTGTCAGCTTGCTATTGGCACTGTCTGTGAGGACTCTTCTCAATATAATATCTTGTTTTTTAAGTTTCCTTCGGAAGACCTTTGTGTTGTAACGTTGGGTTGCCCTTACTTTGGCTGTGAATTCCTTTACATGTACAACCTCTCGGGCTTCTTGAAGTAAATCGAGGTTGGCTCTTATTTCCTCTTCATTCTGGGCTAGTTGGAAGAAAAGGATCCTTGGGGATGGCTCACTGATTTCTACTGAGATTACTGCATCCATTCCGAATGTCAATCTAAATGGGGTTTCTTGAGTGGTAGAGTGAGAGGTAGTATGGTAGGACTAGATTATTTGGGGGTAATTCTTCCATCCATCGTCCCTTAGCTTCCTCTAGTCTTCTTCTCAAGCCTCGGAGGACTACTTTATTGGCCGACTCCATTTGTCCATTTGATTATGGGTGCTCCACAAAGGTAAAAGCTTGTTTTATTCTAATGTAATGTAATAAAATTTGATTTCATTCTTAAATTATTTTGTCTTAATTTGTACTTATATATAAAAATTCTCTTAAATTGGGTTAAGTTTGAGTTTTTAATTTAATTATAGTCTTAAATTAAATTTGAATGAAATCTTATCAGCTTACTTTATGGAATTAAACTATCTTTTAACTTTTCCATATTCTCTTGGTTTTGAGAATTTAATGTCACGGTAGGTTTATGCTTAACATGTTAGCTTTTCCTCAGAAGCAACAAATAGTATTGTTGGATTGGAAGAATAGTAGGATATGGAGTTCTATGAATTGTAGTATTAGACAATCAAGAGTCAATATAATGGTAGCAGGGTCGCCTAAGCCTGAACTCTTTCTCCCCTTTTTTTATTTACTATTGACTAAACTTCTTTTCAACTACATATTGTCTCATGAAGGTGTATTTTTATTTTTTACAATCGAATTTTAAAAATAAGTATGATTCTTGATCAAGTTGTTCGCCATCTTAATTTATTAACTACAACTCGATTTTCATCTTTATTATTATCTAAATATGATATTATATTTTATTTTTATTATTTTTTAACCAATATATTTTCTAACAATATGATATGTTATTACATCAAACATATATGTAATATTGTGCATGCATTGTGAGTTGCATTTTAATCTATAGTTACAACAATTACTTTATACGAAGGTATGTTATTGTCTTATATTTTTTGTTTTTATTGTGCATGACCTATTTGTATTTTATCAGAATCATCTTTTCAAAAATTTATACATGTTCTAGAAAATGAGTTTTGGAATTATGTTTTTAGTTCCAGAACTTAATTTCCAGAAAAAATATAAATTTTCGAAAGGTAGTTCTAGTATTTTGTATGTTTCATTATAGTTTATGAGAATAAAAAAATCAATGGAAGGAATTGATGAAGGACGATGGAAAAAACTATAGAAGATTAATGAGAAAGAGGATATTTGGGAAATAAGAAGAAACGGGTAAAGGAAATTCATAATTATTTGAAATAAAATCAATAAAAAGAAGAAGAATATTTAAGTAAAATTATATAAAAAAAAAGGAAGAATACTTACGAATTTGGAAAGTCTAAATAGCAAACATCTTATTTTATGTTTTAAGTCCAAATCAAACCAAGTTCTCTTATTGTTCAGGTTGAGTTCCACAAATTTAGGCCTGGGATCAAGTCAAGCCCATAACATTGTTGTTGTCCCAAAAATGGTTATTTTGACATTCTTTTAAATTTTTTTATTATGTACATTTCTTTTACCCTTTTTCGTTTTGCTATTTACATATCAAAATGTTTTAGACATTTAGATCATTTTAGTTTGTCTACAAAATTATAAGTTTTTAACCTGTGTTGTTCATTTTCATGTGTTTATTGCTTCAAAAAGTTAAGCAAAAAATGTTGGAACACAAGTCTATGTATCCAAAATGACTCAAGTGTTTTGATAATCAACAAAATTATGGAAATGGATAATATATGTGATTAACCAATGTTATCTAGATTTTATAAGAACTGCAAGTTATTAGACTTAAAATTGATACATATTCGCCTAAGAGAAAGATATTTAAAATAGAAGTTTATCTATTGCATCCATAAAAAGCTTGACATCCACAACCGTATTCATTGTCCAAAAGAAATTTCACCGTCTAAAGGACGTATTTTGAATATATTCAGCATCCATAGAAAGACTCACCATCCAAAGGACATATTTAGAATTCATTGTGAAACTCATCATCTAAATAAGGTATTGAACATTCATAGAGAGACTCGACGTCCAAAGAACATAGTCAACGTCCATAAAGGGACTTAATATCCAAAGACATAGTTAACATCCATAAAGGGACTCGACATTCAAAAATGTAGTTAACGTTCATAAAGAGACTCGATGTCCAAAGACATAATCAACATCTATAAAGAGACTCAAAATTCAAAGACTTAATCAACATCCATAAAGAGACCCAACGTCTAAAGACATAGTCAAGCATCCATAGAAGAGCTCAACGTCCATAACGAGTTTATCATCCATAAGTGAATTCGACGTCTATAGCGAAACCTACCATCCAAGAAGATATCATTCAACACGGAATGATTGCATTATTCAATTTAGGAAGTATCTCTTGAAAAACGTAAAGAGTTGTTTAAGTTATCTAACTTATCATGTGGATCATTTCTTTCAAATGATTTGTTATCATGATCCAATGTTCAGATCTCTACCTAATACATTGTTTTGAGAATGTGTTTCAGAATGACCAAGTGCTTCATCAAATATTTTATATTGCAAGTCAAGTATGATAAAAGGAAGCTCAAATCACGTCTTAAATCAATAAAAGCTTCCTCCCTTATTCAACAGTAGTCAACACATCAAATTCGAAGAAAAACGACTTTTCTTTAACACAACTTTTCTCTATCTTTAGAAAAAGAGGAACCTCTTCATAAGTACAAGTAAAAAGTAATCAAGAAGATTTAATGTTGACTCAACCACTTCTTATGTATAAGCAACATTCAAACTTATGTGTTATGAAAAGAAGATTGATCAAGCTCAAAACAAATCGAACAAAAAAGAGATAATCACAATAATATGGACAAGGAAGAAAAAGTGATATACTCAAATATTCTCTCACACTTAAAAGTCGCTTTGGACAATACTGTCATTCTTTCTCTATAAAGCTTACTTTGCTAAACAAAGTTAAGTCTATGTGAATTTATTGTAATACCCTTACTATGTGAGTTGAATTTCTTGTATAAACTCTTTGAGTTGGTGTAATAGCCTAAAGAGGTTAACTGACAAAGAATACTTGATTTTCTTGTAATCAGGTATATTACAAGGGTTGTAATACTTGGAGAGGTAGAAAATACTTGTTTGTAAGTCAGGTAGACTTAGTGAAATTCTTTTGTGTTGAAGAAACTAGACTAAATTCTGTGTATTTTGTCTCTTACTTTACACTTCTTTAGACAATCTCTTTGGACAACTATCCAAAACTGCATTTAAAATCCTTTTTATTTATAAAAAACTTTCAAAATACACATACACATAATTCAACTTCATTCTCGTGGGTTACCTCTACCTTCAAAGAGAAAATTAAAAAGTGAGAATATTGATGATTCATATTAATTAATTTTAAATAAAATTTTTATATCATAAAAATGAGTATTGTAACAAGAGAAATATTAATAACATACTATTTTTTAAAAGAAAAAAATACAAAAACAACGATAACAAAATTAAAACTTAAGACCTTTTAAATATATTATTATTGACATATTTATTAAAAATTAAATATTTATGTGAATTTTACTTTTTAATATTTAATAAGTTGTATTCATAATTTAGTAATTTTTAATAAATTTTAATTAATAATAAGAAGTATATTAAAAATCACGTTGAAACTACTCCTTTTACAATAAATAATGCAAAATCAAGTTACGTACACTGTCTTAGTTTTATAAATTAGGAGAATGGAATACATTTGACCTTAAAAATGATTTACAAATTAATCCGTATAAATAAAAACAATTAAATCTTTTTTATGTGAATTCAAAACATTAAAATTGATTTATAAATCAATTGGGAGGATCAATAGTGACAAACTAATTTTAAAAGATCAATTTAGAGTTTTTTAATTTATTTATACGATGCATATTTATTGTGTTAAATTATAAGGCTCCAACTAACAAGTATGGAGTAAAAAAAAAAAAACTAACAATTATGGAAATTAGATTAGTTAACAAATTAATAAATATTTTTTAAAAAAATTGCATACTAATACATTGATAACATTAAACGTTACCAGCAGCAATTTTCAAATTATAATAAACAAATTGTTCGGGGTGTGAAAACTAACTGTAACAAACATTATATTATTATGGTAAAATTGAATTTAAATCTCTTAAGTAAAATTTCTTATTTAAGTCCTATAAATAAAAAAATTGACATTAAAAAAAAAAAAAACCTATGAAAGATGATCTACTAAAATTTTCAATTTGCCGTAACATCTTTAACAAAAAAATTGAATGCAGCCAGCTGATGTGAAATGTGAAAGGAAGTTATGTTTCTCTTTCACTTCCATTAGTGAAGGTACTAATATACACATTTTGGAGTATCATTTCTGCAACACAACATAACTGAGGCAAGACAAAAAAATGGTTGGAACATTTTACACAACAGTATACAAAGCAGATCTACCACCATGTACATCCAAAGCCAAAATAAAAAATTAAAATGTAACAAAAAATACAAAAATGATGTTAAGGTAAAAGCATATTCTACACGTCTGCTGCAGTATCCATAGACTCTTGTCTCCTGTGGTCAGTAGCAGAAATCTTGGTCTCTAGCTGATCAGCATCAATGAAAACTTCATCTGTGGCTGACAAGGAATCTTTGTGATGATTCCCATGCTGCCTTGATTTAAGGATCCTTGTTAGCACTTGCACTATGTCCCTCATTGAAGGACGTTTATTTGGGGCACGGTTGATGCATTTGTAGGCTAGTGCTGCCACTTCATTCAGTTCTTTCACATCAAAGTTTCCTTCAAGGCCTGAATCCACAATTTCTTCCCAACCTACTTTTCCCTCGCTGTTCATTGCTGCCTAAACATCATCCATCAATAGTATTCATTTTCCTAGAAAATTATATGTGCATCATGTGTTGAGTGAACTAAGGCAACAACTGTTTTTTACTTTTACATCTTTTCTCTAGACAGTCATCATTCGTGCAACAAAGATATGACAATCTCATCATAGAATCATCAAATAGCTAATAGTAGATTGGTTGGTCAATACCAACGTTTTAAAAAACAATCCACCTCCACTATTTTGGCCTCAATTACATCCACATCAGCTAATATCAACTATCACAACAACAATTTAAAATCTTGTTAGATCCTTACTAGGACCTTGATTAATGAAAAGACAAAATTTAGATTGCAGTTCTTTAAGTTTTGTTGTTGTTTTCCACTTTAAATTAAAATTTCATCTTGGTAATTTATGTTAATATATAATGCAAACCTTTATTATGTAGATTATCAATGTAAAATTTCAATTATGATTAAAAAACATAGAATACTTAAGGAATTACATCTACATTTTGTCCCAAACAAAAGTTGAAAGTATTTATTGTAATGAAAATACAAAAATCATTTAATACTTACTTTTTAGGTAATTGGACACTTTTAACTAGTACTCTTAAGGCATTCAGCGTGACCCTAATAGTTTTCTTCAAAAAACTTAACTTGATTTTGTATGTTGTGCACTATCTACCAACAGTAACCACCACGTCCATTATCCTCAGTATAGTTTGCAGGGAGAGAAAGAGATCTTACAAGCTCAACATATTCCATAAGACCCTGCTGGGGGTTTCTGCCAGCTATAATTTCAAAGAGCAACACACCAAAACTGTATACATCACTTTTCTTCGTGAATGTTCCTGAAGATATATAGTCTGGGTCAAGATAGCCAAAGGTACCACGAATAGCTGCATGTTTATCCACCATCTCTTCTCTTGAAAGTCCAAAATCAGAAACCTGCTTCATTCAGTATTAACAACTACAGATCAAGAAGAATCCTAAGAACAATAAATGATATCACTAATGTATAGTTACTCGTTTAGCGTGTATAGGTACGAGAAATTGTTATATGGTTGGAGACCATTATGATCTCAACTAATCTTCACATCACACTTACTTGAGTCTTATTAATTCTTTCTTATAAATTGAAAAACTATTAATTGAAACCATGAACATGTAGTGGTTCAAAACTATCTAATAATTTCTCGTGCATAAGGGTGTGTATATATTTAGAGCAAACTACTTTTGTGATGGATGAGTAACGAGGACATACCCTTGCTCGCATGGATTGGTCCAACAGAATATTTGAAGATTTGATATCTCGATGGATTACAGGAGGAACAGCCTGAAATGGCAATGCATGCAATTATAACACTATACAAGTTATAATTAGATTGGTGCAGATAACATGGAAACTTACCCCATCATGAAGATACTCCAAGCCTCTTGCTACATCTAAAGCTATGTGGACCCTCAAATCCCAGCACAGTGCTTCATTCACATCACCTGATTGTAGAGACAAGAAAATCATATTATTCAATCTATTATTGCACATCCAATGCACCAAATGCATTTGAAAGGAATGAAACAAAAAGGGAAAAAAAATGCATCAATTGAACGGCAAATAATAACACCACTACTATTTCATAACAGGATGTAGAGCAAAATAATGTGAAGACATTAACATGTGGTCAGGGATTTGATTATTAGGTTCATATGTATGGAAGAACATTTGTTGAAAGATATCAGTTCGTTCATTAAATTTTTGTATCTTGAAAAATTAGTCTCTAGCTTGCCGCCGGAGACAAAAGAAATTTGCTTGCAAATACATATTTCCATGAGCACATTCAAGGACAAAAGTTTGTATAGAAGAGTAGTCTACTCTACACATGTCATGCAAAAAGGATAGATAGATGACTTACTATACAAGTGGGATGCCAAGCTACCCTTACTCATGTACACATATACAAGCATATGCTGCCCCTTTTCTGCACAATATCCAACCAAATTCACCAGATTTCTATGGTGTAACCTTCCCAACAACATAACCTGAGAAAAAGAAGAACATAAAAGGTTAAAACTGAAAATTACTAAAAAATAAAGGCTATACAGAAAATTGATGTATATGAGAGGAAAAAAAAATCTCCAATTTAGGATATGGCAATAGTCATCTTTTAAATATTCTTATTTTCCAAAATGATATTTATACATCAATACTAAGTCACATCACTCCTATATTTTCTTCAGCAGTCTGACTTCATAAATTTTCTGAAGTTAGCACATTGAAAACAGACTTTCCCCTAAAACTTTTGTCATGAAACAGAATAATTCTATCAGAGGTATGGCCAAAGTAATGGTAAATGACATTGGCAACTGACCTCTGTGTGAAATTCTTTCTCCCCTTGCTTGGAATTAGTTGCAAGAACTTTAACTGCAACAATCTCACCAGTAGACATCTGAGCTTTATAAACAGAACCAAATGCACCTTGTCCTATGACTGTGGTAAAATTATGTGTTGCCTTCTGCAAATCCCTGAGGCATAAATGCATTTAATGGAATGAATGAAAAACGCAGTCAGTTCAGGGGTTCAACTATTTTGAATTTCACTCTTAGTAGCATTTTATAGTCACTAAAATTTAAACATTTCTAAACAAAATATTTATGTTTCGACTGTATCTAGAAAGACATATTATGAGTTAAAACTTGAGATTTGCATATGGATTTATGTAGCAGAGACATATCAAGCATGAGTCAGAAAGGCAAAATGGCACATTCCTACAACCAATGAAACATCCATTTTAACAAGTATAATGCTTAATGGTATTACAGCTAAAGTTCCAAAGCCATCTTTTCCTTTTTTACCCATCTGATACTAATGCTTAATGGTATCATGATCTGTATTCTTTGAAACATTTTGCTTCTTCCATAAGTTAAAATCAGCTGAAACACTTAACTTTTACAAAAACTCTCTCATCTAACTTCTCTAAAATCTGATATGCATAAGTTGATTTCAATTTACAAGAAAAACTAAAATCATTTTATCTTCTTATTTTCTTTTTATATAAGTGCTTATAAAAAAATTTATTCAAACAGAACCATCATGTCTGATATTCAAATGTTTCAACCTAATAAGTTGAGACTATTTCTCTTCAAAGTATGCAGATCATGATTCATGAAGCATGCAATGCAAGTTTAACGGACCATTTCACACTCCAAACTTAGAAAATAAACAGAAAGTTATTACTCTTAGTCTCAAGCATACTAAAACAGGTTCATCCCAAAACAAAATTAAAAGAAAATGAAGGCAACTTCATATAAGAAACAAACTCTTACTTGTATGCATATTCAGGTAGTCCAGATGCTGGGACCATGTTACTACTCTTCTTAAACCCATCAAGCCAAAAGGGCATGCCATGCCTTCCTGACTTTATGGGTGATTCTGGACCTAAGGTTGAGTCTGACGGAATGGTGCAAGAATCAGCTCCATTTGTGCGGATGGGTATGGCAGCAGCCCTTCTAGAACTGCTATTGCCTATCTGCGAACGCTTCCGATGGTACCTATGGCAGAAGAATGCAAAAATTGCCAAAACTAGTCCAATAACCACACCTATGGAAACCCCAATAATCAGTCCTATTGACTCCTCTCTCATCTCCTCTTCACTTCTCTGCTATAACCTCTTGATCATCCAATCCATTTATAGGCCTGCCAAAAGGTACATCAAGAACACAACAAATGATGGTAATTAATATTTAAAAAAATGACACCATGAATAGTTAATCTCAGTTTTTGATTCATTATATATATATATATATATATATTAAATGGTCAATTATAGGATATTACTCTGGACTTCAAAGCCCTTAATAAACTCTACCATACATCACTCAAAACCACAATCACTGTAGAAAATTAGAGCTAGAGCTTGGCATAACTGTGTCGAACAACAAAACAAATTGTAAAAGGAATAAATGAATGATTTACCATAACAACCCATCAAAGACTCAGAAAAGGGAAGCAGCAGCATATGCAAAAAAAAAAAACAAACCAACACAAATGCAGTTCAATTCAATCCTCCACCCACGTAAAAATTACAAATTTGCTTTCTTTCTACAACATAAATCACACTGTGCCAAAAAAAAAATTAGAACAAGCTCAGATTTACTAGAAACGGATCAACCCACTAATGAAATCCCAATTAACGCTAACACAGGGATCAAACCAAATTTAGATAACTAATTTCCGTCCCCTTCTCTTTCATCTTCTCAGCTTTAAAAGAAAGAAATTTCTTATAAACCAAACAAGGACATGAGAGAGAGAACAAACCCATCAAGAAATGAAGCATCAGCACAGAATGAACAAACGCAAACACCCTTTACTGAAAAACATAGCCAGACAGATCAAAACACCGACAACAACAATGTTTGACCAAAAAAGTAAACATGTTCTCGAAAAGCGCGTACCACGTTGGACCATAAACTCACCAGTTCATACGAGGTAAAAAAAAAAAACAGACAGACCTAACCCTGACACAGTTACATGCTTTGTTAGCTGAGCACAGAACTCCAAAAACAACACCCACAAATTAAAAACTAAAGTGTGGCAGTGAGAAGGATCAAAAAGTGAAGCCAATGTGTCTCTGATATTCCAAGAAAAAAGCTGAGAGAGAAGAATTAATTGAAGAATCGGATGAAGGTTGAGCAGAAGCAGTCACAGATAACAAAAGCATAAAAGTGCACTGCACAGTGCACACACTTGCAAGGGATGTTTGAACAAGCTGGACAAGTGGGACCCTCACTCGTTGTAGATTCAAACTTGATCATTTGCCGAAGGACCACTTCACTTCCTTCATTGCTTTATGTTCTGCACAGCAATGACTGGCTCCACGCTGTGAAACAAACCGCACCAAAAAATTTGTGTGTACTGTGTAGTGCGTCATCCATCTAGAGAAGTAACGTACGTTGTGTATGCTTGCAATGCCAACATCATCATAATATCAAGTTTGATTTTTGTTCTCTTCCTTTTCTTTCCCATGCCACCCTGATTTCTTTTTTTCTTGTGACGTATAATTGTATAAAATTATTTTGGTTTATCGAAATTTTTATTCTCTCAATTAACACTCATACGTAACCAGTTAGGATTCACATCTTGGAAGAAGTATTCAATTAAAATATGTTCAATAATTGAGAGGATTGGTTAGGAAATTTAAAACTCTTTAACAATAGTTTTTGTTTCCTTATTATGTTCTAAAATGCATCACACAAAATGTGTATGTGAGTGCATGGC
Organism: Mucuna pruriens; assembly: GCA_025330945.1. NCBI lineage: Eukaryota > Viridiplantae > Streptophyta > Magnoliopsida > Fabales > Fabaceae > Mucuna > Mucuna pruriens. Next base: position 1,870,804 of record JAENHJ010000027.1, read on the forward strand.
TAGGTTAATTGGCTTTGGCGGTTAATACGTTCGGGAAAAAGAGAGCAAATGTGATCTAGCTACTCCAACTGTCAACCTAACATACCTAAATGACCATATGTGATATGAAATAAAGGCAAGTGATGAATCCAAGCAAGAATTTAATTTGAGGAAGAAAACAAAGTGAAGCCCACCTCTGACCTTCATGAAAATGACTCTCATCAATTCTTGAGATGTTGATTAATTAACAAGCTCTCATGCCATGGCTTAATGAAAATAAAAGAGAAATATATTTCTCCAACAAATTTTACAATGAAGAAAAAAAAAAGAAAAAAAAAGAGAAAAATGTGAGATATAAGAAATATTGTAATGAAATTTTTTTTTACACAAATGTGAATAAGACACTTCAAAATAAAATAGACTCCTCTTTTACATTGTATTTTAATACCTAGACCAAGAATTTCCTTCTATTGTTTTCCTAATGTGTGTGGTTTACCTATCTTCGTGGGATTGATTACATACTAGATCCGTATACGTTAACTATTTTTATTATAATCATTCGCAAATTCAACTTAGCAATCCATTGCAATAATTATTAACTAAAAAAAAATGTGACCTTTCTCCCAAACTAACGCCAATAATTTAAAATTATATGTTTGGTTGGTCATTCCACTACCTTGAAAGGCCATTTCAATCAAACCCGCTTTATGGCAACATTATCTTATTGCTTGCCATGAACAAAGATTTTGTTTATCTTAAAATGCAAAGAATTTCAGGACGACACCCAACAACTCGTTGGAATGCTACAATTTTCTTGGTGGTGCACACGTCTTACGGAACATTTTCCTTCCAGTTTTGTTCTTCAATTTTTTTAATCTATGAAGAATATTTATATAATATATGGATGAGGATATCAAGGCGCATTTTATGAAAAAAAATATTGAAGCTTGGGAGCTAGCATTTTTGGTCAATTCCAATAAAAACAAAAAAGAACAGAACATTTTATAATATGATTAAGAGGTGCTTGAATTAAACAAAGGGCTAATGCATTGTTTGGTAGAGTGTAACATTGGAATGGGCAAGTATTGGATCAATCAAGTGTTACTTTTTAACTTTACCTATTTAGTGTCCTATATATCTAGGGATATAAAACGAAGCAAAATCGAGGGATGCATTTAATTATTGGTAGAACGGTCGAGTCAGATGAAAAAACAAAAACTATTTTAAAAATGAAGGGTCGATAAAACCTTTTCTTTGTGTGGTGAACTTTGCTGTCCCCAGCTCACAGCTCCGAAAAGCAAAATCTTTCAAGGCTTTTCAAGTTTGTTTCCGTAAGTTCCAGTGTCCAGGACTATAAAGACTCTTGAGTTCATGAAAGATTTGAAATCAACTTTTGTAATATTCAACCCCAAAAGGGTCATTATATATAAATATTTTAGTTCAACACATATACATATTCTTCATTTGTAATTGTTGGCTTTTAGGTTTCACAATAGGTGTTTATATTTTTTATCAGGTGTAAATTATGTGTATTAGTATGAAGAAACAACCGTTGATTTTTAGGTTTGATAATGAGAGTTTATGTCTTTTATCTTGTACTAATATTAGTTGGTATAAGTAATAATTATTTGTGTTTTTTAACTAAAATGTTAAAGTTTGAATCCTGACTTTAGGTATGACTTTAGATATGAAAAAATTGTGATGATAAGAGAAAATTTATCATTTGGTAAGTTTATGTCTCTACTAAATATTAGTTACTATTTTTTCTATGAAAGTTTCATACTATCTTATTAATAAAAAAACAAAAATCTTTGACCACATGTAAATTATGTGTATTAGTTTGAATAAATTAAATGTATTTAAATTAGTTTTTAATGGTCAATGATTTGTCTAAATGCGTCACAACTAAAATTTAATAAATGATATTTGACCGAATCTCATACTTGATTAGGTAAGATTTGAAATACATTGATTCCTTGATTTTTAATTGAGAGAAATATTATGAATTAAATTATATTATAGATTATTATTATTATTATTACTTTATTTTGATTAGGTATAGTTTTATGCCAAAATAATGAAAGCTAGCAAGTATAGCACATAATAATATGCGACCTAGTAACTATATATTTCTAGAAAAAACTATTGCAAATGAATTTTTTTTCTTTTAGTTTAATGGTAATACACCAATTTAAAATAATTTTACTTTGTAATATAATTCAATCACAATCTATATATTATATATAATAAGTTTATTGAATTTTATAAAAATATCTTAAAAGTTATTAATACCCGTATGTAAAATTGTTTTTATTCATAAGTACGTAATTATATTTATTTTCTCTTTTTCTTTTGTTGAAAAAACATTTACACGGTGGGGATGAGCTCCAAATCCAAGGTAGAAAAAGCTTCCAGTGTTCAAAAAATACATACTCATGTATATTTTACTTCAAAGAGATAAATAAAGATTCAAAGCTGCAACTTGTTAATTGGATGCAAAATTATTTTACAAATTCTAACTATTTTACGAACACTTATGTTTTGCTTTGTTTCAATCAACCAATTTTTTGATATTATTACAAACGGAACTAATAATAACTCTAAATTTTACTTATTTACCGAGTTGGATATTCTGTTAAGAGAATATTCCTTTGAAAAAGAGTGTAGATAAAATTTGAAAAACTTTTAATTTAATTAAAATTACTCTACTTTTAGCGGAGATAGAGGATGTTTGTGTAGTGTCCTTGGAATAAAGAAATTACTATACATTCTTTGGGCTAAGGTAGAGGAAGGTTTGTCAAAATTCTTATAAACAAAACTTTGACATAAAGTGAAGAAAATCTCAAGTCAATGTTTAAGGATTGAACATAAGTCACTTGTTGTAGCTTCAATTAACAAGCTTAATTAATTGTACATGCAGTTGGAAACGAACTCAGTGATGAAAGAAAAGGTACAGCTTACTTTGGGTTGAACTTTGTGGACCCAAACTTGACCTAACCTGATCAATGAGCCAGGAGATTTGAAATGCTATTCAATTCGAATGAATTGAATTGAAGAAAATATGAAATGTTAAATAATCAACTACAACCAATCATTGAACAATTCACATACATAGATAAAAAGCTCGTAATTATAGAAACAAAACCAACAAATAAGCTTCATAATTTTTTTGTTAATGACAAACTTTGTACTATACTGAGCATTATAGTCCTAATAATAATAAAATGATAAACTTGATCTTGTTTGTTTGTATTAATAAAAGAATTTAATTTGTATATTATAATTTTTAAGATAATTATTATAAAAGTAAAAAAGTATTATATTTATAAGTAGTTATTATAAAAATTAATAAACTTAACCTACTTAATCGTTTGTAGCTAGATGATAATTTTTTTCCATGAGCAGTGTATTACTATTAATAATAATCTTAAAGTTGTTACTTTCTTAAAGTTCTTAACTTATGTATTATTTAATCTTAAAATATACTTGATATATCAAAAAAAAAAAATCATAGGTAATCACAGCCAGAGCTAGAATATGCAGGAGTGAGAATTTTAACCCGGACTACATTTTGCTGTATATTAATATGGGGACAAATATAAAAGTGTGTCTTTTGTAAAAATTTAAAATAGAAAAGAAAAAATAAAAATAAGTAAACAAGTGAAAAGGTTAACAAACACAAATAGACCAAATTTAAGAGGTATAAGAAAGGGATAATTGGTCTTTTATTAATCTATTTATTACTTTTATTTCAATTTTTAAAAATTTTGATTGTTTAAAATGACATTTATTAATCAATTAATTTTAAAAATAGAACATTTTAGTGCTTGAACTTAATCAATTATTTATATATTTAAATTTTAATTAATAGATTTTTATTTACCTTGACTCTGAAATGAAGCGATATTCCTTTCCTATAAACTTTTAGATACCAAAAGAAAAAATGACATGTAAAAATGTTGTATTTTAAACTTCTTCCTATTTTTAGTTATTAATTTCCATTTTATTAATTTAATATATTTTTTGTATAAATAGAATACTCTCACATATAAAAGGCCATAACTATTTATAAAAAGTATGAAAGTAAATAAGGTATTAGAATAATACAAATAATAAAAAATAATAATTAGGTATGTCAAATATTTGGTATATGATATTATTAGAATATCTACGTACATACAAAATTAATATTATTAATAATATTCAAAATGTGGTGATATTTTATTTGGAGGTTGTAAGTTTTCATTGATACTTTTTTTATCTGTTAAGAGAATATTTTATGTTTAATATTTGACAAAATTAAAATCGTTTTAGATAAATATTATTTGTGAAAAGTAATTAAAAATGAAAAAAATAATTACTTCACCAAATTCAAAGAAAAAATAAAAAAATAAAAAACAAAGAGAAAATTAATGTATGATTATATGACTAAAAATCTTATCTATATTAATTAAAATTAATTGGTAAAAGTAAAATTATAAATTTAAGAGAGAAATTGTCATTTATAAATAACAAAATAGTTCGACTAACTAAGGAGAGATTAATAATGTCTCTTACAATTAAATAATATAACATTTAGTTTTACACTTTTTTCTTATTTTTATCTTATAAATTAAGAGGAAAGTAAATAATCTTAATTATTAATAATAAAAATAAAAATTTAATGATCAGACAATATAAATATAAATTTATATTATTATCTAATTATAAATTATCGTTAAGAATCAACTAACTTATCATATATTATAAATATATAAGTTATTTTCTCATAAAATTAATAGTTGATACTTTAATATATGTACATGTAATATCGACATTTGACTTTTGTCGTATGAAGAAATTATTTACATGACTTTTTAAAATGAGTTGGTGGTAGTGCATCCTTTCATTTTAATGAGAGATATATAACTTGAAGGCAAAGATAGCAACTATCAGATTGCATGAGCTTGAAGGAAGCAGAATACCACACTTTGTAGGCCCAGCTAAAGGTCTGAGAGCCATGTGCTATTGTTCTCTGCCTCCATTGCTCCACTTCAATCTTCTTCCTTTCTAAGCTTCGTTGCTTTGCCTTAGCCTTCAATAAAATAGATTTATTATTAATATTTGCCTCAACTACAAGCTATATATATAATACAAGTATACTTGTTATGTTATTTGAGTTCTTGTATCTCTCTTACTTAAATAAATTCAGTATGATTTAAATCTTGAATGTATTGAAGATTTAACCTTTTTAAGTTACCTATGTTCAAACAAATCCTTATCATTTATATTCAACGTATGAATTAATTATTGTAAGTTTGTAGTTCAAAATGTAATTACAGAAAATATTTAAAAAACAAAATTGAATTTTTCTTTATTTCGTTATATTATTAACTGTAATTATACACGGAATTGTAGCTGGACTCCATTTGTGTATTGCTTTTGTTTGGGCCCATAAACTACACGATGGCTGAGTGTTCTAAGAATATATATAAATTGAAAATTCAAATCTTGACTAAAGAAAAATATTCAATGATCATACACACATGCACCCTGTTTCATCTTCTTATTTTAGTTTTCTTTGCCCCTCTTTTTAGTTTAATGTTGAGGTCATCATTAAAATTCACTCTAAACATAACTTTAAAGTAATATATAATTATATTGATATTGTCCAAGGATTACACATGTTATCATTGAGTCAAATTTTCTAGCCCTACATTTTTTTTTTTTGTATTTTACAATTTCTTTTTATTAAAATTGAGCTTCTTTTAATAATGTGTCCACTAACCGTGCAAAACACAGGTAAACTGTTATAAACTTATCATTATTATAAAAGGTATTTTTTTTTTACTATATAATAATTTATAATTAAATAACCGTATAAAATTTTAGGTGGTTCAATTAAAATCATTTTCTTCATCTGTCACACCATGTCAATTTTTTTTTTCAAACACTAGAAACTGGAGTACAACATGTAGCCGTTAAAAAAAAGAAAAAGGAAGAAATCATGAATTTATTTGATCGTTTCTTTTTTAAATTTAGTTGCCGCTTTTCTCCTTTAGTTTCCTTTTTTATTTAGTGAACCTAGGATTATCGAGACCTAAAGACTAAACTTTTAAAGTACTTAAATCTATTTAAATTGTTAACCTTAAAGATATTTTGAAAGTGATGTTAAGGATCACAACTAAAGATATGGAACATATCATTATTAAAATCAACATCAAGAATATCTTTTATACATATAAGAATATGTCTATTTACGTGTTAAATGCAATGTTAGTATATACAAAAGTCTACAAGCTCACATAGTGATAAAGAATAATTAACCAAACTAAACTTATTCTGATAAAATATTTCCCATGAAGAAAAAATTGATCATAATTTTTTTTTTACAAACACAAAAAATTATATTGTACAAATTATTGTAATAAGTATTATATGTATATTGCATCTCTTTTGGTAAAGCAAGCATAATCTGAACATAATAAAACACTCTCTTGGTGAGATTCTTAAGTTCCCCACGTTAGGGTTTGACAAATGGGTTAAGAATAAAAAAAAAAGAAAATTATGATCGAAATATTGACAAAAAATATAAGAATAATCTCCAGGAAATTATATTTAAGTCTCCTTTCTCCCTTCCCACCCCATTTTTTTTTATTAAATTTCCTATTCTACCCTTCCCACCCCACTTTCTTCCTCCTCACAGGAACATCCCTCTTCCTCTTCTCTTCTTTTTTCACACTCCTTATGTGTTCTCTTCTCCATTCCTCATTTTGTGTTTTTTTTTCCCACTTTTTGCTGATTTAGCAGAAATTAACATAAATAACTTTTCGTTTTGTTATACAAAAAAATAAAAAAATAAAAAAATAAAAAATAAATTTTAGTTGTATTATTTTTTAAAATAAATTTAACAAAACAAAAAATTATTTTTGTCAATGGTATTTTTTTTTTTTGAAAAAAAAAAGATCAAGAAATAGGCGGGGAGTGTGAACAACAAAATGGGGTGTACGAAAATCAAAGCCCTAATCTTTAACACTTTCTTCAAAATAGCCCAAACACATTGGAAAATTGATGGGTTTCTATATATTGGATCGTACTTTCTTTTACACGATATTGGGTTTAGTCGAAATCGATCAAACACTGTTCTTTCCATATTTCTTCATTTCAATCCATAATAAAGGGCTCAGGACAAAAATTAAATAAAAAAAGGGTTTATGCCAAATACACATATTCAAATCATTGTTGAGGAGTTTGAGTAACATGCATAAATGATTGCAGATATCTCTCAACAAGAATTTAGTTGTTTAGCTAATATTTTGCTTACATTATTTCTTACAAACATATTATCTTGGTAATGATGATTTACATTAATCTACCGTTTTAATTCAACATATCATTAATGAACATTATTATCTAACCACGCGCTTTCACATTACATCTTCTATCTCTTTAATAGATGCTATCATAATCGTACCTGAATAATGCACTAGCACATTATACATGTTCTATCTCTTTCTTTAATAGATATTATCATAATCCTACTATACAAACCGTGTAATAAAACATGATTAGTTGATAGTATAAAGCGTACGATGCTTAAATATATTAAAAATTAACGTATGATTTAAAACTTAAACATTGAGAACATGGATGGTTGCATTAGTTGTTTCTCATGAAAAAGAATTGGTCAACAGTGTGTTAACTTTTGGAATTTAAAACACTTTTGAAGACGTAGGAGGAATAGTGAGTCTAGATTCTCTAGAATGAATCAAAATATAATATAGAACTTAAAACATATATATATAGAATGCACTTTTTAAAATTAACCTTATCCACTCTTCTTTTGCAGATAGACCTAATTTATACTTTTATTATAGACGTGGCTGAGAATCAAAATTCCAATTTGGTTTCACTTTTGAAGAATAAGTTGTATGTTGTTCCCCACTGGTATCGTGGGACATGGAATTGAGTTGGAGGGAAACGGGTCAAAATCAGTGTGCCCACATATATATATCTATGACTTTATGCAAAGAGTACGTTCCATATAACCGTATTGGTGCATGTGTGTGGTACGGCCAAGACCATAAACGAGGTAGATTATGAGGCATGGTCATTAATTGAAACGTGGTACGTAGAGCAATGTTATATTTTTTGTGACCACTTGCATAGCCAACTAAGAATTGGATGGCCCATAAATTGCCATGGGAACGCAAATACGAAACTCTTGTGTCTGCTCGTTCCCATTGTCAAGCCGAAATTCAGAATTCCCATGTGATAATTTTGAGAACAACATGGATTTGGTCTTTGACCATGATGTCAAAGTTTAATTTTTATGGGCGGATAAAAAAAACATTATTATTATTATAATTTTTAAAATTTGGTGAAAGTAATTTATAAATTATTAAAGTGATTTATCAAATATACTCTTATTAGATATTTCACATTATTGACTGTATATATACTCTATTCGGTATCCGACCTCAAATATAAGTAAATAAATGTTATAAAAATTGGTTTCAAATATAATCAAATCTTAATTATTTTCACTATATTTAATAAAATTATTTATAAAATATTCTTTATTTATTAGAGGTTATATTTGTAGTGACTTTATTTTATTTTTTATAAAATTAATTTAAGAAAAATATTTATTATTAAATAATATTAATACAATTAAATGATGCTTAACTAATTTTCTTAATAAGTGTAAATCAATTTTTTTTTCTTATATATGATATAAGAGTGAATACTGTTTTTTTTTTATATTTTACTTTTTATTTTGTTTAACTAACTTTCATATATTTGGTAGAGATTGCATGCATTTTTTTTTATAGAAGATAATTATCAATTATTTTTTAGTAAGATTATTATGGACAATAAAATTGTTCTTCTAAACATTTAATACAGTTACATATCTAAGAAAAATTCTGTGCCAATTAATCTGCACAGTTGTTGATAAATTAGTTTTGTTATGTTAGATTAAATCTCATGTTAGAAAATAATAAGTAAAAGGTTTAAATAGTGTTTGAAGACAATATTTATAAAATAAAATGTCAAGTTATAAACATATTAAATATCAAATTGATATAGACACATAAGACAAAGATAATATTATAATAGGATAGCAAATTAATAATTTTATATAGGGTTACATACATATTAATTATTACTACATTAGTAACGTGATTACGAAGAAAATTTAATATAAAAAAATGTGGGACCATAACCCAACTCGTTTGCGTCGTAGTTCACAATAAGTTGGACCAGAGCAAACTTTTAGCCCATAATTACATAACTCCAATTCAATCTGAAAATGTGTTAGTCCATCATATGCCAGAATGACCTAAACGAGTCGAATTAATCAGAATCGACTCCTTTCCTTATATAACACTCATATACTATTTTTCCTTTTTATCTATCATGTTTGCTTAGAAACCTGAGTTAAGTAACCATAGCGGAATACGTTTCCACGATCAATTTTATGATTAGAGTTTTAAAAGGGAAAAAGAAAAAGTGTATGCGACAAGAGAAGAGAAAAGATTGATAAAAGACAACCACAAGTAATGGAAAAACCTAAATGGACCACACATGAGAATTTCTATAAAGAATTAGTCATAGAGTCAACAAACAAAAAAGGTTCACTAAAATTTTAATACGCAACTCAACTTGATTCTATTATTTCTAAACACAAAAAATTATTAAGTATACTAGCATATATCACACGCTCATAATATTTAAATTTTATAATTTAGAGCAATACAAAAAAATAATAATATTAGTAACGAAATAATTTATATGTAATTTTAAAAATTCATTATTAAAATTTTTGTGACGTCAAACGAATAAACAATTTTTACTATTAAAATTTGTTTCAAATGCATTAATTTTTTTAAGTCGAAAAAAATTCAAGAATACCTAATTATATATTATATAAAAATTAGCAAAGACTATAATAATTTCATAAGACCTAATAATTTTTTTTTTGGAAGTTATAAGAAATTGTATAATTAGAAAGATAAGCAAAGATTCAAAAGGTGAAACTTAAATCTTTCCAATGAACATTTGGATGAGGCCAAATCGTGGGTCCTAAATACCTCCACCAGAAAATTACCAAAAGTTCATCAACAAAGAACAAGCTAGTGAGTAAAGGAAGATAGTTCTTTTCTACTCAAATCAATGGAGGAAAGTAAGGAAATTCAATAAAGGTTTATTCCTCCTACTAAAAAAAGTTCTTTCTCCTTGTCCAAGTACTCCACCTCCATTCTCCACGAACTCATTCACCCATTTCTACTATGTATATTATTTGTCCTTATAAATTAGAAACAATAGATAAGAAGACTCTTAATAAGACACTCCTTTCCAATCAAAATATCATGTCAAAATTTTGCCTGAATATTGGATTTTACCTTTCTAGCAATGGTAGTTGACCTACGAGGATGTGCAAGTGCAAATACATCGTTCACTTTAATAAAATTATAAATAAATGTTTTCAAGTTTTACATTTTATCCATTCTATTTTTATATATTTGAACTACTGCCCATGGTTCACTTTCTTTACATGTTTATTATTTTGTTATTCAAGTATTTTGATTTGAAAGGCAAATTTGCAAATTTGACCTTTCTTCGTATGTATGATATATTAAACTTTTTAAAATTTAATATTATTTTTTATCTTCATATGTATAATAATAATTATTACTAATATTTATTTTTTAAAAATGATAGCACAGTGTCTTTTGTTATTGAGAAATCTCCATCTCAATTTGGATAAAAGGTTAACTAATATTAAACAATTTGAGATATTATATTTTATACCAAAACCACTTCTACTCTTTAACTGACATACCTTGTCCCAGTTCACTCAAGCCTCTTACAAGAATCATCACATTCATTTCGTATTATTCATATACTAATTAAAATAAAAAAGCATTTTTCATTGGTCTTTGGAGAATTACTGAATTCAAATGTATAAGGGTGCATACTGTGACTATTTCTGCGCTTAGGAATCAGACACTTTATAAAAAGGAGCCGTATATTTTTTGTGATATTATGTTCCGGAATCAGAAAAAAATGCTATGTATGTCGTTCACAATTCAACAACGGTTTAGACTTATTTAGTTATGCTTTTATAATTAATTAATTTTATTATAAAGTAAATTATTTCAATTAATGGTTATAATATATCCGGTTTCAACAAACGATGGGCTGAAGGGGAGCATCTATATATATGTGTCCCAATGCATGCCCCACGAAAACAAGTAAAAGGGACACTTTTTGGTTTGAAGACAAGTGTCATGACTCACACAGTATAACCTGTTGTCTCGTTTAAAAGACATGTTGCTAGAACCTCCTTTCCACCAAACCCCAAAAATATTCCCACAAACATAATACCAAATAAGCTTAGTGCACATCTATACAAGGTTTCAACTTTTTCTATGTTCATGTATATGTGATAAATTTAGAGTATGTGGTTATATTTTAAATGAGATAGAATTAATTATAATCAGTAATATATAGATACCGTGTTTCAAAAATATTATATATCATATATATAATAATTATTCTAATCACATGTGTATGAAATTAGCATTACAGACATAATTTAAATAAATGAAAATCATACAACGAAAGAGGATGGAATTTTATTTCAACAGTGCGAGGTTAATATGAGAGTCATGTTTCCTTCACTCTACTTTCTATTTATAATTATTTTTGCATCTGTATTATGTAAATCACTAATTGTAGATGGAAGGTTAGGAGGAATTCAACTGGTTAAGGAGACTGAAGGCTAACCGATATACAACTTTCTAAGTGTCGAATGAAGAGATAGATATTTTAAATTGAATAATCAATCAAGATGGGCTAGACTGGACAGGAAGGCTGAAAGTCGACCGGTACAAATTCTTTGATAAAGTGTTTTCACAAAAACAAGCATTTAAGATAATTTTTCAACAAAATTTTATGTAACTATATGAGATTGTTAAAATCTAATTATTGCTAATATTTCTTATCACGTTTTTGAACATTAGTTAAAAATACATATTAATCATAATATGTATTAGAAGATAGAGTTGTCTCAATAAAATAATTAAAATTTAAGTTTTAGACTCAATAAATAAAATAATATTTGTTACTAAAAAAGTTACGCATGTCAGTAAAAATATTCAATATATATTTTTCTAGTATAAAATAAAAAAATTCTAAAAAAATCATTTTAAGTTTCACCTACAGGTAGATCGATCTTGTTCTGAGGTTTATAAAACTAAAGCTTAAAAGAAATAAAAGAAAAAAGAAAATCACACAATAATTTTAACCAAATTCACTCTTAAATTATATAAGAGTGGGTAAGTTCCTAATATACAAAAGCGAATTTTAGTCGGTAAAATGATTTTTTTAATTAAATTAATTAAAAAGAATTTTGTAAAAATTTATTAAAAGTTACAAAATCTTAAGTGTAACTCATTTATTAATAAGGACGATCTACCAAATTTTGTAATTTTTATTAAATTTCAGTTAAAGGTAGAAAGTGTGTTCAAAATTTCGTTCTTAACATTTTTTTAATAAATTCTCGAGTGAAATTTATTAAATAAGAAGAAAGATTTATGAAATTTTATAATTTTTTTAATAAATTTTAATAATAAAAAAAAACAAATTCAAAAGAATATATTGCTAATATTTTTCTTAATAAAATTCTACCTAAAATCAATACCGTGTCAAGAAAAACAAAATAAATTCACTTAATTACTTTTTTAAAAAACAAATGCTAAAAAAATTGATTATGATAATTTATAAGTAATTTTGTATCACAAAAATTTAAAAAACAAATAATTAAAAGAGATTATAATAATTATAATAAATTATTTTTATTATATTTAAAAACCTTATTCTATATTCACTTTGATCGAGTGAGTCAACCTGTATCTGCTGCTTATCCTAGTCTTACCATGCTAATTACTTCTTATTTGTACTATGTTGCCTTAAATGGAAAAGGAAAGTGCGTGACAGCACAAAAATAGTGTCAAGATTCAAGGAACTGATAAAGTAAATTTAATGTCGATCTGTTTTGAACAAAATGTAAAGAAGTAAATTTTAAATTTCAAATTAGTTAGATATCTTGTTCAAAATTTTAGTTTTAACTAATTGAGACTATAAGTGTAATTTGGTTTTTATAATCTTATTACTTTTAACTTTTGAAAAATTGTATTATTAAAATAAAATTTTAAGAACCATATTTATTTATATAACATACTTTTCAAACATATTTATTTTTAATTAAAAATATTTTTTCTCTAGAAAAGTACTAAAAAAAAAAGGGACAAACATACCAACACGGCAACACGTAGTGGTTAATTAGTTGGACCTTGCTCATATTGATCCTCTTGTGGTGGGACATGGCTATTCTCGTGGGACATGGCTATTTTCACAAACATGAAAGTTAAAAGAAGAAGACATAAAAGTGTGAGATAATATAAATAATATGATAAAGAAAAATATAAGTTTATTATATGTATATATCACTATAAGAATTTTTTGATTTTGTTATTAATTTTAATTATTATTTAAATTAGTAGCTAAATTCTAACTAATTAATTATTAATTAATTAGAATATTATTTTTCTAGGTAAATTGAAGTTATATTTATTTATATTTCTTATTATTATAAATTAGTTAGATAATAACTACAAATTTTAAAAAAATTATTATAAATTAATTAAAATTATTTTCTTAGCTAATTTGCTACTTATTTTATATTATCACTCAATATTATAGAAATTTTGTAGTTAATTATTTTTACTAGAAATTAGTTACAAAATAATTATTAATTTTAAAATTAATCACAAAATTATTTTATAACAAATTTTAAATTTTTTAATAGTATATGTTTCGTATTTCTTATGGTGTAAGGAAAGAATGTGGTATATGGCGGATTTGATTCAGTGTGTGAGTTCTTTGTCTATTTAGCTCTTTGCAATGTTTTTTTTTACTTGCATTTGACTCACATTTCACCTCAACATTAAAAAAAATATCAAAATAAAATAAATATAAAGAGAAACATTAGTCACGTATGTTGTATAACACACTTTTTAAATATTGTTTTATTATTAATTAAAACATATATTTTTCTTTTATGAATCTCACACGATATTTTTTTAGTAATACTTTTTTCTAAAAAATATTATCAATATTATTACTAATAATATTTTTTATATTATAAAAAGCTGCTAATGATATTATGCGATATAATTCAAACATAATATTTATCAAAATATTACCAAAATTAATAGATACTTTTTCATATTTTTTTTAATATTTTTAAACATAGTAAAAAATTATATATATATATTAAGAAGTGATGTGGCTATTTATTTAATGATTTTTTTTACAATTTTATAATTTTTAATAAATTATAACTGATAAAAGAGTGTAGACAAAAATGTGCGCTAGAAAATATATTACTAACCTCGAATATGAATATTAAAATAGTTAACTTAGTATTTAGATTTATTTTGAAAAAGCAAAATGTTATGATATTGATAATGCGTGTAAAACCATAATCGTTCTACTAAGAATCTATTATATCTACAAACTCATTCTCCTTCGTGTCTTTTCCTAATATTCTTAGTCATGATGATTATGATAATTCTTATTTACTTGATAAATTATATTGTTTTTAATTTATTATTCTAATGTTTTATGTATATTACGTATTGTTTACAATTTTTAGATGCTATAAGACTGCGGGTGGAATTAAAAGAGCTGGAGATGGGAATTATTGAAAAAAAAGCTTAAATATATATATATTTTTTAAAATTTTTGGTTCCTCAAATTTAAAATTAAGTTTTTAGTCTTTACATTTTAAAAATATAGGAATTTAAAAAATAATTTTAAATTTAGGAAATGAAAAGTAAAATACTTCAAAATTTAAAAATAAAAACATATTAAGGCAAAAATAAAAATGAATATTATCAAACTAGATAAAAATGGTAATGAAAAATATTATTCATGTTAATTTATTGCTTTCGGTTTATATACATTTATTTCTTCTCATGTTTTAAATTATTTCTTGATATGTCGTTTAGGGTCAAGAAGATTTAATCCTATAGTTTTGATATGTAATAAACAAAATGCTAGATGAATAATCATTTGAAATTTAAGTAATTTACTCTAAGTATATAGTAATTAGAAATTGAAGATAAATATCTATTTGATTAGAAAGATAAACAATTTTAAGAGGATCTCCTAAGATAATATATCACCACAATTTAAAGACACGTTCATCCTAAGAGTATTCCAAAATGTAATTAAAAAAAAATTGTTTTACCATTGTTAATTTGGAACCACTTTATAGTCGATTAGCAGGAGATAAAATTCCAAGTCAACCTTCAAAAAGTAAAGTAATCTAAAAAATACCGAGTAAAAAATATATTTAAGATTTATTTGAATAAATTTATTCCTAATTAATTCACAGTAAAAATTTAGAAGATCAATATCATATATAATTTAACTGAATCGAGTAAAAGTACAACTATATGTATATATAGATGAATTCAATTCGTTACTAAGATGTTTCATATATATATATATATATATATTACATAAAATCAAATTAATCTTGGAGGATAAATATGACATCAGTTAATATCTCAACCTTATGAATGTTAGGACGGTGCATGGTTGTTTGATTCGGATTCCGAAACATTGTATTGAGTCACCGCTAGTAATGAATGCATGAACTTTTGTCCACATTACATTATCATTTGCGTGGGGACATACATGAGACTATAAGACAAATTTTCTTTAGATTGTGTGATTAGTGCAAGGCAATAAAAGCAAACCCACCATTTATTTAATTTGAAGTGTATATCGTACTTGTAATATAATACTTTAACAGTAAGTTAACAAGCATTTTTTATTTATTGTTAAAAAGCCAAGTATTTTAATTCACTCAGATTAAAAACAATTCCACTTTAATTTTTTTATTTAATTAATATAAGTTTGTAATTAATGTATCTAAATAAAGATGACTTTGTTACTTATTTAATTTAAGAGTTTAGTTTTTATGTAATATTAATATAAAAAAATTACATCGTTAATCTATAAAAAATTATTATTAATATAAAATTTAAAATACTTATTATAAATATCAATAAATTTATTAGATGATAATATATAAACATTTTATACTATGAGTATATGTATTATTTACTCTTACATTAAAGAGAAAATAAATTATATATTTATAATGTAAAATAATTTAAAAAAATCAATCAATTTAAATCATTGATAAATTTATTAATTTTTATAATAATTATTTTAAAATTATATTATTAATAATTTATTTTATATAGTTGATGGATCACCATTAAACTCTAAATTTAAATATATTTTGATTTTAATACATAAACTAAAACTTTAGACTTTGGATGAAGAATAAAACATGGAGGAATGAAGTAATAAAAAAAATTAAGAAAGATAGAAATAAAAAGAAATACAGGAGAAAATATATATTACTTAAATAGATAAAAATAAAATATGAAAATAATATTTTTTATTTATTTAATAAAAATAAATAGATAATTACATAAAAGTAATTAAAAATAAAATTAAAAATTTTAAACTTTTTACTCTATTAAATTTGTCAGAAAAACATTTTTTAATGTTTACTCATATTTCATACGATAAAAATATAATATTATTTTAATTTCTGTCCAATATATCATTTGTTTTAATCTTTTCATCTCTCTTAATTACAAAACTTTTTTGTATGAAATACTAATCTAAATAATTTAACGTGTACACGACTTCTACGGAAACATACGAGGAAAGCGAAAGAACTAGGTAGAGGCAGCTAGGAATGTTCGAAAGCCAAGTTCCCAACGTGTGCTTTGGTCGGCGTTTTCAACAGTCGAGTCAACAACTTAACGTCTGTTATAAAACCGCTCCAACACAAAGACCAACTAGCCTGACCCCGCCGTTACCGTTTGTTCTCCGTCAAACATCCAACACCCTTGACCGCACTGCTTTTTCTTCCCCTATAAATATCCATACCCCGTTTTGAACGCTCCAGTTCTCAAATTGCGGTTTTCCAAATTCAAACTACCCTTTCTCTACGTTACTTTCATTTTCAGCAAAACCATAAGTCCCACATAGAAAGCCATTAATATATATCAATAAAGGGAGCGGAATTCAGCGAAGTTTAGCTCTTCACGTGTCTTGAATAAAAGTCTTTTGTAATGGTAGGTGTTGAATTTGATTAGTCTTGGAGGTAAAGGTAAATACTAACACCAATGTTATTCAATTTCCTAGTCAATTTGGTTTTCTCCATTACTGTGTACTTGCTTGTGAAACCGTATTATTAATCTGTCTATGTAGCTGTTCCTTCCTTGTTATGTTTTTGTTTGTTAGTAGTTGTATAATAGAACTGATTCTTATTCCTTGGTTATATGAGGGTCTTGCTTTTTGAAAGAATATATAGAATTTTGCATGTTGTTGTTTGATTGAGAAAAATGCTGCAACATCATTTCTGCTGCTGAAAATTGCAAAATTTGGGTTTGAGTTAAAGTTTTGGATTTTGATTTGATTTGTTTTAAGTTTTTTACTTGAATAAATAGTTTGGTTGGGATGGATTGGTGGACTTTGAATTAGGAAGGAGATTTTTTTTTTCTGGGTTTTAGCAAAATTTCTGCATTCATTGGTGTGAAAAAGTGCATATGCTGTTTAGATGAACTCGGCATCGGGAGTGGGGCAACTGCACTATAACATCTACAGGAAATAGTAAGGTTTAACTTTTGGTTACATGGTTCAGTGATTGTCCTCGGTTTCAAACTAAGGATTTGACTCTGCAATGAGGAATTTCCAGTTACATGGTATTGTTGTTGCTGCTATTATTGTTACTACATGCTTCCTTTCTCTTACTACTTGAAATTTGCTGTGTTTGTGATGTCTGTGTCTTTCTCTTGGTATATATTATTAAATTAGTATATGAGTAGATTTTCTCTTGATGTGAAGAAAATTTATGAAGGAATGTTTTCCTCTTGGTTTTTCAAACACATGGGGGGCTTTTGGAGTTTCATGCTTGAGAGTAAATTCTGATGATATCTCTAATTCCATGTTTTGCTTTGCTTTACGTGTATGCATAATCTGTCTTGTCTTCTATAGATGATAATCTGTTGATGAGACTGAGAGTACTACCACCCCAAAATGTTGGCATTTGAAAAATCATTTTGATAACTTTCGCCATCTAATTTTGACTCTAAATTTATTAGTTTCATTTAACTTATATTGTTACTAGTTTTCCTCTTCAACCTACTAAATCAGTTATTCCAAATTTCTGCTCTATCTGTTCCCGTGCGCCAACAGTGTAGTGGTGAATTCAATCGACAAACTGCAGAATATAGCCTTATATGTGTTTAGTGTATGCAAGTTCATCTATTTCCTGTATGTATGTGCGAGCATTCATTTATGTGTTTCTTCCATATTTTTAATCTTCTCCACTCGTTAGGCAGTAGATGATTGTTGTGAACAATAATTTATGTTATTGTGGTGTTATGCGAATATTGACAGAATGCTTCTCTACTTTTCAAGGTTTATCTTCTATTATTGATAGTGCTGGTATACAAATCCCAAGAAGTTTGCCAAGGCAGCTGCTTATAGCGGATGCCATCATCGTAGTATGGACTTGAATCAGTTTTTAAGTTTCAGTGTGACTAGTTCGACAGGAATACCTATCACATCATCTTATCCTCCTATTTCACCAATACCCAACCGGTTGCTTGGGTCCTTGAAACCTGAAATAGTAAACTCACCTAATTCAGCCCTTTCTACTCATTTTGATTCTGATAATCTTTCTTCGGCATTAAGTGACAGCCAGGAACAGCACACCTCAGGGGAAATTCACTCTGGTGTCAACTCTTGTACCTCTTTGCAGGAAAGCGATCATTATTTGCATCGGCCAGTCTCATCTGTGGACCATCTCCAAGACAGTTTGCATCTATCTACTTGGAGCTTTCTTCCACAGGAGGGAAGTTATGACCATGAAACCAGACATGCATTGCTTGAACTAGAAACGGTTTTGATGGCAACTGATGGTGATGACCAAGTCACCACAACAAGCACTTCTTTGGGTGTTAGCAGCAGGCCAACAACATCTGGCCAAAGAAATAGGTCCTGGAGCCATGAGGGCCAGTCAAGTGATGCTGCACATATAGAGAAGCGTCACAAATCAATGGAGGCTGTATCGCTACAAGGATTCCCATCAAACAATTTGAAAGAATTGTTGATTGTATGTGCCAAAGCCTTGTCTGAAAACAACATGAAAGATTTTGATCAATTGATAGAAAAGACTAGAAGTGCTGTGTCAATAACCGGGGAGCCAATTCAGCGCCTTGGTGCTTATTTGGTAGAAGGGTTAGTTGCAAGGAAGGAAGCATCAGGGAATAACATCTACCATGCCCTTAGGTGCAGAGAGCCTGAGGGAAAAGACTTACTATCTTACATGCAGATACTGTATGAAATCTCTCCCTACTTAAAATTTGGTTACATGGCTGCCAATGGAGCAATTGCTGAAGCTTGCAGGAATGAGGACCTCATTCACATCATAGACTTTCAGATTGGTCAGGGAACTCAATGGATGACACTTCTTCAAGCTCTTGCAGCAAGACCTGGTGGAGCTCCCCATGTGCGGATCACAGGGATTGATGATCCCCTTTCTAAATATGTTCGCGGTGATGGATTGGAAGCTGTTGGGAAAAGGTTGGCTGCAATCTCTCAGACATTTAACATCCCAGTTGAGTTCCATAGTGTGCCTGTTTTAGCTCCAGATGTGACAAAAGACATGCTTGATGTTAGGCCTGGTGAGGCTTTGGCTGTGAACTTCCCTTTGCAACTCCATCACACGGCTGATGAGAGTGTTGATATGAATAATCCAAGGGATGGAATTTTAAGATTGGTGAAATCACTTTCCCCTAAGGTAACTACATTGGTAGAGCAAGAGTCAAACACAAATACCACTCCTTTCTTCAACAGGTTTGTAGAAACCTTGGATTACTACTTGGCAATGTTTGAGTCCATTGATATGGCTCTTCCACGAAAGAGCAAGGAGCGGATTAATGTGGAGCAGCATTGTCTGGCTCGGGATATTGTCAACATTATCGCTTGTGAAGGAAAGGAAAGGGTAGAGAGACATGAACTGTTAGGAAAGTGGAAGTCCAGGTTGACAATGGCAGGCTTTTGTCAATATCCTTTAAGTTCTTATGTGAATTCTGTCATACGAAGCCTGCTGAGGTGCTATTCAGAACATTATAATCTTGTGGAGAAGGATGGGGCCATGTTGTTGGGATGGAAGGACAGAAATTTGATTTCAGCTTCAGCTTGGCATTGATTACATGCAGCAGAAAATAATGTAGTGATAGGAATATGTTGCTGACCGAGGTTTTTGTTGATCTGAGGGGTCATGTGTCCCTTATCATTGTTTTAAAGTTACTGTTCCATAAATTTGTCTATGGAGTTTCATGTCATAGTGATGCAGATTATATGCCAATTCTTTTATAAAATGTTTAGGTATGTACATTGTTTTGTTCTACAAATATTTTCCTTGGGCCTAATACTTATCTTCTGTCTCCATTATAAATTAAATGATTCACAATAAGATTATTGACAACTTGCCACATTCTTATGCGATACAGTTTGTTGCATTACTATTTTGTCTCCATAACAATGTTTGCATAAACTGATAGCGGCGACTGAGTTATGTATGAATTTAAAAAGGATGGTCATTTTTCCTGTTGGGGCATTGTTTGTTTTCCTTGTGGCTGTCTGGGCACAAGGGTGGTACTCTTTATGCTTTCAAGATATCTGTCATAACCAATACAACTAGCCACACATAACTACAATTACACATTAATCAATTAATATTTACATTCACAAACACAAAAATAAGTCATGGAAGCAAAAGAAGGAACTTCAATTTGCCATCATGGACACTAATGAATGTAAAAGTGACTAAATCACTTCAATGTATTGTCATTTCAATCATTTTCTGAATAATGTCTTGGAGACACATTTCTGGTTGAACACCAAAAAATTCCTTTTTTCTTTTGTTCTTTGGAATAAATATGCCCATAACATTTCATTTTATAGGCCTCACCAATGCTCAATTGTGTTAAAACAATCAAACACATCTGAGGCAGTATGATGAAAGGGTCTACTCTATTCAAGGATGGTTAGACCATTTCCACCAAACTGTACTTGTCTTTCAAATAAAAAACTTTTCGTTGATCCTTTGTGGTGGCTTGTATGATCTCTGATGACATGTTGAAGGTTTGTGGCTTAAATTAAATGGCAGGATGTTGGGGTCATTCTATAAGCCCAGAAGCACTAATTGATTATGCAACAACTTGATTGTGTTTTCCAGGGAGGGTTTGGCAGCATTCTTTCCCATTTTGTTGATTCTTCCTTTACTTCTTTTTTCTTGCTTTCTTCCTTTATTTTACTCTCTGTGATGAAGATATGAAGGTAGAAGAGTTACCATTCAATTAATGTTAACTTGGCACATGGCAGTTAACATGAGCATAGGAATGTTAATCGGAAGCATGGCAATTCAATTGATCAAAGAGAGTTAACACATGGGTTATCTAGGAGTTTTCTAAATTTAGAGACTAAATAATACGAGAAGACAAATTAAAAATTTAAATGACAAATAAGAAATAAAATCAGGGAGTAGCTAGTTTACTTTCTAATTTTAAAAATAATAACAAAGACCATGGACATTAATTTCTTCTCACCTTATACAAACAAAGTTGGAATTTTTCTCACCTTATTCAAACAAAGTGAAATTTACTTTAAAATTATTGCAGCTGATAAAGAGATTATTGGATTATATATCCCAAAAGTTAAGGTGAATTTGAATGCTATCACGTCTTCTACAAAGCATCCTTTTTTAGTTTGATAGTTGCAAATCTTGCATCCATATTCAACAATGTCTCCAATTCTTCACCATGATGGAAGCGTAGCCCAAATGCAGTTGCTACATGTTTTCTTCAATTGCCAAAAACTTGCGCCTCTGAGGCAACGAATTTTCGCGATGCATATTTCTTCACCTTAACATCAAAACCTTCACCAGGACCACGAAAATAGAATGCACATGTATGGGACAAGATAACAACAGAACAGAGTAGTCTTACATCTAAATGAATACTATGTGCGTTAAACATGTTAAAAATACTTTAGTTTAGAAATTGATAGTAAATTAAAAAAAAACCATTGTGAAATGAGAAGAGGATTACTTACTCGTTTTGGATATCCCAACCAGAGATATTGGCCACTTGTGTGAGAGCGTCTCTCCATTTCTGCACTTCCTCCTCTCTGAATCTTTGATTGTGTTCATCAAAGGCTTTCTCAAAATATCCACTTTGTTTTCGTACCTCAGATGGATGGACATCATAAAAAATAGGCAGAACATATCTTGACGATGTTCGAATGCAATTGCATATTTGTACAAGTTCACGCAAGCACCAAGTTGAGGAAGCATAATCCTTAGAGAAGACGACAATGAAAATGGGAGAGCCTTGAATGACTTGTAGCAGCTCGGGTGCTATGGATTCGCCTTTCTTGAGATCTGCATCATCTTTGAAGACATCAATGTCATATTGACGAAGAGCTTGAAAGTAAAAGGCAGTAAAGTTGTTGTGAATGGTCCCACTTTCCCCAGTCTTCCACCATCATGTTTCCTCTTCTTTCCCTTCTTGTTAGTTTTGGCACTCTTTTTCAACATTTCTCAATATTTTTCAACAAGAAAAATATTTTTTAGCAATCAAAATTAGTTACTGATTTCCACAGTTACTAAATAGCGATGAAATTAGTGACTGAATAAGATTTTTTTTAAAATTTAATGACCAAACAGTATTTTTTTAAAAATTAGCCACCGAAAATAAAAATAAAAAAATAAATAAAATATATTTTAGCAATTGAAATAGCGACGAAAAAAAAAAATAGAAAAGCTTATATTTTGTGGTCGAATTAGCAACCAAAATTCAAAAAAATAAAAAAATAAATTAGTGACCGATTTAGCGATCGAATTAAAAAATAAAAAAATAAAAAATGTATATTAGTAACTAATATAGCGACGGAATAGAAAAAGACAAAATGATTACTATTTGCGACCGAATTAATGACCGAATTTCATAAAATAAAAATAATAAATTAACCTTCAATTTAGCGACCGAATTTAAAAATTCAAGAAATTAAATAAAATATATATATTAGCAACTAACTTAACGACCTAAAAGAAGAGGACAAAAAGTTATATTTTTACAATCGAAAATGCAAAAAAATTAAAACAAAATAAAACAAATTTAGCGAACGAATTAGCAATGGAATAGAAAACAACAAAATGATTACTTTTTACGACTGAATTAGCAGTCGAATTTCATTAAATAAAAAATAAAAAGATAAGTTAGCGATTGATTTAGCGTCCCAATTTAAAATTCACAAAATTAAATAAAAAATATATATTAGAAACCGAATTAGCAATTGAAAGAAAAGGATAAAAAATGTTACATTTTTTAGTGACTGAATATGAAATGAAAAAAATAAAAATAATATTTTAGCGACTGAATTTTAAATTTTTGAAAATTTTTTTCCTCTTTTTTTTTTACTTACTCACTCCTCTCCTTCCTCCTCTGCCACCTTCTATCCCTTCCTCCCTCTTCTCGTCTCTATTCTTCACCCTCCTCTCTTCCTTTCTCTCTTCCTACACCACCACCACCACAACCATTACCACCACCACCACACTCCATCCACTCCTTTCTCTCGTCCCTTCCCTCCCTCTTCTCCTGTTTATTCTTCACCCTCCTCTCTTCCTTTCTCTCTTCCTCCACTACCACCACCACCACCACCCTCCTTCCACTCCTTTCTCTCATCCCTTCTTTCCCTCTTCTCCTGTCTATTCTTCACCCTCCTTTCTTTCTCTACTACCAACAACAACAACAACCTCCGTCCATTCCTTTCTCTCCTTCCTTTCTTCTCCTTCCATAAATAATTAAAATAAAAAAGCCACTAAATTTTTTTTAAAAAATAAAATAGCGGCCGATTTAGCGATCGAATTTTAACTTTAATTAGTCATCGAAAGCATTTTGATTGCTAAATTGCTTAGCGACTAGACTTTTCACGATTAAAAAATGTTGGTTGCTAATGTTGTGGCAAATCAATTAGCAACCATGCAACTTTAGTGACCAATTTTACAGTTTTAACAATCGATTTTTTTGGTTGTTAAACATGAATTTTTTGTTGTGCTTTCTTCCACTCTCGAGTTTCCATTGTAATCAGTTTTCACACACTCTCTCTGTCTCGTACAAACCACCTAGTTCTGTATGTGAAACAAACTTTAACCTCATTAGCTGAAAATGCTTACTTTAAATTGTCTTCAAGGTCATGCTTGTAACTAAACCCCAAATCTTCTAGCTTCTTTGATGAAATCTTAGAGGGGACTTCATCATAACTTTTCTCAGTCTTCATGAAAATATTTGAACATGAATACACTTCCAAAAGAAGAGTAGCCATGTTAGATAAAGTACAACTTTGGCTGCTGCATATATATCGTCCTTCTGCTTTATCATGCTCCATTAGGAATATGTAAGCAATGCATATATCTTCAGTGTGAACTAAAGCAATTGATCCCATTCGTGCATTTACAGTAGATAATATCTTCAAGCACTCAGTTTCACCTAAATTTATCATCAATATTGTCCATCAAGTGATAATAATTCAAAAATATTTTAACTTTTTAAAACTACATGCTTAACTCAATCTTGCAAAACCATCTTATACGATAACGAGACTTACAAAAATTGTTTTGATTATATCTTTAATCATTTTAAATTTCAAGATACTCTCGTATCTAGGATTATACATCTAAAATGTGGACAAGTACATATGCATGGATAACTCAATAACTAATTTAAAATAAGTTCTAATATTATCTTAATTTTGAGCTTAACATTTAATTTAATTTCACAAAATTTATTTTTAAGGTGAGGTTTATTTGTAAGGTGAGGGTTACTCAAGATGACATACAAGAACTACATTGACTATATTTCTAGCTGGTTTGAAATTATATGAACTCGATATAATTCATTTATTTTTCTACACACACTGTTTATATTTCATGATGCACATAAAACCATAAAGGTAAATATTGGGGGAACTTGTCATAAAAATACTTAATTTTAATACTTGCATAATATTTAGTAATATAGCTTTCATTTCAAATACATACACGGACATACTAATATTTTCCTGATAGCTAAGATAGTATTTTCCTGATAAAATCATGCATTTTCAATGTATCAGCACGAATAACATGTAGATTGATGATAAAATCACCTGTTAATGGTGAAAGTAGAACTTTAACACTTGTTGGTACATTGGCAGTGAAGAAAGGGCCTGCAACAGTGCTTGTTATGACTGACACAAGATCAATGCCATTCACTTTTGCAAATTGAAATGCTGCTTCTTCTGTGAGAAGCTTTTAAAGTGCATAAACCTGCCACAACAGAAAAAGCCCCTAAGGAACCAATTTGGTGTAAAATGCAAGTGAACTAGGGAAATTAAAACATCACTTATTACCCACCCACTTGCTTGTGTGTTCCATATATTGTCAGGTTGGATCTGGCAGATTCATCAGCAACAGGTTTCCACTTCCCATTGTTGTCTTTGGCAGTAATGGTACTAATGGAAGATGTGTAGACAACCCTTTTCACAGAATTGGATTTCAAACAAGACTTGAGAAGGTTTATGGTTCCTTTGATTGCAGGTTCAATTATATTTGCTTCAACAGAAGACTCTGCAAGTTCAGTACAAGGAATGTTTCTCAGTTACCATTTATTCTGATAATAACGTTGGTAAAAATATATATTAGTTTAAAGCAATAAAAATGATATATTCAAATTAAACTATTTCAGTAATTAGTATGAGGTAATTATTTCCATTCCTTGATATGTGCTTTCGCTCATGTATTATGCCACTGATATATCTAGATTTATATGACTATTATTTGGTAAGTAAACTTCTAAAGCTAAATCAAAATTTACCAATAAACTAATTTTAGTAGCATTAAACTTTGTGGATTAGTGACTCATTAAGATTGGTATATGTTAGTAACTTGGAGCAGATCTGTAACTAAAATTCAATTGAAACAATAGAAAACGAAAAAAAAAAATTGTCTAAGAAAAGACATGGATTAACTTTGAGTGAGATTCATAATTTAGAAGTTAAATAATATGCAAAGGCAAATTAAAAAATCAAATGGGATTTAAAAAATAATATCGGGGAGGAAAGAACTAATTTACCTTTTTTTTTTACCATGAGCATTTGTTCTAATTGAATTCAAAGAAAGTGAAATTAAATTGAAGAATGCTGCAGCTTTTGAAGAGAGGAGTGGACTGGCTATCCCAAAAGTGGTGGTAAATCTCTATTGTGCATCTTTGTTTGGTTTGATTCCATTATTCATGGATGACTCCAATTGTTCGCTATGATGGAAGGGTAACCGAAATGCAGTTGCTACGTGTTTTCTTCAAGTGCCAAAAACTTGTCCTTCAAGCTCACGAATTTCCACTGTCCATTATTAATTTTGATAGTTCTAGATCCTCTTTATAAATTATATGATACCCATATTTCTTCACCTCGACCTTGACGAACTTCTGTTGCAAAATTAAGGTCCAGTCTCTAGCCAATGATTCTGGACTCAAATAGACTAACAACATGTGATCTGATATGTCCGTGACTAGATTTTCAGCGAGAACTGCCGGAATTTCAATACCATCATATCTACTCGAATATGGAGTTCCAAAAACTACACAAGCCAGAACACCCACGCAACCATCGCCAGGCTTAACAGGAGATGATAAACTGTCGAGGCCCACATGCTGATTGTTGAACCACCTTGGTATTTCACTTCCTGGAATAATACTTACAACATCAAGTCGAAGGGGCCGTAAACGTATGTGGTGGATCACCTAATGCCGCACACAAAGCTATAGGTTAGTTCCTGGTTCTTACACACAAAAGAGAGAAAAAAAGAGACGGAAGGAGCATGCATACCTGACCAATTTGTATGATCCATGAAACAGCCATGCTGGTGGTGAGTTCCCTATCAACTATTTTTGGGCAGTTGAAAATATTTAAATTTGCTCCTTCTCTAACAGCTCGATATGTTCTTCTACTATCATAACCATTATAATACAGAAACGTCCCAAATGGCCATGTATCCAATAATACAAATTCTCTTGGCACTGAGTAAAAATTTGATGTCCAGACAGTTCGTGAAGGGAGCTGAGGCAAATATTTCAACTGCTTGCAATCTTCTAAGTTTAAATAACACAGTTTGGAACACTCCTTGAGGTTGGGTAGTGTTGCAAAATTGTTTCCACTTAAATTTAGTAATTCTAAGCAAGTTAAATTTTCTATAGCATCAGGAATTTGAACTAAATTGCAGAAACTTAGATAAAGTTGACGCAGACATGGGAAAGTAGATGAGGAAGGCAACAAACAACTAACTGAATCTTTATGTGCTCTGGAAGACAACCACCAGTTAATGATGGACAATGTTGAGTGGGAATGAATAGGAGCTTCACCATCCCGTGCTTCTCCTAGTAACAGCTTATTAAACAATTTTGAACAGCCAGAGAGATTCAGATATGTGAGAGAGTTGAGACCCAATATGCTGTTGGGTAAGCTTACTAGACTTTTGCAGTCTTTCAAATTCAGAAAGTTAAGCTTTATTAGGAGACCAATAGATGGATTAATTTTCTGAAGTTGTATACATCCTTCGAGATTTAGTACCTCAAGATTTAAGGCCTCTTGAAAATGCGGCAACTTGATTAGACTTGTGCAGTCTTTCAAAGTCAGAAAGATAAGCTTTCTTAGGAGACCAATAGATGGATTAATTTTCTGTAGTTGTATACATCCATTGAGACTTAGCTTTTCAAGATTTAGGTCCTCATTGAAATATGGTAACTTGATTAGACTTGTGCAGTCTTTCAAATTCAAAATAGTCAACTTTCTTAGGAGACCTATGGATGAATGGATCTGCTTCAGTTTTATACATCCTTCCATATTTATGCACTCAAGATTCATGGCCTCCCCTAAATCTGGCATCTTGGTTAGACTTTTAGAATAGGAAAGATTCAAACGTTTCAAATTGTGTAGAGGCTGCAATGAAAGGTCAATAGTAAGAGACAAAGTTAATAGTGATAAGGCTTTTCTTTGTTTCTTTAACTAGAATATGTGTACATGTACATGTTGCATATATTTTTATATAATATCTATTATCATGACATGTAAATATAATAAATTAACAATATCCTTGTAAAAATTAACTTGTAGTATTATGTTTTTCATTAATATTATATAAGAAAAATATTTTTTTAAAATTACTAAAACACCTATCCTTCAAACAAAAATATATACAAAATTAAAAAATCAATACAAATTAAAAAATTAACTAAGTAAAAGAGAGTGCAATATGGAAAAGTATCAACTGAGCCTAGACAGCGAATAACGGTGTGATAAGTTTGGAAGCTCACTTGTTTTCGTGGGTCAACCACTAAAAGCAACTACTTTTTCTTTTAATTTTATTCTTGAAAATAGAATGGTTTTCCACCGTTGGAGGGTCTAAAAACGACTTTGAAGTAATCTAAATCAACAGTTCTGGATTGTCGTACATGCATGCCTCAGACAATTCCGTGAGTTGTAGCATGAATTCATGTACCGTGTTTTGGGCGGGAAATAAAAACACAAGATGCAAACAAATACAACAAATGGTAAATAGTATATATATACAGTAATAGATAATAGATTAATCTGTAAAAAAAATTAACATAAGGGAGGGAATATTTTGATTTGTTCTTTTAAAAAAAATTTAAAAATAATAATTACATTACCTTTGTGCCTTTCCATAGTTGCTTGACTCGGCTGCAGCGTAAGGACAAGTCAATAAGTTTATCTGTCTGAAAACTTGGAGGCAAACTCTCAAAAGGATAATGAGACCATCTAAGATATCCTAATTCATTGGAAAGATAGTCAAGGCTTCCGAAAGTCTTGAAACAACCATCAATCGCAAGCAACTTAAGGTGACTCAATTTTGAAATAATATCTGCGTTCATTTTTTTTTCTATGGCTTCATTCCCATTCATAACAGCTATGGCTTCAAGATTTTCTGCTGCCTGCACCATTGCAAAGGGGAAAGAAAATGTGAGGCCTTTTCAAGTATTTATATATTCTAGATAAATGACACACTAAGATCGATATTTTTACTAAAAACCATTTTACCATATTTGACATAATTTTCTGCAAATCTTTGTACTCCCACAACCTACTCCAATTGCTTGGCTGATTAGGTGATTTTTCTTTAACAATACATCTGCCCAAATCCATCAACAAATTATGCATATAAATGTTATCCCCCACAATGGTTATGAGTGATTTGTCAATAAGATCTTGTAAACCACATTTAGGATGAAATCCACGAAATTCTAGAATTTCTGTTACTTCTTGCACTCTATGTTTGTAGAGAAAACAAGCAATATCTAGAAATATTTCCTTGTTTGTATCGTCCAACTCATCAAAACCTAGTCGCAGCACTTCCATAATATCTTTATTTGTATGTTCTTTTAGCTTAGCCAATGTACTCTCCCATTGAGGGAGACTTCGTCCAACCATAGATGAGCCCAATACTTGGATGGCTAAGGGATGGCCGTCAGCATATGATAGTATATCATCCATCACCTTTTCATAATCCCTTGTATTTTCAATTCCTCTGAAAGCCTTTTTGCAGAACAACTCATAAGCATCTTCACGACCCAATGGTTGGACTTGATAAACATCATCTACTCCATGCGTCTTCAATATTTGTTCATTCCTAGAAATTATGATGATTCTGCTCCCTCCACCAAGGCATTCACGTAACATAGAGTCTCTGTTCCCTGAAAATATTTGTAGCTGTTCCATTTTATCAACATTATCAAAAATTACAAGTGCTCTTGCATTGTGTAGCCTATTCCATACCAAACACGTTCCCTCAGAAACATTGTAAATCTCTAGATCCTTTCCATTCGAAGACAGAGAAAGCAATTGTTTCTGTATATCAAGTCGACCAGATTGCCGATGAATTTCCCTTACATCAATAAAACAATTATAATTATATTGATCGGCAATTTTTTCATATAAAGCACGAGCAACAGTTGACTTTCCTATTCCAGACATCCCACTAATTCCAACAACTCGAACTTCATTAACTGAATCCAAACATAAAAGCTCTTCTAACTCTTCAACGCCAGATTGCACCCCAACTAGATTATCATTTGGAAGACTTAAAAATTTGGGACCAATTATATTTTTTATCCTTTCAACAATTTGTTGAATCATTGCAGGTTGTGACCTGAAAATATAAAGAAAAGGAAGGATTGGAAATGATGACCCCAGGACCACGAAAATAGAATGCACCTGTTTGAGACAAGATAACAACAGAACAGACTACTCTTACATCTTAATGAATACTATGTACGTTAAACATGTTAAAAATACTTTAGTTTAGAAAATGATAGTAAATTCAAAAAACCCATTGTGAAATGAAAAGAGGATTACTTACTCGTTTTGGACATCCCAACCAGAGATATTGGCCACTTGTGTGAGAGCGTGTCTCCATCTCTGCACTTCCTCCATCTTCTCTTTATCCTCTCTGAATCTTTTTTCGTGTTCGACAAAGGCTTTCTCAAAATATCCACTTTGTTTTCTCACCTCAGATGGATGGACATCATAAAAAATAGGGAGAACATGTCTTGACGATGTTGCAATGCAATTGCATATTTGTACAAGTTCACGCAAGCACCAAGTTGAGGAAGCATAATCCTTAGAGAAGACGATAATGAAAATGCGAGAGGCTTGAATGGCTTGTAGCAGATCGGGTGCTATGGAATCGCCTTTCTTGAGATGTGCATCATCTTTGAAGGCATGAATGCCATTTTTACGAAGAGCTTCAAAGAGAAAAGCAGTAAAGTTGTAGCGTGTGTCTTCACCGCGGAAGCTGAGGAAGACGTCATAAAGGTAAGAAGAAGAAGGGGTGGATAGGATGATGGCGTTAGAAGACATTGGAATTGAGAATGAAGAGTGTGAAGGTGCAAAGCTGTTTGTGGATAACCACAAAGCAATCACAGTGCACTATATATAAAGCTAACTCATTGTCTTCACATGGTCCCCCTTTCCACAGTCTTCCACTCTCATGTTTCCTCTTCTTTCCGGTCTTCAACATTTCTCATTATGTTTGCCAGCTTTCTTCACTCTGGAGTTTCTCCGTTGTAATCAGTTTTCACACACACACACTCTCTCTCTCTCTCGTACACACCTAGTTCTGTATGTGTAACAAAAAACTTTAACCTCTTTCCCTGCAAATGCTTACCTAATCATCGAACCACACGTACTTTTTTAAATATACACGACAAATATAAATAATATATACATTTATTCACATATTGGCCTAGTAAGTCTATTGACCTAGCTAGTTGGTCTATCAAATTCATGTTCATGAACAGCAACCTCTCGTTTTATAGATAAAGATGAAATTCATATTCATCATGTGAATGTAAGTTGGAGTCCCATCAAATTAATAATTTTATTTGTAACTAATTTATAAGAAAGTATTTTTATAAACTTTTGTAAAATCTTAAATTCTAATCCTAATTAACTCTAAAAAACAACTCTCTTAAACGTTATCACCGAAAACAATATCTTGTTTAATGGAATTTTGGTACTTTTTTTTCTTGGTGCATTTTCTTCATCTTTATTTCCGTCCCTTTCATATTTAATTTTATCACTTCAAATACCAAAACCTTCGGAACTTTATAATAGTAATAATAATAATAATAATAATCATCATTATCATTATCATTATCATTATCATTATCATTATCATTATCATTATCATTATCATTATCATTATCATTATCATTATCATTATCATTATCATTATTATTATTATTATTATTATTATTATTATTATTATTATTATTATTATAAGTGAAATTCAAAGATATGCCTATCAATTTTAAATGTTTTGAACTAGTTTATTATTAGATCAACTGTTGTTATGTTATTAAGATATACCTATGAATTTTAAATATTTTGAAATAGTTTATTATTAGATAAACTGTTGTTATGTTATTGTTTTATCACCTAACAATGAAATTATTATATATTTTAATTTAGAGCCTATTTAAATAAAAAAATTAATTTAAAAACTATAATTGTTTTAATTTAAAATTTTGAAAGAGAACTTGCATGGTGGGGAATGGGAAAGGAAATTAGAGTTCAGATTAAAATAATTTAAATTAATAATCATTTTTTAATTTAAATAATTATAATTTAAATTTAAAATAAAAATATTTTATTTAATTAAGGGATAAATAAAAATAAATAAAAACTTCTCCACTTCATAGAAAAATAGATATCATGACAACAACTTATATTTTCATTGATTTAAAAACTAGTTAGCTCCATAACAACTATATTTATAAAGGTGCCGTAATAAGTCCCTTGTTATTATTATAAGTAAAACTTCAAATTAAATAAAATTTCAATCAAAAAAATTTAGGTAAAAAAAATTTATAGAGACTAAAACTTGTACAAAATAAATTATGAAGATTAAAAATTAAAATCTTAAAATAAAAAATTGAAAGATTTGTTATGTTGTAGCCCTTGTAATAAAAGGTAGGAGTGAAATTATGTATCTTGTCACGTGAACAATAAATTAGTAGTTAAATCCTAATTAATTAATTATTAATTAATTAAAATATTATTTTTTCTAACTAAATTTTGATATTCATTTATACTTTTTATTACAACAAATTAACTAAAATTATTTTCTTAACTAATTTGCTACTTATTTCATGTTACCATTTAATATTATAGTAATTTTATAACTAATTATTTTTACTAGAAATTAGTTACAAAATAACTATTAATTTTAAAATTAACCACAAATTATTTTATAACAAATTTTAAATTTTTTTAATAGTGATATTCATATTAAGTATATATATATATATAATAATAAATTAAGATTAATGTCAAGTTCAATTGTCCCAAATTGATCCATACAAACCCAAACCACTTAAGAGTAGGATGGTCTAAACTATTAAAACATTTTTTTTCTCTTCAATTCCCACCTCTTGTTTTTTTGTGAAATACTTATTCTACCCCGCCCCCACACCCCTATTTCTTTTAAACCTTTCATTTTCTCTTTCACCCTACTCTTTTGTTTTCCTCTCTAAGTACGCATTCTTACTCTTCCCATGAGCAAGTCTTCTTTGCACCTTTATTCTCTCATTTCTCTTCTCGTAAGTTCTCGCTCATTTATGTCTTTTTTTTTTCATACTCATCATTTCAAGAGAAAGTAGTTTTTGTTGTGTTTCCATTATGTGCAACAGAAACTAGTCTCTGTTGTTTCTAAACTTTTCTATTTACTTGTTTATTTATCTTTTTATTCATTTTTATTTAACATTTTATTCATCTTTATTTAACTTTTTATTCACTTTTATTGGTGTAAATATGGTATGTTGTGTACACGATATGTTAGATATGGAACCAAGACTTGTAGGGCTTCTAGGGAAAATACATCCATGGTGATATATCAAGAAATGATACATAAAAAATTGCACAACCCACTGCTCCTGTTTGCAGAGATAAAGCTACAGTAGTGCGAGAGGAGGAGATGCTTGCTAATGCACCACAATAGCTTATTGTCGCTCATATGTCTTAGGTACATTTTTTATCAAGGAGATTATGAGGATCATTTTGTGTTGAAGTCTTATGTAGACCATATTACCTCAGGTTAGTAGGAAGAATTAAATAGGAGTTGAAGGTGATCAATCATGGGAGTATGATTTTATCCCTGCCTCCACAGGCAAATGAAGAGATACATGGAGAGCTCAAGGCTAACACCTCTTATACAAGCACACTACCGCATAAAGGAGAAGGACATTTTGTTTGCTTTTGTTGAGTGGTGGCCTAAGGACACTAGCTTATTCCACCTTCGAATAGGGGAGATGATCATCACTTTAAATGATTGTCATATGATAAACTAATATTTTGTATGTTGTGAAAAGGTGTTTTGTGGGATGCTTAATGTTATTTTTCTATTATAAATTGTTTGAAATTCACTCTTCTTATTTTTTCATAACACAAGAAAAATGGTTAAATATTGAAAAGTTGTTAGAAGTGAAATTTCTCACCCAAAGAAAGCCAATTTGATTGTCTCTAATGAAGAGTAGAGTATAGTATAGTCGTCCTTGTGGAAGCATGACCATGTATAGGTGTCCAAGATGTTCTGAAGAGCATGACCATGCTAGTAATAACACGATTGTACTTGATTTTGAAGGTTCCGTTTTAAAAGACAATCATGCCTAGGCAAAAGGAGAAGTACACTCGTGCTTGCTTGACCACAATTGTAATACCTTAAGGATGACCATGCACAAATTTTGAGTCTCCACTTTGAAAGATCGAGCATGTCCTAACTTATTATAGCACAATGTACTACCTTGAGCATGATTGTGCATGATTTTGGAATCTTTGTCTTATAAAGTCAAAACAGTCATTCAAGTCATATGCACGACCAGTCTTATTGTGTGCATGACCATGTTGATCGAAGAATGGTTAAGCTTGGGTATTATACCCAATTTTGCCTCTTTTCCTATAAAAAAGAAAATAAAAAAAAGAAGAGACACCTTAGTTTTAATAGAGCAAATGAGTGTTTAGGCTATCAAGTAAAGCCAAGAGTGGTGTAAAGAGGAAGAACTATAGTTCTCGTCACTATTGTTTCCATCTTTATTTCTCTTTCCACATATTTAGTTAAAATTTTGTATTTTACCATGTCTACGGCTACCTAAATTCCAAATTAAGGTTATGGTGTAGTTTGTACTCAAAACTCCTTTTAATTAAATTTAAATTTTCATTTTTTATTCATCCAATTGAACTATTTTATTTCTTTAATTTCTTAAATTTGATAACCCTATTCAAAACCTCAATAGATTAATTGAATGAAGATGGTACCTCAATATTCGATGAATTTATAAAACAATTACATTTTTGAGAAAATTGCATGATAAAACCTTTTTACCTAACTTTTGAGTAGATTGATAAATTAATTCATTTGCCTCTTTGTGCATTATGCTTACTCTAAATTAGGTTGTTATATAATAACTAAGAATATGATTTAGAGGAAGAATCATTAGGAGTTTAGATCAAAGGTTCTATGCATATATAAGAGATAAAGTTAGCAATTGAGAGAATAATTTACAAGATTCATAGAAATTAAGATTGGAAAATAAATAGTACAAATAAAGTTGCAACTTTTGTCACTCTCTTTGCGAATTATCACTAACTCAATTTATATTAAGTTTTGGATGATTTTTAGTTCCTTAAGAAACAACCCTGAAAATTGTCCACCTAAACTACAATAAGAATTTACGAAAACTACTCCCTTAGGTAGATATATGGACTAAAGTTTTTGATACAGTTGTGATAGGATATGTTTGTCTTTAAACGTATTTTAAACGCATCATCATACGTCCTACATCTACCTATAACTAGGAGGCTATGTTCCTGACCAATGATGAGTAGTAAGGACATACCTAGCTATGTGATTGCCATGCTTAAAGTTCAAGTTCAACTAGGCACATACTAGGACTAAATGAGGAGCATGCATGCTATTTGACTTATTGAAGGAGATATATCATGCATTTAGTTAGGTTGAGCATGTTGTCTTTGTAACCAAATCTTACATGTCACATTTACTTGGTTGCACGATATTTATCGACAAGAGTTTCATTTACATGTATGTGATGTACTTGGACCTTCTCCACTATTTTGACAAATGCAATGGGTATACATGAGGTGTCCCTGTCATGTTGTGGTACCTATATAATCAACTCAATGCAACCAACATGCATGCAGACATTACATATAAGAGGATATATGACTACACAAATACCAAATTTGTTTTTTATTTTCTCTAAGATTTTGAGATTATGATTTTATGATAATTAAATATGTTAATGGTTTTAAAAAAATAACACATAAGCATATTTTTCGGTCAATGACTCTCTCTTGGAGGCTACTACATGGATTTGGTTGAGGGGCGTTGGTGAGCTGTTCATCACACAGTCAATATAGGCATAGGAGATTACTTGAATGTCCTATCAGTTGCACATTGTGGTGCAAGGTGTTGTAATCTTGATCAATACTGACATTGTCGCTATAGTGTATCACTTTTTCCTTGTTTTTATCTAAAAAAAGGTAAAAATAACCATACATAAAAGGTGTTGTAATTTTAAGGAAAGTACATTTTTCCCTATTGTATATGGGTGGATTCTCATCATCTAGTGAAGTAAATATTCTACTTGCTTTCACTTTATGTTTAGTTTTTTTAGAACTTAAGTTGTGCCTTTCACCGTGACAACTATAAACATGAAGAATACAATATGCCCCCAAATGATGTAAAAAGAAAATAAAGGGCATGAGCTTTAACATAGGTAGTTCCATCAGCAAAAACCGAACAACCACCACCATCAAGTGCATCATTTGCAGTGGGACGACCACCACCAGCAGAATAACTAGCAACAATAGCATATATAAACGAACAGAACCTCTCCAATCCCAAAAAAATTGGAAAGTGTCCAATTTTTAACTTCCACCGTTGATCTATGTGTTTTATTTTTAATTTTTTATATTAAAGAATAACATAAATTAAGGGTTGAGATCTTGTCCAATTTTTAAAAATATGGAGAGGATCTTCTCCTGCATATATAACTCTTAAAAGTATTCAAATTATTAGATTGTATAAGAAACAAATTAGATTGTTTCTTGTTTAATTTTTGAAATATGTACGTTGTTCAAATTTAATTCATATGCTCTAGGTTATGAATAGTTCAAGCTTAAGTTGAATTTATTTATATTTTATTTTTATTTGTTCTATATTTATATAAACTATTTAAATATTTTAAAAAATATAGGAAATTAAAAAATTATTAGTACCGATGAATGAATTTATAGGTGAAAATATTTACCTATGGAAAAAATCGTCAGTTGTTAGTAGTTATCGATGAATATTTGTTAGTTATCACCGACGAAAAAATCTGTGGGTAATTACCAACGAATAAACCCGTGAGTGATTACCAGCGGATAAATACATTAGTAATTACTGACGGATTGTGGGTATTAAAATATTTCCTATGTACGGATTTTGTTTGTAGATAATCTGTCGACAAATATCCAATATTAGATTTTGATATTAACTTTGTTTATTTATTTTTAGAATAAAGTAAATTTATTATTTTATATTTAAAATTTTTTATATTTTTATTATGTATCTAAATAATATTTTGATTTTTATTAAATTAATCTTTATGTATAATATTGTGTTGAAGTTTATTTTAAGTGAATTTAATCTATTTATTTTTAATGAGTATTTAATAAATTAGGGATATGAATGATATCTAAAATTTAGAAAATAGATTAATAATATTTTTATGAATAAAATAATATTTTAAATTTTTATGAAAATATCAAT
Organism: Mucuna pruriens; assembly: GCA_025330945.1. Classification (NCBI taxonomy): domain Eukaryota; kingdom Viridiplantae; phylum Streptophyta; class Magnoliopsida; order Fabales; family Fabaceae; genus Mucuna; species Mucuna pruriens. Next base: position 1,908,377 of record JAENHJ010000027.1, read on the forward strand.
AATATTTTTAATAAATTTTTATCTTTTGTTTTTCACCTTCATTTTTAAATATTTTTCATTCTCATGTAGACATTTCTAACTTAACTTTCATTCCTTTCATTTCAACTCTCGTCTTCCGTTCTTATCTCCCACTCTCACTCTTTCTATCTTTTGTTTTATGTAAATATAATGTTAAATTTATTTTCAAGTCAATTAAGTCTATTTACTTTTAAAATAAAATAAATTTAATATTTTTATATTTAAATTTTAGATATTTTTTTTATATCTAAATAATATTATGGTTTTTATTAAATTTATTTTTTAAATTTTTATTTTGTGTAATTATAATGTTAAACTTTAAGTTAACTGAATATATTTATTTTTAAAATAGAGTAAATTTAATATTAATAATAACTTTAATAATAACGAAATTTTTATTTGAAAAATTCAGAACTTAAATAATGGGGTTTAGCGAATAAATTTTTATCTAAATAATAATGGGATTTTTGATAAATAGACTCAATTTTTTATTTAAATTTCTCATATGAATGGTTTTAAAAATTTAGGAATAAGGTATTTAAAAGAAAATTTCCAAATTTCAAAGAATTTTATGAAACTACAAATTTAAAGAATTTTAATATAATATTTTCATTTTCATGATGATTAAATTCTATTGCATTTTATGTTATTTTAATAACAAAAATAACAATTAAAATTTTTGTGATTTTAATTAAGTTGAAAACATAAATAAGTCTTTTAACTATTTAAGAATTTTTAATTAAAAAAATTAATTAAATGTTCATTCTTTTATAAATATAAATATATTTATATACGTTATTTAACTATTTAGAATAACATATATAAATATATTTAAATAAAAATAAATTATATATTTATAGTATTGTATAATAAATTTATTTACAAATTATCCATTATATAATTAGAAGATTATATATGTCATCGTCCAGGCGTCGTCTCAACTCGCGCGACGTCGGCCACCGCAGGGCTCCACCTCACCATACAACCACCGCAGAACTTCCCCCGCTGCCACCCCCTCGTGGTCTGGATCCTCCGCATCGTCTGTGCGCCTGCCCTTGGTTGGATCTGGTAATGTGCATCGTCCGCGCTTGCCTCTGGTCGGATCTGGTCCTTCGCGCTCGTGATCTGCTCCTCCGCGCATGCTTGCCGTTGCTCCTGGTCGAATTTGGTCCTACTCGTCGTTCACACCTACGATCTGGTACTCTGCGTGGTCACTGCTGTCTTCGCTGCACCCTCGATGCCAAATCCTTTCTCCTTCGACCAGGTGATCCCTCCGATTACCGCAAACCCCTCGCCAAGTGCTACGTCGTCGTTTCCCAAAACCACCTTCACTTCCCTTCTTCCTTCCCCCTTCTGGCTTCCCCAAGATAAGGTATTAAAAAGTGTTGTTGCTGCTTTTTTTTTTCTTTTTTTTTTAATTCATAAATGCTTTCCATTTTGAAATAAATGGTTTGTGGAGAACATAATGGCTTCGGGATTTCAACTATATGCATGTTTGCTGTAGTTTTTTTTTCTAATGAAGTTAATTATTTTTATTTTATAAGAGTAAACCTTGATATTTTTAGTTCTTACTTTTAAATTGTGTTGGGGTTTGGTTTTTGGGTTGAATCCTTGAGATAATGGTTTACCAAGATTTTGACTTTCAGATTGTGAAGAGGACCATTGAACAGATGCTGCATCGAACGATACCAACTGTTTCCATTGTGTTATGCTCTGAATATGATAAGGTGACCAATTTCTTCCTTTCTTCTTTAGTGCTATACAACTTTTTCGTTTATTTGTGCCATTTTTTTTTATCCTGGGGCATTGTTCTTTTTTGTTATTTTTGTTGCTGTTTTCCATTATAAGGCTATTATTTTTAATGTTGAATTAGATATTTCAAGGGGTTATAATGCAGTAGTGTTCATTAGGTGGTAATACCTAAAATTATTTGTTTTATTAATTAGGTGTTGTTGATCCTGAAATCTTCAACTATGGCTATGCTTTGCAAGATAAGTGGCTTTTGTGCTATTACATGACTTAAGACTGCATACTTCTGGATGGTTTTTGATAGCATATTGGTTCTCTTACCTGATTTTAGTTAATTATTGAGACATAATATAAACTAGTAAATGGAGGATTCATGTTAATGTATTGGTAAGCTGTTTTCCTATAGGCCTTTGCAATGATTGGTTCGCGACTTGGATATATTGCTGGTCCAAAACATTTTGTTGCAGCATGTGGAAAGATCCAAAGTCAATTATGCCACATTTTTTATTGGCCACTTTTGTCTACCTTATTATATGCATCATACTTGTCTTGATTTCCTTTTGCTACTGCCTACATGGGTAACATGACATCTTACAGATTCAACATTTGAGGGGAAAATTGAAGTAATATTCTAGCCTCAGGAAGAGAAGCCAAAGGATTCGGTAAAATTGAGGATTCTGAGTCCCTCTATCAATATGTACTGGTGGATGTGGACTAGGTATACTCATTTAATGACTTCAAAAAAAAACTTTTAATGCCTGTTGTAACTTATAATCCGAAGGAGAGTAAGGTAGCGGTAAGTTTCTCAAATCTCAATAATGCAAGTCTGCTTAATGCGTCTTGAGCTGGCAATCTGTTTTCTTCCTACTTATATACATGTCATTGACTATGCTTCTATTTGCTCAGGGTCTTGAAGATATTGGAGGACAAATGACCCTTCAACAAATTTGTCTTAAGTTATGAACTATTCTATCCCTTTGACTCTTGTTTCTGTGATTATTGTTTTTAACTTTCATGTTTTTTTTTTCAGGTTAGTAGTGTGATAAAGAATCCAGAAATATCTGCTCTTGTCCCTACTCTACTTAAGGGACTTACTAATCCTAAAATATCTATCACTTAACATTAGTTAAATATTTAAAAATTAAATAAAAATAAATTTTAGAATATAAATTTAATTGATCTAACCATTAAATTTGATATAGTTAATTTATAATTATATTATTTATTGAAAAAATATCAAATTTTAAAAACATAAAGTATTGGTTGACAAAAAGAAATTTAAATTTTTATAAATCTAGGATTTTTTTTAGGATTCAAAATAGATTGAATTCAAATTAATATTTATTGCATGGGTATTGTTGTTTTCCCCATTAATCACCTCTTGAAAATACCCTGCCATTATAGTATTGTATGTGTTTGTCGTAGGTTTGAAATTCATTTCCTATAAGTCATCAATCATCTTGTATGCACCTTTAAATTGCATTAAGAAAGTAAATACAAAATAAGTTTGCTGCTTATGTGGCATGTTGACAACAATATCAGATAGTTTAAATTCTTAATGGATAGGAGTTCTTTTTCTATTTTATGTTATCTCTTGTACCTATCTATCTATATCTTTATATATATAAGTCAACAAATAATATTCATCATTTTTACTTAATAGTGTGTGATTGGTTACATGGTGGGCGGTATCATAATTGATTTTACCTCTGGTTAAATGAGATTTTAGTAAAAATATAGATGGTGAGAGGTATCATAATTGATTTTACTTCTGGTCAAACAAGGTATTAGTTAAAATATAGATGTTTATTGTTAGGTTCTTAAAACAGATTTTGCCTCCAAATATCACTACTAGAAAAGCATGATTAGCATGATTTAGCAACCGAATGGTGTTGCTAAATAATCGATCCCTAATTTCGTCGTAGAAGAGAAAGAGGAATATGGATATCATTTAGCCACCGAATTAGTGATCAACCTAGTAACTGATTTTTAACTTTTAAATCCTAAATCCTAAACATTATAAAAATAGTGATATTTTTTAAGTTTAGCGACCGATTTGTGGTCGCTAAACTTAAAATTTTTTTCTAGTGTATTGGTTTGATTAGAAGTGATAAAAAGTAGATTTTGCATCAGGTTAAAATTTTCCACAAAGTTTATTAGTAAACTTTCTTTCAAGGGAAAGTATTTAAACATAAATCACTTTACTTTTTCCTTCAAAATCATTTTTGCAAAAGTTCACCCTAAACACACATTATATCTTGTAATTTAATTTATTATTAGGTCATTTGTCCTAGAGAGTAATTTTGGGAAGTATATTATGTGTATTCAATACCGGTCACCATAAAAAGTTAAAAACTATATACCATATTAGAATATCCTTTACTTATACATGACCTTAAAAAGATCAGGTGGTAGGAAACATATGTATGCAACCATGTAAACAAAATAGATACAACTTACATCATTCATCCTCATGCAAAAGTGTACCAAACACCTGCACATTTCACCATTCAACTCCTCATGATAGTGACATATTATAGGTTAGATTTGATGAACCTTGATTTTTAGTCAAGCATGGAAGAAAGAAAAAATAGATATAAGTATAATATGAAGAATAAAGGTTTAAAACAATTAAACATTATCATACAAGTAATTTTAGCATAAAATAATGAAGCTCTCGTGAAATATAAAAAAATTGAAGGCTGGTCTACTTTATGTATAAAATTTCATGAAAATACAAAAATTGCAAAAGGAAGATAAATTTTTTGCAAAACTAACTTAAAAGGTGAAAGTTGTCATCTACTTATATATTTTATTCAAATTTTATCTCTAACTTATGTGTAACATGTTTTTTTAATACATCCTCCCATGCCTAATATTATTGGGCCTGGTGCATAGATAATATGATAGATGACTCGATAACTGTAAAATAGGTTTTAATACTATCTTACAATTTAAATTTAAGCTTAATTCAATCTTACGAAATCAACTTATAAGATAAGGATTGTCCCACGTTTACTTACTCTATTTAAGTCTCAATGATAACCAAATAAAATAAAGGCTTTACTTTCCCAATACCTTTTTTTCTTGTATTATGTTGTATAAATCATAAATCCTTAACTTGGTTAGGAAAAACTAAAGAATATTTTAGAAAATAAAAGAATATTAGTATTGGTTCACCATTTATATAGGTGTATACTCTATTAATAATAGAGTAATTAATAGTCATTACAATGTATTTTAATTAACTCTTCAAATATTTAGTAGTTACATAATAATAATAATAATGTGCCTTAATATAGAATAAATGATAACTTAATATAAAATAATTGACAATTTTTCATCTTACTATCATTTATTTTCTAATTATTATTTCTAACCATAGAAATATTGTATAAAAGATTCCATTTCTAAGCATTCTCACAATTTTAGATAATTGGATAAAAAGGATCAAATTTTATAAAAATTCGGAACTAATGTTGTGAATGAAACATTCCTTTTCATTATTAAGATTTCTCCCCGTGTATGACCTTACCATGCATTTTAAGTCATGAAGTTGAAAATTGTAAGTTGGCTAGAGACTCATGACCAATTATTTGGGAATTAAATGATTGGCAATCCATTCACTACACATCTAATATTTATTATAATATATAAAAGTTAAAGCCAAGTTGTGGCATTAACATCTCACCTGTCTAGTCAGCTTAAGTTTAATTTCATTTAGCCAACCAAGCTTTCTACATGAGTTGTCTTCGTATAGACTACTCTCTTTCATCCCTTTTGATCTACAATAATTAAGATCTGTCATGAAATGAGAGAGGAATACTTACTTATTTGGGATGTATTATGTGTATCTATATTTGGGCTCAATTTTGCAGATTGTGTTACGTGTATCTATAAAATTTGCTCATTTCTTTGGGTCAAATTTGTTAGTATCTTTAATTTATTGTATTTCATTCCTTTTGTTTTATCACAATGCTTGTATTTTCTATTTTATTTATTTATTTTGGATTGGATCTTAGTGGTAGAATCTCAGTTCTCATGTACAAGATGATGCGTGAAGTTCTTTAAATCACTACAAAAAATTTCATGTTTAGCAACAAAAAAAAATTGGTTCTTAAAGTTGAAAAATTGATCGCTAAAATTGGATTGAATCGCTAAATGGGTTAGTGACGGAAGTAGTGATCGGAACTTTATCGTCGCAAAAAGCGTAGTCGGTAAATAATTTAATGACTGAACTACTTTAGGTGGCTAATTGAAGTCAAATTTGGTTGCTATTTATTTTTTTAAAAAAAATTGATGATAATTTTTTATTTTTTATTATTAATATATTAAAAAAAATTGGTCATTATTTTTATCTTTATTTTAAATATTTCGGTCGCTAATTTGATCGTTATTTTTTATTTTTTATTTTAAATATTTCGATTGCTAAATTGGTCATTATTTTAAATATTTTATTTTAAATAATTCAGTCGCTAAATTGGTCGCATTTTTTTTTAAATAGATGGGTGACGGTGGCAATTGGTTGGTGGTTGGGGGAGGAAGGGAGAAGGAAAAAGAGAGGGAGGAAATAAAGGATAGAAAGAAGTGGAAGGAGGGTGGTGGTTGTGGTGGTGGTTGTGGTGGTGGAGGAAGAGAGAAAGGAAGAGAGGAGAAGAGGGTGGAAGGGATAAGAGGTGGCCGAGTGGTGGTGGTGGCAGCGACGGTGGCATTGGCAGTAGTGGAGGGACAAGAGGAGGGAATGAGTAAAAGGTAGAAGAGGGAGGAAGAAGATGAGTATTTAAATAAGGGAGTCAGAAAAAAAAGAGGAAAAAATTAAAGGGAAATTTTTTTTTTTGAAAATTTGAAAATTGTTTGCTAATTTGGTCGCAAAAATATAACATTTTTTGTTTTTTTTTTTATATTTTATCGCTATTTCGATCGCTAATATATATTATTTATTTACTTTTTACTACATAGGTTTTAAAAATAAACCTTTTTGTATTAGTTTTTAAACTAGTAATTTGTAGAAGGTAAAATTATTTTATATACAAAATTGTGTACAAGTAAAAAATTGGTTGTATTTGAGAATGTTAAGGATAAAAACATAGGCAAATTTTATATGAAAATACATTAATATTTAAATTATAAATATAAAATATATGCATTTAACACGGAGGCAAATTATTAACTATCTCTGTCTAAAAGTCCCCTTCTTTCCTAAGAAATTGCTAAGAGTTTAGAAAATACTTTAAGCTAACACTCATTCTTACTGACCAATGCTGAGTTAAAGCAAATATCTTATAGCCTCAATTTATTTACATAAAAATATTCAATCTTCTAAGTTTTTTATTTTCTTTTAAAGAGTTGGTGTTTGATTTTCCTAATAATTCAATAATAAATTTTGGTATTAATATGAGAATCGATTAGCTAATTATCATATGTAAATTAAATTGAAAAATATTACAAATATAGTCCTCTATGTATATATATAAATTTAGAATGATTATTTTAAATGAGAGTATTTTAAGTTATTAATCTTTAACAAGAGTATTTATAGTTATTTTTTTAATAATAATTTTTTGTGATGATTTTTAACTTATTATCTCTTCCTGTCTATTTTAATATTTTTAGTTTTAAATTGAATTTAAAATTTTCTACAAAAATTCTGAATAACTAAAAATAATATTTTATTATAATATAAATCATAAATTTAAAATATAGATCCAGTCCATTACATTTAATAAATTAGAGAGTTTAGCCAAAAAAATTATATTAAATAAGAGATTATAAATTAAAACTTAAATCCAATTGTACGTGGTTGTGAACTTTTCGAACCAGCCTGACAATTTTTTTTATTTGTACAACGAGGTTCAAGATTTGAAGAGAACATCTGATATAAAACAACTCTCTACTAAGCAATAAGTTATTTGACAATCCTAAATGTTCTTTTAAAATGGTTTGTATAACATCTCAATTTTGGGATTATTGTGTGAAATGTATGAAAATTTAACACTGGACAAACATCCCTTCCTCATATTGTGTTAGTACACACCAACTTCGTTGCCCTTCTCCTCTTCCAAACCGTCAATCCGAAGGCAACCAGTAGGGAGAAGAATTTCTCCTTCGTTAAAGCTTCAACCTTGTCCCTCTACTCCTCCCCATCCTTCCTCTCGTTTAAGATAGAATCGGAAAATTTTCCTATTATTATATGTCATACTTTTTTAGTATTTTTGTTTTCATTTTGAGACATTAAAATTATTAATAGTGATTTGATTTAATTACCTAAGGGTATATTCAATCGATAATTTAAAATATTTTAAAAGAAATTTTTATGATAAGAAAGTTGTTATGTATTTAATTGATATATTTAAATAATATAAATAAATTTTGTGGTATTTAATTAAGAATATTAAATATGATGTCAAATATATAGTTTATTCAATTGAACTTTTTATAATTTATAAAAAGTTTTCTAGTATTAAAAAATATAAAGTTTTCGTATGAGCACCAATATAGAGGGGTGTAGAGAGTATGAGGATACAAGGCTTGGAAGGTTCCATGACTAGAGGAAGGTTAAGGAAAATAATTAGAAGTAAAAGAAATTATGTATTGATTGAGTTGAATAATATAATTTCTAATTTCTCTTAAAAATAACATAAATAACATAAAATAATAAAAGAAACTATAAAGATAAAACGAGGCATTCACGATATTCTAATAAGATATTTATGATATCTTAATGAGATATTTATGATATCTTAATGAGATATTTATGATATCTTAATGAAATATTTATGATATCCTAATGAGATATTTATGATATCTCCAACCCTCCCCTTCAAGTTAGTAAAATATCTATGTGTTTTGTCCTATCATGTTGGATTGTATTTTGAGCAATATTAATAACTGAGTTGTTATCACAACAACTTTGTAAGTCTCTCATATTTTACTTTGAGGTCATTAAGAATAATTTTTATCCACAATCTTTCGCATATACTGTGTCATGATTCAAAATATTACTTTTGCACTAGATCAAGCAACCACATTTTGGTTCTTACTCTTCCATATTATTATATTTCTTCCCAAAAACATACAATATTCAAATGTGGATGTCCAAGACAATTATGGTAAAGTCAAATTTGAAAAGCTACCCAAATTTTGAGGTTGCCCTTTGATTGGAAGGAAAATCCTCCTTATTGGTGTTGTTGCATATCTTGTATATTGTAAGTAGTATAACCCACCTTACCCATTGTAAGATCATGAACAACACAATGCGAATGAAAAAAGGTTACTACACAATTCCAATCTTGCATAAGCCTATGTATAGAGATAAGGTTGTTAGTCAGCTTAAGAACATGAAGAACATTGTGAAGGGATAAAGAGAACTAAATTTGGATATTGCCAAATCCAACAATAGGAACATGATCTCCATTAGCAATAGTAATGAATTACTTTTTGGATACTTTAAAGTATGGTGTAAAGCATGAAGGAAACAAGGTCATATGATATGTGTTAAATATATTACTGATTTCCTGTATCTTTTCTGATATGATTTTTATTTGGTCTGTATTTTCTTGATATAGTTTCCTTATTTCCTTTTTTAGGCTTAGATGTTTACCCTATAAAAGGGAGGTTAGAAATTGTATTAGAGACACCACTCAGTTCAATATATTTTGTCCATTTAACTTGGCAGAGCAGGGTAAAGCTCTGCCTGTGCCCATAACTGAGGCCTGTTGTCTGGGGTGTTGCCGCCACCCGTCGCCTTTTGTCGCCACTTGTCGCCGCCACTGCCCGCTGTCGCTGTCTACCACTGTTTGCCGCCGATGTTCTGTTTGTCGGCCTCGTTCCTACCATAATGAAAGGTAATGGTATTGCTGCTGAAAACTCTACTATGGTAGCCTCTTGTAGAGGAAGAAGTGATCGTGGTACTAGAGGAATGTCACGAAATGGTAAAGGTGGTCGTGGTAAGCTTGTTTGCTCACATTGTGGAAAAGAAGGACACCTACAAAATAGATGTTATGATTTGATTGGTTGGCCAAACAAAACTGCAAATATATCTTCGAGTGATATCCCTTTAAATGAAAGAACTGGTTTTCAATTAATCTTAGATGAAGAGTATCAAGAGTTCCTAAGGCTCAAGTCTGACAACCACACCCAATCATCTACATCACCAAGTGTTTCAACTACCTGCATTTCTCATTCCATGGGAAGTCAAGGTCCATAGATAATTGACTCAGGTACTTATGATCACATTTCTGGTAATGACTCTATGTTCTCTTCTATCTTCTCACCTAAGTTTCCTCACTTCATTTCATTAGTCAATGGTTCCAAAATGGTATCTTAGGGAGTTGGTCAAGTTTCTCTATCCTCATCAATTAGTTTAAACTCTGTGTTGTACATTCCCAAATGTCCCTACAATTTGATTTCTTTGAGTCAATTGACTCGTTCTTTGAATTGTTCAGTAACCTTTTATGCCGATTCCTTTATTATACAGGACCGGAATATGGGTCACCTGATTGACAAAGGATATGAATCAAGAGGACTTTATTACTTATCCAACAACCCCTCTACGTTATGTTTTGCGTCTGTATCTCCAAAGCTTTTGCATAATCGTTTAGGGCACCCTAGTCTTGCAAAGCTAAAGTTAATGGTTCTTAGTCTCAATAAATTGTCTACCTTAGAATGTGAGTCCTGTCAATTAGGCAAACATGTCAGATCCACCTTTCCAAACCATGTCAACAAAAGATGTAATTCGTTTTTCTCTATTGTCCATTCAGATATTTGGGGACCAAGTCGAGTAACATCTTTTGGTTTTAACTACTTCGTCACATTCATTGATGAATACTCACAATGTACTTGGATCTATTTGATGAAAGAAAGATCTGAACTTTTGTCCATCCTAATGTCCTTATCTAAAAAAGTGGAAAATCAATTTGGAAAAACCATTAAAATATTGAGAAGTGATAATGCAAAAGAATATTTTTCTTTCGAACTAAACTCCTATTTATCCTCAAAAGGAATCTTACATCAATCCACGTGTCCTCATACTCCTCAACAGAATGATATAGTTGAAAGGAAAAATAGGCATCTGGTTGAAACTGCCCGCACCTTACTCTTAAGTGCAAATGTCCCTACTAATCATTGGGGTGAAACCATTCTTACTGCCTGTTTTTTAATAAATCGAATGTCATTTGCTTCACTTGAGAATCAAATCCCTCACTCAATTTTATTCCCTAATGATAAAATGTATCATGTGCCTCCTAAAGTCTTTGGTTGTGTATGTTTTGTTCATAATGTCTCTCTAGGTCGTGATAAACTCTCTACAAGAGCAATCAAATGTGTGTTTCTTGGATATTCTCGTCTTCAAAAAGGGTACAGATGTTACTCTCCATCTACAAAAAGACACTATATGTCAGCTGATGTTACATTCTTTTAGGAAACTATGTTCTTCACCAAAGATGATTGTTACTCTATCCAACAGGCACTATCAATTCCATATCTTAGTCCACCAGAGTCGTCATCCCTTGAAACACATAATCAAGACATACTCCAACCTTCCCCTTCTATTCATTCTCAAGTTGAACTATCTCCACCTTCAATGTCTACATGTCAAAGCAGGACACAAGAGATGGTTACCCTAGTATGTGAAGATTCACTTGATTCATGTCCTCTACCCTCAACTGACCCCACACCGAATCCTCTTCCATCTTCACCTTCCCATGATTCTGACATTGGTTGGCCCATTGCTCTTTAGAAAGGTATTCGCTCCACTTGTAATCCTCATCCTATTTACCTTAGTTATCATCGTTTATCTCCTTCGTATTTTTCTTTTGTTTCCTCTGTCTCATCCATTACTATTCCTAAATCTGTCTGTGAAGCACTTAATCATCCTGGATGGCGACAAGCCATGATAGTCAAAATGCAGGTGCTGGAACAAAGTGGTACTTGGGAGTTAGTTCCTCTTCCCTCGGGCAAGAAGGCAGTTGGTTGTAGATGGGTATTTGCTATTAAAGTTGCACCTAACGGCACAGTTGATCGCCTCAAAGCCCGATTGGTGGCAAAAGGGTATACTCAAGTATATGGTCTTGATTATGGAGATACTTTCTCTCCTGTGGCTAAAATCACTACTATCCGCCTTTTACTTGCAATGACTGCTATTCGTCATTGGCCTCTTCATCAATCAGACATCAAAAATGCTTTTCTACATGGTGACTTGGATGAAGAAATATACATGGAGCAACCTCCTAGTTTTATTGCTCAGGAGGAGTTTGGGTTAGTATGCAAGCTCCATAGATCCTTGTATGGACTTAAATAGTCCTCAAGAGCTTGGTTTGGGAAGTTTAGCCAAGTTGTTCAAAACTTCGGGATGACAAGAAGTGAAGCAGATCACTCTATATTTTATTTTCATTCCTCTTCTGCTAAATGTGTGTATCTGGTTGTATATATGGATGATATTGTCATAACAGGAAATGATGATATCAAAATTTCCCAGTTAAAGCAGTACTTATTTAGCCACTTTCAAACAAACCAAAGATCTTGGCCACCTAAAGTACTTTCTTGACATAGAGGTCACTCAATCTAAGGAAGGCATTGTTATCTCTCAGAGAAAATATGCTCTTGATATCTTACAAGAGACTAGTATGAGTAATTGCAGGCCAGTTGACAATCCCATGGATTCAAATATGAAGCTAATGGTAAAACAGGGTGAACCTTATTCTGATCCAGGGAGGTATAGAAGACTAGTGGATAAACTCATTTACCTTACTATCACTAGACCTGATATCTCCTTTGTAGTGGGAGTTGTAAGTCAGTTTATGCAGGAACCTTGCGTTGATCATTGGACATCAGTCCTCCGTATTCTTAAATATATCAAGAAGACATCTGGACATGGTTTGCTATATGAGGATAAGGGAGACACCCATATATCATGTTATTGTGATGTCGATTAGGCAGGATCTCCCATTGATAAACGATCTACTACAGGTTTTTGCAAATCTATTGGGGGAAATGTGGTCTCTTGGAAAAGTAAGAAGCAAAATACTGTTGCTCGTTCTAGTGCTGAAGTCAAGGATCCATATGCTTTGTGGAACTAAACCAAAAATATTGAAGGAACTCTTACCCTTCACAGTCAAGGCACACAAGCAATGGGCTTACTTGTTGAGTTTAAAGTTCTCGAAGGTGATCAATCTCCTCCTTACTAAAAGCTTGAATATCATAGTCAAGTTGCAAGAACAAAAGGATGTTCAACTACATTCTTCTTATTAGAGGTTGTTCAATTCAACCACGTAGGCCTTTATTTTCACCCATTCATTAAAAAATTATCTCTTTTCCATAAAGCTTATAGCAAGTATCCTTGGTATGTCCTAGTCATTTGTAGTACTTGATGTATTTTCCACAACTACTTGTTGTGAAGGATTTTCTTTTGGTGGTTGATCCTTTGAGAAACATTTTCCTATCATCATGGAAGATCTTGTGTTGGAGCTTCCTTTATCAAACATGACTAATTGTCAGGTCTCTTCATCCTGCACAATAGAAAATACCTCAAATAGAGAGTGAATGTTCTTCTTGCCTATAATTTGAACCTGAATGGGATCATATTTAGAATTCAAGCCATAGAGGAACTTAAAGATTCTCCCCCTTTCGACAAGTCTGATATATGCAATAGAATCAACTTTTCACATCTTCAATCCTTGGTACTAGTCACACTTAATCCATAACTCATTCAAAGTCCTATAGTACTTTGTTACTAAGAGGATTCCCTGCCTAGAGTTGAAAATTTTGCTTTCAATATCAGAGCAAGCGACAAAGTTTTTTTTTTCATTGAATATGTCTCAATGAGATTCTCTTATATCTCACAAACATAGGCATAGAAAATATAATTCTAGTTTACTTCCAGAGTCATAGAGTTCAAAAGTCAATCATAATGAGAGAATCTTCATCATCCCACATTTCAAACTTTGGATCATCTCTAGGTGGGGCGCCTCCTTTAATATGACTGAACTTCTTGTTCATTTGAGGGAAGTATGAATATATTGTGTTCATTGTAGATAATTGTGACCATCAAGTCAAGGAGAACCCACCAGATTTGAAAGTTTAGGTTCTAAGATAACGACTTTGTCTTTTACCATTAACATTGATTGTTGGTAAGGAAAGAGAAGACTTTGACGAGTCTGGCATCGATGTGTGTGTCTCACTAGAGGGTAATAATTTACTAGAGTGAAGCAATAGAAACAAAATTCCTAAGATCAAGAGCTCTAATACCAAATTGGAAGTAAAAGAAACTATGTATTGATTGAATTGAATAATATAATTTTTAATCTTCCTTTTATAGGGCAAAGATGAACTACTTAAAGATAACATAAATATCAAAATGAGACATTCACAATATCCTAATAAGATATTTATGATATCTTCATAAAATATCTATGATATTCTAATGAGATATCTATTATATCTCCAACAAGACTTTTAGAGGGAGTCCTAGTGAAGATAAGCACTTTAATGGCTTCATAAGAGCCCAAGGTTATCTCAAAACCTATACATATTTTGTACTCTTACTTTGAAGGCCTACTTGGGCAAGTGTAATCCTTTGTAATTAGACTTGTGACTCATTGTGAGTGTGTTTGAGCGTTTAAGACTTCATGTTTTTGAACCATGTGGCCTAACCTTTGCTGCTAGGATTAGTGATGGAAATTTCCATTACTGAATTATTTCTATTACGTTGCGAGTTCATGGATTGGGTTGGGCCTTGGCTTAGTCCTAATCCTAGTTTAGCTTAGCTTAATCATGTTTAGGAAAACATATATAAGGCATATTTGTAATTAGTTCTAATTACTTTTAATGAAATTGAAGATTGCTTTGAAAGCATTTGAGAGATTCTCTCTCTTGTTCTTGCAAAATAACTCATTCTCAGCAAGTTTTTGAAGAGTTTGTGGCGAATTTTTACACAAATTTATCAAGTTTTACTAAGCTTGTGGCGATTTCATTTCTTGTTCTTCCATATATCAACTTACACAATTCAAGCCATGGAGAGCTTGTTGCGAAAATAAGGCAGCTGATGCCTTATCCAAAATTCCAGATGAAAGTGAATTGAATGAACTTATCTCCTTTCCAGTATGGTTAGATAGATTGGAACTTACTCATGAAGTGGGTAGTAATCCCCATCTTCAAAAGCTGATCGCTGATTTGCAGAAAAATCCCTCATCTCGGCCAGGATTTGTTTACAAGCATGACATCCTATTTTACCAAGATAGGTTGGTGGTATCGGTCTCATCTCCTAGAATACGGCAATTGATTGAGGAGTTCCACTCAACAATACCATTCTATGCTACCTACAACGAGAGACAAGGGTGAAGCAGTTGCAAGAGAGCTGAGAGACAAGGCTTGGAAGTAGAGTTAACGGATGTTGCAGAGCCTGAAGATATCTTAGCTTCTGGTTAAACCGTCATGCAATGGCTAGTCAAATGTAAGACAAAAACTGTAGATGAAGCTACCATGGAGGATAAGTTCATTATTCGTAACCAATTCCCTTACTTCAGCCTTGAGGACAAGGCTGCATTCATAGGAGGCGGTACTGTTAGAGACTCACTAGCATTGGGCCTAGAACCTGGAAGGTCTATACCCAGAGGAGCAAGTGCAAGGCTAACAGTGAATTAGGAGGGACACATGGCTGATTGTAATGATTGGGAGCTTTCCTTGGATGTATGGCTTTGGTAATTAATTTTGTTGCTGTTGATCCGTCTTACATCACTCTAATAATGCTTTGATCACAGGCTTAGATTAATGCTTTGATCACCAATATTGCTACTTCCGACTCTTCCTTTCACCACATTAATGTTGTCAAACAGCTCAGCAGCAGATTGAGTCCATGCAGGGTTTAGTACTGCACTTACAGAACCAACTTTAAACACCACTGCCACATTTTTTTGTCTAGTTAGAAATAATAATTTTGATTTACGTAGGTTAGAATTCTTTTGTACATAGCATAGAAGTGCATAGGTTGAGTTTTGTACACGATAAGCCGAAATCAGTAAATTTTGCAGCGTTAAAGCATCATGGAATGAGAGAAAGGAATGCAATTTTGTTATATTTAGGTGTGTCTTCCATATTTTTTACATCATATTTACCTGGAAATCGGCAATTTTGTCAAGAGCATTGATACCTATACGCACATATATTGTAGAGTACACGCAGAGGTGAGAAATATATATAATCTCCATCGTTCCCATGTAACCAACTGATTGAACCAGGAATAAGCTACGTGCCCAATTAAAATTGGTCAAAGAGAGCTAACACAAGGATTAACTTGAAGTGAGATTCATAACTTCAGAAACCAAATAATATGCTAAGACAAATTAAAAAAATCAAATGGGAGTTAGAAATAATGTAAGGAACAAAATAGCCACTTTACTATTTAAAAAAATAAATAAAAACAAAGACCATGAGCATTTACTCTCACCGTATATAGAATTGACTTTAACGGTATTGCAACTTGTAAAGAAAGGATTGGGCTGCCTATCCCAAAAGTCAGGGTGAAATTGAATGCTACAGCTGCTTGTACTGAACTTCTTTGTCCGGTCTGATTGTTCCAAATCTTTCAATGCCTCCAAATCTTGACTGCCATGAAATTGTAACTAAGTCTGCTTGTACTGAACTTCTGTGCATCATTAAGTCTGATAGTTCTAGATCCTGTTTACAAACCCAGAGATATCCGTATTTCTTCACCTTAAAATAAAAACCTTCCTCGTTCTTTATAGCAATTTCCATTTTCGAAGGTGTGACCTGACTTAGAGTGGGATGTGTTGGAGTAAAATAGAATAATAACAAGTGATCTGATTTGTCCATGACTAGATCTTCCTGGAGAACCACCGGAATTGGAATATGATAGGGTACATTTATTTCAGGAGGACCCTTCCTTAAATATGTTCCTCTTCCATAAGGAGCTGAAAAAACTGCACAACACACAAGGCCAATGCAATCATTGTTAGGGGCAGATGTGTCTATGGTTATAAAATCGCAGCTGCCCACATGATGATTGTTGAGCCACCTTGGTATTTCACTTCCAGGAATGATACTTCTAATGCTTGGAGGCCAAGAAATAATTTCAAGACGTTTGTATTGGTGGTCCGCCTAGTACCACAAACACAACCATATGTTAGTTTTGGTTCCAACACATCTATTTACTAAGCATTGATACATTATTTTGCTTCACATATTTGTATCTAGTATGTATCCGATATCAATATTCTTGAATATTTCACCAATATGTATTGATAATTAAGCATATATAATATAGCTACATGAGACACATAAGCATTAAGCATATATAATATACACCTACGGTTTTTTTGGGGAATTTTTAAGTATTCCTTAAACTAATTCTTTTTTTGGATTCTTAATTGTGTAAAATTTTTTAATTGAGACCCTCTATGGTTTTTAAAACCTTCATAAATTATCATTTCTAGTAGTTTCAAGACACTATAAAGTATAAACTAACTAACCCCAGGATCTACGTTTTTAGTTTATCAATTAAAAAAAATAGTTTGCAACCTACTTGAAATTTCCAAACAATTTAGAGATTAACCGAGTGGAGACAGGAGGAGGAAGGAGTACACTCACCTGAATAATTTGCCTCATCCATGAAGTAGTCATGCTACTGCAGCGTTCCCTTTCAACTAATTTTGGACAGTTGAAAATATATAATCCCATTTCACTTAGTTCACCTACAGGTTCTATAGAAACACATAGCCTTGGTCCGTCGATTTGCCAAACTTGAGGTTCCATATCTACGTCTGGTGGTTTGTAAAATTCTGGTGACAAGTCAGTTAGTGAAGGGAGCTCAGTCAAATATTTCAACTGCTTGCAATGCTGTAAGTTTAAATAATACAGTTTCGAAAGCTCCTTGAGGCTGGGCAGTGTAGCAAAACTGTTTCCCATTAAATTTAGGGATTCTAAGCAACGTAAATTTCCAATAGCATCAGGGATTTGATGTAATTTGCAGAAACGTAGATCAAGGTGACGCATACATGGGAAAGTAGGAGGGGAAGGCGACGAACAACTAACTGAATCTTTATGTGCTCTAGACGATGTTGACTGGGAAGAAGGAATAGGAGCTTCACCTATACAAAGCTTCTTCAAATGCTTTGCATCCCTTTGTTCTTCTAACAACTGGACTTTTGAACAGCCGGCGAGACTTAGATATTCAATAGAATTGAGCCAGAATATGTCGTTGGGTAAGTTTACAAGTTTTATGCAATCTGTCAAATTAAAAAAAGTAAGCTTTCGTAGAAGACCAATGGATGGATGGATCTGCCTGAGTTGTACACATCCTTTTAGATTTAGCGTTTCAAGATTTAGGTCCTCTCCAAAACGTGGTAACTTGATAAGACTTTCGCAGTCTTCCAAATTCAAAAAAGTAAGCTTTCTTAGAAGACCAATGGATGGATTGATCTTCTTGAGTTTTATACATCCTTTGAGACTTAGTATTTCAAGATTTATACCCTCTCCAAAATGTGGTAACTCTATAAGACTTTCGCAGTCGTCCAAATTCACATAAGTAAGCTTTCTTAGAAGACCAATGGATGAATGGATCTGCTTGAGTTTTATACATCTTTTCAGATTTAGCCACTCGAGATTTAGGGCCTCCCCTAAATCTGGCATTTCGATTAGGTTTTTGGAATAAGCGAGATTCAGACGTCTCAAATTGTGTAGAGGCTGCAGCGAAGGACCAATAGTAGGAGAAAAAAAATTAATATTTAATAATGACAACGAAAGATTTCTTTTATTTCATCAATTAGTCAAACAAAGAGGAAATAACATAAGATAATTTGTAAAGAAAAACAAAAATAGAAAAAGATAGAATAATTTACCCTACCATTGTGTCTTTCCATAGTTGTTTGATGTTGCTGTCAACCAGGGACAACTGAACAAGTCTGTTTGGCTGAAAACTTGGAGGCAAACACTCAAAAGGATAATTATTCCAAGTAAGATATCCTAACTCATTGGAAAGATGATTGAGGCTTCCGGAAAAGTTCAAATTCGAAAGCTTGAGCAACTTCAGGTGACTCATTTTTGATAAAGCATCTACCTTTATTGTTGTTTCACGAAACTCCATCTCATCCTGTTGAACAGCTATGGCTTCAAGATTTTCTGCTTCCTACAATGTTGCAAAGGGAAAAGAAAATGTTAAATCTTTCAAAGTATTTACAGGTTCTAGAAAAATGGAAGCATAGGATTTTATACTAAAACTATTTTACCACATTGTCTGACATAACTTTGAGGAAATCTTGGCAATCCCACAACCTACTCCACTTTCTTGGCTTCATAGGTGATTTTTCTCGAACAATAAACCAGCCCAAATCTTTCAATAAGCCATGCATAAAAATGTATCCAGAGCAAATACTGATGAGCGATTTTGCAGCGAGAACTTGTAGGCCATATTCAGGATGAAATCCACGAAAATCTAGAACTTCCTTCACTGATTGCTCATTACTGGGAGAATTGAAAAAGCAAGCAATATCTAGAAATATTTCCTTCTCCATGTCTTCAAGCTCATCAAAACCTATTCGCAGCACATCCATAATATTTTTACTTTTAGTTTTTCTTAGCCTAGCCAATGCACTTCTCCACTGTGAGACATTTTGGCCTAGCAAAGATGAGCCCAATACTTGAATTGCCAAGGGATGACCTTGAGCATGTGACAATACATCGTTTGTCAAGTCTTCATAACCACTAATAATATAATTACCTTTGAAAGCATTTCTGCAAAACAACTCAACAGCATCTTCCTTATTCAACGGTTGGACCTGGTAAAGTTCATCAACTCCATGTATCCTCAATATATGTTGATCCCTAGAAGTTATGATGATTCTGCTCCCTCCGCCAAGGCATTCACGTAATAAAGTCTCTCTATTCCCTGTAAACATCTTTAGTTGTCCAACTTGATCAACATTATCAAGAACTATAAGAGCCCTTGCATTGCGTAGTCTATTCCATACCAGACGTGTTCCCTCATAAACATTGCAAATCTTCAAATCTTTTTCATTTAGACACTGAGAAAGTAACTGTTTTAATATGCCTAATGCACCAGAATCTCGATAAATTTTACTTACATCATCAATAAAACAACGAAAATCATATTGATGAGAGATTCTTTCAAATAAAGAACCAACAACAGTTGACTTTCCTATTCCACTCATCCCGCTAATTCCGACAACTCGAACATCATTAATTGACCCCAAATGTAAAAGCTTTGCTAATTCTTCAAAACGAGATTGCATCCCAACTAGATCATCATTTGG
Source organism: Mucuna pruriens (assembly GCA_025330945.1). Lineage (NCBI taxonomy): Eukaryota > Viridiplantae > Streptophyta > Magnoliopsida > Fabales > Fabaceae > Mucuna > Mucuna pruriens. Next base: position 1,928,425 of record JAENHJ010000027.1, read on the forward strand.
AAGACTTAAAAATTTGGGACCCAATATATTAATTAATTTTAGAACAATTTGTTCAATCTCTGCATCTTGTGCCCTGAAAATTTAAAGAAAATGAAGGATGCAAAATCAGAATGTACATGTATAGAATAAGTTAACAACAGAGTACTTTTCCGCTTTTTTAATTTAGACCCAATTTGAATGTTACATCTCTTAACTCTTTAGAAAATGATAGTAAATTCAAGAAAAGCATGGTCAAATGAGAGAAAGGAATACTCACTTATTTTGGATATCCCAACCAGAGATATTGGCCACTTGTGTGAGAGCTTCTCTCCATCTTTGCACTTCCTCCATCTTCTCTTTATCCTCTTTGAATCTTTCTTCGTGTTGGGCAAACGCTTTCTCAAAATATCCACTTTGTTTTCGCACCTCAGATGGATCAACATCATAAAAAATAGGCAGAACGTGTCTCGACAATGTTCCAATGCAATTGCATATCTCTGCTAGTTCACGCAAGCACCAAGTGGAGGAAGCATAGTTCTTTGAGAAGACAACAACCAAAACGCGAGAGCCTTGAATGGCTTGTAGAAGCTCGGGTGCTATGGATTCGCCTTTCTTGAGATCTTGACCATCTTTGAAGGCATCAATGCCATTTCTACGAAGAGCTTCAAAGAGAAAAGCAGTAAAATTGTTGCGTGTGTCTCTGCCGCAGAAGCTCACAAACACGTCATATGTCCTTACAACGTGAGATGAAGAAGAGGTGCGTTGGATGATGGTGTTGGAAGCCATTGTAATTGCAAACTTGTTGTGAACGATGCTTGTTATTATGACTGTCAAGGTGCAAAGCAAGGACCAGTGAAGGTGTTGGGTGAAGTTGCAAAAGGTAAAGGCTAAATATAAATTATATGGTGACACTTTATTTTTCCACTCTACTTTGTACCAAGCTAATATAAACGATACAAAACCCACTAATTGCGGGCAAGTTAAGTTCACTTTTCCACTTTATTAAAAGCTAAAATCCACATGCTTTATATTTTCGTTTCTTCCACTGAAGAGAATAAGTTCAGGATTTGACCGATTTGTCATTGTATTACTGTTGTTGATGGAGTGAATGTGTGAGATTCCAGACCCTTGTGGTGATCCTATTGCTAAAGCATCAGAATCAGATCTTTCAACTTGTGTCTGGCTGTAATTTGCTTTGCCATTTTGATTCACACCATATGAGAGGCTGGTGCATGCTATAGAAAGTATAAGAAATCTCTCCAGAATTAAAATCCCTGTCAACTATCCTTCAAGTATGTACTTACTGTTAAGATTTCATTGATTACACAATTTTGTTTTATAAGATATTTCAGAAATGCCAATAAACACCATCTTCTTGATAATTTTAGTCTGGTTCTCTTACTGAAGACTACCTGGATTAAAACTGAAAATTTCTATATTAGAATTTTGATCAGATTGTGTTTATTAAGATTTGAAAGGATAAAACAAATATGTAATGATGCTTTACACATAAGAATTTTTTTCCTCAATTTTTTTGCTTAGGCAGAAATCTTTTCCTGAAGCTTTGGAGACTTCCCCATTATCAGATTGAGATATTATAGAGCTCTGCATAAACATGTAAAGATAAAAAAAAAAAAGTCTTTTGAAAAGATCTGGCCTTAGTGAATCAGAGAGTAATGTGAGAAAATACAGAACAGGGAATATTTAGTGTACGGATAGTACAATTGCTCAAGCTTGTCGTTACCCCCTTTTCTCCACTGATTGTTCCTGTTCCTATGTTGTTCACTATACAAACAACTTCCTAGTGACTGAAAGAGGGGTTAAGTGAAATTACATGGTAAACATGTATAGAGACTAGTCTCTCCAGCAATATAGTAATCAAGGAAAAATATGCAATGGACAGGTTCGACTATGAACAAGCTATGTATCCAATTTGACCAAAGTCTAATATTACAGTTTAATCATAAATTTAACACTGATTGAACCAAACAAACAATGATGTAGAGTTCTTCTTGTTCAGTCTTCGATCCGGTCATCAAAACATTGTAGCAAGGAGAGTGTTGGCCGATATCACTTCCTTTTTCTTTTTCTTAAAGATACAAATCTTTGAAACTAGTAAAGCCCTCACTTGTCAGAGCATGGGGGAATAGTTGTCTGGATCAAGATCTGAAACAGATTTAATTTGTGTTAAGTACACAAGACATGAAAGAAGAAAATAGAATTAGTGACTCCGAGCATCAAAATATTTTTTAAAACAATTTATCTTTCTTGTCTTTTCAATCTTCAATTTAGTTTTCAAAACATTGCAGCAAACAGTGTTGGGAAATGTCTTCTGCTTTCCTATTCTTCTCTTATGAATAAACATCCTTGAGTATTTAGAACTTGAATGCAGAAAACAAAGATATGGTATATTTTTCCTTTCTTCCATTCTGGTTAGTCTGCAATTTTGTTCCTTTGTTTGGTATCCTGATTATTATATTGACTAATACGAGGAATCATTTTTTAAACTTCTCTTCATGCTGTCTAGAAGCATCCTTTCTCCATTTCCAAGATTCATCTTGAGTTGAGTGAATGACTACTCATGAAAATGTTAAGTGCCATCTTGGAGTCACAATTAAAATTTGTCAAAGAGGACACATGAATTAACTTGGAGTGAGATTCATAATTTAGAAATTAAATAATACGCAAAGACAAATTAAAAATTCAAATGGGATTTAAAAAATAATGTGGGGTAACCGAAAGGTAGTTGCTATGTGTTTTCTTGGAGTGCCAAAAACTTGTACTTCCAAGCTGACCAATTTCCACTGTCCATTGATAAGTTTGATAGTTCTAGATCCTGTTCGTAAATAAAATGACACCCATATTTCTTCAACTCGACATCAAACTCTGCACCGACCATCCTATTAATTCTCCTTTGCAAAGGTGAGCTCCATTGTCCAGCGAATTCATATGGCCTCATATAGACTAACCACATGTGATCTGATATGTCCGTGACTAGATTTTCAGCGAGAACTGCCTGAATTTCAATACCATCATTTCTCTCTTTCGATTTGGAGGATACATTGCTGAAACGGTTCCCCTCCGATATCGAGTTCCAACAACTACACAAGCCAGAGCACCCAGGCAATCATCGTCAACAAGAAATGATAAACTGTCAATCCCCACATGCTGATTGTTGAACCACCTTGCTATTTCACTTCCTGCAATAATACTTGAAACATACAGAAAATGTATGTGTTCCACCCAATACCACACACAAAGCTATAGGTTAGTTGCTGGTTCTTACACACATAAGAGAGAAGAAAAAAGAGAAGGAAGGAGTGTGCACACCTCACCAATTTGTATCATCCATGAAATAGTCATGCTAGTCGTGTGTTCCCTATCATCTATTTTTGGGCAGTTGAAAATATTTATATTCCACTAAAAGCTAGAGATAGCATCCTAAATGGCCAGAATTCCCTAAATACAAATTTTGTAGTAACAATGGCGGTGTTTAAACTTTTGACGTCCAGACAGTTGGTGAAGGGAGCTGAGGCAAATATTTCAACTGCTTACAATCTTGTAACTTTAAATAATACAGTTTGGAACACTCCTTGAGGTCAGGTAGTGTTGCAAAATTGTTTCCACTTAAATTTAGTATTTGTAAGCAACTTAAATTTCCAATAGCATCAGGAATTTGAACTAAATTGCAGAAACATAGATCAAGTTGACGCATACATGGGAAAGTGGACGAGGAAGGAAACAAACAACTAACTGAATCTTTATGTGCTCTGGAATACAACAACCACCATTTATTGTCGAACAATGTTGAGTGGGAATGAATATGAACTTCACCATCCCTTGCTTCTCCTAATAACCGGGTAATAAACAATTTTGAACAGCCAGAGAGTTCCAGATATTCGAGAGAATTGAGATCCAATATGCTGTTGGGTAAGCTTACTAGACTTTTGCACTCTTTCAAATTCAGAAAGGTAAGCTTTCTCAGAAGACCAATAGATGGATTAATTTTCTGGAGTTGTATACATCCTTTGAGAATTAGCATTTCAAGATTTAGGTCCTCATTGAAATATGGTAATTAAACTTGTGCAGTCTTTCAAATTCAAAGTAGTCAACTTTCTTACGAGACCTATGGACGAATGAATCTGCTTCAGTTTTATACATCCTTCCAAAATTATGCACTCAAGATTTATGGCCTCCCCTAAATCTGGCATCTTGATTAGATTTTGAGAATAGGAAAGGTTCAAACGTTTCAAATTGTGTAGAGGCTGCAATGAAAGGTCAATCAATAGTAAGAGACAAAGTTCATAGTGATACTTAGGCTTTCTTTTGTTTCTTTAACTAGAATTTGTGTACAATTATGTTGCATATATTTTTATATATCTATTAATATGACATGTAAATATAATAAATTAACAATATCCTTGTAAAAATTAACTTGTAGTATCATGTTTTTCATTAATATTATACAATAAAAATATAAGCGGTGGATAGGATGATGGAGTTAGAAGGCATTGGAATTGAGAATGAAGAGTGTGAAGGTGCAAAGTTGTTTGAGGATACAAACAAAGCAAGCACACTGCACTTTATATAAGCCAACTCTTTCACTCTTTATTCTTTTCACTTTCCTTTACACCAATCTTCTTGCCAGCTTCAACTAACTTGCCTTCACATGGTCCCATTTTCACTGCCCCGTTAATTCCACATGGTCCCACTTTCTAATATCTTTACGAGCTTCCTTCCACTCTCGAGTTTCCCTGTTCTTTTCAGTGTTGTCAGTTTTGGCACTCTTTTTCATTTCTCAGAATTTTTGCCAGCTTTCTTCCACTCTCATAATTTTATTGCTAAGTAATTTATAAGAAAGTATTTTTATAAACATTTGTAAAATCTTAAATTCTAATCTAATCTTAATTAACACTAATAAAAACAACTCTCTTAAACTTTTTACCACAGAAAACAACATTTTTTATGGAACCTTTTTTCTTCGTGCATTTTCTTCATCTTTATTTCCGCCGCTTTCGTAGTTAATTTTATCACTTCAAATACCAAATTTTTTATTATTATTATTATTATTATTATTATTATTATTATTATTATTATTATTATTATTATTATTATTATTATTATTATTATTATTATTATTATTATTATTATTATTATTATTATTATTATTATTATTATTATTATTATTATTATTATTATTATTATTATTATTATTATTATTATTATTATTATTATTATTATTATTATTATTATTATTATTATTATTATTATTATTATTATTATTATTATTATTATTATTATTATTATTATTATTATTATTATTATTATTATTATTATTATTATTATTATTATTATTATTATTATTATTATTATTATTATTATTATTATTATTATTATTATTATTATTATTATTATTATTATTATTATTATTATTATTATTATTATTATTATTATTATTATTATTATTATTATTATTATTATTATTATTATTATTATTATTATTATTATTATTATTATTATTATTATTATTTTTCATCCTCCTCCTCCTTCTTCTCATCATCATCATTATTAAATTTATATTTTAATTTAGTTTCTGTTTAAATAAAAAATTAATTTAAAAACTATAATTGTTTTAATTTAAAATTTTGAAAGAGAATTTGCATATTGGAGAATGGGAAAGGAAATTACGCAGATTAAAATAATTTTAAAATAATAATCAAATTTTTTAAATTTAAAATAGAAAAATATATATCGTGACAGCAACTTATATTTTCAGTCATTTAAAAACTAGTTAGTTCCAAAACAACTATATTTATAAAGGTGCCTTAATAACTTATTATCATTATAAGTAAAAGTTCAAACTAAATGAAATTACAATTAACAAAGTTTAGGTAAAAGAAGAAATTATTAAGACTAAAACATTATACAAAAATAATTATGAAGATTAAAAATTAAAATCTTAAAATAAAAAAAATGAAATATTTGTTATGTTGTTGCTCTCACAATAAAAGATGGAAGTGAAATGAAATAACTTATCAAATGAACAATAAATACTATTACTACTTATTTTCACGTTTTTGCGAATTTAGCAACTAAATTATGAAAAATTCACATTTTGTTACCCAACTTATAATATTTCACACATTTTACCCCAACGTTAAATATTTGTCCTAATTTAATAGTTTGCTAAAGTGGTAATGGCGTGTTCTATAATTTAAATATATTAAGTGAGATGGAAAATTTAAGATTTTTTATTTAATGCATATGTTTAATATATGAATGACTAATTAACAAGTTAATTAAATTTATTTATTGTTGAAAGAAAAATAAGAAAAATCTGTGTTACACATTTTTCGAGAAAAATTCTAAAATTTGTTGAAGTGGCCAAAAGTGCACACACCAAGACAAACTTTCCTTAAAAATAGTTGACCAAATCAAGTTAAACACAAAGAGTTGACAAATAGTTGTTAAAAAACGCTTCCCGAATGAATTGGGTTGACTTAATGTCTTTAGCACATTTTTTTATGCAATGACACATTATTCAAGGTGAAATCTTGACAAGAGAAAACCCTAGAACCTTGCAATCATCACCCTTAAACCCCAAACTCCTCGTGATGGTTATTGTTGTTACCTATTGGTTCCTCAAAACCCTTTACCTAAAAGTTTTCCAAATGGTTAATAATTCATTCCCAAACCCTATTTAAATGCCATAATGGTTGAGTTTAGAATCAAAGACACCCCTTTCTCCCATCAGCATTTTCGCTCACCATCTTTACCCAGCTTGGAGCTACCTAGTTGATCAAGAATTCAACTTCTTTACTAAAGTTTTCTAACCCTTTGATCTTCAACATGTAATGGAACCTTACTCTATATTTTCATGGTTGTGTTGAAGATCAAAATGCTAATGTTTTGTTATTTATATATGTATAGATGTATATGTATAAATGCATGATTATAAACTGTTGTAGCCTTGGGTAGCCATTGATGAACTTCCAAGCTTTTGTGAAAAATGTTAAATGTTGATGAATCTGTCATGCATGCATTGAAAGTTCTCATCTTTATGTCTATAATGTGTTTACATGATGTTATGGAGAGATCGAAAAGATTGCATGTTGATTTGGTTGAAGTTTGAGTGAATTATGAGTTTTTGCAAGTTGTTTCAAGTTTTTTGTTGAGCAAGGGACCCTCTCGTCAAGTGAAACCCTTTCTTTTGGACTTTTGTTTGAAGGCTCACTAAACAAAGAAAGACTATTACTAAACCAGCTTCCATTTTTAGGTAGATTCATGGGAAAATGAGTTTTTTGTTGAGAGCAAGTGTGTTTCTTACTAAGCAAGACTTAAGAATACCATGAATAAAACAAATTTTTATGAATTTAGTGAGAAAACACCTGGGCAAGTTTTTGAAAAAACCATAAGTCATAGATTCATTGAGTGAATCTTGAGTCTGGCAAGGCGAATGTTTAAGATCTTTCCACAACTCTTAATCGTTGAGCAAATGAATGCCTTTTTTGATCTAAGAAATGAGACTTAAGAAGTGTTGAGTCTATGAGGTCATTCGCTAAGTGAGTTATCCTACTCATTGAGTGATTTTGAGAAGAGCTGGGCGAATGTTTTCTGTGGCTTCTCTAGTTAAGCGAAGAAGATTCTTTACTGAGCTAAACAAACATAGTTGAGATGTGAAGTTAGTATGACTTTATTTTGTTGAGCGAGTCATCCCACTCGCTGAGCAAAAGCAAGATGAGAAGTTAGGATGCTCTTTATGAATTCCTTGGCTGAGCAAGGGTTTAGCATTGTTGAGTGAGATGTGTGAAGTTTAAGGAGTTAAGTATTTGTGGCTTATGTGGCTCCATTCGCCAAGCAAGGCCAAGCTCTCGTTGTTGAACAAATGTACATAGTTAAGTTATGCCTTTCTAGAAGGTAAGAAATTGTTAGGCGAGTTATCCTTCTCATTGAGCAAAATTCTCTAGTAGTGTGAAAATGTTTTAAGTTATGAAATTGCATAAGGGATTAATTATACCTTCTAAAATCTTATGAACATTGTTGTAAAATAATGATTATGGATAGTTTAGGTTAAAAGCTTGTAAATGGAATTTTAATGAAGATGATGGCATAAAATGGTGAAATGTTGCTATTTTGGAAGATAGAATGCTTGTTGGATGTGTAAGAGGATTTACCTTACTCTTAAGGACATGGGCAGTGTACCATTCCTTGTTGTGATGAGTTTCAACTTGTCTTGAAGATGACCATGATAAGATGGTCGATATGTATAGTTAGTATCTATTGTTCAAGAAAGTTGAAAGTAATTTGAGAATCACGGTTGATGTTTGTATTGAGTCCCTTAAGGACGTTATTGATGAGTAGGTTTTTTACTTGAATAAATAGTTTGGTTGGGATGGATTGGTAGACTTTGAATTAGGTCAGAGATTTTTTTTCTGGGTTTTAGCAAAATTTCTGCATTCATTGGTGTGGAAAAGTGCATATGCTGTTTACATGAACTTGCCAATAGGGAGTGGGTCAACTGCACTATAACATCTACAGGAAATAGTAAAGTTTAACTTTTGGTTACGTGATTCAGTGATTGCCCTCGGTTTCAAACTAAGGGTATGACTCTGCAATGGGGAATTGTTAGTTACATGGTATTGTTGTTATTGCTGCTATTATTGTGTGTGATGTCTGTGTCTTTCTCTTGGTGTATATTATTAAATTAGTATATGAGTAGATTTTCTCTTGATGTGAAGAAAATTTATGAAGGAATGTTTTCCTCTTGGTTTTTCAAACACATGGGGGGCTTTTGAAGTTTCATGCTTGAGAGTAAATTCTGATGATATATCTAATTCCATATTTTGCTTTGCTTTACGTGTATGCATAATCTGTCTTGTCTTCTATAGATGATAATCTGTTGATGAGACTGAGAGTACTACCACCCCAAAATGTTGGCATTCGAAAAATCATTTTGATAACTTTCGCCATCTAATTTTGACTCCAAATTCATTAGTTTCATTTATCTTATATTGTCACTAGTTTTCCTCTTCAACCTACTAAATCAGTTATTCCAAATTTCTGCTGTATCTGATCCCGTGTGCCAACAGTGTAGTGGTGAATTCAATCGACAAACTGCAGAATATAGCTTTATATGTGTTAATCAGCTCATATTTTTTAGTGTATGCAAGTTCATCTATTTCTTATATGTATGTGCGAGCATTTATTTATGTGTGTTTCTTCCATATTTTTAATCTTCTCCACTCTTTAGGCAGTAGATGATTGTTGTGAACAATCATTTATGTTATTGTGGTGTTATGCCAATATTGACAGAATGCTTCTCTACTTTTCAAGGTTTATCTTCTATTATTGATGGTGTTGGTATACAAATCCCCAGAAGTTTGCCAAGGCAGCTGCTTATAACTGATGCCATCATCGTAGTATGGACTTGAATCAGTTTTTAAGATTCAATGTGACTAGTTCTACAGGAATACCTATCACATCATCTTATCCTCCTATTTCACCAATACCCAACCGTTTGCTTGGGTCCTTGAAACCCGAAATAGTAAACTCACCTAATTCAGCCCTTTCTACTCATTTTGATTCTGATAATCTTTCTTTGGCATTAAGTGACAGCCAGGAACAGCACACCTCAGGGGAAATTCACTCTGGTGTCAACTCTTGTAACTCTTTGCAGGAAAGCGATCCTTATTTGCATCGGCCTGTCTCATCTGTGGACCATCTCCAAGACAGTTTGCATCTATCTACTTGGAGCTTTCTTCCACAGGAGGGAAGTTATGACCATGAAACCAGACATGCATTGCTTGAACTAGAAACCGTTTTGATGGCAACTGATGGTGATGACCAAGTCACCACAACAAGCATTTCTTTGGGTGTTTGCAGCAGGCCAACAACATCTGGCCAAAGAAATAGGTCCTGGAGCCATGAGGGCCAGTCAAGTGATGCTTCACATATAGAGAAGCGTCACAAATCAATGGAGGCTGTATCGCTACAAGGATTCCCATCAAACAATTTGAAAGAATTGTTGATTGTATGTGCCAAAGCCTTGTTTGAAAACAACATGAAAGATTTTGATCAATTGATAGAAAAGACTAGCAGTGCTGTGTCGATAACCGGGGAGCCAATTCAGCGCCTTGGTGCTTATTTGGTAGAAGGGTTAGTTGCAAGGAAGGAAGCATCAGGGAATAACATCTACCATGCCCTTAGGAGCAGAGAGCCTGAGGGAAAAGACTTACTATTTTACATGCAGATACTGTATGAAATCTCTCCCTACTTAAAATTTGGTTACATGGCGGCCAATGGGGAAATTGCTGAAGCTTGCAGGAATGAGGACCTCATTCACATCATAGACTTTCAGATTGGTCAGGGAACTCAATGGATGACACTTCTTCAAGCCCTTGCAGCAAGACCTGGTGGAGCTCCCCATGTGCAGATCAACGGGATTGATAAATATGTTCGTGGTGATGGATTGGAAGCTGTTGGGAAAAGGTTGGCTGCAATCTCTCAAACATTTAACATCCCAGTTGAGTTCCATAGTGTGCCTGTTTTAGCTCCAGATGTGACAAAAGACATGCTTGATGTTAGGCCTGGTGAGGCTTTGGCTGTGAACTTCCCTTTGCAACTCCATCACACGGCTGATGAGAGTGTTGATATGAATAATCCAAGGGATGGAATTTTAAGATTGGTGAAATCGCTTTCCCCTAAGGTAACTACATTGGTAGAGCAAGAGTCAAACACAAATACCACTCCTTTCTTCAACAGGTTTGTAGAAACCTTGGATTACTACTTGGCAATGTTTGAGTCCATTGATAAGGCTCTTCCACGAAAGAGCAAGGAGCGGATTAATGTGGAGCAGCATTGTCTGGCTCGGGATATTGTCAACATTATCGCTTGTGAAGGAAAGGAAAGGGTAGAGAGACATGAACTGTTAGGAAAGTGGAAGTCCAGGTTGACAATGGCAGGCTTTTGTCAATATCCTTTAAGTTCTTATGTGAATTCTGTCATACAAAGCCTGCTGAGGTGCTATTCAGAACATTATAATCTTGTGGAGAAGGATGGGGCCATGTTGTTGGGATGGAAGGACAGAAATTTGATTTCAGCTTCAGCTTGGCATTGATTACATCAGCAGAAAATAATGTAGTGGTAGGAATATGTTGCTGACCGAGGTTTTTGTTGATCTGAGGGGTCATGTGTCCCTTATCATTGTTTTAAAGTTACTGTTCCATAAATTTGTCTATGGAGTTTCATGTCATAGTGATGCAGATTATATGCCAATTCTTTTATAAAATGTTTAGGTATGTACATTGTTTTGTTCTACAAATATTTTCCTTGGGCCTAATACTTATCTTCTGTCTCCATTATAAATTAAATGATTCACAATAAGATTATTGACAGCTTGCCACATTCTTATGGGGTACAGTTTGTTGCATTACTATTATGTCTCCATAACAATGTTTGCATAAACTGATAGCGGCGATTGGGTTATGTATGAATTTAAAAAGGATGGTCATTTTTCCTGTTGGGGCATTGTTTGTTTTCCTTGTGGCTGTCTGGGCACTAGGGTGGTACTCTTTATGCTTTCAAGATATCTGTCATAACTAATACAACTAGCCACACATAACTACAATTACACATTAATCATTTAACATATTTACATTCACAAATACAAAAATAAGTCATGGAAGCAAAAGAAGGAACTTCAATTTGCCGTGGACACGAATGAATGTAAAAGTGACTAAATCACTTCAATGTATTCTCATTTCAGTCATTTTCTGAATAATGGCTTGGAGACACATTTCTGGTTGAACACCAAAAATTCCTTCTTTTGTTCTTTGGAACAAATATGCCCATAACATTTCATTTTTTAGGCCTCACCAATGCTCAATTGTGTTAAAACAATCAAACACATTTGAGGCAGTATGATGAAAAGGTCTACTCTGTTCAAGGATGGTTAGACCATTTCCACCAAACTGTACTTGTCTTTCAAATAAAAAACTTTTCATGATCCTTTGTGGAGTCACTTTTCTGTTTACATTTTTTTTATTTGTAAAACTAAAATTTAATATCTTGTTTTAAAAAATCTGAACTCAATTATATTCAGATAAAAATGTTGGTAAAAATATATATTAGTTTAAAGCAATATAAATGATATATTCAATGATTGATTAAACTATTTAAGTGTAGTATGATTCGCTCATGTATTATGCCACTGATATATCTAAATTTTTAAGACTATTATTTGGTAAGTAACTTATATCTTAAGCATGAAGTAAAATCAAAAATTTACGAATAAACTAATTTTAGAAGTATTAAACTTCGTGGATTAGTGACTCATTAAGATTGGTTTATGTTAGTAACTTGGAGTAGATCTGTAGCTAAAATTCAATTGAAACAATAGAAAACGGAAAAAAAAAAAAAAACATTTCATGCCTTTTGTTCAATTGAAATAAGGCAGGAAAGCGAGCATTAATAAGCATTTTCGTTTAACCATAAAATAAAACAATGGTAACAAGAGAAGTTATTATTGGGCTTCTAAGTAGAGTCCAACAAGTACCAATAGGGACTCAAAGCAGTCCAGCAAAGAGACCAATAATGGACTTAGATATGGGCTTGTAAGAGATCAATAATGTATGGAGCCAAGAAAAACAAAGAGACCAATAATGAGAGATACTTGTAAAATTTTACATAATAGTACCAAGATAAATTCGTAAAAAACAAACGTAAATTGATTAGCTAATTGTTACTCATAATTATACATTATATTCTTTCTTCCGTTTCCATTTCTAATTTTTTTAGGTTAACATTTTTTTACATTAAACACCTGAAAATTCGTACAGATTTTATGTATAAAAAATTCGAACAAAATAGCGTTACAGTTAATAATTCATAGAGAATATGATATTAAGGACAATTGTTTGTGTTTGGAAATTTTATAATATTCATAATTATTATAAACGATAAAACGTTAAAAAAATTAATTTAGCATTATTCTAGAAATTAAAGTAATGATTTCAAAATTAAAAGATGCTGCACCATAAATTACGTTTTATTTTTTATGTTTGGGAAGGGTGTTGTTCACTTGAGTTCATTCAATTTTAGGATTATTAATCAAACAAAGAGTTGGAATTAGTAATAGGAAAAAAAGTTGAAATTAATTTTGAAGAATGTAAGAGATATATGATGAATTGATGAGATTGATGCATATATATGTGGGTCTTGCCCGTCACACAAGCACGTTAAGATGGAAAATGAGCTAAAATTGCTTATTCTGAAACTTTGACCTTTTGAATATACCAGAAGCCACTTCTTTTCCATAATTTTCTTTTTACATCACCTTTTAAATTCTAAAACATGATTAATTCCTATATATTTAACTTACACTTTTTTTGTCATTGATTTTAACATCTTTATATAACTCGAGTTAATGTGTTATATAGTCAGAAAATCAATCACATAGTTATGAAGATTGTTGGCGTTGATAAACTTTTAATGTCAAAATATTTATATTTATATATATTTTTCTTTAAAAAAACAATTTTATTTAAGACACAGGTCACTGTTAAATTTGTTTGAAAAAAAAATTATAACGTTGATCCTTGTATTGGTTTAAAAAATTTCTAGGTGTCTAATTCACATCTTTTGTGATTCTGTCTAGGTTTCAGAATTCAGTATCTAATTTCACAAATCTTTTTCTTACTCTTATGAGTTTGAAATGTGATATATCCTTGTATGTTGCCCTGTTAATTTCGATGATAAGGAAGTAGTGAAGTAAAATGCCATCACATTACTTGTGTTTTAGTCAATAATGGAAAACAAAAAGTGAAAGAAAAGAAAACGGAAGAGGAAAAGGGTATATTAGCCTAATAGAGAATACAAAACAGGATCTCTGACAGTGGCATGAACAGTGAAACCCCTTTGAAGAAGAGCCTCCACCAGCCATGAACCAATATACCCAGTGGAACCTGTAACACAATATTTTCATTTCTTTTCACCATCTTCACCACTTCCTCCATTCCCTTCTTTACCACCAAAATCCTGCAAACTAAAGGAGCCCTTTATATGAAGAGCATGGCCAGGTAAAGTGTCTTTGAACTATATTCGCTGTCTCTTTAATATAATGTAATCAAATCTTTAGATTATTATATATAGAAGTAGGCAAGCATCAAGCAGGCACGTAGGAAAGTGCTATAAAATAGACCAGTCTTAAAAAAGATTGAGTTGGTCATGTTAGTATTTCAAACATAAAAATATTATTTTCATATTATCCTCGAAAAATGAAAATATATTGTCATTACTTTCAATTTGGGTTTGAAAAGAAAGGCAGAAAATATATGACATACGTTGGAGTACAAGTCTCATATAGAATAAATAAAAATATATAATAATAAATTGTTAAGTTCAATTAATTTAAAATTTTAAAACAATACTATTCCTCTTGTTGAACCCTTCTACTGGGTCATTCTATAAAGTCGTAAATGATGGTGTATTGAAAAAGTTATTAAGAAATGGGGTAAGCATTATCTAGCTGAAGCATGCGCACCATTTTTTAGTAATGTTGATCCATTCATGGCAAATACGAATATTACATATACTTTAATGGTTCCAAATCCATTGTCGGCTACAGTTGATGCAAACATTTTAACTTACCAACTATGAGAAAGACAAGGAGGGGAAATGTGTGTCATTTTCATTAACTTTACCATACTTTCTTGGTTGGTTTTGAGAATATAATGTCATGGTAGGTTTATGCTGAACATGTTAGCTTTACCTCAGAAATAACAAATATCATTGTTGGATTGGAAGAATAATAATAGGATATGGAGTTCTATGAATTGTAGTATTAGACAGTCAAGAGTCAAATATAGTGGTAGCAAGGCAACCTAAGCCTCTTTCTCCCCTTTTTTTATTTTCAATTCACTGCACTTCTTTTCAACTACATATTGTCTTCATTGTCTAATGAAGGTGTAATTTTTATTTTTTACAATCACATTTTAAAAGTATGATTCTTGATCAGTTGTTATTCATCTCAATTTATTAATTACAACGCGATTTTCATCTTTATTATTATCTAAATTTGATATTATATTTTATTTTTATTATTCTTTATTTCTATGTATTTTTTAATAATATGATATGTTTATTGTATTTTTATTTATAGTTACAACAATTACTTTATACGAAGATAGTTATTATCTTGTGTTTTCATTTTATTAATTTTCAAAAATTTATACATGATCAAGAAAGTTCCTTTTAGTTCTAGAACTTACTTATCAAAAGAAGTATAAATTTTCGAAAGGTAGTTATAGTATTTTTTTTTCATTGCAGTTTTATTTTTCATCATTTATTGTTCATAAACTAATATCTAATTTAACGTTTGAAAAAAAAACACCAATAAGAAAAATTGATGAATATCGATGGGAAAAACTATAGAAGATTAATGAGAAGAAATGTGTGGAAGAGTAGAAAAAGTTCAATGAAAGAGAATACATCCAGAAAGAGACTCAACATCTAAACTACATAGAGAACGTCCATAAAGGGACTCGATATTCAAAGATGTAGATAACGTCCATGAAGGGACTTGACGTTCAAAGACGTAGTCAACATTAATAAAAAGACTTGACACCCAAAGACATAATCAACATGTATAACGAGACTCGACGTCAAAGACAAAGTCAAATTCTATAACGAGTTCACCATCAATCCATAAGTGAACTCGACGTTTATAGAGAAACCTACCATCCAAGAAGAGGCCATCCAAAATGAAATGATTACATTGTTCCATTTAGGAAGTATCTCTTGAAAAACGTAAAGAGTTGTTTAGGTTATTTAACTTATCATGTGAATCATTTCTTTCAAATGAAGAACTTGTTATCATAATTTAATGTTCGAATCTCTGCCTAATACACTTCTTTGAGAATGTGTTTCATCAAATATTTTATATTTCTAGTCAAGTCTGATAAAAAAAAGCTCATATCATGACTCATCTCATAAGGAACCAATAGAAGTTTTCTCTCTTATCAATCAGTATCCAACACGTCAAATTCAAAGAAAGACGTCTTTTCTTTGACACAATTTTTCTCTGTCTTTAGAAAAATAGGAGTCTTTGTAGAAGTAAAGTAGAAAGCAATCAAGTAACATTTAATATCGATTCAACCAATCCTCATGCACAAGAAACATTCAATTTTTTACATGTTATAGTTGATCATGCTCGAAACACATCGAACAAAAAAGAGTGAAACACAACAACGTGAAAAAGAAAGAAAAAGTGATATACTCAAAAGTGTTTTGGACAGTACTATCATCCTTTATCTGTAAAGCTTACTTTGCTTAACAAAACTAAGTCTTTGTGAATTTATTGTATATGCTCATTGGTGAGTTGAGTTTCTTGTATAAACTCACTGGTTTGGTGTAATAGCCTGAAGAGGCTAAGTGACAAAGAATACTTGGTTGTTTTTTGTAATTAGGTAGATTATAAAGGTTGTAATACTTAGAGAGATAGATAATACTTGTTTATAAGTCAGGTAAACTTAATGAAATTCTTTTTTTGTTGAAAGGACTAGAAGTAGCTCTGTTGAAAGATTGAATTAGTATAAAGTCTGTGCATTTTCTCTCTCACTTTACATGTTTACATTATACAATTCTTTGGACGACTTCTTTGAACAATTCCTTTATACGACTATCCAAAACTATATTTTAAATCTTTTGTATTTGTGAAAAACTTTAAAAAATTATACACATAATTCAATCATCTTTCTTGTGTGTTACCTGTACCTTCAAAGAGAAAATAAAAAAGTTAGATCATTCATATTAATTAATTTTGATTAAAATTTTTATATCATAAAAATGAGTATTATAAATTTTAATAACATGCTATTTAAAAAAAATACAAAAACAATGATAACAAAATTAAAATTTAAGACCTTTTGAATATACTATTATTAACAATTTTATTAAAAATTAAAAACTTATATGAATTTTACTTTTTAAATAAAAAATGCAATTTAAAAATAAAAAGAATTCAATAAAAGAGAGTATTTGGGAAATAAGAAGAAAGAGGTAAAGGAACTCATAATTTTTTGAAATAAAGTCAATAAAAGAAGAAAAATAGTTAGGTAAAATTATAACCAAAAAGGAAAAAAGAAGTATAATTAATAATTTAGAAGGTATAAATAACAAACACCTTATTTTATGTTTAAGTTCAAAATTAGACCAAGTTCTCCAGTAGTTTAAGTTGAGTTCAACAGTTTTAGGTTTGGAATTGACTAAGGCCCATAACATTATTATTGACCCAAAAATGGTTATTTTGACCTTCTTTAGAATTCTTTTATTATATACATTTCTTTTCCCTTTTCATTTTGCTATTTGCATATCAAAATGTTTTAGACATTTAGATCATTTTAGTTTTAGTTTGTCTACAAAATTATAAGTTTTTAACTTGTGTTGTTCATTTTTGTTGGTAGTCATTGTTTCAAGAAGTTACACAAAGAATGTTAGAACATAAGTATATGCATCCAAAATGACTCAAAAACATTATGGAAATCAATAATATATTATGATTAACCAATGTTCTCTAGATTTTAGAAGAACTACATGTTATTGAACTTAAAGATTGAAATAAATTCATTTAAGATAAACATATTTAAAATAGAAGTTCATTTATTGAGTCCATAAAGAACTCTTCGTCTATAGACATACTCATTGTTCAAAAGAAAGTTCACTGTTCAAAGGATGTATTTTGGATATATTTAACGCTCATAGAAAGACTCACCATCCAAAGAACATATTCAACTTCCATAATGAGACTCACTATCCAAAAAACGTATTTAACATCCATAGACATAGTCAATGTCCATAAAGAGACTTGATGTCCAATGACATAGTTAACGTCCATAAAAGGACTTGATGTTCAAAGACGTAATTAACCTTTATAAAGAGACTTGACATTTAAAGACATAGTCATTGTCCACAAAGAGACTCGACATCCAAAGACGTAATCAACATCTATAAAGAGACTTGACATCCAAAGACATAGTCAAACATCCATAAGAAAGCTCAACGTCCATAACTAGTTCACCATCCATAAGTGAATTTGATGTCTA
This sequence comes from Mucuna pruriens, assembly GCA_025330945.1. Lineage (NCBI taxonomy): Eukaryota > Viridiplantae > Streptophyta > Magnoliopsida > Fabales > Fabaceae > Mucuna > Mucuna pruriens. The sequence goes on from JAENHJ010000027.1 coordinate 1,946,502, forward strand.
GAGAGAAAAATGTCGTCTAAGAAGAGATCGTCCAAAACAGACTGCATTGTTCAATATTGAAAGTATCTCTTGAAAAACTTAAAGAGTTATTTAAGTTATCTAACTTATCATGTGACTCATTTCTTTCAAATGAAGAACTTGTTATCATGATATAACATTCAAATCTCTACCTAATATACTTCTTTGATAATGTGTTTCAAAATAATTAAGTGTTTCATCAAACATTTTATAATACAAGTCAAGTTTGATAAAAGGAAGCTCAGATCATGACTTCTCTCGGAAAGAACTGGCAAAAGCTTTTTTTCTTATCAAACAGTAGCCGGCACGTCAAATTCAGAGAAAGATGCTTTTCTTTGACACAACTTTTCTCTTTCTTCAAAAAAAGAAGAGCCTATTCAAAAGTACAATCAAGTAGTATTTAATGTTGACTCAATCACACTCAAAAGTTGCTTTGGATGACATTTTCTTTCTTTTTCTGTAAAGCTTATTTTGCTTAGCAAAGTTAAGTCTATGTGAATTTATTGTAATATGTTCAACAAATTACTATTTTTAAAAATAAATTACAAAAACAATGATAACAAAATCAAAACTTAGGATTTTTTAAATATACTAATATTAACAAATTTATTAAAAACTACAAATTTTACTTTTTAACATTCAATGAGTTTTATTTATAATTTTGTAATTTTAAATAAATTTTATTTAATAATAAGAAGTGTATTTAAAGAATATATTAAAAATACTTTGAAACTACTACTCTTATAATAAATAATTTTAAATCAAGATACATACAGTGTCTTATTTTTATAAATTAGGAGAATGAAATACATTTGACCTTAAAAATGATTTACAAATTAACCCGGATAAATAAGAACAATTAAATCTTTTTTATGTGAATTCAAAACATTAAAATTGATTTATAAATCAATTTGGAGGATCAATAGTGACAAACTAATTTTAAAAGATTAATTTAGAGTTTTTTTTAATTTATTTATACGATGCATATTTATTGTGTTAAATTATAAGGCTCCAACTAACAAGTATGAAAAAAAAAAACCTAACAATTATGGAAATCACATTAGTTAACAAATTAATAAATATTTTTAAAAAAATTGCATAGTAGTACATTGAGAACATTAAACGTTACCAGCAGCAATTTTCAAATTATAATAAACAAATTGTCACGGGGTGTGAAAACTATCTGGAACAAACATTATAATATGGTAAAATTGAATTTAAATCTCCTGAGTAAAATTTCTTATTTAAGTTCTATAAATAAAAAGAATGCAATTTAAAAAAAAAAAAGTCTATGAAAGATTATCTACTAAATTTTTTCAATTTCCCTCAACATCTTTAACTGAGTAAAATTTCTTATTTAAGTTCTATAAATAAAAAGAATGCAATTTAAAAAAAAAAAAGTCTATGAAAGATTATCTACTAAATTTTTTCAATTTCCCTCAACATCTTTAACAAAAAAGTTGAATGTAGCTAGCTGATGTGAAATGTGAAAGGCAGTTATGTTTCTCTTTCACTTCCATTAGTGAAGGTACTAATATACACATTTTGGATTATCATTTCTGTAGCACAATATAACTGAGGCAAGACAAAAAAATGGTTGGAACATTTTACACAACAGTATACAAACCAGATCTATCACCACGTACATCCAAAGCCAAAAATAAAAAAATAAAATGTAACAAAATACAAAAAATGAGGTCAAGGTAAAACCATATTCTACACGTCATACACTCTCCTGCAGTATCCATAGACTCTTGTCTCCTGTGGTCAGTAGCAAAAATCTTGGTGTCTAGCTGATCAGCATCAATGAAAACTTCATCTGTGGCTGACAAGGAATCTTTGTGATGATTCCCATGCTGCCTTGATTTAAGGATCCTTGTTAACACTTGCACTATGTCCCGCATTGAAGGACGTTTATTTGGGGCACGGTTGATGCATTTGTAAGCTAGTGCTGCCACTTTCCTTCAAGCCCACAATCCACTATTTCTTCCCAACCTACTTTTCCCTCACTGTTCATTGCTTCCTAAACATCATCTATCAATACTATTCATTAGCCTATAAAATTATATGTGCATCATGTGTTGAGTGAACAAAGGCAACAACTTTTTTTTTACTTTTACATCTTTTCTCTATTGACCATGACAGTCATCATTCATGCAACCAAGATATGACAATCTCATCATAGAATCATCAAATAGCTAATAGTAGATTGGTTGGTCAATACCAAAGTTCCAAAAAACAATCCACCACTACTATTTTGGAAGCAATTATATCCACATCAGCAAATATCAACTATCACAACCACAATTTAAAATGTTGGTAGACACTAACTAGGGTCTTGATTAATGAAAAGACAAAATTTAGATCCAGTTGTTTAAGTTCTTTCGATGTTGTTTTCTAGTTAAATTTAAAATTTCATCTTGGTAACCTATGTTAATATTTGATGCAAACCTTTATTACATGGATTATCAATATAAAATTTCAATACTGATTAAAAAACATAGAATACTTAAGGAATTACAGCTACATTTTGTCTCAAACAAAAGTCGAAAGTATTTATTGTAATGAAAATACAAAAATCATTTAATACTTACTTTTTAAGTAATTGGACACTTTCAATAGGGTGAATTAAATGCTCTTTAACTAGGACCCTTAAGGCATTCAGTGTGACCCTAATAGTTTTCTTCAAAACACTTAACTTGATTTTGTATGTTATGCACTATCTAGTAACTGTAACCAGCACGTCCATTATCCTCAGTATAGTTTGTAGGGAGAGAAAGAGATCTTACAAGCTCAACATATTCCATAAGACCCTGCTGGGGGTTCTGCCAGCTATAATTTCAAAGAGCAACACACCAAAACTATATACATCACTTTTCTTCGTGAATGTCCCTGAAGATATATAGTCTGGGTCAAGATAGCCAAAGGTACCACGAATAGCTGCATGTTTATCCACTATCTCTTCTCTTGAAAGTCCAAAATCAGAAACCTGATTCATTCAGCATTAACAATACAGATCAAGAAGAATCTGAAGAATAATAAATGACATCACTAATGTATAGTTACTCGCTTAGCGTGTATAGGCACGAGAAATTGTTGTGGTTGGAGACTATTATGAAAGCTACTATGGTCTCAACTAATCTTCACATTAAACTTACTTGAGTGTTATTAATTCTTTCTTATAAATTGAAAATTTCGATTAGTCAAAACCATGAACACAAAGAGGTAGAAAACAATCTAATAATTTCTCGTGCCCAGGGTGGGTGTGTATATTTAGTGCAAACTACTTTTTGTGATAAAGATGATGGATGAGTAACAAGGACATACCCTGGCCCGCATGGATTGGTCCAACAGAATATTTGAAGATTTGATATCTCGATGGATTACAGGAGAAACAGCCTGATGAGGGAATGCATGCAATTACAACACTATGCAAGTTATAATTAGATTGGTGCAGATCACATGGAAAATTACCTAAGCATGAAGATACTCCAAGCCTCTTGCTACATCTAAAGCTAAGTGGACCCTCAAATCCCAGCACAGTGCTTCATTCACATCACCTGAATGTAGAGACAAGAAAAGCATATTCTTCAATCTATTGTTGCACATCCAATGCACCAAATACATTTGAAAGGAATGAAACAAAAAGGGAAAAAAGGGAAGAAAAAATCCATCAATTGAACTGCAAATAATAACACCACTACTATTTTATAACAGGATGTAGAGCAAATTACTGTGAAGGCATTAACATGTGGTCAGGGATTTGATTATTAGGTTCGTATGTATGTAAGAACATTTGTCGAAAGATATCAGTCTCTTCATTAAATATTTGTACCTTGGAAAATTAGTCTCTGGCTTTCCACTGGAGACAAAAGAAATTTGCTAGCAAATAAATATTTCCATGAGCACATTCCAGGACAAAAGTTTGTATAGGAGTAGTCTACACTCTACACATGTCATGCAAAAAGGATAGATAGATGACTTACTATACAAGTGGGATGCCAAGCTACCCTTACTCATGTACACATATACAAGCATATGCTGCCCCTTTTCTGCACAATATCCAACCAAATTCACCAGATTTCTATGGTGTAACCTTCCCAACAACATAACCTGAGAAAAAGAAGAACATAAAAGGTTAAAACTGAAAATTACTCTGGAGTAAAAAATAAAGGCTATACAGAAAATTGATGTATATGAGAGGGAAAAAAAATCTCCAATTTAGGATATGGCAATAGTCATTTTTTCAATATTCTTATTTTCCAAAATGATATTTATACGTCAATACAAAGTCACATCACTCCTATATTTTCTTCAGCAGTCTGACTTCATAAATTTTCTGAAGTTAGCACATTGAAAACACACTTTCCCTAAAACTTTTGTAATGAAACAGAATAATTCTATCAGTGGTGTGGCCCGTAATGGTAAATGACATTGGCAACAGACCTCTGAAAAATTCTTTCTTCTCTTGCTTAGAATTAGTTGCAAGAACTTTAACTGCAACAATCTCACCAGTGGACGTCTGAGCTTTATAAACAGAACCAAATGCACCTTGGAGTCAGAATTAAAATTTGTCAAAGAAAACACATGGATTAACTTGGAGTGAGATTCATAATTTAGATATTAAATAATATGCACAGACAAATTAAAAAATCAATGGGATTAAAAAATAATGTTGGGGACGAAAGAACTAGTTTACCTTTTTTTTACCATGAGCATTTGTTCTGACCGTATTCGAAGAAAGTGAAATTAAATTGAAGAATGTTGCAGCTTTTGAAGAGAGGAGTGGATTGGCTATCCCAAAAGTGGTGGTAAATCTCTATTGTGCATCTTTGTTTGGTTTGATTCCATTATTCATGGATTCCTCCAAGTCTTCAGTATGATGGAAGGGTACCCGAAAAACTTGTACTTCGAAGCTCACGAATTTCCACTGTCCATTATTAATTTTGATAGTTCTAGATCCTCTTTATAAATTAAATGATACCCATATTTCTTCAGCTCGACCTTGACATCAAAAACTACACAGAGCATCTTATTAATACGCCATTGCAAATCTGAGCTCCATTGTCCAGCAGCGAATGCATGTGGACTCAAATAGAATAACCACATGTGATCTGATATGTCCATGACTAGATTTTCAAAGAGAAATGCGGGAATTGCAATAACATCATATCTTCTTTTCAATTTTGGAGGATTCGTTGCTGAAACTGTTCTCCTACAATATGGAGTTCCAAACACTACACAAGCCAGAACAGCCAGGCAACCATCGCCAGGCTTAACAGGAAATGATAAACTGTCGATGCCCACATGCTGATTGTTGAACCACCTTGGTATTTCACTTCCTGGAATAATACTTGAAACTTCATCTTTGCCGCTCACCTAATACCACACACAAGGCTATAGGTTAGTTCCTGGTTCTTACACACAAAAGAGAGAGAGAGAAAAAAAGACGGAAGGAGCGTGCACACCTGACCAATTTGTATGATCCATGAAATAGTCATCCTAGTGGTGCGTTCCCTATCAACTATTTTTGGGCAGTTCAAAATATTTAAAGTTACTTCTCTAAAACATGCATGTGGCCAGAGTAACTCAAATACAGATTCTATAGTAAACAATGGTGGTCTGTAAACATTTGACGGCAAGAGAGTTCGTGAAGGGAGCTGAGACAAATATTTCAACTGCTTGCAATCTTGTAAGCTTAAATAATACAGTTTGGAACACTCCTTGAGGTCAGGTAGTTTTGAAAAATTGTTTCTACGTAATTCTAGTTTTTCTAAGGAACTTAAATTTCCAATAGCATCAGGAATTTGAACTAAATTGCAGAAACTTAGATCAAGTTCACGCATACATGGGAAAGTAGATGAGGAAGGCAACAAACAACTAACTGAATCTTTATGTACTCTGGAATACAACCACCATTTAATGATGGACAATGTTGTGTGGGAACGAATAGGAGCTTCACCATCCCTTGCTTCTAATAACTGCAATTTTGAACAGCCAGAGAGATTCAGATATTCCAGAGAATTGAGACCCAATATGCTGTTGGGTAAGCTTACTAGACTTTTGCAGTCTTCCAAATTCAGAAAGGTAAGCTTTCTTAGAAGAACAATAGATGGATTAATTTTCTGGAGTTGTATACATCCTTTGAGAATTAGTGTCTCAAGATTTAAGGCCTCTTGAAAATGCGGCAACTTGATTAGACTTGTGCAGCCTTTCAAATTCAAAATAGTCAACTTTCTTAGGAGACCTATGGATGAATGGATCTGCTTCAGTTTCTTACATCCTTCCAAATTTATGCACTCAAGATTTATGGCCTCCCCTAAATCTGGCATCTTGATTAGACTTTGAGAATAGGAAAGATTTAAACGTTTCAAATTGTGTAGAGGCTGCAATGAAAGGTCAATAGTAAGAGACAAAGTTAATAATGATACTTAGGCTTTCTCTTGTTTCTTTAACGAGAATTTCTGTACATGTTCATGTTGCATATATTTTTATATATCTATTAATATGACATATGAATATAATAAATTAACAATATCCTGATAAAAATTAACATGTAGTATCATGTTTTTCATTAATATTATATATTAAAATATAAGAAAAATATATTTTTTAAAATTACTAAAACACCTATCCTTCAAACAAAAATATATACAAAATTATAAAATAAATAGAAATTAAAAAAATTAAGTAGAAAGTGCAATATGGAAAAGTATCTACTGAGCCTAGACAGCGTGTAACGGTGTGACACGTTTGGAAGCTCACTTGTTTTGGTGGGTCATAAACTAAAAGCAACTACTTTTTCTTTTTATTTTATTATTGAAAATAGAATGGTCTCCCACCGTTGGAGGATCTAAAAAAGACTTTGAAGTATTCCAAATCAACAGTTCTGGATTGTCGTACATGCCTCAGACATTTGCGTGAGTTGTAGCATGAATTCATGTACCGTGTTTTAAGGGGGAAATAAAAACACGAGATAAATGGTAGATAGTATATATATACTGTAATAGATAATAGATTGATCTGTAAAAAAAAATTAACATAAGGGAGGGAATATTTTTATTCGTTAATTTTAAAAAATTAAAAAAATAATAATTAGTATTACCTTTGTGCCTTTCCATAGTTGCTTGACTCGGCTGCGGAATAAGGACAACTCAATAAGTTTATCTGTCTGAAAACTTGAAGGCAATCTCTCGTAAGGATATCCAGTCCAATCAAGATATCCTAATTCATGGGAAAGATAGTCAAGGCTTCCGAAATAGTAGTTGAAACAACGAATCTCAAGAACCTTAAGATGACTCATTTTTGAGATAATATCTGCGTTCATTTTTATTTCTAAATTTCTGGATTCATTATCCGTAAGAACTATGGCTTCAAGATTTTCTGCTGCCTACACCATTGCAAAGTGGAAAGAAAATGTTAGACCTTTTCAAGTATTTATATATTCTAGAGAAATAACAAACTAAGATCGATTTTATACTAAAAACTATTTTACCATATTATTTGACATAATTTTGTACAAATCTTTGTACTCCCACAACCTACTCCAATTGCCTGGCTGATTAGGTGATTTTTCTTTAACAATACACCTGCCCAAATCCCTCAACAAATTATGCATACAAATTCTACTCCCCTCAATGGTTATGAGTGATTTGTCAACGAGATCTTGTAAACCACATTCAGGATGAAATCCACGAAAATCTAGAATTTCTGTTACTTTTTCCACTTCTGCATATTGATAAAAACAAGCAATATCTAGAAATATTTCCTTATTTGTGTAGTCTAACTCGTCAAAACCTAGTCGCAGCACTTTCATAATGTCTTCATTTTTATGTTCTCTTAGCTTAGCCAATGTACTCTCCCATTGAGAGACACTTTTACTATGCATAGATGAGCCCAATACTTGGATGGCTAAGGGATGGCCTTCAGCATATGATAGTACATCATCCATCACCTTTTCATAATAATCCCTTGCAATTATTTCAATTCCTCTGAAAGCCTTTTTGCAGAACAACTCATAAGCATCTTCACGACCCAATGGTTGGACTTGATAAACATCATCTACTCCATGCGTCTTCAATATTTGTTCATCCCTAGAAATTACGATGATTCTGCTCCCTCCACCAAGGCATTCACGTAACATATGGTCTCTGTTCCCTGAAAATATTTGTAGCTGTTCCATTTTATCAACATTATCAAAAATTACAAGTGCTCTTGCATTGTGTAACCTATTCCATACCAAACACGTTCCCTCAGAAACATTGTAAATCTCTAGATCCTTTCCATTCGAAGACGGACAAAGCAATCGTTTTTGTACATCAAGTTGCCCAGATTGTCGATGAATTTCCCTTACATCAATAAAACAATTATAATTATATCGATTGGCAATTTTTTCATATAAAGCACGAGCAACAGTTGACTTTCCTATTCCAGACATCCCACTAATTCCAACAACTTGAACTTCATTAACTGAATCCAAACATAAAAGCTCTTCTAATTCTTCAACCAAAGATTGCATCCCAACTAGATTATCATTTGGAAGACTTGAAAATTTGGGACCAATTATATTTTTTATCCTTTGAACAATTTGTTGAATCACTGCAGGTTGTGACCTGAAAATATAAAGAAAAGGAAGGATTGGAAATGATGACCCCAGGACGACGAAAATAGAATGCACATGTATGGGACAAGATAACAATAGAACAGAGTACTCTTACATCTTAATGAATACTATGTGCGTTAAACATGTTAAAAATACATTAGTTTAGAAATTGATAGTAAATTCAAAAAAACCATTGTGAAATGAGAAGAGGATTACTTACTCGTTTTGGATATCCCAACCAGAGATATTGGCCACTTGTGTGAGAGCGTGTCTCCATCTCTGCACTTCCTCCATCTTCTCTTTATCCTCTCTGAATCTTTGTTCGTGTTCGGCAAAGGCTTTCTCAAAATATCCACTTTGTTTTCGCACCTCAGATGGATGGACATCATAAAAAATAGGCAGAACATGTCTTGACGATGTTGCAATGCAATTGCATATTTGTACAAGTTCACGCAAGCACCAAGTTGAGGAAGCATAATCCTTAGAGAAGACGACAATGAAAATGCGAGAGGCTTGAATGGCTTGTAGCAGCTCGGGTGCTATGGATTCACCTTTCTTGAGATCTGCATCATCTTTGAAGGCATCAATGCCATTTTTACGAAGAGCTTCAAAGAGAAAAGCAGTAAAGTTGTAGCGTGTGTCTTCACCGCGGAAGCTGACAAAGACGTCGTAAAGGTAAGAAGAAGAAGAAGAAGCGGTGGATAGGATGATGGCGTTAGAAGACATTGGAATTGAGAATGAAGAGTGTGAAGGTGCAAAGCTGTTTGAGGATACAAACAAAGCAAGCACACTGAACTTTATATAAAGCTAACTCTTTCACTCTTTATTTTATTTCCACTTTGCTTTGCAGCAAGCTTCTTGGCAGCTTCTAGGAAGTTGCCTTCACATGGTCATCTGTAATAATGTAATGTAATTCTGAACACATACCTGTCAACGCATACACAAAATATTATTAAAAACACAATAATATAAGTTATTTTTATGAATACATTATTTTAATATATAGATAAATAGGTAGTAATAAATTATATAGATAAATTTTGTTAACTTATTATTATATTTACACCATTACATGTATATAAAGACAAACGCCACCCCTTTCAACATTTTTTTTTACTGTTTTTGACCAGAATAAATTTGCATTCTTTTTTACTCTTTGGATAAATAATTATGCATTTGTTTTACACTTTAGTAGAATAGATTTTGAATTTTTTGAATTGTGTTTTGAAATGATGCTTTATAAGTGAGTTTAGAGGAAACGATTTTATTTGAATCATAAAATAGATTACTTTTGTGTTATAAATATATGTTTTAAAAAATTGTCATGGGTACTACATCAGGAATTAATTATACTCAATCAAAAATTTTTATGTTTACGCTTTTATCAAAAATCATTTTATTTATCATGAAATCAGTTTTAAAATTATAAAATGTTAACCAAACCATTTACCTAACTTGAAAACATGATTCAGAAATACTAAATAGTTTATATAAAAATATTTAAAATAATTTACATAAAAATAAAAATAATTTCTAGATAAATTTAATTTTTCTTAATTTTTAAAATAATTTAATTAGTAATAACTATATATCTTAGATTTACTTATTCAATTATTCAAAAAACTCATTTGTTTAAAATATCTGAGTGATAACAATATAGTAATTTTTAATTTTTTAAATAATAAAAAATAGATTGTAGTGATAATTATTTTAGTTTTTTTTATTATTGTAAAAATTTTATTTTTAGTAAATTTTACTTTCTACAATACCTTTGTTTTCAAAACTAATTTCTGTAACTTATGTTTTCAAAAAAAAAAATTGGGTGAAGGTTTTGGCCAATCAATGTTGGGTGAAGCCGGAATTGATTTTGTAGAATCGTAGACAAAGTAAAATGTGAGGAATGGAATGGAGGTGCCAAAAGGGGGTGTGATGGCTTTATTCTACTCTTATTGTTTTATAGTGATGGTAGATTTTTCTTTTCTGAAATTTAGTTCCTACTCTGACACCCAATAATAAAATGATAAGACTGACCTATATTCCCTGAATTCAAGCAAAGGAGCACATATCCAGGCCATAAAAGAAAGCAATACTTGTGGCCTTTTGAAATCAAAGTTATAAATTAAAGCTATAATATGAGATACAAGCTTACAACATCTTCAATGACCTAGTTAGCGGAGCAAAGTATTTTCTAATCACAAAGATATTCATGCCCTGCAATCTACATTTATCACTGAAATGTGGTCGAGTGAAATAGAATAGCCACATGTAATCCTATTCATCCGTGACTAGATCTCCACAGAATGTGAAGAATGGAATGTGGTTTTATTTGTAGAAAGCCTATTACCATTTCATTAGGTACCACTGAAAAAAATAACGAAAATTTACACTACTTTTGTGGCTTCCCATAATTCTTTGATGTTACTCTGACAAAGGAACAACTCAATAAGTGTGTGCGGCTGAAAACATGGTGGCAAACACTCAAAGGGATATTTTGTCCATTCAAGATATCCCAATTCACTGGAAAGATTATTGAGGCTTCCTGAAAATTTCCCATCTTCAAGTTTGAGAAACTTAAGGTGAATCTTTTTGGAAGGGCATCAATCCTCATTGTTGTTTCGTGAAACTCCTTTGGCTAGAACGAAATAGTTATGGCTTCAAGATTTTTAGCTACCTACAACATTCCAAAAGAAGAAAGAAAATATTAGATCTTTCGCAGTTTTTATAATTTCTAGAAAAATGGCAACCTATTATGCACTGAAAAGCAATTTTACCATATTGTCTAACATACCTTTGTGGAAATCTTGATAATTCCATAACCGACTCCACTTTCTTGGCTCTTTAGGTGATATTTCTTTAGCAATACACTTGCCCAAATCTCTCAACAAGCGATGCATACGAATGCCTTCAGAATAAATGGTTATGAGTGATTTATCAATGAGAACTTGTATTTCTGGATGAAGTCCACGAAAATATAGAATTTCCTTCAAATATTGCTCTCGATAAATGCTGAAAAGGGAAGCAATGTCTAGAAATATTTCCTTATTGATGTCATCCATAATGACCTAGAGCATGTGATAGTACATCATGTGTCAGGCAGAACATGTCTTGACGATGTTCCAATGCAATTGCATATCTCTGCTAGTTCACGCGAGAACCAAGTGGAGGAAGCATAGTTCTTTGATTACACAATTTTGTTTTACATGATATTCCATAAATGCCAATTAACACCGTCTTTTTTATAATTTTAGTCTGGTTCTCTTATTGAAGACTACGTGGATTAAAGCTGAAGATTTATAGATTAGAATTTTGATCAGATTGTGTTTATTATAGATTTGAAAGGATAAAACAAAGATATAATGATTCTATAAGCATAAGAAATCTTTTCCTGAAGTTTTGGAGACTTCCCCATTATCAGATTGAGATATTTTACAGCTCTGCACAAACATGTAAAGTTCCAAAAAAGTCTTCTGAGAAGATCAGGCCTTAGTGAATAAGAGAGTAATGTGAGGAAAATACAAAACAAGGAATATTTAGTGTAAGGATAGTACAATTGCTCAAGCTTGTCATTACCCCCATTTCTCCTCTGATCGTTCCTGTTCCTCTGTGTTGTTCACTATACAAACAACTTCCTAGGTACCGAAAGAGGGCTAAACATGCATAGAGACTAGTCTCAACAGCAATATAGTAATCAAGGAAAAATATGCAATAGATTTGACCAAAGTCTAATATTACAGTTTAATCATAAATTTAACACTGCTTGAACCAAACAAACATTGATGCAGAGTTCTTGTTTCAGTCTTTGATCCGGTCATCAAAACATTGCTGCAAGGAGAGTGTTGGCCGATATAACATCCTTTTTCTTTTTCTTAAAGATACAAATCTTTGAAACTAGAAAAGCCCTCACTTATCAGAGCACAGGGGAATAGCTGTCTGGATCAAGATCTGAAACAGATTCAATTTGTGTTAAGTACACAAGACATGAAAGAATAAAATAAAATTAGTGACTCTGAGCATCAAAATATTTTTCAAAACAATTTATCTTTCTTGTCTTTTCAATGTTCAATTTAGTTTTCAAAACATTGCAGCAAATAGTGTTGGGAAATGTCTTCTGCTTTCCTATTCTTTTCTTATGAATAAACATCCTTGAGACTAGTCAAGCCCTCAAATATCAGAGGACAGGGCAGTGGTTGTTTGGATCAAAATATGAAACAGATTCTATTTGTTTTAAGACTTGAATACAGAAAACAAAGATATGGTATATTTTTACTCACTTCCATTCTGGTTAGTCTGCAATTTTGTTCCTTTGTTTGGTATCCTGATTATTAGATTGACTAATACGAGGAATCATATGCCTACCAACAGAATGATCCTATAGGCTTAGATATGAAAATTGATCAAGCAACAACTTGATTGTGTTTTCTGGGGAAGGTTTTGCAGCATCTTTTTTTCATTTTGGTCACCATAGAGTCACAATTAAGATTGGTGAAAGAGAGCTAACACCAGGATTAACTTGGAGTGAGATTCATAACTTCAGAAACCAAATAATATGCGAAGACAAATTAAAAAATCAAATGGGAGTTAAGAAATAATGTCAGGAACAAAATAACCACTTTACTATTTAAAAAAATAAATAAAAACAAAGACCATGAGCATTTCCTCTCACTGTATATAGAATTGACTTTAACGGTATTGCAACTTGTAAAGAAAGGATTGGGCTGCCTATCCCAAAAGTCAGGGTGAAATTGAATGCTACAGCTGCTTGTACTGAACTTCTTTGTCCGGTCTGATTGTTCCAAATCTTTCAATGCCTCCAAATCTTGACTGCCATGAAATTGTAACTAAGTCTGCTTGTACTGAACTTCTGTGCATCATTAAGTCTGATAGTTCTAGATCCTGTTTACAAACCCAGCGATATCCATATTTCTTCACCTTAAAATAAAAACCTTCCTCGTTCTCTATAGCAATTTCCATTTTCAAAGGTGTGACCTGACTTAAAGTGGGATGTGTTGGAGTAAAATAGAATAATAACAAGTGATCTGATTTGTCCATGACTAGATCCTCCAGGTGACCCTTCCTTAAATATGTTCTTCTTCCATAAGGAGCTGAAAAAACTGCACAACACACAAGGCCAATGCAATCATTGTTAGGGGTAGATGTGTCTATGGTTATAAAATCACAGCTGCCCACATGCTGATTGTTGAGCCACCTTGGTATTTCACTTCCAGGAATGATACTTCTAATGCTTGGAGGCCAAGAATCAATTTCAAGACGTTTGTATTGGTGGTCCGCCTAGTACCACAAACACAACCATATGTTAGTTTTGGTTCCATCACATCTATATATGAAGCATTGATACATTATTTTGCTTCACATATTTGTATCTAGTATGTATCCGATATCAATATTCTTGAATATTTCACCAATATGTATTGGTAATTAAGCATATATAATATAGATACATGAGACACATAAGCACTAAGCATATATAATATACACCCTACGGTTTTTTTAGGGAATTTTTAAGTATTCCTTAAACTAATTCTTTTTTTGGATTCTTAATTATGTAAACTTTTTTAATTGAGACCCTATGGTTTTTAAAACCTCGATAATTTATCATTTCTAGTAGTTTCAAGATACTATGAAGTATAAACTAATTAACCCCAGGATCTACGTCTTTAGTTTATCAATTAAAAAAAATAGTTTGCAACCTACGTGAAATTTCCAAATAATTTAGAGATTAACCGAGTAATTTAACAAAAAAATAAAAGAAAAGAACGAGACAGGAGGAGGAAGGAGTACACTCACCTGAATAATTTGCCTCATCCATGAAGTAGTCATGCTACTGCAGTGTTCCCTCTCAACTAATTTTGGACAGTTGAAAATATATAATCCCACTTCACTTTGTTCACCTAAACGATCTATAGAATCATGTAGCCTTCGTCCGTTGATTTGCCAAACTTTAGGTTCTATATCTACGTCTGGTGGTTTGTAAAATTCTGATGACAAGTCAGTTAGTGAAGGGAGCTCAGGCAAATATTTCAACTGCTTGCAATGCTGTAAGTTTAAATAATACAGTTTCGAAAGCTCCTTGAGGCTGGGCAGTGTAGCAAAACTGTTTCCCATTAAATTTAGGGATTCTAAGCAACGTAAATTTCCAATAGCATCAGGGATTTGATGTAATTTGCAGAAACGTAGATCAAGGTGACGCATACATGGGAAAGTAGGAAGGGAAGGCGACAAACAACTAACTGAATCTTTATGTGCTCTAGACGATGTTGACTGGGAAGAAGGAATAGGAGCTTCACCTATACAAAGCTTCTTCAAATGCTTTGCATCCCTTTGTTCTTCTAACAACTGGACTTTTGAACAGCCGGCGAGACTTAGATATTCAATAGAATTGAGCCAGAATATGTCATTGGGTAAGTTTACAAGTTTTATGCAATCTGTCAAATTAAAAAAAGTAAGCTTTCGTAGAAGACCAATGGATGGATGGATCTGCCTGAGTTGTACACATCCTTTTAGATTTAGCGTTTCAAGATTTAGGTCCTCTCCAAAACGTGGTAACTTGATAAGACTTTTGCAGTCTTCCAAATTCAAAAAAGTAAGCTTTCTTAGAAGACCAATGGATGGATTGATCTTCTTGAGTTTTATACATCCTTTGAGACTTAGTATTTCAAGATTTATACCCTCTCCAAAATGTGGTAACTCTATAAGACTTTCGCAGTCATCCAAATTCACATAAGTAAGCTTTCTTAGAAGACCAATGGATGAATGGATCTGCTTGAGTTTTATACATCTTTTCAGATTTAGCCACTCGAGATTTAGGGTCCTCCCAAAATCTGGCATTTTGATTAGGTGTTTGGAATAAGCGAGATTCAGACGTCTCAAATTGTGTAGAGGCTGCAGCGAAGGACCAATAGTAGGAGAAAAAATTAATATTTAATCATGACACTTAAGATTTCTTTTATTTCATCAATTAGTCAAACAAAGAGGAAATAACATAAGATAATTTGTAAAGAAAAACAAAAATAGAAAAAGATAGAATAATTTACCCTACCATTGTGTCTTTCCATAGTTGTTTGATGTTGCTGTCAACCAGGGACAACTGAACAAGTTTGTTTGGCTGAAAACTTGGAGGCAAAGACTCAAAAGGATAATTATTCCAAGTAAGATATCCTAACTCATTGGAAAGATGATTGAGGCTTCCGGAAAAGTTCAAATTCGAAAGCTTGAGCAACTTCAGGTGACTCATTTTTGATAAAGCATCTATCTTTATTGTTGTTTCACGAAACTCCATCTCATCCTGTTGAACAGCTATTGCTTCAAGATTTTCTGCTTCCTACAATGTTGCAAAGGGAAAAGAAAATGTTAAAACTTTCAAAGTATTTACAGATTTTAGAAAAATGAAAGCATAGGATTTTATACTAAAACTATTTTACCACATTGTCTGACATAACTTTGAGGAAATCTTGGAAATCCCACAACCTACTCCACTTTCTTGGCTTCATAGGTGATTTTTCTCGAACAATAAACCAGCCCAAATCTTTCAATAAGCCATGCATAAAAATGTATCCAGAGCAAATACTGATGAGCGATTTTGCAATGAGAACTTGTAGGCCATATTCAGGATGAAATCCACGAAAATCTAGAACTTCCTTCACAGATTTCTCATTACTGGGATAATTGAAAAAGCAAGCAATATCTAGAAATATTTCCTTCTCCATGTCTTCAAGCTCATCAAAACCTATTCGCAGCACATCCATAATATTTTTACTTTTAGTTTTTCTTAGCCTAGCCAATGCACTTCTCCACTGTGAGACATTTTGGCCTAACAAAGATGAGCCCAATACTTGAATTGCCAAGGGATGACCTTGAGCATGTGACAATACATCGTATGTCAAGTCTTCATAACCACTTATAATATAATTATTTTTAAAAGCATTTCTGCAAAACAACTCAACAGCATCTTCCTTATTCAACGGTTGGACTTGGTAAACTTCATCAACTCCATGTGTCCTCAATATATGTTGATCCCTAGAAGTTATGATGATTCTGCTCCCTCCACCAAGGCATTCACGTAATAAAGTCTCTCTACTCCCTGAAAACATCTTTAGTTGTCCAATTTGATCAACATTATCAAGAACTATAAGAGCCCTTGCATTGCGTAGTCTATTCCATACCAGACATGTTCCCTCATAAACATTGCAAATCTTTAATTTTTTTTCATTTAGACACTGAGAAAGTAACTGTTTTAATATGCCTAATGCACCATAATCTCGATAAATTTTACTTACATCATCAATAAAACAACGACAATCATATTGATGAGAGATTCTTTCAAATAAAGAACCAACAATAGTTGACTTTCCTATTCCACTCATCCCGCTAATTCCGACAACTCGAACATCATTAATTGACCCCAAATGTAAAAGCTTTGCTAATTCTTCAAAACGAGATTGCATCCCAACTAGATCATCATTTGGAAGACTTAAAAATTTGGGACCCAATATATTTATTATTCTTAGAACAATTTGTTCAATCTCTGCATGTTGTGCCCTGAAAATTTAAAGAAAATGAAGGATGCCAAATCAGAATGTAAATGTATAGATCAAGATAACAATAGAGTACTTTTCCCCTTTTTTAATTTAGACCCAATTTGCATGTTACCTCTCTTAACTCTAGTTTTGAAAATGATAGTAAATTAAAGAAAAGCATGGGCAAATGAGAGAAAGAAATACTTACTTATTTCGGATTTCCCAACCAGAGATATTGGCCACTTGTGTGAGAGTGTGTCTCCATCTCTGCACTTCCTCCATCTTCTCTTTATCCTCTCTGAATCTTTCTTCGTGTTCAGCAAAGACTTTCTCAAAATATCCACTTTGTTTTCGTACCTCAGATGGATCGACATCATAAAAAATAGGCAGAACATGTCTTGGCGATGCTGCAATGCAATTGCATATTTGTACAAGTTCACGCAAGCACCAAGTTGAGGAAGCATAATCCTTAGAGAAGACGACAATGAAAATACGAGAGGCTTGAATGGCTTGTAGCAGCTCGGGTGCTATGGATTCGCCTTTCTTGAGATCTGCATCATCTTTGAAGGCATCAATGCCATTTTTTTGAAGAGCATAAAAGAGAAAGGCAGTAAAGTTGTTGCGGGTGTCTTCACCGCGGAAGCTGACAAAGACATCGTATAGATAAGAAGAAGGGGTGGATAGGATGATGGCGTTAGAAGACATTGGAATTGAGAATGAAGAGTGTGAAAGTGCAAAGCAGTTTGAGGATACAAACAAAGCAAGCACACTGCAGTTTATATATAAAGAAAACTCATTCACTCTTTATTTTATGTCCACTTTGCTTTGCAGCAAGCTTCTTGCCAGCTTCTAGGAAGTTGCCTTCACATGGTCCCATATCATCATCCATCTGTAATAATGTAATGTAATTCTGAACACATACATGTGAACGCAACACAAAATATTATTAAAAGCACAATAATATAAGTTAATTTTATGAATACATTATTTTAATATATAGATAAATAGGTAGTAATAAATTATATAGATATTGTCATGGGTACTACTTCAGGAATTAATTATACTCAATAAAAAAATTTTAAATTTACGCTTTTATCAAAAATCATTTTATTCATCGTGAAATCCATCTTAAAACTATAAAATGTTAACCAAACAATTTACCTAACTTGCAAACATGATTCAGAAATACTAAATAGTTTATATAAACATATTTAAAATAACTTACATAAAAATAAAAATAATTTCTAGATAAATTTAATTTTTCTTAATTTTTAAAATAATTTAATTAGTGGTAACTATATATCTTAGATTTACTTATTCAATTATTCCAAAAACTCATTTGTTTAAAATATCTGAGTGTTTTTAGTTTTTTTATTATTGTAAAAATCTTATTTTTAGTAATTTTATTTTCTACAATTCCTTTGTTTTCAAAACTAATTTCTGTAACTTATGTTTTAAAAAAAAGTTGGGTGAAGGTTTTGGCCAATCATTGTTTCATATTTTTCTGGCGCGAGGTCTGGTGAGCAAATAAACAAAATGGAAGCCGGAATTAATTTTGTAGAATCTTAGACAAAGTACAGTGTGAAGAATGGAATGGAGGCGCCAAAAGGGGTGTGATGGCATTGGTCTTTTCTGAAATTTAGTTTCTACTCTGACACCCAATAATAAAAAGATAAGACTGACCTATATTCCCTGAAATCAAGCAAATTAAAGGAGCACATGTCCAGGCCATAATAGAAAGCAATAATTGCCCTTTTGAAACCAAAGTTATAAATGAAAGATCATAATCTGAGATACAAGCTTACAACATCTTCAATGACAAGGAAAGGCTAACTGTGTAGTGGAGCCATTGTATTGTAGGAGTAGGATATATAACTATGTGAACATAAAATTGATATATCATATATATAAGCTGCATCACCCTTTGTGAAGCACATTTCTAACGCCAAACAAAATTAGGCATTGAAACTAGTATTTAATTCTTACTAATTTCTTCCCTTTTTCTTTTTCCTTGCTTTTTCTTCTTCCCTCCTACATATTTAACACCACAGTAAGTTTCTTTACATGCTATAATAACAAAACCTTGGTCTAATTGTGATATATATCATGCTTTAAATTTTTGGTATCAGGACTCCATTTCTATTGACAGTTAATGATGACTGTGAATTGTTGTAGCCATAATAAGAGAAAATCACAACAAGATTTTTTTGATTTTGGTATTAATTTTAGCTACCATTTAAATTAATAGCTAAATTCTAGTTAATTAACTAAAATATTAATTTTTCTAGTTAAAGTTAAATTATATATTTATATTTTTTATTACTACAAATTTTAAAAATTTACTATAAATTAACTAAAATTATTTTTTTAGTTAATTTCTTACTTATTTCATGTTACCATTAATATTATAGTACCTTATAGCTAATTATTTTTACTAGAAATTAACTCCAAAATAACTATTGATTTTAAAATTAGCTTCAAACTTATTTTGTAGCAAATTTTAAATTTTCTAATAGTGAATAACATATACCAAAAATTCAAGGAAGTTGTTAGTTTGAAAGTGGACGACATTTATTTGTGTGACAAAATAAAAGTTCAGTTGTTTTAGATATGTACAATAATGGTATTGAAAATAACATTGAGCAATGGCATTTTAGGATCTACATCACATTCCTTTCAAAATCACGTCACTTTTGTATTTGACGAAGAAGTTTATATTATTAGCTACAGAATTTTGTCTCTTACACACGCTCTAAACAGGAGGTAAATAACCATAATATCTAGGCAACACATAATTGTTTGATAAATTATATCTTCAAGGCCATGTTTGTAACTAAATTAACCCCAAATCTTCTAGATTTTTTGATGAAATCTCGGAGGGGACTTCGTCATAATTTTTCTCAGTGTTCATGCAGATATGTGAACATGAATACACTTTGGAAAGAAGAGTAGCTATGTTAGACAAAGTACAACTATGGCTGTTGCATATGTATCGACCTTCTGCTTTATCACGCTCCATTAGGATATGTGAGCAAATGCATATATCTTCAATATGAACTAAAGCAGTTGACCCCGTTCCTGCATTTACGGCAGATAATATTGTCCATCAAGTGATAATAACTCAAAAATATTTTAATTTCTTAGAACTTAGCTTCACACCTCATTCAATCTCACAAGATACAAGAGACTATCTTTAACTAATTTAAACTCCAACGTATTCTCTTATGTTCCAGATTAAACATATAGAATATGGATAAATATATATGCATGAATATAATAAGTATTTTTAATCCTCGTAATTTTAATTATTCAATTCTAGTCCATACATTTAAAAAATGAATAATTTTAGTCTTATAGTTAACTTATTATTTAATTTTTAAATTCAATCAACTTTTTTGTCCAGAAGTTGTTCGTCATCTCAATTTATTAACTACAACTCGATTTTCATCTTTATTATTATCTAAATCTAATATTATATTTTATTTTTATTATTCTTTAATTCTATGTATTTTTTAACAATATGATATGTTTTATTGTATTTTTATTTATAATTACAACAATTACTTTATATGAAGATAGTTATTATCTTGTGTTTTCATTTTTATTATTTTCAAAATTTTATACATGTTCAAGAAAGTAAGCTCCAAAATTATGTTTTTAGTTTCAAAGCTTACTTATCAAGAGAAATTTAAATTTTTGAAAGGTAGTTATAGTATTTTTTGTTTCATTACAGATTTATTTTTCATCATTTATTGTTCATAAACTAATATCAAATTTAAGGTTTCGGAAAAAAAACACCAATAGGAAAAATTGATGAATAATGATGGCAAAAACTATAGAAGATTAATGAGAAGAAATATGTGGAGGAGTAGAAAAAGTTCAATGAAAAAACATATTCAGCATCTATAGTGAGACTCATCCAACTAACGTATTCAACATCTATAAAGAGACTCGATGTTCAAAGACATAGTCAAAGTCCATAAAAAGACTTGACACCCAAAAACATAATTGACATGTATAAAGAGACTCGACATCAAAGACAAAGTCAAACGTCTATAACTAGTTCACAATCCATAAGTGAACTCGGCGTCTATAAAGAAACCTCCCATCTAAGAAGAGATCGTCCAAAACGGAATGATTACATTGTTCCATTTTGGAAGTATCTCTTGAAAAATGTAAAGAGTTGTTTAAGTTATCTAACTTATCATGTGAATCATTTTTTTCAACTGAAGAACTTGTTATCATAATTTAATGATCAAATCTCTACCTAATACACTATTTTGAGAATGTATTTCGTCAAATATTTTATATTGCTAGTCAAGTCTGATAATAAAAGCTCATATCATGAATCATCTCATAAGGAACCAATAGAAGCTTCCTCTCTTATCAAGCAGTACCCAGCATGTCAAATTCAAATAAAGACATCTTTTCTTTGACACAACGTTTCTCTGTCTTTAGAAAAAGAGGAGTCTTTGTAGAAGTAAAGTAGAAAGCAATCAAGTAACATTTAATGTTGATTCAAACAATCCTCATGCACAAGAAACATTCAATTTTTTACATACTATAGTTGATCAAGCTCGAAACACATCAAATGAAAAGGAGAGAAACACAACAACGTGAAAAAGAAAGAAAAAGTGATATACTCAAATATTCACTCACTCAAAAGTGTTTTGGACAGTACTATCACCCTTTATCTATAAAGCTTACTTTGCTTAACAAAGTTAAGTCTTTCTGAATTTATTATAATATGCTTACTGTGTGAGTTGAGTTTCTTATATAAACTCATTGGTTTGGTGTAATAGCCTGAAAAGGCTAAGTGACAAAGAATACTTGATTGTTTTTGTAATCAGGTAGATTATAAGGATTGTAATACTTAGAGAGATAGAAAATATTTGTTTATAAGTCAAGTACACTTAATGAAATTATTTCATATTGAAGGAACTAGAGGTAGCTCTATTGAAAGATTGAATTAGTATAATGTTTGTGCATTTTCTCTCTTACTTTACATTTTTAAGTTCTACAATTCTTTGGACGACCTCTTTGAACAATCTCTTTGTATGACTATCCAAAAATGTATTTTAAATCTTTTGTATTTGCAAAAAACTATAAAAAATCATACACATAATTCAATCCTCTGTCTTTTGTGTTACTTGTACCTTCAAAGAGAAAATAAAAAAGTTAGATGATTCATATTAATTAATTTTGAAAAAAAAATTATATCACAAAAATGAGTATGATAAATGTTAATAACATGTTATTTTTTAAAAGAAAAAAAATACAAAAACAATGATAACAAAATTAAAATTTAAGATCTTTTAAATAAACTATTATTGACAAATTTATTAAAAGTTAAAAACTTATATGAATTTTAATTTCTAAATAAGTTCAATTTAAAAATAAAAAGAATTCAATGAAAGAGAGTATTTGAGAAATAAGAAGAAAGGGGTAAAGGAACTCATAATTATTTAAAATAAAATCAATAAAAGAAAAAATATATTTATGTAAAATTATATATAAAAAAAAGAAGTATAGTTAATAATTTGGAAGGTGTAAATAATAAACACCTTATTTTATGTTTAAGTCAAAAATTAGACCAAGTTATCCCGTAGTTAAGTTGAGTTCCACAATTTTAGGTCTGGAATTGAGTAAGGCCCATAACCTTGTTGTTGACCCAAAAATGGTTATTTTGACATTCTTTAGAATTCTTTTATTATATACATTTCTTTTACCATAGTTCGTTTTGCTATTTGCATATTAAAATGTCTTAGGCTTTAGACATTTAGATCATTTTAGTTTTAGTTTGTCTACAAAATTACAAGTTTTTAACCTTTGTTCATTTTTGTGAGTGCTTGTTGATTCAAAAAGTTACACAAAGAATGTTAGAACATAAGTCTATGTGTCCAAAATGACTCAAATATTTTGATGATAACATTATGGAAATGAATAATATATTATGATTAACCAGTGTTCTCTAGATTTTAGAAGAACTACATATTATTGTACTTAAAGATTGAAATACATTCATTTAAGATAAACATTTAAAATAGAAGTTCATTTATTGAGTCCATAAAGAAAGTTCACTGTCCAAAGGACATATTTTGGATATATTCAACACACATAGAAAGACTCACCATCCAAAGAACATATTCAACATCCATAATGAGACTCATTGTCCAAATAAAATATTTAACATCTATAGAGAGACTTAATGTCCAAACGACATAGTCAATGTCCATAAAGAGACTTGATGTCCAATGACATATTTAACGCCCAGAAAAGGACTCGATGTTCAAAGACATAGTCAACGTTCATAAAGAGACTCGACGTTTAAAGACATAATCATCATCCATAAAGAGACTCGATATCTAAAGACGTAATCAACATTTATAAAGAGACTTGACATCCAAAGACATTGTCAAACATCCATAGAAGAGCTCAACGTCCATAACAAGTTCACCATCCATAAGTGAATTTGATGTCTATAGAGAAAAATGTCGTCTAAGAAGAGATCGTCCAAAGCAGAATAATTGCATTGTTCAATATTCGAAGTATCTCTTAAAAAACTTAAAGAGTTATTTAAGTTATCTAACTTATCACGTGAATCATTTCTTTCAAATGAAGAACTTGTTATCATGATCTAACATTCAAATATCTACTTAATATAATGCTTTGAGAATGTGTTTCAGAATAACCAAGTGTTTCATCAAACATTTTATAATACAAGTCAAGTTTGATAAAAAGAAGCTCAGATCATGACTCCTCTCAGAAGGAACCAACAAAAGCTTTTTTCCTTATCAAATAGTAGCCAACACATCAATTTCAGAGAAAGATCGCTTTTCTTTGACACAACTTTTCTCTTTCTTCAAAAAAAGAGGAGCCTATTCAAAAGTACAATAGAAAATAATAAAATAGTATTTAATGCTGACTCAATCACTCATCGTGCACAAGCAACGTCCAAATTTCTATATGTTATAAAAAGAGATTGATCAAGCTCAAAACACATCGAACAAAAAAGACAAAAGCACAACAACTTGAACAAGAAAGAAAAGTGATATAATCAAATATTTTCACACTCAAAAGTTGTTTTGGATGACATTCTCATTCCTTTTCTGTAAAGCTTATTTTGCTCAACAAAGTTAAGGCTGTATAAATTTATTGTAATATGTTCAACAAAATACTATTATTGAAAATTTTATTAAGAACTGCATACTTATATGAATTTTACTTTTTAACATTTAATGAGTTTTATTTATAATCTTGTAATTTTTAATAAATTTTAATTAATAATAAGAACTGTATTTAAAGAATATATTAAAAATACATTGAAACTACTACTCTTATAATAAATAATATTTTAAATCAAGTTACATACAGTGTCTTATTTTTATAAATTAGGAGAATGAAATACATTCGACCCTAAAAATGATTTACAAATTAACCCGGATAAATAAGAACAATTAAATCTTTTTTATGTGAATTCAGTACATTAAAATTGACTTATAAATCAATTTGGAGGATCAATAGTGACAAACTAATTTTAAAAGATCAATTTAGAGTTTTTTTTTTAATTTATTTATACCATGCATATTTATTGTGTTAAATTATAAGTCTCCAACAAACAAGTATGGAGTACAAAAAAAACTAACAATTAAGGAAATCACATTAGTTAACAAATTAATAAATCTATTTTTTTTTAAATTGCATAGTAGTACATTGAGAACATTGATAACATTAAACGTTACCAGCAGCATTTTTCAAATTATAATAAACAAATTGTTGGGGGGTGTGAACATTAACCGTAACAAACATTATATTAATATGGTAAAATTGAATTTAAATCCCTTAAGTAAAATTTCTGATTTAAATCCTATAAATAAAAAAATGCAATTTAAAAAAAATTCTATGAAAGATGATCTACTAAAAGTTTCAATTTTCCGTAACATCTTTAACAAAAAAGTTGAATGTAGCCAGCTGATGTGATATGTGAAAGGAAGTTATGTTTCTCATTCACTTCCATTAAGGTACTAATATACACATTTTGGAGTATCATTTCTGCAACACAATATAACCGAGGCAAGACAAAAAAAATGGTTGGAATATTTTACACAACGGTATACAAAGCAGATCTACCACCATTTTACACAACAGTATACAACAGTACACAAAATGGTTGGAACAATTGTTTTTAAATTTTACATCTTTTCTCTATTGACCAGCACAGTCATCATTCATGCAACCAAGATATGACAATCTCATCATAAAATCATCAAATAGCTAATAGTAGATTGATTGGTCAATACCAAAGTTCTAAAAAACAATCCACCACTACTATTTTGGCAGCAATTACATCCACATCAGCTAATATCATCTATCACAACCACAATTTAAAATGTTGGTAGACACTACTAACTAGGGTCTTGATTAATGAAAAGACAAAATTTAGATGCAGTTGCTTAAGTTCTTTCTGTTGTTTTCTAATTAAATTTAAAATTTCATCTCGGTAACCTATGTTAATATTTAATGCAAACCTTTATTACATGGACTATCCATATAAAATTTCAATTGGGATTAAAAAACATAGAATACTTAAGGAATTACATCTACATTTTGTCTCAAACAAAAGTGGAAAGTATTTATTGTAATGAAAATACAAAAATATTTAATACTTACTTTTTAAATAATTGGACACTTTCAATAGGGTAAATAACTAGTACCCTTAAGGCATTCAGTGTGACCCTAAGTTTTCTTCAAAACACTTAACTTGATATTGAATGGTATGCACTATCTAGTAATTGTAACCACCACGTCCATTATACTCAGTATAGTTTGTAGCGAGAGCAAGAGATCTTACAAGCTCAACATATTCCATAATGTTGGGAAACAGCAATGTTTATTTCCTCCTGTATGAATGCAAAATGGGTACTATGCGGAAGCGTAAAAAAATAGGTATTGCGTTCATAGAGGAGGAAATAGGTATTGCTGTTTCCCAACACATAAGACCCACCCTGCTGGGGTTCTGCCAGCTATAATTTCGAAGAGCAACACACCAAAACTATATACATCACTTTTCTTTGTGAATGTTCCTGAAGATATTTAGTCTGGGTCAAGATAGCCAAGGTACCATGAATAGCTGCATGCTTATCCACCATCTCCTCTTGAAAGTCCAAAATCAGAAACCTGCTTCATTCAGCATTAACAATTACGGATCAAGAAGAATCCTAAGAACAGTAAATGACATCACTAATGTATAGTTACTCGCTTAGCGTGTATAGGCACGAGAAATTGTTATGTGGTTGGAGACTATTATGAAAGCTACTGTGGTCTCAACTAATCATCACACTAAACTTACTTGAGTGTTATTAATTCTCTTATAAATTGAAACTTTCGATTAGTCAAAACCATGAACACAAAGTGGTAAAAAACAATCTAATAATTTCGCGTGCCCAGGGTGGGTGTGTATGTTTAGTGCAAACTACTTTTTGTGATAAAGATGACGGATGAGTAACAAGGACATACCCTGGCTCGCATGGATTGGTCCAACAGAATATTTGAAGATTTGATATCCCGATGGATTACAGGAGGAACAGCCTGAAGTGGCAATGCATGCAATTATAACACTATGCAAGTTATAATTAGATTGGTGCAGATCACATGGAAACTTACCCCATCATGAAGATACTCCAAGCCTCTTCCTACATCTAAAGCTAAGTGGACCCTCAAATCCCAGCACGGTGCTTCATTCATTTCATCTGAATGTAGAGACAAGAAAAGCATATTCTTCAATCTGTTATTGCACATCCAATGGACGAAATGCATTTGAAAGGAATGAAACAAAAAGGGAAAAAAGGGAAGAAAAAAAATGCATCAATTGAACGGCAAATAATAACACAAGTACTATTTCATAACAGGATATAGAGCAAAATAATGTGAACACATCAACATATGGTCAGGGATTTGATTATTAGGTTCATATGTATGTAAGAACATTTGCTGAAAGATATCAGTCTCTTAATTAAATATTTGTACCTTGGAAAATTAGTCTCTGGCTTTCGTTGGAGACAAAAGAAATTTGCTTGCAAATAAATATTTCCATGAGCATATTCAAGGACAAAAGTTTGTATAGAAGAGTAGTGTACATTCTACACATGTCATGCAAAAGGATAGATAGATGACTTACTATACAAGTGGCATGCCAAGCTACCCTTAGTCATGTACACATATACAAGCATATGCTTCCCCTTTTCAGCACAATATCCAACCAAACTCACCAGATTTCGACGGTGTAACCTTCCCAACAACATAACCTGAGAAAAAGAAGAACATAAGAAGTTAATATTGAAAATTACTCTGGAGTAAAACATAAAGGCTATACAGAAAATTGATGTATATGAGAGGGGAAAAAAAAATCTCCAATTTAGGATATGGCAATAGTCATGTTTCAATATTCTAATTTTTCAAAATGATATTTATACATCAATACTAAGTCACATCACTCCTATATTTTCTTCAGCAGTCGGACTTCATAAATTTTCTGAAGTTAGCACATTGAAAGCACACTTGCCCCTAAAACTTTTGTAACGAAACAGAATAATTCTATCAGTGGTGTGGCCAAAGTAATGGTAAATGACATTGGCAACTGACCTCTGAAAAATTATTTCTTCTCTTGCTTAGAATTAGTTGCAAGAACTTTAACTGCAACAATCTCACCAATAGACGTCTGAGCTTTATAAACAGAACCAAATGCACGTTGGAGTCACAATTAAAATTTGTCCAAGAAAACACATGGATTAACTTGGAGTGAGATTCATAATTTAGATATTAAATAATAAGCATAGACATTAAAAAATCAAATGGGATTTAAAAAAATAATGTCGGGATGAAATAACTAGTTTACCTTTTTTTTTACCATGAGCATTTGTTCTGACCGTAGTCAAAGAAAGAGAAATTAAATTGAAGAATATTGCAGCTTTTGAAGAGAGGAGTGGATTGGCTATCCCAAAAGTGGTGGTAAATCTCTATTGTGCATCTTTGTTTGGTTTGATTCCATTATTCATGGATTCCTCCAATTCTTCAGTATGATGGAAGGGTAACTGAAATGCAGTTGCTACCTGTTTTCTTCAAGTGCCAAAAACTTGTCCTTCTAAGCTCACGAATTTCCATTGTCCATTATTAATTTTGATAGTTTTGGATCCTTTTTATAAATTAAATGATACCCACATTTCTTCACCTTGACGTTGACATTTACAAACCCGAATTTTTCTTCCAAAAAAAAGGTCCAGCATGGAATAGAGAGTGATTCTCGACTGACATAGACTAACATGTGATCTTTTATACCATCATCTGCCGGAATTTCAATACCATCATATCTTCTGTTCCAAATTGCAAAAACTACACAAGCCAGAACAGCCAGGCAACCATCGCAATTCACAGCAAGATATGGAATACTGTGGATGTCCGCACACTGATATTTGAACCACCTTGGTATTTCACTTCCTGGAATAATACTTTCATATGTCATATCATTTCTTGGAATAAAAATTGGTGAAATCCTGCCGCGGTGCAGCTAATACCACACAGAAAGCTATAGGTTAGTTCTTGGTTCTTGTTACACACAAAAAGAGAGAGAGAGAAAAGACGGAAGGAGCGTGCACACCTGACAAATTTGTATCATCCATGAAATAGTCATCCTAATCGTGCGTTCCTTATCAACTATGCTTGGGCAGTTCAACATATTTAAAGTTAATCCTCTCGGAGTTACACATTTTGACCAAAATAGCAACATATTCCCAAATATAAATGTTTCATTAACCAATGGCAATCTGTAAACATTTGACAGCGAGAAAGTTCGTGAAGGGAGCTGAGGCAAATATTTCAACTTCTTGCAATCTTGTAAGTTTAAATAATGCAGTTTGGAACACTCCATGAGGTCGGGTAGTTTTACAAACTTGTTTCCCCTTAATTCTAGTATTTCTAAGCAACTTAAATTTCCAATAGCATCAGGAATTTGAACTAAATTGCAGAAACTTAGATAAAGTTGACGCATACATGGTAATGGGAAACTATATGAGGAAGGCCACAAAAATCTAACTGAATCTTTATGTGCTCTGGAATACAACCACCATTTAATGACGGACAATGTTGTGTGGGAACGAATAGGAGCTTCACCATCCCTTGCTTCTCCTAATAACAGCAATTTTGAACAGCCAGAGAGATTCAGATATTCGAGAGAATTGAGACCCAATATGCTGTTGGGTAAGCTTACTAGACTTTTGCAGTCTTTCAAATTCAGAAAGGTAAGCTTTCTTAGAAGACCAATAGATTGATTAATTTCCCCAAGTTGTCTACATCCTTCAAGATCTAGGTTTTCAAGATTTAGGTCCTCACTGAAACTAGGTAACTTGATTAGACTTGTGCAGCCTCTCAAATTCAAAATAGTCAACTTTCTTAGGAGACCCATGGATGAATGGATCTGCTTCAGTTTCTTACATCCTTGCAACAATATGCACTCAAGATTTATGGCCTCCCCTAAATCTGGCATCTTAATTAGACTTTCAGAATAGCAAAGATTTAAACGTTTCAAATTGTGTAGAGGCTGCAATGAAAGGTCAATAGTAAGAGACAAAGTTAATAATGATACTTAGGCTGCATATATTTTTATATATCTATTAATATGACATGTAAATATAATAAATTAATAATTTTCCTGGTAAAAAATTAACTTGTAGTATCATGTTTTTCATTAATATTATACAATAAAAATATAAGCAAAATATTTTCTTGAAAATTACTAAAACACCTATGGTTTAAACAAAAATATATACAAAATTATAAAATAAATAGAAATTAAAAAATTAAGTAGAGAGTGCAATATCGAAAAGTATCTACTGAGCCTAGACAGCGTGCAACGGTGTGACACGTTTGGAAGCTCACTTGGTTTGGTGGGTCATCAACTAAAAGCAACTACTTTTTCTTTTTATTTTATTCTTCAAAATAGAATGGTTTCCCACCGTTGGAGGATCTAAAAAAGACTTTGAAGTATTCCAAATCAACAGTTCTTGATATGTCATAAATGCCTCAGACAATTGCGTGAGTTATAGCATGAATTCATGTACCGTGTTTTAGGGGGGAAATAAAAACACGAGATAAAAAATAAACAAATACAATAAATGGTAAATAATATATATACACAGTAATAGATAATAGATTAATCTGTAGAAAAAAATTAACATATGGGAGGGAATATTTTTATTCGTTCATTTAAAAAAATTAAAAAAATAATAATTAACATTACCTTTGTGCCTTTCCATAGTTGCTTGACTTGGCTGCGGCATAAGGACAACTCAATAAGTTTATCTGTCTGAAAACTTGAAGGCAAACTCTCATAAGGATAGTTATCCCAACAAATATATCCTAATTCATTGGAAAGATAGTCAAGGCTTCCGAAAGTCTTGAAATTATTAATCACAAGCAACTTAAGGTGACTCATTTTTGAAATAATATCTGCATTCACTGCTATTGAAGAATATTTGATTCCAAGACTCCCAAGAACTATGGCTTCAAGATTTTCTGCTGCCTATACCATTGCAAAGGGGAAAGAAAATGTTAGACCTTTTCAAGTATTTATATATTCTAGAGAAATGACAAACTAAAATCGATTTTATACTAAAAACTATTTTACCATATTATTTGACATAATTTTTTGCAAATCTTTGTACTCCCACAACCTACTCCAATTGCTTGGCTGATTAGGTGATTTTTCTTTAACAATACATCTGCCCAAATCCATCAACAAATTATGCATATGAATTGTACCGCACTGAATGGTTATGAGTGATTTGTCAACGAGATCTTGTAAACCACATTCAGGATGAAATCCACGAAAATCTAGAATTTCTGTTACTTTTTTTACTTTTTCATGATTGAAAAAACAAGCAATATCTAGAAATATTTCTTTGTTTGTGTCGTCCAACTCATCAAAACCTAGTCGCAGCACTTTCATAATGTCCTTATTATTATGTTCTCTTAGCTTAGCCAATGTACTCTCCCATTGAGAGGCACTTTTACTATGCATAGATGACCCCAATACTTGGATGGCTAAGGGATGGCCTCCAGCATATGATAGTACATCACGCATCACCTTTTCATAATAATCCCTTGCAATTATTTCAATTCCTCTGAAAGCCTTTTTGCAGAACAACTCATAAGCATCTTCACAACCCAATGGTTGGACTTGATAAACATCATGTACTCCATGCGTCTTCAATATTTGTTCATCCCTCGAAATTATGATGATTCTGCTTCCTCCACCAAGGCATTCACGCAACATAGAGTCTCTGTTCCCTGAAAATATTTGTAGCTGTTCCATTTTATCAACATTATCAAAAATTACAAGTGCTCTTGCATTGTGTAGCCTATTCCATACCAAACACGTTCCCTCAGAAACATTGCAAATCTCTAGATCCTTTTCATTCGAAGACAGACAAAGCAATCGTTTTTGTACACCATATTTACCAGAATGTCGATAAATTTGGCTTACATCATCAATATAACCAATATAATCATATCGATTGGCAATATTTTCATATAAAGCACGAGCAACAGTTGACTTTCCTATTCCAGGCATCCCACTAATTCCAACAACTCGAACTTCATCAACTAAATCTAAACGTAAAAGCTTTATTAATGCTTCAACGCGAGATTGCATCCCAACTAGATTATCATTTGGGAGACTTAAAAATTTGGGACCAGTTATATTTTTTATCCTTTCAACAATTTGTTGAATCATTGCAGGTTGTGACCTGAAAATATAAAGAAAAGGAAGGATTGGAAATGATGACCCCATGACGACCAAAATAGAATGCATATGTATGGGACAAGATAACAACAGAACAGAGTAGTCTTACATCTTAATGAATACTATGTGCGTTAAACATGTTAAAAATACTTTAGTTTAGAAATTGATAGTAAATTAAAAAAAACCATTGTGAAATAGAAGAGGATTACTTACTCGTTTTGGATATCCCAACCAGAGATATTGGCCACTTGTGTGAGAGCGTCTCTCCATCTCAGCACTTCCTCCATCTTCTCTGTATCCTCTCTGAATCTTTCTTCGTGTTCAGCAAAGGCTTTCTCAAAATATCCACTTTGTTTTCGCACCTCAGACGGATCGACATCATAAAAAATAGGCAGAACATGTCTTGACGATGTTCCAATGCAATTGCATATTTGTAAAAGTTCACGCAAGCACCAAGTTGAGGAAGCATAATCCTTAGAGAAGACGACAATGAAAATGCGAGAGCATTGAATGGCTTGTAGCAGCTCGGGTGCTATGGATTCGCCTTTCTTGAGATCTGCATCATCTTTGAAGGCATCAATGCCATTTTTACGAAGAGCTTCAAAAAGAAAAGCAGTAAAGTTGTTGCGTGTGTCTTCACCGCGGAAGCTGACAAAGACGTCGTATAGGTAAGAAGAAGAAGCGGTGGATACGATGATGGCGTTAGAAGGCATTGGAATTAAGAATGAAGAGTGTGAAGGTGCAAAGCTGTTTGTGGATACAAACAAAGCAAGCACACTGCACTTAATATAAAGCTAACTCATTCACTCTTTATTTTATTTCCACGTTGCTTTGTGGGAAGTTGCCTTCACACTGTCTCTCGTAGAAACCTAGTTCTGTATGTGAAACAAACTCACTCTTTATTTTATTTCCACTTTGCTTTGCAGCAAGCACACTGCACTTTATATAAAGCTGTTTGTGGATACAAACAAAGCAAGCACACTGCACTTAATATAAAGCTAACTCATTCACTCTTTATTTTATTTCCACGTTGCTTTGTGGGAAGTTGCCTTCACACTGTCTCTCGTAGAAACCTAGTTCTGTATGTGAAACAAACTCACTCTTTATTTTATTTCCACTTTGCTTTGCAGCAAGCACACTGCACTTTATATAAAGCTGTTTGTGGATACAAACAAAGCAAGCACACTGCACTTAATATAAAGCTAACTCATTCACTCTTTATTTTATTTCCACTTTGCTTTGTAGGAAATTGCCTTCACACTGTCTCTCGTAGAAACCTAGTTCTGTATGTGAAACAAACTTTCACTCATTATTTTATTTCCACTTTTCTTTGCAGCAAGCACACTGCACTTTATATAAAGCTAATTCAATCACTCTTTACTTTATTTCCACTTTGCTTTGTAGGAAGTTGCGTTCACATGGTCCCACTTACGAGTTATTCATTGACCGTTTATTTCCACTGTCAGAAAAATATAATCTGAACGTGTTGTATGGTTTGGGCAGTTAAGACGTAATAAGTTATGGTTGACCCTTCCTTCCCTTAATAGTAGTTTACGTAGCAGCGGACACATCACATCCATCTGCATGTAATATTGTAATATAATTCTGAACACATACATGTGAGCGCATACACAAAATATTATTAAAAACACAATAATATAAGTTATTTTTATGAATACATTATTTTAATATATAGATAATAGGTAGTAATAAATTATATAGATAAATTTGTTAACTTATTATTATATTTACACCATTACATGTATATAAATGTATATAAAGACAAACGCCACCATTCTCAACATATTTTTACTGTTTTTGACCAGAATAAATTTGCATTCTTTTATATTCTTTGGATATTTATTTTTTTTAGTGGGAACTCTTTGGATAAATAATTATGCATTTGTTTTAGACTTTAGCAGAATAGATTTTGAATTTTTTGAATTGTTTTGAAATGATGTTTTATAAGTGAGTTTAGAGGAAACGATTTTATTTGAATCATAAAATAGATTACTTTAGTGTTATAAATATATGTTTTAAAAAATTGTCATGGGTACTACATCAGGAATTAATTATACTCAATCAAAAAATTTTAAGTTTACGCTTTTATCAAAAATCATTTTATTCATCATGAAATCAATCTTAAAATTATAAAATGTTAACCAAACAATTTACCTAACTTGCAAACATGATGCAGAAATACTAAATAGTTTATATAAAAATATTTAAAATACTTTCTAGATAAATTTAATTTTTATTAATTTTTAAAATAATTTAATTAGTGATAACTATATATCTTAGATTTACTTATTTAATTATTCCAAAAACTCATTTGTTTAAAATATATGAGTGATAACAATTTAGTATTTTTAATTTTTTAAATAATAAAAAACAGGTTGTAGTGATAATTATTTTAGTTTTTTTTTATTATTGTAACTTTGTTTTCAAAACTAATTTCTGTAACTTAAGTTTTAAAAAAAATTGGGTGAAGGTTTTGGCCAATCAATGTTGTTTCATATTTTTCTGGTGCGAGGTCTGGTGAGCAAAGAAACAAAATGCAAGCCGGAATTGATTTTGTAGAATCGTAAACAAAGTAAAATGTGGGGAATGGAATGGAGCCGCCAAAAGGGGGTGTGATTGCTTCATTCTACTCTTACTGTTTTATAGTGATGGTAGATTGGTCTTTTCTGAAATTTAGTTCCTACTCTGACACCCAATAATAAAAAGATAAGACTGACCTATATTCCCTGAAATCAAGCAAATTAAAGGAGCACAAGTCCAGGCCATAATAGAAAGCAATACTTGTGCCCTTTTGAAACCAAAGTTATAAATGAAAGACCATAATCTGAGATACATGCTTACAACATCTTCAATGACAAGGAAAGGCTAACTGTGTAGTGGAGCCATTGTATTGTAGGAGTAGGATATATAACTATGTGAACATAAAATTGATATTTCATATATATAAGCTGCATCACCCTTTGTGAAGCACATTTCTAAAGCCAAACAAAATTAGGCATTGGAATTGAACTAGTATTAATTCTTAGTAATTTCTTCCTTCTTTCTTTTTCCTTGCTTTTTCTTCTTCCCTCCCACAGATTTAACACCACTATAAGTTTCCTGGCATGCTATGATGACAGAACAAACCTCGGCATCATCTTGTGGAATTTTCTTAAGCATAAAGTGAGCAGATCTATCATCTCCTGCTGCTAAAAGTGCCTGATACATTCTACAACCATACAAATAATTAACAACCGTGAGGCAAAGATAAAGGGAGCTAGGAAGGGCCTTAGAACTTACTTACCTCAAGTAACTTAATACATTGTAAGGATATCCAGCAACCTCGTACTCTCTCCAAATCAAGCGAGCATTATTCAAATCTCCAGCATTGGCACAAGCACTTAGAAGAAAATCAAGACACTGCCGTGAAGTCATAAGTCCAAGCTCATCCTTGATTGCCCAAAGCAAGTCCAGCCCAATCTGTAAATGAGTGGACTCAGATCCTGCAATTAGAGAAAATACCTACAAAGATATATCAGTAAGACACTTGTCAGTGGGATTAATTGCATGAGATGAAGAAGGCTAAAGATGTCTAAATTTTGTCATTTCCATGTATGACAAATATTTCATAGTCCGTTACAAAGAGCAGCGCCAAAGTGTTTCAAACTTGTATACAAACTGTATCAGTAACCACCATATTCATTCTTTTAATATTCTAAGTTCATAAAATAAAACCAGGAGGGAACAAGAACTCACCGCGTCAAAAAGAGCTTCCATTACTATTTCATCATTTTCGAACTTATCCTTGAGTTGCTTGAACAATAGAATAGCAGAACTGAACCAAAAATGAACATAAGCAACTTGCAGAATACAATTTCAATATATGGAAGGGATAAAAACATCAAACCTCAAATTCTTGTTCCGTATACTGTACATGATAACTTTGAAGCAACCATCAACCCAATAGTCTAGATCACTCACTTCCTTAAGTAGAAGCAGCAACTCATCCAACTCCCCATTGAATTGAGTGAACTCCTCCTAAGAATGTCCAGTAATTAATTGTAAAGCTCAAGGTAGATCATTTACAAATCACTAATAGAAAACCTTACAATCAGACTTATAACAGCTTTTGGCTCCAAATTGTGTCCACCTTTCTTAATCTCCTCATATAAAATAAGAGCCTCGGACAATTGCCCATGTGAGGCAAGAGCTGAGACAAGTACACTCTTGATTTCATTTAAGCTTTTGCTTGGTATGTTTGGATCTAAAACTACCTGCAACATCAAACACAACTTATGCTCTATACCAATATTGAACAAAGAGGTGATTTACAAGATGTTTTGTCCTTTACAAAGTCACTGCAAAAGGGGAAGTGTACAAAAGCATAGCATATTTACAGATAATGAAGAAATTAGCTAATTTTGGCTAATTTTTAGTACATAGAAAAATTAAATTACATGTGTATAGCCTGTATAAAAATTGGTCTTTATACCAATATATAAATAAAATAACACTTGTAATAATATGCTATCAATTTAAGAACTTGAAAGGTCTTGAATTTGGATTGAGCCTAACTCAATCTCAAAAGCTAACTTATGAAGTGAGAATTGTCCAAGCCTTTATAAGTTCTACTTTGGTCATATTGTAGACTACACTGGGAAAGCTGCAGGGCCAGGTAGATTTGCACTGGGAAAGCTACAGGGCCAAGTTGACTGCCCTGAGAAATCTGAGGCCAAGTTCATTTTTGGATGGTTAGGATAACCTATCATATCTATGATAGGTTTTAATACCATCCTAGATTTGGATTGGGTCTAATTCAACCTCTAAAGCTAGTACAGAAAATAAGGATTGTTGAAGCCTTTATAAGCTCTATTTTTCGGTTTTTCCATATCTATAGTCAACGAGGGGTCTTAACAAAAGTCATGTACAGTAATTATTGAGAATCAATCAGACTAAGATTATGTAGAATAAGAAGGAGAAAGCTTTTATTATACTTGTGGCTGCAGCTGGTATTATAAAACTAAAGCAGAACCAAAGTTATCTAAATTAGCAAACTTCGAAAACCCCAAAATAAACGTCATACTTCATCCCATAAAGGATTTCAGTGTCAAGGCTAGGGCATTCGAGTTCAGAAACTATTTATGGCTAATTAGATCAAATTAGTTAGATAAAAATATATGTTAGCAGTAACTGTGAACATGACAATCTACATGCAGCTACTCATTAATATGCAAGTTCAATCAGCTAGAAATTTAAAGCTTGCACAATGCCTCTATTACCCTTATGGTCCCAGTAAACGTAATACCAGGTAGCAATGTTGCTGCCTACACCCGTACCTGTTTTGCCTTCTCCAATTTACCACAAGCTGCATATGAATTAATAAGGGACATAAAAATTTGTTTTGTAGCTTGGACTCCAGATTGCTTCATTTCTTCACAATACTACGAAAAAAATATTGTATTAGCAACGCCAAATGTTGATACATCAAATCTTAAGATCAGAACTTCTAAGTTAACATAAAATCTTAGTTACATCAATTCATCAAAATTCAAGTGTATGAATGTAGCTACAAGTATGCATGCATTAAACAAACAATTACCAGTTGATCATGTTTATCTTTTTGCCATGAATGGTTGAACATTTAATAATTCACAATTACTAGAAGTTCACTGAT
Organism: Mucuna pruriens; assembly: GCA_025330945.1. Taxonomy (NCBI): domain Eukaryota; kingdom Viridiplantae; phylum Streptophyta; class Magnoliopsida; order Fabales; family Fabaceae; genus Mucuna; species Mucuna pruriens. The sequence goes on from JAENHJ010000027.1 coordinate 1,984,124, forward strand.
TTCAGCCCTCCCACTGTCATAATATTAACATACATTAAAGCATATGAACTTGATCTATGTGTACAACACACACAAATTATCAGGGACTATTTCAGCATACTTGATGAAATTCATTCAACACTGAAACTTCCAAGGAGAATCCCAACAATTTGTTCATGGGCCAGGCTTCCAAACACATAAAACTAGTTTGTTGAGTGAGAAAGAAGTATTCTCTGCAAGGGACATTCGGCCCTTGGCCATGAATTGTTAATTTCTTTTTATTTTCCTTTTCTTCTTGCTAAAACTTACATGGCCATTGTAATCTGCAGTAGTTGCAGATGTCCTTCTGTTATTGATAAAATAATATTTCTGTGGCTGTTTTATTGCTAATCTGTCTCTAGTGCAACAATGACACACTTAACACTTAACAAAGCTCAGAAACATAAGCATGGGACAAAGAAAGGACAAACTATCATGTTATGGATTCTTGATTTCTTTCCAGAGGTAGACTAATGGCTATGATTGAATATTACCTTTATTTTCGGAAGGCAAATAATATTGGAGACCGTCAATGTTAAAAGTTACAATAACCATTTGACAAGAACCCCAGACAAAATATAATAAAATGACTTAAACACAAGAGTTTATGCCCAATTCCTACTCATGTATTACTATCAAAACATTAAGCTTGAGTTACCTTGATTATATCCTCTTCTGTTTCACAATTGGAAATCAAATAGGAGAATGTCTGAGAATCAGGTTTTACATTGGCACCTAGCATGTGCTTGAGGACCCTCAACCCACCATGGATGTTCTTCTACAAAATATCAAAAATGGTGATAAAAGGAGTGCATTATTTGAAACAAGTTCAATATTTTTATTTAATAATGAAGACAAAATAAGTTCAAAAATAGTGTATGCATATAAGAGAAAATGTCCATGCAATCTACTTTTTCAAGCCTCTAGCATGCATGTCAAGAGGGAATTTTAACTTATTGTTGAAAATGAAAAAAATTGCAACATATAATATTTGAAATTAAAGCAAAACATTCAAATCTGTTTGGAAAAATAGTTGAAAGTTTGACTCAGAATAGACGTATCTTAAAAATCCAAGAATGTCACCTCTCGAAAATACCCTGCCATTATAGCATTGTACATGTTTGTCGTAGGTTTGAAATTCATTTCCTTTAAGTCATCAATCATCTTGTATGCACCTTCAAACTGCATTAAGAAAGAAAATACAAAATAAGTTAGCTGCATATTTGGCATGTTGACACCAAAATCAGACAGTTTAAATTCCTAACTAATAGGAGTTCTTTTTCTATTTTATGTTATCTCTTGTATCTATCTATCTATATATATATATATATATATAAGTCAATCAACAATATTCATCAGTTTTACTCTTAAGTAGTGCATGATTGGTTTCATGGTGGGAGGTATCATAATTGATTTTACCTAGGTCAAACGAGATTTTAGTAAAAATATAGATGTTTATTGTTAGGTTCGTAAAATTGATTTTGCCTCAAATATTGGTTTGATTAGAAGTGATAAAAAGTAGCTTCTGCATTAGGTTAAAATTTTCCACAAAGTTTAGTAGCAAACTTGCTTTCAAGGTAAAGTATTTAAACATAAATCACTTTGCTTCAAAATCAATTTTAACCAAAATCAATTTTACAAAATCAATTTCCTTCAAAATCATTTTTGCAGAGCTTCGCCCAAACACACTATATTTTGCAATTTAATTGATTATTAGGTCATTTGTCTTAGAGTGTAGTTTTAGGAAGTATATCATGTGTATTCAATACCGGTTACCATAAAAGTTAAAAACTAAATACCAGATTAGAATTTCCTCTACTTATACATGACCTTAAAAAGATCAGGTGGCAGAAAACATATGTATCCAACCATGTGAACAAAATAGATACAACTTACATCTTTCATCCTCACACAAAAGTGTACCAAACACCTGCATATTTCACCATTCAACTCCAAATGATAGCGACATATTATGGAATAGATTTGATGGACCTTGAATTTTAATCAAGCATGGAAGAAAGAAAAAATAGATATCAGTATAATATGAAGAATAAAGGTTTAAAACAATTAAACATTATCACACAGGTAATTTCAGCATAAAATAATGAAGTTCTCATGAAATATAAAAAAAATAATAATAATAAAAAATTGAAGGCTGCTCTATTTTATGTATAAAATTTCATGAAAATACAAAAATTGCAAAAGGAAGATAAATTTCTTGCAAAACCGACTTATAAGGTCAAGGTTGCCATTCACTTAAATATTTTATTCAAGCTTTATCTCTAACCAATATGAAACATGTTTTTTTCCAATACTACACCCTCTCACGCCTAACACTATTGGGCTTGGTGCGTAGATAATATGGTAGATGATTCTATGACGGATCTATGATAGGTTTTAATACTATCTTACAATTTGGATATAAGCCTAACTCAACTTTAGAAAACAACTTATAAGGTAAAGGTTGTCCCCCACTTATTTACTCTATTCACGTTCTATCTTTAGCCAATGTGGGACTTGGGTTTTTTCCAATAATTTCATTATTTAATTCTCATCGATATTCGAATAAAATAAAGGCTTTACTTTCCCAATACCCTTTTTCCCGTATTATGTTGTATAAATCACAAATCCTGAGTCTTTGACAGAAGTCTTGTAAAAGATTAGTTGGTCATTTCTAAGCAACCTCACAATTTTAGATAATTGAACAAAAAGGGTCAAATTTTACGAAAATTGGGAACTAATTATGTGAATGAAATATTTCCTTTTCATTATTAAGATTTCACCCCATCTTTGACCTTCACCTTGCATTTTAAGCCATTAAGTTGAAAAATGTAAGTTGGCTAGAGACTCCATGACCAATTATTTGGGAATTAAATGATTGGCAACCCATTCACTACACATCTATTTATTATAATATATAAAAGCTAAAGCCAAGTTGTGACATTGACATCTCACCTGTCCAGTCAGCTTATGTTTAAATTTCATTTAGTCAACTAAGCTCTACATGAGTTGTCTTCATATAGACTATTATTCTCTTTGATCTATCTCTTTCATGCTCTTTGAGTAATGACAATAAATGTCGACTAGGAGTTACAAGTTTTATTTTGGGTGCATTTATGGACCATATTAGTTTAGAATAAGGAGTTCAAATGAGCATCATACTCTTCACATTCTTTTATTGAAAATGTTCCAAAACAACATTAGTGAAATATATCCAACTTTTCTATAAGGGAAAATTACAAAACTAGCCAAAAACATTTGTCTCTAATTTGAAGGCAACTGAAATAACATCATTTCAAACAAACATACATTGAAATGATAGTCATAAGAGAGACAAATAAAAAGCTGATCCTTTGCAAAATCCAATCACAAGAAAGGATGAGATTTATACGGATTTATATTGCAATCAATGTTTTTTTTTCCTCAATAAAGGGTGAAGTGCATGTATTTCAGTTCTTAAAATCTAATAGACCTTCATCGTGAAAATAATTATACAGTCTATAATGCACTTCAAAATATTATGTTTGATTTCTAATTACAATGTAATATGTATTACATGTTTGAAAAGAATATAAATTATAATCATGATTGTTATCACAAAAAAAATAATGATAAAAGACTAATACTACATCCATTTCATTCTTAGTGCATCTAGACATCATTTGAGAAATTGACTTCCTAAAATTTGTAATGTAACTTGTTACTAGAGACCTTGATAATCTATTGTTTCCTAATGTTAATTAAGACAAGTATTGGATAAATAATTCAAAATAGGCTTAAACCAAATAAGTTTTATAAGGACTTAATTTACTGAGATAGCAATATTATTTGCATACTCTTGCATACTTGTGATAGGCAAGTTTAAATAGAGTGGGAAAACAAAATAACAAATAAGAGTTGAAAATATACCAAATTCAAGTAAAATTATTCTAACTAAACATCTAAAAAAAATGCATATTCTAAATAACATTAAACCAAATTTAAATGTACAATAAAATTCTAAGAAAGATAATTATCTCTATATAACTTTTTTAGTTTCCAATACATTCTATTACTATTAATTTTTTATTTAAAAAAACTAATATGCCTCTCAGCGCAGTGAGCGCACAGGTCTATTTCTAGTTTAAATTAAATTTCAGAACAAGGTAGTTTTGGCCTATAGTTTGTCCTGCCTTTGAACCCAAAAGACCTTAAGGAATAAAACAATTCTTCAAACTAACATTTTGCTTTTAGGTTTCGTTGGTGCAACTCAACATTGACAGCATGAAGTTCAACAGTTTAAGGGCAAAGTTTATGATATATGTTGTCAGAATAGATGAATGGATTATTGTGTAAATTATGAAAACAAAGAAACAGGGGAGCTGTTGTAAGGAAGATGTATTATACCAAAATATATTCATAAGATCCCTCACAGATTTGTATTATGAATTGTAACACCTCAGTTGACAAGGTAAAACCAGCTTCACACATTTTTTCAACAATATCAAGAGCTACGCCCACCTGCATTTAAAAATAAAAGGCAAATAATTTAATTCAAATGCAGTCTCCATGCTAGACAGAGGTATATGAATAACAGATTTGTTTCATAAATTATAAAATAAATAAATGGTACAACAAATCAAACACATTGAGATCTATTAGAATTGAGAACGGACTGGCCTAACACAATCCAAAAGTTAGCTCAAGTAGAGAAGATTGTGATGGATATGGTAGGGTACTAGATGAAACTCGCAATCCATGGCCTTCAATTACTGCTTTGACTTGTTTCCATATTTTTATACACTTGAGAGAAACTGAAAATGTTCTTGAAATTGCATTGTTGTGAATGGTACAAAGAGGAGTATTTATACACTTATGACTAATTCCCTTTGTAGCCTAATATCTCATTATAAATAATACAAGTGTACCTCTGAGACAACATTTAAAAATTGTCACTGTAGGTGTAAACAACAGAATTTCTCCCTACACCTAAAACCTAGGCCCTTGCATTCCTATCCATCAACTATTTGTATGTTAAATGGTGCAAACCCTGACTTTTATTACGAAAATTCCTATGCTAACCCTCTGGGTTACTCTCACTTAACATTGAAGCTGTAGTGTCGGCTCGGTTTTGTGAGTGTCTTAAATTTACCAAAACAGAATTACAGCTTTTATCACCACTCAAACTATGACTTCCTTTGTTTGATTAAGTTATAGATTGGTGCTCCCACTCGTGCCAGCCTGTGCCACCATTTGAAAATCTTGTAGCACCTCCCTTGCTCCAAGTTTTGGACTTCCATGAATTCCCTCCAACTGCAGGACGGTTGGTAGTCAGTCATTCTGCTTCTAAATCTATGCTAGTTGCATGACTTCCAAACAGGTATTCAGTTTAAAGGTCTGAATTCTGTATCTTAGATCAGTTTGAACTCCCCCAACAAAATAACCCAAGATTTGCTTTTCTATCTTGTCCTCCATGCACCCTAATCTGTCATCCACTAGATGAAATTCTACTCTCAATTCTGCCTTTGATTCCTTCAAGTTTTTCCTCCAACAGATCCATCCTTTCTGTCACCCTAGCCAATGGCATATTGATGAATTTGCTGGCCTCAGGATTTCTCCTCTCTTGGATTCGGCAGGTCAGTCCAAAAAGTGGTAGAACACTAATTGAACAATATCATTAAATCACACAAAATACTTAGAATACAGCAGTATTTGCTGTCCCAGAGTCAGACTCTTCCTACAGTGATGAGTTCTCTGTCCAAGTTACAAGAAGACAACACACATCTTTCTATTCATGCCATTACACATACTCACATTTAATAATATGTAAATGCTCCTAACTTTTTGCCCAAAAACTGGCAACATGATAGTATCTATTGAATATTCTAATAAAACATAACTGCTAATGACAGTTATTATTTATCACACATATTCTGATAATAAATTACTACTACTTTCTACCAATAACTTTCATAACTGGCCCTCACTCTCAGTTCCCATCAAAAAAATATCACGGTAGTGTATCTTACAATTTAGGTTGGAGTCTAAATCAATCCTACAAAACCAGCTTGTAAGGTAAGGGTTGTTCTCCCACTTATGTACTCTATTTTGATCATATCACTAGTTGATGTGGGATCTCCCTTTTTCAAATATCTTCTCCTGCTTCTCTATCCAGTTGAAGATATAGATAACTTCTAATGAAATTTACTTTCTGGAAAGAGACCAGCCTCTCCACTATCCAGCAATAATGAAATCAAAGAAAAATAATGCAAGGACAGAGTCAGAGCATGAACTAGCTCTACCTCCAGTTTGAATATTATCATGTTAAGTCATAAACTTACCAGGTTGAATCAATCAAACTGTGACCCAGAGGTGTCACCAATTGAATCTTGGATTTAGTTTTCAAAACATTGCAGGGTGTTGGGTTGTCACTTTCTTTTTTTCCATTCTTTTCTTATAAATACAAATCCTTGAGACTAGTCAAGCCTTCAAAAGTCAATGAACAAGGCAATGGCTGTGACCATGAAATATTTTCTATCGGTCAGGATTAATGTCAGTGATGGAACAGGAAGAAGCAAAAATGTCACTAATGGTGGAGGAAATAGGTGAAGAAATTTTTAGTATGTAAATAAATTGTTTTGAAAAAAATTATGGAATTAGTGTTAATATTAAACAGATTACTTTTTTCTATTTGTCCAAAGTTCGTTCTTTTATGGTTCCACAAGTGATGGATGTATTGTGTTCTGTAAAGGCTCTGAAGAGAGCACTCAGTACTCATCTTGTTACCATTTTCCTTCTAGCTTCTTTTGTTTTCTTTTTTCCTTCTCGTGAACAAGGTTCTTGCAACCAATTGATACCCTACGATGATGAATAAAAAGAGAGTTATACCTTGTCTAAGCCACAGCAATGCAAAATGAGCTTTTCATATGATGAGGATGAAGGCAACACTTCCAGTAATCCATGCATATTCTTGACTTTTGAGATGATATCCTCAACCTTCCACATTACCAAACAACACACATAAGAAAACACAAAAAATGAAACCATTTTTCATAATATACAACTACTTTAGGCCAATATTATTCCAAATAACATGAAAATAAAAAAATAAGAACACTTGAAGACATCTCACAAGTCTTAACTGTGGTCAAACTTTCATCAACATTATGTTCTTTTGTAATATAAGCATGATTGTTTAAATCCCCATGGCAGTAAAGAAGGATTAAGTAGTTCCCACTCAAAACAAGGCAACTAGTGATCCACATAGCTTTGAGAAACTTAAAAAGAAATATGCATCACAAATGAGAAGCTATAGAGGAAGTTTATTCATCACATAGTAAACAATATAAAAAGATATAAAATAAATAAGTGTGGCAAAACTTCTGAATGTAATGAAGCAAATTTCACCTTGTGTTACTATTATAAGAAATAAATATAAACTTAATCACAGACATTATAAAGAAATATTAGAGAACATATAACAATCATAAACAAAAAAGGAAGCATTCTTGTTGAGAAATTCACAATTGAGGATAAACTTTATTCATTTAATAAAACAATTCAAAAATAAGGGTAAATTTGAACTCTACATCTTTTGATTCAGAAACTGAGAGAAGCCCTTTTTCAATCACACCACACCCTTTCCCTCATGCCCTTATTTTGGAGCTAAAGAGCAGTTTATGTCCCAACATTTTCAGCATATGGTTCTACAAAATAATAAAATGAACAAGATATGTAGTATATCTTTTACCCAAGCCTATTAAGATATCATATTTTTTTAAGGAATACTGTTTGCCTAGGCAACTATTAAGGTATGTATCCATGTATCATTTGCCTTGCTTTGGTGCCACTTTTTTGTTCTCTTTCTCTTGCTGAAACAGTGAAAAGATGAAAATCAGTTTTAAAACATTTAAATGCATACATAACATGTTTTGAGATGGGAAAAGCTCAATATTGGTTTTGAATTGTGTAAACTAGACTAAAGCATGTGCAAAATTCTTTAAAACCTTTGAATTTGTGAAGTTTTTGTACTATATACGGTGAAAAGATATTACATAAAATTAGAGATGCAAAACCATTCATGGACTTCCACCTACTTGTGCTGAAATATTGATGGCATAACAAATTCCATAGAGTCTTACACCATGTCAAGAACAACCTCTCACAAAAGCTCAAGTTATTTGGTGGATGGTAGCCCATAAATATATATATATCTAACAGCAGTTTTTGCTCAAAATAAAAAATATCAATCACATACTTATAGCAGTTCAAATTTCATGAAATTTGTTGTGCAAGATCAAATAATAATTTTGTATAATCCTGCCTAAATAAGTTATACATGATATAGGTACAAAAGAGCATATAAAAAATTAAAAAATATTTTTCATATTACAAGTTAAAAAAAATATATTATGCGTTACAGATATAATACCATTCATGGGTTTCCACAATATAATTTAAACTTATTGATCCTTAACAGTAATCTTGGACAAATGCAAAATTTCATGAGTATGATACATAACGCAAGATGCATAGTTTCAATATTAAACCATGTTTATGAGCATTCCCTGTTTGGACAGTCCCCTGTATGCCTGTTCTATTTGCAACAACTTCATATAGTATGGCAGAGGTTTGCTAAAGAGAGTCCTCCACCGAATGATCTTTTTTGTTTTGTATGCAAAATCAATCATAAGCAATTATCCATAAAATACATGCCAAGTAGCCAATAAACTAACAAGCTGGATTTCAAGCAACATCCACTGTAATTGAAGTTTCAACATTAAATGTAAGATTAGAAACGCTGTTCTAGGAAGAAGCAAATTGTAGACAGGCAGAAATGCATCCCAGTATCACATAGCATCAAGGGCATTTACCAGTAGCATTCATGAGAAGTTCCTCACCGCTAAATTTGGAATGCTAACAGCATAACTAACAATGAAGTTTGAAATATTATCTGCATCGTGATCTGCATTACATAAGAATCCCTCATTAAAATACTAACACTTACAGCGCACAAATTTATAGAGGAAGGTAATAGTTGTTCCTTCCAGAGAGTAACAGATTTTCACCATCCATTACTATTACAGATAAATATTAGCAAAATGTTTTCTAACATAAATTAGCGCATTTGCAACTTCAACAAAGCTTTGAAATAAGATACACAAGACATTCACCACCAACTTATTCTTTCAGGCTAAGAAATAGATTCTTGGAGCCTTTTATATCAGACCCTATTCAGTGGTAGGAACTGATCTTCTAGTTCCAAACACTAAGCTTGCCATGCCATGTAGAATTAGAATTCTAATTCCACATAACAATTCCTTTGAATTACAAAATAAATGAGTTAAACCCAACACAATTCCTTAAATATAACAATCAGAAAAGGCAAAACAGCTCTTCATCTTTTAAGGGATTTGAAGCTCCACCGCTCCAGATGCCACTCACCAGCCATCATTGTAGGATGTAACAAAAGTTTTGTTGGATAACAAGTCCAACATTGATGGGTTACAAGTTAAAGGGGTATATGAGCAAAGGGTCATGAGTCCAAAGCATCTAGGAATTTTTGGACAAACAGATCACTCAAGCTAAGTCTACTAACACACTCTCTCACACTCTTGTACAAGGGCCTGCACACAAATTCTAATTTGGTATCAGAGCGACAGAGCCCATATCCAAGTAAAAATCTAAAGCCCAAAACAGAGAGAAGGAGAGAGGGGGGGGGAACCAAACAAAAAAAGAGGCAAAAAAATGAAAACAGGCCTGAAGCTTCTAAAACTCAAGAAAAGGAGCACAAGCCCAATCAATAAATGAAAGTAAGATCTGTGGCCTCTAAAGCCCAAACTTGAAGTACAAACCCAGACTAGTAATTGAAGACAAGTCACAACTACGCCAAGTCAGTCAGACTTAGGAAAGTGCTAAAAAACAAGCTCCACATTGGTGGGCTAGAAACAAGTTAAGGGGTATATAAGCAAGACGGCTATGAATCCATAGTGCTTTGGAGGCATTTCTGAACAAACAAGCCACTCAAGCTAAGCCCACTAACACACTCTCCCTCTTGGACAAGGACCTGCGCACAAATTCTAATAAGTTTGATATTGGGCAAAGCTTGATAATTGATCTGGCCACTGTTGTAAATAAATCAAATTAGTTATAACTACTTGGGGAGTTAGTTAGTGGGTTGTTTGGTAGTTAGTTAGTGGGCTGTTAGCTAACTACTTGTGAATGTAATAAATAGTGGTAAGAAATGAAATTGTAAAAGAGTGCAGTTCAGAATTTTGATCGGCTTGTTTTCTATCCTTTCTTCCTTTCTGTTTTTCTTGTGTTCTAACAGCCACCAAGTCCAGTGCACTGCTGTTATACACTCATCTCTCCTCTGACTTATTTCTCTATCTTGATTCTTCCCTCAAACTTGCAATAAATCTTCCTCTTTGTTGGAAATCAATTTTGTTTTGGTTATTGAGCATATTGGTTTAGCCCCCTGCCCCCTCCCCCCTCCTTACCCTTTGAACCCCAACCCATTCCCACATCTCTCCCCCTAGCTTCCCCTTTGTGCATTCCCTCTGTTTCCTACCCTACTAGCATTCACCAGACCAACGCTCTCTCCCTTCTTCACCACTCTTTTGTCAACTTTAGTCTTGACAGCATTGCTGCTGTTGAGTTCCATGACTTCCATCTTTCCTCTTCCTCTTCCCCATTATCTAGCATTTTTTGAGCTCTGGGTAGTTATGGCTTTGTGAGAAACATGTATGACCAAATTTAAGCAAATCTTTCCAGAAAGGTGATAAAAGGGGTTTTCCAAAGCACGTACTTTTATATGGAGAATTTCTTCAGGTACAGGGACACAGTAGTTTTAATGTTTTCCAACAACAATTAGACCAAACCTGGGAAATGTTATATATAATACTGGATCTATACCCAAATTGTGTTACAATATCTTGGTGGCAGGTTCCTATTATGAGCTTACCACATTTCAAATAATAAATGAAGAATTACCGATAAATGGAAGAATAAGAAGAGAAAAAAATTTCATTATGACAAATAGAAATTATACATTTTGAATTAAAAAATTAAAGGAAATATTTTTTTCAAAATCTTCTATACTGTGAAAACTGAAACTTGATTATGAATATGTGTGATTGTATTTTAACTCTTACTATGTAGCCCAAACATTATAACTACAATGTTAAACTAATTCCATTTTTTATTAGAATTAAAATTGCATTTACAATTTTTATATAATAATGATAATTCTACAAACCAGATGGAACCCATCAAATATATAAAAATCACATGACAGATACAGTTGAAATATAAAGCAGAAAACATATATTAAAAAATGCCGTCTTCTTAAAAACAGAACACTGCACCACCACCAATACCATCTGCAAATATGCTTAGATAAGAAAATAAGATCATAATCATACCACGTGCTCTCAAATCCAAAAGTAAATTGTCCACAACAGATTCCAGCAGTAGCCTGCCTAATGATTGGAATATATTTGCAATAGATTCTGCAGATGAAAGCTTTGTCATGTCTATATTCTTCACCACATCCAAAATCTGCATCTTCCGATCACTTTCACAAAGAGCCATCAAGTAACTTTCTGTAACAAGAATTGAATTCAGCTGAGTTTCATGCACCGCATGAAACAAAAATGTTGATTGCAATTGGACATCAAAATACACGACAAGAAGAATTGCATTAATAATTATGTTATAATATCAGATGCACTGATTTTGAAATAACTATGGTTGGCACAATCACTTCTATTATTAGGAAGCTAGATGCCAGCAATGTACTTGGAATACAACTTGGCATGAATTCAGTTTTCTTACTGTGTTTCTAACATGGCTAAGTTATGAATTAAGAAAAAATTGTTAATTGCAATACAAAGGCATAAAACATCAATTTCCAAAGCAGTTATCCATTTAGATCATGTCACTTAGTATTCCCTGGTAGCACATGAAATGAAGAAGAATGTGCTATGGAAGGCATCATCCTTGTCCCTCCCTACGTGAAAAAGTAAAGCAACTCATGAATTTCTTACAAGTCACCAACCTCTTAAAGCAGAAGTATCTTCACTATCTTCAACTGTAATATATTCACAAATATCCCGGATCATTTCTTCGTTGTCAACTCTTAACCACAGCAACATTTCATAGTAACCCAATCGCGAAGCTGAACTAGGATTCTCGGCTTTGATAACATCAGAGAAAAGTTGAAATTCTTGAACCATACCCATATCAACTATATACCGAAGAAGTGCACCATACGTTTGCTCTTCTAGTGGATACCCAAGATCCCTCATTGATTTGAAAAGGTGAAAAGCCTTGCTCATTTCTCTTACAGCAATGAATTCATCATCAGTCGCCCTAGCCTTCTTTATGCACATTTTTATCAATGCATTGTACTCTTTCACACCAGTTTCTCGACCCAAGTGACCAAACACATTAACGGTCTTTCCAGTTCCTAATTTATCTGCACACAATTTAATTAACCTGTCAAAACGGTCATCACTCGTGTACTTAAAAATCCACTTCTGTTTCCTCTCACGAGCAACCTCCTTCCGTTTCACCAATAAATTACCATGAGACAGGTCCGGTATCCATGGTATATCTACTGCACTTTTCCCTTTTTCTTCATCATCATCAATTTCCTCTGACCCCTTGTCCTGTGTAGCTACAAAAGAAAAAACAGCACACACCCAACACTGATATAAGACACAACACAAGCCAAGGCACATTTTAATTCTCTAGACTCCACATCATCCCCAGAAAATAAAAATAAGTAACACTTATACTCTCACAGTAAATTTAACAAACACTTACAGCACAATATAGCAGAGAGCTGAGTAGTGTCCACAACCTCATTATCCAAATCCACTGCACCAAAACGATGAGAAAACAACATCATTACACACACCCAAATACCCCCAACAAAACAGAAAGTAACCACCGAGGAAACAAAACAACCAAAACCAACGCATTTGACAGCACAAAGACCAATATTTTTCAAACTCATTTAGCTCCAAAAAACCAAAACCCATTAACGCAATAAGGCCCCTCTACAAAGTTTGACGTAAATGAAAACATGGGTAGGAGTGAAAATTGAAACTTGATAAAGGTACCTTGGGAAGAGTCACGAGTGAGGTGGAGTTCTGAGAGGTGCAGTTGGGAACGCAAATCGTGTTCGGAGTCAGGAGGAGGTTTTGTGAAGGGAACAGCGTTGGTGTTGGGTTTGCGGGTTTTCAACTGTGAGCGGAAGAGGGAGCTGAGGGTGCACAGGTTTCTTACGGTGGGGGCGCGCATCTAAGCTCTGCAACAAGTTCGAAAAATGAGTGTGTTTGTTTGCTGCTTGGGTTTTGGTTTTGGTTTTTGTTGCTGAAGGGTTTGTTCGTTCTTAAAATTAAAATGAATGCGTTTTATATTGGTTTGCAAAGTTGAAGTGGGAAATGGAAGAGGGTGTTTACTATTGCTGCATACCAAGGAAGAGAATGAATATGGCGATGAACGGCATGTACACAGCATAAGTAAATAAACAAATAGGAAAATAAAATAAAATAGTTGAACGAATAGTTTTTGAAATTATAATAATGTATTAAATTAGTCTTAAAATTATATTTTAATTTTTATATTTTGTGAATTTTGTCTATTAACTTTTTTTAAATTTTAAATTTATATAAATTTATCAATTTTGTTTTTTTTTTAATTTATGATTACCAAAGTTATTATTTATTAATATTTTATTTTAATTATATAAATTTATTTATTATTTATAAATTAGTTATACATTTTTCATTCTTTTATTTTTAAAGAAGTTACATGAAATAAAATATTTAATAAATAAATTTATAAGATATTATATAATTTAACTAATAAATTATTTAATATGATTTAATAAATAAATCTATATAATTAATAAAATTTATATGGTTAAAATAAAAATATTAAGAAATAAATTTTTATTATAATTTTAATATTTTTTATATAATAAATATAAACATATACTTGAGGAATGTAAACTACAATTAACAAATGTAATAATTGTATATATAATATATTTCTATATATAAACTAAACAAGTAAAATGTAGAGAGGGTTTTGTTGTCCATAATGATCTTATTTGATTCGAGCAAGACTATTTCTAGTGGATGATACATGTGATCTATACTAAAAACAAGTAAAATGTGTGAAAAAAATTATGACAAAATTTGTAAATCTTAAAATTATATAGCAAAAAGTGTAATTAATTTTTTTTAATTTTAATTACCAATTTGACTGAGCATTACAATGAATGACTAAATTGATTCATAATTTACTATTTCAATGATCATTTTATTATTTTATTTATTTAAATGATCAATTTGATTATTCATTATAATTTAAAAGACTAAATTAATTGATGATGCGCAAATTTAAGAACGGACTTACTATTTTATTAATTTTAAGGACCAACTAAATGGGTCTCAGAATAGTGTAACAAAGGGTGGGATGAGTGCAAGAGAAAAAAAAGAGAGAAAAATATGTATATTGTTATTAATAAAAATATGGAGAGGCACATCACTCTAAAAAAATGTAAAGTCATTGGTATAAGGCTAAATTGAATATTTGGTTTTTAATTTTTAGTAAAATTTATTTTAGTCGTTTATATTTTAAAAAAAAAATTATTTTTTAATTTAAAATTTTGCGTTAATATTGTATTTTCTATAGATTATAATTAACATAATTAATATTTTATGTTTAAACATAGTAATAGTTTTTAATTATCACTATTTATACACGCCCCAAGTGCTATAAACTTTTACAAATTCAATTATACTCATATAGAACAACTTTTTAAAAAATTTGATTGAGAGCTTCATTATGTCTTTCTAAGGTAATAAAAAACCCTCAAAGTTTGCAGCAAATAATTTCTTGTATTGAGAATATTTTACAAGTATTGGTAGTTGGGGTGTGCATTTTTTTAATTTAATAAAATTATCATAGTGATTATTAGGAAAGAGTATAAGAAGAACTTTTCAAAATATTTTTCTTAGACATTTATAGGTAGCAATATCATAAAAGTTTTGATGTTTAATTGTTCCATTCATATTTTTTTATGTTTGGCTTATGTTTGGATGTTAAAAGGGGTCATATAAGACCTCAATCATTGCAACAATTCATGTTGTGAGTGGCACAATCATATTGAAGCGGAATACGATTATGCATATGTTTCATGTTTTTGTTTCAAATTTTAGTGTGTTTTTGAAGCATGGTTTTCATGAAGTTTGGTTGTATTTATCTTTCAATCAGACAAACGTTATCTTTACAAGTAAAATGATTTAGGAAGATGATCGAGTAAGACTTAGTGGTCTTCATAAGAAATGTAGTCGTGAATGTTAGCTAATCAATGACTTTCTTTCATCTAATTTTTTTATAACTCAAGATACGATCAAATTAGTTAGCAAAGGTCTAGCTATTAGAATAAAATGATGATTCCATGTTCGCCATGAGTTTAGACATAGTAGATTATCAAACCAATTTCAAGGGAGGATATAAGTTGCAAATAATTTTTTTATCTTTCAAATGAGATATAAATCATCTTGATAAGATTACTACAATTGTATATGTTATGTTTACACTCTACATAGATCATAGAAGTGTAAGAGGAAATGAAGGTAGTAGTACCTAATAATTTAAGAATGATAAATAATAAATATTAATTAAATAGTTGTTATAATAGGAGAATGATATAAAATTAGGATGAATTAATTAGTATATGACTTAGTTGAATATGTATAAGGATGTTTGTGTATATTATGTTATGAGATGTTTGATGTGTGATATTATGTTATGAGATATGTGATGTGACAAGTGACCTACCTTGTGAAAGGTGAGAATATGCTCAGGTAATATCTCATGTGTGAGGGACCTAGCCTATGAGAGACAAAATGAGACTCATTTGTTTGTAAAGAGAAGTCCAAATAAGCATTAGAATGATTATACCTGGCATTATATGTATAGAGCATGCGTCATGATATTAAGATGATTATGTGGCAAAAAATAGTTATGAATCTAGATGGTGGAGGCCTTAGGGGGTTATTTAACTTGACCTTGGGATGATTATACCTGGTGTAAAAATCCTAATGACTCATATTGATTCCATTGAGTTAGAGTGTACTTTGAAAGTAAGTAACTCTAACTAGTCACCAAAGGACATCATTCTAGTGCTAGATTCAAAGACATCACTACATTAATTGCCTTCTTTGTGGTTAGGCATGTACTCATAAACTATTTTCTTGAGCTTAAAATTAGTACCACATGTACACGGGGTAGAGATTAAGGAACATGGCATACATATGCATTATGTTGTAGCATAATATGTTGAGTTGTATTATAATTATGTGAAACATGTGTTTATATTTATGATTGTAACTATAATGTATGTATGTGAATATGGTAATTGAGACTTGTGATGTGAATTGACAAGGTTTTAAGGTTACGAATATATAATCATGTTACGTATGTGTGTTGTTCTTGTTTGATAGAGAATGAGATGTATGTTTAGCTACAAGGTAAAAGAGGTAACATGTACTTGTACCTTAAGCAAGAATGTAAGTTATTAAGAATGTTTTATGCTACCTTAAGAGTATGAGAGATGTTATATCTTAAAATAGTGTGATGATGGTTCTAGTTACGTAAGAATAGTTGTGAATATGAAAGAGAAATGATAAGTTCTCACCCAATGTTATACCCTAGAATGATGTATGTTAAGGTGAATGTTAAGAGTATCCTAGAGTATTATTAGCAACAATCCTAAGTATAGGACAAAATCCTAAGATAATAATGGAGAGTAAACATGTATAATAGTTGTAAGAGTGAGTAGGGAGTTAATAAGAGGTATTAACAATTGAAAGGTATAGTTTTGACCATAGCTATGAAGGATTTACTAAAAACTAAATGAAGGTGAAACCATGAGAGATAATTATAAAAGGGTTGTTTAGGTAGAAGAGTCTAACTCACTTGTATGGTCCCTAGTGTACTTGTTGAAACTTATGTCTCATTCCTTTAAGTTCTTTTTTCTTAGGAAATAGGTGAAGTTGTGTGTTGATGAAGTTGAGAATCACATACATGTGGAGCTTAACTTTGTTTATGTTCTTGTCTCTTCTTTTATGTTTTTGTATGACACCTTCAAGTGATAGACAAATCATATTAAACATTTATAATGTTTTAAGTTTTATTTTGTATAATAATCTATTTATGTCATGAGTAGCTTGCAAATGATGTTTTATGTTTCAAATTTTTGTGTTCATAAAAATCCAGGGGTAGTTAAGGTAATGCCCCCTTGAGGTGTTACATGTATGAAGTACAATGTAGTATAATACCTCAAATTAGTCCTTCAATTATAAAAGATTGGGCAATTGACAACATCCTACACAATGTAATGAAATAAAACTAGGTTTAGATGAAATGAAATAAAAATAATAATATAATGAAGTATAGTTTGAAAATTTTACAATATATAAAGTATAATTTATTTTATTGGTTGATAAATGGATAAATCTAGAGCAATGCAAAAGTTAACCACAAACAAAAAAGCTAAATAATCATTTTATTAAAACGCTTTTGTATTTTTAAGTAAACAATGCATTGTTTGTAAAAACAATTTTACACTATTGTTCAATTACAAATTATTATATATAGTAAATTTGTTGACTTTTATATTAACTATTTTAAAAATCATACATACCATGATTTATGGACGATATATAATATATAGAAATTAAACTCTTGGTTTTTTAACAAATAAAATCCTATTATTTTGCAATAAAAGTATACAAATGTCAGCACAATAATTTTTTTAGTAACAAATCAAAGTTAACACATTATAAGCATTGAACAATTTAACATACTACAAATTGATGATAAAAGTTAGGTCATCTCTAATCAAACCCAACCTAACACTTTTTTTTACACATCTGAAATTGATCTCACCATTTTATATCACTTATTCTTTTTTTTTTTTTATTTAAGAGCATCTTCCTCCTAATGTATTTTTTTTTACTTTTTACATATTTAAGGTAGGTTATTTTTACTTTTTACAAATTAATTTATCATCAACCTAATAACTTATTTTATTTATTTATTTTACTAAATGGGTTTTACACGAGACAATACATCCTTACATTTCATCAACATGAATTACTACCAACTTTTATTATTATTTGATAAAAAGTACATTACATGACAGCTAACAAAATTACTTATGCTTATTAAGTGGTGTTTGAGAGGTTCTTAAAAAGAAATACCTCCAAGAAAAATATCTAGGCACAACTCTTAATAAGAAAAAAAATATAAGCACCTATCGTCAGAGGTGGCCCAATTTTTTTTCTAATGCATTAAACGAAACTCTATTTTATTTTTATTCTAGTTTAAATAATAATTACCAAAAAAATAATAGTAATAATTTCGTGCATCCAAACAGGACCAAACATAACCTTGACAACCAATATTAACCTCATTTTTATTTAAAAAAATAATTTACATTAATACAATATAATAAAAAAGAAGAAAAAAAGTAACTTACCTAGTACATAGGAAGAAAGAAGATGGAAGCTCCAAAGCTTCTTTCACTTTGGCAAACAAATTCCCAAAAGAAAGCAAAAACGAAGAAACAAAGAAAAAGCAAAGAATTTCAATGAAAAAAAGCAATACTCCAACCAAGATTCCACGTCATCTCAATATCTCACCCTTCTCCTTCTCCTTCTTCACCAACCACGTACAAGGTTTTAAAGAATAGTCCTGGACCCTAACTGTGACTACATTAACTGAAGTTTCCAACTACATCAAAACTCGTGACAAAACTATAACTGCTCCACACGTGCATGCCAGCATGTCACCTGAACGCGGCAACTGCAGCACGTGCCGCCTGAGCACCCTCGTCTCCATGGGCCTCACGGCCATCGTTCTCTGGCTCACTTTCCGCACCAACAAGCCCAAATGCTTCATCCAATCCCTCTACGTTCCCTATCTCAACGCAACCTCGTCTCATAAAAACGACACCGTCGTTTTCCAACTCTCCCTCCAAAACGACAACAAGGACAAGGGCGTCAAATACGACACCGTCCGCCTCTCCTTCGCGCTCTTCCTCGACAATGCCGCCACGCGCCCCCTCGCCAACGCCACCCTCGCCGCCTTCTACCAAGGCCGCGGCAAGATCGCGCGCAAGTGGGGCTCCGCCGCCGTCGCGCGCGGCGGCGGACTGAACCGCACGGCGGCGAGGAATGGAAGCGTGTTCCTGCGCGTGGAGTTCACGACCACGGTGAAGTATAAGGTGTGGATGCAGTTTTACCTGAACCGGCAGCGTTTGTCCGGAGGGGCTAATGTGGAACTGAATGCTAACTCCGGGGAGAAGGTGGAGCCCAAGGGAATTAGGCTCGGGAACGTGCCTCCCAGGCTCGGGTCCCAAGCTGCCGAGGCTCGTAGTTGCTACGCGGCGTTTCTCGGAGTTTTTTTCACTGGCTTGTTTCTCACTGTGTTTACTTGAGTTGACTGTTGACTATTCATTGTGTTTTATTATTATTGCTTTTTTTTTGGGGTTGAATTGTTTTGTGGTATACATTTGGATGGATGTGATCATTGTTTTGTTCTGTATTTTTTGAGTTCCATGTTATCACATTGCGTGGACAGAAGAACAGGAGATGCATGACCCTTAAATGTTCCATGTTATCACATTCAATTTTTTTTTTCATACATAAAGTCAAATTTAAACTCTTAACTAAATATTTATACAGTTTTTACCTTGGGTTTCTAATGTAAATCATTTCATTTCAAATAAAGTCAATTTTTTTTTTATAAAAATCAATTTTATGATATCAAAATCATTTCCAAACACTAAATACTAATTATTTTTACTATAATTAACATACTTGCTAGAATAAAAAAAAATTACATGTTGCATTTTCTTTTCTGGAATTCTATTATCCATATATTTGAATTAACTTTTGGACAAAACGAATTCACGTATTACTAAAACTATTACCTATAAATTGTGTTGTTATTCATTTTTTATATAAAAATCTCGCTTTACGTGGATAGAGATGCATTTACAAACATTTGATGGAGACCTACTCATAGACTTTAAGAAAAATAACACGAGGTTAGTCAATTTTAACCAATTATTAGATTAAGTCCTTATTTTTATTAGAATTAGCATGCTTGTTATAATAAAAAAAAGTTTTACACATTGCCTTTTTTTTTCTTTTTTAGAATTCTACTATCCATATATTTGGATTAGCATTCGGATGTAATGAATCCACATTTGATCAAAATTATTGCGTATAACTTTTGTGTCATTGTTAACTTTTGACATGAAAATCTACTTTACATGAACTTAAAACGTATTTTGAGATACATTGAAGGAGACTTGCCTAGGAATTTCAAAGAAGAGGGCACGAGAATAGTCAATTTTAGTCATTTATTAGATTAAGTCCTTATTTGTATTTTTAGGTATTTACTAGTGGTCTTTATTTATATTTTAGGACCTTTGTATGCTTGATTATTTTAATTTTATTAGTTAATTGGCCCTTAAGTTCAATTGGAGGTCCATTTAGTAGCCGCCATAGGAAAATATAAATACTTCACGTGAGAAACTAGAGAATACTTAATACCATTTGATAAATTTAGTTTATACTAACGTGAGAGGGATTTTTCTTTTGATGATTGTGTACAACCTCTTAATTCTTATCAAACATTTTTTATTTTTGCAGTGAATTTCCTTCAACTCATCAATCTTTGTGATTGTGGCATTGTTCTTCCTAATTCTTCACCTAACTATTTTTTCCTTTCATTCATGTTCTTCAATTTTTCCCAATTTCTAAATTGAAATCCCTAGTTCTTGAGTTGATTTTCGATCCATCTAATCGATGTCTGCATCACACACTATATAGAACGTGCATACATGATTTTATTTAAATTTAAATGGCATCCTAACTCTTTTCTTTCTTAACTTCTTTAGATAATGATTTCTTTACTGTACTTAAACAAAATTATATGATATATAATATAGATACAATATTATAATATAATATGGCATATCTAGCACTACTTGGTAATTAGGAGCACTCCAAAAACTTGGGGAAAAGAAAAGCAAACAATTACTAGGTTGTAATTAGACCAAGTTCTAACTTTTCTTTTCACATCGTATTCAAGCATGCAAACATGGAATACGCTTAAATTTCATGAAGGGCAACCCCCGATTCTACGATAACACGTACATACGTTATTGTCTCACAAAAGCAAAAGAGAAAAAAAGAAAAGACTATCATATATTACAACTACTAGTTAAGTTTACCCAGGGGAGCTACCACTTTGAAGTTTAACAAGAGAAAAGTATGCACCATCACGTCCAAGTGAAATCAATTCGTTATGTGAACCTTGTTCTGCAACCTTTCCGTTCTTAATCACAGCAATGTAGTTAGATTTTTGTATTGTAGATAGCCTGTGTGCCACTACTATGCATGTTCTTCCAATCATTATCTTCTCTAGTGCTTCTTGGACCAAGATCTCTGACACACTATCAAGTGCACTAGTAGCCTCATCCAGAAGCAGTATTGCAGGATTCTTCAGTATGGCCCTAGCTAAGGCTATTCTCTGTTTCTGCCCTCCTGATAGCTGAACTCCTCTTTCTCCACAGTATGTCTCATACCCTTCATTCATTCCACTGCCATGACAAGAACAATCAAGGCAAAGAAAAAGTGTTAGTGCCAAGAAGAAGAAGGTTTCAAAGTGCAGCTAGTTTTGCAATGCAGTTTAACTTTGGAAAATCTTTTGTTAACACAAAACTAGAGTTTAGATAGTGTTTGGACTAACTTTGTTTTGGGTTTCTCGTCTCCTTAAAGGGATAGGCTGGCTCAAACACGTTAGATAATCTCTAAAAGAATAAAACTAACCTTTAAAAGCCATTTGGAAGAGCTTATTTATAGCTTATTGAGACTTATGAAAACAGTTTGAGTTGTATAAAAACAACTTAACCTTATTTTTTTCTTCGATTATAGAAACAACTTATACATAAGTGCTTATAATATAAGCACTTATTCAATAAGCGCTTAATTAAGCTGTTTACCTAGATGCACCCTAAATAGATCTTCTATTGAAGCTAACTGTAGGAGTTTTTACTTTCAAGGAGAAGAGAAGTTGAAAAAAGCACTGTCAAACACTACTTAGTGTTTAGTTGTTCACTCTAGCAGCCTATTATGGTCCGTGTTAATTGTAATTCTTGTTTGTTTCCTTAATGTTGTGTTTAGGCAAATGAAAGAGATTTTGTTTCCATTACAGTTCTCTCGTACCTTATGAATTCATGAGCATTAGCCAGAGATGCAGCCCTTCTTATCTCAGATTCAGTTGTGTTTTCTTTCCCATAGGCAATGTTTTCTCGAATGGTGCCAGCAAAAAGGGTTGGCTCCTGACTCACTAACGCAATTTGTGACCTCAACATTCTCAAATTAAAGGACTTGATGTCTTGTTCATCAATGCACACCGTTCCCTTTGCAGGATCATAAAACCTTTCAATAAGACCAATAACAGTTGATTTGCCACAACCACTGTGTCCCACTAGAGCCACTGTTCTCCCAGCTTCGACCTTAAGACACAGACCCTTGAAAACCATTTGATCAGGTCTAGTTGGATATGCAAAGAAAACACTTTTAAGCTCGACTCTGCCCCTTATCTTCCTCTTTTTCTCACCTCCCCATGAGGTCTCAGGATCAATCTCAGTTTTCCTGTCTAGGATTGCAAAAACTGATCCAACTGCACTGCTTCCTTTGGACAAGTCAGAAGTCATGCTTCCAGCATCAGCAATAATGTATGCAGTGAAGAGTAGTATTAAAAATGCTTGAAAGAGGTGCTTTGATTCTATGAGTCCATCTATCAGGAGCCTCCCTCCATACCAATAAGCCAATGCTGTTGATGAAGTGTTGAAAAATTGGGAACTGAAAAGACCAAAGCCTGAAATCCATGACTGCCTAATACTCTCCTGTTTAGGCCCCACCATTGTGGATTTGAAAAGTGCCAACATTCTTTTCTGAGAGCTGAAGGCAGTTATGGTTCTATGGTTTATAACAGCTTCACTAGCAAGTTGGCTTCCCTCCCTTTGCGCTTTGCGAGCCTTCTCTGCCATGCTCTTCATCAACACACTTCTTGAGTAAAAGCTTCCAATGACTAATGGTTGCACTGCAATCATCACAAGGGAAAGCCTCCATGTGAGCACAAGTCCTAGAGTGTAGGCAAAGATAGACCCAAAAACTGCTTGGGATAACAAAGACATCCGGTCCCCGACGAGGGAACGAACCAAGTTGGCTTCTGAGGATAATCTTGCACAAATGGATGCACTTGTATTCTCTTCATGATCAAACCACCCTATCTCAAAAGTCATCAACTTCTCTAGTATCTTTTCTCTTATTCTTTTGGTCAACCTCTCTCCCATGAATGCAAAGTTATAGTGTTGGAGAATGCTAGTGAAGAAGTTGAAAACACCAATTCCTAAGAAAACAAGGGCCAGGAATTTAGTTTTAGACTTCATCTTAGAGCTTTCAGTTTCAAAGTAAACTGATATAAGTGTTCCTACATAGTATGCATTCACAGGTTGTACTGCTCCTGACCCTATTGCTCCTAAGATTCCTAGCACTGCTCTTCCCCACTCAGGTGCATTCATTTTCAGCAAACGCCACTGCGAAGGAGCTGGATGATTTGGTCTCTTCAAGTTATCTTCAAAACTATCATCATCAGGGTCATATTGGATAGAGTAGGAGTATGGTGTTCCCATGGAAAATCCCTGGCTGAAGGGATACAACATTGGAGTGCCTACAGTGCTTGATCTGAAACTCACAACTGGACTTTGAGGAATGCTCATTCTGTGGGAGCTCTTTGCTTCTATTTGAAGATTAGAAGGTTTGGATTCATCATTTTGAGTTGTTAATTGCTGCAACTCTACCATGTGAGCATACTCACCATCAGTCAATTCCATGAGCTCATTATGAGTACCTGATTCAACCACTCTCCCAGCTTGAAGGACTGCTATCATGTGAGCCGTTCGAATTGTTGACAAACGGTGAGCAATGATGATTGTTGTCCTTCCTTTTGAAGCTTGATCAATGGCTGCTTGTACCACTCTTTCAGATTGAGCATCAA
The DNA here is from genome assembly GCA_025330945.1 of Mucuna pruriens. NCBI lineage: Eukaryota > Viridiplantae > Streptophyta > Magnoliopsida > Fabales > Fabaceae > Mucuna > Mucuna pruriens. Next base: position 2,008,286 of record JAENHJ010000027.1, read on the forward strand.
GTGCACTGGTAGCTTCATCAAGCAAGAGAACCTTTGGATCCCTTAGTAAGGCTCTTGCTATGGCAATGCGTTGCTTCTGTCCACCAGACAATTGGAATCCAAACTGCCCAACCTAGGAAAACCATAGTGGTTTGCAATAACAAGGATTTAATTAGAAGTTTGTTCTCTACATCTCACATTATTTTTTTGTTTTAGACCCTACATGACAAAATTTATATTTTGGTCCTTACATGAAAAAATGCCAGCAAATTAGTGCTTTCCATTTATGGAAGGTATGATGGTGTAAGACTTTGCTGAGTTGTCCACTTACTAAGATAATATGATGCCACATAGGATAAAATGTTAATCAAGTCTGCAAAATCTAACACGATAATAACTGTAAATAGTAAGGGTCAATTGGTAAACAATTTTTTATGTAAGGACCAAAGTGTAGAGTTTTCTGATTTAGAGACCAAAATGGAAAAGGGTATAAAGTCTTGTTTGTTTCTTTAATACAATTATTTTTATGTGCTAAGGTGCTACAACGTATTAGGTAGAAACCTTTAAATATGATAATGAAATTTCAAAAGAAGCATACTCAAAGCAACTGAAAATTTTGAGCAAGTCTTGTTTCTTTAGTAAGTGTTAGTTTGTTTCACACTTTGTCTGAGCAAACGAGTTGAGATCAACTTACTTGAGTTTCATATCCATCTGGCAACTTGACAATGAAATCATGTGCATTAGCTGCTTTAGCCGCAGTTATCACACTTTCCATTGAAGCCCCTTCTTTTCCAAACAATATATTCTCTTTTATGGAAGTGGCAAAGAGAACAGGCTCTTGATTGACTAGGCCAAATTGAGATCTCAACCACTTCAACTGAAGTCTATTAATCTTGTGATCATCCAAGAGTATTACTCCCTCAACAGGGTCATAAAACCTTTCAAGCAGTGCAATGACAGTGGATTTACCTGAGCCACTACCTCCCACAAGGCCTACACTCTTGCCTGCTGGGATGGTGAGATTGAATCCCTGCAAAACTGGTGAGTCTGGCCTAGATGGGTAACAGAAGTAGATGTCTTGAAATTCAATTTCCCCTCTCACATATGATAAGGCCTTTCCTTTCTTATCTTCAGAATCTATGGTTGGCACCCTATCAATCATTTCGAAAAGACGAGTGACGGCTGCAGTTGCTTCTGTGATGGCAGTTAAATTTGGAAGGGCACTTAAAATGCTCCTGAAATTCATGAAGTTAAACATGAGTAACTAGTCTATGTATGTACGAATAGGATAAAAAAATTTACATGGTAATCCAATCACAAATTCTCATGTATGATAAGTTTGTTAATTTTTATAATAATTATCTTAAAAGTTATATCAACAATGATTTTTTTTATTGGTTGAAGGTGTGAATTTTTTTTATACTAATAGTGTACGTATAGATTAAACTCTAAACATATTATTATTAACATGTCATATTAAAAATGTTAACTATATGATATAAATCTAGAATATAAGTGATGAGAAATCACTTACAGCCCTCCCATGAGGACATTGAAGCCAGCTACAAATACATGGCCACCTCGTTCTCCTTTTTTAGTGATCAGAAATGTTCCAACCCAAGCCTGAAATCCCCAACTTATATAAATAACTCCCATACTTCCCAACATCAACCCCTTTGCAAAACCTTGCTTTATTCCAAATTCCATAGTTTTTTGAAGTGCACTGCTGAATCTGTTTAGTGTTTGATTCTCCCCAACATATGAATAAACAGTTCTTATTGAAGATATTGCCTGTTCTGCTATCCCACCAGCAACCCCATAGGACTCAATCATTTTCATTGCAAGATCCAACATGATCTTCCCAAATACAAGTGCTGGAACAATGAACATGACAGAGAGTGGTATTGCTGCCAATGTAAGTCTCCATGAAAGTACAAATGCAAAGATGTGGCAGAATAGGAATGTTGACATGTAAGCCAGGCAGTCAGGTATCTACACAGAAAAAAAAATATAAATTAATAAAGCATAATGATAGTTAGTTCTTTATTTTATCAGATTTTGAAAGCAATATTAAAAATAATTAGATTTTGAGTTCATATAAAGGTCAGATTCATTGGTTTCCTTGTGAACAATTACTTATGGAGAATGCTAACAAGTGCCCTTAGAGCCTACTTAATGAAAATATCTATGACAATAATTGCATTCCAAGAAAGTTTAACGGAAAGGTATAACTGCAGAAAACCTTCTCACACAAGACAACTTGGATTGTATTTGCATCTGAGGAAATGAGTGAGACAACTTGGTAGGTTGTTGAAGAACCAGAAGTTTGGGTATCAAAGAAACCAACTTCTTGTCTTAGGACTGACTTTAGGTATTCCATTCTCATTCTGGAAGCCTGTCTCTCAGCAGTTCTTGTCCAACATATTCCTTCTGTAGTAGCCAGCATCAATTGGTAAAAAGCATGAAAAGTAGTTAGCTTTACTTTTTCTAATGCTGGTCATGCTATTTGCATAACTTCAAAGTTGATGTGAATTCTGCAAGGAAAGTAACTGAGCTATCAAGTGTGCAACTTACCAACAAAAGCTGAAAGTCCAACTCCAATAGCGGCACAAAAAAGCCTCAACGCATACTGAAAAAAGGAAAGTGAAGTGGCAATTTCAAAAGCTGTTGAGATGCCAAAATTAAAATTATGGAAAGACCTTGCATAAGTGGTATACTTCCCTAGATGCATAAATCAGTTTCTACGTGCATGCTCCACTTGCACTATCCTTAGTTTCATGACCATTTAGTGTGTATTTGGTTTCACAATGGGAAGTATTAGAATTTATTTTGCCTCCTGTCAAACGTGATTTTAGTCAAAATATAGATGTTTAGTTATTGTTAGGTAAAACTGATTTTCCCCGTCTAAAAGTGATAAAAAGTAGTTTTTGCGGTTGAAAAATTTACACTGTTTTACAACAAACTTGCTTTTTATAAAAACATCCAAACATAAATCACTTCACATCAAAATCAATATTAACTAAAATCAATTTTGTAAACATCCAAACATAAATCACTTCACATCAAAATCAATATTAACTAAAATCAATTTTGTAAATATTAACCTAAAACACATTTAAATTCTTTGAGTAAATTTTTCTATAAATACTTATAAGATAATAAAATAAAAAAAATAAAATTAATTTTTTCATAAGTTAAAATTAGTTTATGCATAAATTAATTTGTAGAAATTCTTTCATATTAATTTTTCAAAAACTTATTTTTAATTTATATATAAACTAATTTTAACTCATGGAGAAGTTAATTTTTTTTTCTTATTTTCTTTTCAAAAAGTATATACAGAAAAGTTTATCAAAGCATATCTTAATGTTAGAGACAAAAATATTCTTTTCTATTTTTTCTGAATTTCAGCTGACAGCTTCAACTACTAAATCAAATAACTGTTAAAATGTTAGCAAAAGCAGTTTCCAGCAAAATTGTGTACTAAACTAGATGATGTATTTGTGCCACACAAACTGCACCTATAGTCTATGGCAGAAGAGTAAAGATTTTATTGTACACAAGCTCACCTTGTTCACATCATGCTTTGTCAAATGACTATTCTTATCTCCATAGGCATTGATGACATCACTAAGAATGTACATCGTGAGAGGGGTCTGTAGTCCATCTCCAAGGCTTCCCAAGGTCCCAAAGAACATCAACAACTTGTCCACTCCATCTGCATAACGAAACATACTATTGCTCCCCATTTCCCTGGACCCTCCCTATGGAGAGATATTCCTTTATTTTTCAAGATTCAGTAAGGTTTATCACCAATCTCAGTGAAACCACATAGAAAGACTAATATATACTAAATATATTCTCTTAGCTATGCAAAATTAGCAGCCAACATATGGCTCTTACTATTGTCTTTTACAAGCAAAGCCGGTTTGATACAACATGCAAGAGTGGAATTATCCGGGGAATACATTATTGATTATTCAAACTTGAAAGCATAGTTTGTGTAACATGATATGGGATGTTTGTTACTTGTTGTGGCTCCACCTAGTTAATTACCCCGGCACATAATTCCATGGGGCCACTGTTGATGTGTCTTCTTGCAGTTCAAGATACTTGCAAAGAATCATTCCCCTTACAATCGTGGATAATGATGTGTTGCCAATTGGACCTAGTCAAGTATTGTTGTTGCCTACTTAATAAGGCAATGATTCGGTATTTCCAAGGCACGTTTATTGGAAGTATATTCCTGCCTTTGCATTGTTATGTAGGGCCAATCTCACATGAGGGGTCCAAAATCTCCATTTTATTTGTCTTTGATATCAATCAAGATGTACTTGCCTTCAATGGTATCATTCTAGCCAAAAAACTACAAAGAGATTATCCATTATTCATCCATTCATATATAAAAATTATTTTTTAATTTATTAGTTTTTTTTACATTAAATTTATATAGAAACGCTTAGTTTAAACAACAATGAAAGTGCACACTAGATTCTAAGCGAATCCACAATCTCTACTTTTTTGCCATTTGTAATCAGGGATTGTAATCTTTTGTAGTAAAATATGCTGCCGGCCTAACTCGAGAAGAGGTACTTGAGTCAATCTTTGTTGCATAACATATTCTATGTTTTTCCACTCTTATTTTTATATTGGACAGTTTGGGGTTTAGTACAAGGCGATTTGAATTGGGAGGTTCCTTAACATTATCTGTCACCATTTAATATTTGCTTAGAGACGAGGTCCTTTGAGGTACATATAAGGATATAGTTTTGGTACCTTGTATTTTCTTATTGTGGTGTGGAAAGTGTTTTGTTTTGAGGATACAACGGTTAAGTGCTCATTGGCATTTAAGAGATTTGCTATTAACTAGAGGTTCCGTTATTACTTCATTAGCCATAGTAGGTAGGCTCGAGGGAATCGATTTTGATTCCTCTTTATACTGTCAAAATAGTAGCTATTCACCAAGTTAAGAAAGTTAGTAGCTAACTCATTCAACATATGCTTATTGCAAGGTTTCAAAAGAGTTTTTTTTTTTCTTTCTAAAATAATAAGTAGATAATTTGTTTTATAAACACTTTTAAATAAAAAAAATTCTTCTTACATTAAAATTAAAATTAACTTTCATGTAAATTAATTTATAAATACTTAATTTTCTAAAAAATTAAGACTCATTTAGAACGGTAGCGAACGTGTTTTGATAAAATATTCGTTTTTAAAACTAAAAAAAAATTAATTTAATTTTTAATTTAAAAAATTACTTTGTTATTGAATTTAACAATTATTATTCATGTTGTCGTTTTTATTATTATTATTGTCAACATTATCACACAGCTATTATTCATGTTGTCATCTTTATTATTATCATTGTCAATATTATCATACTTCATATTGTCACTATTATTGTTAGTACTACTTCCATCACTATCTTCACTACTACCGGCGTTGTTTATATCATCACTATTGTCCCTATTAGTACCATTCTTTCCCACACACAAATACCTATAAATTAATTTTAATATTATAGATTTTTTTTTAAATAAACTTATTTTAAAAATAAAAATTATTTTTTAAAACAAAAACTAGTTTTAGTTTTTAAAATTTACAACTAAATATTGCCATACCTCATTTTTAATCTTAGGAATATGTTAAAGTTCCATCGAGTACCAATTATTTGCTTTTACCAGTTGTATCCGCCAGGATCTTCGTTAGCCAAACAAGCAAATGTTATTTTATCTCTTTAAAATTTCGTCTGAAGTTAGAAAATATTTCTTTTTGACATTCCTAAAACTTTCATAAAAAATAATACGGAATATGCTTAGCATAAAAATATAAATATAATTTAACAAATACAGAAAGATACAATATGCATTTTGCGTTTTCTCAATCAAGATGTCTTTATCATAATAATGTAATTATAATGCTTATTAAAAATGTTTATCTATTCATTTGGTTAAAATAATTCTTATGCTTCATTTCTCTGAATGGGGATATGGGAAATTGACTTTGTTTGCCAGTAAAATCCCACCTTGCTGCCCTACGGTAGTTAAAATAGAAGTTGTCACGTTCATTTCTCTTTAAACCCACCCTTGTTGGGAAATGGAATAAAAGAAAAATTAAAATTAAAAACAAATCTTTTAATGCATAAGTTTATTTCCTTCCCTCACATTTTCCACAACATTAAAAAAAGTAATGGCACACTCATACTTTTACTTGTATAATTTTGTTTTCTAAATGACTCCAAATCTCCAATTATTTCATCTCACATTTTGTAGATAGGAAAGATGTTAGGTAAGAGATGAGAATGAGAGAGGAATAAATTCCAATCATATAATAATAATATATAGTTAAAATTAGATTTAAATAATATAATTGTATGACTAAGATTAACTCATCTCATTGTCTCACTGGATATGTCCCCTTGTGAGATATTCATTATCTTTAGAAAAGCAAAGTCACAATCACAAGAAGACAAATGGCATCTGAGACACCAAAAGAAAAGTTTAGATGCCTGAACTTTATTTTAACAAGTAATCCCGAGGAACATTACAATTCAAAAGCAGCAGAGGATTCAAATTCAAATGACTACTGATAATACACGGATTCCTAACTTTTTTGAGTTTGAATTATGAAATATGTTTGCTAATTATTATCTAATAGCAGAAACATCTGTATCAAGCCCATAATAACATATAATGAGGAAGATAATAAGAATATACGAATAACTCAAAATCTAGAGGGCCCTCAGAAATCACCATAGCCTGCTGTCAAAGCCAATCCGATAATGATTTAATTGAAGATTTTCTGTTGTATTAGTGTTTCCTCAAAATGCACACAGGACAAGTCAGAAGATGATAATCTAATACTGAAGAAATGATAAAGTAATAAAAACCTCGAGTATACAACACTACAAAAACAAATTCACTCATCATCCTTGTATGGATACTCTTCAGGAACATGCTTGAGAAGTTTTACCTGCAACTCAAACACATCATCACCCCGAAGCACATCACGCAGCCAAGTTACCTCAGTCTTCATTGACACCTGCACATGGATGTATGGGAATCACGTTCACAAAATTAACAACAAAGCGTATGGTGTAGAAAAAATAAAATTTAATGCTTCACCATAATACCACTTCCCAAGATATAACAGGAAGCAGAACATTACATTTCATGCTCATTTTCCTCCTGCGGAATTTACTATCAAAAAGTTGTTTAGCAATTTAATTAGGTTGAGTTGAGTTCAGTGATAAGGTTTTGGATAAGCTAAACTTGCCCAAAATATGGAAAATTTCAAGTTAAACATTGACTTTCTTGCACATATCTGCAAAAGGGATTGAGCTAAAAACAAAGCAATTATAAAATACTGAATGATTTATATAGAATAGAAATAGCAATTCACAAAGAAAAAATTGATAAAAACTTTACCCTTCCATGTATAGCTATGCTACACAAAAAATTATGCGTAATCTATTTCATGTTTGAGAAAAATAAATTTTCAGAAGACCACAGAGGAAGGCTGCAGTATCAAACTATTATATTTTCCTAGATTCCCAAGTGTTAAAAGTGTAAACAATAAAAGATATAACTGATATTGATAAAGTGAAGTTCTAAAAACTTGAAGTAATATGTCAATTGAGATAACAAATAGAAACAGAAACTTACCATATCCAAGGCTCCTCTAATAACTCCACTTAAGATGTTGCAATAGTACAAACCTTGGCAGTTGTCAGGAAGCTCAACAAAGTCTACCAAAGGATTATCCTCCAAAACAATACTACAACATGTCCCATCAGCATCCCAATTGGTCACAGATGCAGTAACACCAAGGAACATTTTAAAACCAACCTGTATAAAAAGCAAGATTACAGATGATAAAAATAAAAACTAACCTTCTCCTTTAAATACACTTTACAAGTAATAATGTAATATAATTAATTGACAAACAAAAAATGCTGATCACACAACCAAGAATCAATCCTTAATCTTGTAAACATCATACCAATCAAAATGTCACCCAACTGTTTCATACTGAAATCAAACATCAATAGCCCAAGCCAACCATAACATGTGACAAAAGCCAGGGAAGTATAATAGAACAGATACTGATTGCAAAGGAAGTCCATATATGGTATCCTCTCCTATCACACTTGGCCAAAGTGGGTTAATGTTGACTAAATAGTTGGTGATGACAAACATAGGTTGAAAAGTGCTTTGATTAGAAAAAAAGACAATCAACATTCTTAAAACAAGTTTGGGCATCGACTGTTCTTGTAAAATAATTGATAGTTTTTCCAAAAGCTTTTGTTGGAAATTGCAGAGAGAGAGAGATAGAGGTTGTTTTCCCAAAATAAGCTAATCCAAAAACCCACTTATATTCACAAAGAAAGGATCATTGCAGTTCTTTTTAATTTTAACCATGCATTGTGTTGGAATCATACCAGAATAGTTCTAGTTCCTTACTCTATCTTCATATTCAGGTAAAACACTCTCCAGAAAAGATTTCTCCTCTTCCACAAGGAGAAAGATCTTTCTTCCAAGGATTTCCCCTTCACAAAGGGTTTCCCTGAACATTTGTTCAATTTCCAAAAGCTAGCAATTTCAGAATATGCCCTCTGACCTCCTATTCCACCTTTTCCTCCTATATAAAAGTTCCTTACCAGTGCTAACACTTCTGCTAAAACATAACTATTCCAACTAACTACTGGACCAATACATCAGCTTAAAGTTCAACTTTGTCTTCAAGGTTGAAGCCCTTTCATCTTTTTTAAGGTAAAGCCTATCAAAAATGCCTAATACTTCAATCTTGTAAACATACTATCAAAATCCAACTACAAGCTCAATATAAGAGTTAAATAATAGATATTTTATGGAGCAGGTGTGGCACCTGAATCCCTTGTAGTACTTTAAATCACATATTTTTTTCATGAAAATAAAAATATTCATTTCAATAAAATAATAAACCTGTTAACAAACTTTTTCATAGGAATACAGTTTATAAAGATGTAATATATGAAAACTTTCAAATTATACAATTAGAAGCATGGGAGAAAATGAAATAATAAAAAATTACCTTTTTAATGAGAAAAATAAAATAAATTTCTGGAACTTGTCCACTCAAGCTTTAGCTTCATTTAAAGAGCACCAGTTAAGGAATCAAAAGTGACAATTTTTTCCAGGAATGTGTAACATTTAATATTACAAATGCCCTCTTCTGATAAAAACATTTTATTTATTGATTTCTTAACCAGTATCCTTAGAACACTTGTCAGCAAGATCCTTTTCCTAATACTACCAACAACATTAAATTGCAAGTTACTTTCAGTAACTAGCATATTAAATAACACAAGTAAAATAAACAACAGAAGCGCAGAATTCCTGTAGTACAATGAGGATGAATTATTTTCACACATTTTCCCCTCAGCAAGTAAAGACAATACAATACCTTTGCAATTACATCAGTAGTCTCTCTGAAATCGTTGCATCTTGAGACATTAGACTTAGCTAAAAACTCATCAATCAAACGGATTCCAATATTATAACCCCTGAAAAAACCAATCAAAAACCAAAATTCATATCTGTAAAAATAAGTAATCTAAATATGAATAGGGTAATTATATTAGTAAACCCACTTTCTCTTTCATCTCCTTTTTCACCCCATTTTTCTTCTAATCACATTTTTTTCTTTCTCTCTCTTCCATTTCTTTTCTCCTTCAATCTCTCTCTTCCCTACGGGAAATTATTGTATAGTCCAAGATTATTGTGTCTATGGTCGTGGCTAATCTCCAAGTGACATGTAACAGGGTTTTCGATTTACAAGGAAATTAATAAAACTCGGTTATATATGTCATATATAGATTGTTCGGGACTATGGTAGCCCCAAACCATGAAATAATATATCTTCCCCTACACCTATCCACCCCAAACATTAACCTTTAATCATATTAATACAAACTGAACCAAGGAACCACAAAAATAATATTTTTGGACATCAGAAGATTCAAGTAACACCAAATATCGAATTCAAAGGAAGTGTGCGAGATAGAGAGACTCAGAATTTTACATTTGATCAAGTTGCTTGTTAACCTCCTCAACCTCTTCTAGATCCGTGAGCAACTGACGCACAATTGCGCCGTAAGTCAAGGTAAAAAGCTCCGCATTCTACACAATCCAAACCAATTAGGACACTATGATATGAACTAACCAACGATTCCATTAACTTGGGGAAAAAAGAAAATTCACAGTTTTCATGAAAAGAAAATCAAGGAATCTAGTGTTATTTTCACCAAACGGAACATAAAGAGGGTTTTGCTTTTGGTATCGATTACTTACAACGCGTTCGACGTTGGCGAATATCGCATCGCCGGATCGAGGAGCGACGGGAGCCATCGACGGAGTTCACTCAGCTCTGCTTTGCTGCGATCTGCGGAGCGATCACGAGTCAAGCAAAGATGCGGCTTTGGATCAATGCCCACCGGCCCAGTGGACTTCGGGTTGCGTCTTGGGCTTACTTTAACCATCTCTCTTATTTCTTACAATAATTTAATTTTTTTTTAAATTTATTACATATTTCATCTCTACATTGGAAGATCTATATTTTAATTCTTATATGAGTACTTTTTTTTTTTTTTGTATTTTAGTTTATTTCGTTACTCACCAAATAATGTCCTTAACTCTAAGTTCTTTTATCTACTACAAAATCGAAGTGGGCAATTGTGAAAGTGTCAAAACAGTTTATGATGGTGGTGAAACTACAACAAACTATGTCATTAATTCTTTGTTCTCTTATTTACTACAAAATCGAAATTGACAACTGTGAAAGTGTCAACAAAAGTTTATGGTGACAGTGAAACTACAACAAAATATGTGGTGTTAGTATTTTCGTTTTCAAATTTTTTGTCATTTCAAAACCGTGTAGAAAATTATTTGATAACTAATGATAGATACAAAATCATAAAGAAATTTACATTAAAATATAAAATGTGAAGAACTAAATGAATAACTAAACAAAAAAATAAATAAATTTAAGAATATCATGATGAATAAAAAATTTGACGTTTATAAGAATACGTTAATTTCCGCGAAAAAGTCTACCTTATATGTAATATATATAATACAATTTAATAATTTAATTGCTAGACATTTTTTCTATATTATTTTAATAATTATGCATACCAAGTTTTACACAAATCCGATATTAGTTAGTTAATGATATAGTTGACATATATTTAATTTTAAAAAGATATATTAAATGCCAAATTGAATTTATTTAATAAAGCAGTAAAATAACTACAAAAATTATAAAATTATGTATAACATCTATTTAATATAAATTTTAAATTAACAATTGAACTATCGAAATTTTATATTTAAAAATAAGAATTTTTAAAATTTTATTTTCATCAAATTAGTCCTATTAAAGTTATTCTATTAAATAACTTTATATATTTAATTTAAACATATTAAAAAATTATATTCACATTCAATTACAAATAAATTTATTAATTTTTAAAATTTTTAATTAATATGATTTTTAATTAATTAATAATATAAACATAGTACATACAAATGAAACTCGTAATTTAATACTAATAAAAAATTTAATGCGTAGTTGCCTACTGTAGCAATTTTTAATAATTATTCTCCCACAGTCGTGTCATGTACTCAATGTTTCGGAGTACGCAGCCTTGCACGTGACGTGTCACGTGCACCTTGCGATTTCTTTATTAAATTTCTTTTCTTCCAAACACAACCACACCTCACCGAGTACCAGAGAGAGAGAGAGAGAAAGCGAACAAGGTTTCACTTCAGCCTTATCCGATTTAGGGTTTCTGTTCTTGACCCCATCTTTGACGTATCGAAACCCTAAATTTAGGATCAGGTAACCTCTGATAATCTTTTTTAAGATTTGATTTCTCGTCCTCGCTAATTTAGGGTTTCGCTTACGCTGTATCACCGATGATCAACATTTGACTCAACTTTCTCTGCTGACTTTTTTTTCGATGCTTTACATTTTTTGGGGTTTGATATAGTCTTGATCAGATCTTTCTGGTAGAAATCGTGTATTTGTTATAAGTGAAAGGTGCGCTTTTTTGTTTTAATTCAAATTTTTTATGTTAATTTTGGTGTACAGTAATTTTTGGCGATATTTTCCTATGGATGCTAGATTGTAACTATGTATGAGCTATATCGATCTTTAGACAAACTGTATAATCTTGGAAAGTATTTCGTTTCCTGCTACTAAGATCTTTTGTATTTATTTCAAAGTGATGTTTAAATTATGGGGAAGTTTAAACTAGTGGTGGATTTGTTAATCTCTGTCCTGTTTTAATCATTTAATTGGTATTATTTTTGGTGTTTTTAATTCGAAACAGAGGTAAGCAATTTTATGGTCATTGTTGATATCTCTTTTGCTTGGTTTGTGGAAGATTATTTAATATTTTGATGTGATGGAGATGATCAATGACAGTGGTTTTTGGTTTTATATTTTTGTAAAGCTTGCTATCATAGTAATTCAATTCAGCTAACATGTTGATTGTAATGTCAGGTCTGAGCAATCTGGTTGGTAGTACCTTTGGTCTTGGAGAGTCGAGTTTTATGTCTGAATTAGACGCTCAGATTCCTACTGCCTTCGGTATGTTGTGATTTCTTCACAAATGTTTTAGTGTGTGGATTAATTGTCTTGTTCATAACATGTGATCTTTTTCAAGGGAATAAATATCAATTGCTTATATATGTATGATCAACATAGCATGTCTTTTCTATATATGTTTCCCCTCTTAGTTCTATTGTGGTATCCTACTTGAAGAGAGTAGGGTACCTATTGTTGAACTTCACAATTTCTATGTCATACTATCATAGTTATTAGAATCTTATGATTCCCTATTCGTATCTTAGGATTTGATACAATTTGGTTACCTATTGAATTGTATCATAAAATGAATCTTAAATGACGTTGTATCTTACAATACATGAATGAATCTTAAATGACTTTGTATCTTACGGTACATGAATGAATTTATACAATTTCGTATCATTGGTACTAATCACATAATTTATTATTTTTTTTCCTTTTTTGTTATTTTTTCACCAATTTTCATGAACAAATTGAAAAGTCATATAAACCTAATATTTATTTATGTATTTATTATTTTTCATGTTCATATGTTAAAATGTTCTTAGAGTTATGTATTTTAATTATTGATTATGATTGTGTGCTTATGAATGTCTTTTATATATACATATGTTATGTTTTATTATTAATCATGTATCTTACTATTCACGATACGGTTTGATTTGTGACTTAGAAAATAGGCCTTCCCATTCACGATTTGAATCCCGATTCTACTACTCTAACTTTTAAGTCTTAAGGTAGTAATTTGTATCTGATCATTTTTAGATTTCAGAATATGTCTAACTAAATATGTATTTATGAACTTCCATTTAATTCTCAAAATTATGTACCTTCTACAGGTCAGGGAAAATTTATTTGCTGCACTACTTTCATTTATATTCCCTGGGCGTGGACTTTGACATTTCCCTTCACTTTTGACATTTATCAGAGCTATTTTATTTATAATATCAATTAGATTGCTTTCTGTCGTTGAACACGACTGCTGTCCTGTATAGTCAAAAAGATAATCTTGTGTATAAAACACTAATTTTATGAATCGAAAATTATGGGGTAAAAAGGGTATGCTATCTGGATGAGTTTTCTAAGTGTTGGTTTATGGTGAATTTTTCATTGAACTTTTCATTCATTGATAGTTTTAATATTTGTGAAAATTGTGAAAGTTGTGTTATTAGACATGCTTACCCAGCACTGTATATATTATGAGGAGTACTTGGTTACTGTAATTATGTCAATTAGGTTTAGTGATTGAATCTAATAAATAATGGGTTTGCTCTCTGCCCTCAATTTGTAGATCCTTTTGCTGAGGCAAATGCTGATGACTCGGGTGCTGGGTCAAAGGAGTATGTGCATATTCGTGTGCAGCAGCGAAATGGTAGGAAAAGCCTGACAACCGTTCAGGGATTGAAAAAAGAATTCAGCTATAACAAGATACTCAAAGACGTTAAGAAAGAGTTCTGTTGCAATGGCACAGTTGTTCAGGACCCAGAATTAGGACAGGTCTTTGTTGACATCCTCTTGTCAAACAATGATATTTTCCTTGTTGCTTTAAATATAACACATGTTTGTGGTTGTAGGTTATTCAACTTCAAGGTGATCAGCGGAAGAATGTTTCTACCTTCCTAGTCCAGGTACTGTAGCCTTTTTGTGTTATGCAGTGTGTTGTTCTACTTAATTTCTTCATTTTAATTTTCACTTTTTTCATGTCTCTTCTTGCTTTGCTGTTTTTCACAATGGTATTTCAAGGCTTATTTTTTAAATGACTCATTTTAGAGAATAAACTTCTTGATAGTGCATTTTTTGCTGCCATTTTATTGGTTTTGGGAATGACCTAGTAATAGTGTAGGCAATTTTTATTTGAAGAATACTTTGCAAGTCATTTGGATGTTGAAATCTTAGCTGATCAGTCTTTTGATGGTTAAAAATTAAAGACAAATCCAATATTTTGGAATTATATATGGTGAATGTGAACCTAGGCCCTATTACTCTGCCACAGTAGAAAAAGTTATTTTAACTTAATTTTTTGGTCATGTAAGAAAAAGAAAGCAAAGAGGAAAATGAAAAGGAAGCAAGAGTAGGTTTTAATTGAGTAAATCATAGTTGTAGCTGTATTAACTTTATTTTGCGGAAATCATAATTGACCACAATTTTAGGTATCTGTAAGACTGTAGAATGGGGAAAAAAATCTCGAATTTTTTTCAAAGAATTTTACATGAAATATTTTGACACCAGGATTCAGTCTAATTATCTTGTTCGACATTTTCACTTGTAAATGTGAACAGGCTGGTATAGTCAAGAAGGAGCATATCAAGATTCATGGTTTCTGAGCTGTTGGAGTTTCAAGTGTGTCAAGTCTTGCCTGCCTGACTATGAGTTGGGCATAGATAATCCGAGTCGTGTATGTGATTGTGGTATTTCTAGTGTGTTCTGGTGTTTTACTATGTGATTTGGGATTATGGATTTTAGAACATTGTGTGTTATTTGCTTTAAAGACATATATGAAAACAGTTTAATGGAGCCCTATTTGATCTCATTTCATTTAGCGGGTTCTTAAAATTAAAATGATAATTTTAATAATTGTATTGAAGGCTCGAGCTGTTATGACTTGTAAGCTTTGGCATCAATATACCCCTTTGGAGATAGAAAATCATACGAATTATATAGATTATAGCTAATTTTTTGGCACAAATTCAATTTTCATTTTACACTTGTGCATGTGAAAATTTCTTTGGACGCTAGGTTTAGTGCCCTGATTGTTTTTATTATGTTTTAAGTGCAAGCCGTCCTACTTCGACATTATCAATTAACTAGTATGAGCCATTATTAGTTCTAAAAAAGAATGTTGTGTGGGCAAATAATTTTTTAAGGGTTTTTTCAAATAACTAAATTATAAGAAAGTTTTATGAAGGAAAAAAACACAATTTGTATTAGGTTTTTTCAATTCTAAATTCTACTTTTTATTTTTATTATAATTATTGACCTAAACTTTTAGTAATGTTTTTTTGTAAATTAAGTTTGTTGTAAATTATATAAAAACATAATTTAAAGTAAGAATAAGATACATAAAAATAGATTAATTTCATCAGAAGTTCTGAAAAAAAATGATTATGCAATTCTTCTTAAATTTAATTATTTTATAGTTTAATTAATTAATTAATTAATTAAGACTTTAAAACAATAAAACATGGATAAATAAAATAAGAATTTAAATTTAATTAAGAATTAAGGTTTTTGAGTGTAAACTATGTTATATGTTATAATCTTTATTGAAAATTTAGCTAGTCAATTTTAATTAAGTTATATATATATATATATATCAATAAGCACGATAAACTAAGTCTAAAAATCTAATCACCTACCTATAAAGGGATAACTAATCAATGCCTCCGTCTACATTGATGTTCTATTTCAATAATTCATTGATGCCAATGAATTGCATGTTTGAAATTCGGTGGATTAGCTGGTTTCCAATACAACCTTGAGAAATAAAACGGGTACACAATTTGGTTGAGACAATTACTCTTGAAAAAAGAGGAAACATGTTCAAACTTTAAGTATTAAAAAAGAAGAGATATTAGTAACTTTTGTGTACAAGATTTCGAAACGAAATGGTTTAGTTGTGAATAACATTTTTGTATGTGATGTAGCACTTATAAATAAGTGGGGATTGTGATCCTAAATTGTGGATATGATTGTGATGATGAAAAGAAGCATTCACCTAAACTTGCTAATGAAATTGGTACACAGAAAGTGTAAAGCCACTAAGGTATGAATGTTTTTATGCTAAAGCATAAGGGGAAAAAAATTGCTAGACATAGACATAGGGCGTATCTTGTTGCAGAAGTTTAAAAAAAAAAGACTAGAAATTGATTATGATAAAACACTCTCATGTGGTGATATTGTTACTAATGTCAAGCTTGATATATGTCTAATGGATGTTGATATAGAATATTTATGACACTTTACAACAAAAATTTCTATTCTCATTTCTTTTATGTGTATCTCACCGACTTTCTTAGCCAGTATGAACATACCTTTCTCTCTGTTTGTGATTTGTATTTGGCATGATTTGATTATGCAAATTCCAAGCCAATTAACGTTTTATCAGTGCCTATGTATCCTACCATTTTCTCGGCATGCTCTTGGTTTCATGTGGTAGATTGACGTGGTTTTTTTTTTTTTTAATTGTGGGTTTATCTAGTTTTACAAAATTCACCATATTAATTATCTAACGCATGTAGATTGAGCGACACATTTTATTTGACAAATTTTAAATACAATTTTATAAGTATTGTTTGAGTGGTTTTTAATCAAAATTAAAATTTTATTTCGATCATTTATGTATTGAATATTTATATTAAACTTAAAAAATTACTAGGTTATTGAAATGAAACTCTAATTTTAATTTGAAAATATTACGAACAATATCTAAAAATCTATATATAAGTTTTTTCGTTTGGTATTACATAGTTTGAAATTTTGAGATATTCTATATATTCTATGGTTTCTTATAATAGGATGTAGATTATTATCTTTCTAAATATTACACAAGTTGTTTAATTAATTGTAGATGAACAACGATTTCATGATGTTGTACAAAACAACATACAATTGCTGTAATTTCTTTGATCATGTAGAAATCACAGTATTCACAAAGAAAGTTAGGAGAACTTGATTGAGAAACATGATTCAACATATTAAAGAGATGTGTGACCTACCTTTGAGTAAATCAATTTCAACAATTTTATACATACGATGGAATGTTGTATACATAACCTATAGCACACTTAAATAAAAAGAGATATAAGATTTTTGCAAAAATACCTTTTCACTTGTGACCTCTACAGGAATGGTAATATAATGTTTTAGAAGTTCATTGAGTTGTTACTTACACATGTTAACATATACATGAAAAGTTAGTTCACAAAAATTGGAATGTGTCAAACTCAATGTCTTAAATAATGTTTCCAATAAAATAATAGTAGTTGATATGTATTGCAATCTCCTTATTTAGAGCGTCTCGCAAGTTTGTTTTTCATTGGACGACTATTTGTAAATTTAAAGTAAATTTTATATATATAAAAAAGGATATTTTACAAACAAACAAAAATTAGAAAGAGTAATAAATTTATTATTATTATTAATGAATATAATATTTTTATAGATGGGAATAAATTAAATATATAAAAATTTTAAAATTAAAGAATAAATTATAAAAGTAACATTTGAATTAAGATGATGATATATTAAGTTGAAATTTAAAAATTAAATTTAAATTAAGATTGGTTGAGGTTGTAATATATTAAAATTGTTTATAAAAAAATATTTTCAATTTTATATGGTATTTTATGACTCAAAATTTAAATAATTCTTCAATTCAAGAGCCATGTACAGTCTTTTTGTTAGAAAGATATCTCTAAATAAAAAATACTTATACAAGTAGTTCAGGCTTTACAAATGTTCTTAACATAAATTACTAGGTAAAATTACGAAACTAAAGTGCATTAGCAATATCTTTATAAAGAGTTTTATGGAAGTATGAGATCCCTAAGAAAACTATAAAAGATTGATTCGTTCTATAAATTGTTCTTTCTTTTTTAAAGTTATTGTTCACCCTCTCTCTTAGTATAAATATTAATTTTTTTTAATGATGTGTGGTAGAGTGAAAGAGTACTGCTAGAATTGCCAGCTTCATCATATTAATTTTTTTTAATTCTATACCAATTAATTATTTATTATCAAGCAATAAGTTATAATAAATAATTATACTAGTTCGATAAGTTTAAATTTGTTGAATTTTCTAATAAACATCTTAAAAGTTATATTTACGATTATTTGTTGTTAAAAAAAATATTATATGAATATTAAACTCGTTAAAAGACTAAATTTTGAATAAATAATACTTTAAAAAAATTATATTGATTAAAATTTAAATAAATAAAAATAAGAGGGACACTTTCAAAATATTACATCAAATTTTTAATTTGTGAAATTTATAACTAATTTATTTAGAGTTTTAAATTATATGACAATAAATCATTTAAAGATTACAACTATTTTTAATTTAGAAAATATAACATTTATTTCCTAAGTGATTATTTTTTAATTTTTATAATTTGAAAAAGTAATACATTTTTAGTTTCTTACCAAAAATTAAACCATATATATTTTTAAAATTTTAAAAACTAAATAAATAAAAATTACTTGTAAAAAGTAAAATTTTATTGGAAAAAATTTAAACTATTTGAGTATTTTCTAAAAATTAATTCTATTTCCACGTAATATTCTTATAATAAATTTCAAAAAAAAAAACAAGAAAAATAATTTAACTAAATACATTGATATTATAAAAACACACAATAATTTTATTATAAATTATAAAAATTTATAATAATTACTTTAAAAATCATTTTTTTTATAAATTAAAATAACTATCTTAGGTGAGAATGATTTTAATATCTAATTTTCCAAAAAAAATAAGGACTTTTACTTCAATAAAAATATTTATAGATTTCTTTTAATTTTTTAATCTTTCATTTTCATCTTTATTTGAAATTAAAATTTAATATTTAATTTTTCATAAATACTCACAATATAAATTATTTATAATAAATCTAAATATAATTTATACATTCTTTATATAAATTAAAATAATTATCTTAGTCGAGAGATTGAATTTAAGATCTACTCTTCAAAAATAATGTTTTAGAGACTTTTTCTTTGGTAAAATTATTTTTAGAAATTTTTAACTTTTTATTTTCTTTAATTTAACATTTTTATCTTTATTTTTAAATTAAATTTTAGTATTTAATTTTTTTTTATCAAAATAAAAATAACTTTATATCACAATATAAAATATTTATTATAATTCTAAAATATAAATTTTCTCTGTATAAATAAAAATAACGACCTTAAATGAGAGTTATTTTAATATTTATTATTCAAAAATAAAGTTTTTAAGACTTTTTCTTCTACAAAAATATTTTTAGAGATTTTAAAAATTTTTCATCTTTTTAATCTATCATTTTTATATTTATTTTTAAATTAAATTTAATATTTTTGAAAAAATAATCAAGAATCAGAAATAACTTTGTATCATAAATCTAAAATATAATTTATACACTCAATTTTTTTTTTGTTTATTATGAATATTAATTAGAATATAACTTATATATTAAAAACATTTATTCATTATAAATTTTAATTATATAAATAAATATTTATATTATACATTGTATAAGTTAAAATACTAGTTTACAATTATTCTTAATAAGTTAAAAATATAAAAACTTTAATACCGAGAAAATTAAACTCCAAGAAAAAAGAAAAAATATATAAAATAAAATAAAGGATATAAAACAGAAATAAAAAATTATAAAAAAAAAAGTCATAAAATTGAAGTAAAAATCATTATTCTTTTCTAGATAGTACTAGACAAAGAATTAGCTAAAGAAGACATGTAAAAGATAGTAGATATGTATTTTTATTATTCAGCAATCCTTTTCATGACTCATCTTGGAAGAGGTGGAAATGAAGTGAAAGATAATAAAAACATATTTACTTTTTCAAAGGCAACTTCATAATTTCCAAAGGACTTTTGATAGCATCCGTGATCTGTCCTTACAAAGAGGAGAGGGAACAAACAACCCATAGAGATTTTGTGACAAATATTTGAACCTTTTTTGTCACTAAATATCACAAAAAGTAGGAGAGAGATATGGAAATCATGGAACCCCACATTCACATGAACTTTGCTTACTTCACTCACTTTTCACTTTTTCTTCCTCTTTTTGTTGCATGGATGACAATTGTTCTATTTAACACTTAATTAACTATCGGGAATGTTCCTTCATTTTATGACACATATTTATATATACAAAATTAATATTGTTTTTTAAATATTTTTAGTATTTTCCATTATAATTAAATTTTATTTTAATGATTTATATAAGCATTTAGTGATTTTTATTATATAAATTATGAAAGTAAAATTCTAATTTTAATTAGAAAATAATATAAAAACATCTCAAAATGTGAATCCTAATTTTTAACTTGTTTGGAAACGATTTCATAATGCAATTTATAACGCCCAATTAACTATTATTATTATTTACGAGATAGTTTTCTATTTATAGAATTCAACTAATAAGTGAAAGAAAACGATAGTATTATAATTAGAGTTGAATTTTTATATATTCAGTTATTATAAATATTTTTACATTGTCTGTTTATTATAAAATAATCTAAATATAAGTTTTAAAATAATTATTATAAAAATTAATTTTATCATGCATAAAATTCATAATTTCGTTACAGTTTTTTTTTTGCATTGTCAGTGTTATTTAAATTCTAAATTTTAAAATTATTATCATAACAGTCAATAATTTTTTATAATATAATAATTCATGATTGTTTTACTGGGGAAACTTTAAAATTTATTATCACAAAAATCTATGATTTTTAGTAATATATTCATTCATGATCGATTATAAAAAAAATCATCAATATATTTTAATTAATATATAGAGAAAAAATTTAATACAAATGTATTAATAATATGAAAATCTCGTACACTGGTGTATACAAGGTCGGCCTTGAGGGGAGACTGCCCTGGTATAAGTTCGGTATGTGCCTAAAAATTAAAAAATAATTATATTATTGAGTAATATTTTTTATATGTTTATGTTAATTTTATAAATAGTTAAAACTATTATATATCTTTAAATAAAAATATGAAATATAACTGTAAAATATTTTTATTGTTATTTTTTTTAATATGTTATGTTTATAAATTTGTGTTAAATAAAATTTTAGTTTACTGTAACATATAAAAAATGGAAAAAAATATATAATATTGTCAATATTTTTATTATTGTTTTTCTCCTATACAAGAAACATAAACTAAATATAAAATTATAAAAAAATTTATTTTCATTTTATAAATTTAAATTCTTAATTTGTATAATAAAACTCTTATTTTTTTCACTCTCAATTAAAAAATTTTAATATTTTTTATTTTTTTTTAGAAATTTATTTCACATATTTTTATAATTAATCAAAAATATTATTTTCAATCATCTCAAACTACTCTCAATTTATCTTTTTTATATATATATATATATATATATATATATATATATATATATATATATATATATATATATTAACTGTATATTTACTTTAATTTATTTATTTTAATTTAAAAATAGATTTATATCACGATTTGAGTTATTTTTAAAATTTTAATATATTATATATTTAAAATATTTATTTATTGTGAAATAATTATAATTATATAAAAATAAATATTTGTAGACTATAATATTATTTAAAAATAAAAATTAATATATTAATAAAGAATATATATATATATATAATTTAATCTAAAATAAAAATATTTATCGATGATAGATAATAATATAAAATAAATTAAATAAAAAATATAATATATTGTTTTAAAAATTTTGAAATTTTTGTTGTTTATTTAATCTAATAAAACATGTAATTTTTAACAAAATTATTTTTCTATTTCTTTAATATAATATATATTTACTGAAAAAAAAAGTTATATATACAAAAATTTTATTTATTGTTTCGCCTTTGAATTCATAAAATGTCAATACCGATTATACATTATAATTCTTTTTAATAATTACGTAATATATATGATGAATTCTAATTAATTGACGGATAAAAAATTATACGCTAATAATATAATAAAATTAAACTCTAAAAGTTATACTTAAAGTGTTAGTGTATGCTTAATTTTCAGTTGGAGCCAACATAATGCCAATTTAACATCCCCTTCCTTTTATATTTTTGTCTGAAAAATGAAAAACTTTAATTCAACACTGCTGAAATCAGTTTTCAAACAAACGGTTGAAATGAGTTTTAAAATAAAAATTATTTAATTTTAGTTGTATATATAATTTATGAATTTAAATCCTCTAAAAAAAAGAAACTTGTAAAAAGTAAATTAATTAGAATCATTAAAATTAATTAATAATAAAAATAATTCGCTATACGCTCAAAGGATATTTCTCCCTTATATAATCCAAGTCCATAATTTATTGAAGATTAGAAAGGAGGGGATATACAACTTTTTAAAACTATTTTAATTACATTTTTATAAAACTACTTTTTCTATTTTTTAGATAAAAGTTAAATTCTATCATTATTTTAACGGTTATCTGTGTGTTAAAAAAGGCCCGTGAAACTTGAGGCCAATTTTTTTTTTTTTTTTTAACTTTTGTCCATGTAAAGAAAGGCGAAAGGCTAATAAAACTTGAGGCAAATTCTATATTTTTAAAAACTTCTGTCTCTCTATATACAAAAAGGGCAGAGAAACTTGAGCCAAATATTATGGAAAGGCTAATAATATTTATACATCTATTTTTTCATTCTACTTTTTTTGTTATCTTTCTCTTATTATTTTATTATATTACTTATTTTATTTTTTTATGATGAGAGATCAAATGATAATTTATATAGATTATTATACTATACAATAATTTTATATAAAATATAATTTTTATTGATCCAATTATTAAGTCAAAAGTTTTCATTACATATATTATATATACAAAATTTTATATTATTCTTAAATTATTTCTATTTTTTATTCATAAAAATTAACAGAATATATATTTTAAAATATATTAAATATGAATAATTTGATTATTTTTTAATAAATAATTAAGATAATATAAAATTATGATTCAATTATTAGATTGATATAATTTATATTTTATATAAAATTATTGAATATTAAAATAGTTAATGTAAGTTACATTAATATTATTTGATATGTTATTATATATATTTCTACATCTGTACAAATTTGGAATTTACTTTAATATTTTCCTATCATAATCATATCTTTTTGTAAGCAATCCTTATACATGTACATTCTTTATCTTTTATCTTATATTTATTAGGAGTTTATTGTTAGGTATTTGATCAAATGAAACCGTCCAGTTCCTATAGAACCAATTATTAAAATACCCTTAAGGAGTAAGGTTAAGCTGAATGAAAAAGGGTTTTTCATGATATAGGAAATGAAAATTATTAGCCTCCCACAGAATTTATGAATAAATAATTGTCTGATAATTAATTAATAAGAAATATTCATTTCTTTCCTAAACAGGATTTATTGAACTCATAAATCATTAGATACTTTTTATAAATATCAACTAAGTATAGTAAATAAATTGATCCAGATTATTAAATTATTTGATAACCAAAGTTATTCTTTATAAATGATTACCATGAATCAACACATTTTATGTTTCTAAAACATTAAACATATTTACTTTTTCATTCAATAGTTTTTCCTTATTCAATAGTTTTTTATAAGGAAATGATATGATTTGTAAATTAGTAAAAACATTCAGTATTACTCTTATCCCTCCATTGTTATGCGTATATTTATCCCTTGATAAATAAATATCAAATAATGATATATAAACTTCTCTAATACTACCATGTTATAAACTTCATCGATAACTATTATTCTTCTTCGCCTTTTTTTTTTATCATATCACATGACATACATATACTTTTATCTAAATGTTAGTTAACTTTTGTTTGGTTGAATGGACTCTTACGGAAAATGGAAAACATGGATTTCGAAATATGTTTGGTGTCTTAAATAAAATAGAAGGATGAAAAATAAACTGAGACCCACACTAATAACTTGTATCTCTCAAAAAATATGGACCAAAAAAAAAATTTTGAAGGAAATGATTTTGCGAGTAAAAACTAAGTTATTCTTAATTTTTCAGACACATTTTTCTAAGAAACACGTATCTCATTTTTTATTTTTATATAATCAAATATTTTTTTTTAATTTTTAATTTTTTATATTTTTACTTAATAACTTAAAATTATAAACTTAAATATATTTTTAATCTATGTAAAATAAATAATTTTTTATTTCAATCTTTATAATTTTTTTATCAATTATCATTCTCTAAAATTTAAATAATTATTTTTGTTCTTATTATTATATAATATTTTTTCGCTAAATAAGAAAAATAAAAATATTTTTTAGGGATTAAAATTAAATTTTATTTATTTTATAAGAACAAAATTCAATAATTATAGTTTTAGAAAAATAAAAATTAATAAAAAAATTCAACATATACTAAATCAAAACTTGTTTAAGCTTAAATTATAACCGTTGATTTCCCATCAACTGCCACACTTCGTGCATGCACTATCTAGAGAACCGTTCCCACGATTTTCCTGGGGTATGTCAGTATTTCGAAACCTTGCAATTTGGGCCATTTCCATCCATAAATATCAGACTCCACTCACAACTCCAAACACACTAAACCAACCCAACAACATCTCACACTCACTAAGACCATTCATGGCTTCCACAATCACCTCCACCTTCCTCTCCACCCCCAAACTCTCACCTCCATCGTCTCTCTTCGACAAAACCACCTCCACCTTCCATACCACACTCGCCCTCCGTCCCCACGCGCCGCACGCCTCCATGTCCACCGCGGTGCCACCCTACGACCTCTCCTCCTTCAGGTTCGAGCCCATCAGGGAATCAATCGTGTCGCGCGAGATGACCCGCAGGTACATGACCGACATGGTCACGCACGCCGACACCGATGTTGTCATCGTCGGCGCTGGCTCCGCGGGGCTCTCCTGCGCCTACGAGCTAAGCAAAAACATCTCCGTCAATGTCGCCATCGTCGAGCAGTCCGTCAGCCCCGGCGGCGGCGCGTGGCTCGGCGGCCAACTCTTCTCTGCCATGGTCGGTAACCGTAACATTCCTCACCCTTTCAAATTGCCTTTTTATTTCCCTCTTGTCTTCTGATCGAAACAACGAACGAAACGGAACGATACAATTTTTTGAGTCATTGTCTAAAATTTATTTTAAAAAATTACAAAAAGATGGGATCTTATTTTTTGTTTATCCAATTTTATATATTTTAATAAATATTAACAGAAATATAGATGTGCTATGATACTAAAAAAATAATTTTGTACGGTAATAAACGAGTTAATTTTTTATTTCGTCCTTCCAAGTATTATTTTCTTAAAATAGGTTTTAAAATAATACAATTATTTTCTGAAGTATTAACGATTATTAAAAATTATGTTACATAATCTCTTATTTTTTTTAAAAATTAATAAAATATATTAATATATAGACTGAATTGATAAATTTTAATATTTTTAATAAAATATATTAATATATAGTTTAAATTTTTAATATTTAAGGATTATTTATATAATTTTATTACTTAAAAATTATTTAAAAGTAATAATAATACTTAGAATACTCTATGGTCCGATAAAATATATATATTTTAAATTAGTTTGTCAAAAAGTAAAATATGTCTAAATATGGACTAAATTTTCCTTTTAACATAATTTTTTTTAATTAGCTTGTCAAAAAATAAAATATATCTATATATGAATTAATCTAATAATTTTTAATATTTAAGAACTATTTACGTAATTTTATTATTTTAAAATTATTCAATTTTTAAGAACTCTTAACATAATTTTATTATTTTAAGAATTATTTAATATTTTTAAAACTATTTACATATATACATATATATATATTATTTTAAAAATTATTTAAGAATAATCATAATACTCGAGGTATTGAATTCAGAGTTTACTTTTAATAAAATAAACATTAAACTCCTCGTGTGCTTACAAAAGTTTAGGGGAATATTTAATGTATTTTATTAAAATTTTAAATTATTTAGAAAATATATTGATTATTTTCAATGCATTTTAGGAAATATTTTAAATTACTTAAAAATAATTAAATTTTATTTTATATTTTGAATAGTGTTATATTATGTCTTTTAATGCTTTTGTTATTCATTATCTTGATATTTTATAAAAAATATTAAATGCACTTTAATAATTTGAACTTATAAAAAGGATTTCAAATCTTTTTATTTATATAGTAGAGGAATAATAGAAAGTCATTAATAGAAGATGTATAATTACTATTCCTTAATATAACATTAAATGTTTTATTTTTTATGAATTCCTTTTCTTTTTAATTATTGTATGCTGATTATTTGCATGACATCGATCGTCTGATCACACGATTTATGGGTTGAACTGATTTGCCATAAATCAGGAGTTTTATGTTGTGCGTTTGGTGGTATGGTCCATATAATGAGAAATGACATCAAGGACACATGAGAATAATAATTATAGAATTTTGTAATTTCTGACTAATAAGATAGAATACATTAAGAGAAATGTCCTAAAAAGAAGTTTAAGGGATATACAATGTTATAGTTTGTCACAATTTAAATGTATATCTTATATTTTTTTTCTAAAAAGAATGTTGTGTCAATGGTATTGGTTGTAAATGTGAGTGCAGGTAGTGCGTAAGCCAGCACATGTTTTTCTAGACGAGCTTGGTGTTGAGTATGACGAACAAGACAACTACGTGGTGATCAAGCACGCAGCATTGTTCACTTCCACCATCATGAGCAAGCTATTGGCGAGGCCAAACGTGAAGCTGTTCAACGCCGTGGCAGCTGAGGACTTGATTGTGAAGGGTGGGAGAGTTGGTGGGGTTGTCACTAACTGGGCTTTGGTTTCAATGAACCATGACACCCAGTCTTGCATGGATCCCAATGTCATGGAGGCTAAGGTGGTGGTAAGTTCTTGTGGGCATGATGGCCCTTTTGGAGCCACTGGGGTGAAGAGGCTCAAGTCCATTGGCCTCATTGATAGTGTCCCAGGAATGAAGGCCCTTGACATGAACAAGGCAGAGGATGCTATTGTGAGGCTCACTAGGGAGGTTGTGCCTGGCATGATTGTTACTGGGATGGAAGTTGCTGAGATTGATGGAGCTCCAAGAATGGTAAAATTTTACCTCTTCATACTCATCACTCACTTGTCAAATTTTATATTAATTTTTTAAAAAAATGTTAGTACCACATTTTTTTAGTAAGTATATTTTAAACATACTGTTTTTTAACATGCTCTTTATATTATATTTTTAACATGCTCTTTATATTATATTTTTAACATACTCTCTTTTAACACTTTTTGTACTATATTTTGATCATGCTTATAAACTGAAACTTATATGTTCTTTTTTTTTTTTTTGAGATTCACATTTTATTCTTATTTAGTTTAATGAGTTTCTGAGTTCTTTCAGGATTTTGTAGTTTTAATTAATGTTATTATCAATCTTCTTGTTTTCTTTAGCTTAGAAATATTTTATATGGTAGGTGGGTCCTACACCACACTAGGACTGACAAAGAATTCGAAAGATTCATAATGAAGACAACTCTCTTTATAATAGGGTCATGACATGGAACCAGTTTGGGAAAATTTAGTTATGTTCATGACATCATTTTGTCCCATGTGCAACTTTTCTTTTGGTTACTTAAATCTATAAATAACTTTTTGGGGATAAAACCCGCAGCATATAAATTTTGTCCTATTTGATAATTAGAGGAGGAACTAAGAAAACTTTACGAGAAATGAAAAAAAGAATCTTTCATAAAAGTATGCTTTTTATAAGGCTCTAATTTGTATATTGATTTACATGGTATCTTACTCTGTAGTGAAATAATGCATGGCCAACTCTTTAAATTACTTAAAAAGAGTAAGGTTAAATAGCTTTTGTGTTTTTGATAAATGATTTTTTAAAAATATTTTTATTTTTATGTTTTTAAGACACTAATTGTTTGGGCCTTTGCCAATTGGAAATGCAGGGTCCAACATTTGGGGCAATGATGATATCTGGGCAGAAGGCAGCCCATTTGGCTTTGAGATCATTGGGACTTCCCAATGCTTTGGATTCTGTAATAAACGTTCATCCTGAGCTTATCCTAGCTGCTGCTGCTGAATCTGCTGAAATTGCAGATGCTTAATTAATGTTGCATTAAGTTTCACTTGATAGTGTCAACTTGCAAGTTGCAACTAGAAATAATGGTCCTAGTTAGGGAATTAAGCTTTCAAGGTGTTGGTAAGTCGTGTTTGTCAATTCCTTGTGTCTTACTCTTATTTCCAATTACTCTAAGTCGTGTTTGTCAATTCCTTGTGTCTTACTCTTATTTCCAATTACTCTTATTTCCAATTATATGTGGAGAAAAGGGTGGTACCATTCAACCTTTGTCAAATTTTATATTTTGTTTTTGGATTAAAAGTTTATTTTATATTTTAAAAGTTATTGAATAATATTTTATAGCTGAATGATAATTTGTGGTCATAAAATTATTTTATATTAGTTATTCATTAAATGAAACCAATTTTAAAAAATAATTGTCATTTTATTTGAGAAGATCCCTAATAGGAACTTAGATATACTATTTTAAAATTATTAAAAAAACTCATTTTTAATTACGATGGTATTCCTTTATTTTATATACAATTATTTACTTTTTTTAAGAACATGAAAAATATTAAATATTCACCTTAAAGTGAGGAGAAAGTGAAGAGAATAACATATAATATTAGGGAAAAATTAAATGTTAGCTTCAATTCAAAGTAACTTTGTTGCAGAGATGGTGTATTCTTTTTAATTATTAATTTAAAATATTTATTTTTAAAAATTATTATTATATAAATTATAGTGAAATTATTTATTTAGAAAATAATGTAAATGAACAAATAAGTTTAGAATATTTTTTTTCTTAATTTAAATTATTATATTTAGAATAAAATAATGTAATTATAAATTATTTGTAATAAATAATTAATAGTAAATATCTATTATAATTATTTATGTTTATCTTTAATATAATTAAATTATATGTGATCATTCGGTTAGAGTATTACTTAAATAAAAAAAAGATTTAGATCCTCTTAAAATAATCTTAAAAGTGCGTAAAATAAATTATTATCTTTAATTAATTTTTACAGATACTCTATTAATTAATAGTAAGAATAATTTTCTTTGATCTTCAAAGTATAGAGGATCTAACAGAAATAATTATAAAGTATGAACGTGATAAAAATCGCTCATTCTCTTATTTTCTTCCTTATCTACATTTGCAGCTCCAAAGTTATGTTTTTTTAACATTATTTTAATACTGTTTTAAGAAAGATCAGAGAGAGTTTCTAGTATAGTTTGTAGGAATTGTTAACTTTCTTACGAAAGTGAGAATTTATAAATATTATTTTTAATTATTAAATTAAAAGTTTTTATTCAATAATTTATATTCAAAATTTTACTTTTGGTAATTGCATAAAATATTTATAATAAATTTTATGAAGTAGTTTTTTTAAAACTAACATTAAAAAAAATAAATTTTTTAATATATAGTAAAGTCTAATATATTATTATTAAAAAATCAAAAAAATATATGATAATATTACTTTTATATTTTAAAATATTTTAGAATATCCTAAATGATCTTTTATATTTTATAAATATTTTTATTTTTTAATTAGACATATTATATTAGGTAAATAAGAATGTTATTTTTTATATTTATTTGTATTTATTACATTAAGTTTATATAAAATTAGACATATTATATTAGGTAAATAAGAATGTTATTTTTTATATTTATTTGTATTTATTACATTAAGTTTATATAAAATCGACTTTAATAAAATCGACTCTGTTGTGTAAATGATACACACCATTTTTAATAACTTTTTCATCTATCATTAGAGTAATACCATCCTTTGAGACTACTATCATATTTTTTTATCCAATTTTTAAAAAAGAAAAAAATAGAAACTCCCAAGTATCCTACCAACTACTATGCTATGTTGACATTGCATTGACACAACCACGGACACTATCACTCTCAATTTCCATTCTGGTATCAGAATCATACCCTTCTCCCTCGTTTTTCATCTATCATTAGAGTAATACCATCCTCTCGACATTGCATTGGCACAACTATGGACACTATCACTCTCGATTTCCATTTCGGTATCAGAATCATACCCTTCTCCCTCGGGATGGCTATATGTGAAGTATATGCCTAAATAGAGTAGTAGCCTAACATATACGATGTGGTGCACGTTAAGTATTTTGATGAGGAATTCCTTAAATTGGATATTGTTATTGATTTTCTAGATCATGAATTTCATCTTCGTTTCGATTTGTGGTCTTAGAGATTGCGCCTTATTGAAATATTTGATGTAAAGTGACTTGAGATGTGTTGTTCTACTTTCTTGGTTGGAGGACAATCGACGTTAGCTACTTTTGTTGTTGTATATGTACTGTTTAGGCTTGCATTCCCAAGAAATTTGTATAAGGATTAAGACATTTACATCCTATTCTATATGAGTCTTTTCTTTGCGTTTCCTATTACAAGTCAATTTACAAAATTGTTGTCCTGATGGAGGAGTGGAATTGTCATTGGAGATTTTAGACGAGGCTACACTAATTACATGTTGTATCTCTATAAATGATAGCTCATTTGGTGAAGTACAATTCTTGTCCCATCCCAACTTTAATGAATAAAGATGGGAAAAAATTGTACTTTACAATTGGTTCTCAGCACATCCCTTTTGGTACATAATGGACTGAGCATTGACACCAATCATAATATCTTTCTTTTTCTTTTATCTTCAACATTTTGTTTGTATTTTATTTTCTTAGAAAATTCCCTATATAAACCTTATATGAATCTTCTTCTTTCTCATTAGATTCTTCAATTTTGATCTCTTCTTTCACTCTCATAATAATGTGAAAGCACAATTGATATGGTAAGGGAATGGCTCAAGTTATCAACATTGGTATTATGCAAGGGAGAATACAGAGGGAATCAGAATAAGATTTATTGTACACACCAACAATTTGATGAAATATTTTGAATTTAGTTTGCCTTTTGAACTATAAGTTTACTAAGTTGCGATTATGGTTTTTACTTTACTCACGTGGTACTTGTGAAAATTTCTTTTTGAAGACAAATTTGTATTGCAATAGTTTCTTGTAATTTTCTTTGTTGAAAGTTTCTCTATATGCATTGGTTTAAGCTTATGCTATAGATGATTACACATTGAGATGTTTTGCTTCTATTTTGAGTGATCAAGCATTGTGTTTGACTTCTGTTCTTGATAGTTAAGTTTTGTTGCTTATGCTTTATGATGGTTAAACATTTGTTGTTGATTTATTTTTGTCTTTAGCTGGTTAAGTATGTTTGTTTCTGTTAAATGGTTAAACCTTGAATTGTAGCTTTTGCTCATTAGCTTTGGATCTTTTTTTACATATGAATCATATTAGTGATAACTTCTTCTTCACTTACGTTCATTTTGATGATGATTATTTTATCACATATAAATCATATTAGTGGTGACTTCATTTCTATCAAATCATATTAGTTGTGACTTTTTTCTCATCGATGTTTATTTCGGTGGTGACTTTTTTTTCCATTAACAATATTATTAATTAGAAGTTTCCAAATGTTGTTTTGAGAAAGTTGGACTTTGCTTTGCTTGCCAATAAATTTCTTTTTGGCTAATGATCATTCCAGTTATTTTTGGCTAAGCTATATTTCTAGTAATTTTCTTTGACTTCTCCAACATTTCTGACTTGTCTTTCAAATTATTGTTTTTTCGATATAAGTCAATTTTTATGTTTTCTCTTTATTTGTAGGAAAATAATTTTTGTAATAAGTTGAAAGCTTAGTAATCTTCAATTTGAGTTAGAAAAATAAAAAAATATATGAGGATATTACTTTTATATTTTATAATATTTTAGAGTATCCTAGATGATCTTTTAGGATTTATTCTACTTTTATAATTTATGATTGGTTTCTTTATTTAATTAGACATATCATATCGTGTAAATAAAAATATTATTTTCTATATTTATTTATATTTATTGTATTAAGTTTATGTAAAATGGATTTTGTTGTGCAGTTGATACACAATTTTCAATATGTCTTTCATATATTTTTTTCAATATTTTGTATTTTTTAAGAAATAAAAAAGTGTATTTTAACATAAAGAGAGATAATAATATATTATTTACATCTGTGAGGGTGGTCGGGTAAAAAATGTTTTAGTAATATTTATTTCTTTTGACTTAAATATATTTTTAAGTGTATGTAAATATGACTCTATTTGATTTTTATTTTTAGAAATGTTTGTTATTTTTATATCTTAACATTTTTTTCGTTTTTATTTTAGTCCTTATTATTAATTTTAGTTAATTTAGTACTAATATAGTTAAACAAATAAATAATATTAATTAAAATAAATAAGGTGATGAACAATATTTTAAATTAAAATTATTAGATTATTTTTAAGTATGTAATTTATTTTTGATATATTATGAGTAATGATTGATATTAATTTTAATATTGTTAACTTTTCAATTAACTTATATACTTCTAATTTTATACTTTTAAAAAATATATAATTAAATTATGTGCTTATAATTTAATTTTAATATATTACTTTAGATGTTATTTTTATATTTTAATTCATCAATTTTAATTTATTTTGATATAATTTTTTTAATATATCTCAAGTAATTATTTGATTTCTAAAGACAAAAGTAAATTGAAATATAATATATTAAAATAAACTTATATTATAATTAGTGAAAATAATGAATTGAAATATAAAAATAATATAAAAAAATATATTAAAATTAAATTATAAACGTCTAAATAACATATTTTTAAAAAATGCAATATTAAAAGTATATTAAGAAATTAAAAATAAGAATAATATTAAAAATAATAAAATTATATTGACAATATATTAAAAACTAAGCTATAAAAATAAATTATATGTAATTATTCAATTAATATAAAATAATAAATATATGACTTCATTATATTATATACTTAAAAATAATCTAATTATCTTAATTTAAATATTTTTTATCACATTAATTATCTTAATTAATATTATTTATTTATTTTATTATGTCAATAATAAATTAATTAGAGTAAATAATAAATAGTAAATATTAAAAAAGAAGACTAAGAAAATGATAAGATATAAAAATAGTAAAAATTTTGCAATGAGTAAAACAAGATAAAACTATGTTTATAATGCAAAACATATTTAAGTTATTTTTAATGAAAATTAATGAATTTTAATTAAAAAATTAAGAAAAGAGTAAAGTGTTGCAATTGAATTCGAGAAGAAAAGGAGTGTGTCCTATTAGTTCTTGTTTAACCGTGGACTATGTGAAGAGATTTTGTATCCTATTAGTTCTTGTTTTATAGACCAAAGATCCACCACAGTTTAAGGGTAGTAAGTGTGTGCGATGTACCAGAAATAAACTTATACAGCATAAAAAGGTAAATTGTTTGCTCTTGCAATTTTTTTGAAATTAATAAGTTAAATTACTAATTTGGTTTCTTTGTTGATTCTTTTAATTTAATTTGGTCCTCAATTATTAAAAAATAATTTAATCTTTTAATTTTTAAAATCACTTCGTTGTTATTACTTTCATCCAATTATGAATAACATGGTTAACTTCACAAATTCAAATTGTGGATAGGGTTTGATAAATGATGGGCTTATTCCTGGTATATTTTTCATGTATGCAAACTCTGCTTCTTAATTGTGTTGCATAAACAACATTATACTTGAATGGTTGAATCAAATCGTGTTCGAAGGACTAACTAACATTTCCAGTTTAAGATGGAACGGGGAGGTTCCTACATACAACGCGGCCATGGGTAAAACTAACTTTTCCTCTCTTTTTTATTTTAATTAATGGTTAAATTAATATTTTGTTTAAATTTTTAATTAAGTTCCTAGAATTAAAAATATTTTAAATTTTTTTATAATTTAACAAAAATTTATAATTAAATATTCAATGTTGTTAAAATTAGTTAGTTTATAATTATGACATGATAATTATTTTTTTTATTATGTTAATATGGTATCTTAATATAATAATTATTCTTTTATTTTTATTTTTTTATTTTTAAACGTTTTTAAAACAATAATTTTAATTGTTAGTAGAGACATTTAGAAAAAAAAAGTTTATGCATACACACTTTTTTTTATTTGGTAAAAAAAGTTTAATTACACACTATATTGTATACAATACATATGATTTTGAATTGAAAAAAAAATATATTCTATTTTAATTGTATATAGATACATGAATTAGTTAGTAACAAGAATTATATGAAATTTATATTTTTTTCATTATAAAATACCATAAAAAGAATGCAAAGTTTCAATAAAATTAATTTTTTTTAATTGTTCACAAATGAGATAACATAATAAAACCTTTTCTTTATGTGCGCACGGTAAAACATCTTTATGTAGGTATGCCACAGGATCAAATTATGGATTTAAAAACTCTTAAAAAGTAAAAATAAAAGAGTAGTTATCATATTAAAATATCTCGTCAGTCAAATAAAAAAATATAAAACGTCGTGATACTAAACTGATTAGCATAAATTAATAGAAACCATTTTTAAAGTAGTATTTTATTATTAGAAGGGGTTGATTAGCAATTGAATTAGTAACTAATTTACGTTGTAGCTAAACAACTCGGTCACCAATTTTACACAAAATCAAGAAAAATTGTTTGATACCCGTAACCACGGAAATAATCACCGAATATTTAAAATAAAAAACGACCAAATTTCAATATAAAAAACATAAAACTTAATTTAGCGACCAAAATCCCATTTAAAAATAAAATAAAAAATAAAATAACACTTGCATTAGTGACTGAACCTAAAAAATATAACACAAAAAAATAAAAAACAAAAAGTAGCCACCAAAATTCAAAAAATAGATAAAAAAAAGTCTTAGTTTAGCGACCAAAATGCAATTTAAAAAAAATACCCACCAAATTAGAGCTGAATCCGAAATAAAAAAGTAAAATTTAAAACGGAAAATAGTCATTAAATTAGCCACCAAATTTTTAAAAATTTAAAAAAACTTAGTTTAGTGATCGAAATTCAAAATAAAAATAAGAAAGAAAATAGTCATCAAACTAGCTACTGAATCTAAAATAAAAAAATAAAATAAAAAATAAAAAATAACCACCAAATTAACTACCAAAATTAAAAAAAAATATATAAAAACACTTTGTTTAGCGACCGAATTAGCGACCAAATTTAAAATAAAACAAAATATAATTTAAAAACCAAAAATAGTCCTTGAATTAGTCACCAAAATTCAGAAAAATATAAAAAAAAACTTAGTTTAGCGACTGTAATTCAATTAAAAAAATAGCCACCTGTTTAAAAAATGAAAAATAGTGGCCTTTATTTTTTTTATAAATATTTTAAAAATTTGAAGCTAAATTTTATAAAAAAAAAACTCTACTTATTTTATATGTTGCAAAATTTGAAGGGTAATTAATATAACCATTTAAGTTAATAGATAAAATTTGTATATATGTACATGATAAATTGTTTTAGTATATTTAAATAACAAATTAAAAAATTGAAATATTTTTTGATAATACGTGAGGTAAAAAATAATATTTAAAAAAAACATTATGATTGTAGTATGGTAATTGATTTAAATTAAGTAGAATGGTAATTGATTCCTTGTTAAAAATATTAGCATTTTCTTTTTTTTCTTTTTTATTTACCATTGGATGGAAACTATTTTATTAGATTAGTTGTTTATGTTCTTGCATTTTTAAACAAATGACTACAAGTTTATTTTTATGAATGATTTTGGTCATCAATAGTAGAAAATGAACATGAATTGATATCAATAATGAGTTGTGAAGCGTTTTCTTATAATAATTTTTACTTGACATGTAAATTGAAAAAAATGGTGTGTTGTAATGTTTAAAGTCTTGCTTATAATGTTTTTGAATAAATTGTTATTGATTTTAGATTATTGGAAACTAGTTTGTATTCCTACGGAAACTAACTTTCTCTGATCTTTTACGGATCTATTATATTTGTGGTAGATAGTTAATAAAGATTTTGTTAAATTATAAGATGATTTTTTCACGAGTTTTAAGTAATAATAAATAAACAAGTTTTTCTAGAATGAAAGAGAATGTATTGTCTAAGAAAAAAGATATCATCTAATGTGTATAAGAATCTATTAGCTAATTGGCCAAGTTTTCATCTTAAAAAAAGAAGTGTATTTTCAATATAAATAGTCAAACTAGATAAATGCTTGTGCCGATTTGAATGTGTAGATATCCACATTTGAATACGTTCTTTTAATAAACATATTTGTTTGTGCTGATTTTAACCTTTCACATGAAAGGTTAAAAATATCATTCTGATTATACTTTATCAACCTTAAAAGTTGTGTCACTATAAAAAGAATTAGAGTACATTTAGGAGTACTTTTATTACCTATTACAAGTTACGAATACTAAAAGAGAAAGATAAGTAAATTATTCTATCTTATTAGTGTGATAGGTTGGTAAAATGCATTTATTAAAACATTTAATAACCATTGTTACCAAAAGCAATCCATAATTTTCTATGTTACTTGTTGTAAAAGATCATTTGATATAAAGCCTTCAGTGATAAACTATACTTCATTGCAAATCTTGTCAGAAAGATGATATAGATATTATGTAAGTTTTACTCTAAAATCACATTCTTAGTAAATTTGATTGAAGTTTGGAGAGGGTTTGTGTAAGAAAGAATACTTGTGTGTATTGCTTAAAGAGACAAGGTATATAATAACTATTTGATTATTGAACTCCGAAGAGGTTTATAATAAAAGAACACTCATAA
Source organism: Mucuna pruriens (assembly GCA_025330945.1). NCBI lineage: Eukaryota > Viridiplantae > Streptophyta > Magnoliopsida > Fabales > Fabaceae > Mucuna > Mucuna pruriens. The sequence continues at coordinate 2,045,521 of JAENHJ010000027.1, forward strand.
TCAATTTTTGGTTAGTAAAAATCTTAATAGTGTGCCAAGGACTGGATGTAGTCTTAAGGTTGGAGATAAACCAAAATAAAATATTTGTGTTACATGTTTCTTATCTCTCATTGCAATACCTTGGTTTAAAATTGTTTTAAGAAACTTAGTTTTTAGTGTAAAAGATTTTCAACTTGTTCTTTCTATGAAATAGATGTTACAATATCTTTGTGAAAAAGTTTTAAACATATTCAACTACTCCCCTTAGATTAACCTATGTTCTATAGATTTATTATTTATTTATTAAAAAAATAAAATATGTGGTTGGTTTTTTATGTTACTGTGATTAATATATTAAGGACACAATATTTAAAGTTGAGACTTTAAAACTTTTACTTAAAAAATAATAATTGAGCATCAAATGATGAGATAAGAATTGAAACAACCACCACGGAAAATTAAGGAATAATTACGATATTATTGAGACAAAAATTAACTCATCTTTGATTAGAGACAAACAAATAAATTTTTTTGAGATGAATACTTTTCTTATTTAAAATTATAACTTTCTGCCTCTATCAAAGATAAATTATAACTTTTCTTATTTAAAATTAGGAATAATGACAAAAAAAAATGTTTGTCTTTTAAAGACAAATAATAATTATCTCTATCTAAATACTTAGAGATAGAAAATGACATCTCTATATTAGATTTTTCTAATAGTAATAATAAGTCCAATTAGAAAGTGTTAAATTGGTTGATTTTACTAAATTGAGTTATTTTTATCTTGGAATTTTATTTCATTCTTTAATCAATTTTTTTATTTTTAAAATTTTTAAATATTTTTAGTTGACTTATATAAACTAAAGATCTTTTGAGAGACAACTAAATTTATTTCTCTTGGATTATTATTTTTTGGCTTGTGTACGACAATACTAAGATTATTCCTTGGGTTAGAGTTATCTTATTATTTAACTTCATCAATTTTATTTATTTTCTTATTATTTAATATTTGTTTCATTAATTTTAATTCCTATTCAAAATGTATTTGCATTCATTGATCTTATTGGTTTCATAACAAAAGTTTTATTGATCTTTATGAATCTGATCTTACTCATCATTATATATAAAATATTTTATAAAAAGAATAGGATAAGATTTGTTGATTTTGACTTCTATCAAATTATTTTTGGTATTTTTTCTACAGATAGGATATTTTTGACATAAATTACTAACCTTTAGAGGAAGGTTGTCCCCAAATTTAGTTGTCCCCAAAGTACAGGATTCTAGTAAACCATCATTTAGATTGTCATTTATCTATTCATTTTATGTATAAGTTAGGAAGAATACATGAATATGAGTAATGTACATGAAAAATGGTGGAAGACTTAAATAAATGAGAATCATACATATGAATATATTCTGCTTGTATATTGAAGCTTTTATTCTGGTAGATAAGAGAGGTCTCTTGTTTGACATTTTCTGGAAGCATTTATTTATTTTGTTTTACATTTTCCAACACTTCTTCACTAAGTTACAAACTCACTCTTTAGGTATTTATTGTATTTTAGGGATAATTAGCAATTCTTTTGAAAACCATCTAATCATCTGCTATAAATTAGCAAACCCAAAAATCTATTTTTTTTTTACTTATATCATGCATAATTTTTTTTGAGTTTGATGTAATACAAGTTCACAAATAGAAAAAGGAAAAAAAAATTGAGATTTTTTTATCAAAAAAGAAGAAGCCACAAAGGACTAGCACACCTACACTCGTCGTAGCACACTTGTGGTTCAATACGGTTATGTTGAACCTTGCATGCCTATCACCAACTTTGCATAGTGTAAAAATGACAACCAAAGAGTAGAAAGAATCATTCTAGCACTCCACAACTCTTACCTCATACTTCACCATCCTTTTGATGTCTCTCTTTGATTCCAAAACTCTTCGAAAGCACCATAGGACATTTAACAAGACTTAAAGCTTGATACAAAATTGAGGAGTGAAACCTCTAATCATTAAGGGTTTTTCTTTTCCTTGTTTCTTATGTTTGCTTTAGTCTACTTTCTTTTCATTATGTGTATGGGTAGCTAAATCCTCTTTTGAAGGTTATGGTATAATTTGTGCTTGAAACCCTTAATTTTTATTTTGAATGTAATTTCTTTTGCTCATTAAATCACTTTATTATTTTAATATCCTTGTAGTAAATGATAACTCATTGCATGTCTAAATCAATTGATTAGTGACTATTGTATTATAGTTAATAGGTAGACTTATAAAATAATTGGGTTTAGGGAGATTGTATGACCAACCATTTTCTCTAAACTTCTTATTTAATTAGTTATTAATCGGTTTCTTTGTTCCTAATGTTTGCTTGAATATGTATTTCTATATGACCAATAGAGGATCATCCTAAAACAAAAAATATTAAGAGTATAAGACCAAAGTCTCATAATAGAATTAAGAAGTAAAATAAAAACACAGGAGAGTAGATTTAGAAAGTTACATGAGACTAAGATTAAACTAAATAAAAACTCTTAGAAATTGATAATCACACACTAGTTCTTTAGATACGACGTCTAGACTCACGTTCTTATTACTAATAATATACTTGCCCTTAAACGCAATCCAAATCATACCACTTAGTTACAACATAAGTGTAATATACTTATATGCCAAATAAAAAAAATTGTCATTTCTATTTAAAAACACATAAATATTTAGTCATTAATCGTATCTTTAGAGATTATGTCTCATGGAGAATGCTTGAGATTATGTCTCATGGAGAATGCTGGTGTGAAACTAAAAAATTCTAAACAAAATTAAATTGAAAAATCTTTAAAAAGTGTAATTTGTTTAAGTATTTGATGTATACTTTCTTTTTATTTATTTATTTAGTCTAGGATTCTTGATATTTAGAAGTTGCACTGTATCCCAACTAATTCAAATTAAGCCAGGCGGAATCACTTAAGCTGATGATGCTTTACCAAAACTTATTATTTTATTTACTAGCTATACTTAAAATATGATATCTTATTTTAGAAAAAAAAAAAAAAAACTCATGTGCAAATCCACACGTGTTGGTTTTTTCTTATTTAATTTGATCAATGGAGTTAATTAAAATCTGAAGATTTGTGAGACAAAGTTTTGTTTAACTTTGTGACAAAATAAACTAAAGATGTTTGTATTAATTTGTTAAAGGTAATGAATATATTTTAATTTGTTATCGGATTTTGTTTTCTATTATTGTTTAATTCAATTCTACATTCAATAAAAGTAAAAAAATAAAATAAAATATCATTTTACTAAAATAAATAGTACAATATTGGTGGCAAGAACTGAAATCTAAAATTAATTTCATTTACATATATAATTATTTTTTGTATTTTTTTTGTATTTTTTTATTTTTTTAACCTTCGTTTACCGTATAATATACATTACAAAGTATGAACAAATAATTGTACATAATGATTTCATGTACAACCATAGTTACTTTAAATATACCAAAAGTAAAATTAATTTCACATACAAATTGTTTTTTTTTAATCTTAGATGCGATGGTTGGAACCCTTTTATTAATTTTAATTGGTACTAAACATAATTCAAATTTTATGAGAAGATCCAATATTGTCTTCCAAACAAAGGGCCCAGCAACGCAACACTTGGTCAGCAAAAAAACAAATCCCATAGGCTATTTGGTGCTAGGGATTCTTAGCCTGCAATAATCACAAATTTCTTATATATAATTAAGTGGATAGTTAAACAAAATTTTATTAGGAAAAGAAAAAGAAATGAAATCAAGCAAGAAGCAATATAATTATATGTAAACACCAGCATAAGCATTGCCTAGCTATAAAAGCAATATATGTCACATAATTTTACTAAAACAATTATATATTAATGGTGAGAAAATATCAATTTTTAGTATTATCTTTATTGTTAACTTCATCTAACTAAAATGAAATGTTATAATATAATTATTATAAAACTATACTAAAAGTTTAATATACTAATAGTATATGTCAATATTTTACTTAATTGTTTTGCGGTATGATATATCTTTCTATTGGCATAAATCCACCAATTTAATTTCTATTAGACAAGGATATACAAAGATAATATGATTGACCAATATTTTTTTTATTATCAATATATGGAATTAATTTATTACTTGCTCACATAAATAATTATTTACAACTTATGTCCATTATAATAATCAGCCACATTCTTTTGTTTTTTTGTGAAGCAACTGACTAAAGACACAATGGTAACATATATGTTTAATAATAACTAACTAAAAAAATTATGCATAATCTTGTTTGACTATGTAATAAATCAAAACAATTAAGAGTTAAGAATGAAATAAGTAATAATTTAAGAAGGCAAAGGTTTAGATACATATAGTTTAATTAATGACAATACATACGTTATATTGTGTATTCTAATAACTTTAATTACATATATATTTTTAAATATGTAATTAAAGTGATTAGAATATTGAACTTCATATTATAGAAATTGGACTTTAATTAAAGCATTTTAATTACTTTATGAAAATCATTTTAATTACAAATGATTTAATACAAAGTAAACTTCATATTAAACATTTATGTAGATGAGTTAAGGAAGTTGCTTAGGTAATAACATTTTGTTATAGTAAGAAATAAAAATAATGAAAATTAATCATTAGAACTTATTTTATATGCTAAAATTAAAATATTAACATACGTAATTTTTTTAAGTAGTTATGTGAAGGTAACTAAACTTAATCATTCACGTATGATTACGTGGATAGTCAAATTCTATAATTCTAACTATCTTTAAATACTAATTATTCTCATTATATATGTCTTTGTAGATCTAATAATATGCTATAAATATGTCAATTTTAATATTTTTTATATCAAAGGGATTAACTATTATATATATATATATATATATAAAATGAATATTTAAAAAAAAGAGAGAGAGATGAATATGGTACCTTTTTCAAATATTTTTTGTGAAGTTTTAGTGCAGCCACACAAGCTTTCTTGGCATCAAGATTTCCATTTACATCATTCAATATCTGAAGAGAATTAAATTGGATGGTTAAAGAAGGAAGCTACTAGATAAGAAAAAAAAAAGCTAAATTGGTTAAAGAATATTATAACTTACACAATATCTATCTTAAAATAATTGTACTAACCATAACAATATAATATATAAGAATTATCACTCAAAGAAATAAATTTTCATTTATCTTTTTCTCATTTTATATCAATGTAATTGTCCACTCTATAATTCACATTAATAAATCAAACCTTGACAACATCATCCAATCCTTTGGCTTGCTGGAGTAATATTGCGCTTTTTTCTTTCAACACACTAGCAACAAGGAAAACAGATATTGGAAGAGGAGGTTCTTCAGCACTCTTTGCTCCATTTCTCATGTTCTCTCTCTCATACTTCCCATAGTGACGTAATGACTTCAATCTTCCTTTAGCTTCCTCAGATTTTTCATCATCTTCCTCATATATCCAAAATAAGTCAGGATCATATTCTAGAGCCCACATCATCTGTTTAAAATTTTAAGTGATTAGTTATCACAATCGTCTCATACTATTTTTATTAGACATGAATCATGTAAAGGAAGAACCAAACACTTCCCAAAAACATGTAAGAGATCAACCTAAGATAAAAAAAATTAAAAATTAACATATATAATTTTTGTAAAACTATAATTTTCTATATACAAATTTGAATTTACATATATATATATATAAATAGTGGGAAAGGACTAGTACATATATACTCTCTCCTTTCTAGATCCATTTCTAATATTCATGGAAGAAGATAGTGATATATTTGTATACTTGGACAAATACAAGCTCAGCCCCAAAAAAAACATATAATTTTAATATAGTGATATCATACAAATTAAAACTAATAAGATTTACCACGAATAACTGAACTAGGATTTTAAATTATGACTATAGTTGTATTGTTGAAATTATAGGCTATTGTTATCTAACTACTATTAGTTAGCTATTATGCCTTATAAGTGGTCATCATAATTGAATGTAAATATGTAAACAATAATATGAAATAAACCATACTAAAACTTAGAAAATTATATTTAGGTTGAAGACATGCCTTTTATTAGTTTGTAAGTAACTTAATATTTCTTTGCTCAAGAAATGTGTTTGAATATATCACTAAAAAAAAAAAAGAAATAAAGCATACCTCCCAAAGGTATAATGAATCACAAAAGGAGAATTCTCGTCGAAATAGAACCATTATCATCCGGAAAGCAAATAGATAGTCACCTCCACCAATATGTTCTGTGCTCCAACAATAGAAAATAACCTAGTTACTTTTTATTTCTTAAATATCAATTGAAAATGATATAACAAAATTTTAACAAGTATTCAACACTATGGGAATGATAATGTAACAATGCTCACAACAAAAGATGCATTGTCGAAGAGATAAATCATTGATTGACATAAGTATTATTGAATACTAAGGACTAAGAATCATCTCCTAGTATTTTTCTCTCTTATAATTTTTTAAGAGAATAACACAAAAACTACATGATTGGTAATAAAATTATGCATTGCTTGGCCATAAATAAAAATAGACAAATAAATACCTATATGTTGATGAAGTTTTGGATCAATCACTTGAGTGATTGCAGCCAAATTATTTAGTTGAGCCTCAACCCCAACAGTGTTACCAGTGCATCTAAAATTTCCTCGCTTAAAAAATTAAACAATGTAGAGAGTAAGAAACAAAGATAAAGTTGAATACAATAAAAATTATGTCTTGATATTTAACTGATCACATGGAATTCAAGTGGCTATTCTTTAAACACATTTTACTTTTATACTATCTTATTATTGCATATTGGCAAACAATAAGATAAATTGTAATTCCATACACGAAGGTTAATTTTCAAATTTAGATTAATTCTATTTGTTTTGTAACAGGTAATAAGGTGGAAAAAGATACATTAACTTAGTTTTGTAATATTTAAGATTAGAATTTACCAGTCTACGCATCAAACGCTCAAAGCACCAAAATGCATCGGCTTCATCATTAAGAAGTATTATCATAGGAGAACATAGGTCACTCATTCCTACAAACATTATAAACATGAAGTAAAAATTACGTTAGGTGCGAATAATTAGTAAATTCAGGGTTTTTTTTTATTCGAAAGAATATTCAATTAAAAAATATTACCTTATTTTCATTTTGTTTCCTATTTTCAAATATTTGTATAAGAAAACAAATTATTGTTTTTACTATTTCTTATACAAATCCTTGAAAACAATAAATAATGAAAATAAAATGGCATATTTTATAACTATCTATGAAAATAAAAAATCCTCTCAAATCAAATAAACTAATTGTTTATTAGAAGTAAATCAAAAGTAAAAGTACAGTGTAAATGATTCAAACTTTTATTTTCTCTTTTCACCTTCGATACCCTATTGCCTAGTTTTATTTATTAATCTTTTCTTTCTTTGACTCGAATTTGGCTATGTTCATTATTTATCTAATGTATCATCAAACAAGAATCTTTGCACTTGAAATGTGAATAATATACAAAACACTATCTTTTGTTAAAATTTTATTTAATGGCCAATGGTAGGAGTGATAAGGGTTATAAGTTCACTCGTTTGGTTAAAAATTTCTTGATATTTTTTTAGATAAACTTCTAAAAATTTAAACTATAAGATGAATATTAAGAATGATTTTTCAATATTATGTTGAATGAAAAGTAATTTAAAGGATTTAATTAATAAGTATTGACTAACTCATTTAACAAAAAGTAACTAAATAATTATTAGAAATGTAAATTCTATCATTTTAAAACTCATTATATTCAAACATAACGAAGTATTATGACCATACATTATTTAATAGTAAAATGGTGTTTTATGAATATTGTATTTCCTTTGGAGGTTGAGAATGTTGAGGTCACATGAAATTATCCCTCATGTTAAGGCAAGTAAGATCTTCTAAAACATTAATAGGATAAATTCTATGTATTGATTAATGTCCAATCGAGGAAATGCACAACATTTAAGATTCAAAAGATTCACTTATTTAAAAACTCACCTTGACCATAACCAACATCTGAATCTATTCGAGCATAAACAGAAAGAATATCCCATAGTTTTGACAAATTCTCATTCTTTTCATAAAAAACCAATGTTCTATCCGTGCGAATCACATCAAGACCTGAAATGTGTGTTAGTACAAGAATTAGGATAATTTACCATGTGAATCATATGATAATATGATTTTACCTTTTCATTTGAGAAAACTTTTAAAAACAACCATGTCAACTTATTCTTAGTCTTTCATTAAACTAAAGTTAAAAGTACAACTTAGTCGACCCAAACTAACCTAAAATAAATTTGAATTTCTACAACATTATCTTTCATATGTAAGTTGAATAATAACATGACTCACTTGGACACTTAACTAGAAATTATATAAAAAAATTATGTAACATGGTCAATGTGTTTTGAATATATGCAATGATCAAGTGCCTAACTATCCCCATCCAGCATTTAATATGATAAAAACAAAGTAAAATCGGTCAATTATAGTCTATGTAACATATGATACTTGAAAATAATAATTGAAGATTACCTGAAAGTGTGTGCGCAGGTTTATTCGTAAATACAAAATTAAATTTGGGAAGGAGAAATGATATTTAAAATTTTAAAATATTATTGGAGTAAAGAAGTTAATAAATCACTAATTTTATTTAAAAGAGTTAATTCATAAATTTAAATGTGAAAATTATTTGAAAAAAAACTTATTTGATAAGAATCTCCATGAATCTTATCAAAATAAGCTGCAGAAAACTTATAGAAAGGTCACAAGTCACTTTCATAAACTCAAAGAAACCATTTCAATTGTCACCTAATTCTCTAATATATATGGTGCAAGTTGGTATATAGATGTACGAGGAAAAAAATTGCAAGAAATTTTCCTCCCAAAACCTGTATATCATACATGATTTAAAGATTAAAAAACAACATTTAGTGTGAGAAATATAGTATATTAAGAACAAAAAATATTCACAAACCTATTTGATGGAGAGTTAACATCCATTGAATTACTCCTTTGTCCGTCACTTTTTCTACCTTTGTAAGATCAATGTTGGGGTTCTCTTGGGTCACAATCAATCCACCCTCTGGATTATTTTCTAACAAAACCAATGGATCTTGAACCGGTATACCATCTTCTGTAATTACAGGTGCTGTGATAAATCTACCACTTCCTACGAGAGGAAACAATTGACGACACTCTTCCTTCCATGTAGCATATTGCTCCCTAACAATATTATTATAAAAGTTATATAATTAATTATATATTAAACTTAGAATTAAAGACACAATAATCTTAAATTATAATCTTGTTTTATATTTTACAAGCTTCTGTACGTGTGTCATTTTTATTTTTAAAGGAAAATACATGCCTTGGGGATTGTAGTAATAGTTTAAATCTTTTTATTTGATGTAAAATGTCGTAACTAAAGGGGAGCATGAAATTGAGAATGTTTACCTTCTACGTTGTCTTATCTCATCTCTTTCCTCAAATGTACTCTTAGGATCATAACAACCAAGTAGAAATTCCCAAACTTCACCTCTAATTGATGGATGGATTCCCTGGTTTGAAAAATCTAATATAGTGAGATAAATTATTCTTGAGATTCCTTATTGCATATTGTAATATCTCCAAAATTAGAATAAAAGGTTAGTTAAATAAATAATAAATATGGGTTTTTCTTGTATAAGTAAAGAGTGATTTGCATGAAGGAACAATGGGTTATAATATTGAAAGAATATTAGAATGGCCAATAAGGCCTAATAAGAGAATAAGGCTTCATACTTCTATCCCTAAGACACACTCCCCTCACCCTCACTTTCATACACTCATTTTAGAAGGGAGAAAAAGATAAAGGGGAAGAAAAGAAAGAAGAGAATGAAATCATTGTCAATGCATCCCTTTGTCAATGCATCCTGTAGTTATTCACATTTTTTTTCTCTCTATTCGTTGTTGATATTGTATCTTTCCCTTCTTGAATACATTTTTTATGCTTATTATTCATCAGTAGGAATTTGGGCTGATTTTTTGTATGATTTGCATGATTGATGGTTAAAAATGAGGGGTGTTGATGTTTGGGAACGGGAGGAAGTGATAATTAAGCATTTATTGATGTTTTAGTAGGTGGAGAAACCATTAATGACCTTAGGTTTGCAACTCTATGATTTTTATGATATGTAAATCACCCCCTCATGCTTTGCATGAGCCTCTTTATGCTAACTTCTAAAGCCTAAAGTTGGGTTCTATGTTGGTGCTAAGTGCAAGACCTTTAGAAAGTATGTCTACAACTTTTGTATGATGATATTAAGTGCTTTATTGTGCACTAAGTCTACGATATCTAAAGAGATATTTGAATCCCTATAAGCTTCGTGAAGTGCATCTTTTATGTTTTAAGCATAAGATTTGATGAATGTGTAAAATTATTTTACACTATTAATACAAAGGTAGAGAGAGAAAGTGAGAAAGAGAGAGAAAGAAAAAGAGAAAAAGGATCAAGTTACTCCAAGAGTTATTCTTCATCTTTATATTTCATTTATTTACTGTTAGATTAAAAGAAAATAAAGATGAAGATAAAGAGTAATTCAAAGTAACTTAACCTATTTTCATGTGTGTATGTGATTATATATTAAGACACTCATTGAGACATCGATCGTCTTACTAATTTAAATATTGTCTTGGTCCCTAATTATAAAACTTTTTTTAAATTTATCTAGAAAGAGTGAAATAATAAGTCTCAATAATTTTAAGAATAATTTAAAAAAATAATATAAATTTAATATTACTAACTAAATTAATTATTTTTTAATATGTGTAAATTAGTTTTAAATATTATATTTTAAAACAGAGGTAGTATTATATTTTAAATTGAGCATGTTAAGGGACTTTTAGTTGACATGGACATGTTTTGATGATTATTTTGTTTATAGGCTCAATGATGAGTATATAACTTCTTTTTTATGTTTTGTATATATGGACTACTAGCACTTGAAGTTTGGTCCTCTCTTGATGTACATGACAGTATGTCATTTGAAATACCAGTATAAAATCTTGGATTTCTTTTCCAAGGAAGAACATGTAAAGAAGATTTTAATATATTAATAATGTCAATTATTTGTGTCTGTGTGATTTTTTTCTTATTACTTATAAAGACTTATGGTAGTTATGATAATATTCTCTGGGTGTTACACATATACTAAATTCTCTATAGCAAACTACTTTTTAAACTCCCTAACTAAACATATGCATTGAAATGTATTTTTTTTTTTTTTAGAAATTTTACATTAAGTTACTTCATCAACCTATCATGTTAAATGTCATCATAAAAGTGTACATACTTTAAACTAAATAAAAATAGAACAAAAACATCCATTTATTAAGTGTAAACTTCTAAGCATTAATTTGTCCTGTCTCTTATTACAAGACAAATATTGCCTTAAGTTTTACTCACATAATAAAGTTTCCAAATGCACCTGATTATTATGTAAATGAACAAAGAAAAAAAATTCATATACTTAAATATAATAAAGCAACATTTTAACAGTATAAATGGAATTACCCCGCGGTGGATTCGACCTAGAGTCTTGCCTATATCCAGTTGCCCTTCCGGAGAAAATGCAGCATGCCACTTTCTTGCACTTAATGTTTTGCCAGCCTGGATCATATAACAAAATGTTTAAATTTAAAGCATATGGTATCAATCTACACTAAAAATTCAAAAATAAATCTAAAATTTCCCAGCCAAAAACATATAATTGTTGTAATATAATGTGAATTATCTAATTAATATGTGATTTAGATATTTGTCATGATCCATCATAAATCATCAAGAGCAATTTTATCAATACACATTCCTTTCTCTTAAAAGTGATGTAATTTTTTTTTTTAAGAAACCAAAGATAAATATATTGATGAAAAAGAGGATGAAGGTTTGACGCACAAGATATGCCCAACCCCTACCCATCCAAGAGACAAGTGATAAAATTATTCAATAGTGATTTTATCAATACTTTCCAAATGCACTTCATAATAAGCCAAAGATAACCTTGAAACTATCTTAAAAGCAACAATTATAACGTTTTATTTTTTCCTTTTAGAAAAACACCATCATCACATCCATTAACACTGTTTGTTAATTTCCAATTTCAATAAATAGAAATCACAAGGTTAGTCATCTCCCGTATGAACAAAAGCTTCATGCAGTTAATTAACTTTTCAAACTCAAAATCATGGGCTTGAAATATTTCAATATAGAAATGAATAATAATCTAAAAAAGAAAGAACTGGGCATTCTTAAATGATAAAGACACTTCATAAAAATGAATTTACACTATTATTCATAGCATCATAATTTTGCTTCAATAATGCATACATATATGGAAGAAAAAACATACCTTGATCCTAAATCGAGACTTGGGAACATCAGTGCACTCGGGACGAGTTTCATAGAAAGAATCAGCAGGAGCTCCAGGATCTCTCCACATCCCAAAATCCGAAAGTATTCTTAAGAAAAAATATGTACAAATTAAAAAGATATGATTCTTAAATGAATACCCTTTCTTGCAACCAAGAGTTGGACCCCTTTGAAATGATCAAGCAAACCCAGAAGATAAATCTTTGATGAAGATTTCAAAGGGATCCAACCAAGGTTCAATAGGTAGGATCGAGCTCTAAAGCCAAATCAACAAAAAAAGAAAAACCTTTTTTTAAAATAATTATTTTTACATTTTCTATTTATTTTTTATAATTTGTGGGGTTAACGTTTGGTGATTGTGTTTGAGGAAGGGAAGTCATGGTACTCTGTCAAAAATTATTGACAACCTCACAAACTCTAACATTTGCCGTTTAATGCGTAAATTTATTCAAACTAACTTGTTTCTCTCTCTTTCTCTCTCCCACCCCCTCTTAATTTTTCATTCTGTATACGATGACTTCTAATTAATTTAGTCGTGTCCAAGTTCACGTTTCTTATGAGAAAAGCCTCTTCCATTTACCTATTTAAGTAAATGACGATATTGTTTTGCGTGGTAGATGAATGAGAGTGATGATAACCAACATAAATAAGTATATAGTTGGTCTAATTTTTAATTGAAGTGATAAAATGGATATGGATTGGGTTGGATTAAAAACATTGATCCAAAAACTTGGCTAATTGAGTCTAGCCCAATAGATTAGGTGGGTTAGTATGGGCTTAAAAAGTTGTTGGAAAACAATCAAATATGTTTGGTCTAGTATTTTTTTTTAAAAAAAATTCTTTGTAATTTTAGATATGTTTTAGTAAAAAATAAAATACGACTAAATTGGTTTGCTCCACGATTCCATTAGGTTGGACCAGTAAAACAGTATTCCATATAAAAATTAGGTCGATTTGTTTCTTTTTTTGACTCACTGAATCAGGCAATCTATTTTATCTAATTTTTAGGAATAAAATAAATTGGATGGATAAAAATAAAAAGAGACTAACCAATTGTAGAGTTCATTAAAGTAAAATTGTGATATATAAATTTTGTTTTGATCGACATATTTCACAACAATTACATATGTTGCAACCACGTGAGAATAATCAAACACAAAGGAAATCCTTGAATAGATTATCACATAAATTTGGTGTAAGATAATTCCCACATACTATTAAATCTCTGAGACAGTTATATCCTTTAGGAAAAAATAGTATTTTAATCTGCTAACTTTTTTTTTATAATTTCGGTATGATCTTCTAAATTTTAATTTTGTTCTTGTCTCTTATTTTAATTTCAATTTAGTCTTTGACAATAGTGGTAGTTTTTTACCTCTAAAATTTGTGTTTTTGTTTTTTATTATAAATACTCCTACATAGGAAAGATACAAGGAAAAGTTTAAAATAACATTGACCCTTTTGTTGTTGAAATTACATTATTGGATTCTTTTTGTGAGTTACAATTTTTATTTTTCAAGTTAAAATACTTCTAAATAATTTAGTCATTAATTATGGCTTTTTTTTTTATCTCGCAAGATCAAATATCTTGTTAATAAAAATCTAATTATCCTATTAATAGCTTTGAGTTGATTGAATAATCCTCTTAATTAAAGGTTGTATATTAGATTATTAAAATTAAAACCCTTTTATAAATAAAAACTTTAGTAATAATAATTCTATATGCATATATTTTAATATAAGAGGGACAAAATATTAGAACTTTACAATTTTACAAAAATAAAAATATCATTAAACACTAAAATGGTAAAAATAAATTTTATAGAAATCAAAATCATAAAAAATTATAAAATTAAAAGTATAAAACACAAGATTTTTTTTATTTGGCTACTAATTTTAGCTACCATTTAAATTAGTAGTTAAATCCTAACTAATTAAATATTTATTAATTAGAATATTATTTTTCTAGCTAAATTTAAATTATATTTATTTATATTTCTTATTACTACATATTAGCTAGAAAATAACTCCAAATTTTAAAATTTTACTACAAATTAACTAAGATTATTTTCTTAACTAATTTACTACTTATTTCATACTACCACCAATATTATAATAATTTTGTAGCTAATTATTTTTACTAAAAATTAACTATAAAATAATTATTGATTTTAAAATTAGCTACAAAATTATTTTATAAAAATTTTAAATTTTCTAGTAGTTAAATCAATATATTATAAAAATTAAAAATATATTAAGTGAAACCAATATTATAAATTAATTTGAATTGATTGGAACAAAAGCCATTCCACTCTAGTTTATGCAATTGAATTGATTGAGTTGATTGAATAATCCTCTTAATTAAAGGTTGTCTATTAGATTATTAAAGTTAAAATCCTTTTTATAAATAAAAAGTTTAGTAATAATAATTCTATATGCATATATTTTAATATAAGAGGGACGAAATATTAGAACTTTGCAATTTTACAAAAACTAAAAAATATCATTAAACACTAAAATGATAAAAATAAATTTTATAGAAATCAAAATCATAAAAAAATTATAAAATTAAAAGTATAAAATCAATATATTATAAAAATTAAAAATATATTAAGTCAAACCAATATTATAAATTAATTTGAATTGATTGAAACAAAAGCCATTCCATTCTAGTTTATGCAATTGAATTGTTACTAATTGGTGTTAGATTTGATTAAACTGTGTGGATCTTAGTCTGAACCATTAAACTAACATGAGGTGTTGGTAAATATTGGTATAGTATATTTTTTTAATCGCATGCATTTTTTTTTTCTTGGGTACATGAATGAAGGCAAAAAGACAAACTAAAGAATTAATAAAAAGTCCCTATGAAGTTCCTCCAAGACCTCAAAAGGAGGAGAATTCCACTGCCCCTTCCCAGTAGGATTTCTTGCCCCCTTACCAGCTAATATATTGTTGGCCTCGCTATACACTTATATATCATATATTTTATAATACAATAATGAGTTAAATTTTTAATCATTTCTCGCTTGAAAATAATTTACATATTCGTGACGTATAACTATATTTTTAGTAACACACACTTTAGTTAAACAATGATTGATTCGATCATTAAATCATAACTCAACCTTTCTCTTAGTACAATAATTAGTTCACTTTTGAAAACCTTCCTATAAATTAAATTGATTAACCTAAAACAAAACTCTTGGACAATGTAAAATTAACTTAATAAGTGTAACACTGAAATGAAAAAAGAAAAAAAATAATAATAAGATATGCTTAAAGCTCCTCTTGTTATATATATTTTTTTATTTACTCGTGTGTTCTCTTATGTTTTTCATCACTTGTATCTTCAGTTTTTACTAGATTCTCTTTTCCCAAATTCATTAATATTATTGGTAAATTCTCTTCATGTGCTTCCCCATTTTTATCTCACTCCACTATTACATCTAAATAACAAAAATGCACATATTTGGGACCTAGATTTATCACCATATCCCACTCAAGTTTGATTTGCTTCATTTAAATATTGAAATTATTTTTAACCAAAAGATATTTGCTACTTTTGTTATTTAACTGTAGGTTTAAAAAAGGTTTTAGTCCATATTATATATGCATTGTTTTGTTTCAGCCATCTTATATTTTTCTTCTTGTTGTATACCTACTAATGTTTCTTTTAATTTTTCGTTTTAATTCCCCAACTTATTGTCTCAATTTCTATAAAATCGTATATTAGAAGATTTTTATTTTAGTTTATATTAGTAGAAAATATCTAGCCTATTATTCTATTTTGTTAACTATGTCATCACTCAACAATAAACTCTTAACATTATAAACAAAAACAAACAAACAAAAATAATTGGATCGCACAAATTTTTTTTTAAGAGGGGTATATTAACCAAAAAAATTATTTAAGCCTATATAATATATTAACACTAAATCTCAAACTTTAAGGCATTGTCATCTCATCCGTTTTTCTGCACATATACCTATTTTTGCCACATCAGATAAAAAATGAGTTGTCACTATCTAAAACCCATATAGACATTATGCAATAATGTACTTATTATTTACCACACCTATGCTTCATGATTTAATACATATACATTTACTTCATCTCTTAAATTGACCCACCTCCTTTGCAAAGTCGTACCCTATTATTCCACCATTGGTCCTTCTCCTAATTAAAACCTCACCTACAATTGACCCATCACTCAATCTTCCAACTCTTAAAATTCATTTGAGAAATTAGGCATTCCCAAATTAAGCGTTCAATATGCACCTCTGCTAGTGTGTTGAATTTGGTCATCATGTCCATTTGTGCCATTGTTTGTTCTCTTGAAAATTGTGGAATTAACTTCACAAAGTGTTCAACTTGCAATGTTCATCATGTCCATTATTCAGCCCATTGTACAATCATCATTGTGTCATCGTTGATTATTGTAGCAAAATTAGGCATCACTAGTATGACGAATTTGGTCTCCGTGCCCATATTGTACAATTTTGCTGTTATGTGGAATTTGATAAAATGTCCACATTTTTATTAGAAGGTTGTTAAATGCACACAAATCGACAGGGGAATTCATGCTCTAATGCGTGAATTCTCATGTTTTAATGGATATTATTGAAAATAATAGGGATTGTGTTTGTGGGTTTATTGTTACAAGGTGTATATATATATATATATCACAGCCCTTCAAGTTATCTTTCTTCCATTTCTCATCTTTAGTACGTTTTTATTGCAAATCAATTTCTTATAATGTGTATTTTATATTATGTATAGAAAAGATGTTGCAATTTCCCAGTTGGTTGTTTGCAACACGATTCCTAATCCCTATTTTTATCAATTAGCGGAACTTACCTGATACTGGAATTTTATAAGGATTCAAGGCTGCCCTAATACTACAATTGGCAAAAATACGTGCATGAAGATTCATATTATAGCAAAATTTGGTTAACAACAATG
Source organism: Mucuna pruriens (assembly GCA_025330945.1). Taxonomy (NCBI): domain Eukaryota; kingdom Viridiplantae; phylum Streptophyta; class Magnoliopsida; order Fabales; family Fabaceae; genus Mucuna; species Mucuna pruriens. The sequence goes on from JAENHJ010000027.1 coordinate 2,062,987, forward strand.
ACACATCAAACACTTTGCTTTGCATATACGTCAAGGCATATACTTTCACTATTGTGGTTTTTTAAAAAAAGTAAAATTCTTGACTACGTACTAAATGATGCTAGATCTAATATAAAAAATGGTATCCTCTTGGAGGCATTTTATCTACCATTCAAAATGCTTTCCCCGCATCTCCTTCAAAAGCTTCCACAAAATATTTTACACAAGAACTTTGACTAAAAAGATTTATAGGTAACAATAATTTGCTTAATTTGTTCTATAATATACCTGCATATAAGAAACTAAAAGATTAGATGTTATACAAATATTTTTCTCCATTCATTGTACAAACCTACAAAAACATTTTCTATAATATGCCTTGTGAATTTATGCTACCAGCAACTGTGGACTACCCAGAAACGTGGCACCACCAGTGCAAGAAGTGATAATCATAGTTTATTTTTTATTTTAATAATTTTTTGAACGAGTCTTTAAATAATTATTTAAAATTTTCTAAAACATTCTTGAAGGCAAGTTAGATCAACACCGAAGATGTTTGCACTTTTGTGATCATCACCCCATTCTCAATCTCTCTTTAATACACTTTCTCTAATTTTCATTTTTGGTAGTGTTTTCATTTTTTCAATCATACTGATTTCCTTTTTTATATATTAATACATACATACAAAGTAATTTATATACAGTGCTTATTCTTTTTTTTTTTTTTCAATAAGTCACAATTCCATTCGTTTCCACAAAAGCTATATATCTTTCTACATACTTTTGAAGTATCCAAACTATGCAAACCCTTTTACATTATGCATACGGTGAAATTCATTGCTGAAAAAGGTTGATAAAATTTACCAAAGATGATTAGATCATAAAGGAGATAAGGCTGAAGAATAAAAGTCATAGAAGAAGGCATAGAAAAATGCTTGCACAGTGTTACTCTCACGTATTGGTGAAGGACCAAATAGAACACACATCATTAATATCATTGCCACAAAAAAAGCTTCAAATATTTTTTTTAAATAAAAAATTTAGGAAAATTAGATCAGAGCTCATCAAACATTTACAGATATAGTTACATATTACCTGCCAACAGTTTTCATATAAGTAATAAAAAACTCAAACCAAAGTTTTTATAAAATATTAACGCTGTTCTTAAAGGACCGAACAAATATTGCTGACAGAAAAAATAATTGCTTCGTATTAAAACTGAGGGGGTATGGAACATTGTAGACTTTAGACATATCATTGTGTGATTAGCTAGTTTAGCCCTATGTCACAAGACATGAATATTCTTGATAACATCGAAGCAAAGCACAAACCCACATACCAAGTTATAGGAAAGATTCTAAAAGAGTCCATACTCCAGATAATAAAAGAAAGTGAAGTTGTGCTTTGCAGCAGAATCAAAGTAAACTCAAACAGAAGGGAGAATAATAAAAAGTTGCAATAGCTTCCCTGCCACAGTTCCATGCAGCTCACACCTACATAAACCCTAATGATGGTTCAATGTCAGTCATCCCTCTAGCTTCAACATTTCCATCTTGCAAATTAACACCCACCTTCACCTTTTCGAAATCTTTGTGATCTTCTCACATGGCCACCTTCATCTTAAGCTCTAACAAAGCAGTCCACGCCTTTGGCTGGCTTTGTCTCCTGCTGATGGTGCACAAGGGTGCTTCCTATGATTTCATAGTTGGTGGCCAAAAGGGGTGGAGTGTTCCCAGTGATCCCAGTTTCAATCATTTGAATCAATGGGCAGAAAAGAACCGTTTTCAAATTGGAGACTCCCTTGGTGAGTTCTGATTCAATCTATATAGTTTGAAACGTTTTCATTTAGATCTAAATTGACATATTTCTACTTACACTAATGGAAACTATAATTATATTTCTTTTGTCACAAGTTAAGTTTTTCTTTTCAATTCATCATTTGTGTTATAAATATCAAATAATGGTTATAATTATAAAAACTAAATTAAGAAAAAGGGTTTTCTTCTTTTTAACTGCGGCATCATAAAATCTTCCTCTTGCTCCTGATTGAAGTTTTTGTATACATATTCTAGCACAAAGTAATGCTTCTCAGCGACAGATCAACTTAGAGCTTTGTTGGGAGCCCCTCCACAAGCTTTTTAACTTCTCTTAATATATGAATAAAAAACACTCTTAACATAATATATATATTATATATATAATATATGAGTGAGTATTATCTGAACTTAAAATTTCTGAAAATCTTCTCCTTTTCTTTTCCAAAATTCCACTATCAAACATGCATACCTAAGAGATTAACTTTGACATATGCATATTGTAGTGTTCAACTACCAATCTGGCCAAGACTCAGTGCTCTATGTAAAGAGTGAAGACTATGCCAGTTGCAACACCGGTTCACCTTATGCAAAATACTCTGATGGTCACACAGTCTTCAAACTAAACCAATCAGGGCCTCACTTCTTCATAAGTGGCAACAAAGACAACTGCAACAAAAATGAGAAGCTGACAGTGATTGTGCTATCTGACAGGAGCAAAAACACCAACCAAACAAGCACTTCTTCACCACCCTCACCACAATCATCATCTCCTTCACCAGCACCTACTGGCCAAGAGGGTCAATCTCCCACTCCAGACACAAACCAAACACCAAGCCCTGTCAATGAACCTCCCCCTCCCAATGCTGCTGCTTCAGCCTTTGTCTCCCTTGCTGGCTCTCTTGGAGCATTCATGGCTTCAGTGCTAGTTTTCTCTCTCTAATAAGTGTGTATGAGTGGTTGAGTATTGATTTCATTTTTTTTTTCATACAATTCTTTTTCTTTTTTTTTTCTGTTCTTTGTTTCCTATACTTTGAGTTCACAAGTATTGAACTTTGGTTGAAAGTTGGGATGATGTTTGATATTTATCTGAGAAGATTGAATAATAAGCTGACAATGTACCCTTTTGTGTGGTTCTTACTGGATGATGTAAAAATGTTGTTCACGTTGAAATGAAATAAAACCATTTTTTTATATGATTCGCCGAGTCAATGCAGGAAAATGTTTCGTGAACAATAATATAAAATGACAGAGTGACAAATTCTTTCTTTTAAATATATTTTTCAAAATGTATATATATAATAAATAAAAACAAAAATAATTATATATAATATTACATATCGTGTTAATTTTTTAATATTTAAATATATCGACCAATATATAAACTATATTTTTTATTTTATATAAGAAAAAAAATTATACACTAACATTATAAAATAATTTTACATAATTATCTAATTACAAAACTACATTACATAATAAAATTGTTTATTTTTATAATAATTATTTTAAAACTATATCAAAAGGATTTGTGATTGAATAATTATTTTTGGCTCTCCATGAATGACCATTAAGTACTCTATTTAGCTCTTTGTTGAAGTAGGGCGTTTAAAATATCTAATAGCATTATCCTAAATCAACGGTATGAAAAGAGAAATAGAAATATCATTTTCTTCACTGTCCGGGATAATATCATTAACTTTTTAGGTTCCTTTTTAGTTTTAAGTTGAAATAAAGTATACTTTCAACAGTAAATAATGTCTTTGTCGAAAGTATTAATGATATTTTGAACACAGTTGAGATATAACATTTATTAAAATTAATAAGTAATATTTTTATATATTTTTATAATATTTTTTAAATTAGCAAAAGTCACATATATAATGGTACATGCAGAAATCAAAATTTTCTTATTTAAAAAAATACAAAACTAAAAATAATTTTTTAAAAGTCAAGAAATAAAATCAAAATTTTAAATATTTTTTTGGAGCTAAAAACACCATTAGATTAATAAGAAGAATAATCGGAATCAGAATCTTTCAAAATCCTAAAGGATTCAAAACTAGTTACCCATAAGGATAAGAATCATAAAACAAAACAAAAAAAAACTTTAATTTTATTTACCCTAAAATAAACTAAATTATAACACATTTAATATCCCAAAAAAGTATAATTTACTCCTTTTTAAAATAACAGGCACATTTCAATTAGCACATCAATTCTTCTATTTTACTCATTTTCTCTTCCTCCCCTTCGGTGGAGAAAGGGATTGGGCCAAACCAGTTTATCATTTTCATCTCAAATAACAGTATAACACTTGCAAGTGACCTACTCTGTTTATGGAGGAAAATGAAGGGGAGGAGAGGTTTTTTTTAACTTTTTTTTATTTGATTTAATTTTTAAGAGGAGAAGGGATAAATAACGAAATGCTATATGGTTCTTAATATTTTTACTTAAATTACGGATATTAAAATTTTTAATTAATTCAAAAGTAATATGCAGGATTATGCACTTTTTTTAGTTACAGCAAAAGAAAAAGTACAATTTAGTTAGATTCAACCTATTCTTTGAAATAAACAACTCACACACACCTACTTTCCAAACTAAAAAAAATCACCTAATACTACATTTAAATTTATTAGATTTATTGATAAAATATCACTAATCTCGAAACTTCCAACAATCCAAACAAAGGAAATAAACAATTATATTTTTTAATATGAAGTCACTCTCTAAGATCACATAGATTAGTTAAAAGATCTAAAAATACCCATTTGTATCATTCAAAAGAATAATACATCACTCTAAATCAAGACAATATAACCAGATTACCTTAAAAACAAAAAAAAAAATAATTGATTTGAAGATATTTAGTTTTAGCATAGAGAATTTTCTTTCTTTTTCATTTCAAAGAATACATGCAATACATCAAATAAAGAAACCAAAACTCATCATCATCTAATTTTTACTCCCTTCTAAATTAAAAAATTTGAAGAGAAAGGAAATAAATTTAAAATATTTTAAGTGTAAAGACTAATATATCCCTATTTATGTTTTAAAATTTAAAATTATAAAAATATAAAAATAAATTAAATTTTAAAATCTTTCATCACTTCTTTAGAATCAAACAATAAAAAAACTACATCTCCTCCATTAGAATCTCTCACCTCTTCTCTCAACCAGAAAAGATATCTAATTAAAATCTCACCTTCTGTTTCCTCTTCTTTGAAGTAAACAAACCCCTAAATAAAACCAACTCCTTTGATCCTAAGCCATTTTTTTAAGAGTGATTTCAACAAACAGACCACAGCTATTGCGCGCTAAAAGCTGTCTAAGTCATGGTAATAATTACTTGACCCCCAATTTTGCATTCAAAATTATTCATCATCATCATACTCGGTACCAATTTTTATCCCTTAAACCTCTACCCTTTAATAAATTAATAGATATTCTTTCCTCGGCCATAAAAGCAACAAGAATTTAGTCGCGGCAAATATCTGATGCATTATGCACCTCATAATCCATATCTTTGTCATTATCATTTTACTGAAGTAACTAGAAAATTATATTTGTATACGATTTATAGCATGGCTAATTACCTATAGAGAACAAACTGCTAGGTGAAACTGGGCATACCAAAATCAGATGCTCTACGCTATACAAAATTTTCGCTTATCTATCAAAAATTTTTGCCAAGCTCAATTTTTTTCATCATTCTAATAGTGTTGTGAAGGATCGAGTCCAAAATTCCAGCTACCTGAAATGACAAAAGTAAAAGAAGACTTGTCAACAATATAATTAAAAATAAACAAGCATAAAACAATATCTGGAACAACGGCAAGTACATACCGTGAAAACACCCCCAATAATGGCACAGACATTTGTAATAAAATGTGAAAATGACTTCTGGTTTTCTGTTATTAAGATCTGCTGACAAAAACATTGTAAACGTTAAATAAACTTACTAGTAGTGCACATATCCATCCAAAACTATATAACCTTCGTATGCAGACCTGCATAGGGGAGTGCTCAAGATGAAACTTCGCAACAGGAATGTCAACACTGTGTGCCACACTGCTGTGAGCTGTGTACTCGTACTCCTCAATTAGTTTATAACCTTTACTAGTCATTACCTCTGTTTTAACTATCTGAATATAATGCTCTATCTGCAGAAACATGAGTGGTAGGACTATAAGGCATTTGGAAGAAAAGAAGAAAAGCAAACAAAAAACTTCATGAGGTCCCGGTCATCCATGCTATCTGTAGCATCTCACTCTTGTAAATGGAGATCAACAGACCTTTTCCCATTATGCAATCAAACATCAATTCTGATACCAACCAACAAAGTCAAATAGGAAAGTTAACATAAATTACAAGTTTTTTATATAAAATATTGAACTTACAGTAACATTTGCTCCTAAAATATGAGTATTGCTGAATGACCGGCCATTGAGCCTGTCATGGCTGCTACCTATGTATGGTATCAAGAGCTGCACGTCACTCATGGCCCTAGGTGTTATTTTCTTTCCAAAAGACAAGTTGTTTATGACATGTGACATGTTCATTTGAGAAGCATCAAAGGAATGGGCATCTGATCTAGCTGAGATGATCAAATTTCCTGGAACCTGCAAAGTGCAAAACAGCTTATATTTCTTTCAACATTTTTTTGAAATCTAGTAGAAAAACAAGAACAAGTTATTTATTTTAGTGATTTAGTATTAATAACAAAAGCTTCTACTGAGAACAAAAGAAAACAAGGAATCCATTGTATCAGTTACTTCCAGAGCAATGTAAGACCGTCATAATTCATGGTTACAAATGAAAACTATGAAGAAAAGAAAGAGTTTTTCTATAAATTATGGTTGAAGGTTAAACCTTAACCTTTTAGGCATTTACCTTTTTCACACGGACATGTCCCTCTATTCTACATCCACCTGCTGTTGGTGCTGGCCTTTTTGCATGCTCTGCAGCATTAGATTTATCCTCCAAAGCTGGCTTTTGAGATTCTGTTGGGAGAGATGCAACTAAACTCTCCATGAACTGCAGGCAGAAAGTGATGTTTAATTACATTAAAAAAAAACCATCAAGAAGTCTACTGATTCAAATTATGCTAATTTAAAATAATTATAGTGTTAACCTTGACTAGGCTTTCTGTATCACGATCTCCATAATAGGACTCATGTTCATGCCCATGTTCATTTCTGAAATTGGAAAAGCATTCAGAAAACTAGATTTAATGAAAAAATCCAAAACTTTATTATAAAGAAGTGACATTGTCTAATTTAGAAATTTGATTCATTGAGAAGGTCGAGGATATAAGTCCTGGTAAATTCTCCAAAGTTAGCTTTAATTAGTAATTACTAGAAATTGATTATCAACATGATTTTTCTTTAAATATTCAGCTGATCCTCAGGAGATACAGATGTGCCACATTACGCAAATGGTTTTTGTGAGTTGCTCTAGGAATACAGTAATACACCCACTTTATCTTCTTTTCCAACCAAAAAGTAACAAATTTAAAGAAAAACAATCTCAGTTTAAATATGTCGAAATTATGGAGATTCGGGTAATTGAGAGATGAAAAAAGGAGAGTTGACATTATTTACCATATGTATTAATGAGATCTGATGTGATGACATTATTTAGGTACAAGAGATATGCCTATATACCCTGAACTATACAGGCTAAATAAGGAAATAGAGAATTGGGAAATAACAACCAAATCAAATTCAAATAATAACAGAAACCTGGAAATATGACAATCAAATAATAATGGAAATACGAAAATATGATGACAAAACAAAATTAACCTATTCGTATGCATTTCCACAAAATGATTTAGTAATTTTAACTATTTCCAAATGAAATATACAGTCCTTTCCTTTCCCGCCTATTTCAATGCATCATTTCCATCCTCATGTTCCACTACTTTTGATTTAAATAATGGCTTTTAGCACTAACTACAATCTAGGTTTGAGTTTTAGATCCAGCCATCCACACATTTATGAAAAAAAAACAAAGCTTAATTGCATGCTTGGTTTCTCTAATAAGGACTACATTGATTTTGGTCTCCCAAGTTCTTTTCGAGCCAATTAAGTTCCTCTATTTACAAAACTTAGCAAATTTGGTCCCTCCTCCATCGATTTTATTCTTGCTAAACTGTCTTCTACTCAAAACTCACCAACCAAAACATCAATTTTCACCAAAAAATAATCTCAAACTTTCCCCTCTTCTACCCTAATCTCACATCTTACAGAAATCCTTTAAATTTTATCAAGTTTCTACTAAATTTGTTACTTCTAAACTTCTAAAATTATTTCATATCCCAATTCCATCAAAAACCCTAAAATATTTGGACAGAAAAATAATAGTTTGTGGGTTTTAGGTAAAAGGAAATCAACAGGGGGACCAATGCCTAATTTTAAAAATAGAGACTTAATTAACTCAAAATAAATCTTGGGAAACCAAAATCACACACTGACCAAACTAGAGGGAGCAAAGTTACAATTAAGCTAAAAGAACTACAGAATTAAACTAGTGACAAAATTTAATACAATCACAAAATTGATTAAGCATATAATACTCAGCAGATACCAGACATGCACATGTTCAATATTACCCAAAAAGCCAAGATGAAGAAATACCCAAGAGCATGAGCTGTATATTATGAGGTTTGTGCTGGGATAACTTAATGATATTAATGCTGTATAATAACATCAAATTAATAATCATACATAACACAGAACATATAGTACAAATGATTGTTAATCCAAATAATGAATAAGAGGTAGGAATTCTTCATGAAACACTCGTTGACCAATTGATTTTACCAAATGGAATTATTACCTGACATCACTTCCTTTACGAAAGATGCGAATAGATGGATACCCTTGTATGTGATGCCTGGACAATGATAAGGAGATACAGATGAATGGCAAAAACAACATAGATGGAGAATAGCAAGAGTTCAATAACAATATCAACAAACCAAGACAAAGAAAACAATAATTTATAATGCAGCAAAAATAATTTCATGCTCAACACAAGTATTGCAGAAAGTATTTGATGTTTATCTTCTCCAATCTATGCTAAGAATATCTACAAAGCCTAATCTATGAAATTTGTTTATGACAATGCAGAATCTTGACATTTCCTGTCCGCAATGACAGAAGATATAGAATGAACAAAAGATATTAAAAACCTTAAAATAAGAAGACAGCAACATGCAATTTCTAGTACGTCCAATTTCTGGTACAAGAACAGATTTTCGTTATCAAGTGTTTCAACTTTCAATCGATGCATTTCTCTTGGAAGACAATATATTCAAAGAGAATATTATCAAGACTAAAACTTGGTTGGAAGAGGTGAAAGTGGAGGGTTTGATTTTGTATGGAATGAAAATTATTGGTGAAAGACACATTCCCTTGTTAAATGTTACACGGTAAACAAAAGAATATGAGGAGATGAAAGTGAGGAAAGATATCTAACCTAAATTTCACCAAAATCAATATCTTCATAAGTGGAGATAAAGTGTAGAGGAAAAATAGAATATATAGTATAAAGTTGAAATTCCTCCTCTTCTAAATACCATGTCAAACAAAAATAGTTTACAGGTGAGTGTGTAATTTTAAAACTTCCATTTATTTTTATTCGCTTCATTCATATGGCATCTAACACGATAAGATAAATTATTTTCTAATTCATTTTTATTACCCCAAAATTTCTTTCCTTTTCCTCTCATTTTCAGAGAAAGTGATGGTACCAGAAGAAGAAGAATAGAAGGAAGCAATTACAAAGCCAGAGAGCAGAAAAGGAAAATTAATACAAAGAAATGAAAAAAATGATCAATTTTATTGAATGACTGAGAATAGGAGAGAAGTCTCTCCTCCAAGAGTTCCCCCTTCACAAGGATTTCTCCTTTCTTACAAATCTTTTAGATCTTTGAATGAATCTTTCCACACTTCCCCCTCCCTCCCCCTTTTATATCTAAGGTTTAAGTACCTTTTTTGTTCCTGCAAGTAAACCAGATTTCACTTACGAGAACAACACCAAATGGAGCCTGGAGACACGTAAGCGTTTTTGTAGTAGAAACTGACGAAAAGGACCAAAACCAAAAGGTTTGAATATTACAAGGATTATAAAAAAAAAATTACAGGCTAAAAGTTAAAGTGGTATATTTGCAGGAACAAAAATTATATTTAAGCCTATATGTAACCAACCTCCTCTAACTAATTAACAAGCAAACTACTCTTTACCGTTGCTAACTAATTCCCCTTCTCTCTCTCCTAAGTCCTAACAGAAGGAGAGAAGATTTATTGAGAAGAATGCAACATCACAATCATGACATTATGACCACATCTGAACTTTGACTCCTATATATCAGTTTTTACCCAATTTCCCTGTACTCCTAGCCAAGTGGTCACATCCCTTAACTAATTCTGTTATAGAAAAAAGACCCATTAACCCTCATCTATTCACTTTATTTACAAAATTACCTCACCTTACTCTTTAATACGTATCAAAAACAGAGCTCCACTTTCATCAAAATAAAAAAAATTGAAAGAAAAAAAAAATCTCCACTGTTTCACAGATAGAACTACAGTGCAAAATTGGACTCTTGGTGAGAAAAGAAAACAGAAAGAATGAAAAATTAAGAGAATACAATTGTTTCCTTGTGATGTTTAAGAAAGTAAAGATATTGCAGAAGTTTTTTAATATAAGAAAAAGAGAATTTAAAAACACATCCCAAAAAATTATAAACAAATAAATAAATAATAGTATAAAATAATATAGATAGCAATTTCACTATATTCCTTGTCAACTTATTCTTGATACAATGTTATCAAATAGCAGCCATGGCAGAAAGCAGTGGTGGGTTTTTGACAGGCGCCATCAAATTGCGGTGGTGGGGTGGGTTTTGAATGGCAGCCACCATCCGTATGGTGCACACATGGCGGACATGGCAACCATGGCAGAAATAAAATTTAAAAAATAAAAAATAGAAAAGGGAAATGGGCCTTGAAGCCCAACCTGGCCAGCTCAGTAAAAGGGTTAAAAACCCTTAACACAAAACAAAAGGCACAAAAGCTTCTCTTCTCTCATGCTACTTGCTGCTGCGACTTGCTGGATGAAAACCCCAAGCTTGCATGACTTACTCTGACAACTTCTGCACCAGTGATGGCAACGTTCACCAGTGATCATTCTCCAGCAACCACCACCTTTGGTGATCCCTTTTGCTCTGTTTTTTATTTCTTTTTTGTTTTAAATTTTTAAATATTTTGTTGTTGTATTTGATTTCTCTTTTTAATATTTTGTTTTCTTCTATTAATGGTAAATAGTTACTCATTTTCTTCGTTAATTTTCAGTTTTCTTGTCTGTAAATTTGCTGTTTTCTTCAAATTCTTAATATTATCTGCTTTATTTTTCTGTTTTAATTTAATCATGTCTTCCATTTCTCTTTTAATTTTAGTTTTTTTTTTTTATCTACTGTTTTTAAGTATTTATATGCACACACACATACATAAATATGTATATATAATATTTTTGTCCGCCATAAGCCGCCATGCCATCTGCCATTTGTATATGGTAGATTTTGGGCTCACCACCATGCTCCGCCATCCACCATAACAACACTATCTTGATATATGTTAGGGTTATTGAAAGGACTAATTTATTTACATTTTAAAGAATTTGAATACTCCTATTTTCTTTATTTTTTATATAAAAGCACTCATTTAATGTTACTAGCATCATATATACATTTTGAAAATCTACCCAACAGCCTTAATTTCTTTCCAGCAATACTTATTAAGTGATGAGCATGACAAATTAACAAAAAGTTCATGCTATTGTAAGTGTCAAAAAGATAAATCAACTTCTTAATACCCATCACACATCATTCTGTTGCACTTGCTACTTATGATGAGAACCAAAATGGGGTTCATCCATGCACATTTCTTTTGAGTTTGCCTCCCATGTTCTTTCTTACAAACCAAACAGGGTATATGGCAGTTAACCCCATTTTTTTCCAGGAATCTTCTTTTCCTTCTTCTCTACCAAAATTAAAAAAAATATTTTCACCCTTTTCAATTCTCCACTCCAAGTTCTCAAAAGCATTGCCTAATAGTTATGATAACATAAAAGCACTTCTTTTCCAGGTAGGATTTGGCAATGCTGTCTATATATGATTCAAAAGCAAGATATAAAAATGATAGAAAACCAAAATTATTAAATAATGGATACAAAATACTACAAGAAAAGGAAAATATGTCAACTGTAGGTCAGAAACAGAATCTTTTGGGGGGGGGAAACAGAAAAGTAAATAAACTAGCAATAGTACCTCCTGCATAAATCTCCTTCTTGAGTGCAGTCTACCTTTGCCAAAAGAATACGCCCATCCACTTCTGGATCATATCTAAATAAAATGTAATCATACACATCGGACATTGAATTAGTGAAGTTATGACAAAATAACTACCAATTCCACAAAGGAGATGAGAGAGCCAATCTTCTAAAATGTAATTTCAAGAATTGTAACTTGTAAGAAACAATGAGTCAATAATAAAGTACCTCTCTTTTATAATTTTATCCGCCTTCTCCCATGAAGGTTTCTGAAAGAAACGAGTAGAAGATAAATTCATGTAAGAAATTCAAAATCTATTACTCACACCATCATCCATTAAAGGAAAGAACTTCTACATAATTCATTCATTGTATCAAATCTCTTGGCTAACAAACTTAGTATTTTTGGATGAGCGTTTGCAAAGTTGATTTTGAATTAAATTAATTTTGCAAAATTTATTTTGAATTAAGTCAATATTGCAAAATTTATTTTGAATTAAGTTAATATTGCAAAATTGATTTTGGTTAAATATGATTGTGAAGTGAAGTGATTTATGTTTGGATGTTTTTATTCTAAAAGTAAGTTAGTAGCAAAACTCAATAAAAAAATTTATCTAACACAAAAGCTAAAGTTGCTTCAACTCAAAATCAATTTAGGACCTAGAATCAATTCCTCAACATGAGACCAAAAATGTGAACATTTACCTAAAATCATGTTAGTTGGTATTTCAATGTGATTTTAGATGATCCAACGTGAATTCAAACACACTTATATGGGCAGATGATATGCAACTATTATCACCCTTAGCATGACATGTTATTCAATATTCTGAATCATGATTTAGCATTAGTCATTACTAAAATGTAACTGACAGTAAAGAATAAGGTGCACTTGAAATAGCCTTTACCACTACTACTGGGCTTGTACTGAAAGGGGAATTTCTCTAAAGGAATGGGACATTGTTAAAAAAGAAACAGAAAATCAATTTATTTAGGAAATGACAAAGGCATCAGGTACCAATCTTATTTCCTGAAGTGAAGGTAAAGAATCATGATAAAATGATTACCAGACGTTGACACCAGGAACACCAAGGTGCATAAAAGTTTACAACTGTAATTGGAAACCTGCAAAAGGATTATTAAAAATGGTGTAAGCAATGTGAATTAAAAGGAACTTTTGAGCTCTCACATAGCTAAAACAAAGAAAAATTGAATGAAATATTCTCAGAAGTGGAGGCTTACTGATGAGCATAGTTATCAAAATTATGTGTCGTGAGTGAAAAAGAACCTTCAACAGGTCCTTCATCTACTTCATCATCATGCTTCACAGCATTTGCAACTAAACCTGAATGAAACTCAGCGCCAGTGGGTCTTAAATTTGAATCAATAGAAAACTTACGAACTTTTTTTGTTATATTGAGCCTGTTCTGAAAACAAGAGGTAAAATATTAAGTACAAGGACTAAAACATCAAAGAATGAGATAAGGTATCATATCATAAGCAAGTATAAAAAGAAAATGGAGTAATATAAACTTACTGTTCCCAGCACATCACTCACATCAACTGATGCAAACTCACATGAGAGTGCAGGAAAACTACAAAAATAGGTTGAAGCCATCAGCCAACAACAACAGACAAAGAGGAAGACAAAGTTTCCAGAGAGCAATTAAATTAACTTAACATACTGAGAAGAATACTATGACTAGCTACAGTGTCTAAATGATTTGGGAAGGAGTAGAAGCTCTTAGAAAAACTGACGAGCTGTGAGCGATGAAGGCATTGTCTTGGGAATGCTTTGACTTCATGTCAATTTCACAAACCATCACTATACATCAAAAATCGATATTGACTCCCAGCCTTTTAATGATCATTTTGTAAGATCCCGATCCCACTCCCAATTTCAACAATGATCTGATTTGAAGCTGGCCCAGTTTCATCAAAAGGTCTCCCTCTCCCCCTTCTATAAGTGAATTTCAAGCTTCTAAAAAGTCAAACTACAAACCATTTTGTTTAATGAATCAACCAATACTTGGCAAACAACTTATCAACCCCTAACAAGCTGGCCTTCATAAATTCTCTATTAGACAATTTTGCATTCTCATAACAAGAGCCTCAATATGCAAATACAAATAGATAGAAGCTAAAAATCCTTGCAACATCACAAGTTCATACCGAGACTCAAGAAAACCACAAAGCCACCAATAATTCAGATACAATAATAAACAATAGTTAAGACAGGAGCATCCACCATCTTCAAAAAAATTCCAATTTCAACCAAAGACAGCAAATCCCTACATATGCTTGTACCTGATATTGAAATCGATACCTAAATAGTCACCATCAGAACTCTTGTCAACAATCACAGATGTGGAGGTGCTAACAGTCAAATAATTACCTAGTTCCTGAAACAAGGTTCAAAGACAAATATCAAAATGAAACTTAATCAACCAATTCGTGAAATTTGACAAAACTAAATAGAAGATGTTTATAACTTGGGGTATAACAGAATAAGCAATATATGACCTAATATCAACAATTATGCTCAACAATTCACAAGTCATAAACATGATGAGGGCTGCAGCCACTGACCATTCCAAATAAAAACATCATGAAGAGAGCTGCCACTATGGATAATCCCGCTCCTGACAACGACGCCTCAGTCAAATCTCTCGGGATTTTCCTGTTGACCAAGTCAACGACAAGCACATAACAAAATTATTAATAAAATTTTTAAAAAGGGAAGCACGCATTCACAAATTACTCGTAAAATTTACATCGTAAGCGGTAATGTCCATATCACAAAACTATCGGTAAAATCTTCAACAAAATACATCAAATCACAAAATAAGACTCAAATTTAGGCAATGGACGTGTTCTTCTTGCTCATAGACACTGAATAAATAGCAGTATTCGTGTTTTCTTACAATGTGCACTTCGGTCGGAACCGTTATCAAAAGAGGTTAACAACGAACACAACAAGATTTAACCAAATTTATAACAGAAAACAACTATTCTGCTTATTTGAAGTTGAAGCAAATTGAATCCGAGAAGAAGAAGAAGAGAGGGAGATTCCGACCTGTAGAAATCGACGGATTTGAGTTTAGCCGAAGAAATCATGGTGGCAAAAAGGTGGAATCACAGTGAGATAGAGCGAGAAAAAGAAAACTCTCAGAAATTAAGAGCACAATAGCTACAGATTGTAGATCGAAGGAGCTTCTCTTTCAGCTATAGCTTCTTCAACCTTCGTCCCGCACTCTCTCTCACTCTCTTCTTCTCGGTGGGGAAAAAATTCAATATATTTTTTAAAAAAATGAAAGTGGAATATATTTAATTATTAATTAACTAGATTTGGGGGGAAATACTATTTTGCTTACTTGATATATTTAAGTTGTAAGAATAAAAAATATATTAAAAGATTTAGATACACTAAAAACATAAAAATTATGTATTGTTGATGGCGTGAAAAAAAATTCAGCTAATAATATATGAAAATTATGCTTTATTTTTATAATAAAATATTTATGAATATTTTTATAAAAGTCAAATAAGTGGATTTAATTAAAATTTGCAGATATTCATGAAAAATATAAATACATTTTTTTATAAAATGAGCACGTGTTACATCTAATATAAAGGAATATATCCTCGTCTTAACAAGTTGGATTCTACGCGTCAATCGGAAAAAAAATAATCTGTAATAAAAAAGTTTATTTAAAAACTTCAAGTCATTAAATTGTTTTTGACTAAAATATTAGTTTTTAATACTCCAATTTCTAAATTTTCAAAAGAATTATTTATTATCACTTTAAAATTAACGTTAACCAAATATTTAGGAAACTAAATGAGTGATTTAGTATTTTAAGTGAATTCTAATTTTTTTATTTTTAATTGTCAACAAATTAAGAAACTTTTTTATTAAAAAAAATCTCATGATGCTTTACACTTTTGTTATGCTTTGTAAATGTATACATTTTGTTGATAAAAAATGAGTTGACTTCTATTTTTAATCTTTAATTATGATAAATTTTATCCAATTCAAGTATTAATAATAAAGAAAATTTTGTTATTTATTATAGTTTTTTTTTAAATAAGACCTATTATCTATCTATCTCTCCCTATATATATAATCTCCTACCAAAACGAGGATCAATTTTAAAAAATTATTTTGTTGGGAAGAAGACGATGACTTATTGAATTTATATTTATCTAAACTTTTAATTTGATTGAAAAAAAAAACAATGTTAATCCAATTCATCTATGTTCTTGTTTTTAAATGATTTTTTAAAACTGATAATTTACTATTTTTATGAAGTAATAATTCTATAGTTGTAGATATTTTCTGCCTAACAAAAATTGTGAAAGAAATAACATTTACAAACTAATGTTGAATTTGTAAATAGATAAATAATTACAAATATTTTAGAATGGATTCTAGAAAAAAAAAATCCATTTTTTAGAACATGATTCCTTAAATTTAGGAGGGGTTTTTTTTCATGACATACACTTACTTAAGATGATAATGAGATAACTTTACAAAGACGTCCCAAATCTATAAAGGGTCTTATGGTTTATCCTGGTTGAGATTTTTCGTCATAATTTTCACTTATCTAACAAAAGATATAAACACTATTGCAATGATAGTTTAATCACATTTTAAATATAATACTCCCTCAAAAAAATTTAATGGCAACAAACAAAATATAAAAATATATTTATTTAAGAAAAACTAATTATGTGTGTTATTGATCCTAACAAGCATAAATTTTAGGTACAAAGGAATAGGCACGAATCCTTTCCATTTAAAAAAACTGGAGAGCCTCCCGTTTTTAATCCTCACCCTTCAATTATTTTTTTTTTTTTTTATATTAAATTATAAAATTAATTGACGTTTAAGATTTTGTCTAGTAATTTAAAACGGAAGAGGATCTACTTCCATAAAAGAATGGTTGTTGCCACATTTATTTATCTAAATGGCTCGTTATTTTTCATCCCAAGGAGAAATTAGTATAAAAATACATAGCACAAAACTTATTTGCAATTTTATCTTAATCATACTATTTAATTATTAGAAAGATTAAGAATTAATGGTCAAAACTTCCACATACAAATAACCAACCTACATATAGCCGATAATATTGAGTAATGGACTGGACCACACCTCTGAAATTCCGTAAGCTACCTTTATTTTATGTTTTTTTAATTTTTTTAAGTCCCTAAACTATCATTTAAATAACATTTTGTTTCTTATATATAATTTGAAACTGAATCTTACTCTTTTGACTGAATAATCAGAAACTAATTATTTTAATGGAGAGATAGTAGAAATAGAATATACAATTTTATATATATATATGTGTGAAAAAAAATAATTAAACTTCAGTCAACTATGTATTAAATATACCAAACGTTGTTAAAGTTGATAAACCAAGTTTCAACTTATATAAAGCAAACTGTACAATGATATTAATGAGCATTCATTCCATTCATTTAATGATTTATGGGTTAAGTATTGTTTTTATCTATGGAAATATTATATTTTTATTTGAGTCTCAACAATTATTTTTAATGGTAATCCTTAAAATTATAAAAATACATTTTTTAAATTTGTTAGGAAGAGATTAATGTTGCATTGTTTTTTTATTAATGCTTTGTTTGTTTAGAGGAATATGGAAGGATGGATTGAGGAGAAAATGAAAAATAAAATAAAATTATTCCTTTGATAAAAAGAAGTAAGGGATAAAAGAGAAGTTTTTTTTTTAGTAGAAATGGTAAAATAGATTCAATGGTTCGTTGATTCAAATAGAATTAGGTTTAGAAAAAATTGGCTTGAAAATAAATTGATTAATTTGATTTATTATTTTTTTTATTTTTAAAATTTTAAATTTTTTAAATAAAAAAATTAAAATTAGTAGAGTCGAATGGACTATCATTCTTAAAAAAATATGGTAATTTATATAAAAATTAAATTAAAGCATGTTATCTTGTTTTTTTAGGTTGAATGACTCGTATTGTCATTTTTATTCATAAGTGAATTTGATTGTAGTTTTAAGTTTATTTTTTTTAAATTATGGAAGATGAGTCTTTTTATCCATAATAAAATTATTCTTATATTTATTATATTTTATATTTTATCTAGGTTATTTATGTTATTTTACATATATTTTCTCTTATTTTATTTTATACACAACTATACAAGCAAACAAGTGATAATATTTTTTTTATTTTCTTCTCTACTAAATAATTAAAAATTATCTTACCTTATGATATTTTTTTTCTTTTCTTTTTTAATTTTTTTAAACCAAAAATATTATAAATACAATGATTAAAATAAACATAGTTTTTATATATATAATATAAAATAATTTTACATAGTTAATAACCCACTATGATAAATTTGTTAACTTTTATAATAAATATCTTAAAAATTATATTTAACAATAATTTAGTTTATCAAACTTTAATTTTTATTAGAAATAAAAATATTATATTTTTAAAGATAATTGAATTTTAAAGTGTTAATAGAATGAAAAAAAATATAATTTCTAATTTAATAATTTATAAACTTAAATCTTACTTTTCCTTAAAAATATTAGTTCACCATCAAACGATAAGAGTTGAACTTATATTTTAAGAAAATATGGATTTAAATTTTATTGTAAGTGTGAGTATCTTTGTTAGTAAATAATTTTGTAAATATTTTTTTGTAAGCTTTAAGATTGAAGGTATGTTCCATATGAGCTATTTTCTTAAAAAAAAATTAAATAATTAAATATAATTATATTTTTCATACTTATTTCTTCTCTGTTTGATAGCTTAAAACGTGTGAAATTCCTATCGTAACATTTCAAACGGATTTTTAAACATGCTCGAAGTATCAAAGGAAATACCGAAATACTTACGGAAACGTATGCGGGAGAACTCAGATAATCCAAACATGCACTAGACAAATATTTTCTTCTCCCACAAATTACAGCACCATCATCTCAATTAAAGAAACAAAAACACATTCGAACCTTAATTTTATTTTCTGAAGCGTCCTCTCATTTGACAAAAAGTGACATTGTGACAACCTCCCTCACGCACATGGCAGCTACCAGCAGGAGAGAAAACATTAAAAATCAATAACACGTCAGCGCCATGTTATAGTTATCAATATCATCATCTTACAACGAATTCTCCCACTTCCCTAAGCTGAATCAGCATTTCGTCATCGATTCCAATACGACGCCGTTTCCCCTCGCCATCAGGACCAACGCATAACAATCGTCAGTGCCACACGCAGCCTTCGGTTCCGAACAAACAATGGCGACTCGCGTGTTGCTTGGAGCAATCAAGAAACGCACCGTTTCATTCCCCGCATTCCCCGGCCCCTCCATTTATCGACACGTAACAATTCGTCCCCAAAAATTAGAACGATTCATTTCTCTTTTCAGTGTATTACTATTCACTGTGCTGTTGTTGTAGGGTAGCACGCTTGTTGTGGTGGAACACGAAGGTGGCGTTATCAAACCCCCTTCTCTCTCTGCACTTGCGGCTGCCACGTGTCTTCCCGATCCTGACTCTTCCGTTTCTGTCCTCTTGGCCGGTTCGGGTTCTTCTCTTCATCAAGCTGCTTCGCATGCTGCTTCGTGTCACCCTTCAATCTCTAAGGTAACTCAAAACCTTTCTTTTTTTAACTATGTAATTAGGATTTTTTAGAGTAGATATTCAAATTAATTCTTAAAATTATATTCTCAATTTAATCCACGACTTTATAAAACTACGGCGTTTTTACATCCCTAGAGCGCCGAGCCTGAAAGGTGTGGGTGCTTGATATACCGGACAGTCATTTGGGAAAGCTTATTTTTCGAGAAGTAATTTTTTAGATTCTCCTTGAAAAAATTATTATCTCTTCAAAATAAGCTAATTAATTAAAAGTTTAAAATACTTCGCGAAGATAAATTCAGGAGCTAAACTTCAAGTGAGAGATAATGTGGGTGTCTATTTCTATGTTGCTTATTTATTTTATTATAATGATAATTATTGTTTTAATGTTAGTGATTATTGCTCTTGATTGGATATTATATTATTGCGAATGTGCTATAGATGAGTGGAAATTTATGTTTTGGTGCATTGGACATTTATCTTGAGCTTAAAAAATGATGGAAAAGGGAAAAGGAAATGGAGATTTTGTGATTGAGAAAGGGTACGGGTTGTGTGTGTGATGTGTAGGAAAGGAAGATTGAGCTTCAGGATTTTGATGGTTGGTGTGGTATTGTGCTGCTTGTGGTGTAGGTGCTTGTGGCAGATTCGGATAAATTGAAGAACCCTCTGGCAGAGCCCTGGGCTAAATTAGTCCATTTAGTTCAGCAGAGTGGTGGTTACTCTCATATAATTGCTGCTGCAAATTCTTTTGGGAAAAATGTCATGCCACGCGTGGCTGCGCTTTTAGATGTTTCTCCAATTACTGATGTTACTGGAATTTCTGATTCCAATACCTTTGTGAGGTACAACATTCTTTGTGTTCTAATAGCTAGAAACAGGCTGTTTGTTGCAAATTTTGACGGCGATCACATTCTATTAAATCTGCATGGATTTGTGCTACTGCTAGCTTATCTTGTACTTTTTGGTAACATGAAATTGTTTTCTTTACCGTGTAAATTCCATGCTATTGGTTGTTTGTCAGTTAAATAAGATTCCCTGTTGGGTATTGTTATCATGTGAGTTATTGACTGTTTAAACTATTCTAATGAGGGAGCCATACTACTGCTATTCTAGCCTTTCCCTTGCAATACTCAAGTTCATATTATTGGTTTCATAGAAGATCTCCTTGCTTTTGGACTGTGTCTCAGAAGAAATTGTTTTATTATTTACTATTTAGCCCAAGTCAATGCATACAATCGAGCTTTTGAATTTTTAAGGCTTTCAAAGTATTAATGCTAAAATTGCCACTGATGCATCATACTCTTAATCTTCATTACCGTCTTCTATTTTGAATCATTGGAAAGGTTATTTGCACAACAATAATAGAAATGTTGAAGATTAAAATAATTGTTTTTTGCTGCCCTAGATATAAACCAAGGCATGTTCTACCAAGCAGTGATTATTTAGAGATCTAATAGTAAGCTGTAGTCCTGAGTAAAACTTGTAAACCTGAATTATCTTGGGACTTGTCATTCGAACTCTGGGAAGGTATTGCTATCAGAGCATATTTTCCATGGATAGCTTCTGAGTCTGGATAATAAGACATTGGAATAGATATGAACTAATGATAATCCTGTCTCATAGGCGAGGACTGAAGTGATACATTATGGATGCTGGTTCAAGCATATACAGGAAGATTTTTCCGTTCTATTCTTAAGGCTTACTAAAGAAAGTAGAAAAAGTGAAATTTTAATATACATTGATTTGCTGAAAAAGAGCAAGATAACAACTGAAGGTTCCTAAACAAGTATTCTTATAACTTTATATGTTCTGCTGCTAAAATTGACCTCTATAGCTATTATCTTAGTATTAAAAATTTGAAACAAATGAGTTTGCATGTGGTAAGGCATATTTATAGAGTTGAAGAGATGGCTAACAGGGTGGGGAAATATGTCTCATTTTTTTGTGTGGTTTTGGCAGCTAATTGATACAGCACATTTTACTTCTTGTATTTAAGTTATTCATTATGATCCTGCTTCTATCTTAAGTATAATAACATGTTTGGTTCTTTGTCTAATTGAAAGTAAAATTTTTATTTCATATACAGGCCAATATATGCTGGAAATGCACTTTGTACTGTCCGATATACTGGTGCCAATCCTTGTATATTAACGATTAGATCCACATCTTTTCCTGTTCCTCAGAAGTCAGTTGACTCAAAATCTAATGAGGCTTCAATATCTCAGGTTGACCTTTCAACCTTTGATGAAGGTCTGTTTTTATGTTTCTGTAGCATGGACATTTTATTTTTTGGAAACTTGAAAAAGACAAATGCATTTTGTCCTTAATTATCTACTATCAATAGATCCTGCTTGGATGCTTAAAGAGCAATTTTTCAACAATTTCAAAGATAATTGTCCTCAGTCATTTACATCTATTTGATCAATTACCACCGTGTCCAACTTGGATACTTGTACCTTCCTTATGGAGAAAGAATCTTAAGTTATTCTGTTTCTCTTTTCTTTTTTTGGGCAGATCTGAGCAAGTCTAGATATATATCTCAAACTTCCCAGGATAATGAACGACCAGATCTTGGGAATGCCCGAGTTGTAGTTACTGGTGGCCGAGCACTAAAGAGTGCTGAGAACTTTAAATTGATAGAAGAAATAGCCAAGAGACTTGGCGGTGCTGGTATTATTTGCTTTGTCATTATGATGCTTATTTTAATAGCTAGAGATTTGTTATTTCTGTTTTGCGGGATT
This sequence comes from Mucuna pruriens, assembly GCA_025330945.1. Lineage (NCBI taxonomy): Eukaryota > Viridiplantae > Streptophyta > Magnoliopsida > Fabales > Fabaceae > Mucuna > Mucuna pruriens. The sequence goes on from JAENHJ010000027.1 coordinate 2,085,506, forward strand.
CACCACATGCTCCCAGATTTAAATTCCAAGGTCATTGATAGGATGGAATACCTTTTAATATCTTAATTCCTTGCCTTGACACATGACATGATAGCTAGTTTCAGTGTTATTAGTTTTTACATTTTAGTATTTGTTATTCGTTATATGAATTAAGTAGAATGACTAGAATCTGCTAACTTCATTCTCCCTTGCTTAGTTGGGGCCACTCGAGCTGCTGTTGATGCAGGATTTGTTCCTAATGATCTCCAGGTGACAACCTTACTTCCTTTAAAAATTAAACCCCCTACAGTCCTGCCATACACACACAAAAGCAAATCTGAATGAGAAAAGAGGAATGAACTTCCATTCTAGATTCCCCTTTTTACATCCTTGGCTCCCTTGATTATGCTGCTCATTGTCATATTGCGTTGTCTAAATGGGAGATATTGTGAAAGTTAAGACAATTACAACTACTGTGTGTGTGTTTGATTTTATGTTAGCATGCTTTCCAATCCAGTTCAACATGATTGAGGCAAAAGGTTGGATTGACATTGAACAGTACTTTCAATGGAAAAACAAACACCTTATAAGTCTGAAACGGCAAAACATCTCAGTGGAACAAAGAGGAATAGAATGTTAAAGTTCACATATCAATTGAATGCATTAAAAGCTGAACATGTACTTTTTTGTTTTCTGTCAAGTGGCAGGGCATTAATCATTTCATGTCATCTTCCGCTCTTTTAGCAACAGTTTTATAATTTGGAAATTAAAATGGCAGCCTGGTGAAATTGTATGCGCAGGGTCCATGGAAGGGTTGGATCCAGTGTTTGAGTCTGTACTCTGTAGTTGATTGCCTTATCTTGCATTTGTAAAGGGTTAATTTCACAACTTGAACCTATGACCTATTGCCCACATTGTGACAACTCCAACTGTTGCACCAACCACCAAGGCTCCCCTTCTTGACAAAATGTTTTAAATGATGCTATCTCAGCCTGATGCATAAATTAGTAGAAAAAAAAAGATATTATTTCCTTCTTTTGTGATTTTGCTACTTAATGGTCATGCAATGGCATATCATTTGGAGAATTTGGATATGCACGTAATAGGCTTTGTATTGAATCTCAGTAACCATTTCAACTTATAATAATTCATGGCCTAATATAGTTCTCGTGTCCATTTTTCCTATTGGAAATTTGATACATAGGTTGGGCAAACTGGAAAGATTGTTGCTCCTGAACTCTATATGGCTTTTGGCGTATCTGGAGCTATTCAACACTTGGCAGGGATGAGGGATTCCAAAGTCATTGTAGCTGTGAACAATGATGCTGATGCTCCTATATTTCAGGTAATGACTCTCTCCTAAACGGATCAAGCTACTCCCCATTTCGAAGTAATTGTCACTATAGAAATTTTAGTTTGTTTCTAATTGTTCAACATTTGAAAAAACCAAAAGACGTGTGCAATGAGAGAGAGAGCACTAATGGAGTAAAAAACTAATTTAATCAAATATATTTGACTAAGATTAGGTGTATCTAATTCCTTTCTTAATCCTTATGTAAATCTTAAGTGACAATTGTTTTAAAATGGAGTACTTAAAAAGTAAGAGTTTGTTTTAGATAATTTTTTTCATAAATACTTGTAGGAGAAGAAAATAATAAAGAAAAATGAACTAAGTTTTCTCATAAGCTAAAATTAGTTTATCTATAAGTTGATTTGTAAAAAAAAAAATTATATTTTTTTTTAAAGATAACTTTTAACTTATGCAAAGACTAATTTTATTTAGAAGATGCTTTTTTTTTTTCTTTTTTTTTTCTTCTAAAAATACTACTTATGGAGAAATTTATTTGAACAAGTTTTAGATGCAACTTCTCTACTTCACGAACCAGCTGAGGAAGAAAACCGTTTTGCCATATTTATGTGATATTTTAAATTGCAGATTGCTGATTATGGACTTGTAGGAGATCTGTTTGAGGTGATACCAAAGTTACTGGAGAAGCTTCCGGAGAAAAAATAAAACGTAACATGCATCTGTATATGTACTATACGGTTGCAGAATGTATCATGCTTGGAACCTGAAAATTGCATTTGTTTACCTGAAATAAGAAGAAAATGAGGTTTACACATGGACCAATATAATACTAGAAAGCTAGCTCATTTTACACTACTACAGTGGATACAGATACTGTTAAATCTCTTCACGATTGTTAAAAACATTGCGTATTGGAATGGAAAGTCAACATAAATAGAGTGAGCCAGGCTTCGTTCTTATGCGGTTGTTTAAAACAAAATTAACTAACACACGGGACAAAATCAGGTTGGGCAGTAACTGTTGCTTGTCCCCAACAATTATGTTTCGTTGCGAAACGGTAGTGTAGAAACCTGAGGCCAAAATTTACTCTTGGTTGCATTATATTTGTTTTAAACAAAAAATATTATACATTATATAGATTTTGAATGAAAATGGTACCGTTTCTCTGAATTCGCATACATTTATTTAGGGGAATCTTGATATGCAGATTGTGCCATGTATAATCTGTGGGCCTTACATGTGTACGTTTCCAGAGAGAAGTAAAGCAAATTTATTGTGTCATATCAATTGTTATGTACCATGGAGTATTGTTTTGTTTACCAGCACTAGTAAAAGAAAATGAAAATAAGAAGAGAATATGAATTGATTTTTTTGTAATAAATTAAAATTAACTTATGCTGTTACGTAATTAATTTTTATAGTTATTTTTTTATTTTGTTTTTTGAAAGCTGAAGTGCATAAAATATCAATAATTTTGGAAACAGTTTTTATAAAATAGGTTAGTGAAACAGGTTTTTTAAAATTTTCAATAAAACAAAACTGTTTTTAAAAACAGTAAACAAACACACCTTTTCTCTTGTAACAAAAAAAGAAAAAAAAAACACTAATACTACTGTAACTTATTCTTCAAATCTCGATTATAAACAAAAAAGATATATATATATAATTTCATTTTATTTAATGATATTATCATCAGAATATCTTTCATTTAGTTAAAATTTTATCTCACAGAAATTTTTTATTTTTTATATCAAATAAAAAATAATCTCTTTTATAAATATAGCAACAAAGCTTGACCAATGGACTAATTAACTTTGATAATTAGCGTCAATTAAATTATATATACATTTATATTCGAGATTAAAGAAGTATGAACCGTATACTTTAAAACGTCATACTATTGTTAGAAATATATTGATATGAATGAATAATATTTTAGTAGCTGAATAAAGATATTTCATTTTATTATCTACAATGCCGGTTTAGGACATGTGTAAGCAATTTATATTCAAGTCATTCATGTGTATGTTAAGAATTTATAAATATTTAAATAGAAGCATATGTAAGCGCATCTGGTGTAGTGGTATCATAGTACCCTCCCACGGTACTGACCAGGGTTCGATTCCCTGGATGCGCAAAACAACCTTGGATTTTTCTTGTCATTTTAGATAACTTTTTATAATTTGAGTTTGTACCTAACTCACCATTTCAATATATACAGTTTTATGAAATAATATTTCTCTTTCCTTGTTTAGTGCACTCTTGGGCAAGTCTAAAGTCAAATTCAACCTCTTTTCATGGCTTAGATATCACACATATATGAACAAGAAACCTGGGGAATGAAACATTTGCGGGAATGCATTGAGCTTTGATTGCAGTAGCACCTTAAATAGCTTCTAGTTCATGCCTTAGGTGAATCTTTTATGAATTTAATGACACGACTGCACTAAATAAAATATATACGTGGCAAAGCAAAAAAATAAGAGGTCGAATGTGTGGATGAATCAGGTTGAGAAGAACCAACGAAAGGTTGCCTTCCAACAAGGAAATCAGATAAAAGTAACCACAATTAGATAGAAGACAACGGATTCAATATTAGTGCAAATTTCAAATCCAATCAATGAAATTGTTCACGCCACAAATTTAAACTTCTCTCTCCATCTCCTAATTATAGAGTCAATAGCAAGGAAGGACAAAGTACATAGGAAAAGAAATATGTGACAAAAGAAAAAGAAAGCAACATTATCCTAAATCATAACACAATCTGTACACATAGCCTAACAAACAACAATGTAACCGGAATATGATAACAGCAAGCAGAACAAATGAGACTAAGGAATCAACATCATATATCATCCGGCAGCTGAAAACTCTGAGAACCAAAAATCTTGTGAGAGCTGCCCTGAACAAAGACAGCCAAACCACATTTGCTGCTGTTGAATCCTTCCCACAAGGAAAAATTAACCATTCCTGTTAGTGTTTTCTTGGCAGAGATGTCTTTGACAGTGCAGAGCTTTTCGAGCCTTCTGACGACATAGTCGTTGGATAGAACACGCCCTTTATTCTCCCCTCTTGGACAGTCAGTGACCAAACCACTATCATAGAGTGCTACCAATACATTGGCACCATCGCTGTCCACCTTGGTCCTCAATGCTCCTGTTAGGGACACTTGCAGTGAATCTGGTGCAGGCCTGGTGAAAGTTGCCTGATAGAAACATAGTTTTGCTTGATTAACAATACTAGTCTTAATGAAAACAAATAAACAAACTTCTTGCATGCATACATACATACACATAGTTTTTCATAGACACGACTTTTACATGATTGGTTGGCATTTGTATTGTCACTCAATGTTATGGCTAGAAACAAGGAAATGTATGCATCTTAGAAGATGGAATTTGAGGTTCTTGTTGGTAAGTGATTTTAAGTTTTGTGTGAAATAGTTAGTGATGCTGATGGTTTCAAAGGATGCCTTTGATCCAACTCCTATTAAAAATGAAGGTGATGAAAAGAACATAATAACTTCCGTAACCTATAAAACATCTTAATTTGCATTAGGTGAGGAAGTGACCTCCCACTTGGTGTTGGGTGGGATGATGGCATCGTGATTGAAAATCACACGTCAACTTCTGTTGTCTTGGATCTAGCTCAAAGTGTTCTAGTTTACTTTGGTCGGAAGTGATGTTGTGGCCTTTTTCAATCATATAATATCTTTTTTAAAAACAAAATGTAAAATTCAGATCACTTTAATATGAAATTTTTGGCACTGTGTTTGTTTTAGATTCAATATAATTGATTTTGGAAGAACCGAGGTTAAAAAAATCAATTTGTGTTTGCGAATGATATTTTAAAAGTGAGTTAAGAACAATTAATTTTATATGATTGGTAAAACATAATTGCTTTAACTGTAAATAAGATTTAGTTAGTGGGTTCTATACCTGGAATCAATTCTTAACAACTAAAAAGTTAAAAATTTAGCTCTTTCAAAATCAATTCTACTTGATTTTGAAGCTTCTATAAAACTTGTCAAACAAGATTGGTCTCCATAGGAATCAATCTTTTCACCCCATTATGATTTTATTCAATGTTAACCACAGGCTCTTAGCCTACTGTAAATTACGCATGTTTGGGGCATTTAACGACTTACATAACATGCCCCTCATCACATTGAATTCAACTTCACTACAGTTCTACTTTATTGCATGAAACACTACGCACTTTTATTGCAAGGAAGCCGAATTCAGTGTGAGGAGAGGTGCATGTTATGTAACTCTGTGTGACCAATAGATTGTTTACTGCACCAAATATTACACACTTCCACAGCAGAGGATTCAAACTCAGAAAAGAAATGTACAGTACAGCCAACTCAAAAAGCTGGGAATTCTATGTGCTTCCTTCCTTTTATTTTTGCCCAAAATAATCTTCCAACCAAACCAAATCTGGCTTTCTAGCAGGATAGAAATTAAGAGCAGTTTGCTAACTTTTGCCTTCAACAATTATCTCATCAAAACAAAAAGTAGATACAGGCGTAATTGTGTAAAGCATAGACATCCACATTGGCAAAAATTGGTTCTCCCACTGCATATAACATTGTTTTTCCTTTCATTAACTTCAGCTAAAAAAAGTTCCATTATACCTAAAACAATTGTGTAATTTAATAAAACACAAAACTTAGTCGTACTTCGTTAGGTGATTTTGACGTCATTCTTTTCTTCACTTCAATAATTCATATAATAAAAAATATATTATGTAAAACTCTTATACCATCTGAAGAAATTGAACTTCACGTTAATTCAACCCTCTAAAGGAAGTAAGTATTATTCCTAATTTATATATATTATTCAAATTATTTTACTAGTGAGATGAATAATCTCCAACATACTCTCTACGTGTCAAAAGTTTGTTGGACTATACATGTATGAATGGTACACTAATGACTCAATGATGAGAGATGATTGGATAGGATTAAAAATTATCAAATCAAAAAAAAAAAATTGAGTTTATACCTATATCAACCTTACAAATTGAGTAAAGATTATTCCTACTTCGTCTAAATTTTATCCATCTACGAATATATAAACCACATTAGAGGTTAAAATAACTCGAAATTCTAATTCTAGTCAGAAAAAATCATTAAAAAATGACTTTGCATAATATTTGTTTTATAAAAACTTAAAATTAAAAAGAATAAAATAAAATATATTTCTTTTATAAATTGAAAATAACTTATATTTCTTAACTACTAAAAAAATTTGATGATTTTTTCTTTTAAAAGATAAATACAGTTGTTTTTAATTTATTTGAACTTGGTATTTTCTTTTCGTTTGAAAGAATTTATTATTATAGAAAAATTTATTAAAAAGTTTTGTACTTTTGAGAAAATCAAGGAAATAATGGCAATGAATGAAGCAAAAACCAAAGAGCAAAGACGAAGCAAATGCAAAAGGAGAACGAAAAAAGAGAGAATAACGGCAGCAAACCTGGAAGGTTGGAGAAGGGAATCTAGTAGCACTGGTAATGGCATCGATGAGGGCGTTCTCGTCATTTCCAACGCAGTGGGCCTTGCCCTGGACCACGACCTGGGGCGTGAACATGGTGTCAAGCCCAAGGGCCTCCACATAGGCCTTCTGCCTAACGGTCCACTGGCTGGACCCATAGGGGTCCTTCCAGCCCATGTAATCCCAGTAGTCCACGTGGAATGCCAGCACCACCACCGGCATCTCCAGCTCGAAGTCCCCTCTTCCCAGCCGCGACACCACCAGCTCCGCCGCCGGCGACGTCGCGCACCCCTGCGACGAAAACAATTCCACCAGCACGGGTCCCGCACGCTTGTGCTCCTCCACGACGAGGTCTGCCGTCACGTGCCGCTCAACGCCGTCGCCGACGCCGCGGCTGCCCTTGCCGCCGAAGCAGGACCAGAGACGCGGCGCCATCGCCTCGACGACCAATCAGCGGCGGCGGGTAAGGCGCCAAACGAGAAAGTGAGGTTGGAATATTATGAGATTCTAACGAGGAAAGATTTTGCAAAAGAAGTAAACAATGAAGAGATAAAGAGAGAGAAAGTGTTGTAATGTTAATAAGGGAAGCTAGGGAAGGGGAATGGAGAAGGAGGGTGGAGAAAGAATGGTGGCGAAGAACATGGATGAGAAGACCTAGGGGTTTTCAATATGCAATCTTTTCTCTCTTTTTTCACGTGATAATAAATTTTGTTTTGTTTTATTTTGAGATATAATTTTAAATTAATGCTATTTTCTTCTTCTTATTATTATATTTAATATTTAAAAATATAAAATACAACCAATTCATTCTTTATTTCATAAATAAATTATCTGTAAGATTTTTCCCCAGGCCATTTCTTGGCAAGACTAGTCTTTCAATTCGGATCAATGTAACAAATTGACCTATTTTAATATATGTTGTTTATAAATATAAAAATCAACTATTTAATTATATATATTGTATCAATTATATATTTATAAGCTAATATGATAAAAATTTAAAATTATTTATATTTTTAATAAAATGTATTTATTAAAGGATAAATTGGGTGATACATATACAATTTTATATATAACAGTAATTTATTTATATTTAAATAATTAATTTTATATCAACCCGAAAGGTAGGTTGTTGTTGTTAAGAGAAATATAGTAATTTAAATGAAATAAGTGATAATATACTCTGAAAGTAACATTATTATTTTTATATATTTCTAATTTTTATTATACTATTTATTTTCATTTCTTTATTATCTTCCGTAATATAATTTTAGTTAAACTTAAGTCTTGATCAATGATTTTGTACTATCGTAAGAATTGAGTTCATATGTGTTTAAAATAATGTAAAAATCTTATTAATAACTAATATATAATATAGTTTTACTTAAAGACAAACCTTTTTCAATGATAAGTTAATTTTGTATCAATGTATAAAGATAATATAAATTAATTTTAATCTATAAAAATATTATTATTATTTATAAAAGTGTTTACCTAAACACATCATTAATATAAGATGAGTTATAACTTAAGTAAATATAGTGATGATAGATATAATATACAAATATTTTTGTAAATATTAGTTAAATTTGAAAGTTGTCATGACTTTGATCGGAATGCAGAATTAACTTATTAAACTTTTTAATAATTTAAAAAAACCCACATAGATGTGGGTTACGTTGTGGATCTAACTCACTATTTTTTGTTTTTATTTAAAATAAAAACACACACGTAGATGTAGGTTACGTTGAGGACACGGTTGTGTTGTGTCGGTGGCATGCACGTTGGGTTGTCAGTGTTACATTTGGGTGGTACTTGTAGTTGTATTAAATTAAGATAAAATATGGTGGTAACAGGTGTCACAGATCACCTACTTAACGGATCCAACCAACACAACTTTGGAAAGAGGACAAGTTTCGTAAGGAATCTGTGATAAAGTATAAAATACTCAAAATAGAAGGAACACAAACTTGTCCCTTTTTTGGTGGGGACTGCAATCTTATAAAATTTCGAATAAAATTTACTAATAATCACGTACCCAGGCAATGCTTAAAATTGACAACTTAGTGTTCTATATCATTAAATAGCCAAGAAAAAAACATGTTTTGTTGGACTTTTTTAGTAAATGAATGATATTGTAAGAACGCCTTCGGCATCTATTACTCTATTAATAAAAGAATGACCTCATAGATCAGTTTCAATTTATTAAAAAATGTTTTCCCACTCATATAATAATAACTTTGAGATTATATATGTTTTTAATTTTTATAAAATAATTAAATTTTGATTTTAATTTTACAAAAATTTTTGATTAATTTTTATTCTTTTAAAATTTGTAATAATTGATTTTGATTTATATAAAAATAAGTAAATTTTGGTTTTAGTTTCCATATAATATTTGTATTTGATTTTCATTAATATAAAATTTAAAATAATTATTTTTAATTCTTAATTTTTATTTTAAAATAAATAAATAATATTTATTTTAAAGATCTAATTTTTTTTAATATCGCATATAATGTGTGTAACATGTAATAATTGCTTGACATTCTATTGAACAAATATACGTAACTAACAAGTATCACATAATATTTAAAATAAAAATAATTATTCAAATTTTAAAGAGATAAAAATTAATAATATTTTTATAAAAACTAAAATAAAAATTACTTTATCATGGAATAAAAACAAATTTAAGGGTAACTTGGTGGTCTCATTGCTCTCCTTTCCCTTTTCACTATTTTCATGGCATATATGAGAGCCACTATTTACAATTTGTTAAAAAAAATTTAGTCCATTCACAATTTATTTAATAAAATTAATTTATTCCATTTATTAATATTTTCATCAATAGATATTCAGTCTAAAATTATTCTTAAAGTTAAATGTTTTTATGATTGTTTCAAAATACTCTTATTATCCCTAAATATATTTTAAAAATTAAATAATTTTTATATTTTCTTGTTTAATTCACTTTAAAAAATGGTTATTTGTTTTATTAGTTTTTTAAAAAAATAAATAGTTATTTTTTAAAATTTAAACTATTCTGAATAAGTCATAAAATTAATATATAAGAAACTATTCTAAATTTTCTTAATAAATTTTTAAAAATCAAATATTAAAGAAATGATGTTGAACTGATTTTGATCTATAATGTGTTAATGAGGAAATCTATTAAATTTGACAATATAGGATGAACTGTTAATTATTCATCCATCTTATGATATGATTTATCCAACCTGATCTAATTTTTTTTTTAAATAACTAGACGAATTGAATTTTACATAGATGAATTGGATGGATCATAGAAATTCTTTAGTTCCAAATTGAAATGTTTCACGCACGTTGGAACTTGATATATTGGCAAGAATAGTACATCCTTAAGGCTTCCATGTTTCTGTGAGAAAAAGCGAAAAGAAGGACCAAGCTAGAAATTAAGTTAGTAGGATAATTTTTTTTAGAGTCAGTATCCTCCAAGAATCAAAGATTAGTTCTCAAGATAAAAGATTAATCGTCCCTCATTTTACTAATACACTATGACTTTTTTTTTTAAGATTTAAAATATAAAAAATTACTTATTAAATTTTGATAACATTTTAATAAATATTATATTTGATTTAGGTGGTAAAATGTTATTAGTAATATTTAAATGTTACTAAAATATATAAAAAATGTTATTAAAAAAATATTGATAATATTTTTACAAAATATTATTTAAAATGATATATATGTAATAGTTCATACTCTTTTATATATAATTTTTAATAATATTTTTTATTATAAAAATATTATCAATACTTCTTTTAATGATATATTCAACATGGATCAGATATTAAATTGTAACAGATAGTAAATTTGGTATTTTTATAATAATTATCTTAATAATAATAATAATAATAATAATAATAATAATAATAATAATAATAATAATAATTTTTATTAATTAACAATGTAAAAAATATATTAATTGTATAGTAATTAAAATTTTATAATATTTTTAGATAGTTATTTTAAACTCTAAAATATGTGATTGTGAAATATGTATAATAATGTAATAATATGTCTTTTTAATCATATAAACTAAATTTAAAAGATGTATAAAAATCAGCGTCACCGTCACCGTGCAAAGAGAAAAAAAGAAAAAAGAGAGTGCTAATAGCAGCCTCTTTCCCAAATAATAGGGGAATTAAATAGACCAAAATTATATTTATATATATATATTATATAATATTTGTACAATAATTTACAAATACGAAGATGCGTGATGTAAAAAGATAGAAAAAATAATAATATTATGTAAATTATTTAAAAATTATATAATCTATCTTAACTAAATAACTGATTCAAATTTGCGCAGGCCATACACAATATGCAAACCCATGGCATCGGCTCGTATAGCTAACATTTATCTGTTTTGTTTTGTATTGTTTTTTTCGTCTTTTTTTTTGTTTTGTATTGTTTTTTTCTTCCTTTTTCGTGTTTTGTAATGAGAATGCTGCTCTTATTAGTCTTATTTGACGTCAGCCGTCATCGTTTTCATTATTATTTTCTATGTTTTTATATTATAATTTTAATAAATTAATTTATATTCAATGTTTTATCTAAATTTTATAATATATAGTTTTGAGTGTTTTAAATGTATCATGGCACTATAAATGGACACTTTTTAACTTTTTTTTTCATATTATTTTATATTCTAATTTTTTTATAAGAACTTGAATTTGTTTACGTAAGATAAATGTAATATTTTTTCAATTAGACTGCATTAACTAAAGTGTGGTTTTCATAATGAAAATATGTTGGTATCCATAATTTAAGAAATTGTAAAATTAGAAGTCGTTAATTAATTTTAAGTGAAGTTTATATCTGTTTTCTTCTTTATATTGTAAGTGCTGTTGAGTTATTATACTGGAAATTCAATTTATAGTTGACTATTACTGTTACTATTGATGATGGTGGTGATTGACAGGATTGAGGATTCGTGTACATATTAATAATCAAATAATACTTAGGCTTATATTTTTATTAATATAATTTTTGCTAATTGAATTTTGACATTCTGAATATATATTCTAATAATATGGTGTATTATATTAAAAAAAGATATATTAATGGTGGATATATATATATATTCAAGGCTATGTAGATAGGAAAGCAATTAAGATACTTGTCTTAGGTCTAATTAGAAATGTAAGTATTAATGTGTTTAATAATTAAATAATCTGTGTTATGTTTTAATAATTTAATAACTAATTAATCACTAAAAAATGTTCTAATAATTAATTGAAAGTGTAATTAGAATTAGGGTTGTGATTTGCAATAAAACAATTGTTTAATAATTATTTTTATTCCCTCTTTAATTATCTGCACATACACATATGTAAAAATAAAATTTAATATTTCTATTACAAACTTATTGTAATGAAACATTTTTTATATTGAAAATATTTTATATATAATAAATCAATCTATTTCTTTTATCAAGATTTAATTAAATAATATTAATCTTGGAAAATTTTATGATTTAGATAAATATTTTGATGTTGTTAATTAGTGTTATTCGAACAAACTTTGTTAAATTTCCTTTTAATTGCATAAACCAAAAGCCCTTTCTTTAGTGTTTTTAAACATAATTTTTCGTTAAACAAAATTAAATTTGTTCCTTTATAGTTTGCAACCAATGATATAATAGCAACAGATTCACGGCACTTAACGTTTATTGAGAAGGAGAATTCTAGTCCTGACCAGTTTCGTGTAACGATTGTTATTACGAAAACTCTACACGTATTCATCATCTAATAACCTAATAGGTAATGATCTTTCGCAGACAAAGAACTTTAGAAATGTGATTTTTATCATTAGAGGACAGTGAAAGCCAAAATCTATCATGGTACATATCCATGGAATAAAATCGAATAGAAAAAGCAATAAAGTATACCATTATTCCCCGAGTTGAAAACTATGTCCTAGAGACGGTCCCCAACAACTACTTTAACAAGTTTATTATTCGTTTCAGGAATAGGTTCAAGCTTCAGATATAGTGGAATATTTCTTTCCTGACATAATCAGAAAGAAAAAATAATGAATTTTTTACTATAAAAAATTTTAAGTTTAACAATTAATTAAATTATCATTAAACCTGATTAAAATTAGACTTAGATAGTTAAATAACTTAGCGACAAAATTAATAATCTATTTTTTCCATCGCAAAAAGCCTAATTGCTAATCAATTTAACAATTGAATTGTTTTCGGTGGTTAATTGGAGGCCAAAATTTGATCGCTATTTTATTTTAAAAAAAAATCCAATGACTAATTCTTTATTTTTAATTATTTATATATTAAAATTTTGATTACTTAAATTGGTCGTTAATTTTTTTTTTTAAAAGTAGATAGGTAGTGGGGACGGTTAATTGGTGGTTGGGGAGGAAGGAGGGAGTGAGGGAAAAGGAAAAAGAGAGAGAGAATGGAGAAGGGAGGGAGGGAGAGGGGAGGGAGGAGAATAAAGAAGAGGTGGTAGTGGTGGTGGTGATGGTGATGATGGTGGTGGAGGAGGAGGAGGAGGAGAGAAAGGAGGAGAGGAGGGTGGAGAATAGAGAAGAGGGAAGAAGAGAGGGGAAGCGACGAAGGTGGTGATGGCGGCGATGGTGGCAGCAGTGGTGGAAGGAGGGAGTGAGTGAAAGGTTAATCGGTCGCTAATATATACTTTTTATATATTTTTTTGAAGTTTTTTATTTTTTGGTTGCTAAATTGTTTTTTTTTATTTTCTAAAATTCAGTCACAAAATGGAACGTTTTTTTATCCTTTTCTGTTCTGTTGCTATTTTGGTTGCTAATATATATATTTTATTTATTTATTGACGTTTTTATTTTTAGTCACTAAATTGTTTTTTATTTTCTGAATTTTGATCGTAAAATACAATATTTTTGTTCTTTTCTATTCTGTCCCTATTTCGGTCTCTAATATTTTTATTTATTTATTTATTTTCACGTTTTTATTTTCAATCACTAAATCGCATTAAATTTTTTTATTTTCTAAATTTCGATCATTAATTCGGTTGTAAAATACAACCTTCTTCCTATCTATTCTGTCATTATTTCGGTCGCTAATATACATTATTTATTTTTTTATTTTCGATTGCTAAATCGGTTGTTAAATTATTTTTTATTTTTTTATTTTTTGAATTTCGGTCGTTAAATCAATCACAAAATGTAATCTTTTTTTTTTTTTTCTGTCACTATTTTGATCGTTAATATATATTTTTCTAAAACAAATGTATACTTTTATTTTTAGTCGTTAATTATTTTTAAAAAATTTCTATTTCAATTGCTAATTCTATCGCTATTTAGCGACATTTAGATTCACTTACTAAAATCGGTTACTAAAAATATTTTTTCTTGTAGTTATTCAAGACACAAGATATTTGAAAATAAAAAAGTTTGCTAAACTAATAATATATCTTACCTGCTATGAATATGATATTAGATTAAATTAAATCAGGAATAGGGAGAAAACTAAATAAGAATAAATAACTTTTATGCCATCAACCAAGTTGAAATGTCGCCAAGTCCCAAGTTGGCTTTATAAAGGTCTTTCTATCATTATGTTGTACGATAATGATGTCACTTTTTGTCTTCCTTCTGTCCAATATATAACGCGAAGACAAACCATACATAATGTCCAATTGTTGATTTTAAGCAGAGATTAAGTACAGAATGTTAGAACCCAAGCAATGGTTTGGATGTGGTATCAATTCTTTTCTTTTCTTCTTTTTCTGCATTCTTGCTTCCTAATTATTATAAGTACATATATTAATTAATTAATGCTGTCATAGGTACGGTGGTTCAGTTCATACTAACAACACAATTTTTTAACACACTCTTTAAATACATTCTTATTTATTAAAAATAATTTTTTATAGGTTCTATATATTATTTGATAAATTTTTTTTTATAATTTTATAAGTTTAATAGATTTTAATTAATAATAAATAATGAATTAAAAAAGTGTTAATTCTGTCATTGGTAGGTTCAGTTCTTTGCCTTGTCAAATTCGAGGATGATATCCACAAATTAATTTTGGATTAGAGCCACGGGTCTCAAATCATGTGAAGTTTTATTATTAACATTATCCTCTTAATGCTGCATCAATTGGTTAAGCTGAAGTCAATCTTACGATGCAATATGTGTATGTGGTTTGTCCGTACCATCCAACATCAAAAAGCTATTGATGTCTACGAGGGTCCTATAATGCACTATCATATTGGATTCTCGCGTGGAATGAGTTTGGCTAGTGGATTAATTTCATCATATCTATCAATCATACCAATATTTCAATATATCTTTTAATTAAGAAATAGTTGTTTGATTTTTACTTTGGATATAAAAAAAATTATTAAAAAAATACTCAATAATGTGTGATGAATTCATGGTCCCAACAAATACTGGTAACTATTCTTGCGATGGATACTTCACTTGACGCATGTAAAAAAAAAAACTATAATTATACAATCAAGAACATTACATTTCCTTTACTCTTACTGTTCATTTTCACCTAGATATCACTTAAACATTGAATCATATTTATTTGGCCTACTTTAATTGATTGTAATGATGAATATTATGGTTGGACTGTGCTAGGCAAGTTGCTTCTTTGGTTTTTCTGGAGCTGTATCTCAAAGTTAGGATGAAGTAGGAACATATATAATTTTTAGTCTGCATGGAGCTTATTTACTTTAACTTCAACTTACAACATTCTTTCTTATGATTCTCATAGAAAATACATAAGAAAAACTACTACATTCTCCATATAAAGCAAACACAAATTCAAGAAACCACAACCGTGCATTACCACCTTACACATTATATATAAGAGGCCGAAGTACATAAATAATTTTTAGTCTGCAGCGAGCTCTATTTTGATGCCTCTGATTTTGACACGCCCTATCCCATACTTAGGAACCAGCGTGACCACAACACTATCATCATCTTCTGCGTCCAGTTCTTCCAACAAATCCGTCAGCCCCAGCTTCAAATTAGTATCGATCTTCTTGTTCTTGTGCTTATGTGAATGAGGCACACTCACAAAACTTCCTGCAAACTCAGTATTATTTGGGGTGATAGTCTTATCATCTTCATCATTAATAAACACATCAAACTTCACAGGCATGTTCCTCTCAAACTCAATCCCTTGAATCACCAGAACCTCCTCTTCCTCCTCCTTCTCTTTCTTGTTCCTCGACCTCTTTGGCCTCTTCACCGTCGTGCTCACAACGGAGTCCAACACCAACGGGAACTTGACATGCTTTGAACTCTCAGCAGCACGTGCCGCTCCAACACCAAAATGCGGTGCTAGTGCCACCTTTTGAGCCCTCAACTTACGCGGTATGGGCTTAGATATTAACCATGGAATGTCAACATTTTGGTAATCATACCCGAGTTTTCTGGTGTCAAGACAATCCTT
This sequence comes from Mucuna pruriens, assembly GCA_025330945.1. Classification (NCBI taxonomy): domain Eukaryota; kingdom Viridiplantae; phylum Streptophyta; class Magnoliopsida; order Fabales; family Fabaceae; genus Mucuna; species Mucuna pruriens. Next base: position 2,101,752 of record JAENHJ010000027.1, read on the forward strand.
GACCTTCACACGCACAAGATTCTTGTTTTCATCGTAGAAGAGAAACCCAGATTCTAACCAATCGGAGTCGGTGAAATCCTTTCTCTTCCCGCCAAGTGTTTTCCATATGGACCACATCCTATCGACGTTGGAATGGTGAGAAAAAAAAATGGGGTCTCTTGCAGCTGCATAAAAAGTCCCCATGTTCTCAACGTTAGGCTGGTTGATATCACCGGTCCATAAATGAACAGGGCCATGTGGAACATTCTCGACGGAGCCAGCACCGGGATCAGGCTCATCCCCAGCACGGTAAGCATTTCCAAGGAACAACGTAGGTGTCTTCCCGTTGGATACAACTTGCCTATACATTATGGTGAGGTTGTTGGCCACGTCACCAACGGGGTTAGAATCCTCGAGATTGAAGTCAAGGTCTATGAGTGTTGGAGGTTGGTGATTGGCATTGCGGAGAGGGTCATAAACGGGTGATTTAATGTCTGCGTAAAAGGAAGGAATCTGCATGCCCTTAGGAGCATCCCAGTTCCAAAACGGAAGGGCAAAGGTGGGGTCATTGATCAAGCTCCCCAAGATTCTTTCGTAGAAATAAAGATACCATCGGTGGAAAGGAAAGAAGAGCCAGGAGTTATGCACTTGGAGATCAAGGTCAGGAAACCCTACTTGGTGATACGCACCGTCACAATAAGCACAATGGATATTGGCTTGTTGGGTGAAATTACGTGGATCATCTGATGGAAGTTTTTTCATGAGGTCAATGGCCTTTTTGTATTTGGCTATATAGGCATCGTTGACCAAATGTGCTGCTTGTCTTGTTCTCAAGGGTTGAGAGGGAGGGAACTTGAAATCTATGATGGTTTTGGAAAATGGAGGGCAACAATTGGTGGGTTTTGCGCCCGAAGGTAGGTCCGGTGGACCACACGTGGTTAGGTTCGGAGGGGCTATGGGGGCAGCAAAGGCAAAAGGGTTGTTGTTAAGAGTAGCAGCACCACAAAGCCCTCCTAAGCCAACAAGAACATTCCTCCTGTGTTCTACTCTATGTGGTTCTTCTCCTTCGGATGTGTTTTGGTTTCCACTGCATGTCACTCTACCAATGTGATGCCGTTTTGACTTGGTATATTTAGTGGAGTGGAGTTGTGGAAATGGATGCAGGGAACAAGGGGGAGAAGAGACATTGGACACTGCAGACACCAAGGACAGAGAAGAGATAGATGCCATTTTTTTTTTATCGTAAATATTTAGACCTTTTTCGCTCTATTTATAATGAACTTTCTTTGAGCTTGCTTGCCTACTAAATTTCTGGCGTGCAGAAACTATTATGTTCACATTTATCGGAATTTAATACGTAGCAGGTAGTAGTTGAATTTAAGACCAAAGTGTTAATTTAAGCTCTAGTCATTCTCTCTGATAGCTACAATTCACTGGGTTTCTTTGGCTCCCACTTCTTAAAGTTCAAACCTTGAAGGTTTCCACGCAACCTCCAAGTAGGCAATTTCGTGGAAAAAAGGATAAAAATTGTTAGGCTCTACATGGCTATTATAATAATATTTGTTCTTTGTTAAGTACATACTTGTACCTGTATCATTATTTGTACTTTAATTAACGAAAATTGTTAAATAAAAATGTTAATTAAAAATACGATAATAATTAAATTAAAATTTTATCTAAATATTTTTATAAAAAAAATAACAATTATAATAAATAAACATCACAAAAATTAAAATTATATTTAAATATTTTTTTATAAAATATAACAATCATATCCATCAAACATTACAAATATTATAATAAACTTTTACAATAATTAATTTATGAATTTTTATGTCTTGACGTGCTATTTTTCAAAAATCGTTAAAAACGTAATACATTATATTATATAATTATAATTATAAAATCAAAATAAATAAGAAAAATTATACATTACACTAATTATGTTAAGAATATTATAAAAGTCATTTTTGAGACAGGAAGTTACAAATTCTTGCCAAGAAACAATATATTAAATAATAAAAAAAGAAAAATACAAGATCTTTTTCTTAGAATTAATAATAATAATAATATTATTATTATTATTATTATTATTATTATTATTATTATTATTATTATTATTATTATTATTATTATTATTATTATTATTATTATTATTATTATTATTATTATTATTATTATTATTATTATTATTATTATTATTATTATTATTATTATTATTATTATTATTATTATTATTATTATTATTATTATTATTATTATTATTATTATTATTATTATTATTATTAATGTTAGGTTCTAATATGTCCTTGATGTATAGTTGAATTTATACAGATAGTTTTCCTATCCATTATAGAAAGTTTTTAAGATACCTATTAAATTTATTAAACGCTATAAACAACACCCTAACAAGACTTGAGAGGGTAGTATGGATGCATGAATTTAACTGCACCGGTGAAGAAAAGTCTTGCGTCATTAATTATTGCTTGTGTTGAATGTTTATATTTCTTTCTCTTTTTTATTACATCACATCTTATATCTATAATATTTTTTTCTTACTTATCTCTCTTTCTTCTTAATCAGGGGTGTTAATAACATTTTTCCTTGGTTCCTCTACAGGGATACAATATAAATCCAAATTGGGGCCTTCAAGATTTTTTTTAGTCATAAATACAATATAATTCTTTTGTTATGGCATTAATTCATATGAAGCAACCTGTTGTTTATTATATATATATATATATATATATATATATATATATATTAATGCTGTAATAGATATGGTGGTTCAGTTCTTGGCCTTGCAAAATTGAAGGGCCACATTCACAAGTTATTTTTATATTAGAAATACTAATAACACATTTTTTAATACTTTAGTTTACTATTTAAAATATATTAAAAATTATAAAATTTAGTAATTTTATTTTATAATTTTTAATAAAATTTAACTAATAATAAAAAATACATGACAAAGAATGTATTTTTACCATTCATCTGGCTAAATTTGAGGGCCACATACACAAATTAATTTTGGATTGGATTGGAGCCACGGGACTCACATCATCATCTGAAGGTTTATTATTAATATTATCCTCGTAATGCTGCATCAATTGGTTAAATTGCATCAATCTTACAATGCAATATGTGTATGTGGTTTGTTGGTACCCTCAATCAAATAGCTATTGGTCTAGGAGGGTCCTATATATGTTTACAATGCACTATCATATTGGATTCTCACGTGGAATGAGTCTGGCTAGTGGATTAATTTCGTCATATCTATATATAATTATACAACCAATTAGAATATAACATTTCCTTTACTTTTTACTGTTAACTCACCTAGATATCATTTAAACATTGAATCATATTTAATTTGACCTACTCTATTGATTGTATTGATGAATATTATGGTTGGCCTGTGTTAGGCAAGTTGCTTCTTTGGTTTCTATGGAGCTGCATTCGAAAGCTAGGATGAAAAATAGATAGATAATCTTGTCTCACAACGTAGTCAATAATTCAATATTTAGGTATATGAATGAAAAAATATTTATTAAAAAATATCAATCTCTTGCATATATAATTTTTAATAATATTTTATTGTAAAAATATTATTAATATTTTTTAGTAACAGTTTTTATATGTTTAATAATATTTAAATATAGTTAATAATATTTTACATCATAGTTTAAATACAACATTTATTAAAATATTCCGTAAACTAATAAGTAACGTATTATATATTTTTTAATATTTTTTAAATATTACAAAAGATCACCTATGTAATAGAATATTTAATATTTCGAAAAAAAATAGTATTTTTAATTCTAAATCGAGAATACCTAAGTTCACCAAAGAAAATATTGTTAACCCTAAACCCTTGTATTCAAGGAATTTCTTTTTATCCTCCTCTTTTCATACCTTGGCTACGGTTCATTTTTAGTGGGATGATTACGGCTAAAGAGAATGAATAATTTGCAGTAACATTATTACTGAATAAAATTTTGACCATTCAAATTAATTTATTAGTATAATATATTTTATTATAAAAGTAAGATCGAAAAGAAAAAAGTATGACATGATAATAATTAAGAACATCCAAATTTCATTTTTACACAGGAGGATTTATTCCCACGGGTTAGTGCTTATGGTGGTATGGGACAAAAGTTTATTGTCTGTTTCAGTGGCATGGTGTGAGTGTGCGCGCACGTTCAGTAGTATTCGAAGGAGGTGGGTGAATTTGATTTCAAGAAGAACCAATAAAGGTGAAGTGCATAGGTGTTTCTTTATAATTGGCTATAAATACCATATAAGGAGTTGCATTGGGTGGGTGCTTGTAATTGATGTGAATTTGAATTCAAAAACTTAAATAAGTGGGGCTGTGTTGGTGGCTGTAATTATGTCATTTTGAATTCAAAGACTGATTATAGAGGGAGTGCGTTGGTGGTTGATCCGTACTTGGCTATAAAAACGTGAGCTTCGGAAAAACAGTTTTACGACCCAATTCCCTCTTGTTACGTAAAAAGAAAACTTTATGACATGTAATTCCTTTAATATATATAAGTTCATTTAATTATAATTTTTTTCTATAAGTATTTATAAAAAAAATTATCTAAACATATTCTTAGTATATAACGAAATATTTGAGTAAATAGTAGTGTTGTTAAAACATGAAAAAATATAAGTTCGGTGGTTATCAATTTCGACTAATTTTTTTTTTATATATGTTAAATACTCGAAGCAATAAATGTAGGTTTTGTACGACAAGTACAGAACATATATGGCTATATATGTACCCCAAACAACAGCAAAATCTTATACCAATGTGTTTTGTCTTTTGGGTCTTAGGTTGCTATTTCTACTAACTCAATCTTGATACGTGTAGAAATATAATATAGTCTTTGAAACACGATTAATAATAATAGAAAGGGATGATACGTAGATGAGTGTGATAGGTCTCGTTTAATACTATCGATCGTCTGATCTAGGTGCAGTTCCAAAAGGCATGGACAGAAAACGCAAATACGAAACACTGCATGGACTATGATATAGACATGATGAAACACTGACGACCAAATGGCATGTTTCTGGGTTCAATACTACACTATATATACTTTGTTTTCTAGTATTTGTATACAATATTATTTTCGTTGTGTATCATCTTCATTTACTAAACTTTTAAATGTTGTCTATTTTTTTCACCACAATTTTCGTTGTACTTTGCAAATATAACGAGAAAATTGGTCATATGAGCAGCGTAAAAAATGTTAATCGATCATCTAGTTACAATTTATTATACATCATAAGATTATTAACTTTTATAATAAATATTTTAAAAATCATACAAACAGTAATTTATAATTAAATAACAGTATAAAATTATTTTACATGTATTATCAAAATATAATCATTAAATTCATATAACAAATACACATGTACGATTAAGATTATACTTAAGCACATAAACTAGCTTAAGGTTAGAATATTAACTAAGTTGATCGGTGAAAATTATTAAACTAATTTATTGAATTATAAATATTTGGTAAAATTATTTGTTAAAGTATAACTAGTAAATGTAAAAGGATAAAAAAATATATATTTATATGATATTTTTATATAAATTTAAATTTTACTTCATTGATAAAAAATATATTTTGGAGTATTTATAACATTAGTTTTTATAATTAATTTTAAACTTTTGAAAAATTTTAGTTATAGATAATTTATTTTAATTATATTTTTTTAATTTTAGTTATTATAGTTTTTGTGTATTCTACTATTAATTTTAATTTTAGTATATCTAAAAATATTTTCAATTAAGTTTAAAATAAAATAAAAACAACATACATTTATGTAAAAAAAATAAAAAGATTATAAATATTTTTAGAACAAAAGAGAAATAAATATAAGAAGTTAGAAACTGACATTTTAAAAATATTACTTAAAAGTTATGTCTCAAAATACTACATGTTACTAAAATATTTTTTTATTAAATGCTATTAATAAGGTTAAATAAGTTTTCAACTAATAAAAAATTTAAAAAATTTAAAAAAAGCTAGCTAAAATAACACCAAACATACATTAATTATACGATAATTTTATTTTTATTTTTAAAATTAGAAAAAAAATAACAAATGCATTTTTTAATTAAGCTTAATTGTTATAGGATTATCAAATCTATGTAGTAAGGTAAAAAAAAATAACAATGTAAAAAATACATAGAAAAGACCAAATAGTATGACCTTTGGCTCATACTTGCACCTAAGACTAAGAGCTAAACCACTAGCTAATGATAAGTTCAATGTTGGTTATAAAACTTATATTATATATAATTTATGTTTATAACTATTAAATAATATTCATACTCAATATGTATTATTAAATATATAAATATATGAATATATAAATGTATAAATATATAAATGTATAAGTATATAAGTATATCAATATATCAATATAAGGTATATATAATATAAATTTCATAATTAATATTGAACTTTTCTTTAACCTAATGGTTCAGCCATAAGTTTCAATTTTAGGTTAGAGTTAAAGGACATGTTTTTTTCTAGTTTTTCTTGGACTATTTTTAACATTATTTTTTTCTTTTTAACTTGTTACATTAGCAGTTTTTTGCTATTTTTCACATTGTTTTCTTTTTTTAACTTGTTACATTAGCCCATTTCGTTAAAAAATTGACAAATTACAGACAGAAATACACATATATATGATATTTAAGACACTAAAATATAATTAAACCAATTAATTATTTTCTTTATAGTAAGTTATTAACTTTTTTAATTATCACAAATTTTTATAATAGAATAATATAAGAAAATAGAACATGCCCTTATACAGTAAATATTTAATTATAAATTTACATGTATAGTTAATATATTGATTTTTATGATTATTATTTAAAATTATACTTATCATAATTTTTATTAGTTAATAATAAAAAAAATTATATTGATAAGCAATAATAGTGTAATGTTGATAACTGATTATAAATTTTAGGTTCGGTATGAAAAGTATCAGTCGAATACTTCTTTTTTTTTTTTTTTTTTTGCTTTTTGAGGAATAATTTAAGAAAACTTAAATTTAACATAAAAAAAATAAGAAAACTCTTTTTTTAATAGGCATTGCTTACAATTAAAAACATATTTTAAAATGTAGTTATAATTCTAATTTCTTTTCATAACTTACTAAAAAATAGTTTTTAAAAATCATCAAAATTTGATTTTTTTTAGATTCTACTTTTGTTTTTAATAATACTTACACAATATAAATTTATGAAAGCTATTTTTTAAGTTTTTCATGAAATCTTAAAAAAATGATTTCAACTAAAATAACTTGTAATTTTAGAGGAACTAAATTCTTTTACCTAATGTACAAAAGAACAATATCAAGAAATTCATGCGTAATTGATACGGAAAGCTAAAGTTATGAATATAAGTTGTTTCTACGTTAAATGTGACTTTGACATGATTTTGGTTTTGAGTACTGATAAGTACCACCCTTTAGAGAAATGGGTACGTCACTAGCATAGTGTGTCTTATTATTTGAAAATGGGACCATTGCAATATTAGGAAGAAATTAAGAAAAAAAATTGGGAGAAACCTGACTGGTCACTCTTCCTCTTTCTATCTTGTCCCTCCTCTCAAGGTTTAGTTCCTCCTCCCTTTCTCTTTGTCTTTCTTCTCCTTCACTCAAATATGTCTAGTTGCATTGTCATATATGGTCATAACTCTATTATATGTTGTTTTTCTTCTCCTCCATTCATATTTTCTTTTTCTTCTTTTTAATAACATGGGCTTGTGTCATTTCTCATTCTTTTTATGTATATTTTTTCTTTTTTTTATCATATCTAATTTATCACATTTTTGTTATGATTCACCACATTGAGTCATTATTCTTTCTTTACCTTCGCATTGGTATCCTACTTTTAAACTACCAAGTAGTGATACTGCACTTCTCTGACTATGCAAAGACGTACTAAATGAAGTATGATCATGATGAATGTCTTTAAGATAAGCACGAACGTGTAGAGTGGATCATGATTGTGTTGGTTGATTTTAGAGCAAGTACATGTATAATGAGTGGAGTACAATTGTACTGATCTTCTATGAGTTTCCTCTTTTGGGGTTGAAAATTCTAATTTTTGTTATGTTTTCTCATTATTTTTTACTTGTGAACTTGTATTGCATTAAACTCAAAGGACAAAGGTGAATTCTGTGTAATAAATGTTAAAAACAATGTAATTTTCACTAAAAAAATCATTGAGATTAATATGCAAAATTTTGATTTATCAACACCCTATTTTCAAATTACCAAGTAGTGACATTGCATTTCTTTGTCAATGTTTATGCCAAACACTTCCTTATCCACCTTTCCCCCTAAGTGGTTGATAAGAAACATAGTCTCTTACAACACCCTAGTCTCTTACAACACCCTTCTAGTTGCTTATGTTGAAAAGGGGTAAGTGCGAGCTCGTATTAAGGCTTTTTGAGGTAGTTAGAGGGCTTGATTTAGGCCATCATAGATTCACAATGTTTAATGTGATCACTACATGTGATGATGTTGGATTGACAAGACAGCTACATGATTTTATGGTGATGTGTGGTATGATTGTTATGCTTTGATGAATAATGTGGTGTTTGATGTTAAAGTAGGAAAGGTTTTCAACTTAGGCGAGTAAGGTGTTTAAGGAGATAGGGGAATGTAATGTTGTTGGAATGGGGAGGATCGGAAGTGGTGGGATAAAAGATGGGTTTAGAGGTTGTATGTTTACAATGGCAAGTACTTTTACTATTTTCTTACGTTAAGGATTTGGCTGGAAAGGTAGGGGAATGATGGGATGAGGGACTTGAAGCAAAGAGCATGAAAGGTTTTATCTATTATTAAAGATGTCAAAAGAAGTCAATCCAATAAACTTTCGCCTAGCTTGTTAAAATGGATAAAAACATGTTGTTATGTTAATGGGTTAAAAGATATAACCTACCTAATTTATGAGTGTGCTAGCATGTAAAAAATAACCAACTTAATCGAGATATGTCACAACCTAATTTGTGACGTCCTTTGGGACGGCTCATAATGAGTCGAAGAAGTCTCGGCCACCAATAGGTCGAAACCATTTCGGCCTCTAAGAGTCACCACCAACGTTTTTCTTTGGGAACATCGGGAAACCAGGGGAAATGCTGGTTTGAGAATCAGAGTTGCATGTTCGGGAGTTGGTTACACATTAGGAACACAGGGTGCCCCAACACGTCTATCACTCGATAGTTACCCTAGGCTAGCTGTAAGGTTGTGGGGATGATGCTTAATTTTGGATCCTATAGAGGTTACGGAGGGTCAAGGATGGGAGCAAGTGTTTTTGGTTTTTTATTTTACGACTTGATAGGAGTGTGCCTCCTATGCCTACGTACCTCGGCTTTAGAGGAATCAAAGTCCACGTAGTTCTGGTCTGGTTACTGGTTAGGAATGGATGACACTAGTCAGTGCCAGTTTAATGGTATTCGGGCCAATATGGATTCAGCCCTAAGTGGTGGGGTGTTAGGGAGTGGTTGGCTGACATTGGGCTGAAGTGACTCGGCCGGGGCAAGGTGTCAAGGAGTGGTTGGTTGACATTGGGCTGAAGTGAACTCGGCCGGGGCGATGGGTGATGTGAAGGTTATTTCTTCTCGGTCAAGGGTCTAGGTGAACTCAGCCTTGGCAAGTGGGAGGCCCAAAAGGAAGAGAGTTGGGAAGGTTTGGTTTCGGTTCGTCAAAGAGGAGAGAGGTTACCTAATGTATTATCCAAAGAAAATACTTAAGCATTATCTACTAACCTTTTATCTAGGGGAGTTCAGTATTTTCTTCCTTTCGTCCAGTACTTCCTTCTCTCCTTTCGGCTCGCCCTGGTCTTTCCATCTGGCTTGCGCTGCGCTATTGCCAATTTTTCTCTCTTCCTTTCTCTGGAATTTTTCACCAGAGTTTCTCCTCTCACTTATCTCATCAAGATTTTCTGCCCCCCTTCTCTCTTCGTCTCAAGGCCTTTTTATAGGTTTCAGGAGTGTAGACTCAACTTCCCCATGATCCCATGATTTCATCATGGTCGTGGTGGTTACCAAGTTGTGGGGACTAACTCCACTACCCCATGATCCCTTCTTTGGAGTGAGTCGTGGTGGGTCCCGCGAAGACATGTTGGAGACTAAGTCCCGAACAATTTTTGGGTACTATAATTGCCCCCTCTTTATTTGTGTTCATCTAGAAGAACCAATATGGATCAAGAGAACAATGTCTAGGGCCTTTTGCCCTTTTTCTTAGAGAGTGTGGAATTGTTCTGCAATACACCTTGCCACACAAACCTAGCATGAACGGTGTGGTAGAACGATGAAACTGGACTCTTAAGGATATGTTGAGAAGTATGATATTCTTCTTTACCATAGTCACTATCGGGAGAAACTTTAAAGATCGCAGTTTACAATCCTTAATAGAGTGTCAACTAAAGTAGTTAACAAAACCCCTTATGAACTTTGGACTGGCAAAAAGCCAAGCATTAAACACTTGCACATTTGGGGTTGACTAGCTGAAGCACGGCCTTATAGGCCATATGAAAGAAAACTAGGCTCAAGAACAGTTAGTTGTTATTTTGTTGGCTGTGATGAACACTATCGAGATATGATCTCATTTCAAGATCCTTTTTTGAAATGAGAAATGTGAGAATTATTGAGAAAGTTGAGTTTAAGAAGGAAGAGAACATAAAAAATATTGTTTTTGAGGAAGAATCTGTTAATGACATTGGTCAAGTCCTTGTGTCAATTCAAGAACAACTCCATTAATAGGAGACAATGTTCAAACTATTGTTCCTAACATTGTTTCAAAACAAGACTATGATGGGTTCTTCCCAAAGTACCTATAAAGCAACCTCAAGAACCTCAAGAACCTCAAGAAGTGTGATTAAGGAGATCCATTAGAGAGGGGAGACATGCAATTCCATATGACTACATTGTCTTTCTCCAAGAACATGGGGGTGATATTGGTTTAACAAAAGATGATCCAATCAACTTCTATCAAGTTATGCAAAGTTCTAACTCTCAAAAATGGATTGATGACATGAAAGATGAGATGAAGTCTAACAAGATCATGACGTTTTGGATCTCGTCGAATTACTTGAATGTGTGAAACTTATTGGTTGAAAATGGATAATTAAAACCAAAAAGGATTCTAAGGATAATATCGAGAAATATAAGACTCGTCTAGTTGCTAAAGACTTTACTTAGAAGGTAGGCATGGACTACAAAGAAACATTTTTTCCGATTTCTTCAAAGGATTCTTTTAGAATCAAAATGACACTAGTAACTCATTTTGATTTAGAGTTATATCAAATGGATGTCAAGATAGAATTTTTAAATGCTGACATTGACAAAACAATTTATATGATGCAACCTGAAAATTTTGTGTCAAATGACTTTAAGCCTATAGTATGCAAACTAAAGAAATCCATTCATAACCTCAAATAGGCTTCTTGTCAATGGCATGACAAATTCCATCAAGTCATTACCTTATATGGTTTCGAGACAAATATAGTTGAAGATTGTGTATATCACAAGTTTAGTGGGAGTAAATACATATCCCTAGTATTATATGTCGATGACATACTACTTGTTAGTAGTGATACAAGCTTGTTGCATGAAACCAAGAGATTTCTGACAAATAATTTTAAGATGAAAGATCTTGGGGAAGCTTCTTTTGTATTGGGTATTCAAATACTAAGAGATCGTTCTCAAGGTATCCTAAGGTTGTGACACGAGAACTACATCAGCAAATTCTTAAATAGATTCGGCATGAAAGACAGTAAACTAGAAGATACCCCGATAGCTAAGGGAGACAAATTTAGTTTAAAACAACGCCACAATAATGACCTTGAATGAAACGAGATGCAAAATATTCCCTATGTCTCAATAGTTGGAAGTCTAATATATGCTCAAGTTTGTACTCGTCCCAACATTGCTTTTTGTGGTGGGAGTTTTGGCAGGTATTTGAGTGATTCCAGGTATTTGGCAGGCAGTTAAATGCATGATGCGTTACTTAAAGAGAACAAAAGAATACATGCTCATTTATCGAAAGTCTAAAGGTTTAAAGATCATCAGGTACTCTGACTTCGATTTTGTAGGATGTTAAGATAGAAAATGCTCCACATCTAGATACATCTACATGCTGGCTGGAGGAGCTAACTCTTGGAAGTATGTTAAATAGACTCTTATAACCCCTTCAACCATGACTATAGAGTTTGTGGCTTACTTCGAGGCATCCAACCATGAGATATGGCTACAAAACTTTGTCACTAGTTTATGAGTGGTCGACGATATTGAAAGGCCTTTAAAAATATACTATGATAATAATTCGATAGTTTTTTACTCCAACAATAATAGGAGTTCTACAAAGTCGAAGTTCATCGACATCAAGTTTCTAGTTATTAAAGAAAGAGTTCAGAATAAACAGATTTCTATAGAATATATAAGAACAAGTTTCATGCTAGCTGATTCATTGACTAAAGGATTGATACCCAAGGTCTTTAATGAGTATACTGCTCATATATGTTTCATTCCTTAGGATACCTTAGTTTAGTGATAGTCTATATGTTTTATGTTTTCCTTTGAACATTTTTGTTTTTCTTTATTTTCTGTAGAATAAAGTTAATAGTTTATATTTACATTTTGAACTCACTTATGTTTTATTGTATGTAATAATTATGTTACATTCAAAGAATTTTGATTGATCTCTACTAAAGACTGAAAATAAGAACCAATTGGAAATAAATATATTTGATATCATGTTGCATGTAATTTCCATGTCACTCATCCATATTTGATTTATGTCATTAAGTATATTAATATGATGATCATTGTGGTCTAATCACGCTTGTTTGTGATGAAAGTTGTAATAATTCCATTGTTAAAGTATAAGGCCAAATGAACTTTTCACACATTCCGTCCGGTCGGACGGACGTTCCTCCGAGCGCATTAAGGCCAAAGAAAATCCAGTTGATGGGACGTGTATTACTATTCCCAAGGAAGTCAGAGCAGAGGCGGCGCCACCCTGACATAAATAAAAAGAAGCCCTCCAAAGAAGCTTCGTTCCATTGACATTGGCAGGTTTGGTAGGAATTCGCACCACAAAAGACAAACAATGATCCTTTCCTATAAAAAGGGAGCAAGGTAACCTGACCAAAAATACGGAACCCGTGGAGAGAACATGAGTAAACCAATAAATTTGTCTTTTGTGAGTGTTGATCGGGTGTCCATATAACTCAGGTGTCTAAATAACATTAGTGTTAAGTAATTGATATTCGTCTATACATCTAGCTCAAAATAAATGAATGTATTTATCAATAACATACTTTGCATTAGATAGTTTTAGCATTTTTTTATTTCAAACTATTTGTGGGTTTACTATACTAAAAAATCATTTATTACCTTTCTCTAATTTTAATATTTTATCCCTTTCATTTTTAAAAAAATAAACTATTTATTTACGTATAAAATAGTTTTATATTATCATCAAATCATAAATTATAAATAATTATATTAAATTTTATAATAACTATCTTAAAAATAACATTAATAATGATTTGTGAAGAATTTACTAGATAAAACTATTTTATACTATCAGAGTTAATTATTAAATTCTTTTTTTTATAATTTTTTCTTAAAAATTTTGTTTTGATAATTATAAATTAACCTATTATCTTCTTTTTAAGAAATGAAATATTGAGAATATAGCTTTTTGAAAAACAAAGTATAATTTTTTTTCTTATAGTTATTTTTTTCTCTCTAAATTTCAAGAAAACCGTTAATTTCTCTAATTCTTATGCAGTAATCTCTAAAACTTTACTCATTTTAAAATAGACAAAGTGATATTTTTTATTAAAAAAAATTAAAAAAACGCAAACAAAAATGAATATTCCCGCGACTTGGAGATGAATATGCCGACTTGGCAATAGCTAGCCATAACCATTTTGTGGTGATTGTTAGCTGAGGTTTCTCACTTTGTTTGTTTCTGTTACCGTACGTGTAAGAACCTGAACTAAACTCATGCCAAAATTCCTTTGTAAACAAGTCTCCCAAATTTCCACCATTCTATGAATAATCTATGCACACAATCTTATATGTGATCCTAAGCATTACAAATGTACCTTTGATTAATATTGGAAAAAAATTGCAACTTTTACGTGGGTTACAGATAGAGTTTTGGGAAAAAAATAAGTGGGATAATTTTTATTTTATAAAATTAAATTATTATTGAGTCTACATTTTAATATAATATCAAAAGTGTATTTTAAATTCGTTAATTGATTATTTATTATTTTATTCACGAACCTAATAATACTGAAAATGAAATAATGTATATAAAGAAAAACTCAAATTTCTTATTAGTAGGAGATTGTGTTTGAAACAAATATATACGTTTAATTTCTGCTAACAAACTTGCTCCTGGTTTTAAACTTACCTAAATTGTTCTATTGTACTTTCCTCAACAATATTTTCTATCAAATAGACCGAAAAAAATCACAAAGAAAAGTTTATTAAAATTTCACTCACCAAAAAATAGAAATTCTCAGACACATATTGTACATACGTATAAAGTTTTATATTCATTCCTATCACAATTTGACATCTTATATTAAAAGAAAAAAGAATTAAAATGAAAAGCTTCAAACCCAAATTGAAACTTGGATAACTATAGCCATCCTTGACGTCTTTTTTTTTAACAGTCAAAATGCAATATCTTCTCTAAAAGCGAACAAGCTTTTCTATCATTGACATCTCCAAAGTGTCTTCAATGGAGTGGATTTTCTGCCATATGCACGCCACAAAATGTTAAAATAAAAAATGACCAAAATCAGAACTTGACAAATTACTACAACACGATCATACACGTCGATAATCACACGTGGAAAATCAACCGACAAGGCCACAAAGTACTCAACACGTGTCCAACGTTATCTAGACTCAGCAAAAGATAGTAACTTACCTACGGATCGGGTGATATCCTATACAAATGTGAGGTGATTTCCGTGCGAGAACTTTGTTAGAGATCATTTTTATTTTTTAAAAGAATCTTGCGGACTTAATTTATTCAAAATTTCTTGAATATAAAAAATATAGTAACTGCTTTTTTTTGGAGGGGATTTAAAGATAATTCTTTGAATGTTTTGTATTTAATTTTATCGAGTTTTATCTTAATAGTCTATATCAATTTTTAATACAAATTTTTTATTGGGTACATTATAATTTTGGTTGAAAAAAAAATTACTTAAGAAATTATATATGAATTTTATTAGTTAAATTATAATTTTGATCTTTATCGTAAAACAAAAATTATTCTCAAATCTAAATTAATGTTGTTTTTAAAAAAAATATTTATTTTTAATCATAAAAATTAATTTTAAAATATTTTTTTTTTATAAATTCAAGACATGAAACATTTTAAATTAGATTCATTTATATGAAAATATATAAATTAACTATTATTTGAATAAAAAAAACATAAAAAAGATAAGATTTATGTAAAAATTAATTTTTACGAACAATTGAAAGAAACTTTCCTTATCAAATTTTTTTATATAATATAAAGAACTAAAATTATAATTTATTTAATTTTCTCTATCACGATTACCTTTGGGCTAGGAAATGTTACTTCACTAGTGGTCCATGGTGTGCCAAGGATAGTGGAGACAAGCTCGATCCAGATCTAGATGCAGTTAAAATGAGATGCCACAGTGGGCCCAGGTTTATCACATTGTAACATGGGCTAAATGCGTAGTATCTTTTTAGCAGCCACAAAGCCAATCCATACGTGGCTGACCAATTAGCACTACCCCTTTTTATCTGACTCTATATAATCTCCTCCTCCCTTACCCTTTATTATGCACTTCACAACCTTTTACAAGCAACTCATTTTCCTTTATTGCTGTGTGCTTCAGCACCATCATCCTCCAACTTTATTTTCCATTTTTGTTGTTTCTTGTGGTGAATTTTCCTTTAGCTCATCATGCTAGAAGGCAAGGCAGTGATTGGTGAGACTGACATGCTTCAGACCATGCAGCAAGATGCCATGAATTTAGCATCCAAAGCACTTGATTTCTTTGATGTCACTGAAGCCATTGAGATAGCCCGATTTATAAAGAAGGTAACAAAAATATCTTGCTAGTAAAGAGTATACCTTATTAAATATTTTAAATTAAATAAATCTATATTAAATGTTTTATGGTTTTGATTTTTGCCATGATGAATATTTTATTAACATATAGTTCTTAATTTTATTTGGATTTAATTTTGATACACTGTCATATATATTTTTATATTATTAATTAATCAAAAAATATTCTA
The DNA here is from genome assembly GCA_025330945.1 of Mucuna pruriens. Lineage (NCBI taxonomy): Eukaryota > Viridiplantae > Streptophyta > Magnoliopsida > Fabales > Fabaceae > Mucuna > Mucuna pruriens. The sequence continues at coordinate 2,118,098 of JAENHJ010000027.1, forward strand.
AATATGATTTAATATGAAAGTCAACATCTTATTGTATACAAGTGGAAAGTCTGTCTATCCATATTTTTAAAAAAATTAAATATTAAATTTTATTTTTTAACAATTTAATATGATTAATTTGATATGAGAACTTGAAAAGAATAGTAGGTGTAGTGGATAGTTTCTTTTTAGCTAAAGAGTAAAGTAGTGAAGTAATAGATAATTTAGAGAATAGTTAAAGGAGTGGATAATTAGAGAACAATTAAAGGGTAAAGGAGTGGATAATTAGAAAGTAATTAAAGAATAAAGTAGTGAGTAATTTAGAGAGTAGATAAAGGGTAAAACAGTCTAATATATAAAAAGTAGAGACTAAAAGAAAATATTTTCTTTAATATATTTATAGATTATAATATGATTAGATAATAATTAATATAAATAAGTATATTCCAATTAGTCTTTTGCTTCCTTGACTGAGATTAGTGACAGAAATGGAATCCTTAATTTAATCATCTTTGATAATTTCTGTGTGTTTGTTACTTCAGGAATTTGATAGGATGCATGGACCTGGTTGGCAGTGCATTGTAGGCACTGATTTTGGTTCATTTGTGACCCACTGCTGTGGCTGTTTCATCTATTTCTGCTTAGGCAATTTGGCCATTTTGCTATTCAGAGGCTCAGCTGCTCCAGAGGCACATGAAAATCAGTTCTCAGCACTAGAAGCAGCCAAAGCATAATTTCATTTCCTAATTTTCCCTCTCTTTAGACTCTTCTGTAATATTTTGTCCATTCCATGTAATGATAATGTAAAAAGTATTGGAAGGTTTGAGAGAAAAATTGCCAGAGGTCTATATATATAAGCAACCCAGGCTATACAATTAAAAGTTATCATAGTATTTTATTAGACACAAATTTTTTATTTTGTTGTACCTTCTCTTATGTATCTTTGTTACATCACACCTTAGTTTTCTCAACTAATGGCTGAAATTCATCTCTGTTTTATTCTATATGGTTTATTAGTCTTTTTTTTTCTTTTTAATTTTAAAGTTCAGATTTACTTTTTATGGTTTAGACATTTTAATTTCCTCCTTCACTATTAATCAATCTGTTTTTCCTCCACCATCTTTCTCATTTGAGGGTTAAGGTTTCTGAAATTTCTTCCACCATGTCTTTCCTTCTAAGTTGGAATTTATATAAGAGAGTTAATTTTAATACACTGTCACTCTAATTTTTTTTATAATAATCAATAAAAAATTAAATGTAATTTTAAATAAATTATTTAAAATAAATATTTTTAATTATATGATGATCTATAATTAAATATTTTAAAATATTCTAGTACAATATTTTTACTTTTATCTTTGTTTTTAATTTGAGGTTACTGTCGTAGACTAAAGAAGATAAGGAAGTATCTAATGTTAAAAATTTAAATTATTTGTATAATTTATTTCGGAAAAATATATATTTAATATAATTAGTTAATTTATCTTATTTGTTAAAAATATTTTCATTTGTTCTCATATAACAAAAATAACAATGATTTTGTTCCACTAAATGAGGTCCGGTAGATCATACAGACTCGATAAAAGAATCAAAATTTTAAAAATATTAATCATAATGAATTATGCAATTCCTTACTTTCCTAATCTTTTACTAATTTGGCCTAGTCTCCATATCATTTATTTCCTGGACGCTGCTCTTTAGTTCTAGAGCCTTTAGGTCTATTTTCGTTTATTATCTTATATAAAATCTGATATTATATTAGAATTTGTGTGGCGATTATTTCTAAAAGTGTGGTAGAATGTAGGGTATATAGCTTGAAATATATATTCAGTAAAATGATATTTGTAATATACATCAAATATATTGACTAAGAGGATTAATGATAATAGGCAAACATAAAGAATTAGTCACTCACAATTATAAGAATCAACGTTCAAATTTTCGTTCAGAAAATGTGCTAATATTTAGTATTCAATCATGAATATGATTATCTATCTATATATATAAGATATTAACCAAGCAGACTTTTTTTTTGTCACTTATCTTTTCTTCTTTACTTGCATGCAAATTGCATGTAATTTATTATACACAAACAATATTATGAAGTGTTCAATTATTAAAGTAAATTTTTTTAATTTTAAGTATAACTATAACTTTATACAATTAAAGTCTTTACTATATCATGTTTGAGTAAAGCCATTACACTGAAAAAGAATAAAAGTAAAAATACAAGAAAAAACATTGAAATAAGTTGTTTTTTTTTTTAACTTTTTACAAAAGCTTATGAATAGACTTAGTTGAATAAATGATTAAATAGGGATCAGCTGATACATTTATGAAATGTGTTTTTGGAAACTTTTCTGTTGAACCGTGATTTCTTCATATATGGGCTTTAATTTTGTTTAGTCTTAATTAATATTTTGTTATTTAAAAATAATTTGGGTAATACACCATCTTGAATCTAATAAATATGTTTTATTACTACAAAGAATATTTTATTAATAATTAAAAAACTATTTTTGCATAATTCAAAATATTTATATTAAATTAGATAAAAGGTTTAAATAAAGTATATTAGTATTTATAAAACGAGAATAAGATATGATAAAATAATGAAAACGTTTTTTATTTTATAAAGTATTTTAAAAAATTAATTAATTTAAAAAATATTTTATAATATTGATTCAAGAAATTTTAATTGAGTAGATAAAAGAATTGAAATTGGACTGAAAAATCTACTCTAAAAATTAATGAACGGGTCAAGTCATCAGATCTAGAAAATTAACAAGTTTAAAAATCGTTGAAAAATCAATTAATCCAGTTCAAAATTAAAACAAATCCTGGATGAAATATTGGTTTAAACCAATTAATTTTTAAAAGAAAATGCATTTTCTTTCTAGTCATTAAATTTATTTTTATTGGTTATTTTAACGACTAATGATTTGAATATCTTGTCATTCTTTTTGTTACTGTTGAGCTCTAAATACTTCACGTGGTGCGCTAATGTGATAAGAAAATTTAATTTAGAATGAGTATATGAACATCTCTTTGTCTCTTACAATTTAAACTATTATATCATATAATTTTTTTAAGTTAAATTATGAATAATATATTATATATAACTGTACGAATTAATTGTATTTTTAAAATATTTATTTAATGCTATATTTAGTTAAAAAATAATAGACAATAAAATTATATAATAAAAAATGACATAAAACTAATACATAAATTATATAATTTATTATTTAATATAATTTTCATACAATAAATATAAAATATAATTATTTTATTTTCATCTTCTATTTTATCCTTTTTTTTTCAACACTTTCTATTAAGTCATTGATATTATTTTATTTATTTTAATATTATAATAATATTATATTATTTTAATACAATATAAGAGATGTGGTAAGAAAAGAATAAAAAGATGAAAAAAGTGACTACATGTATATATTTATTTTTATTAAAAATATTAAAAATTAAGTTAATAAATTTATTTTTAAAATTTTTTATTATAAATAAAATTAAGTTAACATTATAAATAATATTTTTATATCCTATTTAATGTACACATTTATTTCTTATTTAATACTGATTATTTTAATTTAAAAAATTATTAAATAATATAATATTAGTGTTGTGGTAAAAAAAAAGAAAAAAATTTATAAAAAAGAATACAAAAGACAAAAGTTGATTGTATATTTATATTTATTATATAAAAATATATTAAATAATTTATTTATTAATTTTATTACATAAATTTATTATTTATTATTTTAAAATAGATTTAACATTAAATAAGAATTTTAAAAATATAATAAAATCATGTTGCGTTGTTATATATAATATATTATTTATAATTTAATTTAAAGAAATAAACTGATATAGCAGTTTTAGTTGTAAAAGGCAAAGGAATGGACATGAATTTTACTCCTATCATCTACTACTCTTTTTCTCAATTAAAATTTCTTGTCACATTAATGTGTCATATTAGACAACATACATGAGAGTGAACATTTTATTTCATGGGAACTACACTAATGATTAGATTAAAATTGTATAATTTTAAAAATTAAAAAACTAAAATCACATAAAAATAAAGAAGATCAAAATTGTAAATTAAATATTATAAGAGACTAAAAATATAATTTAATCATTTAATTGGTAAACATAAATTGTTCATACATCATAGAAATAACATAAATGATTATAGTAATTAAGATTAGAAAAATTCTATAATACCTATAAAAAAGTTGAGAAATTTTGCTTGGTTTTTAAACTAATATCATTTAAGTTTATGCAATTTCATCATTTTGCTATCCAGGAATAAAACTAACATGTATTTTAATTTATTCCCTATTTAATTGAAATATTTTTTCTTTGTAAATTTAGAAAATTATAGTTATTTTAATTAAAAAATTAATTACCGTAAGTGATGAAGATGATTGTATCGGTCGGCCCTCACTACATCCGATCGGTTTTCATTACACACCGGTTGATCGTAGGACCAGCCTAGCTCCTAAACAGTCCTGTGCACTAGTCCATCATAGAATCAGAGTAGGGGGAGGCGTGTCAGGACTTTGCGTGCACGGTGTTCAACATCGAAGCTTCTCGGATTGACAAACCTATATCCTTCCCCTAGGGTAATGGAAATTCTAGGCACTAAAAGACAAACAACAACTTTATGCATGAAGGTAAAAAAGGGAATCGTAGGAGAGAGGGATACTTTTGAATATTAGAACAATGATTAAAATATTTTTAAAGTAATAATTAGATTTGTTTTAATTTAAATAATTATAATTTTTAATTAAAAAATCTAAATAGTTAAGAGGTAAATCGATATAAATAATTTTTTTTACTAAATAACAAAATAGATTATGTCTAAATTAGTTATATTTTTATTGGTTTAAAAAATAAATATCGTAAAACCCTTTAATTTATGGGAATATCGTAGGAACTCCCTTAAGATTAATTTAGGGTCTTTTTCATTATATGAAGGCACGAGCCTTTTGGGGCTATATATTATAGACTGCAGCCCTTTTTTGGGCATAGTCGCACACAAACAAGTTCCTAAAAGGGCAAGATCGACAATCTCTCACTGCGTTTTAGAGATTAGAAAGGAAAAAGGTAAGTGCCATTGAATGTCACTGCTCAAAATCATTATTCTCTACTGTGATATGCCATTTGTTAAGAAAGTTGATTTGCAAGAAACCACCACGTGTTAATCTTCGTATGGAAACAACAAATTAACAATCCCATTTCTTTATTGAAATCAAGGGACAAATGCAAGATTCATGAACGTTAATCTCTTTTCGTGATCATTTTCCTTCACTATTTTTAACCTCTATTTCTTCATTGAAACTATGCAACACGTGACGTTTTCTTTTTCTTGAATGAATAGGCAAAAATATTAGAGTTGTTTGGAAATTGGAATCATGGCATGCGTCATAGCAATGAACCCCGACAAGGAAGACAAATTTTTTGCGGCACACCCACAAATATTGATGGCTATTGCTTTCTTGGTCTTTCTTTTTTCCATGATGATGATGTTTGTGACATTGTTGCCGTCTCATCACTTCTTTCCAATCTTGCTTATTCTTTCATTGGGAATGGGATGTGCCGTTAACGTCCTACTTTTGGTAATGATTTCACCCAACTCTGCATGGATTGGTGTGGCCTTATGGCTCTGTTTCTTTGCTTTTATTGGCTATTACAATCGTCGACGCTCAATGGCTCCGAGGCATGTCAACCCATAAAACAGAGTTCTAGGAGATTGTTAGAGTGGTGTGTGTCACTCGAAACTCATAGGAGAGAGTAAGTGATTGATTGCATCTGACACAAAATGTGCTACTTTTATTTGCTTTTCAACAATTTTTCTGCTGTATTTTTGTGATTCGGCTAATATAGAAAAAAGGGTCGTGTTGTGTGTGGATGTGAAATAAGTTTGTTTGTTGGGCCATTCTTCATGTTAAGTATAAGGTTAAAATATCTAATATAATACTGGTACGTAATTAGTAACCTACTTAGTCGATATTTTGACCAAATTGACCGAATTATTGTGTTTAAAGGAATATAAAGCAAATTAGAAATATTAATCTTTAATTAATTCTATGTTTTGCGCTACTAGCACAATCAACTTGTTAATTAGAATTTGTTATGTACACAAAATATGATAGTTCTCAATATTTGATGACATAAAAGATAAAAGATTTAGACCTAGTACATGTTTGGATCCCCTTTGATGATCCATGTTTTTAGATAAATTCACATCAAAATAGTCAAAATAACGTGGAAGCAAATATTTCGTTTTTCTACTCGACGCACGTGGAATGATAAAAAATGTGATACCAAATATACAGTTAACTTTCATCTTTGTCGGGAATGTGGATTTTCTTTGACATTACTAAATTTTTTTTAGTGGATAATTTTCTTAAAAAAGATCTCTCACCCCTTAAGACCTAGTTGAGTAATTGTCCATGAATAAAATTGTCCAAAGATATCAAGAGTGTCTCTCACTCCACCACTTTTGAATACCAGAAAAAATATAAGATAATTTTGTTGATCAAAGGACACAAAAGTATTATGTAACTTTTTTAAAACACCATAAATAAAGATAGTAAAAAGATGTTGCACATTTCAAAGTTCATTTTTCTGTTTTGGTTGGCTAAAATTAAACCAGAGATATCCACATATCATTTCCTCTTCACCGAGGCTAGTCATAATCATTTGACTAAATTTCATCCAAACATATAAGGAACAGAATATCTACTTTAATTTGAGAAAACAGTGTCAAGAAATGAAGCATACATGATTTCATAAAGAAAAAGGTCACATATGATAGCCAATAGGTAAAAATAATTATGCTTGCCACGAGTAAGAGCATAAAAAAAATATTATTAGCAAATAAACTACTTTTTTTTTTAACTCTCAGTCTAAAATTTTGATTGTGTCAATATAAAATAAAGTAGTTTAAACAAATAAAATTTAGACCAGCATTTTGACACTTTTATTACTTGAGAAATATTGGTTGAGTTTTCTCAAACTCCTTTTAAATCACGGGGTCAATTAAAATAGTTTTACTTCTTCAAGAATATATATATTATTATCATTAATATGACACATAAAAATATAGCCACCTTTTATTAATTTTAATCTTTTAACAAAAAATATGATTAATAATATATTTGTTGGCTTTTTTATATCAACCATGCATAAAAATTATTATTATTTTATATAAAAAATTAGAAAAGAAATTGTCAAATTAAAAATGATAACTATTTATTACCTGTTACAATATTTTTTTGGTACAGAATGAGATAGCCTTCCATAAGGGAAACGAGTTATTGGGCTAGACTGAATGACTGGGCTTATATTTTGGGCTATAAGGGTTCGTAGTCATGTTTAAACCAGTGAGTCCGTGGCTTACTTCACGAGCGAAACGCACAGTCGTGTACAACCCAGTTCTAGAGAGGTAAGAGCGACAATCTTTCTCTGCGTTTTATAGATTGAACAAGAAAAGGAGCATAATTTTCAGTGTTCTCTCGCTAGTTACACATCTTCTTCCACTTCGATGCCTTGATCTCTCTCTCATTCAGGTACTTTTCTCCTTCATTTATTTGAGATCTGTTCCATTCTTCACTTCTTCATCCAACGCATCCATTTTTTGTGTTTCGCGCGTCTCCATTTGTCTATCGAATCCTTCTCTACATTTTGGATAGTTTTTAGTTTTTTTCTTTTTTACTTTTGGATATTAGAGTTTGTTGACTCACAGAACTGCTGAATGCATATGTATCGTCGATGGTTTTGATGTTTCATTTATGAGACATTTGGGAAACAAATTAAACTAAAGTTTGGATGCTTGCTGTATGTAAGTGGATTTTTTTTTTTTATGTTGAAAAAAAATCATAGGCATTGCTGATAATTGGGGTTGATTGGAGAGTGTTCTTGTGGCTTGGGCTGCGTAGTTATTGCTGATAATTTATCACAACTTGATTTTCATTGAACTAAGCAATGCTTGTATTGTTTATAGATGGTTGATATGACTTTTGTGAATGTAAGGAAAGGTTGATGTATGCACTATCGGCATAAAATTTTCTACACAGGTCGGAATCATTGTTTGTATGATTTTAAGATAATTATTATAAAGACAATAAACTTACCGTACATGGCAGTGTAAAAATCTTTTACATTGTTGGTGTATACACTACCTTACTCATTAATTTATATTCCCAGCTCCAAATTTTGTCTTCTTTCTGGAATTGCACTTTGCACAGATATTGTGTTTCTCATTGGCATTATAATTTAGAAGAATATTTTATTTTCACAGACTTAATCCAACACAGACTCAAATATTATGAATATCAATTTAAGCCTGACAAGAAATCTTATTCCTCTCACCTGTTGGTATTACCTACCTTATGATAAGAAATTCTAGACTTAGTCTATAGTTACACAAGCTGTGTGCAGTATGGACTAAGCCAATTAAACAGTGACAGCTTAACACATCATTATTTTAGATGTAAGAAAATAGTTGTAGAGCACATAAATTTATGCAGAATATTTTTATTTATTTAATGACCATTATATTCAATATTTTATGAGCTTAGTCTACACATGTTAGAGTGCAAGTATATAGAAGAATTTTTACCCTATGACAGAGTGTTTCCACTTTACAGGGTAGTGAGCTGGTTGTTCATGGCTCTTTCCTCCAAACCTCCACACCTGTTCAACCATGTTAGGACTTTTGTGAATGCAAAGGTCAAATGGGTCCGAGACCCATATCTTGATACTGCAGTCTTGAAAGAGAAAGATCTCAAACTGACAATTTCCCTCAAGAACCAAATCATTTCATCTCCTTCCAAATCCCTCTCCATGTATACTGCTTCTCAACTAAAAGCTTCCCTCAACCTTCCTACTACAACTACCAAATTCATTGACAAATATCATTGTGTTTTCACACAATTCCAACCTGGTCCTGGTCTTCCTCCAGTTGTCAAGCTCACTCCTCAAGCCTTTTCCCTCCACAAAGAAGAAATGGCTGTTCATAACTCTCCCGTTAATCGTGAAGACACTGTTCAGAGGCTCACAAGGCTTCTAATGCTTGCTGGCATGGCAAAATTGCCTCTTTATGTAATTGAGAAGCTAAAATGGGATATGGGACTTCCTCATGATTATGTGACGACCCTTTTGGCCGATTACCCTGATTATTTTGATGTTGGTGTTGTGGAAGATCCATCATCTGGAAAAGAATTGCTTGCTTTAGAGCTTGTTTCATGGAGAAAAGAGCTTTCTGTGTCTGAGTTAGAAAAGAGGGTGATGAGCTTGAGCTATGGTGGAGATGACAGAAGGCATGATATTGCATTTCCCATATTTTTGCCAAAAGGTTTTGATTTGGAGAAGAGGGTGAAGACTTGGGTTGAGAATTGGCAAAAGTTGCCTTATGTTTCTCCATATGAAGACGCTTTTCATCTTGACTCAAATAGTGACCAAGCAGAGAAGTGGACAGTGGCAATTTTGCATGAGTTGCTTTCTCTTCTTGTGTCAAAGAAGACAGAGAAAGAGAATTTGCTTTGCTTTGGAGAATGTTTGGGGTTGGGGTTAAGATTTAAGAAGGCTTTGGCTCATCATCCTGGTATATTTTACATTTCCAATAAGATTAGGACTCAGACTGTTGTACTTAGAGAGGCTTATAGAAAGGATTTTTTGGTTAAGAAACATCCATTGGTGGGTATGAGATATTGGTATATTAATCTTATGCACAAAACATAGAAACACCATGAACAAGCTGAGTTGGTGGGTGATTATGAAGTTAACAAGCTGATTTGGCAGATGATCATGAAGTTGAAGCTTAGCTATTGAACCAGAAGTGGTTTCCATTAGTATGATTTTCAAAAATATTGCTTGTTAAAATGTTACTTCAAAACATATTGGTTGCAAGTTCAAGTATTAATGTATGAACTTAGCTTCCATAATATAAATGTATTTTTTTTATTATGTAATGTCTTGGAAATTTATGCTAGTTGGCAGTGGCACTGATGCTACTGGACTTATCAATCAGACAATCACAGCAGGGTGGAGCGGATGTCTGCCATTCCTAGACGAGCTTAAGCATTATGTGGTTTGCAGCCACAATGGTGGCTGATTGTGGACCAAATTGTGGCTACAAATTTTCCCAAGGACAATATCTGTTTTGCCCATACTGAATTTTGACCATGTATGTCTGATTGAGGGGCTTATTTGTTTCCTTCATATACATCTGAAGATCGGCTGTTTCCACGTCTCTCTCTATTCTGCAATCCACCCATTGCTCGGCGAAATCTGGCACCCCTTGCTTTTATAGTTGATGAAAGGGAAGAAAATATTTCTGATTTGCTTGAGGAAATCCACAACCAATTTCAAGGAATTAAGAAAACTGGAAAACAAATCAGAAAATATAGAAATTAAATCCTAATTAGGAACAGTTAACATACAGCCACCAAAAATATTTCTGATTGTTCGAAGCTGAGTTGGAGTTCCTCTGTTTTTGGCAGCTTCTACAGCCCTTGTATGGCAAGATTCCTCCCTCTCTTGCCTATGTTATTAGTTATGATTCAGATTAATGATGGTTGTTATGTCATAAATTTTGACTTTTAAGTACTATGCATCTATTATCTATTATGTGTTTAAAGTATTAAAAATTATTTGCATTTACTATCTTCGGTGAGGCTGACGCTGCCTGATCTGCTACACTACTGTAGTGTTGTTGGAGTCTATACAGGATTTACTACTCTGAATGCTAATACTGCAATAGTGACAAAAAAACAAAAAACAAAAAACAAAACAAAGAAAGTAAATATTGTGGGTGCATTGATTACTGTTGGAACTCAGGATAATTGCTACTGAGTATCTTGTGCAATTTTTGAGATTTCGATTACTATTTGCTTCTTCTTGTGTTATCATAGGATGATAAGATTGCCATTTTAAACTCGCTAAGGGTGGATTCTTTTTGCTGTTAGAACACACTTAAAACAGGGAGAAAAGAGGGATAAGAACAAGATGAGTAATATGAATATTGCACTTGCAAAACTTTATTTCTCAGCACTATTTATCACATATTCACAAGTAGTTAGCTAACAACCCACTAACTAACTACTAAACATATAACTATTAACCAAATTATCTACAACACTGCCCCTTAATTCAGATTAGTAATAGGTTGCACTCTTATCATGTCTCTAGTCATCTTGAACTGGTCACCCTTAAGAGGTTTTGTTAAAATATCTGCCACCTATTCATTAGTACTGCAATATTTCAACTCTAGTTTCCCTTTACTGATTTGATCTCTGAGAAAGTGAAATCTTGTCTCAATGTGTTTACTTCTTCAATGAGCAACAATGTGTTTAGCTAAGCTTATAGTTGACTTATTGTCTATTAATATCTTCATAGGCTATTTTTTTCATCAAGTTCTCAAGCCACAAGGCTTGACAAGCTCCCATTGAGGCTGCAATGTATCCAGTGTGCCACCACTGACTATTTCTTAGAACACCATGAAATAGGTGCTCTACACATGATAAACACATACCCTGTTGTACTTTTTTTGTCACTTTTATCACCACAACAATCAGAGTCATAGTAACCATATATTTCATCAGAAACACTTCTACCATGTTTTGAGAACAACAACCCATAATCCAAGGTGCCCTTTACGTATCTCAATATCCTCTTAGTTGCAAGCGAGAAAGTCTTGGATGATCCATACACCTACTAATTAGTCTCACTCCATAAGCTATGTCGGGACGCCTACTACATAGAAATCTCAAAGAGCCAACAATTTGTTTGTACAAGGTTGCATCAACCGACTTGTCACTTCCTTCTTTCTCCAACTTTATACCACAATCAACTAGTGTTTGGGCAGAGTTACAATCCAACATATGAAACCTCTTCAATACGTCAGTTGCATACCTCTTTTGATGCATGAAAATAGCTTCACTTGTAGTGACAAATTGCATCCCTAAAAATTAGGACAACAATTCCAAATATGTCATCTCAAACTCCAACATTATTTTCATTTTAAACTCATTAATATCTGTTGTATTGCTCCTAGTAATTAGTAGGTCATGTATAGACAGACATACAGACATTAAATCACCTGCAGACTGCAGTAGCTCTCACATTAACTCTATATTTTGTTGTACATTTGTTGAAATCTAGCTGCAACTGGAAGCAATCTATCCTTCTATTCCAAGCCCGAGAGACTTGTTTTAGACCATATAATGCCTTCTTCAATCTGTGCACCTTGTTTTCATGTCTTGTCACTTCAAAACCAGGAGGTTGACACACATAAATAAACCTCCTCCTCTAGTGGCTCGTTTAGAAAGGCTGACTTTACATCCAATTGATGTAATGACCGGCCTTTAACAATGGCTGCAACAACCACTAATCTAATAGTCTCAATTCTGGTCACAGGTGCAAACACTTCATTGTAATCCAACCCAGCCTTTTGCAAGAATCCATTTGCAACAAGCCTGACCTTGTATTTTGCAACTTCTTCGGATGATTTTACCTTCACTTTATAGACCCATTTCACTCTAGTAGATCTTTTGTTGTGAGGTAATGTGACCAGCTTCCATGTGTGCTTCTTCTCTATAGCCCTCAACTCTTCTTCCATTACTACCTTCCACTTAGGTTCTCTAATTTCTTGCTCAAAAGACACTGGTTCTATTTCGGCCGGTAGAACAAAATGCATCATGCCCCCTTCTTCAGTCACTTCAAAGTCAGGAATAGATGTATAATCTCCAAATCTCTCAGGTGGTTGTCTAGTTCTTTGAGGTCTACATGGCTGAATTTAAAATGTTTCTGCACAATTTTCAGATTGCATATCAAGCTGAATTGGTATAGTTACTTTACCATTTTCAGTTATAGTCTCCCATCTCCAACCTTTGCTCTCATCTATAGCAACATCCTTGCTCATCACTATCTTTTACTAGTAGGGCTATACAGTTTGTATGCACCAATTGAATCATACCCAAGAAACATCATTGGTTGTACCTTATCATCCAACTTCTTTCTTCTTTCATTAGGTACATGTTTAAAGCAAAGAGAACTAAGTACTCGAAAGTAGTTTACTGCAGTTTTCTTCATGACACACTTCCTCAAGAGTCACATCATTTAGGCTCTTAGTTGGACTCCTATTTATTATATAAGCCGTTGTGGATATAGCTTCTCCCCAAAACTGTTTTGGTATATTTTTACCTTTAAGCATACATTGAACCATGTTCATCAAGGTTCTATTTCTCCTTTCAGCCTTTCCATTATGTTGAGGAGTATAAGGAACAACAACTTCATGAATTATCCTTTCCTTATCACGATAGGAGTGAAAATCATGTGAAGTGTATTCACCTTCGCCATCAGTTCTAAGGATTTTGATAGACCGGCCATACTGTTTTCACCATTGCATTGAACCTTTTAAACACCTCAAATGCATCTCTTTTTCTTTTAATCAAATAGACCCATAACTTCCTTGAAAAGTCATCAACAAAGGAAATGAAGTAGCAATTATCTCCAAGTGAAACTAACTCCATTGGACCACACACATCTGAATAGACAACTTCTAGTAGTGCCTTTGTTGCTGGAATGTTGGACTTGAAAGAACTTCTAGTCTATTTGCTTATAAGCCACCCTTCACATAACTCCTTCGGGGACTTTGTAGAGGGCAAACCATGAACCATCCCTTTCTTTTTCAGTAGACCTAGACTCCTGAAATTTTAGATATCCAAATCTTAGATGCCAAAGCCAATTTTGATCTTCTATAGCAGTTGCAAGACAATTACTTTCCCCAATTTGAATTCCAATTTTAAATGTTTTGTTCTTTGATAATGGAGCCTTCAAAAATCAATTTTCTCTTACTGTCATACACTTTCATCATATTAGGCTCCATATTCATGACCATTCTCCAATAGTTGGCAAGGCTTAATAGATTGATCTCCATTTGTGAGATATAAAGAACATCTATTATGAATGACTGCTGCCTATCTCTTCTATGAATCAGAACTTTGCCCATTCCTTCAGCTGCAACAAACTTCACAATTCTTTTAACTTTTTCATCAAGATTTATAATCCACCCCTTATTCCCAGTCATGTGGTTTGAACATCCAGTGTCCAAATACCAAAATCAGATTTGGCACAATCAGATTTGACCAACATTTGAATTCTGGTGAAGTAATCTCCAATTGATTCTTAATCATTCATGGACAGCAACTCATATTGTCTATAAAAGAATTGAAGCTTCACTTTCTTGATTTTATCAGCACCTCCATATGACTTGTTCAAAATATCCCAGACCTCCTTAGCTGAATTGGTTGAAGCTATCTTCTCATAATTAGCAGAATCCACACATTGATGGATCAAGAAGAGAGTTTTGTAGTCTTTCTTCTTGGACTCCTTGTAAACTGCACTTTGCACCTCTATAGCATCAACCTCCACTTCTTGAATGCCATTCTTTACAAATTCCAACACTTATTGGAAACCAAAGATGACACCCATCTTGATACACCATTGCTCAAAGTTCTTGCCATAAAAAACTGGCATGTTGGCAGGAAAAGTTCCATTAGAACCAACCATGATTCACCTTTTGAATTTTTAGAATTCCACACTTGAAAGATTCATATATAGGAAAACCCACACAGGAAAGGGTTTCTCACACAGTAGGTAAAAGAAAAAAACAAGTTAATGGGTTGTACACACAAGTCCACAATCAATATAGCTCTAGATACCACTTATTAGAACACACTTTAAACGGAGAGAAAAGAAAGATAATAATAAGATGAGTAATATGGATATTGCACTTGCAAAACTTTATTTCTCATCACTTTTTATCACATATTCACAAGTAGTTAGCTAACAACCCGCTAGCTAACTTCCAAACATAGAACTACTAACTGAATTATCTACAACAGTTTCTGCATATTGCAAAATAATTACTTAAGCTAAACAGGAAATCATATTAATCATATAATCTGCCAGTTATTTTGGAGTGTGTTAGGACTTAGGATTAATCCTTAACCAGCCTGATCCATTCCATTTTAGGCTGGTGTGTGATTGTCAATGGGCTGCCCGCTGGCCTGGGCCAGTCTATTAAAAATTATTTTTCTCTCTTTTTTTTTTTTATAATTTGTCTGAAATTTGCATGTTTCTCACAAGTTTTGAGCTGTATAATTATTCTTTTTTGGTGGCCTAACTATATAAATTGTGAATGGAAAATTTTTGCCTCATTTCATTCATCCTTTTCTTATCTATATATGATTTTACTGTTTCTAAAGCACCATTCTAAGTTTATCTTTTATTGTCTGTGCAGCTGAAGTGCATGTGATTGCAGGACATTAGTTTCTTCCTCTTTTTTTCTGAGTGTTATATTCAAGTGAACATTTATCAGGCATGAAAATATTCAGTGGATGGCATCGTTTTGTTTTTGGTCTTCCTGTGATATTCCTCCTTACTCATCTGTTTTCTGGTGGGTAATCACTTTTTTTAAGTATAAATTTGAGTTTGATTGGAGCATAACAAGTTAACTTAGTTGTTTTGATCAGTCATGGAATTGCACAAAAACTCAAAAATGGAGGAACCCCACAAGCAAGTAAACAAGAAATTTGATCATCTGGTTCTTGGTCCTGCTGCTGGACAAGGCTTGTCAAATCGTTTGCAATGCCAAGGTTATTTTTGTCTCTTTGTAAAAGTTATTTGAATTATGTTTTTGATTCTTGAAATGTTTTTGCTCAGAATAATATGATTCTGAATAGGGTTGTCTCAGAATCTTTTGTTGTATCAAATAACAGTACTGACATAAACCCACTACTCACTGATATTTGACAAAGTTGTAACTTCCTTCAAATGTCTTAGGTCATTATGCATTCACAAATGTTAATAGTACTGCCTCCAATCCTATATTTAAGAAACAAATACCTAATACATCAAAACCAATAAAAGTAGTTGAATTAATTAGTTCTAATTAATAATGTCATAAATTTAAATTTTATTCCAAAAATACCCATTGAATGTATCCACTTTAGTGGGAAATAGGTGGATGATTCATTAATGGACTTACAATAAATGAAGGGTATAAAAAGAAACTAGCAATTAATATATTGACAAAGTGAATTTGTTTCTTATAATTAAGACCAAAAAATTGTTCCCATTTGTTTCTATATATAGAACTAGAGGTAATATTAGTTTTTTTTTTTTCTCAAAAACCTTATATTAGATATCATCTTACACAAAATATAAGATGCTAGAGCCTAGATGATCTTTTATATTTTATTTATCTAATCAAGGAAAAAATCTAAATTATCTAATGAACTGATGAAGAATGTTGACAGTACAAAGATCTAAGACTATATATCTATGGTAATTCCCTCAGCCTCTAGTACTGTTAAGAGTTAACATCAATTTACTACCTCTGGTCCTTTACATAAGGCACCATCTTGAAGGTTTTAGTGATCCTTATTATAAGGCATTTTACAATTCCTATGATTCCATGAAGCATTTTATTTTCCTTTATGCCTATAATAAATAGAGTTAGTGGGAACCATAAATTAAAATCAGCGAGGAAAGGAGAAAATTTTCAGAATTAAAATGTTGATAGTGATATTAAGTTCAATGATATTAAACAAGGGTAAAATTGTGTTTTACTTTTAAAAAAATCAAGAACATGAATTAACTTTGACTACTTTTATTGGTCTGTGTAATTCATTTAAAAGTGCCTTATAAAAAGGACCAGAGGGGGAATGTTTTACTTTTAAAGCACCATTGCCTCTAGTGTGTTACCATGTTGATTTTACTTGTCACTGAATTTTGTAGTTGGGATTTGGGAATGGGTTATCATTAGTTGTGATCAAACTATTTTTTAAAATTGACTGTTAATTACTGAGTTGCTTATGTTATTTGCATGTTATTATGGATCATTGGATTGTCTGAAATTGTTTTATCTGTTTGGGTTATTTTCCTTTTATTATTTGATACCAACTTGCTTCTGAACTTAATTTAACAAAATGAAAATTTGTACACCAAACACAAATATTTTCCAATGGGCATTGTTAATGTAGAACTTGTTTTTATACTTCACATTGGAAGACATGCACAAAACTTTGTGACATAAAAGTTTGTAGAATTACCTTAATTTGCCATTAATCTTATTTTGGAGGTATTTATTTCTGCATTTCCTTTAGGTCTGAATGATCACACACAAACACGTTCACTGTATACATTAAATTTCGACAACCCAACCATTAAATTAATAATTCTTATTAAATAGATCAAATCTACAAATTTTCATAAAATTTTAAAACTATTTAATAAACAATTCATTAAATAAATTTAATTTAACATATAATATACTTTTTTAAAATATAAGTAAATGTTGACTATAAGATTACCTAACTATCGGATTTAGCTAAACTCCGGTGTGAATGATTGTTGAAATAATATCAAAATATTCAACGATTGGATCATTGAAATTTTATATATACATAGTTATCAAGTTGAGTAACTTTACCAAGAGTTATGCTTAGAGTAACTTGATCCCCACCTTATATATTGAAGAGTTTTTTCATTTCCTCCCAAATCCTCATAATTTTCATGTTCATTTTTTTTTTCAATTGATTCTTATAAGGCATTTACAAATTCTCAATTCACAGGGACAAAAGCTCTTAATAGGACCCATTCTTCTAACAGCAGATCAGGTGGAGATGGAATTATCACATTTGTCACTGTCTTTACCATTTATAATTCTTCTCTCAATAATGTAGACAATGAATCATCAAACACAGTTGTTGGCAATGTTTCATATAATAAGTTTAGCAGGTCCATGGCTGTGTTGAATGTCTTCATTAACTTCATTCAGGTAATGTTGAATAAAAATTGTGGGTTTGTCTCTACTGCAAATAGCATATTGCCTTTGATTATTATATGAGAAATGCTATGAACATACTCTTTATTATTGGTTGAAATTTATTGGAAATCACAATTTTGTAGGTCCCACTTATTTAATGAGCCCCCCTTATGATTTTGTAGTTTCCAATAAATTTAACCAATAGTAGATAATGTGTTAGAGAGTGTGGTGCTAGCACTCTTGTGTATATTGTTTCTTTTCTTTGTAGCTGTATAGTTAAGTGTACTGTCCTTGTCTATGATTTTATACTTTTGGAGTTTATCAACTTGAAATAGTGGAATAATCCTGTCTTCATGAGTTTTTCACCTTTTCCTACCTTGGCACTAGTTTTGCACCCAAATGTCATACATCTTTCTCAACATTTGGCTACTGATAAATTTCAATTGGTAGGCAACAAGGGTAGCTTGAGTGATTTAATAGTAAATATACCTTTGGTATTGTATGTGTACAAAGTACAAAGTGTACTGAATTGCATTGTTCATAATAGGCCTTAGAATAAATTTCCCTCACCATTGGGAAAAAGAGAATATACCATAAGGATGTAGACCTTGGCATGATGTCTATATCATTTGAAATTGAATTGTGACTATGATAGAAAAGCCAAGATGACTAGTTAAATCTCACTAAATTGCTAAAAATATAGCAGATGACTAGTTAACACTGTTATGTAGTCCTCCACAGCTGTTGCCTCTATTTCTCTCACATCTAATCCTATGGCCTGTGTCACAATCTTCCTCCCTTGGTCCATATATTCTTGACTCTAATGCTTTGGATCATATATCTGGTAATAAATCTCTTTTCTCCCACCTATCTTATTTGGACACCTTGCCTCTTGTAACTCTAGCTAATAGTTCACAAACTAAAGTTGAAGGCATTGGTCAAACACATCCCCTTCCCTCTCTTTCTCTAGACTTTGTTCTTTTGTGCTTGATTATCCCTTCAATCTCATTTCCATTAGTAAACATACTTGCAGCTGACCTTATTCGGTCATCTTTGCTAATGACTGTTTCAATTCAAGATTGGCACACTAGTGAACAATTGGAGTAGGTCATGAGTCTCGAGGATTATATAAATCGTCATTACCTATTTCATGCTTTGCTATTGAGTCACAAGACATCCAAGCCTTTAGAAGCTTTGTCTCATAGTTCATAGTTTTTTGAAAATATCAACACATGAATGCAAGTGCTGTCAGTTAGGAAAGCATGTCAAAAGTACTTTTCCTAATAGATTCAATAAATGAGCTATGCATTCTTTTGATTTAAGTACATTCAAACATTTGGGATCCTAATCATGTCACCTATACTCTAGGTTACCAATATTTTGTTCCTTTTATTGATGATTTCTCTTGCATACTTGGTTATTTTTAATGGAGAATTATTCTAAGGTTTTGTCTATTTTTCAAGCTTTTGGTTCTAAGATACAGCCTCAATTTGGTATGCCTATCAAAGTTTTACACAATGACAATGCTCAAGAATACTTGCCTACATACATCTTTTCAACCCTTTTTGACATTACAAGGTATTGTTCACCAGTCATCTTGCCCACATACTCTCCAACAAAATGGTGTCACTAAGAGCACAAATCACCACTTGGTTGAAATGACCATCCTCCACAACTAGTTTCCTCATTCTTTGTTGTTTCGATAGCAAGAACTTACGTGTATTCAGATTCAAACATAGTTGCTGGATCCAGTGCAGAGGTTAGATATTGCGTGATGACAACAATAGCCCTTGAACTCACATGGCTTAAGCAACTACTTCAACTATTAAAATTAGGAGATATCATCTCTGACAAGCAGGCAGCCCGTCACATTGCTTCTAACCTAGCTTTTCATGAATGGACCAAGCACAAATTGTTTGTCAGTATGTTAGAGAAAAAGGTTCTTGCATATGAGAATCACAAGATTATAATTGACTTTGTTAGTTCCAATGGACAATTGGAAAACTTGTTCACTAAATCTCTTAGGGGATCTTAGGTCGAATATATTTGTAACAAGCTTGAGACATATGACACATGCTCTCGTTGGGGAGTGTTAAAAGGCACGTGTTAATCTTAGAATAGCACATGTTGATACGAGTTGTTAATAGTTAGGGATTTAATTTTATCATGGTTATGAAAACTGGACAGGACTGATTGGTTCAACCGGTAAATCGGTAAACCGGTCTGTTGTCCAGTCCAACTAACCCTTAAAACCATATGAGCTAAAAACCGGTCATGAACTGGAGGAACTGGTAAAAACTGGTGAAACCAATAAAAACCGATGGCTCTCCAGTTTTTAACGGTTCAATACTAGATGCCAAAAAAATGTGGTTTTGTTATGAAAAATGGACTCCGGATTCTAGACCTCCCCCTTTGTTGCCTTATCCTAATTGTCACTCTCACTCACAAGGGTAAAATTTTGGGTGCTACAAGTTTCTGTGATGGTGTGGTGTCATCCTGGAGTGGAACCTTCTAGCTGCTGCCATGCCGGAGTTTATGCAGTTACGAGTTCCTATGACTGGTGTGTTAGTGCCCTGCTTCCCATTTGTTCTACTTCTCAATCTTCTTCATGGTTGCTGCCAGTGACTGACGTCTCCTAGCGACATTTGCAAGTTCTAGATGATAGAAATGGCAGAGTACTTGGCTTTGCAACAGAGTGCAAGGAAGCAGAGACTCAATTGCAGTCATGGGTGCATTCTGATTTTTATTTTTTTTTTATAGAAACTGGGTGTTCAAAATCAAATGTTCTATAACATTTCCTTTTTATTTTTTTTTTACTGTTGAAGTAATGAAGAAAACAAAGGGTGAAAGGGTCCATGCGTTGCAAATCAAGGCCCACCTATTCCTGTTGGTTGCCATAACCTAAATTTTGCCTTCTACTATTAGGATTTGACGTTATTTTTATAAATAATTGTTTTAATTTTATATTATATTATATTATTGTAATTCCAAATATATATTTTCCACTCAAAATTGATAAGTAATTAACTATTGTAACTTACTGTTTTTTTAAAAAAATTGTCTTAAGAATTGTCAAAACAAAAAATATATAAATAACAATTCAATGCATATTCTATAATATTACTTAATATATTTTATTAAAATTTAAAAAATATTATTTTATTAATACTGGTTCAACCACAGTTCAACTCCTGTTGAACAATTAAACCTTAAACTAGTATTTTAACTGGTTTGATGACTGGTCTAGTTTTAAAAACATTGGATTTTATTATGATTGATTCTTTTTGTATCAACATAAATGTAAATGTAAATACAGCTGTGTGTTCTGTTTTAGATGTACAATTACCCAATATTACAAATGATTCATATTGTTTTTGGCCTAGAGCTCGTTTACTGACAATTATACCAGATAGAAATCAGTCATTCAACATTGTGGTTAATGCATGCAGGTTGCAATGCCCCAGAGCAAAGTGATTATTCTCACAGATCCAGTGTCTGACCTATCAGTGCAACGAAATAGGGTCTCTCTGTATCCCATACAAGGTGAATATTCACGAGACAAGTTGATGCTCCAAAGGATCAGGTCTTACATTGTAAGATCGCATTGCATCCACAGTAGATAGAACATTTGTTGGTGAAAAATTTCTCATCACTCATCAGTGACTACATTTTGTGGAATATTTTTCCTGCTCTCCTGTTCTCTGTCCATCAATTATAATGATCTATACTATAGCTGCCTTTTCCCCCAATAATGTGCACCAAAATAGAGGTGCTTGCTAGTTTGCTGTCTTTGTTGCCCTTTATCTGATATTATTTCTCCCTTATTGAGCTAGTAGTGTTTTTTTACCATTATAGGTGATGATTAGAATTTTAAAAATTTCAATTCTTTAAACCAAATAACCTTGTGTTTTCTTTCTTTACAGACCTTTTTAGAAACAAGTCTTCAGAAACTTCCTCAGAAGACAATGAATATCACTCATTTCATCTTCACTGATTCTGATATAGCAGTGGTTGATGATTTAGGGCAGATATTTCGTGATCATCCTAATTTTCATCTGGCTCTGACCTTCAGGAACAATAAGGATCAACCTTTGAATTCAGGATTCATTGCAGTAAGGGGTACCCCAGAAGCAATTTTAAGGTGATAATCTGTACTATCTGTAGTTTATTTTTAACTGCAATTATGTCATATACAAAAAATTTTTAAAAAACAGTGGATTGTGTAATTGACTAGTATTTGTGCTGCTTTCACTTATTGTTAAGCATCATACTTCATACATTGACTTACTGTTGTTTAGATCACATACTTGACCTGCAAGTCCATAGCTAATTGCTTGACATGCTCATTTCAGGTTTCTGGTGAGAAGAAAAACAATTTATTTTTGGTATATAATTTTGATTGTTGTTTGCATAAAAAGTTTTACACTACTGTCCATCCCATTTAAAACCTGCAAATGGAAAATGTTGGTCACTTTTACAGTATGATGTTTTCCTATTCACTATTAGTGTAAAGAGTATTGCACTAAAGAGACATTTTATTTTGATGCCAGCATTCCGGTGTCGTTCTGAATGCTACTGGCATTGTTATACTTGGTGGAAAGCAGTGAGGAATTTTGAATTACTGTTCTTACAAATTACATATGATGTGTAACACACTTAACACTATCCTACATAGATACCATGTAAATACATTTGATATGCTTCTTTGGTCATTTCATTGGTATTGTGATCTTTTTGGGATATTTTCTGGATTCAGTTTCTCCACTGAACATTTGAAAATTTGTAAATCTTTTTCAATTCCCATGTTCTTGATTTGTACCCCTTATTTTTTTTAATACCTAATTTTTTAATTTAATTTGAGAATCAATGCAGGGCAAAGCTTTTCCTACAAGAGGTCTTGAAAGTTTACAGCACAAAATATAGAAATGCTTCCCGCATGCTGGGTGATCAGTTAGCTCTTGCTTGGGTTGTGAAGTCTAAACCTCATTTTGACGCCCGCAGGTTTGCCAAAGCACTTGCATTCTCTGAAGATATTGGTGGTACTTCAGTATTGTTCTTACCTTGTGCCCTGTACAATTGGACTCCACCAGAGGGTGCTGGGCAATTTCATGGCATGCCATTGGATGTTAAGGTACAATGCAGACTTATAACAACAGTACTTCTCTCTGATCCTCTGCCGAATGCTTGAAATTAGACTTTTGGGAAATTTTATAAAGATAGTATATATTATCCTTTTAGTTTTAACACGACATTTGTTCCTGGTTTATTTTGGGATGCAGGTTGTTCATTTTAAAGGATCAAGAAAACGTCTAATGCTCGAATCTTGGGACTTTTATTCCTCTTCTCTTGATATTTCAGACATGTTATGTCTCATTTTGGGTAGTGGAAGAACCAAATATGATTTTTGAGGATGTTCCCTCCTGAAAGGTTCAAATATCATATATGCAGCATCTTGTGGCATTAACAGCTCCAGATTTTAGTACAGAAAAATTCAGCCGTTACCCTTTTTGGTTGGTGATAGGGTACTGATAGCTGCAAACTAAATGAAAGGAACTGGACCCTTAAATGAGTTAATTTATTCTTCCATTTGTGAGAGTTCTTTTCAGAAGGTGCAGTTTTCCCGTTCCACCATATCAAGAGCATGTGGAATGTGATATTATTGTTTTGAAATGGTACAGTGGTATGTACATTCTTGTGCAGTTGGAAAAGATATTTAATGAGTTTGAATTTCTTCCAAATGACCCAACTGGTTGGAGTTGATTGCCCGACAGTTATAGGCCAGTTAACGTCATTGAACTACCCATTCATAGGTGAACTCAATGAAGGTTGCTTGTTTCCCCCAAAAGCATGTGTAATTGGAAGAGCAAGGGCAACTGAAAAATTAGTATATTTTACTGAACATATTGTTATAATTATTGTTTTTATATTTTTTTGGATAGATCGTCGACTTCCATTATACAACCATTAGACAAAAAAAATAAAATAAAATTTGGCTTCGATTATTTTTAGTTCAAAGTTTAACTAATACCTTTTTGGATGAAATGCTATGAAATGGCACATGTAATTTTGGCTTGGGAACCACAAATTGCGTAGCCAATTGATGAATTTAGGTTTGATTTCGGATTAGAAAGTAAGCATGCCAGTGGTAAGGGTAATTTTATTTGCATTTCTTCTTTCCCCTCTTTGCATTACTCTCTGTTTTGTGTTCCTCACCCACAAAATACCTTTTCTGAAAACTAATTTTCAGAATGTATATTTGACAAGATGTATATGTTCTAGAATTTGTTTTCTGAAAAATATTTTATAACATTTTGTAATTTAGTTTCTAGAATGTATTAAGATTTTAACTATTCTGGAATTTTAGGAAGAGGACGGGAGTTACGAAAATCAATTCATAACGGGTTCCAAAAACAACTTTCCAAAATTGCAAAATATAATTTTGGAAACTTGTTTCCGAAATGTTGACTTATGTAGCATTTATAACAATATCATATATGTCCTA
Source organism: Mucuna pruriens (assembly GCA_025330945.1). NCBI lineage: Eukaryota > Viridiplantae > Streptophyta > Magnoliopsida > Fabales > Fabaceae > Mucuna > Mucuna pruriens. The sequence goes on from JAENHJ010000027.1 coordinate 2,142,442, forward strand.
TTATTTTCCTATGCTGTGCATCATATTTCACGAGTTTTAATAACAGTAATAAAACATCAATGCAATTAGTCAGAAGTAATGAAATTGTTGTAATACATATTAATGAAATTGTTATACGAAAAACAAAAAAAAAATAATGTCATTATCATCTGTGCATAGTAATATCAACATATTTTCTCCCAAGTATGGATAATGAATTGAAATGTTGTATGAGTTAAATATGAATTTCTTGTAAATGAGCATCATCATGGCAACATATATATATTTGCAAAGCAAGAAGACGTAGCCAAGTGTCATCCTTCAAAAATAATTTATAAATGTGTAACAAATAAGTCAGTCAATCACTATATATATAATACGAAGATTCAATTAAACAACAGAAGAATGATTTATATCATATTTACAGAAAGTGATCATTAGGGATAAACTCAATGGAAAGATACAATGATTTGAGTGAGAATGTGAGATAATGATGTTCAATCTTTGAGAAAAAAAAGGTGATGTTTTTGTGTATCATTAGCTATATCAAATTGAAGTAAACACATAATACATGTATAGAATGGTTATCCACATATTTGAATGTGTTTTCGTGCATTTGACAACACATTTTTAGTTTAAATATTTGTTTCTTGATGCTAAAGAGTGACATATTCAACATGTCATTGTTGAAGTTTTCTAATTAAATCAAGACCAACTTGAGCTTAAGATTTCTCATTGTTATTAAGCAATGTAATAATTACATGATAATTATAACTCTTGTATGTTTTGATATTAATAATGTAATCAATACATTGATGTATTTGAATAAAAAATTACTATAACAATGACATAACTCTTTTGTGTTTAGTGACATGGATTGCTTTGCAAGGTAAATATGGAAGTGACAAGTTTTTTCTAACGATCTAAAGTACATCAACATGTTAAAAATAATGAAGGATCACATTTAGTTGACATGTCTAAATTCAACACATGACCTTTTGGTTCGCCATTCATTTTTACCTTTTTCTTGAGGTGGACACATTGAAGTTGTATTTGAAAATGCTAATTCAAACACTTAACACTTTAATGTAAATTTTCTAGCCACAATAAGATTTTGAAATTGCTTCAACAATATATTTACTTCATGATGAAGCAATAAGTCTTCCAAAGATTCATTCATTCATTCCTTGATCAACAAGGGTTAACCTCTTTAATGAGGATGAATTGATTGCAACAAAATGCTTATGTAAAATTATTGGCATGCCTAGACTCCAAATAAGCAAACGCCACAAACAATGCCATCTTTGTTGAAGTAACACCAATAATCTCAAGTAGTGAATCCAATATTTGTTGGTTTTATATGTAGTATTAACCGTCAACACAATGTGGAATATACTTAAAACTTTGATGACATTTGGATGTGTTCACTCCATATCTTTCACGTCATTGAACATGTTTAACCTTTTATGACAATACACATGTTGATCATGGTCCATCAATTTCATTGAATGTAGCATTTCAATTATGAGACATTTTTTTTATCGAGTTGATATTTGTGATGTGCATTATATGTTTGCTTGATAGTACTGACATTATCCTATTGATGAATTTTCAATGTTAGTAATATGCTCTTTGGCCTCATTATCAACAAAATGAATTTTAAAAGTACTTCAATGACATTTGGATGTGTTCACAATATATCTTTTACGTCATTAGACATGTTTGACCTTCTATGATAATACACATATTGATCACAATCGATCAACTTCATTAGATGTTGCATTTCAGTTTTAAGACCTTTTTGATTGAATTGATATTTGTGACTTGCATTAATAGTACTAATGTTAATAATATGTTCTTTGGATTTACCATGTTGTTTGTCATATCACCTAGATTTTTTTTTCTTCACCGCTCAATTGATATGCATATGTATGGCCCTTCAATGTGTCAACTACATCATAGTTGTGAAATCTACACCATTACATTAAGTTTTTATCTTTTACCATTTCTCATTGATCTCCTTTTTTAGTTTGAAGGGACATCCACATTTTTTACTTTTAATAAGTTTTTTTGTAAGTTAACTTATGCTTGTATGTTTTATACTTTTAGCTCCTTTCACATCTCAATGTTAACATCGTCTTCCTTCCTATTGTATTTGATCTCTCTATAATAATAATAAATTCATGATTTCTCTCACTAGCTTGAATCCCATTAAACAAATTATCCAGAGTAGCAAATACTTGAAATTAAAATTTATTTTATAACTTTATAATATTCACATGCTCATAACTTAACAATAACATTTTACCATTCAATCTTTTAAAATTGATAGACCAAACCCAAACAACCTATTATTAATTAGGCTAGTTTGATTTGGGTTTAACATAAAAAAATTATATAAATCTAACTCAACCTAATGTATTTTGATCAATTTGGGTAATGATTTTAAAATGACATTGAGTAAATAACAATTTTTTTAGTAATATCACTTAAGATAGTAACATAAATTATTGTATTGAAAAATTGCTAATGACAAGGATATTACTCCAAATAGAGAATTTTAAAATATCTTATTCTTAACTCCACATAAGTCTTAATTTAGAAAACATAGAACAAAATATGAGAATGAAAATATATTCATGTCATCTTTGCAATTCTTTAGATTATGAACAAATTATAATAGAAATAAGTATTCTTTTTAAAGTTCCAAATAAATTTTTGATAAACATTTAAAATAATTAGAAATTTTTTAAAATTCTACCTATTTAAAAATGCACATTTTTAATGATGTTAAGGTATCTGTAGTATATAAGTTATCTAAATATAATTATTATTTTTAATGATATATAAATATGACGACGAAAAAAAATAAAATAACGAAAATTATAAGCACACTACTAATATATTTTTATATGTTTATTCATACATAAGAGATTTTTTTGTTTGTAATTCATGTTTCCATGTTATAATGGAATAAAACAATGAATAAAGAAAGACTAATATCTAAATTTGAAGTAGTTTAGTATAGAATGTACAAATGCAATCTTGTATCATAGGAGTTAGAATTATAGTTTAACTCTTAAAATTATAATAAAATGTAAAATTTGTAAATTGTGAATTTTTAATTTCTAGTACAAAAATAAATTCATAGTTTATTATTATAAAAATAAACAAAAATAACTAGCTTCTGAAAATAAATTGTATTTTTCTTTTTAAAAACATAGATATACTAATATGAATTTGGAAAGACATGAAAAGTATGGAAAAGACATTGAACATATAGAGACCAAAGTCCTTCAAGTACTCTTGATTAGAGAGAAATTGAAAAAGCTTTAGGAGGAAGTTTGTCTCCTTAGTAACTTGTAGGACCTTGTACATTTTTTTTAGTTTATTTTTGTTTGTATTAGAAATTGTGGCTTGTTCCTATAGACGCAGTTGGAGCTTTGGACATATATGAAGTCTTTGGATGATATGCCTTTGAACGACACCTAGATCTTTTGGACGACAGGTCTTTTGGATGACATCTAGAGTCTTTGGATACATTTGGAGTCTTTGGACCCTAGATCTTTTGGACGACATCTGGAGTCTTTGGAGGACGATGCTTAGGCCCTTTGAGCGATGGGTCCTTTGGACAACATCTAGAGTCTTTTGACGTCAAGTCTTTTGAATGACATTTGGAGTCTTTAGACGTTAGGTCCTTTTGGACGATACTTGGATTTTTTGGCCACACCCATCTTAGATGACTACTAAGTCCTATAAACACCCCCTTTGGACAACCTTTGTCTTCGGACGCACGCTTTGGATGCACTCCTTCTCAACGTGCCTAAAGCTTTATTTTTGATTTGCGTTTGTTCCAAGGTCCTAGACCTTATCATTTAATTAGTTTCCACACCTGTTGTAAGCAAGAAAAATATATATGCCTAATCCTAACTAAATTGTAACCAACTTTAGTTCATTTGTGATAATTTGCATAACACACATTTGAAAGAGATCTCTCAACTTGTTCTTGGATTAGAATACTTAATTCTCATAAAGTTCACCAAAAGGCTTGTGGTGAATCTCGTTTTCTCTTATTTGATTTCCATGAAATCAGTGGTGAGCCATTTTTGAAACTTAGTTGTTTTCTTCTTCTCAATTCCTTTTTTTCTTAAGTTTTTCTACGAATCTATTCTAAAATTAACAATAACCTTCCTCGTATTTTTATAGCAATGACAATTATGTTAAGTGTGAGATCCAGACTTTTCTTAAACCAATCAAGTTCATTCGATGATTAGGCTATTTGTATCAAGTGGTATTCACAACATATACTTCACAAAGTGCTACAATTGGAGCTCAACAACCTCGATTTTGCATCTATCGTGCTCACATCAAGAGGTAAATTCTTGGATGCATAATCTGGTTTCAATTATCGGTTTGTTTTGAAATTTTTAGTTAAAATTGTTTGCCTAACTATTGTCAATCAATTTGTCATTTTCTTTGGCATGACTTTGATGAAAAGCAAAAACAAAGCATCATGATTTGATTCTCATTTTGATTAGATGAATTATGTTATTGCAGAATTGATTGAAATTTTGTGAAAATTATAATGCTTTTCTTCTAAAATTGTGAATCGAAAAGAATTGGAAAAGTATTGAGTAAAATCGGTGTACGATCCATGACCAAAACCAATGCAACAAAATCAGAGCATTAGTCACAAGAATAGAAATAAAAAAGAAAAGATAAATATAAAAAAGTGTATCAAAAAACAAGCCACATGTTGAATTTTTTTTTATTTTTTAACTGTAATGAGTTAACTATAATTGCTCTTCTATGAACACATTTGCAAATACCCTTATAACACGTTGCTTTTCATTCACAATTAGGATTAATCAAACGACATTCATAATTTTCATGACATTTACCAAAGTTGTCATTCTTGGTATTCCTGTAAAACCAAACCCTGCAAAAATATATACAAATTTATCTGACCACATTCACAAAGTCTTTGCAAAATTAATTTACTTTATGAAAACGATTTTATAAAAAAAACAATTCAATTTTACATAGTTAGTTTTTCTTGTTTCATATTAAAAAAATGGTTGTTATTTAGTTATTTTTCTTGAAGTACATGTTTCGCACTTCTTTATTTGTAATATATTTTTATTCTACGTCACTTCACAAATTTCAATTTTAATGCCAACATGTTTATCTTAACAAATTAAATAATAAAACCTTTGACATAAAAAAAACATACGAAACATATATATTATGAGATAAATATATTTAAATTTTAACGCATTTAAAGATAAAAAATTTCAAGCATATCACCAAATTGAAACAGCTCATTAATAATCAAACTCATTCATTTATTATTATAGATTTATTGTTCCATTCACATATACATAGTTAGTTAGTTACTATATCTCAAACATGTCACTCATTTTAACAAGGACATGCGCATGTGTGTGTTCTCATATCACAATATGCGATATCGCATGGTGGATTACAAAAAATCCAACAATCACGATTTGTTTCACAGTGTGGTTTTGAGATTGCTGTTGTTGTTGTATGAATACACTTGCAAGTGCCCTCATGACATATTGCATCTTTACAATTAGGCAAAATCAAACTGCATTCATGATTTTCATGACAACTACCAAGAGTTGTCATTCTTGGTATTCCCGTGAAACTAAACCCTGCAAAAATATATACAAATTTAGTAAATTTGATACTTTTCAAGAACTATATATGTGTGCTTTCATATACACAAACATGAAGATGTTGAAGAAAAAGCACCATTATAAGCCATTAAAGCAAGAAGCATAGCTACAAAAGTTATCTTGACTAAAGCCATCCTTGTGCCTTTTTTTGGTGTGTGATTTTAAATTTAGACTTAAAAAATAATTTGTTATCTTTATAGTTGATAGCTTGTACTACATATTTATATAGTAACATTATTGAACATTTATTTAGTTACCTGTGTTAAAATGTTACTAGTTAATTTAATTGGAATACTTTTTTTTAACATTTGCAACAGTAGATGTTACTAATTTCTCGAGTTATATATTTGTTACTAATTTATCCCAGTTATATTTCTTTTTGCAACCTCTTTAATAACAAATGTTACTTACAACTTAATTTTTTAAAATCTGTTACCAATCTTAACAATTAATCAAAATTAGTACATAATTTTAAACAAATAAACCCTCAATTAAGTTCAAAAGTATCATTCTCTTCTAACTTATGTTCTTAAAGTATGGAAAAATAATAAGTAATGCTAAATTTTTCTCCTATATGTCAATTTACTCTATACAGTTAATAAAATTGTTTTAAGATGGTTAAGTAATTAATTGACATGTTAGTTGTCATTTAAATGAATGTTTGTCTTATGTGCTTTTTATATAGTTATTTATTTAGTAAAATACTTCAACTTAATTCTTATAGTAATTATCTTTAAATTTGAAATGTTTTTGTTTTAAAAAATAAACTAATTTCATAAAAAAAAATTTCCACTTAGATTTCTCTCTTGTGTATTTTAAAAATAATCCTTTGTTTAATAAGATACTTTAATTCAATCCTTATAATAATTAGCCTTAAATTTTCAATGTTTGTACAATTAAAATTTCATTCCTCTATTCCTAAACTACTTGTATATCTCTTTATCTCTACACTTTTCAACGGATTAAAATAAATAATAAATAATAAATAATACCCACTATATATTTAACATTTAGTGATATTTATTTAGTAACATGTGTTAAAATATTACTAGTTAATTTAATTGACTTAAATAATACCCATTATATATTTAATATTTATTTAGTAACATGTGTTAAAATGTTACTAGTTAATTTAATTTACTTATTATATTTTATTTTTTTTAACATTTGCAACAGTAGATGTTACTAATTTCTCGAGTTAAATTTATTTTGAAACGTTTTGAGTATAAATGTTACTAATTTATTCGAGTTTAATAACAAATGTTGCATACAACTTAATTTTTTAAAATTTGTTATCCATCTTAACAATTAATAAAATTAGTATATAATTTTAAATGAGTAAATTTTCAATTTAATCTCTTAAATATTACTTTCTCCTAACTTAACCTTTAAAATAAAGAAAAATAATAAATAATTCTATAGATTTCTCACATATGTCAATTTAGTCTATGTTGTTAATAAAAATATTTTAAGACGGTTAAGTGCTTAATTGGCATGTTAGTTGTTATTTAAATGATTGTTTCTCCTATGTGTTTTTTAAATAGTTATTTATTAAATAAAATACTTTAATTTAACTCTTACAATCATTTTCTTTAAATTTGAAAGATTTTTACTCAACAAAATACATTAATTTCATAAAAATAAAATTTTCTACTTAGATAACTCTTTCTTTATGGGTTTTTAAAAATAATCTTTTATCTATTAAAATACTTTAATTTAATCCTTATAGTAATTAATATTAAGTTTTAAATATATTTAGTCTTAAAATGTATCAATTTAGTCTTAAAATGTCTCTATTCCAAAACTACTTGAACGTCTTTCTCTATTAAACTTTTATTTGATAGTACTTAATAAATAATAAAAGATTAAAATTGCATTGAAGTGCATTAAAATGTCATGACATTTGCTTTGTTGTACTAGATTCTCATGAGCATAAATATGTTTTTTAATATTTAATTTTTATATTTTTATAATATTATTTTATTATTTTACTATCATAAAGTTAGTCCTAAACCTTAAAATGTAAATCATGAATCCTAAACCCTAGTTGTGTATCATTATAATATTACATGTTGACCTATATGTCATTAATGATTCTCTTCCCGATATCAATGGCGGTGCAGAACAAGTAGTGCAAAATTATTAGATCGGTGAGATTGAGAGTAATTTTAATGATACAAATACCTCTTAGACAATTGATACATTAGCCTCAACTATATTTTTTGTGTTAATTCTTTTTTACATTTGTATGATCGTTATTTGTAACAATTACTTGTAGTGATTATTAGAGGAAAGATAAATGACACATTTCTCTCATAGGTTGGGTTACTTTCTATTTTATTAAAAGTATAATGTTTATTGTTAAATGTCATATATGTAACAATTTCTACATAAAAATGACAAACGGAGGTAGAAGTGATGGTCCTAGATCATCTACCCATGGCAGGGTTGTAGTGTTGGTGGAAGACATTTGACCACCATCAACTCTTTGACTTCTACCAATCATATCTCAACATTAGAATCAATAATTCATAATTGTAATAATATATTTTTTGTTGGTACTTCTAATTAGTTATATTTTTACATATAATTGTTCATTATAATTATTGATATACTATTTTTGGAATTTATTTATCATTTGTTATTGATAGTGTGATTAAGATTTTGATTATTTATAATTATTTGATAGGTTAAAATTATAAATTTCCTATTACAAATATGTATTAAAAGAAGTTACAAAATTAACGATCGAATATTTCGATCACTAACTCGCAAATAATTTTATTTAAATTGAAAATTAGCCAAATTTAGTGATCGCAAAAAAAAAAGTTTTTATTTTCAATTTAATATTTATATAATGATCACTTTAGTAATCGAAAAAATAATTTAATTTTTATTTTTAAATTTATGCTTTTTAACACAAAAAAATATTAAATTTCTATTTTTTAAATTTATTTTTTAGTGACCAAAACTTCATTCACTAAACTTGGTCCATGTTCAACCAAAAACATTAGCGATGTCATCTCTTTAGCGATCAAAAATATTTCATCACAAATCAACAACAGAACAAAACTCAATTGCTAGCAACTAGGATTTTGGCGACTACTTCAAATCGGTCGCTAACATATTTAACAATCAATTTTACTAGTTGCTAAACAAGTGTGTGCCCATCTTGTGCACATGCCTACTTAACCATTAGATGCAACACAAGTGTGCTCATATTGAGAAGGGTGTGTTATGCAAATTAATGGGGGAACCCAAAGGTCTTTTTATACCATTCACAATTTCAATCAAACTAACAATGATAACTCAATCAATACACCTATAACATAAATTTTCATATAATAATTCAGAGAGTTTAATATTTCTCCACCAAAGACACCTTAAACATGTCATTTCAATCATATGTACAATTCCATAAAAAAAATCCAAGAAGTTTAATCTCCCACTCCTCATCTCTCAAAAAATGAATGTATACAATTTTAGGGGTTCTAGAGTCAACCTATCTAACCACATTTATATTCTTGAGTGAGATTATTCACTTCCCCTCACCTAAAATATAAAACTCCAACAAATCTTCGCTCATCTTGGTTCTCTCACATATTGCTCTAATGTCCTCTCTAAGGGTTCTCCTTCTTATCTTCTACAATAAATGGTTTGAAATCTCTATTTTTTTTTACTTAAGAGGTCTGTGCTCACTCTTTTATAAATTCAAATTGGGCCTCTCATTCTAATAACCTATGAGCAACACTAGTGTGCTGATAGAGAAAAAACAATAAGGCACGTGCAATGATACAATGATGCAATGGATATAAATTCCCCTATCTTGTAAGAATCTCTAAGGAGTAATCACAAATAAGAATGACAGCAACAATGAGAAAAATCATGCAAGAGACACCAATATTTTTAACGTGGAAAAACCCTCAACGTGAGAGGTAAAAACCACGGATCATCCAAAACAAAGAAATTAATCCAGTATGATCAAATAGGAGCGCAAGAGTGTTCAATCAAGAGTACAAATTTGTACATACAACCAACTCAATAACAAAGCTTGCAAATGGAGAGCAAGAAACGAGAAACAAGAAAATAAAAAACTCACAAAATCATGCTATTATACGAGTACGATGTCTCATACCACAAACCTCCAATTTAAGATTTGAACGGTCAAGATGAAAGACTATGTGTATTGAACCTGCTGTCAAATTTTTAGCTTGATCCAGCAATAAACGAAGATGATGTCGTGATTTTGACGTCGTGCTGATATGTACAAATATGAAAGTAGAACTCTTTCTTTTGCTTTTTCTTCTCTCTTTTGTTGTGAAAATCCACTCTCTCTCAATCTCCTCCTAATCTGACCCCTTCTCCTCTTACAAAGAGAGACCTAGCATACTTGAAAGTATTGTGCTTTTATCCACATAGTTGGGAGTCCAAAAATAACCCCACATGTACTTCATGAAGAATGAGTATGGTACGCCTCACATTTCTAATACAGGCATACTTAATGGGTTAAGATTTTTTGAAAAAAAAAAGTCACAAATGGCATTTTCCTTAAAATTTTATTTATAAAATAAAACCTAACTTCCCAAACTTATTTATATCTAAAAAGTATGTTTTTACATAAGGAATGTAATTTGGATAAGGTTAGTAAAAACCCCTTATAGATATATACCTAGAATTATTAAAATTTAAAAGGTACTTGACTTTTTATATCTGATATATTTATATATATATAATATTATAATACTAAATTAAAAGGAAATTTTTGTTATTATATGTACAAATGAGATTTCACCTGTATAAAGTAACAAAACGTTGCGTTGCGTTTATGTTTATATTGAGGGGTTCAAAAGCAAAAGCAAAATTCAAACTTTGTTTATATTGAGGGGTACAAGAATTACTAAATAACATTTGCACGTCGCAAAAGTCCTACGTATTGGAGTTTGGCGTTTATAATGATAAGCCAAACATATCATATCCTCAATGTCATATCTTATATTTACTAAATATAATGTTTTTAAAAATTGTAAATATTAAAATTAATTTATTTGATATATATTATGTAACTATAAGAATGATTTCTAGCTGATTAATAATATAAATTATACCGATAGTATATACTTATTAAAGACGTTATTTATTAAATTTCATAAATGTAACATATTTTAATACAATAAAAATGGATTTTTTTATATATATTTCACAATCTGACTACATATTATATTTACTAAATAAAAAGTTTATTAATGTTATACGACAGTCAATTTTAACTATAATACATTAAATATGACAATTATTAAATATAATAAATGTTAGAATAACAAATTAAAAGCTTTACAATTTTTAATATTTAAAATAATTATTTGAGTAATATATATCTCTTAATCTTTATTCTTAATAATCTCATTGAATATTATATTTAATAAATATAATATTTAATAATCTGACTTGATAGTACACCTGCACACATTTTTCTTTATCTTATATGATTAAGGAAGAGAAATAAAACAATAAAAGTGGATGGAGAGCAAGTAGTCAGAAGTCAAAATCATCTTGATTGGGTTTGGGGGAGGTTAACAAGGCAGTGTAGAGGCGAAGCCTGTCCTCGCCTAAGGAAGAAGAGCGAGACAAAGGCCTCCTTGGCCTTATAAAGGACAAAGAAGTCAAAGTCAACCTGTGTTTGTACCTCCTCCATGCCAATTGAATGGCCACAGCAGCCCAAGTTCTCCACCCTGGCGAGTAATACCTTGCACTTCTCTTAACTTTTTCCTTAACGAAGGTGTACCTGAAATGTTGGGTCACGTACTTGACGTCCTCAGCTTCAAGGCCAAACGCCTCAGTGGTTTCCAACGTGATTAGCGTTGATGACGATGGTGGAAGCCGCTCTATGAAGGGTCTCCTTAAACACCACGATAGGAGCTCGTCCCCACTGAAGTTCCCTGGACCTAACATGCAGCAGCTTTTTACTCCGTCCCTTAGGACTTGGCTGCTCTGAAGGTGACCCCTCACTACGAATAGCATTCGCTGAACTGGGTCTCCTTCTCTCGCTATCTGCATCATATCATTAATCATCGTCTTATTTTTCGTAAACCTGAAAACATATTTTTACTATTTTCACTTTTCATCTATCTTTATCTTAACAAATCCGGCTTATATAAACCATTATTACTATATTATTAGTTTACGTGAGTTTTTTAACACATTTTTTTTATTCTAAAGACTAAATATTTCAAACGAAAAAATTTATAAACTTAGATCTTTTCAGATAGTTCGATAGCAGCTCAATATCATATTGTTGATAGACTTAATAATAATTATTAAAATAAGTTCTAATATCATGTTAAAATTAGAATTTAAACTTATAAGATTATAGTTGAATTAACTGTAAGTTGTAAGATCATATTAGAATATGTTATACCTAATTAAATTAAATTGTTATCAAATCACTTGTAAATATTCAATTTGCCATGAAAAATTCGTTAGAGATTTCACGATTTTGAGATAAAAGCAAATCTTATTTAAAGTTGACTAACATTTGGCAGAATGCATTATGCAAGATATGATGTTACTATATAGAGTGGAAATTGGAACGTACTGTTTCTCCCTTTGTGAATATCAGAGACTTCACACGGTCACAGATATTCTCTAGAACCAGATCGTCCATGTGTTGAAATAGTGGCACCTGAACAAAATATGAAAGCGTTACTTTTAAAAACATAATTATTAGCACATTTTCATTTTTTAAAGACTAGTTATGTATTAAAAAAATAGAAAATAAATAAATAACTAAACTGTCTTGTGTTTAAAATCTTCATAGATTATTTAGTTACTTTTTTTCTCTTTACATATTAAATTAGGTCAAAGGATTTTTTAACCATATTTTTCATTCTAACTTTATTTTTTTTTATTTGTAAAAGTTTAAGTAAGTTGAGAAAACTAAAAAAAATTAAAATATAAGTTTAGTCTTTTTTATAGGATCAACTTTTGGTGATATATACTTCAAAACATCTATGACATTTATTTATAGTGATTGATAACTAGTGATGGAATATCTAAAAAATAAAAAAGAAAGTGGGTTATATGAGAAGATTGACCTGTCTGACCAAGTCTAAACAAAGATGGTACTTGATGTCTCTTCTTAACCCCTCAGGGAGATTTTTGGTCATCTCGTATTCATCAACCCCACGCATAGCAGCCCAACGCTGCCTCTCGTAGTTACGCACGCGCTGCCTAAACCCTTGCGGCAAGCGCCGTTTCCCCATCCACCATTCAATGTTCCTCATCTTCAATTGCATTGCTTGCTTCTTTGACGTTGTTGCATGCAAAAATACCTGCTCCATACATACACACATGGTGCCCATTATAATATCAAAATAATTTCATAGCAAATACTTACATCACCAAAATTAATGATTAACTAGAGTGAATGTGATTGGCAATTGGTTTATTAATTTGCATGGACATATTATTTGGCCTGATCGATGGTGTTTACCTTTATGTTTCCAATCAACATAGTGACAAGAAGAAGGCCACTGGTCAGCACAATAATGTTGAAAACTACCTCTAACCAGTCAGTTGTACTCTCGAGGTTTCCAAAAGTGCTTATCGATCACATCAAACAATGTAGAATTTTAGAGTAAGCATGAAGCAAGCATAAACATCGAAGTGGAAATAATAGTATAACGCCAAGTAAATATTCATAATTGGCAAATGCATCATCTGTGCATACACAATATGCCTTTCAAACTAGTATTTTTAGGGATTGACATGCTTTTCCTTATTTCTTTCTTGCTTGCTCTTCTTCTATCTATAGTTTTATTTTAGAATAGTTGATAATTGTAACTCCAAAGATGAAGATATTTAAGAGAACATTTCAAAAGAAGAAAGGAATATATATAATTCAAATCGTATAAATAAAAATTAAAATATTAAATATGTTTTTAACCCCTTAAATTTAAGTAAATTTTATTTTTCATTTTTCAAATTTAAAATTACATTTTTTTACTCTTTAAATTTTTTTTAAAATAATTTATTTTACTTTCTCATTTTACATAATAAATAAAGTACGGATATCATTTATTATATATATATAGCAGTTTCAACTGTGACAACTGCTACTTTGTCTGTGACTGTCCTAAAGTATAAGTATTAATTGGAGAATTATAACTATTTACTATCTTATATATGAAAACTCCAATTTAACTTAGTTGAACGTCCATTATTATCAGCATATTGTACACATTGAATATACATATAAATATATTTTTTAAGTAAACTTTCAAAGTTATACATCAGTTATAACAAAATTTTAGTTATCAAATAAGTCCGAGAACATAAAAATATCAATTACTATATATTAATTTCTAAAAATATTATTATTAAACTATTTTTATAAAATATGAAAAATTATAAAACTAACTAATACAGTGATACATAATACTTTTAGTGAACCAAGCCCAAAGTTTATTTCATAATTTTGCCGTCAAGCTTATGGAAATAAGAAGCGTGATGACAATACAGAAAAGTGAGCCAGAAAATGGTGAGATAAACACGACAAATAAAAACATCATAAAAAGAATACAAGACTTTAAGCACATGCAAAATCAGAGGGGGTAAGAAAATGAAGGTACCTGAGAGTCATTAGGCCCCAGAAGATAGGGAAAAGTATCTTTTCCAATCGATTGTCATTAGTGACGAGCTGAACAGTCCATCTATAAGCTCCATAGTTGTAGTTCTCAGGGCCATTTAAGCAAGTGTACCTCACTTCCCTGTTCTGTGCCCATGCCAATCTTGCTTTGTCCCTAACTAACAAACTTTTGCTTCCATAATATATAGGAGTTTGACAAGACAGAATATTCATACCACAACCACTTGTTTTCTCACACTGCACTTTCAGACACTTTGCTGCCCTTTGGATCCCCAGCAAGTACCAACACGCCCCTGCTGCCTGTTTTATTTGTACATAAACAAAATGCACCAGTTAACTTGTAGCTTTCCTTCGCTAAGTAATTAAAGAACATTGTTTAGAGAAAAATGTTATTGTTCAACAATTTATACAAGGGAGAGAGATAGAAAAGGAAGAAAGAAATGTTCAATGAAATTAATCATGACATAAAAAATTATGTTATACAAATTATTACATGTATATCACATCTTTGGTTTATAAGTTAGAAAAGAAATTAGTTTGACGGGCCACCAAACCAATTTAATTAGAGTTAAAAAAAAAAGTTAATTTCTCCATGGTATCATCTTTTATAAGTACTATTGATTCAGACGCGATCATATACTAAATATAAGTATTTTTCTTAATGAAAATTCAAATTTTAGTTCATAACGTGAGAGAAGCCTTTCAACTAGATTCAATCTCCAATGATAATTTGAGTTTAATTTTAATATATTATTATTGTAAAATTTTAAAACTATTTATTTTTTATAAATATTTTTACACTATTAATTAACTAAAAATCACCATAATATAAGTTTAAGTAGTTATTACTATATATATATATATATATATATATATATATATATATATATATATATATATATATTACATGTCACTCTATGATTAGACGTCAGTATAATAGAATTCATATTATTAGTATATTCTAATTAAATTTGTTTAATAATTAACTTATTTAGTGTTTATCAACCATGAAAATGATATAACAAATTTATTTAGTGTTAACCATAACCTAAATAAAATCTTAGTTATTTACTCCACTTCAAGCATTCACGTTCTTTACTCTTTTGCCTCTTACCACTTTTTCGGCTTTTGCTACGTCAGAAACAAGCCTCTTAGACTGTTTCCAAGTGAGGTGCTTGGATTATTTTTTTTTAGAATAGTGATAAACGTTCACTCTAAAATGAGGTGAACTGAAATGAAAATAAAAAAAGTGAGGAGGGAAAGTGATATATGCTATAAGTAATATTGTAATGGAAAAAAGAGAAGAAAGAAATGAATAGAAAATAAAGTGGAAATAAAATGAAAGACAAATTGAATGGATGTTAAATATTTTTCTTTTGTTTATTGAGTATCAATCCTTAATAAGAATTTTCTATTGCAGCTTGATCTTACCAAGCAAGACAAGCATCACTCAACCACTAAAGTGCTTGTTTAAGCACTTGTGATTATTTTGTTTGTTGGGCCCAATTATATCACAATAATATTAAAAAAATAACTAATAAAATTTAACGTCAATAAAATGTAAAGATATAAAGTTATTTATATGTTAGTAAAATAAGTTATGTATAACAATATGAAACTCAATATGTTTAAAAAGTATAAAAAAAAAATGTTAGGTTGGAGATACTTTTATCACGAGCTTTACTCTCATTATTAATCAAGACTTCTTTTTGTCGTCTTTGATCTCTTGAAAAGTAAAATCAATGATATGTTACTCGTATAAGACAAATTAACTTTATTAATTTAAATAATCCATTTCTTAAAAATTTGCTAAAAGTGAGATTATCTTTTTGACAATAATACGTTCAAAAGCATTACTCTCATGATTATTCATCTAATGATTAGGAAGTCAGAAAAAGAAATTAAACATCTAAGCACTTTCCACAACCACTATGTCACCACCTACGTTGATTGGTGAGTAAATTTTGATCTTTGTGTTATACGTAAATCTCTTGGCTCCAGTTGTTGTGGAACTTTTGATCAGCAGCCATCTTTAACAAAGGAACTAAGAATCATTTTAACACCTTAATGTGCATTGCTTTCCCGGAGAGAAGTACAACACACATTTTTAATATATATATATATATTATAGATCAAAGTTTATTAAAAATTATAAAATTAGGAGAGATAATTATTAAATATAAAATAGAATTTATTAAAATTTATAATTTTTAATATATTTTATCAATAAAAAATATATATTTAAAAAAGTATGTAATTAATAACTTTGTGTGCAGCTTGTAGATAAGTTTTTTTTAGGCCTACAGAAAACAAAGTATTTTAGTACTAACTTTTTTAGATAAGATTCCTTTTTATATAAATAAACCTCCTTTGATTTAATTATGGTTTTATGCTTCTTAACCGCAGTTTCACCATAATTATACCATTTTTCATATTAATCCAAATATTTTAACAGTCGATCATGGTTGATTTGAAAATGCACTTTTAAAAAGTGAACGAAAATAATTTTTAAACCACAAGAGTAAAATTTAATTTATTCTAAAATAGTTTTTACACTTGATTTTATGAGTTTAAGTTTCATATATTATTAATATAAATGATCTTACTAAAAGAATATAAATAACTTTTTTACTATCATTCAATCGGATGTCATATTATATATATGATTTGTAAGATAGTTATAATTATAAAGTCAAAAAATATATTATTATAATAATTTATGATTAAAACACAGTGTAATTTTTATATATACATAATTGATTATAATTTTAATAGGCTTAAGATCATCATCCTGGAGGCTATATAGAGATATATGCATGGGATGAAAAGAAAGGTGGGACTTACATGGGAAGCAACAAAATAGGCGATCATGTTAAGGGCGATTCCCCACCAAACTGTTCCAAAAATGTAGCCAGAGAGGTTTTGCGTGCGCCGCAGATGGCAAACCGAATGATAAATTTTGGGAAGGTATTGGAAGAGAAATATAATTAAGAACACTGTCATCACCAACGTAACTGAACCTTTCTCCAACAACGACGGGATTGCCACCCAAAGCACAATCTGAAAATCAAATAACTCATCAATATAATTAAATAGTATAGTATCTTTCTACTTTAACTTTCTTTTTTCGTTTTTATATATATATAATTATATGATCGTATATATAACTAGTAGCTAATTACAAGCATATATATATATATAGTTACTTGGACTGTACTTTTTAAAATGTATATTCACTTCAGAAAATTCTAATGCAAATATCATATTTTAATCTAATCCAAAGCCTTCTTTTACAAACCAATAAAATATTATCAATACATAGGAATATAAGTAGTACTCCTTTAAGCATTTGATGCCATATATACTTGTGTTAGAGCTTTAAACTTTGTCGTACACAATCAAAAGAACTAACAAAAATACTAATAACATGTTCACAAGTGTATAATTTCAAATTTTTATTTTTCTTCTTTTTTTCGTCATCTATGTCTACTAAAAGTAAACTTTGGTTTTATTTCGGTCGGTAATTTATCTTTTGTAGTTTTATTATATTTTTCTTATTTTTAAATATAAATAATGAAAGTCAAGATATCGATTTTAAGGGTAATCACCCTATGAGTCACACCTCAAAAAAGGCAAGCACTCTTTGATTTTTTTGTTTTTTATACTACTTACACATTCTTGTTTTCCTGGTTTATATATATATACCCTTTTTTAAGTTCAATGCTGACCTCTTTCAAGAAATTATTAAATAATTCGAAATCATTAGCGTCTATAATTTTAATCAATATCTACTTGATATCTACTCAAAATTTTTAATTTATAAAATAATTAATAATACTTAATTAAGTATTTAGTAAATTAGTATTTTTAAGGAGTACAATGATGATCTTAGAGCATTTAATAATTTCTCTTTCCCTCTTGCTTGTAAAGGTAATTCTAAAAATATTGAAATCAAACCTTCAATAATGAACAAAAGCCAAATGACATATGTATGTACCATGTTATCACTGGGTTGTAATTATTCACGACCACGAATGAGTTGCTCAGAAGAAAACCATACAATCATGTAAAGATATTTTAGGGGACCACGCTATGCATATATACCATAAGAAATTATAATCAGACAAAGAATCAGAATCAGATTGGCTGTATCTAAATCTGTGGCTCCCATCCTGGTTTCATGTAACAGACTGTAACGTGTATATTTTGGTGTTCTCTATATTTTCTATAATTTCAAACAACAAGCAACGCATGTTATGCAGACCAGCACATCATACAAGTGCCGTGAGTTACCTTCTAAGAATGATGACAAAAATCTCCCTTCAAAATTTCCTTCAGTACAATGCAAACAACAAGAAATGAAAATGAAAACACAGTCACACTTCAAAAGTTTGACACAACAAAAAGCATCGACATTTTTTTGGGGTGATTTCTCTAGGAACACGTGATATAGGTTCATGTTGTGTTCCTTGTTATAGGTAGGTTGATCAAATGTTATTTTATTTTTATTTTTATGTTCTGTTAGGATACTAATAGATTTGATTCAAACATTTGTTTGAGCAAATAGCCGTGGGTCGACACCATTTTGTGAAAAGATTTCTCCATAAATTTTATTTTTCATACATTAAATTTATTGTGGAAAATGCTGAACTAGAAAAAAAAAACACAAAAAGAGACTAATTTTTTTATTGGTCAGTTTTTTTATACAAATACAAATACTTAGTTCTTGCTCCTTAAAAGATTACACGTATTCCTTCTTATAATTCATGCAAAATATCCTTCCTAATAACTATCCTTTCTGATTTATTATTGATTGAAAACTTCAAATAAGCAGTAACTAATCAAGACGGGAAAGAATTATTAAATGCAAGTATTTTTAGTATATACTGAATCAGAAAATAAAATTGGAGTCATATAATAAAGTGACTTGGAATGGAAATCCCCCTTCAATGCAAAGAGGAAAGTGAAGGATATATTGGGACTGCAAAACTTATTATATGATGTAATAAGTCATGAAAAAAGGAATCCTAACTTTCCAAAAATAAAAATAAGAATATCTAAATGAATGATTATGTGCACTATAAATAAATAATTTAAAAAATTCGAGGGAAAAATAAAAATAAAAATCAGATATATAGAATTTAGCAGGAAATTAAAGGGTTTGAAAAGTGCAGTTCAAGTTTTCTGATTTTCTTATTTTTCTAAAGGATAATATTTTGGAAGTACTCTTAATTAGTATGTTAGAAAACGTAATAGTTCCAACAAGTTTTCGATCCTTACAAAATGTATATATATTGAATTTAATTACCTCTAAAGAAGCATTTGGAATGTAGTTTATCTCAGCTAATGAAAACGATTGTGTAAAAAACACCTTCATTAAAACCATATCTTCACAATATACTTATAAAACACAAATGCCAAATCATCATATAAAGTCTCGACTCAGCATTTTAATTATATATAGTGCAAACAAATAACATCACATGCAGATGAATGCTGGCTACCATCAAAATGTCCGTGCAAAATTAATAGTCTCAATGTCGTGCATACACATGTCGTCTCCTCCTTCAATACCCAATAATACATTAATACCAAACAACGAACCTTCTCCTCTCGAATCAATTTTTATTTATAAAACAACAAAAATACAGCTTATAAGATGACAAAAATCATAATTAATGAGATGAGATAATCAATTATGATAACATTTACTTCATCTTACACCTCTATCTACGTCTTTTAAACAGTAAACCATTCTTTGGATGTTAATTAAAAAATAAGATAGTCATAAAAAAAAACATGATTTTCATTAACATAGTTTACTTTATAAAAATCAATTTTCCCTTTAACATAATCATATCATATAATTTAACAAGAGAAAATAACTCAAAATCCTTTACTTCTGTACGTGAGAATGTGAAAAAAAATTAAATGAATATTTTTTATAAAATAATTAAAAATTGAAAATAATAAAAATTAAAAGTTATTTTATTTATATAACACCTTATTAATTACATTTTTCTTTATTCCTACAAATCATATAATTTCTTTTAAAATAAATAATTCATAAACTTACAATGTCATCAAATTACATATCATCAATAAATTTATTAATTTTTATAATAATTATATTAAAAATTATATAATTAATAGTTCAAAATAATTTCCATTAACAATACATATTTATTAAACTTTTAAAAAGATTCACATCATTTCCTTTTATTTTCCAATCTTATTTATAATTAATTGTCAATTTTCTGTATAATTTTATTATACAAAAAATAATAATTCTCTTACCCCCAAATATCAACACAATCTGTTACATTCATTATACGTCCTTTTTATTCTATATTTTTCATCTCAACACATCACGTTACCAATTATGTTAATTTTTTTTTATTTGATATCTTTCTTTAGGTGTTTACATCCTACAGTAGGGAGGAATATTTATTCTTATAAAGAGAAACCAGACATTTACTATTTTTCTATATTTTTTTAATTAAAATAAAAAATAACGTTAATTAAATAAAAAATAAAAGTGTAGAGTTATTTTAAAATTAAATTTTCTACATAGTCAGGGAAGCAGAGCAGTTTTATATGCAGCCAAAACAATAGTGATATATAGTTTATAGCGATAGTTAAGGAGCAAAGAAAAAAATAGGAATAAACAATATAATAGTTATAAATTATAGAAAATAGATGTAAAAGTAATTTCTCTAATAATAATTATAAAAAAAAAAACCATTACCTGTGGCAGAGGAAGAATAACGAACAAGTCAAAAAAGAATCCCGTCCGTGACTTAAGATACCCAAGCGCGACGGAGCGCGGCCTCGTGTCTCTAAGTCCGGCGGAGGACCCACCGGCGGCATCGGCGGTGCCCAAGCCGAACGCGCGTTTCGCCATCTTCATTCGCAGCACCATGTTCCACAGGTGCAGCGTGTCGGTCATGCACCGCAGCACGGTGACGGTAACGGCGAGCCATCCATCGACGAAGACGCACATGCACGAGTCGCTAACGGAGAGCGCGTAGAAGAAGAGAGGGTCTACGAACAACCCCGCGGCGCACACTAGCAGGAACACCCTGTTCCATTCTTGGACCCACTTCGCCCTCGGGTCCAGGACCCGACCCAACGCGCCTCCTCCGCTTCGCCGTTCTCCGCCGCACACCGCCGCCACCCACCACCCCACGCTGGCGGACTCGTTCTCGTTCTCGTTCTCGTCCAGCACGTGCTCCTCCTCCTCGCTGTCCTCGTCCGAGGTAGTGGCGGCGGCGTAGTCGAGCACGTGCGAGGCACGCGAGGAGAAGTCTTGGTCTGTTATGGTAGCCATGGTAGTGGAGAGAAAAAAATAGCAGAAAGAAATTATAATTATAATTATAATTATTATATTTTTGCCTCTTGGGAGGGTTTTGAGCGCAGATTGTGTGAGGGGAGAGTGGGGAAATGAAATAGGTAGAGAGGTGAATAATTGGATTGGGGGATGTGTGTTCTGACACGTACTGAGAAGTGAACTTGCTCTATAGTATAGCCATGCTTGCTTTGTTGGTTGGTCCTTCGTTCCTAAGAGACCCACACATATTATAGGAAGATAACGTGCTAATTTAATCATTATGTATTTTGAATATATATAACAAACGATTTTTCTTACACCCAAGTTACGATGGTTTGTCCAAACTCCATTTTTTTATATAAAATTTTATAAAAAATATAGTTGAAAATAAAATGATTAATCAAATTTTCTGTACAAGATTAAAACCAATGAATAAGTAACATCAATAACTGTGCAAGAGAAAAAATAAAATTATTCCACCGTGTCCTTACCATGTATCAAAATTTCTGCGTTGTTTTAGGAGAGTAAGAGAAGGAACGAAATTGACTTCATCAAAAAGTGGGTTCTGTAAAAACCAGACCTGGCTTATGTACAAGCTACTCTCACCCCAAAACAAACTAACAAAATGAACAAAACTTATCTAACTAACTACTAATAGAAAAATAAAAAAGAATGGGAAGTCTCCAACTCTAATACATTTTGTTACAAGGTCTGTTTGGTTGATGCATAATAAGATTTGTTTCAAGGAGATCTTTCGATTTGATTGGTATCTTAATTAGATCTTGTTAAAGATTGAACTTGATCCTAGTTCCTGACAAGGGTGGGGACTGCTCAGTGTATGTTCTAAGATTGGTGTATATCCTATCGATTGTATTAGATATTGTTGTTAATTTTGCTGTGAAAGGAATTTTTGTATATAGGTTGGAATAGCTCTTACAATCTTTTTAAAAAATATTTTGTTTGTGGAAGAGTTGTCGCTTGTGGATAAAATTAACTATATTCTTAAACGATATGTTCTTTTAATATTCTCTAAATATTTTATATAAGAAATATTAATTGATTAAAAGTAAATATAAAACATTTTAAAAATTATAAGAGCCATTAATATTTTCATTATTTAATAATGAAGAGGATTATTACAAATCGATGTAGGATAATTATTAAGAAAATTAGTCTAACATTCTAAGTTGGATATATATTTTAGTCACAAAATACTTTGAATGAATACAAACACTTGAATTAAATGAATTTATACATAAATTATTTCAATTTTCAACTAATAAATTTGGAGAACTCCTGAAGCTCAACTCATCTTAATTTTTTTTATACCAAAAGAAAATTCAACTTATTAAATGATTGATTAAGCTCAAATTTAAAATTAGTCTCAAGCTCAAACTTAATAAATTTGAAATCAATAACTCTTACATTGCAAATAGTTTACAAATGCATTTTTTAGTTTGAGACTACAGCATTTTTTTTATGAAAGGTAATTATGCTTAAATAAGGTAGGATCACTCCAAATAAAAGAAAATCTTTCTTTAAATATTTAATACCGGCGCATATTTAAAACTTCAACTCTAGGTTACTAATTAAATTAGAGCAATTTAATATTATTTAGATAACTATAATTTTATTTATTATATGCATTTACTGGAAAATTATAGTTTTATATATTATTATCTTGTATACAGTATTTATTTATTTAAATATGTAGTTACTCATTGGGTTTATATATTATCCACAATTTTTACTTTATTTTTTATATTTAGAAATTCTACATTTTAGTTTCTATATAAGCAAACTTTTTACCTTTTTAAGTCTTTGGCATCAGTTGTAACATAACTTTGCTAAATATTTTATGATGCAGTCATATGGGGTTTAGTTATGTGCCATGTTAGGTTGCTGATGTTCTTGGGTTGAGAGTTTAATTACTAATTTGATCCCAATGTCTTAGTCTCTCCATGAGCAATTGTTTTATGTTTTAGTTCTTGTTGTAAGTGGATAAATCACTAGAAATTTTAAAATGAAGATGTTTCCGCCATACCCTACTATTGGAGGGAATTGTCAGCAATAAAGTCCCTCTCCTCATTCTTTTATTCTTTTCTATTGCCTTTCTTCTCCATGCTCTAACTTCCCTTTTCTTCTTCTTGTTTCCTTTATCTTCTTTCTCCTCCTTCTTTTTTCTCTCCCCTTCTTCTTTCCCTTCCCCATTCCAAGAAATGGAATGATAGAATGAAGTTTTCTACATTTGTCAGATGTAATTTGCATGGAGTTATTAATTAATTATCAAATAAAATAACTAAAATCTCAATATGTAAATGCATTATCCATTTTCATCTTCATTCATTTTCCAGTGTGGTTATATTTTGCTTAATTATTTGTGCTTAGGCCAAATGTAAAAAGAAAAGAAATGCAAGGAGTAAGAAGATAGGAAAGAGGGGAAGAAGAATAAGGAAAAAAGAGAGAAGATGGAAAGAAGGGAGAAGAAAGGAGAAAAAAGAAATAAAAAAAGAAGAAGAAAAAATAAACAAGATAAGGGATTCCATTATGAGAAACTACCTCCAATGGTAGTATGTGATAGAAATATCTTTGTTTTCAAATTCTTAACAATCGTTAAATCATTAGGATTTTTTTGACAATTTTACATTGCAAGCTTCGATTTGATGGTGATATTAGAACATCTAAAGTTAACAAAATTGGTTGGTAAATGATGATGCAGATCCTAAAACAAAAAAAAATTATACACTACAAAAAATTTCAAGTTTAGCGACCAACCAAATTGGGTGCTAAACCTGCATAGTTCGTCACTAATATTAGATTTGGGTCACTAAATGGCTTAGAGACGGACTTAGAGACCGATCTTTTTCCGTCACAAAAAGCCTAATCGTTAAACAATTTAGCGACCGAATGTTTTTGTTGGCTAATTGAAAACTGAAAATGCGATCGCTAAATCGGTTGCTATTTTTTTGTAAAATTTGGTGGATAATTTTTTATTTTTAATTATTTATATATTAAAATATCGATTGATAATTCGGTCGCTATTTTTGAATTTTTATTTTAAATAATTCGATCGCTAAATTGATCGCTATTTTTTTTTTTAAGTAGATGAGTGGCAATGGTGGTTGGAGAGAGAGGAAAGAGTGAAGGAAAAGAAAAAAGAGAGGGAGAAGGCAGAAGGGAAGGAGGGAGAGGAGAGGGAGGAGAAGGAATGGAAAGAGGAGAGAGAGGGAATGGAGGAGAGAAAGGAGTGGAAGGCGGTATGGAATGGAGAAGATGTGGTGGTGACAACAACAATAGGGACGATGGCAACGGTGGCGGCAGTGGCGGAAGTGGCGGAAGGAGAGGAGGGAGTGAGTGAAAGGTAGAAGAGGGAGGGAGGGGAAGAGTGTTTAAATAAAAGTGAGTGGAAAAAAAAAGGGGGGGGGGAAATTAGAAGGGAAATTTTGAAAATTAATCACCAAATCGGTCGCTAATATATATTTTAACTTTTTATTTTCGATCACTAAATCCATCCCTGTATAAGAATTAAAATGTAAAGCTTCTAAATATAATTACTAGAACGTAAAAATTTTATATTTGTAGACTAAAACTTGAAGCTTTTAAGTATAAAAACTAAAGCTTAATTTTTGAACAAATATAAAGAATAAATGAATAATAAAACTCTTAATCAAACATGCCAACAAGGCACAATAGGATTCTATATAACCGCCAAAAAAAAATTAAATATTTATATTGCAATTAGCAGCAAGAACTTAAAAAGATAAAAAAAATGTTCATATACAAATTAGAACGTAGGATTTTTAAGTATAAAAAATAAAATACAAAGTATAGAAATGAGTAATTAAACCTAATTTTAATTTTCAAAATACATATTCTAAATGAGTGGTTCTTCTAAAAAGAATTACAATGTTCATCATTAAAAAGTTTATTTATAATTTTAAGTCATCAAAAATTATATTTTAAATTGATGAAGAAAAATAATTAAGACATAAATAAACTAAATAAAATAAGTCAAAGTTTCACCTTCAACATCGTTAATTACTTAACGAAGATCACATTTTATATTAATGTAAATTACAGAAACCAAGTTTAGAACATTCTTACATTCTTTAAATATAGAGACTAAACAGATAGTGCATTACACCATCTAACGTGTGGATCAAGAGTTTGGGACTTTTAAATACCGGAAAAAGATTTTTGGCACAATTAATTTACAATTTTAGAAACCATGAGAATTTACTCTACAAAAAACAATCTCTCCTCAGTTTCTATCGGCTTTGAATTTTATTCAAAAAAAGGACGAGAACTTTGTATGCTCACACGCTTTTCTTTTATAATATCTCAGAACTTAAACCTGAATTTTAATTAAGTACTCAATTCTGGGAAATTCAGTTATAGATCTACTCAAGAACACCCTCATTTTGGCGAGATCCGTACGGTGTGATTAGGTTAATTATTAACTTATTATTCATTTCAAGACATTGTTCTCTCTTTGATTGACAATTCTTTTTGGAATAATTCAACCTTTTATTCCTTTTTCTTGTCTTTTCTTTTCCAGTTTCTTAAATTAATGTTGACGGTTTAATATAAATAATTAACAAGAAGTTATTACCAGATTTACAGAAATTTTTTTGGAATAATAATGGAAACGACACAAGATTTCAATCTCAAATAAAACAATACTTCTCTTATTTGGTTGGTTGGCATTTTATATAATATTATTTAGATAAACCAATTAGGTCTTGCCATCCCACTAATAAGCATGACTTTTATTTTGGAAGTAAGCAAGAAAATCTGGATAAGAATATTTATCATACATATATATGATGCATGATTGAAATGTGAGGAAAGAAATAAAACTAAAGCACTGTGTACTTGGTTTGATTTTTTTTAGTAATGTTATATTTTTAATCATTTTTCCAAATATACTTAATTATTTAAAACACAAATAATCATCTGAAAAATTAAATATATTTAATATTTTGAATTTTAAAAGTATTTAATTTCATGTATCAATTTAGAGCATTGTTAAAATGGTTTATATATTTTTAATGATAAAAGGCTCTTAAACGAGGTGGTCCAATCTGTTTAGGTTGAGAAAAGATTAATGTGACATGCACCACTTATAAGCGATAGTCATATTAATATTATTAAAATTTTATATTATTAGTTAATTAAAATTATCATTAGTATAATTTTAAGATAATTATTATAAAAATTAATAATTTATATATATAACCGTTTATGATCAGATAACTATGGAAAAAAAAATTTAATGTCAGTTCATAAACTATGCATTCTTAAAAAAAAAAGTATTACATAAATTTCTAGATGTAAATGGAAGCTAACATTTTTAATTTCGGTTTTTGTTATATCCATTCTCTTCACAGTAATGGTTAAAAAAGTAATAAAAAACTTTTATTAAAAATCGAAGTGTAACATTTAATGTGGCAAATGTACTTTTATTGTGAATGTTTTCATCACTTTAAAATTTGAAAAACATATATTGAACTGAGTCAATTTAATTGTTTAAGTTAAAAGATAAAAAATTATAATTATGAACATTTAGAGTTTTTAATTAAAAAAAAAGTTTTCCATTCTTACTTTAAATTATAAAAATGTCACATTATTTTTACTTTATTTTCTGTTTTGAAAGTTTGTTTGAAAAATAATGAAAATATTTTTTTATATTTTTATTATTTTCTATACAAATTTTTTTAAAACATGAAATACAATTCAAATATTCTGATATTTGATAATTATCGCAACCAAAATCGCGACAGATATGTCAAAAGAATAATAAAATAAAAGATGGTTCAAAAAATAAATATAGAATAGAGATATAGTCGTCACTCATGTTTATCATAAAAACATTGTACGAATTCAGATTTTTGGGTCCAAAAGTCCATTACACGTAGTGAATGTATTAACATCCTATAACGTCCATTGTAAATGGTTACCTTAATTAATTAAACAAGTCGTTTGAAATTCTTCAAAGCATTTACCTCACATAAGAAATAATGAAATTACTGTCAAACATCGGACTCTTATTATCGACGAAAAAGTTTATTATTTTTATGATTTTGGGCTCAACTAGAGTGATCTTCTGCTCCTACGTATCTTTCGAGTACGATGGAGAAATCAGAGTCACATAGTTCTTATAGGTAGAAAATATGTGTGTGTTGATTTTGATTTTTATTAAACTTCTGAGAATTTGGAACTGTCTTAGTTCATGTACCCAAGATTGGCATAGGCATACTCCTATACCAAATCATCACTTAGTTTTGTTTTGAAAAGGATTTAGGATTGTTGATTTGGAATGCCCCCAAAGGATCCGAGAAACTTGAATAGGCTCCCTTGCCCAAGAGGAGCATCAAAATAGGTGCAACGTCCAAAGAACTCAAGAGTCATCCAAAGACTCCTACTTCCAAAGTGCTCTTGTGTCCGAGGCAGGGATGTTATTCTAAAGAAAATAGATGGAATAGATTGGATTGCCCAAGGGGAGTCCAAAGAGTCATTGCGTTTATAGTATGGTTGTGATATTAAGGGGAGTAAATGAAACAAAATGGACTGAAGAATCTTCAAAGGCAACAAAGTTATTTGAGGTTATGTTTGAAGAACATGGATGAGCATGATAGTAGCAATAGATGACAACAAACAAAAAAGAAGGAGAAGAGAAAAGGGAGGACTGCCTAAGTGGACATCTAAAAGGTCTTAGCATCCAATGGGCAACTAGGCCTGCAAGTAAATTAGATGGAAGTGTAAGGAGAGAAAAAACGCAGACAAGTAGGAAACATTTCAAGAGATTATCTCAAGTGTGTTTAAAGGGAAGTTAGAATGGGGTAAAGGGTTTGGACATGTCCAAGAGTACTTCAACATTTAAAGGAACCTCGCGTTCGAAGACGTGTATGCCCTAGGGACGTTCCAAAGCCTCAAGCGTAAAACGGGACAAATACTATTCGAATATTACATGCATAAGTGTTTTTGTTCAAGAACTTAACATTACATATCTGTCTTTAAGAGTGTCTCTATTTTTCTCCAATTTCTTGCCACTGTTAGAGACATTATGAGAAGGTCTCCCTCTCACTTCCTTAATACTTAATGCTTGAAAAATCCAAATAAGTCTAGTGGTAGAGAAGTACCTTGCCACTGCACAAACTCAGGTTTAGTACCTTTAATTTTTATTTGTTTAAACCCCCTCGTAATGAAATGTAATTTAATTTGGTGAGTAGGAGACGTAATTTGATAGCAAATGATAGAGACTCAACCAACAAAGTGAAAAATAATTTGTATGACGTTGGAGGTCCTATGACTAAGCCCAAAACCAAAATAATGAAGCAATCTTTGCAAGGCTTGAGTTTGGAAATTAAGGAAAGTTTAAAGAAAAGTGAATCAGAGGTTACACCAACATATGTCACTTTATTAGAAGTTGATGAAGATTGGAGCTCATATTAAAGAATATATATAAAGCCCAAAGTCATTGTCATGTAATTTGGGCTGAGTAGTTAATTACGATCCATTTACATGTATCTTGACATAAATCAGTTTTTGATAATTGGTAGAAAAAAGAAAAAGTTTGATAGCAAGTAGAAAATAAGAAGGTTATTTATGATGGAAATAAAAGGTTAGTGGGAAGTTACAGCAAATAAGATTTTATGCTAATTAAAATATTAATGGGACAAAATTAGATATTCATAATAATTAAAATTAAAAAAAGAAAAATAGAAAATAGAAAATGTTCTCATAAATAAGCACTTAAGGACATTTAGTCATGATAGGATAAGATTCAAGATAATATAAGGACAAGATAAAAGTTTAATACACATTAGATAACAAAACAAATAACAATAAGGTAAGATAAAAATTATATTCAAATAACAAAATTATTGTTTTGTTAAAATTATATATAATTTTTTAAATAATAACATTTAATTTAATTATTTAATTTAAAATTATAAAAATATAAAATATATAATTTTAACTCTATTATTATTATTAGTAGTATTGTTGTTATTATTATTGTGGGATTTATTATTTTATTTATGTAGTTATTTTTATTATAATTATAAAATAAAATATAATATTTTTAAAATTGTAATTATTATTCAAAAAAATTAAAATGTTTTTTTATAATAATTTAATTTTAATACTTTAATTAATATTATACTTTAAAATTTATATGTCCAAAGGTATTATAAATATATATAAGATAATATGCTGAATAGTTATTTTATAATATATATATATATATATTATAATCTAATATATTATTCTATGTATAATATTTACTATATATTTTATTATTTTGTATATACTATATCTAATATATATTATATTTTCAAAATGTTACATGATGACATTAATTATATATATATATAGAAAGACTTTATGACTTTATGATATCTTATTGTCTCCTAACTCAATTCTTTTATCAACATAAAAAAAATATACTAGCTAGAGCATAAGATTACTATATCCATCTTATTAACATATACAACTTGAAATAACATATTCCAATAGAATAGAACCATCTTATCATATCTTCATCATCAAACGAGTTATTAATCTCTCACAACAAGCTCAATTTGTTTTGTATTCCCTTGCCCCTTCTTTCACCATTTCTTGTAAAATTCCATGAGTTTTCTATTGGATGTTGAAAAATATTATAAAGTTAATAACAGTGAAAATAATTTGTAGTCATATATTGACTTATATAATTATCCATCATGTAATTTATTTTTTTTTATCAGTAAAAGTTTAAGTTGAGATTTTGTTAAAAATAAAGCCGATTTCAAGAATTAATGCTTAAATAACATTTTTTATTAATAAATTTCTCGGTGAAATTTGAATTTATATCTTTATAGAATTTAAGTATGATATTTCCCGTTTAGACTAATTTTTTTTATTAAAAATAACATGGTTTTAGAAATTACCGAATATAAAGGCACACAAATAACCTTATCCACGTAAGCAGGTCATATATGGACCAAATTGAAATTTAACCTCACATATAGGAACTAAAGGAAAAAAAAAAATTATAGATAAGGATTGGAATTATAGTTTCCTCATCCAAGTCATTAGTATATCATTTTTGTCATACATGTTTATAATATATAAATGCCAAGTGAAAATGATTTTGTGTATATAAGAATTAACTTCAACTTTCTCCACCTAAAAGATAAACGTTTAAAATTCAACCATATATAAACCCTAAATTTAATTAAACCTTCAAATAATGACTTATTTATTTTTATTAAAATATGCTTATGTAACTGTACATTAATTTATTTTTTATTGTTTCAGGTTATTAGTCAATTTCTTAGAAAATATAAGTTAATTTCCCAGAAAATAGGAGCAAGTTAGTTTCTTAGACTTTTGGAATTTTAGTTTTTTTTTTATTATTTATATAGTTGTTGTGATTGAATGGATTAACTTATTATTTTCTTCTTATCACATTACCATCGTATTATTCTCTTTACTTCTCTATTTATTTATATTTTTTCTATAAATCAACAATTAGTATCAGAACTTTCTTCTTAAGAGACTTGTGTGTGTTTTAAAACGTCATGAATTCTTAAACAAGTTTTTCCCAATCTTTGATGTGGAAAACTATGATATTTGGACTGTCAAAATGGAAGCTTCCATTGAGGCTTTGGATTTTTGGGAAGCTGTAGAAGAGGATTATGACGTTCTTTCACTGCCAAATAATCTGACCATAACCCATATCAGAAGTCACAAAGAAAAAAAAAACAAGAAAGGTAAAGGCAAAGGCATGTCTATTTGCTAGTACCTCTCAAATCATCTTCACAAGAATCACGACTCTCAAATCAACAAAAATAATTTTGGATTATCTGAGGAAGGAATACATTGGAGATTAAAGAATATGAAGCATGTAGGTGCTTAATTTAATGAGGAAATTTGATTTGCAGATGATGAAAGAGTCTAAAACGATTAAAGAATACTCGGATAAATTATTGGGTATTGCCAACAAGATGAGGTTGTTGGGAAGTGATTTTGATGATTTCATAATAGTTGAAAATTTTCTAGTAACTATGCCCGAGAGGTATGAAGTATCTATAACCTCGTTGGAGAACACAAAGGATCTGTCTATCTAAGATCACTTTGACAGAAGTCCTACATGTCTTGCAGGCACAAGAGCAGCAAAGATTGATGAGAGAAGATCGTGCTATTGAATGTGCTTTAACAACCAAGCATCATGATGTTGAAACCAATAAAAGAAATACTTTAAGAAAAGTCAACCAATAAAAGGCAATGCAAACAACCAAAACAAAGGTAAGGGCCCAAGGAAAAATTACCTACCTTGTCAACACTTTGGAAAAATAGGTTTCCCACTGTTCAAATGTTGGAAAAGACCAGACATAAAGTGCAATAAGTGCAATCAACTTAGACAAGAAGCTGTAATTTGTAGAAGCAAATTTCAACAACATGAAGTCAATGCCGAAGTTGTGGAGAAAAATGAAGAAAATCATATTTTTGTTACAACATTTTTTTCTACATGGAGTAATTCAAAATGTTGGTTGATTGATAGGGGTTATACAAACCACATGACATACGACAAGTCTCTATTCAAGGACTTGAAGTCCACTAATGTCTCGAAGGTTAGAATAGGGAATGATATTTCTATAGAAGGAAAAGGAACCATAGTAGTTTCAAAAAGTTTAGGTAGAAAAATAATCTCAGATGTTCTTTATATACCTAACATTGACCAAAACTTTTTAAGTGTAGGTCAATTGATTGAAAAGGGATTTAAAGTGTCCTTTAAATATCAACACTACCTTATATATGACATTGCTGGCCAGGAGTTTCTAAAGGTAAAAATGAGAGATAAAAGCTTCTCATTTGATCCAACATAGAAGGAGCAGGCAGTCTACTACACTTAAGTCAGTCCCACAAAACTCTACCACAAGAGACTTGGTCATTGCCATATTGAAAGAATGCTGAATATGAAGAAGAAAAACATGTCAAGAGGTTTACCAATACCTTTGAATAATTTGTCAAATTGTAATGCTTGTCAATTTGGTAAACGAAATATAAAGTCTTTCCCTAAATTAGCTTGGAGAGCCTCTCAAAAGTTGCAGCTAATTCATACTAATGTGGCAGGACCTCAAAGAACACCATCACTACAAGGTAGATATGTGTACTTCAATGAAGGTCAACAGTGGGATTGGAAGAACTCACAAAAAAACAATTGATTCATTTCACAACATTGGAGATAATTATCCTGGAGAGCAAACAACAAAGTTGTTGCAAAATGAATTAGAAGATGACCCTCCAACTAGAAACAAAAGGCTGTTGTTCAACATCTATCAAAGATGTAATGTAGCAATTTGTGAACCTACTAGTTGTGAGGAAGCACTAAAAATCCAAAATGGAAAATTGCAATGGACGAGGAGATGTCCATGATACAGAAAAACAAGACATGGGAGCTGGTTGACAAGCCTAAAGATAGAAAAGTCATTGTAGTTAAATGAGTTTTCAAAACAAAGTTTAGTACAGATTGCTCAAAGAAGTAAGAGATTGTAGCACAATTCACTATAGAGGTTGAATTCATAGTAGCAACAACAGTTGTAAATCAAGTTTTTTGGTTGAAGAAGATTTTATGTGATCTAGTAGAAAAACAAAAATAAATTTTTTTGTTGACAACCAGGCAACAAATGCAATTGCAAACAATCTGGTACGTCAGAGGAAAACTAAACATTTCAACATCAAGCTTTACTTCTTAAAGGAGATGCAACAAAATGGAGAAGTAAACTTAGTTTACTGCAAGTCTAAATATCAATTAGCTAATATGTTTATAAAGTCACTATGTCAGCAAATTTGAATTTTTAAGGCAAAAATTGAAGTTTTGAGGAGTATTAAAATATGTTTTTGTAACTACGCTAATTTATTTCATATTGTTTAAATTTATTAGTCAGTTTCTTAAAATTTTCTAGACTTTAAGAGTTTTATTTTTTTTTTGAATTAGTATTGTTACTGTAATTGAATAGATTAGCATATTGTCTTCTTATCAAACTATCAACATATTATTCTCTTTACTTTTCTGTTTATTCCTGTTATAAAATGAATCGTGACTATTTAAGTCATAATTTTTTTTACCACAAGTGATAGTAAAAGAATATTTCAATTGATTATTGAGATTTTAATCTTCTTCAAAATTCTGTTTTATGTAAACAACAAAAAATTAAATTTGAACTTCTAACTATATATTTAAAATATTTGAATTTAGTATTATTCCAACCAATTATTTGTTAATAATTCTTTCCACAATAAATAAATAAATAAATATATATATATTTTGATATTATGATATAAGTGGGTGGAATTAATTTAAACATACATCTCAATTATATTCAACAATTTAAAATTAATTATATCAAAATTAATTCTATTTAATTTTAAAAATACAGACGCTATAGAATTCTAATGTTGTCCACCT
Organism: Mucuna pruriens; assembly: GCA_025330945.1. Classification (NCBI taxonomy): domain Eukaryota; kingdom Viridiplantae; phylum Streptophyta; class Magnoliopsida; order Fabales; family Fabaceae; genus Mucuna; species Mucuna pruriens. The sequence continues at coordinate 2,176,551 of JAENHJ010000027.1, forward strand.
GATGGAATAAGCTGAATGCATTATTTGGCTTTCCCTTGTCCAAAATAGCAAGAATCGAAGAGTTAGCACTCCGTCTTGTCAACCATGTACTTCCACTTTTCCACGTTATTGCAAAAAGCAATTGTCACTTATTGGGTGGAAAGTCACATTTGAGAACAAAAGTTAGAGGCTGTCCAAAAAAATTAAGTGGTTAGATGCTGCATTGTTCCCAACACATTTCACTTCAATTAATTTCATTGCCGGGGGGGTCATCTAAAATTGAGCGTCCGTCTTTGATTTGGTTCATGAACTATAGAAAAGCAATTGCAGTAAAAAGGAAAAAATAGATGCAATATTAGATGATGACAATTGACAAAAAAGGAATGAAGAATCCAAGGTTTTTTCTAACTTTTGTTTTCAACCCCATATTACAAACGAAAACAGAAGAATGGTCTTTGGTTTATGGTTTGGAACCCAGCCACTATGAGTTGAGCATAAGTTACAAAGTTTAATTTACATATAATGTAATTGCTTAAATATATTTTTGATTCCTCAATGTTTTGGTTAATTTTGTTTTTTACTTTTTTGATTTTTTTTAGCCTCATTTCTTAAAATAGTTTATTTTAATTCATCGTGTTACTGTCAAATAAAATAAAACTTTAGAATTAATAATGTTATTTGATTTATATATATATATATATATATATATATATATATATATATATATATATATATATATATATATATATATATATATATATATATATATATATGATAAATAATGATTTTTTCATAAAAGACGAGAACTAAAATCATATCAACTATTTTTTAAATGTGATAACTAAAAAATATAATTTTAAATTTTGAAGATAAAAAATAAAAATAACTAAATTTTAAAAATTAAAAACATATTTAAATGTAATGCAATTGATTTATATATCTTACTACATATTTGAATTCTGTATCATGTTATTATATATATATTAATATGATGTGATATATATTTATTAGATATTTTTATAAAAATATTTTATATTAATAATATATATAAATTAAACTCAAAATTATACACTACAGATTAATTTTTGCTTAGTTGTTATTTAAGTTTTGTTTTGAAAAAATAGAAAATAAAGTGCGAACACCAAAGTTTGAATCTAAGCACCTACGTATACTATCCAAATATCTTCGCTCTTGAGTCGAGTTTCGGTATTTTTACTATTTACGTGTATAATTAATAAAATTTAAAATAATAAATATATTAATGATGAGAGTCTAGAAAAATTAAAATTAATAAAAAAAAATAAAATAAAAAATAAATATATCTTATTAAAATTAATAAAAAAATATTTATAATTTTAAAAAATATATAAATTTAAGATAAGTTTAATGTTACTATTTAAATAAACTAATTTTTTTAATCTTAATAAAATAATTAATTAGATCTTATACAATAATACTTCCAAATCTTGGATCTGTACTTGAACAAGATACAGTATCCGAGACAATTCTAGCAAGGAAAACTAAAAAATAAATAAATACTTTGCTCTAGACACCATTCAGAAATAAAAACAAAATATTTTGGAAAAAAAAATCTTAATATATGTTTATCGTGAAGTTTATTGTTTATCCTTAAAAAAACTAATTATTATTTTTTCATTTACATACTTGAGAATTTATGCTAATGAAAAACGAAACACACTGTTACAGAATTGCATGTATTGAATCTCTCTCAATCATATAATTAAGGCCATTATAAAATATAAGGTAAATTGTATGATCAGTTGAAGAAGAAGATACTTTATATTTCTACGTATAATCACTTGAATTTTGGTTTAATTATTTTTCTTAAAGAATATCAACTTCTCTAACATATATTTTTTTAAATTCTCTGGATTGACTAAAATATATTATAACTCACGTAATAATATGGGTTCCCTCTAAAAAAAATGTAATAATACAAAATGCATTAGAAAATATGCTAATTTTACTTTTTCCTATTTACATCAAAATTAGAGCGAAGAACGAAATCGCATAATATATTTATTTTACTTCTCAACACCATATCCATTTGTACTCTTTAAAGTAAAACTAAAGTGAACATGTCCTCAGTCAGAAGAACTAAACTAAAAGAAAATAAACATTATCAAATTCAAAAATATTTTCAATATTATCAACTAAATAGTGAATCTACAGGAAGTGAATTGAGCATCTATATGTAATTCTAAAAATTAAGCCAAAGCATTATAGATATTTTGATTTAGAGGGTTGTAATTGTACAATTTTATTTCCGATTCGCAGAACCTATATCTTATTTTTAAGTTCTTATCGATTTTTTTTTTATTTCTCTCACCTAACTAAGCTGTTGTTTTTTAATTCAAAAGTGCAGGCCCTAATTCAAAACTATTCCGAATTAAGCTGTTATAAATTGATGAAAATAAACAAAAATGGAATAGAATAAAATGAAATTTTAATGTGTTTCAATATTTGAATTGTCTAAAATATAATGAAATGAAATTGAACATAATAAAATCTATTTCATCCCATACTCTCCATTTTCTTCCATAAAATAACTTTTTTTTAGTCATATAACTATAAAATTACTTTCCTATATCTTAAATTTAACATGCATTATCCACTCTTGGTTAAAATAAGGACAATTAGTGTAACAAAGTTAGAACGTTAAAATATACCCTGGTTTTTTTATTTTAATCCTATAAAATTTGTATTTGTTTCCTGTCACAGAATTTAACAAAAATATATAGTTTTAATCTCTCACTAAAAATTAAAAGCAAGTGTTTTTCATAATTTTCAAGGACAAATAAATAATAATTTTAAAAGGACCAATATGAAAAAAAATCATATTTCTAAGAATTAAAAACTTATTCTAAGTCATAAATTTATGACTCGTATTATTCCACTCATTTCTAAAAATTAGATAACGAAAATTATATTCTATTTTACTATCATATATTCAAATAATAGAATTATAAATTTAATTTAGGCTTAAATGATATTAGTCCCCATAAAATAAAATAATGAATTTTCATTTTGGTTAATATAAAAAATTCTTTATTTTTCATCCTATAAAATTTTAAATTATTATTTTTTATTTCTATAAAATAGTAAATTTTTATTATGGTTCTCGTAAAATAACTATAATCCCTTCAAAATTTAAAATCACTATTTTGTTCTAACATTCACTTTAAAGATTTATAATAAAATTTAAAGGAATCACATACTCACATAATATCAAAACATTAACGAGTGCGTTATATTAAATATCATATAATAATAATGATAATAAATAAAGACATCAAATTTTATAAAAAAAAAAAAAATCGGTCATCAAAATCAAAACTTACATATCTTATACTGATTAAAAATATATTTAATTCTTTAATTTATTTCATTAAACAAATAAACTTGGAACAATTTATTCACCTCACCTTTCCCATGATAATTAACGCAATTAAGTAAGTAGATCGATTTTTTTTTTTTTACTTTTCTACATAAAACATATAAATAGGCGAGGATGTTAAGGAACTTTGGCTAAATAAATTATGAACGAAAGAACCACTACCTAATTAGTAATTACATATAATATAATAGATGTCGAATGTGATATGGAACCTAGAATTTTCATTCACATAACAAGTGGATGGCATATGAAACATGTCCTTGATTACATAAAAAAGGAAATGCATTGAGCCAGAAACATATGAAAGAAGGGAAATATAACACGTCACTAACTGTATATATACACTCGTTTTAGGTTCCACAGATATGACTTTGTTTAATTTTATTTTTACAAATAATTTTGTTAATTTTAAAATCCTAAAATTATTTTACTAGTCTTTTTAAATTATTCTTACCAATTTTAGTTAGTTTAATGCTATATGATTAACATATAATTTATTTTTATAATTTATTTGTTAATATATTATTATAATTGTTATCTTTTAATTTACTAATTTACATTGTAATTTTTAATATATATATAATTTAGTATATTACTTTTAACGTTGTTTTTATATTTATATTTATTATTTTTTATTTATTGTAATATAATTAATTTTTTAAAATATATCTCAAGCTATGGTTTTACTACTAAAAGTAGAAATAAATTGAAATTTAATATATTAAAAGTAAATCATATTACAATTAGTTAAAATTAATAAATTGAAAATCTAAAAATAATATATTAAAATTAAATTATAAATTTTTTAAAAATAAAATATTAAAAAAATTAGTAAATTAAAAATAAGAATAATATTAAAAATAATAAAATTATGGCTTATAATATATTAAAAATAATATATAATTATCTTATTTATATAAAATAATAAATATATTAATTCTACTAAATAAATAAATTAATTAAATAATTAAATTACGTGTCTAAAAATAATATAATTATCTTAATTTTAAATATTTTTTATTATTTTAATTATCTTAATTAATAATTTTTATTTTGATAGTTATAAACTAATTATAATTAATGATTTATAAGAACTAAAAATGACAATAAGAAAATGTCATATATCTAAAAAAAAAAAAACACAATGATTAAAACTAAATATAATTATATTTACAAAAATTTAATGTATATATATATATATATACTTTGTTGCATGCAAAAGTAAAAGTTAGAAAAAGAAAATTAAAGCAAACATTGCCCATGAGAGATATATGAGGTGATAATTAGTATTGGCAGTGACAATGACAAGGACATTGGATAATGTCTGTCTCATTCTCAAATAAGTTTAAGCAACCGAGGTTCCTGGCAGCTTCATCTTATGTTTTTTTCTTCATCAAATATATTGCTTTTATTATCACTATCATGTTATAGTCTGCAATTAATATTTGGAATATGCTACGTAAGGCAATCAATGCCTTAACTGAAGTATGGTAGGTTGATTGTTGAAGTTTAAAAAAATATATAAAACTTAAAACTTGTATAAAAGTATTTTTTAAAGAAATTTTTTTAGAAGTTATTCAGTATAAGTTTTTAAAATAATTTAATTTTTTTTAGACTCTGATCTTTGAAAAAATTATTCAAACGAGTTAACATATTTTAAAGGTGATTTTTTAGACTCTGATCTTAAAATGTCCTCTAAATTATATTCAGCATACTATTCTTCAACTAAATTATATTTTAAAGAAAATTTATAAACAGTATTTTCTAAAACAATCCTTCCAACAAATATACACTCAGTACTATAATACAGGAGGAATTTAATGTTCTAGGTGGACATATATACCTAATAATTGAAGTAATGTGTGGTCTACTTTTCTAGTATATCTAAAATTGTTGCTTCCCCCTCCTCTCTCTCTAGCATTTTAATTTCTACAAATGTGAAGGATATTGTTCTTTTAATTATATATAATTATTTAATTATATAAATTAAAACCACTTTATTATTTTCTTTCAATAAATCAAAGTAATACAAAAACAACATTTAATTGATTTAAATTAAAAATAATAGTATAAATATATAACAACAATGATTTAAAGACCATAAAATTTGTTAAAATTTAAAATAAACTAAGACTTAGTTTAAATTTGAAGATAACAACAATAATAATAAATACAATTTAACTTCAATTTAAAATAAAATTAATTGTTATAATTTTAAAAAATGATTTAATATGAGTTTAATTAATTTTAAAGATGATTAATAACATACTCAAAAACAATAATTTAAATTTTGAAAATTTTAGAATCTTAAAAGGTCAATTTTACACTCCTAGGTTATGCATACGAGCGAATGAAGATAATGTAGAAAATGAGTTAATTAAAAAAGTAAAAAAAATAAAAACTACATTTTTTTTAAAAATGATCAGTATCAAATTTTATAATATATAAGACTGAATATATATACATAGACCAGGTATATATCACGAAAAAAAAATGAATAAGTGTAAATTTGGTGCTTAATTCAAGGTTGTCTAATTATATACGAGACACAAAGAGATGGCCAATAAAACAAAAGATATATAAACAAGAGACTATAAAGAACAATGAATATAAATATATTCCCACCAAAAAAAAAATATAAATATAGATTAATATCCTAGTTATATATCACTATAAATAATTTTTTATATATAAATAAAAAATTAAACGTTAAAATTTCTTATTGCGTAAACCGGATCATTCTCTCAAAACTGTTATTAGAGCAGCTTTAATGCAAAAATTCAATTTGTTCTTTTACTTGATGTTTTATTGTGACATAAGATTTAAAAATACTTATTAATACGGTATAATTCAACTAAAATTTTTTACTAATTATTTTAATAGGATCTTTCTACTTACACAAAAACTCTCACTTTAATTTTAAAAAATATTTTTTAATAGTTAAACAATTTTAATAATAATTGTTTATATAAATAAATTTTAGATAAAATTAAACTTTATAAAAATTAATTTATTCCAATAATATTTTAAGAATCAACTTAATCATTTTTATTTGAGATGTTCTTTTTAGTTATTTATGATGAATGGTATAATCACTTACATATTTGACATCCAAATAAGAATAAAGTCTAGTTGAGTCACGATGTTAAATAAATAAATTATTATTATTATTATTATTATTATTATTATTATTATTATTATTATTATTATTATTATTATTATTGAGTGACTTCTTATTTTTATTATTTAATTTTTTTTAAAATAATAATAATTCTCTTAAAATTGTTATTATTTGAGTAAGTGAGTTCATCTTTTTTATATATATATATATATATATATATATATATATATATATTTATATTTATATATATATATAAACTCTTATAATACTTATACGGATAATATTTAATTTTCATTAAATATAAGTTATTCTAAATGAGATAATATCAATGTTTAATAGTTAGTATAGAATAATTGTGTATTGCAAAATATATGAGGAACCGGTCAAAGATGGAGAAGAAAGGATATGTTTTGATTTAAAGCTCATAATTAAAATTTTAATTAAACATCATATTGGTTGGAACCTTAAAACCACGGCTTAGTGTTAAAAAAAGTATATAGTAATCCTATCATCCTATTTATACTTACGATAAATATATATATGTTAGTCCTTTAAAATTAATCTTAACCAAATATATTATTTTTCTCTTCTCTGATATATACGCCTGATGACACTTCATTGTCTGTATACCCAATAATTGAATTGTTCTGATAATGATACAAGTAATCATTCATAATATTATTCATTGAATATCAACGTTCTTGCTATTATAGTTATACTCATAATAGCACAAAAGAAAAAATGGAAAAAGAAATAGAATTCGGTAGTTTATACCTTTAGTCTTTCGATAATTTTTGAATGAATTTAAATTCTTAACCTTTTGCTAATATTCATTGAAATCAACGAATAATTTTAGTCGCTCAAAGTTTTTTTTAATGAATTTAAATTCTCAATCTTTTACTTTTATAATTATATAAGGTATATTTAAAGGTTAGGTTTTAGAAGAAAAATAAAAAGAAATCAAAACTTTCATTCTATTAAAAAAATAAAATCGCATAAACTCAAAAGCAAAATTGGGTGGTTGTGAGTTATTTATTTATTATACTAAAACTACTCAAGATATATTGACCTTAATTTTAAATTAAAGAAATTGTTCTTTTTCTTTTCTGTTTAAAACTTCATTATAGTTCAAAGAATACCCTAAACTTTCCTCTATATGAAAATTTTAAATTTTCATTTTTATTAAAAAATTAAAATATTCACTAATTAAATTAATTAAATCATTTATACTTTTTTCTACTCAAAACTCACCGATCAAAATATGAAATTATCAAAAATAAAATTTCAAATTTTGCTCCTCTTCAAACTCCAAATTCACATACAGTCTACTAATATATTTCAGTTTTATTTTATCAAAGTTTTACTAATTTCTAAATTCTAAAGTTTTAAAATTATTTCACATTTCAAACCAACACAAATCACCAACTATTTGAATATAAAATATTATTCAAGAGTTTTAAGTAAAAGAGAATGAAATAGAGGATCGATCATATATATTCACTTAATTTTAAAAATAGAATAACTTGATTTGCTCGAAAAAAAAATTGAAAGTTAAAAGTCGCACCCAATCCAAATTTAAGAAAAGCAATTGAGCAAATTATTCTCAACCAAAAAAATGGTTGGAACTCTCCATCCAGGCACAATCTCTACATTAATTTCGACTTTGTTTGAGATTTCTCATATTATTTAGATTATAATCGTGATAATTAAGTGAGAGACTAATCTCTCGGTATATGGTCTGATGTTAACATAGAACCTCTTCTAATAATGTTTTTTTTTCATACACATGAATTTCAAAATCTAATCCAAAACTATATATGCCTTAAGAATCTAAATCCCTCCCATTTATACCAACCAACACATAATGATAATTTGTTTGAATTTTTCAAAGTTGGCAATATGAACTAGACTACCTGATGTTATTTTGCACTATTGTGACCATGAGATTCTCTCCCATCTGTGCATGCCTAAGACTAAATAAAAACAAAACAAAAAAAAAACACATAGAGCTGGCGTTGTTTGGTCCATGAGTTAATCAAATATCCACTCGTCAGATAATTAATATTTTCGTGCATGAGACCAAAAGAGGGAGTAGATTTGCTCTCTTTTTAAAAATAAAAAGAAAGACAGAAGTACAAGAGACAAGTGTTTTTGTCAACTTAGTTGCATGATTGAATTTCACTTGAGTAAGCTTAAATGTACTTTTATTTTCAAACTTACTTTATACATTGGAAATCGCAAATATACATTAAAATTTACATAAGTACTTTCTTAACTTTTATCTAAACATAGTGTTAGGTATTATTTAATCCAAATTTTTTTGTACTTTTTTTATTAAAAGAAAAACTGAGTCAAACACTTGTTAAATAATTTTTTTTTTACAACTATAAGTAGCTTATTTTTATGAATAAATCTTAAGAAGAATGAGCTCTTAAAAAAAATCCCTTAGAAAAAAATTTCTTCAGCTTTTATAACAATTTTTTTAAAAGGACACCTATTCGAATTTTGTATTTTCTTTTTTCATATTTTTTTTAATACATATAAAAACACGAGATGAGGATATATATATATATATATATATGACTTTTAACATTCATAAAAAAAAAGGTGTCAATTGACATAAATTTTAATGTGTTTTATTAGTTGTGAAGTTATTAAATATTTTTAATGTAAATTGATATTATTAAATTATGTCTAAATAAAATTGTTTTATTTCTTTAAATATATCCCATCATTGAATAATTGATGATTTATTTATTTGTATGCAGCTGAGCTTCAAGCCTTTTTGTGACGCTTTAGAGGATGAAGTAAAATTCAAACGAAAGACTTTTTGACGCTTTCATGAACATGTTTTTTTATATATATATAAATCTTGTATATAATGATTACAAAATTTATTACTTTTATAAACTTGATTACGCAAACTAGCGTTACCTTAGTTTAAATAGTACTAGATTCAAAATTTTCAAGTAAAATTTTAAATTTAAATTTTGTAATTGAAAAAAAAATGTAATTAAGACGAGAGACTAAGTTAAAAAGTGATGAACTAAATACTTGGTACATTTAACCTAGACAAAAGTGATGAACTAGTGTTGTGTTGAGCTAACCAAGAGAAGAAGCTATGCAATATATAAAAAGATTGGGACCACTAGTAATGCCGTGTTTGGTTGCATTTGTAAGGATACCATATATAAGGCTGCCATAGCTGCGTGCAATTTTGTTGATTGTTTTTTCATTAACGGTTCTTTCATGAAAAACTCGTCACAAGTTAGATATTCTCAATTATTCCGTACATTTTCCTGTAATTTTTGTGTCCATATGCTGCAAACATTGCATATGGTTCAAGTTATTCTCGCCCACAAAAACAGTGCATGCTTTTATAGTTCTTTGTTGTCTAGCTCCATGCACCAATAATATACGAAGGAACTTCTCTTATTAGTTAATTCTAAATGTGCGGCTACATTATTCTATAATGTTTCCCATCAAAGACAATTAAGAGGATATTCCTATAAATTAGAGGAGAAATAATTGATAAACAATTCACATCAAATAATTTTTAGAATCCGAAATCAGTACGTATACTACTCAAGTGTGAATTCTCCATATTCTCACGGCAAAGTATTAAAATATTGACATTATATAATAGCAAATAATTAAACTTAATTTGCAATTTGTATTTCGTCTTTTTCTAAGCAATTTTTAGCTGTATTTAACTTCAATGGAGAGCATTTTTTTTAGGTAAGAATTAAGGACTATACTAAAGAATTACAACACTCACACACTCTATTGATTTAGTCTAGAGCATGATAAATATTAATTATTAGGAAACAAAGAGACATGGACAAGAAGACAAAATGATCTCAATTTTAATATTTAGTTTTCAAAAAAGATTCTTAATATATATATAAGTTGTTAAAATGGTAGCAAATTTATAATTTTCTTAAAAGTTAACCCTATAATTTCTTCATATTCATGCAAGAGAACATACCCACCTAAGAAAACTGGGGAGAGGAAAATTCGCAGTCCCAGAGATTAGCACAATATGGGTAAACCTCCTCTCTAAAAGGATACTTTTCATAAATAATCGAGGCAGAAACTTGTTTGTAAAGTATTTCTATACACACTTTTTTACCTTATAAATCTAGTATACTTTCATAAGATCAAACTCCTTTGAACGAGTGAGTAATGAACTCAAAAAATATAACTAATCCTATTATGCGTGATAGTGAGAGTATATGTCAGTTTATGCAGTGTCCTTTGGCAATCCCGTAATCATATTGTCTTTTGCATCTCAATCCTGTCCTTTCAGAAGAAGTTCGACGTTTTCTCTCTATATTTTTCACTCGGCTACTAGCTTAGCTGGGTCGTTATCTAGATGGTCCACACTTTTCTGTAAAATAAATTTGGTGTCTAAATATATCATAATGTGATATTATGATGATGAGCATAATTTTATATGTATATATTTGATTTTAGTAACGTCTTTTACAGAGAAATTGTTAATTTTATAATGTACTTTCCAATTTGTCCAATATAATTCTATTGTATCTAAAATAATAGAGTATGTCATTACCGACAAAATGAAGGTCTATGCCTGTGAGCTTTTACGACAGGCAGAAACTTGGAAAGCCTTCATACTCATGATAAGATTTTTTGTTTTATACCATCTACTCAAACTCTACACTTTTAGGTCCACTTTAGTGGGTAACTCAATAAGATTTGATAATATAAGATCTAATGATTTCCACTGTTTGGAGTAACATGTTGACATTATATAAGATCTTGTATTAAATAATTAAATAATACGTCTTATATATAATAGAGTATTTATGTAATATTTAATAAGATAAAATTTAATGATTTTTTACAAAAATATCATTTATTAAAATTATGTTCACATAAATTCTATTCATCTTAATATTTGGCTGGGCTGCTTGCTAAAATCTGACTGGAAGAGTGAAACAGTATATTTTTGTCAAAGAAAGGGGATAAGGCCCAGTAAAGTGACAGATCGTAAAGTAGAAGACTCTTTACTGGGCATGTAAGACACCTCATTTGAAGGGGCCTCACTAATAACCACTGATGTGAAAAATCATACTGAACCGATCGATTGGACAAGAAAATCGGTCAGGTAATTGATTTAAAAAAAACTACAAAACCTGCTTGAAAAAAAACTAATCAAAAAATTGAAAAACTGATAAAATTGACCAAAACATTATTATTTTGATTTTTTTCTTAAAAATAAAAATAACTTAATGCATTTGTCATTTTCTTTTTTATTTAAAATATAAAATTATTATTAATAATAAATATTAATACATATTATTAAAATTTAAACTTACGTAGTATGATATATTTTATTTAAATTTTTGTATGTATTTTAGTATTATAAAGTTATGATATTATGATTTTTTAATACAGCCACGATTCAATTACGATTTCAACTATTGAATCTTGAATTGATGTTTTGAATAATTATGATCTAGTTTTAAAAATATTGCTAATAACTAAAATTGGACCATGGTAACTAAAACTGGATCATGGTAACATATCAATAATCAAACTATGTGCCTCGATACTGGTTTTGAAAGAATTATCGGAAATGCTTCTGACTACCACTTCAGAGTATATCTGGGGAATGTAATATGGCGAAAGGAATATAATATGGCGAAAGGAATAGATTTGTCTACTCCTCAAACTCTGATGTTGATTTATTTGGACCATTCACAAAAAGTTACTATAGCTCCAAGTTAACCCCGAGCATTAGCGAGGGTTTTGGTAATGAGTTTCTCTATTGCAACAGCAGGCATCATTTTTCATATCAATTAAGGTTGGTATATTTCTGCCAGAAAAGCAACTAAAAATTTATCACCAAAATTGCAGGATGAGATCATAACCATACTAGACTCAAGCTGTATACTACAGCTAGCACAGACCAATATAAGGCTTCACTGAGGTATATGAGACAGCCAGATTTTTGAAAGGGACTACTACCACCAATATAAGGCTTCACACTGAGGCGTGTGACATAAGAAAAAATGAGCACGCAGATGTACTCCTCTAACGTAGGTAAATCCTTCTAGCTAGATTAATTGGGTTCTTTGCCTCACGCTGATTGGTGTCTCTTACCTGCAATAATGAACTTGCATTAGACTTGGAAGGTTTGCTAAATAGCACTTGAACACAAACACAAAAGGGAAAGGAACACAAAAGCACTTGTAGAAAAAAAAAATAAAAAAAATAAAATGAACTTTTCTATAAACTAAAATTAACTTATATATAAATTAAAAATTAATTTTAGATATGTTAATATGAATATAAGGATTAATGAGAAAGTTTATCTCAAAAGACCCAAATCTAGTGTAATTCAATAGCAAAATCAAGAGGCATTTACTGAGATGTCATTGGGAAGTTATAATTTCAAGGTAAAACACAGTATGATGGCATGAGTACATGACCTTTGCCATAGTTATAAAATTATATTCCTCCAAAAAAAGAACCAATAAATAAATATATAAGCAAATTAATATTTGGTTATAAAGCCTGACATGAAAGCTCAAAAAGTTCTATTGGCAGAGTCTTTAGGAAGAAACATTAACTAGTATATTATATCAGCTAAATATAAAAGTCATTCTTGAGTTTAAGTTTTTAGAAGAATTGATCCTTGACAATAACATTATTTAACAAAAGGATATTGCACATATCAAGATGAGAAAAATGGAAGATACCATGCACCTAATTAAAGAAACCTTTTATTTTTTCACCACATTCAATAAGATTTTTTTATAATAATGCATGATATATTAGAAGTCTGACTCTGACAGCAGTCTGAAATAAGATTCTCTGGTGTAAAAACAAAAATGAATTGTCAACCAAATCAATTGACTACAATACCACTTTTGTCAAAGCAGCTGATCGGGCTGTGTCAACCCTCTGTGGATGATTGTGTTCTGTAGTTCTATGACTTTTAACATGGCCCCCTGCAGATACACCTCTTGCAATGCATTTCTGATTCACTGTCACATTCCTTGTAGTATTCTCTTTTCCCTTGCCAGTCAAACTATTAACTTTGCTAGTTCTTAGTTTCTGCTTAGCACCACCATTACAAGCAGTTTCTTTATTGGCTGTGTGTGGTAGCAAAGCCTTTGAACTTGTAGACGGATATTGGACCTGCAAATATAAATCCACCATCCTTGATAAATTGTAACAAATTTGAGGATAACTACATAAGAAAATATTGTGATAATAGCTAGAGAACTGTAACTTTCAGAAAAGGGATGCACCCAAAAAATTAAATCTGATGCATTTGACAATCATTTGGTATAAACAATTCTTATTTCTCAATTAATCCGTGCTTCATATATGATATATCAGAGCTACACCATTTAAAAAATAGATTGTCTCACATAATAGAAATACACGTGACTTAAGGACAGTGCAGCTTCTCACCAATGACTTAGCAGTTCGATGGTATGTTGGCTTTGCAAAATTGATGTTACTTCCCTTTCTGTTACCAGATTTTGCGTCCTCAACTGAAACGGTAGATGTCTTTGATATTTCACCTGTCTTGCCCCGGCTCTTAACTGCAAGATTCATTGTAACCTCACCTTTCTCATCTGTGATTTTCTCTCTCTGCAGCCTTGATTCAAACTTAACTTCATATCCAGGGTTTGAACATGACCCAACACTAGACTTTCCTGAGGATGATTTCCGACCCCTTGATCGCATGTCATCACGACCAATCTCCACCCTTGAAGCTTTTCCTGAAACATAACTTCTCCTAACGCTAATAACCGATGAACTTCTACTTTTCTGATCACATGGTTGACTAGACACCTCCAAACGTTTCTTCTGTGGCTGAATGCTTGAGACTTTTCTCGTAACACAACTATTTCCAAGACTAACCCTCCTAAGTGATGAACTTCTTTTCTGATCACATTGTTGGCTACATACCTCCCTATACTTCTGAGTGTTCTCAGATGTAATTGTGCTCCTTGCAGTGCTTCCACCTGTCTTCTGATTGGAACTTGAACTGCTGCAACAGGCCATGGACTCGGTTTTTCCTCTGCCATTATTACGTTCAAGAGCCAACCCCAACTTCCCACTCAACAATCCTTTTGTCCTGTTAACATTTGACTTTGATTTGGGTTTCACTTCCTGACCAGAGCTGGAACCTTGTTGGAAGCCTCTCCTACTTAAACCCTTCTGTTTATCTAACAAATTATGCAGATCAATACCTTCCCACTTCTTGCTGCTGTAGTGTTTGCCTCTTGATCTCGAGACTGAAGAAGGAAGCTCCGGCGAATTTACTCCTTGCAAATCAACTCCTGATGTCAATATCCCCTCACCACTGCGAGCAAACTTATATTTTAATTCTTTAGCAGACATCTGGTGGAACCTGAAAATGATTTGTTGTAAGTACATAAACACCATTTACCAAAATCCCAAGCCCCCAAAATCCAAAATGTTTCTTACTGGTGACTTGTGTTAAACCAGTCATCATCATCACCTCTGCAACATAACAAAAATTAAAAATCAAAACAATAAATATAATTCAATAAAAAGAAAAACAAAAACCGACTCTAATTGAAAAACTCACGCATCTAAACCACCAGATTTAGCTTCAAGTGTCAAATCCACCCACATAGGCGCTTCAATATGCTCCTGTATGTCAAGCAATCGCAACACACCAAAACACAATCACAAATCAATAGACAACTCTGAATCCCACAACAGAAATAACAGTAACGAGCAGATACAAACCGAAAGCACAATAATAACCGAATAAAAATCGTGAATCTAACACAGGATCCCTAAACACTACTAATAAAAACAATAATAAGATTATGGAATTCAAAATCTAAAATCTCCAACGTTCCACAAACCAAAATTACTTTTCCTCGGCGTTCAGAACTTGCGTGATCAAGAAATGTCTCAATGTAACCACAAACATCAAGAAATCGCATGATTAAAACCCTAAAAGTGGTGAAGAAAGTGAAAAGTGCAAGAAGTGAATGAAAAAATTACAAGAAAAGCCCAGTGATCGTTGGTTTTCTTCTTGATCGTGATCCCGTCCTTCTTAGAAGCTTCCATCGTTCTAAAGAAGCAGTAGAAACAATGCTTGCAGTGTGAGTCTTGTTTGTTGTTGCGAATTTAAGGAACTGCAGAGAGCACCATTGGGTCGAAGTGGGAGAACATGGCGCGTGAGAACTGAGGAACGAGAAGAAGCCAGTGCCAAACGACGACGTATGTGGCTTTTGTTTCTGATTTGATTCGCTGTCCGCGTTAAGTGCCGTTGGATGATGGGAGCGAGTTTTGATGTACGGATGGGATCGTCCGTTTTGGATTGTTCGGAATATTTGACCGTTGGAAAACCATTCAAAATGTTTGCTGGAGGATAGCAATGTAATAAAAAGTGCAACATTTACTTCAAACGATAATAAGGCTTAATAATAATAATCGAAAGTATTTTTTTTTTTATCAATCAAGAGCTTTAACTTCTTTCTCTGTAAGTGATTTTGAGAATAAAATAATATCTTTGTGATTTTAAATCAAAAATTGAATAAAATATCTTAATTAAGAAATATAAATATCGAATTTTTGAAAAAAATATAATTTTATGTCTATTACCACTTATAATTTGCATTTATATATAGTTTATTTTATATATAAAAAAATATATGTATTTTTTATATTTTTTTTTCTCTCTTTTTTAATATGTTATTAGCGTGATTATTTTTTTTATTGATCATATTTATTGTTGGCATTGTAAATTGGAAGAAAAAGTCTTTGTAAAAAATTTATTAGAGTGTCATCTTTTCAAATTTATATGCAAAGGTTAAATTCTCTCTTAATACTATTTTTTCTTTTGGTGAAATTTTTACGTGTTTGGTAGATATTTTTGTTGTTTTATTTACATAAATGTAAAGTTCATTTAGATTTAATAGATTTTGAAGACATTATCAAATAAATAAATTTGGAAAATATTTTTGTAATGGATCGCAACCACACTATTAATAAAAAATTATAAGAATATTTTTCTAATCGAAAGTGAAAAAATAATTAAAAATATATATTTTCATATCAGAGGTGGAAAAATAATGCCAAAGAAATGAAAAAGGAACAAAAATTTTCCCTATAAGTGAAAAGTAGTTGGAAAAGTAGTTGGAAAAGTCAAAAAAATGGAAAAAGTAACAAGCATAATTAAAATATATTATATTTGATCTCTCGATATTGGTAAGACCATTGTATGGTTGCTCAATTATTATGTTTATTATTATTATTAGATAATATATGTACTTTTATTATTTTCTTATATTAGATAATAATATGTTGTTATTTACTATTACAGTCGCAATTAATATGCAATATCAATTAATTGAAAAATATTATTTGTTGATGCTTACAACTCATTGATAAATCAAATTAATACTAATTTTTACAATTTGACTATATTAATTACCTTATTAATTTTTAATTTAAATTCCAATTAAATGATATTGTAATGATAAGTGAAAAATAAAAATAAAATTTACATAATAAGTTAATTGATTATTAATTTTGTTAATATTTATGGTTTGTCATTAACGGAAGACATGTATATTTTTATTGACAAAATTCACATGTAAATATATGAAGAATTTTTTAATTTAAGGCTTTAAGCTTATTGATTTGGTCAATCAACTTTGTGGAATGAATATTTAGTAAGTAAAATATATATAATTTTTTGAAGTCAAATTATAAACTATTATTTATAATTAATTTTAATGACTATTATTTTTCATGTCTTTTTTCTTTCTCTAAAAAGATAAAATGAAGTTGTGATAGAATTTAGTGTGTATTTCATTTTTATATGAAATAATTATAATAAAACATTATATGACCAATGATTTAATTATCAATATATTATCTTAGTTAAAAAGGTTAAAATAAAAATAAAGTATATTGAGACTATTTCTATTCACATAACTACATCCAAAAATAAATTTAATGATATGTATTAATTATTTAAATAATTAAGTTTTAATCTATGAATTTTAATTATTATTGTCAATGTTATAATTTTCATTAGTTAAACTTATTATTCATTATTTGAATGTTTTAAATTGATTTTAAATTGTTATTTAGTAATTGATCATTATTCAATTTTTTTTTATTTTAGAATTGTTGACATTGTAATTATAATTTTTTTTTGCATGTGAAGCTTTGTAAGTTATAAATTTTCTCATTAAATTATTGTAAATATTGATATTGCATTGTATTTTTTTAAAGTCTCGTATAACTTATTAAGTTTCAATAAAAAACAATGTGTTACGAAAAACAATTTCCTAAAAACTTACAAAAGAATATGATTGATTAGAAATATAAAAGTGGGACATTAACTGCATAAAATTTTATTTTTATATAAATACCACCATTTAAGGATATTGATTCCTACTATTCCTACTCAAAATTTGTAAGTATTCTTTGTACTAAATAACATTGTTGAAAAGAAAGTCTATAATGTGTGAATACCGCTAGTGTATCGTTATCGTCAAGTAATAAATTTTCAAGATCATTTGATAACTGTGTATTTAATTTTGTAATCATTATTATTTAAAAAGGGGTTTAAAATAAGAATAAATTAATTGAGAAAAAGATGAGAATATGGAACTGGTTTTGTGGTTAAGAAATGAAGATATTAATGCAAATTGTGTTGGATTCCGTCCATGATTTTAGCATGTTATAATGTGTTTAGAGCTTCGAAATTCATGGAATTGATGCTTGGTGCTAATTTTCGATTTTGTTGGTTGGAATTACGAGAAGACAAGAGATCCTGTCTATTTTTGCATGTAAAGCACACAAAGAAGTTAGTTCCAGAAGATAGGCCTTTGAAGAAACCTACTATCTTGGCTATAGGTGTGTGAATATATCATGATCATTTCATTCTTGGCCTTGTTATGATCACACGTCTTATGTGATAAAACATTATAAATTTATGATGCCCTTTGTGATTATTTTATGTTCGTTTCCAAACTTTGTTCGGTTATTAAACATGATATTAAGCTGACACCAAGATAACTAATGGGAGACTATCACATGACTTCTGTGTTTCACTTATATATTTATTTGTTACACTGGGGTACATAGCTCTTAACATTCTACATTTTGTGGACTCATCATATTTGTAGTTTTGTGAAGGCTAGATCATTATTGTTTCGAATAATTTGAGCTTTTGGCAACCAGCTGTTCCTTTACTGGATAACATAATTTTATCCATTTTATTAATTTTAGGTGTTGATGGAGGATTTGATAATAATGAGCTTGAGTAGGAGGAAACTCATAGTATAGTTATATTACCTAAGTATGTTTCTCTTCCATTCCCTTCTCTGGAATTGCCAGAGAAGGTACTTATTGCTCTCTTCATAGTTCTCTGTTTACTTCCCCTTTTATTAATCAGAGAGGAAGTGTATGCTATATAGGATAAGGGGTTTAGTTTAGTTAACTCATTTGTTAAAATATTTTAGGTTAAGGTTGGCAGTTGATGCAATCTTACTTGCTGAGGGTGCTGAATGAAAGGAGCAACTTGCAGAGAAGACAGACAATCTTTGGCTAAACCTGACTGATGGAATGATTCTTTGTGGGAGGAAAAATTGGGATGAAAGTGGTGGAAACAACCATGCTATTGACCATTACAAAGTGACAGGTTATCCTCTTGCTGTAAAGCTTGGGACAGTCACTGCTGATTTGAAAGCAGCAGGTGATGCCTCCTTGCTGAATATTGTGTTTTGCCTTTTATAGGCTCCTCTGCTCTTAATATAAATGGTTTACTTGTATGGTGTGCAGTCACAAAATGCCCTTCCCATTATTTCTGGGTTACAATTTATGAGGTTTTTCTTTCCTTAACTGTTATTTTTGTAATGGTCTAGTCAGTTGTTGATTATGCAGCTTTTGCCAAACTCTGTTTTCTTCTGCTCTTCAAATACTAATTAAATAGAAATTTTTAGTTATCAATTTTAATATCTCAATGCTGATGGAAAGAGTATTTCCTTACGAAATGTAAACCTAGGCCGAGTTTTCTTGATCTCTTATCATTTTTCATTTATATTTTGTTTTTATTTTTAAATTGAATTTCAATATTTTTTTAAAAGAAATTATCAATAATTAAAAATAATCTTAAATCATAATATATATTATTATATAATTTATATATAAAAAATATTTATTTATTATAAATATAATTATATAAATAAATATTTATTTTATATATTGAACCACTTAAAATATTAGTTTATAGATTTTGAAATAATACTCTTCACTTGCGGATATACACATGCACACACAATTAAAATTATATTAATTAATTAATTATTTATCTTGAAATGATACTTTTTCTTTGACCGTATTTATTACTCCTGACTTCGACTTCTCTGAGACTGCACTTGTCACATCACACACAATCAAAACTATATTATTTATGAAGTTTCCTTCCTTCATGAGATGGGGTAAAGGAGAAATAATGAGATGGGAAAAGGAGAATATTTCTTGATGCAGCCCTTGTATACTTTTGAAATGGAAATGCATCTTTTAATAGTTTAATGCTTAATGGTTATTTGAAGATTTGGTATTTTTCGCTTATGTATCTGGTAGTCAGTGGTCCGTGGAGACATTCTGTTGGAATGGTGTCCTATGTTGGATCTTACACAATTGCAAGATTACACATTATTTTCTTCCAATGCTTGTGTTAGTCTTGGCTCCTGAGATCAGAAAGTTTGCTTACTCTATAGATCTGGGGCCTACTACTTGAAATGAGTTTACTTGGTTGTATGAGTAGAATACATGTAAAATTGAGTGTCTGGGTTTTTGTTGTCTGCATTTCACTTTTCTATTATATATATATATATATATATATATCCAAACAACAGAAGTTAAATGGTAATATCACCCATTGTTTGGATGCAATACTTTCTTTTGATGGATGTTGTTTATAAGTAGTGTCTAAGGTTGAAGAAGATTCAACTGGATGCTTGAGAATAAACTTTTGTCTTGTTACTCTAACAGGCTGTGGTGTAAAAGTGTGTTTAAATAGTTAAATATCAAATTAATTATAATTTTTTTAATGACATTCTTTCTTATATTCAGACTGGAATGACAACTGTTGAAAAGGAATTTGATCAAAATACAAATTTTGATTAAATCGAATTCAAGAAAGTGGACAAGCCGTAGATTTAATTTTTGGATATGGATATACAGATCGGTCAATATTGGAAACATTTTACTATTTGCGGCTTATTATAAAATACTAGTTTGAGGATTTTACATTCAACTGATAAAGACAAAAATTATATATTGGATGTTCCATAATTAGGTATAAAACCAAAATGAAAAAGTAATCTTTACAAGGTTTGAGTTTAAAAATTAAGAAAAATATAGAATCAAGAAAGTCAAAAACTACACCAAAATGGATCATTTTATTGTAAGTTGATGAAAAATGAATCAAATCTCAAGAATACAAATAAGCTCAAAATCATTATAATATAATTTGGGCTAAGTAGTTAGTTAGAATATGTTTACGTATGTTTTCGCAGAATAATTCTTTTTTAGATAAGAAATTTTTATTGAAATTTTAGATAGAGATTTTTGATTGAGATTTTAGATAGAGAATTTTTATTGCGATTTTAGATAGGGATTTTTTATTGAGATTTTAGATAGAGATTTTTTATTGAGATTTTAGATAGAGATTTTTTATTGAGATTTTAGATAGAGATTTTTTATTGAGATTTTAGATAGAGATTTTTGATTAGTTAAGATTTGATGTCAATTAAAATATAATTGGACTTTAACTCTCAGGCTGTTTAGTTAAGTTTATAAATAAGCTCTTGTAATCAATCAGAAGGCAGAATTTGGACTTTAATAAAATTTGTGTTTTCTGTTTGTGAACATTTTTCCTTTGTTCTTAGGATTAAGAACTTTTCTCTTAATAATTTTGGTTCTACCGGCCGGTCGCAGTTAGGGTTAAGTTCCTCTTTTACCTATTTTCAAGATGATCACTTTTTTAATCCGTTAAGACGATCCGAAATGATACCATTTTAATGAATTAGAAAGGGACCGTCTTGGAAATAGGTGAAAGGAGAAACTTGACCCTCACCGTGACCTGTCGGTAAAATCAAAGTTATCAAAGCCTAACTAATTGGAAGGGGAACTTGATTCTAACCGCAACCAGTCGGTAGAACCAAAGTTATCAAGAGAAAGTGTGACCCTAATCGCGACCTTTAAGTATAACCAACACTATAAAAGAAGTTCTTAATCCTAAGAACAAAGGAAAAGTTATGAGAAAACACAAATTTTATTAAATTCTAAATTCTGCCTTCTAATTGATTACAAGAACTTATTTATAGGTTTAGCTAGGCAGCCTGAAAGTTAAAGCCTAATAATATTTTCATTGACATGAAATCTTAACCATTCAAAAATCTTTATCCAAAAATCTTTATCCAAAATCTCAATTAAAAATCTTTATCCAAAATCTCAATAAAAAATATCTTATCTAAGAAGAATTATTATGCAAAAATATATGTAAACAGATCTTAACTAACTACTTAACCCAAATTACATGACAATGACTTTGGGTGTTATATGTGTTTTTCAAGATGGGCTTCATTTTTTGTCAACTTTCAATCAAGTGATCCATTTTTGTGCAACTTCTGACTCTCTTGCCTTTATATTTTCCTTAATTCCCAAACTCAAGCCTTGTAAAGATTGCTTCCTCATTTTGGTTTTGGACCTAGTCATGGGACCTCTAACGTATGATTTTTTCTTTGTTAGTTGAATTTCTATCATTATTTCTTCATTTTGTTTTCTTTCAGTTGCTACATGGCAGCAATAATGCAAGTTCTGTTTTTAACAAGATATTTTATGTCTCGGTCAGTTCATGTCTTTAATTTTCTTGCAACTGTTTGAAACCTCTTTACATTTACTTCAATTTATGTTATTTCATTCTTAGGTACTACTTGAACCAAAGTCTAAAAAAGGCATTTGAGCTGTCTCTGCTTATCCAACTGTAGACCTCAATATGCAATTGTAAGTGCATCTTTGATTAGGTTATTTTGTGTTTACAGCTTATAAAAAATCATAGAACTTTTGGCTAAGATAAAAAGCCTTTTGTGTGTATAAATTATACAAAACAATAATTTGCTGAGTAACTAGCTTTTAAGTTACTAGATTACTGTAATTATCTCTTAACTGCTAGTCATGTATTGTCAATACAATAGCATGTTCCTCCATGCAGGTATTATTGTATAATTGATAATGACTCCAAAAATTTGTAAGAAAAAAATATGGAAGAGAATGAAAAGTCAAAAGATGAAATTTAAATTTCCTATTGAAGTGAAACATTTTGTGACAAGATTGATTAAAATAATTTATTTCTCAAAACTCTGTCAACCCACCAAAGCTTGTGACAACAGTGATGTTATTATTATTTTGTTTATTTAGGAATTAATTAATCAAGTGAATTTGATAAAATGATGTTTTTAAAATCAAAAAAATCAATTTTGTTACAATTTTATTTTCATGTGTCTTCTTCTCCATCCATTCTCCATCTTATTTTATATTTAATTTTCTGGTAAGGAGGAATGGCTTTTTCTATTTTAAGTTATAGTTGCAGTCATAAATCATAATACTCTTAATTTCCATCATTGGAAGTCACTGTCCATGAGCATTTTTTTTATATATTATCCAAAAATTATTTTTGAAATGAACTTGTGGTATAGCAACAAAGCCAAGAGTTAATGAATGATTTTATCTTCTTTGTCATATCATTATAAAACAGCTTAGTTTGTGTTACTTTTCATTGTTTTTATAAAATTTAGGCCATCTTATGTTTATTTTGGCTTTTAAGAAGCCTAAAGTAGATGATGTATTAACATAAGGTGTTCTGTTTTTTTCAAAATTTTCTGCCATCCTTTCTTAAAGTTATGTTACTTTGCTATCTTTTGACTGCTTGATTCCAACTTAATGTTAGGATGCTTTAGAATTTTTCCTACATTTTCTTGATCAAGTTGAACGAGCTAATGCTGGGAAAACTGAACTGGATCCATCAAGGAGTTTCAAGTTCAGTATTGAAGATAGAATTTTGTGTTCATCTGGAAAAGTTACATATAATAGAAGATACGATTACATTCTTTCTCTTAATATTCCATTACATGAAGCAACCAACAAAGGTGAGTGTTTATGTCACTAGCATTATCTTAAGTGAGAACTGAGATGTCTTCGGGATCTCAAATCCTATACTTGTTTTATTTGATAAATCTCAGGAGAATTAGAATCCATTCACAAACTGAAAGCAGAGAAACTTGCAGAAGGAAAGGAAATGTGAGTTAAGATGCTCTGAAATCTTATTATTTCATTCGTATGTTTCTTTGGACGCTGCTGAGCATATTCATTCTGACAGAAATGGCAATGAGATTGTGCGTCCAAGGGTGCCTTTAGAAGCTAGCCTTGTGAACTTCTTGGCTGCTGAGGAGATGCATGATTTTTACAGTACTGCTTTGAAGACAAAGACAACAGCACTGAAGTAAGCATTCTGAAATTTCTAATATATTACACTACAGTCCCATGCTCGTGGTACCAGATAGAAGTTACATAAGCTATGTCATGGATCTTTTTCATGAATTGTCTAATAATGTCCATTGACTTTGGTGAGTGGATGACAATCACATTTGTTTAGGGCTATTTTGCCAAGCTAATAATAATACAGTTATCATCTTATTGTTATTTGTTAGAGCATTCAAAAATCATCTTGGTGCTGAAACAACATTTATTCCGTAGGACAGCAGGTCTGACCTCTTTTCCTGATTACCTGGTGTTACATATGCAAAGATTTGTTATGGAGGCAGGATGGGTACCCAAAAAGCTTGGTATGTTATGCCTATTTACATAAAAAAAAATTTGAAGAATTTTCTGATTTATATATAGCTAAGCATTTTTCTTCTTTCAGATGTGTATATTGATGTTCCTGATATCGTATATATCGGTCATATGTGCAGCAAAGGTCATCAGTCCAGGGAAGAGCTGTTACCTGATGGGGGTGTGTGAGAAGTTTTCTGCTCAAGTGATAGTTTCAAATTGAGAAAGAAGAAAATTTGTTTCATAGAAACCAGATTAACAAAAATTGTGTCAACTAAATTCTGTGTTATTGTACCCACATGTATCACTGCTGCTTTATATATGTTTAAGGTCTCACTGCTATATCATTAGTGGAATTTGATGTGAAGAGATCAGGTTTATAAATTAGGTGGCTTACAATGATATAATATCGTCAACCATTACCGATGATTCCATATATGCTTTCAGGCCACTAATTTAGCTTTTTAATACTCTTTTAATCTGTTTTCAACTGAACTTGTTCGTTTCTGATATTAATAAATATAGAAGAATATAGTTGGTCCGTCACATAGTCATATAAAGTTAACTAGCAATTTTATCTTAAATGAATACACGTGATGAATCTTATTATACTAAATAACCTTAGTTAGCTAGCAAATTTTTCTTCTCATGTTTTTCAACCTAGTCATATGAAGTTGTGCCTTTTACAGCTAAGTAATCAATAACTATTTTAACTTCACTAAATCTGAAAATTACTGAGTCTCTTGGTATTTATTGTTTATGATTTACAGTACCTGATGAGGAAGATTCAAACAAAACTTGGGTCAATGAAGAAATTGTCTTACAGCTGGTTTCCATGGGCTTTAACCATCTCCATTGTCAGAAAGCTGCTATAAATACATCAAATGTTGGAGTAGAAGAGGCAATGAATTGGTTACTATCTCACATGGATGATCCAGGTATCTGAAATTAAATTTTCTGTAATTAAGTAAAACAACCTTGTTTGCAAGTTACCTCATAATGCAGGACATAATGCTGGATAAATTTGTTTTGCACAGATATTGACAAATCGAAAGTTGATGTTCTAATTTCATTTGGATTTCAAGAAGAAATTGCTAGAAAGGCCCTGAAAAGCATCGGTAATTTTCTTCTATATTTTCCCCTCTCTCCCTCGTGACTGTAGGATAAGGTTTTTGATCAATTGTACTGGAATATTTGACTGTATAAATGGAAATTATTGTTCTGTAGAGTGGTGACATTGAGAAAGCAACAGATTGGATATCTAACAATCCTGATGCATCAGTCTCCATTATGGATGCT
The DNA here is from genome assembly GCA_025330945.1 of Mucuna pruriens. Lineage (NCBI taxonomy): Eukaryota > Viridiplantae > Streptophyta > Magnoliopsida > Fabales > Fabaceae > Mucuna > Mucuna pruriens. The sequence goes on from JAENHJ010000027.1 coordinate 2,202,251, forward strand.
GCTACATCAAATGCTCCTTCTATACTCCTCATGTTGATCCTTACTCAAAATTGTAATAAAAAGAAAAGAAAAATATGGTAATTATTGTCAATCATGGTCATTTAATTATACTTCCCCTTTCACCACACCTGAAAAGTTTGATCTTGACCTTTTAGAATGGGTTAACATATGTCACTTACTTCTGCTGATGGGAATATATGGTGGCATGGTAAACAGTCCTCTACTTGGCTGAATCTCTTTGCTTGGTTCTCTTCAGAAATGAAGCGTTTTGGAACATTACATTTCTTTCATTTATAAATTACTTGTTTAGGAATTCAAATTACAATAAAACAAACGAATGATGAGTTTCAGTGAATGAATATTTATACAGCTTCATACCGTGTGATTAGAAAAGTTGTCTTCACCAATATATTTTTTTATTCAAAATTTTCCGACATTCGAAAATGTAGATTTTAGTTTATGGAATGTTTTAAATTTCATTTTAAGAGCATGGAAACATTTGTATTAAATCAAAATTTTATTTGCTGAGGATAATGAAGTTGATAAAGACAAATTAGGTTATAACAAGAATAACAAGAAACATCATGTTCCGAGGACCTAATGAACAGGTTTCATAATTTGAGGACTTAAGTAGCAGATTCTTAGGTTCTTTGTTTTGCTGTAGCTTCAAATCTCACGGGTTACGCTTTCTTTCCGAAACAAAAAGGAATACTTATTAACTTCACTTCCTGGCATGCATGGTTCGGGTTCGTTTAGTTTTGTGAAAAGACAACCAATTCCAATTTAAAACTAAACCCCTTCACTATTTCAAAACTAGTTTGATTTTTGCCAAATACCAAATCCTTTGTCTTGCAGCAGCTCCAATGCTATACTGTTTGTTATATTCTACATCATGAGTTAATATCAGAATCATAAATTATTTCAAAAACCTCCAGTCCTTCACAACGCGGGGTTCCCAGCGTGTTATTAGAAACTCAATAAGAATAGCAGAAAAAAAAAAAGGCATTGAAAAATTGGAAGATTATCATCAGCTGTTGCTAAGCAATTTTACCATTCTCAAAATTTTGGGCACACAAAATGACCATCTTTTAAGGGGCCACCAATCCTTCAAGAGCATAAGATAGAGACTCTGCCCAGTCAGCTTTAAATAGCAGCGTATGCAAAGCGTGCAACACATTATATTCTGGATCAAGTCTTCGCTGCCAACCCTAAACAGAAGACGGGAACAAAATGCAAAGAAAAATTAGTTCATGTCTTAGCAAGACAAATAACAGTTTTAGCTTAGAGCTCTAAACTGTCAAGATAATAAATCTTTTTAAAATAAGAACTACCTCATGCTTAGAGCATCTAATCTAGATGCATTTTAGATTGCATATATTTCCATAAATGAATCATCTTCATCATATTTTGCATGCTTTTTTACATTCTTAAATAGAAACATAAGGTGGTTTGATCAGTAGCAAAAAGGAGACCTAAAATAAGGTTGTTATACTCGAGAGTTTATATAAACTTGTGGAGTGCCGAAGGAAGCATGAACTCTAATACAAATTCTATTGCTTTTGCATCAATATTTCTCCCATTGCTTTGTAACTTGCAGAATTATCTATTACTACTTGGACTACATCTTCTCTCCTACAAATGTTACATTATCAACCAACCTCTTAAAAAAATTTTCAGTTGTTTTAGAGATATCATAAGTATCTATTGAATAGAGAAATATTGTGCCTTTGGGGCTATTAACCAACAAGTTGAAAATTGAACGTCTTTTCTTATTTGTCCATCCATTAGAGAAATAATTACATTTATCAGCTGGTTCTGTTTCACTCTCTAAATTCTTCAAGCCTTGCATTAGTTCAAGTCACTACTTGTTTCAAAAGCTTTTCCTTGATCTCACGACAAGGAGGAGGTTTATAACCAATTCCATATTTTCCAATCATCTTACACATCTTTGCAAACTCCAACAGAGGTTTATAACCAATTCCATATTTTCCAATCATCTTACACATCTTTGCAAACTCAAATTTTCAAGTTTCAACTAAATAGCAAGTTCGGATCAAAAAAAGAAAAGAAATAACAAAAGTAGAGAATAAATAGGAATGCATGTTTCAAACTTCAGTCAGAGGATACCTTGTTCACAAATCACAATTCAATAGTGCACACTTAAATTCAGCAGTCAATAGGCCCAGTACACAGCCATCTAGCCAAGCAAGTGAAATGGACAGGGGAAGGGGAGCAATAAGAGAAAAGAGCAGATCGCAAGAGACAGCAGTCACACAAAACACAACAGCCAAGCAACAGAAGATAATAGTCACTCAAGCTTGCAGGGGACGGGCTGCAACTGCATTCTCACATATCACAAGTAGTCGCCGGTCATCACAGAGGAGCGACAACCAAAGGGCTTCATCACAGAGGTCAGTCAGAGAAGTAGAAGACTTATGGAGGTAACCTTGTCAGAAGTAACTTTGTTACCAGAGATTGGTCAGAGAAGCTGAGGTGAGCAAAAACCAAAGGACTATGATTGGAGAAGGAGAAAATTGAAGAAAGGTCGTGACACATGAACCTTGGCTGAAAAAACAATAGGAAAAAAAGAAGAAAGATGAAACCCTAAAGAAAATGCCATTTTGTGGATTTTGGGGCAGTTTTAGACACCTGAGCCAGACTTTTGGAATTGGCAGCAAACTCACAATTTTGAATGAGCATGCATGATCCTATGTGAGTTCATTCAAGTTCAACCAAGAGAGAGTTTGTGACTTAGTTGATTCATTGTGTCAACCTTAACATGAAAACTTGTGCAATTTTGCAAGTTAACACTTGAGTTTAACAACCATGCCTACAGAGGTTCCAATGAAAGAAGTGAACCAAATGGAAGTAATTTGAATCTAACTAAATGCACTAGAGGAAGACAGGAGAAAACTGGAAAAAATCGTTAAAAGAATCCAGTAAGTAGGATATGTTTTGGCTGTTGTGTACATCCCAAAATTGAAAACATACTACTGTTTTTGTTCTCAGGCCTAAGAGCATAGTTGATTGGTGATATATGTTTTAGGTCAGAAAGTAAGCTCCTTCGTCATGTTTAAAGACAATCAACAGATCATCTCCACTAATCAAAACATCACAAGATGGACACACAAAATAATGGTTTACACCTCAGGTGGTGATGAGAAGTTGTGCTTTTCTAAACAAATATTCCAGACCATACTCTCTTGATTTTTAAATAATCAGTTATTTAAAATGTGTAAAGTATATCCCGATCAGCAATGTTTCACAGCCAATAAAAAAAAAACAAGATGAATTTTCAACCATACACCAATAGCAATGCACAAAAGCCACTTTACTCATATTGTCAACATTCATTTCATTTATAAGGTGCCCAAAATACTTCGTAAAAAGGTGATTTAGAGGCAGAACTTACTTCCAGAACCAATGTGGTCACTATCACAGCGCAAACATTGCCATCTATATTGACTTTACAGCGCCTAACATGCTCAAGCAATTGTTGCATACGATCAGCTGTGTGGACAGATTCACCTTCTGAGGACCTCCAAAATTTAAATGATTTATCCACCTCCTATTAAATGCTAAAAGATATTATTCACAAAAGAAAAGTATAGGCTGCTGTTGAAATAAGTATGTGACAAACAGCTCTAAATCATTTGCCAACTGTACAACAGTTACGGAGATGCAAGAGAATAGACTATACATAAAATTAAAAAACTAATAATCTTTCACCATATTGTCTTGAAGATGATGCATGATACAATGTGTGCACAAATGTTTAGACTTATACTTGTGGACTCAGACTAGGAGTAAACAATTAACATGAGCAAATCCAGTCTTTCATACACAAACTAAGCACATAGAGATAGATTGTCACTTTGTAAGATAGAAGGTGCTCTCGGGATAAATCACCACTAATTTTGTCAGCTGCAGTGATCAATTGGTGGATATGTTCACTAAATCCCTCAAGGGTTCTCGTGTTGACTATATTTGTAACAAGTTTGATTCATATGACATATGCTCCAGCTTGAGGGGGAGTGTTAAAGATATGATTTTATTCTACGTAAATAGGGAAACAAGGAAAGAATAGATTGCTAGAAATTAGGGATTTTATCCATTATTTGTATCCTTAATAGTAGCTCTATTTGATTATAAATAAAGTACCATATGTGTGAGTAACACACATTCAGTAAAACACTGTCTTTACAAACAGGTTTGACCATTAAAGATTCTTAAGTTTGGGAATCACAAATGTCCAAAGCTTCAAAGTATCTATCAACTACAAACCTCCAATCCACAATTGATGATCAGAGGTCAAATGAATGGTTGTGTTTTAGACATAAGATGGCAAGCGTAGGATAAAATTTGTCACAAATGTAAATGTAAAACAACATCCAGTAGTAGGTTATATTTAATAAGTTATCAGGATGTTAAGACAAATCATATGTGGAAAAACATGAAACAATATTTCTTACCTCAATGAAAGATTTTGGGTCCGGGCAATTTTGTCGTTTTGATAATTTAAGTGTGCACTCTGCAGCAGTGCGTCCATCTTGAAGTGCAACTGCCTTAAAGAATTCCACTAAATATTCTTGTTCCCTCTTAGAAAGCTCAGTAGCCATGCCTACATCAAGGAAAATGACATGAGGCCTTGACTTCAAGAGTGGTATGGATGATGATTTGCTTTTTCCTACTCGGACAAGAATATTTCCAGGGTGCATGTCTGCATGGATAAAATTATCCACCTGAAAGATGAGATATATCTAAGTGAAGGCAATTGATAATTAAATAATTTCACCCAAATGTCTACTTATATCCATAAGATAACAAATTTGCAATACAACTTTGTAACTACAAGAAAAAGGGAGAATCATTCTGGATTTCCATGATGCTCAAATGCATTTAAAAGAAAAAGAATTAACAGAACGTTCGTCCAAATGAAGATCAATAATCTTCTCTAGCAAAATCCTCAAGGAATCCATCATTTATTCTTTTATAATTTCATCCTCTAGTCCTAAAATTCCCAAGGTAAAGCATATTACAACGAGAAATTTCAGAATGTTATTGTTAGGTTTGTTTCCTGTTCTTTTTTCTTTCTTTCTTTCTTTCTTCTTCATTTTCCCCTTTATGTTTTATTTTCTATATTTTTGTAGAAAAGCATATGACATAGTCTGATGATGACAACAATACTGACAAATCAACTAGATTAAATGTTAGGTACAAAAACATATTATGATTCTATAATTTCATGAACTAATAACTCTATCAACAAAAGTATAACAAAATAAATTGTAAGGAGAATTCAGAATGTTTTACCAAAAGCATCTTTAAAAGAGCATTTGTTCCAATATGAGCTAGGTCACTTTTGAAATGCTCATGTCCTTCGAGCCGGTCAACATATTGCAGAACACTTTCACCTTGTTCATAAGTTTCTACCAAAACAGAAGGGTGCACGAGGGGATACAGAGGCATTGGGAATGAAACATCTTTCCATCTCCTGAAATTATAGATAAAGCGACTAAGATGTGCCGCTTCCCTTGAAAGGTCAACTTGAGACAGCATAAAGACAGCAAATTGCTGTATGCTTTCATCTAGTCTCAACCACTTCAAATTAGGGAAGAAAGACGAAATCCTGGCAACAAGATTGATAATGACAAAATCCCTTCTAATTGCTTCAGAAACCCCTGGATGTCGAACCTTCACTGCTACAACAACAGGCTTGATTTTCTGACCAGGGAATTTGTATTTTAGTGTAGCTCGATGAACTTGAGCAATGCTACCTGAAGCTACTGGTTCCTCCTCAAAATCTTCAAACATTTCGGATAATTTGCGACCAAATGCATTTTCAATACATTTTCTGCTATAGCTAAATTTATGTGATGGTGCTCTGGTTTGAAATTCTGCAAGTTCACCACAGAGATCCCTAGGAAAGAGATCAGGTCTTGTTGCAGCCCATTGACCCCATTTAATGAATGCTGGGCCAGCTTTTTCAAGTGTAACGCGGACAGCATGAATCCATGTTTTTCTAAATTGAGTGCCACAAAAGTCAACTAAAGGAGCCATAGCTATGCAAGGAGAGAACAAAACAACCAAATAGACAGCTCTGAGAAACAAGATACAAATCTCAAAGGCTGCCAAGAGAGCTGCGGTTAAATATACACCTCCACCTTGTGCACGCACATAAAGCGAATCCCTTGTTGGGAAGGATTCTGCTTCTGCCCATTTCCCTTGAGTCCAAGCAAGCTCTCCTATTAAGAAGGCAATCACACCATGAACAACAAAATTTGATTTGACCATAGCGAAACTTACCACACGGGCAATTTGACCTATTGGCGGTAGAGCTGGCCCTTTATGGAAACACAACCTGTTCCAAACAACATGGCCATGCTGGTATTTTATATTATTTGCAGGGAGGGTATACAAGTTCCTAGCCCTGCTAGTGCTACTCATCAAAAAGTTAACCTTCGATTTGAATAACATAAATGGAGTTTGTCCTTTGTGTACATGTCTATAGTACGAGAAAAACTTGTGTTTTGAGTAAGGGGTTCTCATTGGATAAAACACTTCCAATTCCAAGAGACCTGTCTTGTGAACTGAACGAGTAAACCTTCTGACATTTCCACAAGTAAGAAGCCTGCACATTACATTGCATAAATATTCTTCACATGCTCAAACTCAAACAAAGTCAATATATTAGAAAGTGTATAATTCAAATGAATTATTAAAATAAAAACTAATTAAAACAAATTTGACCATCCATGTATTATTATATGATCAAGATTAACTCTTCTCATGCTCTCACTAGATATGCTTGCAACCCTAAGGACAAATTCAACTGTATAAAGTAAGTCACACAAACAAAACTCCAGAAAACCTTGAGGTTTTAAGATTCCAGGAAAAAAAAAAAAAAGAGATTACTAGATTAGCTTTCAAAGCAAGGGCATGTGTGAATAATTTTTTCATATGCACTTATAGGATTAGGATAAGAAAATAAGAAGACAAATGAAATAAATTTTTCCACAAACTAAAATTAAATTATAGATAAACTAAGTTGCAGAAATTCTCTTAAATTACCTTTTCCAAAAATCAATTTTTAACTTTTACACAAGCTAAAATGAACTTACGAATTTTTTTTTCATAAGCATTTTTGAAAAAATTTATCCAAACATACCCTAAATTAGTTTTCACCAAAATGGGAAATTTGTATAGCAGAGTTTTTCGGTTACTCAAGAACCTCTTTATTTAGGTCCATGCAAACAAAAATCTAAGAGAGGAGTGCCTTAAAACACTACTAAAAGAAAGGTGAGCCACTATGAAGCAAAGGAATTAGCACTAGGACTAAAGAACCATAAAACTGAAACAGCAAACATGAAGCAACAAGAACAAACCTATTAGCATTAGTATTCGATATACATTTACGAACGGTCCAAATAAGATGAAGGGGTGGCATTACTGAGAATATTATGATTTTCTTAAGAATCCAGATAGCGTTTTATTGAAAGGCGAAACACGACGAACCTTGACATGGTGACGTGGATTTCGGGACAGTGAGGTCCAACGGTGCACACAACATCCTCGTCCTCCAAGGGTGAGGCTTAGACGGCGTACGGTGGCGTTGACATGTGTCGGAGACAACGAAAATGGTCGGGGGATCTTTGAGGTGGCCTATTCCTTCATTTGCTTCGGGCTTTGGGCTTTGGGCTTTGGGCCATCCTTCACACCACAACTTTTTTAAATTATTTTTACACTGGTCGATTTTTGAATTTTTAAATAGTTTAATTATTTTTTTCTCCTTTACAATGTCTTAAAAACTATTCGTTTGATTCTTTATATAATTTTTTATTATTTTACTTTCTGTCATTTAAAAATATAAGAATTAAAAAAATTATGTATAAAAATTAAAACGAATAATTTTTAGATAAAAAAACTTAAATATAAAGATTGTATAAATATAAAGAAAGTGTAATTAAACTTTTAGAATTAACTTAATTTAATTTAAAATCATAAATATTGAGTTATGTGTTTTTGGATTAAATTATTTCTAGAAAATATTTCAGTATCAGCGTCAGAGTTCGGATTGAGTTATTATTAGTATAATAATGCTTTTGTATACTTTTCACAAATGATTGTTGTTTGTTTTATTATGTGATATCAGCATCAGATCATTATCGTTTGATAGAAGTTACTAAATTAATGAGTTATAAGTTTACGATAAAAAATTATAAAATTTAAAATATTTATTATAAAAATCAATAAATCATAATGCCAGTGCACGTGGAAACTCTAGCTTAATTGTTGGGATCTATAAAATGAGTTGGAGCATTTTGAATGAGAGATGTTTAGATACGTATCAACAATATATTTTATTTTTTTAAAGTTATATATATATTACTTCAATTTTAGACAACTAAATGAATTTTTTATTTAATAAGAGTTTTTATCAATAAGTTAATTAGTTTGTAAATATTTTTTTTCTCTTTTTAATATTTCATATTCTCTTTCTTTTATGTATATACGAAATAGCATGTGGTAAATCAAAATATTAATTTATTATTAGACAACTTATATAATATAACTAAATAATTGTCATATTTAATTGGGATCAATTTTTAAACTCAAAATTATAAAATCATATGTGCATATAAAAAATTATTTTATTATTATATGCAACTTATATAATATCACTAAACGACTCTCATATTTAGTCGGATCAATTTTTTAACTCAAAATTAGTTCGATTAAGGTCTTACAGATAACAATGAGTCAACTTATTTGTTAGTATAATATATTAATATTAATAATACTATTTTATTATTAAGCAACTTATATTATATAGTTAAATAACTTTCATGTTTAGTTGAGATGAACTTTTTAAACTCAATTGACTCCGTTAAGATCTTACAACATTACAACAATAATAAGTCAACTTACTTGTTAATACAATATATTAATATTATATACAATTAAATAATAGAATTAAAAAATGTATAACTACGATTAAAATATATTTTAAGATAAATAATATTAATACAAATATAATATTATATTAAATGAAGAAGTTATATTATTAATTAATAATTGATTCAAAGTTATATCAGTATATGGTTATTATAATACATTGACACCTAATTAACTTAATTTTAAACTTTTATAGCATATAAACTTTTTATATAATGCTTGTTACTCATTTTGTTCTTTGAGATCATATCCTTTTGTATTTGAATATCCTCTCATGGTTGCTTATGTTTTCAAATAGGACTATATTGACATGATGTTATGCTTTTTAATAACTTATGAGCATTTTTGAATTGGTTTAAATATTAAGGAATATTTATGTTGACTTTTCTAATTCACGTTGAAGAGCACTCAAAAATTAATTTTAATTAATTTTTTAATTAAAAATTTTCAAAAGTGATTTACACTCAAATTATATGTAATCTAAAAAATAGTTCCATTTAAAAATTGTAATTGATGAAAATAATTAATTTAATAACACACCTTTAACCCAACTATAACCCTAAGTAGGTTTATGACCCATAGGAAACTTATATAAGTTGCTAAATACACCCCTAAAATGGTTAAATATACCCCATTTGTATTTTGAATATTTGTTTCCCCCAAAATACCTCCTTTTCATAAATCTATTTTTGGATGCAAAGCAACTTCCAAAAAATTATTTACAAAAGAAAAGTACCACCACATGGTAGTCATCACCCCTTCAAGCAATCAACTTCCGTATAAACTTTTCAAATGCAACCTTGATAAGTGAATCCTTTTCTCACGTTGACTCCATGGTTTTCTCAAGCTCAACAATGAGAGTCTTTACATCTCTAAAAGAAAAACAATAAAAGAATCAATTATCAGTGTGAAAAATAAAATCAATGGGAATCCACAAGTCCATAACAATGAGCTCACAACCTAGTTAGTTTAGCAAGGAGTCGTTAGCACAAACATGGTTAATCCCATCCCAAAAAGATGATAAAGAAAAGTGATAATAAGGGAGGTATTTATTTGATATTTTAACAACATCATATTTAATCAACGTAACAATAGAGCCTAGACTAATACAATAATACTACCATTTTCATAGAAATTCACACATGAAATTGCTTAAGTAAATTGCAAAACAGAAGCATATTTAATCTAATAGATATAGACATGTCTTGTTTCGTAAATGAGTATTTATATCATAAATTATGTCTTCATTTCTATCTTTTGCACGACAAGGGAAAGATACGCAAAGCTTAAAAGTAATTACCTTAAAAACTAACCTACAAAAAATTTTAATTCTTTTAATAAATAAGAGATTTTAAAGTTGGAAAATAAATAAAAAAAATACATTACTTACATCAATCGCCCCTTTAAGCTCAATCAGAAATTGTTGTTAATGTATTTGTGTTTGCACATGTTTTTTTTTTTTTGGGGGGATTTGTTGTGTGGTGTGTTGTTGTGCATGAGTGAATGGAGGAAAAAGAAGACTAGATGTATGTGCTGGGAAAAAGTTTTTGAAAGGTGTTAAAATTTTAACACTACCGAAAATAAATTTCCAAAAAAAAAAGGTATTTTTGGAAGAAAAAAAATCTAAAAAGGAGGTACACTTAGTATGTTTGAGAGGTTCATTTAGCAATTGCTCCAATGTAAAGTAATATAAACCAGACTTTGCACTAGTTTTTTAGACCAAACCTGTGTTGAAAGCCCAAAATTAAGGGCCCGATTTAGAAGCTACACCTGATCTCAAATGGATTATTTGGATTTCGTTTTTCAAATTATTATTAACTTGTGTAGCTCCTTCCTTAATTAATTATTCCTTCTACTTTCTAGTCCTTCAATTTGCAATGGGTTCCGCTTCAAGTGAATTTTTATTATTTATTATTATTATTATTATTTTTTACAATAGAGAACTAAAGTTAGAACTTTATGTAAATTATTCAAACTCCTCCATTAGACTGATCTTAACGGATTGGAGCAAGAGGATGTTTAACCACATGGCCTTTATGTAAAATCTTTGAACCATTTAAACTGTCATATAAATTATTTAAACCTTAACTTTCAAATCACTGTCCATTATAGCAGCTTCAAGCATTTAACAAAACACGAAGTTCAATTCATTAAACTTCTACCACAATCCCTGCCAAATTAATAGTTTTTCTCTATTCGGTTGTCATCATCTATTAATTATTACGTACATAGAATGATTTACTTCAATTCAACTCTAAGTTGAAGTTTGGTTTAATTATTTTTTCCTTCCTTCTAATACTATCTTGTCCTAAAATCTTTGTTTACCTTCAATTATTTGGTAGTCCTTAGTCCTTGCTAACATGGTTATAGATAAGGTAAGTTTGACTATTTAATTCTTATATGTGCTATATTTTCCATGAATATTGTATCTTAAACATATACGCTGATATTCATAGGTTATAGTTCATGAAATTGAGGATCTAAAGATAGAAAAAGTGAAAGACGTTGTTGGAGCACTAACAAAAAAATTGCAAACCACCACAACAAACACACCTAATCAGACTTCAAGTCAATTGATTTCACCATTATTGAAGCAGTTCTTAACATCAAAGGGTTCGGAACTAACCAATAAAAAATTTGCAACATGATTTTACCGAAGAAGACCAATTAGATAAAATGGAAAACGAGAAGCATATGAGAAGGAAATTATTCTTACCAATAAGATAAAGTGAAAAATGATCAATCAATAATAGAGCAGTTAATGGTTGATATTTTTCGTAAGTTTTATTTATTATATTACATTTATTTCAACTTAATTTAAAGAGTCAAATTTAGCTGAGATAAATTGTTAATCCTTATCATTTTCAAAAAGCTATCTGTACAATTTCGTACCAAACTTTCAATGTGTCACTTAATTCAATTGTTCAATTTTGAATTCTTTTTCAGAGCAACATAGCTTTAAATTTCATATTGCATTGAAGGATATGTCGAAGTAGAGAAATTCCCGTCGAACTAAGATAATCCTTTTTAATTTCCCCTTATAAATAGTTTTAATTATATCATTTAATTTTGTTTAATCTCATTTTATTTTAAGTCTGAAACAAATATTTTTAAAGTTATTAATAATTATATAGTTATCTATAAGGTACATTGTTAAAAAGGATGTATCATAATCGGAGTACACTTGAACCTAATCTTTTTTAAGACCAGTCTTTTTCCAAAAATAAAAAGGGATTTCTAACTTTCGCCTAATTTTAATAAAATTAGTTATCTCTCGTCGCAAAGCACATTATGACAATAATTATATGTGACAAGTACATTGGTTTGACAAAGCAAATTAGGTATAGTACGTAATTAACTTTATTATGTGTCAAAGACTCAAAGTAGATGCACTGCAACTTTAACTAAATTGGTTTGAACAAGAAGATGATTAATTTTAACCACTTTTTTTCTTGTTTAGTTTCAGGGTATATGTGATACTTGAAAAGTAATGTTGCAATTTAGTTTACAAGTGCAGGAAGCCTCTTCAGATTTGATATCTCATTTTTTCTATTGTCTAAGTTCAGTATATTCTTTTGTTCAGTAAAATGACCGATCATAAAGGTAAAAAAAAAAAAAGTATAAATTGGTACTAATTGTTTCAATTTAAATTTACAAATGGGATAATGATTTATTTTTTTTGAAATAAGAATGACACGGATAGACACTAAATATAATTTTTTTTCAGTAAAAAATTAAACTTTAATTCATTACTTTGTGTGAAATTAGTCTCTTCAACTATACCAAGCTTCCTTATAATACTGAGTCATTTAAATAATAAAGTCAATTCAAAAGGAAATTATTGTGTTAGGTGCATGGTACATTTTTATTACGGGCATCTAATGTTTTGTTTGGCCTCTCTCTAGACTTAATTAGCTATAGAGGAAGCTAGCTAGGCATGCAAAGTGAGGGCTACGAAAGACTATCATGATACTCTCATATGATGCCAAATTTTCCTTAAAGTTCCTAATCATTTTTAATTTAAAGTTACTAAACTTGCTACCTACACCTAAAAAAGTTAGTTACATATACATCATAATCATAATAGTTTGGCCAATTTGCCTTTAATGTGTTCCTTTCCATTGCTCCTATTTCATGCTTGCTTGGTTGGAAATACCTTCGTATCTTGGGATGTTACCTACCGATCCATCGACTAGTTTCTGTATATAAATATGTTTGTTTCTTTACATTATTCTATTATATTCTCCAAGCCCTTGCCATAGATTTCTTATTCATTATTGGGAGAGTTGTTGGACGTTGGTTCAAACCAGCTAATGGAAAAGGAAAAAAAAATATTGGATTATTTATTCGTGGACTAATATTAATTAATTATTTAATTATTAAATATATTGATTATGAAGATTATTAATTTAATCCCAATGATTAGTTAGTTGATAGAATTACAGCTGGACTTTTGTTAAGGTTTGGTCACTTATACATTGCTCGTTTGAGAGGTGTAGGATGGGGTTTAGAGGCATTGGGTATTGATCAAGTTCTGTAAATAACCTACGGTGATGGTTATCTATGGCTCATCTTTCATTTTCAATTATATCAATTTCTTTTTGCTGATAAAAAAAAAAAATGTCCATTTGAGAGATTCATGTACTCTCATTTCACGTCACTATAAAAGTTATTTTTGTACTTAACCAGGACTAAATAATTAAAGATGAAATGTTTTCTGTCGTCAAGTATACCATTATAATCTTGATTTATTCTTTAATTCATCATAAAACATTATATATATATAGATGTAAATTGTATAAATTAATTTAGAGATTTTATAATTAAATAAGTGACATTATTGTATGATTTTAGTTTAAAATCAATTTACGATAAATGAAATTATCCATACATCCTAAAAATTGAGGGTAGACTTTCCAAATAAAATTGCAAACATTTATTGAAATTTAAATAAAGAATAAACTCAAACTAACATTTCTTTCAAATTTTTTAATAACTTCTTTTATCATTATTGTAAAAAATTTCTGTCAGAGTTTTATTTCACATTGTTCCTTCTACAGCATAATGAAATTAATTTCGTACAGTATACGATGGAGAAATTTGTGAGAATTGATGAAGAAGTTTGCCAGTCCAATAAGAACAAACTTGCTTTTTGCATTAGTTTATTTTTTCGAACTAGTTTCATGTTTTGGTCTATGATATATTCTTGAAATTGAATTGGGGCTTTTGTTTCTTCTCATATATATTTTGTCCAACATACTAAAACTCACGCATTTCATTGGGAAATTTAGGAGATCGACTCGGGTTGCTCTTTGAACCCGTTTTAGCGCTTTTCTTGTGATTTAGTTAATTATATATGTGAGAGCTAGAATTGATCAGATCACCTTGACCCCCTTTTCTTCATGTCAGTTTCACTTTGAACTTGAATTGACTATGTTTTTCATCATGATTGTTAAAATTAATTGAGGACTTTTATTCTGTGATGAATTTCAACCTACATAGTAAAAAATTTAAATGATTTCATCAATTAATTAGCGAGATTTGAATTGAGTTGCTTCAAAATCCCTTTTGTCTTCATTTTTTAACATCTGCCGATTTTCTCTCTTCATTCTCATGAAACTAAAATTTTCTTGAGGACTTTTATTATTTTGCATCGTACAAACAACATCAATTTTGCGATGGTTCATCCTGTGTAGATGAAGAATTTGACTGATGAAGTTGTAATTATGATGTTTTGGGCTAGTGTATGGAAGTTTTTAAAATCTCTCACACATAATATATATATATATATATATATATAGATATAGATATAGATATAGATATTACTTTTATGTGATATGTATTAGTATTATATATCTTAAACCATTATTAATTATAGACTTTAGATGGATTTTTTTTATAAGCAAAAAGATTTATTAATAGCATAAATGTTTAAATTGAGTATAAGACGTGCCCTAACTCAAAACTCCCAATAAAATTGTTATTCTCCCAAACTGTTGAAACATATACACATTTGAGGGATAAAATATTGAAACAAATACTTGATGAATAGTTGAGATTACACATTTATCTTATTTAATTATATTTTCTTTTATGCACCATTTTGTATGTTTCTATATTGGATATTATCTTCTATAGTGTTCATGTTTATATTTTTTAGATTATTTTGATAGTAATTGATACTCTAGTTACCATACCTTCGTATCTTTAATTGATTAATGTTATCCATGGAAATGATGTTAGATTATTTATTTGTAGATTAACATTGATCAATTATTTATTATAAACTTTTTGAATTGTTAAGTAAACCGATCATGAATATTATTAATTTAATAATAACATTTGACTAATTGATGAAACTGTAATAACCAATCACTCTTGTATGCGTTTTTGTAAGACATAAAATCCACACAACATTTGTTATTTTTTTTGTTGTGTATCTTGCAACATTTAGCAAAAATGTTATTGATAAGTTAAGGTAAACATAGTTCTCCCACACAAAGTTACATATTACTTTTGGTCCAATATATAGGGTTGGTAAATGGGAGGAATCTTATGGACTGCTACAAGCTTTTGTGGCTCTATATGGTTCATTTGGTTAAAAAAAAAAAAAACTTTGACTCTACACCACTTAATCCAAATTAACAAAAAAAAGTGATTGATTTGATCAAGGTTATGAGTTGGTAATGGATTAAGGCTAGGTTAAGAATGTCTTCTATGTCCTTTTTTTTTTTATAAGCAAAACACTTTTTGAAGATGCCAAAGCATAAATTGTCTTCTCTATCCTTATGTGAGTGGTAGTTAAATTCTATTTATTGTATGTCCTTTTAATTGCTGTAATTCTTGAACACCTTGATGTACTTAGATTTGTACATCTTGTACTCCATATAATTAATTGTTTTGTCTTTTAAAAAATATATTTTCTATCATATAGTTTTATTAAGCGTGTAAAACCCTAGTAATCAAGCGGAAGGTAGTAGTTATTCCTCTATTTCTTAACAAGGATCGAACAAAGATGGATCTATTTCTAATATTAATTTTCTTTTTAATTCATAATAGAATATACAATAATATGTATCTATATAATTATATTGATTTAGTTATGTTATAAATTTCTTTTATCATAAACTAATTAATTATTGAATTGCTATTTTATAGATTGTATTATTTTTTTAGAGAAAAATAACCTTTTCAAATTAATTTAAACATACGATCGATAAATGAAGGAGAGAAGAACTTGATATCATCACTTGCATGGTTTTAGCTCTGAACATTTACGGTTTCTTAAACAATAATGATTGTAAAGCAACCAACGCACCTAAATAATAAACAATATTTTCAAGTAATAATACATCTTACCATAATTACTTGCATGCATGGTTTTAGCTTTGTACGTTTACGATTTCTTAAACAACAATGATTGTAAAGCAAACGCACCTAATTGATAAACAATATCTTACAGCAATGCCTCTTACTATTATTTGATAGAATAATGAAGTATTGAACTAAGTCAAAAAGACGGTTAGAGTTGGAAGTGTTTGTTAAGGCAAACTACAGATACTATCTGATATTGCAAACAATTATTTTTTTCACTTTACATGGAATAACCATGGTAACGCTATTTTATATAATTCTAATTAACATTAGTATAATTATTTGAATTATTTTATCAATAAAAACATATTTCTGCAAAATTTTATATTATTGGCCTTGCATATGAAAAATAAAGAACATAAAGCATACATGGGATAATATAATTTACTATTCATTAAACATTGTAACTTAGAAATATATTTCCTTTCCCTTTACTTGCCAAATAATATAGATGATCCAAATGACGCTAGATTAGGATTTAGTGTCGGTCCCTTGGGGTTAAGTTTTGGTGATGTACTGTTGTTGCCCTCTTTCTTTTTCTTTCCCCCACCTTAGTATCAAAGTTTTTCTGTTGTTAGGTGGAGATGACTAATTAATCCATTGTAAAATATAGTAGTACTTTACCAAGTAGGTATATATGATTATAAGATGCTAATAAATTAAGGTACATATGATTATTCTATTGATAATATTAATGATAATTAACGAGAAATCAAAATATATTGAATAGAAGACAACATCATCCATAATATTATATTTTTATTCTTGATATAAGTTTTAAAGAAAAATAGTTTAAGGAAAATATTTACTATTAAATCAGATTAATATAATTAAATGATGTTTAATTAAATATTTTTTTTGTTTACCTTCAATACTAGAAGGAATAATTTTTTTTATCTCTCTTAACATTATAAATTATAGTATTTATTTCCGTGTTTCATCTTCTTGGATCGTGCATGCATAGACAAAAAAAGACAGCACTACTTAGAAGATGATAAGGAATGCATTAAATTCGTCAGTTGAAGTTACAAAAAATGCTTTAATGGATGTTAATTCGCAAGAGATTTTCAAGGAGACACATGCAAATCTGAGTATGCTGATCATTCTGGATTCTCTCTGTCAGAGTAAAATGATAGTCCTTACTTATTATTATTCAGCTTACTCATCACTTCATCTTCCCACCCTTCTATTTCTTCTATGCTTTACGTGTCTCATGTTTCGTCTGTGCTTTCCTGCAGCATATGTCCTATATATAGACACGGGTATGTTTCAGTGTAAAACTAGTAAATAATTACTGCATAGGACTTGGGAACAGTAGAACAAGGTTCAATTCATTATATTCAGCAACATGTTCCACTATGCTTTTGTATTTACTCTAGAGAGAAAGAGTGATATATATATATATAGAGAGAGAGAGAGTGAAACACTTTAACAAAATATTAAATGTGCTTGCTTCCGCGTTTCTGACGTGATTTCTCATTTTACAAAAAAAATTAAAAAATTACTTTCATATTATTGACGTGAGTTTTTATCTTTTTTTCAACAAATTTTCACACACCATGTTGGTAATTAACATACATAGCATGCTACCGTTGAAAGGGGAACTAAGCAAAGGTCTCTCTTCTTTATTTCTGTGCAATCCCTATCCCTTCCATTAAAACTCAATTCTTTTTGCTCATCTCTTTGTCGTGAGGTATTTCCTTTCTCCTTTTGAGAAAAAACAAAATGGCGACTTGTTAGTTGATGCATGTACGAACCACAGAATTAACAAGAGACTGAAGATTTCATTTCACCAATGAGAAAGTCATAAGGAAAAGGGAAAAGGGAAAAGGGAAAAGGGAAAAGGGAATGAAAATTAGTTTGGTTTGATGTTACAGTCTTTGGCAGCGTTTGTTTGGTAGAGGTTTGAACGAGATGGACTGTAAGAGCATAAAAGTTCTGTTTTATATTTGATGCATTTTATAAAAATTCAAAACGATACATAAAGTTTAAAAGTACTAAACAGGTGAAATTAAGATCATATACATAACAAGAAAATAAATTTTTGTAATTCCATTATATATATCCCCGCGTCATTTTTGTAATTCTCATACATATATGCATTTTTCTTTTCTTTTCCAATAGAAGATAAAAATAAAGTAAAAAATCATTATATTGTATATTTTTGTGAATTCGATTGAACCTGGGAAAAGGTTTATACTACTTGTGTCTGTTTGCCTTGTCAATCTGGCGGTTCGCATACAAAACCTAGAATATATATACCACGGAATAAATGATAGATTTATGCAACAAAATGATAAATAATAAACATAAAACTTTACCTAGAAAGAAATAAATGGCAATAATGAAGAAAAAAGGGTAAAAGAAAAATTAATGAACCTTGGGACTATTGAGAGGAGAAGTTGCGGTGTCTTCCAAAGCTTCATCAACCAAAGCCGTTATGATGTCCTTCCTCTTCTTGAAACTTGATCTATTAGAATTTTTGTTGAGAGAAAACTCCTGAACTTGTTTTCCATTGTTCAGTTTTTTGTCTACCAAAGAAGCGGCATCAGAGACATGGGAGGACCTAGCAAGACCTGATATAGACATGGAGGACTTGTGATTATCAACGTGGTTGTTGAAGAAGTCATCGAAGTATGTAGTCCAACCACTCTCCTCAGTGGAAACAATATCGTTGGAGGAAGGAGGAACTTTGGTAATGGAACTCATTGAAGCTATGGCTTTAATTTCCTTTCAGAAAGCCAACAAGTAGTGAAGATGAGCGATGATGTAGTCAGTGGGGTTTGGTGGCCAGCTCTAAAGAGGCAAGTCTCCAAAGGAACGTATATATATACTTGAAGAAATTCTTTGGTGGGACACAAAAAAAAGATACCTTTCATTATTCGTTGTTTACGTGCTTCATTAATTAGAATTGAAGTTTTATGTATATAGTTTACATAATAAATATTTACATTAAATAATTACATGAATTATTAAGGTATATAGAAGAATGATAGCAAAACTCTTTTTAATATTTTTTTTTAAAAACTACCAATAAATTAAGCGGGAGTGAATTTTACTAAAATATTTTTAGACAATAATAAAAAAAATTTAGAAAAAGAGTTAAATATTTTCGCTGACATTTTTTATTAAAGTAATATAATACAAAAATAATCTAAAAAATTGTATATAAGTTTTATACTATGATGAACACTTAAATTAATATTTGTGAGTTATGTAATTAGTTATAACTAAATACAATTTTATCTAAAAGTAATACTTTTTGTCAACGGTAACTTAAATGCTTGTATATATATAAATGATGATAACTTATATAAGGATTTCTTAGTACATAAAATAGTTTTTTTTAGTGTGTATCAAAGCTAACTTTCAACCAACAATAGAAATAATTAAAGAATATATGTAGTATAACAAATATAAATGATTAGTTATATGTATGACGACTGTGGAATCTTGTTGTGGGTCATAGAAGTTAGGGGAGTTAAAATTAGGAGAGAGAAAGAGAAGGGGGATGTGTTTGACCTTTGTGGTTGAGATTGAGTAGCTAGCCCCCAACATAGATTTGGCAAGAATTTCTTTATGGTGGACTTCTACACTATTGGTTTGAATTAGCCATTTTGTTACCCTTTAGAAGTTTGAAAATGTTCTTTCCGTCTATGAAGTTTTGTTTTTTTTTTTAATTTTTTTAAATGAATGTCCTTGTATACATAATTGTTAAATTGAAATTCGAGTTTGGAGTGATGATTTACTAGATAAAGATTTTTCTAGAACGATGATATGAATAGAAGTTCCTGTCTATTTTTATTGCGACTATATATTTTTGATTTTTTATTGTATTTAATACTCAATTTCCTTTTTAAATAACTCTTAATGCAGCCCTAGTGTTTGAATTATAATTATTTATTTTATTTGGTGCTACAAACATGCATGTTAATTTGTATTTAGTTTATAATATTAACAATTATTAAAAAGTAAATTTGGTTTATAAAATAGATTTTAAATGAAATCTACCAAATGTAAAAAATGATGGGTTTTAAAAACTAATTTTAATTTTACCAGTTTATTACTTTTATTCCATACTTTAATAATATATATATATATATAATATTATACACATGAATTAATATAGCAAAAATAATTTTATAAAATAATATTTTCCTTTTCTTTTGGTCTTCTATGAATTTTGTCTAGTCTAAAGAATTAATCTTATTTTATAAATTTGTGACTCCTTAGGTCATTTTTTACTATAAAAGTTAAATTAATCTAAGGGTGGAAATTCTATGTAGTTGTTTTTCAACCAAAGGGACCCAAAATCCGGAAGAAAGAGACCTTATTTATTACCAGAATGTTGAAAATCTTACGAGAATTGAATAGAAATATGAAGCTTATATAAGCTTTAATTTGTGTGTGCACTCGCTTCAAGTTTCTTTCTTCCTTTGATTTGATAACAAGGGTTCATCATTGGATGGAATGATGAATTGAGAGTTTTAGTTGATTGACTTAAGCTACCAACATTAAACAATTAATAATATAACAAATTACGAATCGTTTTGCTTTACCTTGGCGTTTGTTGTTGTCGTTGTCTATCTAATAACATATTTGGTATTTCGTGACGTTGCTTTTATAATTATTTTCCCGTCCTGCCCTCTCAAAATTACGTCAGTATAGATCCTGTCTTCCATCCTCGCTCCTATGTGTGCGTGTAACTAATTTTGCTATTATTATATTTATTATTTTTAGTAATATTTATTATAAAATTATTATAAATATTTTTTTATATATTTAGTAATATTTATTGAATATAAGATATTACCAATAATATTTTTAATATGATTTAGTTACAACATTTGTTAAAATGTTATGAAAATTAATATGTAATGGTTTTTTTATAATATTTTCAAAATGTTATTAAAATTCATATGCATTGTAATGTTACTTGTAAAATATTTTCAGTCAAATTTTTTCTACAAAAGAAAAGAAAGATAAAAAAAATACAACAAGATAGGCAATATGACGATTTTTTTTAAATTATTATAAAAATATTTGTAATTATATAACTGTTATCATATAACTTATTCCCATGACTTATACTTATATAATTCCAACTTTTTATTAATATGGTTAACAAATGACTATGTCTTTATATGATTATGATTTAATTTCTAGGTCCACGTGTAATGTGTGTAAAAGGAAATATTTATTAGAAGTTAGGTTTTGAAATGAATTTAGTATTTTAAGAAATCAGTATCTAATTTTTTTTACTGGAGTATAGTCGCGTTAAAAAAATAAATAAATGCTAACTTTTTCAAAATATTTTTTTTATAAAAGTTGTCATTTATATTTTTGGTTATTTTAGTTTCAGTATGTTGTCACCAAACCAAGATTTCATATGAACACTTTCTTGATAATGATGAGATCACAAATATAGTATAATGATTTTGTTTTGTATATATTAACAACCTTCAGTTTTACTGTTATGAAAATTATAGTTCAATTAATATCCTTGCAACTACTTTCAGTTGATTACAGCAATTGTATATAATCAATCACCTTCACCTACTCAGTTTTATTTCTTCACAATTCAATAACAATGAATTTATCAATTCTCTCTCAACCTTTCCTCCAATCCAATGAGAATCAAGATATATATATATATATATAATTATCAGACTTAAAAAACTATATATTCATATCATTTTCATTTCTCCAATTTTTGAGGAAATACCTTCTTTTTTTTTTTCTTCATATAGACTTTTAGAGGTGATGTTTTAGGTGTTATATATTTAATATTATGTTTTAAGTTGAATAAATTGTTGGTCCCCTTAATTTCACGTACGATTTTCAGTTAAGCTTAAATTAGTAGTATTTTTAAAATAAAATATACATGCAAACAAACAAATTAAAACACACCCCTTGAACATATACATTGGGTGTGTGTATAAGCGTGTAGAATGTATGTTTCAAATTAATATCAGTTGAGACAAGAATATTCATATACCAAAGTCGAAAGGACATGATTTCGTAAGTAGTACCGAGCACAGCTTAGGCTGGCTGCTGCCAAATATGCTTTCTGGTAATATGAAAGTACTCTTACCCAAATTGTAGGACATAGCCATGCATGCAATCAACAGTGAAACTATTTCAGTATCACATTTTTTAATATTTTCATTTTTAATTATAATTAATTAAAAATTATAAAATTATAAGTAAGACTCATTAAAAAAGAGTTGAGGCTTGAAAATTTCTTAATTTCTAATTAATTTTAATTAATAATAAAAAATATATTTTATCATTTTTCTTTTAGAAAAAACTAAGAACATATATATATTTAATGTAACTATTAATCACTCCAAAAAGAAGAGGGAAAAGGGGCTCGACCAAAAAAGACATGGACCATAGAGGACACGTGCAAATTTTCTAAAAATTAAATCTTGGTGACCATTTAGTCTAGGACAAATCACGAGCACTATGCTGCATAGTCTCTGTCAATAAAACCTTTCGAAGCTGAAGTTTATATAGGGTGGATATATATCCTCCCACACCTAAGTGTAAGCTTTTAATGGTGACAATGAACTGAGAGAATGAGCATGTGACTATCAAATGCCAAAAAGCAATGTGTCAAGAACATTTGATTGCCAAACACAATTCCGAGTCCTGTAAAATTTGCAGGTTTTGGTCATTTATTAAGAGATTCTATAGTATATTTCAATCATATGTTCATGTAGCACTTAAAGTTGATTTGATATTTCATATAATTACTATTACATTCAGCTTCGTTATGATGTAACAAATATAATTAAATAAAGATATAAAAATATTTTTTTAAGGAGGAATAAAATTATATTAAATCAACCTTACAATAAATTACCAAGATCATATAATGGTAAATTTGAGTAATATTCATAAGATTTTAAGTTTTAATTTTGTTATTGTTATTGTATTTTTTATTTTATTAAAAATTATAATAAATTTATAATGTTTATTTTAAAATTAATGTAATATATATTTTAAAATATATAACGATAAAAACAATTAATGCAAATTATTTTTATATGTTTTGATACAAATAATTTGGGTTAGTGTTTGAGTTTATATGTTTTATCTTATTAATTTTTATTTTTATCCTTGTTATTTGTTTTACCATTTTCACATTTTTTATGTTCAGAAATCTTCGAACTCTTTCGTACTCTCACCTTCATCAAATATTTTTTTTATTTTATCTCATTTAATTAACTAAAAATATTTTAAAATGAGAATAAAACTAGTATTTTAGATGGTGCATTAATTGTAAATAATAAATATTTCCAAATATAATTATATTTGGTAATGAAAAAATGTTATATATAAATTATATTTTTGAATTTATAATGAATAGTTTAAATTGTAATATAAAATTATTTTAACTATTAATAATTTATTTTTATAAAAATAATTCAAATTAGATTTAGATATAAAGATAAAATATGGTAGATTAAAATGGATAAACAGTTAAGAAACTTTAATTTACAAAGAAATATAAAAAAATAGTTTAAGATAATTGAGATATAATTTTTTAGCTAGTCATAAAAATAGTGTGCAATGCACTTCTAAATGAAAAAATATATATTAAAAATAGTTAATTAAAAATAAGAAAAGTGAGAGTTCTTTTTTATTCTGCGTATTCTGTTAATAATATATTTAAGAGTAGACTAAAAATTTTACTATCCTAATTTTAAAAAATAATAAATTAAAATATTAAATTGATCATTAATTCATTGTTAAAAAATGACAGTTACGTTATGATTAAGTAATCAAATATATTCTTTTCATGTAATATTACACTTATCAACTAGTTTTACAATTAATTTTATTAAAATTTTTAATTCAATATATTAGTTTATCAATTTTCGAATTTTAACTTCTAGTTAACATTTCAATTTTTAGTTGATTTGTTCAATTTCAGCTAATTTATCCGTTACTTTTTCCATTAACACATCCAATATATATATTATTATTGTTCAAATATTAATTAGATAGATAAAAAATTGCATTTTAAGTAAAGTCATAATGATATATATTCTTACAATGATGTAAATCGATCTCTTCTTATAAATTTCACATTGATAATAAATAAATATTAGTGTCTTTAATTAGTTCGACAAATTTAAGGCTGATTTTGGTCATACATTTCCCATTTAATGATGTTGAATGTTTGAATAAAGACCCCTATTTGAAACATGATGTGAGCATATGCTAAGTTTTATCTCGTACATAATTATACAGCTTCTATTCAATGTTTAGCTAGGAGTGAGAAAACTAAACAATATTTCATAACAAAACCCTTTTTTTTTCCTCATCATCATAGCAAAAACTCTCTTCAAATGAACCGAGTAGCACCAGCTTAGCTAACCAAATTAATTTGTTTCCGTTACAGGGGTCCTTTAATTTGCTATGAACCAGACAACCAATGATGGGGCATGCCCACCAAATGTCGCCTATGTATAGTAGACCTTTGTCATCTTGGAAGCAAACACCTCTTCTCTCAATTTTAACCTTTTGATTTTTTTCTCTTCTAATCCTAATTATATTGGCCTATCTATTTTGAAAGAAGAAAAAATTATTGAATGGATAAGCTTCCTTTCAAGATATATATATATATATATATATATATATATATATATATATATATATATATATATATATATAATTTAAATGAGTTGAGTATTGAAAAAAGATAAAAATATTTTTTTTAAATAAATATAAAAATATATTTATTTATTGATTTATAATATCAAGATACTAATATCATTCTTAATTAAAATTAAAACTTAATGATTATACTTTGATTTATACTATTGTTTAATTACAAATTATTATTAATATATTTTAAAATAATTATTTTTAAAAACCATCAATTTTGTCATATTTAATAGTTTGTTATAATGTAAAATTATTTTATATTATTAGTGAATAGCTTTTTTTTTTCTTAAAGTTAAACATAATTTAAATTATTTTTCTTTTAAATTTTTAAGTACAAGTTAGGTACACATCAAGTATATATATATATATATATATATATATTATATAGAGAGAGAGGAAGAGAAGGATGTTTCGACATCATATTCTAGAATAATAGTCGGTCACGACAAGGCTACAAGCCTAAATGGTACCCAAATTATGGGTCACTAGTATAAGTCATGCATTCGAATGTGAGACAACTTTTTTCTTTTAGTAGTGTCGTGGTGAATTCAAACAAGAGAAACAATTAATTAGAGGGTGATGAAAATTAATGTCATGACATGGAGCATTGAGTTGAGACCACCACATAGTGGGGTCCCGACTAACATGACTTCTGAAGAAATTGTTCCTTGTTTAGGTCAAATGCCTTTGTATTTTCCTTTTCAAAGATGTAATCTAATGAGGGATTCGGGTCATAGTTAGAGGAATGGCCCTTTCAGCACATAATTATCCATGCCAAGAATAGTAAACATAAGGGTGAAATGGCACATGGGGCATTCTTACACGTGTGGCCTACTCGTTGCTTTTAACATGCCATCATGTGAAGCCTTTAGTTACCATTTACACCTTTCACAAATGGATCACCAACTCTCCTCATATCTTTGATTTTATAGATCTTTTTTCAACCCATACACGATGCACACATATATAATCCTTAGGTTCAAAACTCAGCATCACTACCAAAAACAAAATATCAACTTTTGTCTAATGTCTAATTCTCGTTTGATGTGTTCATTAAGATCGAAAATGGTAGGAGAGAATTCGTTTTTTTTTTTTATTAGTATCATTATCATTCAAATTAAATATTAAATATATGTAAAAATAGAAAGTTATTTCATCAATCCTTTTAAATTTCAAAAGACTAAAGTTGGCTCTCTCTCACTCTTAAGAAATAAGAAAACATAAATTATCAACTAATACTCAATATTATAGTATATATAGGATGATGATGATTCTTTACAGTCAGAAAGAAAAGGAAACTTGAATCTCAACCTTTAAGTATATTTTTCAACCTTTACAAAATTAATAAAATATAAGATGAAGAAAATTTTCAACTATTGAATTACGACTGAAGAGTTAAATGTGTGAATCTTAACTTTAGGCAATCCATTTCCTAAATTATATAAGGTATAATCTTTTTATGATAGCTTACATCACGTCCTTCCAACTGTTTAGTTAATTTCTAAAATTAATTTCTTTCATGACAAATTTACATTAAAATATGCAGTTAATATATATATATATATATATATATATTCAAAATTAATTTTATTAAAATTAATTTTGCTAACTTTAAAACAAACAAACTTAATATATTTGACTGTTTTGTGAATAAAAAAATATAATTAAATTTTTTTTCACTCAAAGTATCTAATTAAATTTTTCAAAAAAAAAAATCATCGACAAAATTGTAAATACTATGTGTTTATATAATGAGAAATCCTGAAAAACTTAATTATCGAGAAACAAACTGAATAATAGTACTTCAATATATATAAAAAATTTAAATTCAAATATAATTAAGTGTCTGCAATCAGATTCGTGGAGGAGAATTGTCTATCCGTGATTAAACATTTATTTTTTAAATATCTCTATTTCTTAATCGAATATACATATTGATGTAGTTGTAAACTTATAATCACCTTTTCAAATATTTATTTTTGTTACCCTTAAAACAACATATTAATTTAATATAATTTAATTTTTAATAAAAAAATTATAATTATTTTTTAGTATGTGATTTACAACTTTATAACTTTTAACAACAACATTTTACCCTTTGTATATGTAAATAAGCTAAGATGTGTTGAAATGGAAGGAACTTGGATGGTGTTAGGTTGAATTATGACATTTATGTGTATTAAAAAATTACTATTGAAAAGGATAGGGAGATCCTAATAAATTAAACTAAAAAAAGTCTAATTCAACACGTATCTGAACATCAATAGGCCCCAAAGGAATAGATTAGGGAGACTTAGGGTTTAGGCTTAGGATTACAACCTTATAAGAATCATATAGATACGTAAATTTGTCCAAAAAAAAATAGTAATAATAAAAATAATAATAAAATATAATAAAATAATAAAATAATAAAATAAAAAATAAAATAAAATTATAATAATAAAAGAAAATAAAAAGAAAAAAAGAAAAGAAAAGAAAAGAGAGGAGTACTAAAGAAGTTTTGGCTCCTCCCTGTACTCCCTACACCTCTTGCAACCTCAATTGTACCCTACCAGCACACTCCACTACCAACTCTACTGCAACTACTCTGCACTACTATTGTTTCACAGATCAACCAGGAGAAACAAGCTACCCCATCGACTATCCCAACATCATGGTGACAAATCTAACAGTAAAAGGGAAGCAGTAGAGTGGTCTCAAGACCGAAGAAAAAAGATCAGGAAAGATTCCTAAGAAACTTTCATTAGATTGAGAAAAAGAAAAGAGGGAGCATAATTCCAAAATTAGTAAAAGGGAATGAAACATAATCTAAAGGAGTAGAGTCTTCTTTGCAACGATAGAGAAATCAAATAGGTAAAACCTTACCTTAATCAATCTCTTCTCAGTTGAGCATCGACACCTAGTCAATAATAGGTTTTGCTACAATCTTAGTTGATTTTAAATTGGCATACGCTCGCACCTGGTAGGCCAATTCCTAATCGACCTCACCTCTCCTTCTACTGGCTGACTTCTATCTGACCTTACCTCTCCTTTTGCATTTTCCGACTCGGCCTTACCTCTCTTTGCATCCACTGACTCCTAATCGGCTTGCCTCCCCTTTGTAATCATCAAAACCTAGTCGACCTTGGCAACCTGTAGAGCAAACAAACACTGCTTTTGATATCACCATCCAAAACTACGTAAACTTTGAATTCTCCATTGCACTATGACATACGTAGGAGCAAGAGGCAACTCTTGTCAAGTTCAAAAACCCAAAAAAATATATCTCTTCTTTCCCACAATAAAAATCATTTTTGTTCGCGTATTGAAAGGTAAAAATAATATTTTAGAAGTCTTACACATCTGATTAAGGTAACCATCTTAGGACAGATGTCATGGGGTGCTAACACCTTCCCCACGCTTAATGGACTTCGATTCTAAAATCTGACTCCGAAAGACTTGTCTTATCTAACCTTAGGTTTTCTAACATTTTTCTTAAAAATGTTGGTGACAACTCCCGACTCTGTGTTATTTTCCTTAAAAGGAACTCGGATGTCAAACTCTCAAATTTTTGTCAACATCGTCACGACCACGGTTGCAACAGATGACAACTCCACTGGAAAAATTTTTAGAGAGTAAAGCCTGTACAATTGGATGCATAAAATTAATGACTTCTTTTTTGGTTATTTTTACCTTTTGGTTATTTTATTCATTCTTTTATTTTGCATTCTCATCTTGATTTGCATGCTTTTATTTTATGTGCTTTATTTGGTTTAAACCTTAGAATAAAAGACATGTGAGTGTGTTATTTTGTTTTGCAGCATGGGCAAATTTGTAGATAGTTTTCTACACATACCACTTTTACACTATT
The DNA here is from genome assembly GCA_025330945.1 of Mucuna pruriens. Taxonomy (NCBI): domain Eukaryota; kingdom Viridiplantae; phylum Streptophyta; class Magnoliopsida; order Fabales; family Fabaceae; genus Mucuna; species Mucuna pruriens. Next base: position 2,231,109 of record JAENHJ010000027.1, read on the forward strand.
CACACACCTTGAGTGAGGTCCTATACCCGGGCTTGAGTGCAACCTAGGGAGTGAGAGACGAGTAGTGGTAGCCACCTTAAGAGTACTCCCTATTTGGTTATTGCGAAAGTCTCATCTAGAGCATGACCCTTTCGTCAACACCACATTTTGGATATCCTTTTTATCTGTAATGACTTCGCAAAATGGATCTTGAGCTCTGGAGACCAAAAATCTATAGACATAGAAAACCCCCATTGGTAAGGATCACATAACAAACATAGAACTTAGTAGGTTGCGATCACCTATTTCAGCTTTTAGGACACTTAAGAAAACTCCTGCTCTTGGCCTATTGTGATCTGACTATCGCTCCATCCAGGTCGCTTTCTATTCGATTTGGTCCTGGCCGCTTTCTATTTAATTCGGCCTCGGGCCACTTGGCTCAATTTGGCCCCATGTCGATTTCAATTCAACACCCATGCTAGTTCAATTCGATCTCATGCTGGTTCTAATCTAGCCTCGTGTCAGTTCAATTTGGCCCCGTGCCAGTTCCAATTTGGCACCCGTGCCAATTTTAATTAAATTCAGCTCCATGCCACTTTCCTTTCAATTATGACCTTGTCTGATTCTCTTCCCATGTACCATTTTCTTTAAACATCATGTAAAGGGTGTTAGATTCGATCATAAGAAGAAAAAACATAGCATGCATTGCATTCCACATCCATTTTCATCAGGTTGTTAAGAGTCACACCTGAGTCATATAGTTTATGTTTCTCTAAAGACTTTGCATTCCAAATAAGGTACTACACTTTATTGCATTTTCATTCCATCCCATGTCAACAACTAGCCAAGATTGATAAGGAAACATAGACCAAATCCAAGAAAGTATCTCTACAGACCCCTACGGGACACGTTCTAAGACGAAACTGATGGAGGTAGTTATGGACGACCTAGAAGAGCAACATGAGGCGTTAAGGAATGATGTTAATCAACTCAAGGAATCAATGGGTCAGATCTTGGATATGCTACAGGCGATGCAAAATCTTAACAAGAAGGCACTTGAACAACCTCAAATCACTCCTCCTCATCCTCTAGGATCCCCACCAAACCAACCCCAGAATCAAACTCAATACGCTCCGTATGGCCTTCCTCCCAGGTATACACCATCCGCAAATAACAACACTGACCCCACGCTGCCACCTCGGAACCCCAAAACCAAGCACAACCCTAAGATCCAAATTGCATAACCAGCAATACACTGACCTTTAACCCACCCCCACCCATGAAGCTCGAAACCACTAGCTCATAAATCCAACACTAATCATTGTTCTACACCCCACCAATTTGAGGATCCTCATTCCACTAAAGTGCTATAGCTCTTCAAAGAAAGACTGAAGGCCATAGAGGGAGCTGATTACTCAAATTTTAATGTAGCTAATTTGTGTTTAATCCCTGATGTTGTAATCCCTCCCAAATTCAAACCGCCAGAATTTAACAAATACAAGGGGAACACATATCCAAAGAATCACCTCACCATGTATTGCAGAAAGATGATCTTACATGCCCACGATGACAAATTCAATTAAATTGTAAAAATATTAATTAAAATTTTATAATAAAGTGATTTCAAGATCTTACTCTACAATGATAAATTCAATTATTATCTTGAAATAATATAGTTGATATCAAATAGAATCTGAATTTTTTTTAAACAAACTTATTTTTTTAACCATGACAATAATTATAAATATTATTAAAAATATTCCATAAACATTACCTGCATTTAAAAAAACATCATTGTTAATAATATAATTTAATACATCTGAAAGGACATTAATTTTGTATTAGAAATTTTTTTACACCTTCAATTCTGAAAATATAATTATATCAATGTTAAGTTAATGCTGATAAAAATTTAAAATTATTTTCAATATTAATACAATATTTTTTCAATTGAATTTGTTCTCGTTTAAATTTTTCAGATTGTTGACACTACAAGAATTTTTTGATTTTGCTACTAATTTTAGCTACCATTTAAATTAGTAGCTAAATCCTAGCTAATTAACTATTAATTAACTAAAAAATTATTTTTTTTTAGGTAAATTGAAGTTATATTCATTTATATTTCTTATTACTACAAATTAGCTAGGAAATAACTATAAATTTTAAAAAATTTACTACAAATTAACTAAGATTATTTTCCTAACTAATTTGCTAATTTGCTACTTATTTCATGCTACCATTCAATATTGTAGTAATTTTGTAGCTAATTATTTTTACTAGAAATTAGCTACAAAATAACTATTAATTTTAAAATTAACCACAAAATTATTTTGTAGCAAATTTTAAATTTTCTAGTAGTGTGAGATTCAAATAAAAAATTTAAAGGTAATTTCATATTCTAATATTTGTTTAAATAAGATGTCAAAATTAGAAAATAAATAATTTTAATTAACATATGCAAAATAATTAAAACAATTTTTTTATAAAAATTGAAGAATTAATCTATAATTGAATGTTTGGTCTCATCACTATTATTTTTATCAAAATATTTTTTTAAGAATTATTTTTAAGAAATTTAAATTCTATATTCATTTAATGAAATGTTAGGTTTTTCAGTTGGAGTTTATAGCAAATACAAAATAATTGTTCTTATAACTTTTAAAATGAAATAAGACTTCTTAAATGCTCCATTACAACAATATCTGTATGCATACTTTAAATTATATAATTTTACTAACGAATGAATTACAAACAAAATAGTAAAATTTATCATATATATATATATATAATAATTAAATTAAAAATATTTTTTTAAATATAAAATTTTTGGAAGCTTGGTAAATATGGGCCTAAGGTGTTTGTCTCATATGCCTAGGGGTGGGTAATCACGACCCGAAATATTACCTAATAACGTATATTATGAAAAAGAAAATGGTATTTATACATTGCAGCCTATTTAAGCGTACGTTCTAGCTAGCTACGAAAACCAGCAATGGAATATGAAGCAGTGTGATAGTGTCTTTGATCGTTGATGGAAAATGGTGGTTACCCGAAGCATATATATATAGATAGGTTCTACTACTTTCTAGTACCGATACAGTGATTTGTACACATACTTGAAAGCATAATTAATGTGTTGAAGCTGAATGTCACATGGGTCATGATGGTGAGAAACGAGTTATTATATGCCAGGAAAATCACTTTCCCAAGAAACAAACAGAGCTATAAATGCAGCTCAAGATTGGTCACTTTCTCTGTAGCATTTGCCTTTGTCGTCCTAGGGAAAACCTAGGTCCACAAAGACGTTGATTCACTAACGTTATATCATTATTTATGGGAAGTCCATGATTCCAACCATATGTCTATGAGGTGCTGTGGTCATTCATACATCAATATTTTTACCTATGGGTCCCTCCATACCCACAACATTATTGTATTCAACCTATTTTTATATATTTTTACTTTGTGATTGAGACTTATTGCACTGTGCCATTGGTTTTTTTCCCACAAATACAGAAGGATTGGCAGGTATACAGCACAGGAACACATTTTCAGTGACTCATTGCAGGGCTTATGTGTTGAATATTCCTTTATGTGCACTGTATTCATTTGTCCCTAGTCATCCCAATTACGCTAGTAATCCTTCAATACAGTAGCACTTTGGCAATGTGTGTTTCTATTATTAAGAAGTGTAAAATTGATTTTCTAACAGTAATACAAATAGGTCATATTCTGGTTAGTTATGATCTATTTGTATTTTGTATCGACAAAGAGGATGGACATGAACTTTGTTTTTCTAAAATTTTTTTATTATTCTATCAAATTTCTTGGCAATTTTGAGTCCATGGATTAGTTAATTAATTAACCTGTTTCGTCTTGTGAAAAATTGTGGTATATATACTGAATGAGACAGGAGGAAGTGATTGTATTGATATGGTATAATAAAGGGCTTCACTTTGAGTAATGATGACCTTCAAGTACTACAATAGCCTTAACGTAGTGAGTCACTGATTGCGTATCTACTTTGGCTTGTCTTGGTCTTGTTGGATGGATTCCAAGTCACAAGTTAATTAGGAAGTAGCTAGTTAGCAAAACTAGTAGTGAGGAACTAAGTGTGCCACGGAATTCGGTTGGTTCTCCTCCACAACCTCTCACCTAACTTTTATCACTCATTAAGAAAATTAATTGGTAATAGAAAATAAATTAAAATTAATTGGAATAAAATAAAGTGAGATAGATTAAAATAGTGTCATTTCGTTGTCTGAGTAATTTATAATAGAATTAGAACAAAGATTCTATTTACTTTTTTAATGAACTCCATCCTATTTGTAAAATCTAAAACAATGTATATATCATTTACCTTTCCACTTTATCTCTCTCCATTTCATCTCCTACCATCAATCCAAACATAGTCTCAGGATACATTTTAGATCCATAATTTCTACTCAAATTCGCATCGATTCTAATTATCTTTAAATATTATGCTTTAACTCTAGCTTGGATAATAAGTATATTGTATTGGAGGTAATTTTATTTGATTGAGATGTAAATCTTAACATTTTGAGTTATGGATAAAATAATAGATAAGATCTTATATATGTAAGTACTCCAAGATGTGATGATATATTTCATTAGAAAACAAAATAGATTCATAGTTTTATTAAAAATGATACTTTTTATTATATTAAGTAAATAATATATTTTTAACAAATCTAAAAATAATATATTACGTTTTTTATTTAATTTACTTTTATATTATCATTTATTATTGATAAAATGTTTTTTCTATTCATATAGTTGCTGTCTACCAGTTAAAAAATACAATACACAATTACCATAAATATTAGCAGGTAGAAATATATATTTTTTCTTATAAATATATAAAGGCTTAAATATATTTTAATTTTCTATAACTATAGTTCAGTTTGTTTTTAGTCTTTGTAAAAAATTTGTCACTTTTAAATCTTTGACATTTTTTAGTGTCATTTTTTTATAGTTCTTATTATTAACTATAATTAGTTTAATGTTTAGGTAATTATCAAAATTAATAATATTAATTAAGATAATTAAGGTAACAAAAAATATTTTATTTTAAGATAATTAGATTATTTTTAGATATGTAATTTAATTAATTAATATATTTATTTTTTAGTAAAATTAATGTATTTATTATTTTATATAAATAAAATAATTATATATAATATATTTTTTAATATATAATGAACAGTAATTTATTACTTTTAATATTATTCTTATTTTTAATTCACAAATTTATTTTTAGCAATGTACTTTTTAAAAAATTATTCATTTAAACATTTATAATTTAATTTTAGTATATCATTTTATGTTAATTTTACATTTCAATTTATTTTTTACTTTAGAGATAAAATTATTGCTTGAGATATTTTTAAAAATAAATTATATTAAAGTAAGTTAAAATTAATAAATTGAAATATAAAAATAACATAAAAAATAATATATTAAAAAAAATTATATATATATATATATTTAAAAATATAATGTTAAAAGTAGATTAATAAATTGAAAAAATAAAATAATATTAAAAATAATTAAAATACTGTTTATGATATATTAAAAATTAAATTATAAAAGTAAATGATATTTAATTACCTTATTTATATAAAATAATAAATATATTAATTAATTGAATTGAACACCTAGAAATAATTTGATTATCTTAATTTAAAATATTTTTTATTATCTTAATTATCTCAATTAATATTATTTATTTTGGTAGCTTTTTTAATATTAAATTAATAGAATAAGTAATAAGAACTAAAAAGGATACTAAAAAAAATGTCATGATCTAAAAATAACAAAAAAAAAATTACGAAGATAAAAATCAAGTTTCATCTATAAAGAGCTAAAATGTATTTAAGCCATACATAAATTATATATTTTTTTATCTTATCTTATTACTTTTTCTTACTTCCAAAAAATTACTTATAACAACAATTTAAATCATTACAAATTTTACTATATAAGAAAAAATTAACTATATAGCTCACTATAGACGAATGATTAGCGAGATAAAAAAATTAAATATTACAAAATAGAGAGTTTAAAAGTATTAAGTTTTAAAAACTTATAGGGCAGATTATATATTCCAATTGAGAAGACGAGAATGTCAAGAAAATGAAAGAAAAAAATGATTAATTGAAAGCTATTTATTTTTTCTTCACATTGTCTCTGAACTTGTTTTGGACTTCAATCTTGGGCTATATAAGCCATTCCCCTCCAACCTATCGGGATCATGGCAACAAAACTCATACCTGATATTTTATTTTGAAAAAAATTGTATCACTTAAAACTAACTATCTGTTGATAAATTATACCCTTGGTTAATGATTTGTTTTTGGTTGAAATTAATTATTTTGTTCCGGAATTATGTGAAAGTAAAAGAGAGATGAGTAAATAAGGTGTTTTCAAATATTTGAAGAAGTTGGGGTATGATTTGAACCTATAGACATATATCTAAAATTTCTCCCCCTGTTGTCCTATTTGAGGTTAAACCATTGGGTAGGGTAACACAATAAATAGAAACAAATGGAGAACAGCTTGCATTGGATGTTTACATCATGGTTGCCACTGCTCATAACTTTGGAGAACACTGAACACCTTTCTTTTCTATAAAAGGAAAAACTGAGAAATAAATTTATCAATGGTGTAGATATGCCAATAGTACCAGCCTTGGAATGTACTATTTAAAGGGGTCAAAACATTTTTATGCTGTCTTCCTTTTGTTATGATCCCCTTTTGGTTCTATCACATTGATATAGTGCTAATGCCCGGTAACACATTATTTTCAAAACATGAAAAGGCCTTTAAGACGTTGACAAAGAGAAAAGACTCTTCTTTTATGTACAAAATAAGAGACCGATAAATCCAAGCCTCTTCAATCCAATCTCTGTGCGGAATTTATGGATCAATTTTACTTTTTGTTGTTCCCTTTTTCTTTTCTAATCTATTATATATATAAATTATACTTTTACTCCTAAAACCATGAGATTGCTGCCCAAAGCTCGAAAGCATTTTTAAGATTTAAGAATAAAAGATAACTCTAAAACTTCAACTTTCGTCTATTTTATAAATATAAATCATTAAATCATATTTAAATAATTAAAATTAAATAAATGAATGATCATGTGATTACTTATAATTTATAATTAATCTTGATTATATATGAATAGTTGTACTATATAGATTTATAATATTTATTTTTTATAAGAATGTGTTTTTAAGATGAGGTATTCTAACAACGAATCATGGAGGAAAACATATATGTACATTGCTCCCTTTCTATCTTTGTCAGCATCAATGACATATTTCGAAATTGTTGGAGATAATAATATTAAGGGAAATGTTTATGAGTTTGGTGGATTGAGCAATAACTTCATCAACTCAACAAATTCTTGGTCTACTTTGAGGAAGACTCTAATGGTAAAGTTCATAGATGAGATGCACAAGACAACTCAAAAATTGAATGATGAGTTTATTACAATAAAAGTCAAGGAGATAACCTTAAGGAAAAGATGGTGTAGTTGATTTACAATTATAAGGAGTTAAGTGAGTATATATGACAACAAAATAAACAAATACAATTTACAAAATCAATATATACAATCTATATTACAACACTTACACATTGAATCTCTCGTGTTAAACACTAATCCACTAGATTGTACACTATGTTGACAATGCTTAAGATGATTAAGTTGATGATACATTAAAATGTCATTAATTATATGTTTATTTTCATGTGATGATACTATATTTTTTCTTGATACTTTTAATTAGTTCTATAATTTACTATCCATTAAAGTTATTGAGATATTAATTCTTCAAATTTTTTTATATATACTTTTTTATTCAGCTTGAGTATGATTAAGATTTTATTATTTATAATGATTAAGCAGGTCAAAATTTTAAATTATCTAATCACAACAAAAATAACAGCAAACACGAATATAGCGATCGAAAAGTTCCGGTCACTAAAACGCATATCAATTACCAACCGAAAAATGAAAGTCTGCACCAATTTAGAGAAAGAATGTGTGACGATTGCTAACTAGCGATAATTTAAATGACTGATTTTTATTTTCTAAACAATTATTTTATTCATATTATTTTTATGTAGAAATCCAAATTGTTGCATTATATACTGGGTACGAACTAAAAAATGACAATAATTTTTTTAAAGCACAACAAATGTGACCAAAACGATGGCGACAATCTACTTTCTCATAGCAATTGAAAGTTTGGTTACAAGACAATGACAGACTTGTTCGGTCACAAGTGTCTTAACGACTCGACTTTTTGCTATCGAAATAGTCTGCGCTAGTCCAACTGCTAATATATTTAGCGACTAATATATGACATATAACAATCAATAAAATTATGATATTTTTTTTTTGAAAAAAACCTGACACACTAATTAAAAAAATCAGTTAACATCATTTAATTAGTTTATTTATTTCATTTCAAAAATATTTTTTTAAAATTATTTTTTATTAAAATTTGATATAAAAATAAAAATATTATTAAAAATAAAATCTCAATTAAATAAAAAATATTTTAGAAATAATATAATTAAATAAAATAAATTTTATTTAAATTCAAGTCTCGCTTGTTTTTCTCCTTATATTTTAGCCTAGGGAGGATACTATTCACTCAATTAAGAAAAATACTCGTAAGTAAATATGTGTATATAAACATGTGAGTAGTAGTATGCACAAGGATATGTGTAAAGTAAATATTAATTTTTTCTCTCTCAATATCATTAAATATTATTTTAATTAAAAAAAATAAGTTATGCATTAATAATAACAATACAAAAAATAATTTTATACCCTCATTTACTAACATCTATTAAATATTGCAATAAGTAGCTTAAAATTCAGTGCATAATAACCATTATACTCTATTAAATATATATATATATTTTTCTCTCTCTCCTTCTCATGTCATTAAATATATATGTTTTTTATTTTTCTCTATTCTCTCTCTTTCAATCTCATTAAATATTAATTAAATATTTTTTTATTTTCATTACCTTTTAAAATGTAGAAATATTGATATAGTATTCTATGTCATGAATGTACTATTCAGGTAAATATATAAAATAGATCATTTTTATCTATATAATATTAATTATTAATTTACTGCACCTGATATATAATTAAATTTAATAATATTATTAAATATTTTATTAATAAAATATTATATATTTATTAAATATATATATATATATATATATATATATATATATAATACGTATATAACAATATTTTTTTTATTATTGTTGAACAAATTACTTTATAAAAAACATGTAGAAAATTCAAATATGCATTAAATTTTTTCAATAAATTATAATAAGTTTGTTTCAATTTATTGTATATTTAAAATCATTATTTTTTATAAAATATATTTTAAAATAACCAAATTAAAGTGAGCATTAATATTATTTTAAAATGTAAAATTGTATTCAGTATACAATTCATCAAGACTGTAGAATTAAGTCCCATTATTTTATATAAAATGAATTAAATAATGAGATTAAAATTTTAAATTTACAATTAACTTTTGAATGTAATAATGAAAAATGTAATTGAAAATATAATAAATACAAAATTGAAATGTAATTTTATTAAAAAAATCATTTTTAATATGGGAGGAAAAATATCAAACTAAATTTTAAATGTAATTTTGTCACACATTTATTTATTTTATTACTATAATGTGTGTGTATATTTTACTTTTTGTCTATTGTCTCTCTATTGTCTCTCTTTTTATGTACAATTATATATATATATATAATTTGGTTTATTTTTAATAAACAAGCACATTTTAGCTAACTTATTAAAAGGACTTTTGTTAAAGAAGAATAACTATTTTTCAAAATTTAAGTTAATATATGGACAAAACTTGTTCAATTAATAAAGAGATTGCCTTTGAATTTCTTGATAGTTCATTAAAAGACATTGTCTATAGTCGTCTTAAAAAAAGATAAATAAATATTAACATATTGTAAGTTATAAACAATAGGTAAGTAAAATAAATTATTTGACACATAATTTGAACAAATGATTCTTATGAATTGGTAATAGAAAAATAGCAATACTATAAGAAACAAAAAATATTTATTAATTCTTTTAAGCCAATGGAGCATTTACTCAAGCTACGTATTCAAATTTTAAACAACATATATAAAATGAAAAATATCAAATCGAAACAACAATGCTTACTTCTTTATAAATAACAATATTATTGAAATTAATAATTAATTATTGAATTAAATAAGATTAACAAAAACAAATAATGATAATACCTCTATTTTATCCTCACAATTAATTATGTGTTATGTAGATAAGAGTTGTATCACCAAAAAAAAAATTAGGGTTATTATTGTAATGCAAAATGAGAAATATGAAAACTACATTAAAATGTAGTTTATAATTAAGTGTTTAATAAACTAGTTCAAATGAATCACTCGCAATATTTAATATAGTTCATTTTAAGTCATAATCTCATTAAAAAGTGTAAAATTAGTAGTATTAATCTTAATAAAATGCACACATTATCTTAAAATTATTTTTAATAAATCATTTATAATAGATTTTAAATTAATAAAAGACTCATCTCTGAACATATTCTTTTACATATTTAAATTATATTTTTATATTTAAATTAACTCATGCGACGGCTATTAGATCTACTATCAGAGTATAAGAATATTACAAAAAATAAAAATAGAAAATAATCAAGAAATGGAATATTAGATTTTATAGTGGATTGGGCCAAGTTCATGTGGAAAATCCATTCATTCTTTAAAGTTAAGAAATTCTTTTATTACTCAATAAAATATTATCTATAAAAGGAAAGGAAAGAAATAGTTTAGTAAAAAAATATTAAAAATTGGAAAAGGAAAATAACAAGAAAATGTAATATATTTTGTAATCAAAGAATAAATTTAAAATTTTACCTTTGATTATTTAAAGAAAACATAATCTTAAAACTTAGGAAACATAATCGTTAAAAAATAAGCTCAAATAAATTTTGGTGAAACATATAATAAGGAAAGCAAAGAAAATAATTAGAAAGGGGAAGCTTTAAAATTGGGTTAGTGCCCAATAAATTTAAACAAAAGACGGAAATCAAATTTATTCATTTGATTTGTTAGAGAGAAAACAAAATTTTAAACCTCCGTAAAATATAATCTTAAAAGAAAAAGAAAAAAAACTCAATGAAATTAAGATAAAAATGAAAAGTAAAACAAAGAAGGAAAATAATCATAAAAGATAATATTTTGTAATGAATTTGGGCTAGCTTCGTGAAATAAAAACCACTCATTCTTCAGTACAGCTGTTTAAATTTTCTCTTTAATTTGTTGAAGAAACAAAATTCTAAAACTTAGTAAAATATCAGGTCGAGGAAACAAAAAATGATAGAAACGGTTTGCAAATTAAAAGATATATAAAAATAATAGAAACAGAAAATGATTAATAAAGAGAATATTTAGTACTGAGTTGGGTCGATGTTCACGCAAAAAATGTCTTAAAACACCATCTCAAAAAGAGAAGAAAAAAGATGTCGGGAAAATAATATACAAAAATGGAAGTAAAAGAAAAAAAAAATTAAGAAAAAGAATATAACATTATATAATGGATTGGATCAAGGTTCATGTGAAAAAGTCATGCATTCTTTAATATAACTGTTTTTATTGCTTAATAAATTAGAAAAAATAATTAAAAAAGAATGCATTTGAATGCAAAAAAATTGGAAATAATTAAAAAAGAAAAAATATTTTGTAATGGAATAAGACAAGGCTAATCTGAAATGGCCCAAAATCATAATTTGGAAAGAAGCAAGGAAATTAAAGAAACTCTCAAATAAACAAAGACAAATAGGGAAAGCGTTACATAAACCTCTCAAAATGGATCAATAAAAGAATGCATTTGATATTAATGCCTGCGACTTTTTGACCAATGAAACAAACACTATCGTCATGTATCAACCAAGTAATTATTAGGTAATATAAAATCACACGGTTACGGTTAAACCTGACATTTATTTAAAATTTTAAAATTTTAAATTTACAAAAACAATTAATAATATTTAATTTAAATGTCAAACAATAATTAATAAAACTCATACGTTTTTCTAATCCTATCTAGATCCTTTGCAGCAGCACATTACTCCACTCTCACCAACCTCTATCTATTTCTTCTTCTTTGTTTCTTCATATTATTACCTTTTTATTTCTTTCTTTCTCTCTCATTTTGCCAAGTTTTCTCCATATCCACGCGAGAGAAAGAAGCAGGTTAAGCTAAATTGCTCCCATCTTACTTATTTTCTTTTTGCATGTGTAGAATTCAACATTTTTTTAAGTAAATTTTGTAGCAATTTTTAGCACTTTTGCATACCCAATTCACATTTTTATGAGTTTTGTTTTTAATCTTTATAGCCGTGATGAATTTGCTATGAGTTAATAGATAAATATTAATAGATGTATGATCAACATTTGTTTGTGTTGTAGCTTCACGAGACCATGGGTGATGATGAAGGACGTAAGAGAATTAGAGCACAAACAATAGAAGACAACAAACATGAATCTAGTTCTAGCAAAAGTCGTAGCAGACATGCCATGAATAAGTAAGGCTTTAAATAGTGAAATTGGTTTTTCTTCGAGTTTTCCTTTTTACCTGTGTTTTGAAAATCGAATCAAAGTGGTCAATTTAATTCAAAAACAGGTGAATCACTCCTATATCTGGTTCAATTGAATTATAAAACTGGTATGTTCAAGAACCTATAAAAAAACCGATAAACTGATTAAAAAAATCGGTGAAACTTATTACTTACTGGTTCAATCGGTTAGAAAAAAAAATACATTTTTAAATACCATCTGTCATATTTTTTTATTTATATATTGTATTTTTTTTAAATACTCAAGACATTAATCATCTCCAAATTTCATCTTTAAATTATTGTCAAATGTCATATTTAAATGTAAGGACTAGACTTATAATAGAAATATCTTATTATTAGATAATCTGAATAATATGTAGGTATTCTGGTAAGAGTTTATTGAGCTTGAATACGTACCTTAATTTTGATAAGCTTTCGATCCAGCTCATCTAATTTTTTTTTTAATAAAAAAATGTCACTAGTATTTAAAATGAATTGGTGTTTTTATATATTGGTTGTTATTTAATTTTTTTTAACTATAGTAATTTAAATTAGTTAATAGACAAGAGTTATTATTAATGAATATTGTTGTGTAGATGTATACTTTGAATATTCAAACTTATACAATAATATTTTATTTTTGGTTTTTAGTAGTGTAAAATTTTATTATTTAATTATTATTATTATTATTTTATTAATATTGATTCAACTACGATTTTGATGGAGAAAAAGTTACTTTGATGATGGGAAGGTAATACAATATTGGAAATACCAATAAGACACCATCAATTTTGTGACACAACGTAGCAGATGAAAATTTCCTTAATTTGCAAGAATCTATAAGGTGTAACCACAAATAAAAATGACAGTAATTATGAGAGGTAAAAGACACCGATATTTTTAACGTGTTAAAACCCCCTCAACTTGAGAGGTAAAAATCACCAGTCGTCCACACCAAATAAATCAATCCACTATGATTAATTAAGAGTATAAGAGTTATCAATCTCTTTTGTGTCTCTCTTAATCTCTAAAAAAATTCACTCTCTCTCTTTCAATTTCCAAATCTGACTCCTTCTCCTCTTATAAGGAGAGACTTAGTGGGTTTGAAAGTATTGGACTTTTGTCTACATTGTTAGGAGCCCAAAAATAACCCAACAGATTTAACTATAAAAATTCGACTATCGAACATTAAACTAATGTATTTAAATTTAATTATTGAACCTTAAATCAATATCTTAATAGGGTTAATGATATATTTGATGCTAAAAACATAATTTTTTTTACCAAAATTTATAGTGTATAATTTATTTGTAGGGTTTTATGACAATGATTTATATGTGGTTGTCGGAAAAATTCATGGGGTTTTGGTTTATGTGCTCAGTTTGGAAGAAGGAAATAGTGCTGCCAACATAGCTGTGACTGTTGAAAAGACTATGGGTGGTGTAGCCAGGATAGATGATTCACAAGTGAATTCCAAGGTATGAAAAGTGCTATCAATAACCTTGTGGTTTCATTTATGTTCTAGAAGAGGTATAAAAATGTTGTCAAGAAATCCTTACATAAAAATCAAAAGGAGATCTTATTATTGTCTTGCCCTACAACAAAGTAATTACACTGATGGAAATTTCACAAGAACCAAAATCGTAAGAGAAGACAAATATTGAAACTAGTTTGTTCCCAATGAAGACCTCGAAAATTATTTTTTTTATAACTGAATAAAGTCCAACCTTAACAGCAATTAAAAACATAGATCAGAGACCAAAAACCAAATAAACTAGTGTTGCAGTACTCTTTAACATACATGCTAAGTCATGCTATCTTGATGACATGGCACTCTATCATTCTTTGGCCCTATTAAACTTCAAGCTTATCAAGCTATATATGCTTAACTGGTTTTGTGAGGTAGCCCGATGAAAGTCGTTACTATCAAATTGAACATATGACCAGGAGTGGAGCTAGAAGGTTTGAAATGTGGAGGAACAAAATTAAAGAATATTTCATTTGAGGTGGGGGTTCAAAGAATTATGTTCCAGAAAAATAAAGAACATATATATAAAAAATTAATTAAGGAAAACTAGGAATGGAAGGGTATAGTGGTGCGATGTCCTGTAATGACCTGCATGAAAAGCTAGGAATTAGAAAGAATGGTCATCAGGGTGCTAGAAAATAATTAAGATGATACAAATACTTCATTAATTTGGTGTGTGTGTTTTGTTTTGTTTTTTGTTTTTTGTTTTTTTTATATTCGTCATTTGTAACTTGTTGTATTCATATTCTATATGGGTATAGTGTTTCCTTTAGTGGAATTATAGCATAACATAGGCTCAATTAATTGTATCATCTTTTAGGGTTTGCTTTGGCACTTCTTGTGCTCTAGTTTAGCTTTTTTTTTTAATAAATATATTCTGCTTATAAAAAAATCATTCACTGTAGTTCGTAACCCAGTTCGATTGCCTCGCATTGGAAACATAAACATAATATGCTAATGCCAGGTAATACTCCTACAACTTAAAGGCCATCAAACAACAATCCTACTTACCTTCAAACTTGTCATTTCAGCTAAACATACATCCTAAAATTTAATTGGGATGGTTGATGTGAGACATCCCTTTCACCATCTTCTCATCTCTTAAGGTCTTAATTATCCAAAGTTTGAGTGTCCAAACCTCATATGCCAACACCATGCTTTATCTTTTATGCTAGTCTTTAAACATTTTGCTTCATTGGTCTTAATACTTAAAGTGAGCATTCTATTTCTTGACATAAATTAACACCTTAGTAATCAAATTAGAATTTTGATCTTTAAGTCACAAACAATTTTCTTTCATGAAAATTTCATACCCTTTCTTAACAAATTGTCCCAAACTCAAAATATTACTTTTTAATTTAGGAACATAATAGACATCTTTGATAAATTTCTAAGAACCATCTTTTAAGGAAATTAAAATAATACTTTTCCTTAGATTTTCACCCTGAAAGAATCACCAAAGGAAATATTTACCTTCACTATCTCTTCAAGATTCACATATTTCTTTTTATAACCACACATGTGATTTCTTGCTCCATTGTTAAGATACTTATCATCATTCTCTTCATTAAATGCTAGCAATAGTCTTGACTCTTCACCTTCTTCTCTATCACAAAAAAAAATTGGACCTTTTCTTCAATATTGGTTCTATACTCCCAAGAAAAATGACCATACTTATGGTAATTATAACATTCAACTTTAAATTTATCATACATCATTTCGTTTGATCTATCAAAATTGCCTCTACTTCTTCCACCTCTCCTTTCTCTTCCTTGGCTACGTCTACATCCACGTCTTCTTCCATGACCATATGTTCTTTGACTTTTTTCCCCTCCATTTTTTTTTAAAGAAACTTTGGCATTTAGGACTTGCTCTAAAGGCTCCTCATGTCTTCTCTTGAACCTTTCTTCATATATTTGAAGTGAACCCATCAATTGGTCTACTATCATCGATTATAAATTTTTTGACTTTTCAATTGCATAAACTATAAAATCAAAATTTATGGTTAAAGGATGAAGAATCTTTTTTACCACACAAATACCTTCAATCTTCTCTCCGTAATGCTTCATTTGGTTCACAACCATCATCACCTATTGCCAAAACCCAAAATTGATTCAGACTCCTTCATACACAAGGATTTAAATTCTCCTCGTAGAGTTTGTAGACACACCTTTTTCACTTTGTCAATACCTTCAAGGAAAGTTTTCAAAATCTCCAAACTTCTTTTGAGGTAGATACATTAGACACCATCTTAAAATGGTTTCATCTAAACTTTGATAGATGATGGTAAGTACGTTGATAATTCTTTTTATCTTTGCTAAAGTCTTCTTCACATTTTGACAAAATAGTCTCACCTTCAGGTTTCTCTACAATCTCCCAAACAGAGAACTTAGTAAGATCTTCATGTGATGACACTAATTATCATAATTCTCATTGATAAAACGAAATAATTGAAACAAGTTCAAATCACTACTTGTTAAATTTACTTTTCTCACCCTTTCACTAAAAAAACTACTCTTACTTGATATATTCCCTCACTATATATATTCTTATGAACGGTTTATTTTCATTTCTGTTGATCACATTACTAATTTATCGTGTTTTCTTTATCATTCTCAGACTCCATCATTGCCTCCACCAAACGTTGCAAACGCTACTCCTTCGGCGGGTAGTTCCTCAGTCCAAAGGAATCCTCATTTTTACATTGAGCGAGCACGTGACCTTGTCGTTGCAATGTCACTACATGCTGAGCCAACCAAATCTATGGTATGCGAACTTGCATATAGCTCTATGGATGAGTTATCAAAAGTTGCTGTGGCAGGAGAACCCTTATGGCAACCTCGAAAAGGCTACAAGTTCAAGACCATGGATGATACTGAATATCGGAAAAGTTTTAGGCCACATGAGGAACCGATAAACGAGTTGCAAATTGATGCTTCTCGAGATATGAAAATTGTTAATATGAATGCACCCGACATAGTTCATTTACTTATGAACGTGGTACGCCTTTTAGTTAATTGCTTCTAGATTACTAATATAGGTAGATATTTTAAGCATCAATGATCTTAATTTCCTCTCCCTCTTTTTTGTTTATCATTAATTAGACGGAATGGTCGAGAACATTTTATGATATTGTCTCAAGAGGAGCATTCCTTGGAGTCTTTAAAAGTGGAGTGGGAGGAAGCTATGACGGGAAATTGCAAGTGGTAGGTTAACTTCATCTGTTCTTATACTTATAAGTACTATTTTAATTTAAATGATTTAATTTTATGGAAGCTCAATATTAATTTAAATGCACTGAGATACACTTCTTAGAATGGAATTGACTTTGCTGTTTTGACTGGTTGGGAAATGTTAATCACCAACCTAATTAATTAGTCCCTGTAGACAAAACCCTAGCCACGAGAAGAGTTTGTCTTCACTATGAGATGCTTTACATCGTAAATGTTAGAGGTGTTAATGTTTTTTTTTACTATCAATTAGCCTTTCTAATATATATGTCGGTGATTAAGTTTGGTAATCAATGTTGTATTATATAATTAAGAGAAAGAATACCATTTTCTATATATACCTTTTCTTTCTTCCAAGTCCTAATAATATCACAAGAGAAAGCATATATTTAGTTAAGGAAATGAAGTGTGATATAATAATGTCAAAAGGCATCTATTATATAGAATGTAATACAGCTATAAGTTTCGTTTCTGATAGCTGATTTCAAATATGCTAACTTCGAAACTTAGGAAGATTATTTCAATTTCACATAAAATATAATATATATACAATCTTATTTCAATATATGTCTTTATTTTGTAGATGACTGCAGAATTTCAGTTTCCTTCACCGTTTCTAGCTACCAGAGAATGTTATTTCGGAAGGTACTGTAAGAAGTTGTCTAACAAAATGTGGGGAGTTGTAGATTTTTCGTTGGAGAAGATGTTTCCTGATTCAAACACCAACTTTCTAAGAAGACCATCTGGTTGTTTGATAAAAGAATTGTCACATGAATACTCTGAGGTTGTTTCCCTATACA
This sequence comes from Mucuna pruriens, assembly GCA_025330945.1. NCBI lineage: Eukaryota > Viridiplantae > Streptophyta > Magnoliopsida > Fabales > Fabaceae > Mucuna > Mucuna pruriens. The sequence continues at coordinate 2,249,351 of JAENHJ010000027.1, forward strand.
CGTGTTACTTTTTACATTAATTATTTCACTCACTAGAAATAAAAAAAATTCTATATTTTCCTTTATTTTTTATGCTTCCATCCTCCCAAAATAATTACTATCAACTAAAAATATATTAAAAATATATTTCTTCAACCTTTTTTCTTCTTAAGTTCTTATTTTTGGACACACTAACTTTGTAAACATTTTATATTAACACTTCCCATTTCCCTTCATCTCTCTTTTTATCATAATATATCACTTATTACATATATATATTTCTCTTTATTCTGTGTCTCACGAGCTACCTACTATAACATGCATGTGTGTCTATGAAATATTTCTTTTTTCTTATCTCTCTTTGGACATCATTTATTGGAGAAAGAAAAGTAGAGAAAAGAAAAATGCTTTGTTCGTATTTATTCTTGTCAACTCACATGTCATTTTTCTCATTTCTTCTACATCATTAGGTTATATGGGTGGAACATGCCGTAGACAGAATAAGATATCACATTCAATTTCGGCCAGTCGTTTATTCAGGTTTGGCCTTTGGTGCATCGCGATGGCTTGCTTCATTAGTTCGAAGGGTTGAATATTCTGAACCTCCAACACCAATGCCCGTACTATACCATGGAAGTAGGTCTTCTTTTTATCTCCAATTTATGCAACAAACTAAATATTTGTCTTTAGAAGTGAAATTATGTAGATAAGGTTAATATGATACTTGTTTTGTTTTACTTTGCTAATTTAATTATTGTAAGTGAAATTTGTATCCTTTTATTTTGTCAACTATAAAGCTTAATTGAATGATCTAACTCCAAGAATATTTAACCCGTGATGAGCTTTAGGAACACATTAATACACTATTTTTAATATACTTTCTCGTATCAATAAAAATTTATTAAAAATAACAAAATCAAAATAGATGTTCACTAAATAAAAAAGAATCTATAAAATTTTATAATTTTTAATAAATTTCAACCCATCATATAGTCTACTTAACAAAGTGGGTTAGAAAATGTGTTTTTAATATTTCTCTTAACCTTGTTTAACGTATCTTCCTACAGTTTGTCTCTAGAGAACCTCACGGGTACGATCATTGGAGATGATAGCTAAAGTGATATTTTCATTCTAATAACATATTTTATTTGATATTTTTGAGTGCTCTATGAAAATCAAATGTCTGTCCACTTACACAGAAGTATAAATAAGACAATTCATTGGTATGCACGATACTTTGTCAACATTTAAATGAATTCAAACTAAAAATATTAAATGTATACATGAATTAACTAAGTATATGCATGATAAATACTTATTATGCCATGCTAACTCATATATGGATATATCCGTACAAAAAATTGTATTAAGTTTATTAAATTTACAACACTTCCTTTGGAGACTGCAATTGAGTTTTACGAATAAAAACCTATTCAAAATGCATCCGTCTAATTAAAAAAAGAAACAAAATAAAATCATATATATGTTTCAACATTTTGCCTAACAATTTTTTAGGAGACTTTTACTTCTAGAACCTTAGGTTGAACTATATTTTCATTTGGAAAGAATTGATTGTGTAGGATTTGTTTTAAAAAAATTTAAATAAGAAGCTTCAATCCTGTTTGCACGAAAGCACATTCAACTAACCACCAAGGCCTTCTAATAATATAATCTCTTCTATTTTAATAGTACATATATACATACATAGCATGTTTAATTGCTTTGATTATAAGTGGCGTGGTTCTTATTCTTTTGTCATGAACAGAGGCACTCACACAAGCAGGGAAAATAGGTCTCCTAAATGTGGCATCAAGAATGATGAGAAGCTTTTATGATGATATGAATGCTTCCTCAAAGAACCGATGGATGCATGTTGGTTCATTGGTTGATTCTCAAGAGGTAAAGATCAGGGTTAAGGATATTGCAAAGGATTGTGGAACTGGAAATCCAAAAGGTACAAAAGTGTTTTTCTCTACTTTTGTTTCACTTCCAACCCCACCAAAGCGATTATTTGACTTCCTTCGTGTCTCCGATTCCAGAAAAAAGGTATGTATTATTAACATATTATTGTTAAAACTGTTTTTTGTTTTTTTTTTTTTCAAGAATAAAATATTGGTTTGGTTAATTTAATGATTTGCATGCACTTTCTTTTTGTTTTTATTGATCACAATTTTAGAAAATGTTAAGGAGATAGGGGATATTCGTAACTGGAGTTTGAATTAAGACTTGTGGTGGGACAAAAAGAATGAATAATTAATTGAACTTATTATACAAGGCAAAACTTAGATAAAAATAAGCTTATATCCTTGCCATTATGTTTTTAATTAATTGATGATGTGCGGATGTTTTCTTAAATTTTACAATACATATTTAATAGAGCTTTTCTAAATTGAGGAAAAATAACATTCGCTCCTGATCATTTAATTTAAAAACTTGATGTGAAAGATATAGAAAATTTAGTTTAAATTTTGTTCTATATTTATAAGTTTTATATAGGTGTCTTCATGGAGGATGTTGTTTTTGCATGATAATTTTTGTTATAATTCTTGTAACTTTTTTCTTCTAATTTCTTTTTTTCATATCTTAAGGCAATGTGTACTGTTTAGGGTGGAGATATGGGAAAAATGTTAGAAAATTAATTAGATAAGTAATATGATAAGGTGGATGTAAAAATTAGGATAAAAAATTAATTTTAATTTTCTTTTCATATTTTCATTAAAAAAATTGATAGTTTGTTATATCATTTCTCTATGCTGAAAGGCAATGAACATTTGAAAATGGAAAATGGTAAAAGAAATATAACATCATTGTATATTGATAGAAAAATATGAAACAACGGTAATATTTAAAACCAATTCTTAACAACTCATCCTTGACTAAAATTTGTGAATTGCATCATGAAATGAATTTCTTCTAGTTTTTGTTTGATAGATCATTCTAGCTCATACTATTCAGTATAAAATAAAAATACCAGAAAAGAATTTAAAAGTTTAAATTTATAAATAAGTTAGTACAATTATAATTTCACTCTAGTACCATCAATATATATATGCCAATTCCATTTTATCAATATTCAAAAGGATCGTTTGACCATCAGGGCATACATAAGCCTTGATGTATTAGCACATATATATATCCCCTCACATATTTCCTTTCTTTGATTTTGTGGACTAATCATAGTGGGATAAGAGGCTTTCAAGTCAATGTTATTCTATTCAAGAACTGTCCTCCATTACTCAGGGCGATGATCCAAGGAATCGCGTCTCCATCACTGAACTAAAGATCGTAAGCATCTTCTTCTGCTTCTATTTTCTTCTTTTACCAATACTATTCGACACAAATTAAAAGAATATTGGCAAAGCAATTAAAAGAATTCACAAATTAATAATTTATCTATAAATATTATTTACTATTTGATACCATTTGTTTCACGTAGTGGATGTAATTAGTGAAAAATATTTAATTGTTGTTGTGAATTGTTTTTTCATGATTGTTTACGAATAACTTTTTAACCAATTTGGTGGGATAACCCGTGAATAAAGAGGAAAAAAAAGGGTTGTTTAAAGAAAGATAATGTTATTTTCAGTAAGAGAAAATTTATTCTTTCATATAATTTGCGGAAACTGTTTCTACATTTTAGTTTTTGTTTTTGTAATCTTTATTGCTTCTCTAGAATCAAACTTAAACCTTAAACTTGCCTGACATGTGCAATTTTCGAGGATGGTCAATATTGGTCACGACCAATTTATGTTTTATTTGCAAAAGATAATGTTATTTTTAAGAGAAACTTTATGCTTTCATATGACTTACGAAAAATGTTTCGTACATTTTAGTTTTTATTTAATTCTTCTCCAGCCAGAATCAAACTAAAAGCCTAAATTTGCCTGACATGTGCAATTTTGTAGGATGGTGGCCAGCAATTTATGGTTTATTTGCAAGAGAGTTACATAGACACATCAACAGGTTGCTCCTACGTAGTTTATTCTCCGATAGAGAAGTTAACCCTATCAAATCTTATAAATGGAAGAAACCCACATGTGGCTATTGAATCTTCAGGGTTTACTATTGTTCCTGATGGGAAGACCGATGAAGACCACGATAATAATAGTAACAGTGATCCTAATGGTGGTGGTGGAAGTATCTTAACAATTTCATTTTGTATCATGACTAGACCCACCCATCCTACGTCATTCTTTGTCTCTCCTGCAGAACTTGCTAGATTCAACGAGTTAAGCACTTACACTATTAATGCTATAAAGGGTGCAGTTCTCCAGAACAATGTGTGATAGTAATGCATGCATGCATGCGGCATTAATGAAGACTTAAATTTCATGACTTTGAAGTTTTTAAGTGCCATATCAACTTTGATTTGTGTGGAACACAATGAAGATCTGTTATGCTTCGTGTTCTCTGTCTTTAATTTCCATGATGAAAACAGCTGGACTGAAGTCCGTTTAATTTGTTTTTAAATTTAATTCGTGGGTTGTCGCTGGATTTATGCAATGTTTTGGAGTTTCTAGACTTTATGTTGGTGAATGAAATTCGGTGTTATAAATAATTATCATGTGACAGGTTTTAGTAAAAGCGTTTTACTGTTTTCGAAAACATGGATTTTAACAATAGCGTGGATGAGGGAATGCTCCAATTACTTTTATCTACCACCATATAGAGACACATTGTTTATACGTTACTAGTCATTTTTTTAATGTTTTCTACATATTAATATTTACAATGATTTAATTTTTGTACTTAGGAAATTTTTTAAGCTTATATCATAATTTTAAGATATATATTTAACATCTTAATTTATATTTTTAATTATATTTTAATTATTAAATATTATAACTTTTAAAATTATTAATAGATGTACGATAAAATTGTCAATTTTTTTAAATACTTTTGTTTTTTAAAATTAAAATAAGTATACAGTAACTATTAGTTTTTATTTTTAATATTTTGTGATATATATATATATAATGTTAGTATAATAATTATTTAATTAATTTTAAAAAATTTAAAATAAGATATTTTATAAATATTTATATAATAATGTATTAAAACACTTTAAAGTTAAACGTTTATTAATATATATATTCAAACACAAAAATTATTGAACTTTTTGGATAAATCAAAAGGTGTCCAGGACTTTCATCGAACTAATCCCTCCACCGCGGAGTCCGTTCCTTGACGATAACATTTGGTAAAATTTTTGGAATTTTAAAAACTAAAAAATAACTCTTATGAAATAAGAATTTATTAAATAACATCTTAATTATGATTTTTTTTTTGTCAAATAGACTTCAGATCTTTAAAACTTCAGTTGAACTTATCTATTCGTTGAGGCCAAGGACCAGATGAATTTTGTTAATTCTTTTTATTCAAACGATAATTAAAATAAAAACCCACGATCTACCAATACATTTGTTACGGGAAATATTTCAAGAGTTCCCTTATTTTTTACAAATGAGAGGAAATCGAAACCATTGCACAAATAGACAAGCTCACTTTCTCGTAGTTTATTTTGAAGTATGATGACTTCTACAAACCTCAATATAAACCAACAATTTTTGAAATAACCGAATTGAACAGAAAAACCACGTATATTAGTCTGAATATTTTCCATTGGGACGGACAAAATCATTGTTACAACAAGAAAAAAGTCAAGATCCACTCATAAACTAGTCCGCTAGACCGCTAGAAGCCAAGAAAGAAACTAAAAATCTGGAGATATAACAAAGAGTGAATTGTTTATTTACGGAGGGCTTAATTAATATACAAATTAAAAAAAATAAAAATTAAGGATAGATCAGAACGATACCAAGATGATCATACTGGGAGAAAAAAAAGATGACCACCAGGTACAATTTCAGCTTCCATCAACTACTTGGGATGATATCTGAGAATGAGAAATCATGAAAAGGTGACCCTGTAACAAGTAAACAACTAAAAAGGTGAGTAACAAATTTCAACTACAGAAGAGAAAAATAAATGTAGGAGATGAGTGTGCCAGTGCACGACACGCAACGGAGTTGGAATGAAATATAATTATCTTCTCCAAATGTACTCCCAATTCCCAAATGCAAAAATGGGCAGGTAATGCTAATGAATAAATGATCACCTTCTTGTTCCCCTAGAATGTAAAATGGAATATGTGCAATCATTTTGGTTGAACCTTCACTCCAGTTTATGCTGCCTACTTTCTGCGTCGTGCCTTGTGCAGATGGTGAAGGCCCCAATATGGATGAACATATAGCAGGGTCTTTCATCAAACCCAGGAAATCACATGCACGTCTCCATACTCTAGCATCTGAAATTCGAGACCGAGCCACCTGAAAAGAAAATCCTAAATTAGAAAAATAATTACATCAATGACCTCTTATGCTATGCCCTGTGACTACAAAAAAATACCTTGCCCAAGGATACACGTGCTCTTGGTAGTAACTCTCGATGATGCGTAGCAAGCTTTGCAATGGCTGTCACAACAAAACATAAAAGCCTGGACTGTGATGACCTTCTGTAGGTATCTTTATCAGAACCAAGGGGTACCTCCTGTGTCATGCCCACACGACTTCCAAGTAAACAAAATAGATCAAGTTACCAAACAAGTACCTAAAAATCTCTCAGAACTGAAGAAGCAAGGTGTATACTAGTGATACATCATACCTTGAGGAAAGGTTTTCATACAGAAGTAGTTCTAAACTCTCAAAAAGCTCACGGGCTTCATCTTTGTGAGATCCACCACCTCCACCATGCTCTCCAATGGCCCAACATAGTTGCAAGGCCAATTCTGTCTAAAAGAAAATTAATGAATTTTTAAGCCAAGATGTATCACTCTCCCACAAATAGTTAAAATAGTTGTTGACTGACCTTGTCTGGGCTGTCATAAGCTTCTCCAAGTCTGTCCATTATAGGTTTCTGCTAAATTCACATGAGGTGTTATATATAAAATCATTCATGAATATTTACCTAACAACTTAGGTATATAAAGTAGGTTCTTGACACAGCATATTAGAGCCTCTATGACTAAATGGTCAAGAGTTTGATCCTTGCTCTCCCCATTCCTCTAACAAAAGTATTTTTTTTTTTGGAAAAGTTGGTTCTTGGCATGAGCCATAACCAACAGCTTAAGCCTTCAGGACTCAGGAAAGTTGGTTCCTGACATAAGCCATAGCTTTCTAAAACAGAAAAAGATCAAATGCTATAAATGACAGCACAGAAGACAAAATGCTGCAATATTTCAAAGAAAAAAGAAAGAAGCTTTAAGAAGCATCAATTGAATGTATAAACCAATGCAAGGGCATAAGTAGGCCCATCACCAAAAATAAAATATAGTCACATAGCACAATCATACAGTTCAAACTTCAAAATCTTAATGCTTTCGGTATCCGTCATAAATATGATATAACAAGTGCAATAGATCACAAAATAGAAGTAGAACAACATTGGGTGTAAAATCATAAATAAAATGTAGTATGTTGTCTAAAAGATACCTTTAAAAGGGCAATGAAGTTTGGTGAACGCTGAAATGTAGAGAGCATAAACTCCAAAAGCTGCTTGCGAACCTGAAAAGCACAGCAGAACTTTGAATACAAAGTAATAAGTATGGAACAATAACTTAATTCAAAAAATCAAAATTAAAAGGTAGAATTTAAAAGCACAGAAGATCTTTGAATACAAAGTATTGAGTTGTTTGTTTCGAGATCTTGTTCTGCCATGCGTTGTTGTGGTCCTTCTAGACTCTTTTATGCAAATTGACTAAGTTTTAGCCTGTGTTTCTGCAATTAGGCTCTGTTTTAGTTGTCTGTAGATTGGCTCTGTTTCAACCCATATTTCAACATATTAGTATTGATTTACCATGTCGTTCCGTCTTCACAGATTGGTCTGCTCTGTCCTATCTTAGAGTGGCTTCATTGATACTAACTTTCCATGGATCATCTCAGTCCTAGGTGTAGTCTGGCACCACTGGTCTTTGTCCCAGACCTGCTCTAGCATTGGCCTTTGCCCCATATGCCCTACCAGGTCTACCCCTACCTGCTACATGTAGAATTACTTGGTAACCCAAACCATCCAATATTTGTGATGCTGCTCTCTTTTTCACTAATGATCCAGTGACTTATTTCTTAACAATGAATCATACAGTGATTAAATTAGTGCTTAATTGGCCGATATTGATACTAGTCTCCAATTATGAACAGTACTGATGGTAATTCCTCCTGTCTCACAAATGAATCATTTCGGCAACAAACTCTCCATGGTTGTGATGCACATCAGCCTTAGTTTCAAATTTGGAAATTTTCTGCTATTTGAAGCTTCCAAATACAATTGTCAATGAACTTGGATAAGTTTTAGCTCTTAGTGTTACAATTACTTGCCAGGAAAATTATGCTCATGATCATTGCAGTGAAGTCTCTTCTTCCTTGATCATACAACATTCCAACTGGCTCTTTATGCTAATGATTGTTCCAAGTATCTTGCTGAGTTGTCTTTTGAACAAAGCTCATATCTTTAACATCTTGAATGTCCCATGGTTTCCTTTCTAGCCATGTTTGGTGGAGCCCATACTATATTGTTTGGGTTTTCTTTCTCTTTTTAAAGGGTTCATTTGCAACAAGCTTAGAGTTTAGTAAGCTTTAGCTTGAGGAAAGGAATTGTTAGAATATCAAGAGGATATCTGATCATATCATAATTACACCTTAGAATAGTTTAGAGTATCTCTTAGGATTGGTTTCCATATTTCTTTACGTGATTTGTTTCCTTATTTAATAATTACGAATCTAGAAGTATGTTCTTTGTTCCTTTAAAGTATGATCTCATATCAAGTAAACATCAATTTCAAAGTATTTTAGTGTCTATTCTCTACTTTAAAGGATTTGTTATATACTAGAACACCTGAAACCTCAGACACAATAAGAAAATGTCACTGAATTTCCTTCCTTTGGGCTAGATTACAATAGCTCAAGTTTCTGAAAAAATGGAGAGCTTGAAATAGTAAACGATAGTTCTACAGAAGCAAATAAGAACAGTTGCATGCATTTTCAAATGCCAGTTCTCAAAAGCAATTCAAACTCATAATAACATGAGAAGATATAATCAATACCTTGTATGAAAATATTTTGTCTGGAAATATTGCAGAAAATCTTGACATAAGCAGGGGAATCGATGCACAAATCAAAGCTGAAAATGAATTTAAAAAACAGGAAAAAACTATAAATACAACCAAGTCGTCAATATATCTCCTTCAAGAGCACAGATTCTAATAACAAAATTCTAATATTATCGAATAATCCCAAAGCAAACAAGTATGTGTGAACAAAACTTACAATTATTGACATTATGCAATGCTATGGAGAAGTACAAATCAAGAAGACGAGGAGCCATGCTGAGTATGGCTTTCAGCCTATCAGAGTAAGGACTACTGATTGCAGCCTGTAATATTGTAGTCATCACTGGAGATGACCAGGGACGTTCCTGACACATGATAGAATTTACTTTAAGAATCTAAATGAAGCTCAATATCAAACAAAAACCTTAGAGTTGTAATGGATTATAATATCAAACAGATTTGGAACAATACATAAATTTTCCTCAAATATTAACCTTCCAAAGCATAGAAAGCAATATTAGTGAAAGCAAACTTATTGTCAATCTTTTGTTCTAAGTGACTATGAAATAACTTGGTAAATGTGATGTGGCTGAGAAAAATGGCTCAACAACTTGAATTTTGACCTTTAAAGTATTGGGAACCAAAACAAATTGAACTCAGTGCAACCAAGATGAAAGGTAACCATACAGCGATACCATCATTTTCATCCTTTAAAAGCTCAAGGAACAAAGGATCAGCTACATCAACTGCACTGCTATCCTCAGATTCAGAATCTCCTCCACCATCTTCTATAGTTGAACCAGTATATGCCTCATCCATAAGAGCAAGTAGCATCTACATTGAAAATAAACAGTCATTCATAGGGTACAATTTTGCAACTGTGGCTAGATTTAACTCAAATTTAAAGTATCAAAGAAAACCTTAGGGGCAGTATTTTTCTGAATAGAAGCTATGCTGCTCCCAATTAGTGGTCCTGAGCTTTTTTCCACCTTTTCCAATGCTACTGCCAAGACTAGCAAAGATGGGCAGGAAAATGTTGTATTCATAAGGTTTTCTCAAGGGACAAAAGAAGAAACTAATTCTCAGCATATCCTCAAGCTCATTACATGGAGCATTTGCAGTAGCTACCTACTTTTCCTAAGTGATTTTTATTAATTACTGAAGCGAATAATCAATGCTTTCTCCTTTTCTATTTTACATTTTAATATTGCGGAAAGGGCCCAGATAGAATCATTATGAATATTGCAATGGTAAATGTTCCTAAAAGGAATAAAAGTTAGAAATTAAAAATGTAATAGTGCAGTCAACTTTTTTACCTACTTGATTATACACACTGAATTATGTTTGTTCATATACAAGAAAAAATCAGAAGAGTGAAAAAAAAAAGTAAATGGACAAACAATGATAATTGTAAATATTAATCTTTCTATAGAAATAGAAAGTAAACAAGACATAAATGGTCATATAATTTGAACTTACTTGGCAAGTCTAATAAAGCTGGAAATAAGGGAATAAATGACCCAGGTGACATCAAGCCTGGAAAGGCTTTCAAAAATAGTTTCTCTAATCTGCAAGAGTATACAAAAAATAGTTAGTTAATATCCACTGTCTGGCTGTCTATTAGGAACATTGTCACAAAAAAGATACGAGAATTACACTCCAACCACATGCACCAAAGTGTCACATAGACATCACATTGCCACAAAATTCTGGCTTCTTTATTTTAACCAAAACCAGTAAATTAGTTATCAAAAACTGGTCCAAGGATCAACAGCACACAGAATGTCCCCAAAAAGGCCAAACAAAGACTTCCAAGAAGAAACAGTTACAGTCACAGAGCAGCATAATGTCAAGTAGAAGAGAAAAAAATTATGACCCTGAGAACCAATTATATATGACTCCTTTCAGCAGTGAAAATATATTGCTACTTAAAACCTAAGACATAGACAATGTTCAATCTTCAACATTTTTGCAATAGGTAACTGAAGTACTAAACAGATTACTTTTCAATATTTACCAACCTTGTAACAAGATGATAATCTAAAGTTTATTGTTCCTCTTGAAACCATTTCTTTGCTCTCTAAAGGTTAAAAATGTTTAGAAAAATCATTACCATGACTTATGCATTTTAAGATTTGGAAGCACAAGAAAGTGTACAGGATGCCATACATTGTATTAACTGATCAGAATATAGCAGAAAAATTATTTACCTTTTATCCCCCAACCCCCCAAACCAAACTGAACCGAATAAAAAAGGTAAGAAAAAAAGGTGCATACCTTTCACCATTCCAAGCAATCAACTTTAACAACAATGGAAAAAACTGCCAAAAGAAAAATTATAGATGATATCAGATAGAAACATACTTTCATTATTGGGATAAAAGCAAACTCCAAAGCCCAATGGTAACAAGCTCATGAATCAAGAAGTTAATATGATTGCATCATGATCTCATACTTGAAGTTAGACTATAAAAGTTTAGAATTTCCAGAGGGGAACATATGATTGTTAGAATCCAAACCAAAGCCAAGAAAATTCAATAATTCATCAGTGACATTTTTTTGTGTCATGCTGAAGACCTTAATTAATACCTAAAAATAACCAACTAAACAAAAAACTCATTGAGCAAATATTTTCTCATTCTAATTATTAAACTTCCTAATTTTATTGCATGCAACATTTTTAAAAATGGAAGGTGCAGCAGAACTTAGGTTACACCTGAGGCAATAAGTTAGGGAAGGAAGTTAAGAGCTTCTTCTTGTTGGTGATGAGAAATTCAAGTGTTGCTTCTGCGACAACAGGATCAGCAAACTCCCTGCAAAAGATACAAATAATTTCGTACAATGATAAACCCCATGTTTTGTAATATTGCATTTTTAGAGGTGAAAAAAAAAAGGCATTCTTAGGGCCTGTTGTTTAGTACAGAAGTAAATTGGGGTAAATTTTGTAGTGATAAAATATGATATTTCCTCTTTTATGTTTGGTTGATCAGGAAAGAGAAGGCATATGTTTTATTTCAAAAAACAGATTTTCACCCAATTTTACAGGGGTAAACACACTGAGCCTGAGTAGGTAAATTTTTCCAGACTTTCTCAATCTCAACAAATCCATACATATCAACAAGACTTCCTAACATCTTCTCACATCTATGCTAGTCTTGCCTCTCTCAATAATGGTGGCACAATGAAACAACCACGATGAAGAACTGTTTGCTTCTTCTTATTTATTTATTTGTTTGGCTTTCCCAATCTTCGGAAGTCTTCTACTTATGCACATTACAATAATACTATATTTCCTTCATCAAAATATCAAAATTATGCGCTGTCATCCATCGCCAACCACTTGAGGCTTGACCAAGCCTTGTAATCCCAATCCCAACCCCAATTTTAATTTTAATAATTTCTCCTAAACTTCACACCCTACTCCTATCTCCTTCCTCCCCATGTTATTTAGGAAGGACAGAGAGAAGACTAGAAAATAAATAAGAAAACAAGACAACAAGCAAAGCTAGAAAGAATAACCATTAAAGAATTTTAGCAAATAAGTAACTAATCTTTATCGTCCAATTATATATAAACAATCAAAACTAATTTTACTTAACCTTGACCATCTATGTACAATTATACAGTCAAAATTAACTTTTCTCGCCACGCCAAAAGTCACTCGACAGAACATTACTTCAACATACATATATAACTATTACCTGCTCAAGCACGAGCGAAAAAATGTCCTAAGACTAGGATCGGCATCGTGAAGAACAATCTCCCCAAAGTCTAGGTAAAACTGAAGGATTGCCTAAGAACCAAATAAGTAAACATTAAATTGAATCGAATTGAAGACAGAGCAAATTTATTAGGATAAAAATCGTCAATTAAAAAAATCATACGAGTAAAAGAAGGCCATTGGAGGTTCGAGATTGAGAGAGGGAAGCGACAGCGCGCTGGAAAATCTTGTTAATCGAGGGATAAACCCTAGCTACCAAGTCCTCGGAGTTCTCGGTCTTGCAAAATTCATGAAGCTTCTTTACCTAATCAAAATTAATAATAATAATAATAATAATAATAATAATAATATTAACAAGAGAGAGTATAACGGAATGAGAATCGAAGAATTTGATGAGGGAATGGAGAGAGAAAGAGTTACGGAGAGAAGAAGGTTGGGATCGGAAGCGGGATCGTTGGCGGTGTTGGAGTCTCTGCCGCTAACAGAGAGCTTTCGGAGGTGAAAATCCCAACCTATGTCTCTCTCTGACATTGATTTTACTTTTTACAACGAAACGAAGATCGAATTGAAGGAGCAGCAACGCTGTGGAGAGCTACGATTCTATGTTCTTCCGTTAACGGAAAAATTCATGGGAGGGAACCGAGCAAGCGTCTAACTCAAACGACCACACGTTTTTGCTAGGGATTCAACGACATTTACCAGTGTCAATTGCTGCGTTTTAGACTATGACCTCTTAATATTACATTCTATTGGGCATATTTTTTTTGCTTTTATGCTTTCTTTAGTTGTATAAATTGTCCACGTAGGATTTTGGTCCTTTTAAGTCTTTTAAAATTTAGCTTTTCAGGATTATTATTGGTTCAGTGAGAGGATAGAATCAAGTTTTATTACTACGATGTTTGATTGATAGAAGAAAATTTTTTCTACGTTCCAGAATTATGATTTTTGTGGATAATGGTTTTTAGAAATGATTAAGATTTGTTCGGTAAATTATAAATATTTTTGAAAATGTTTAAAATTAAAGGTTTTTTTTATGTCAAGTATGATTACAAGAAAAATTATAAACTGATAAAGATGTTCTTTTTACATACATGTATTGTTATGTATTAAATTTAATCAAATTCATTTATTCTATAAAAATAAATTTTAAAAAAATTTAATCAAATTATAGATTTACATAAGTTTTTTTTTGTAAATATATTTTTTATAAATTTAAAATTACAAATATATTGGTGTGATTTTAATATTTTTTATTTAACTTTAACATAAAAAATTTTATTTTTCTTTATTTTAAATATTTGTGTACAATTTTTTACTAAAATATTTCTTGAATGTTGTAATAATAATATTTTAAAATAATTTGTTAACTATTATCTTGATAATTATTAAAAATTAAAGAATAAAAGATATTTAAAAGTAATGTTTAATATATTAAAAGACTAAAATATAATATATTTTATAAAATAATTATATTTTTAAAATTTTAATAAATATACTAAGAATATTTATTAATATTTTTATTTTTAAATATAATTTATCATATTTAATACAAAATTGTTTCAAAATTTATAATTATACTAAATAAGCTAATAAAAATATTGTAGTATTCCTGTATCATTAAAAAATCCAACTCAAAAAAGTTAGATTCTTACCTAAAATATTTTTGTCATTACGATAATTAAAAATCATACCAAAAACAATATTTTCTTAAAAAAACACTTGAAAAGTAAAAATTTCTATTCTACAAAATTAAAAATGAAAAGTTTTGAGCCTATGTGTTAAATCAACAAATTTTAATTCTTACTTTTTTATATAAAAAAAATTTAATAAAGTAGAGAATATCAATATACTAGGACGGGTAAACTTTATTTTTTTTTATGAAAGTAAAAAACAAAAAATAAAAAAGAAATGAAGTTATGAAGGCAATTGAATGAAGAGAAAATAAAAATTAAAACAATGATTAAACAAAAAATTAATTTAAATTCAATAATAAAAGAACTCTAGTCTAGGTTGAGTATCCGTTTTAGTTTTGTTAAGGTGGTCATTAGTTTAAAATAACTCTTCCTTATAAAATAAATTAATTATAGTTATTAATAAGATATAATAATCCATGAACTCTTATGTTTATGATAATCAAGATAAAATTATTGACGATGTAACTTGATAATAAATAACTATAAACAACTTCTTAGGATTTAATCTACTAACAGCGTTAGGCTACATAGAAACTTAATTCTAACTAATAATGGCACGAATTCAATTTATTTAAATTAAGTTATGTTTCTACAATGAAAATAGTTATTTATCTTTAGTCAATAGAAAATAATTGACAATTATGAATTTATAACCCTAGTCAATAACTTCCTAAATTAGAAAAAAAAAAGTGATTTTGCACAATCAATAAAATAATTATTATTATTAAAAACAGTACAAATATAAATATCTAAAATTAGAAAAAATAAATAAGTAAAGAATAATTATACCACATGAAAAATTAAATTTTAATTAACCTTATATAGCTACTCTTATTCTATATATATATATATAATTGTAAAAATGTTATAAATACTTTTTTTTAGTAATATTTTTTTTATATCTTTAGTAATATTTTAATATTGCGTAACATAGATAAAATACAATGTTAACAACATTAATTAGTTATATATTTTTAGTTTTTTAACATTTTTAAATTCGAAAAAAGTTTTATATATATATAATAATTAGACTAGAAAAAAAGGGTTTAACTCTTTATTAACCCTATGAAAAAGAAGAAAAAAAAAACTAGAGTGGAAGAGAATTCTAATAATAACACTAAAAATACTTAAAAGAAAATAATGCATCAATATTTTTTTCTGAAGCAGTTGACGAGCATCAAGTGCAAAAATTGGAGCAATTCCTACAGTACTATGGCCTGCGGGGCAGTTTTCCATTTTTAGAACAACAATGTACCACAATTGAGCCAATCCAGTTTCAAAACATTCCTATAGTCACATAGTGATGGTACACCTCTTGTATTATTGGCACATGGCCATCTCAGCCCCCTGACCCACAATCTCTCTTTCTTTTACAACACAATGTATTCCAGCTTCTCACTCATCCTGCACTTAATTGGCTTAGTCCTTCACCAAAGTTGGCAACAAACTACTAGTCACTTTTAACCTTTTCAACATTTTTAGTTTAATTTTTCATTACAAAATAATATACACTTCTTGAGAAGTTAAGATTATTAAGATTGAGTTTTGCACATGTTTCTCATCTCATGATTTATTAGAATGCTTTTTAGTCTCATACAACTAATCAACCTTATTGATTTGAGTATCAATAGTATAGAACTTAAGTAAATCAAATTGAAATGCGGAACTTAGAGCAAATTCTGAAGCCTGTGACAGAAAGCATCAACACAAGATGACTCAAAATTGTTGCTAAGCAAGAGGTTCCTCACTTTGTTGTGATTTTCCCTGACTTCTCTGCCAACCTCATTCTCATCATCCATCACAATTTTCACAGCTTTGCACACACTTTCCTTTGTGAACAAACCATCTTCTTCCCCTTTCTCCACTTCAACGCCTACCCTCAATTTTCCACCCATGGTTCGTGCATTGATGATGAAATCAGAGCCAAGGCGTGGCAACAGCACCAACTGACACAGGTTCACAAGTGCCTCAGTTAGAGAAGCTGCACCACAGTGTGTTATGAAGCACCCAACAGAAGGGTGTTCCAAGATCAACTGTTGCTGCACCCACCCCCCATATACAACCCCTCTTTCTTGAACCCTTTGTTTGAACCCTTTTGGGAGAGCCTCCTCAATGGACTCAAACTCAATAGGGGGCTTAAGTGCTGCAAGAAATGGCATTCCTGTTAGCTCAAGACCCAACAACAACTCATTCAATTGGTTGTGTTGCAAAGAGGTTTCACTTCCAAATGCACAGTAAATCACTGAACCAATCTTGAATCTACCAAGCCATTCACCCCATTTTGCCTCCAAAGTAGAGATGGATGGCTCAGGCATAAGAGGACCTGAAAGCAAAACAGGCTTACCATACTGTGTCTCTAGATACTCCACATAAGGCCCTTCAATTTCTTTACAACCTTTGAATCCAATAGCATCTGACAATTCTGCACCAACTGAGATACGATCGTAGAAAAGAACACCATTGCCAAACTCCAATTTCCTTGCTGCAGCAAGGAATCGAACTTCATGTGCATGCAGCTTGATGGAACAATCAGGGAACCCTGAAGGTGGTTTTCTCATGTCATCTTCTCTTTGTCTAGATGGGGATGCCATGTATGCTATTGTTGCAGGGCTAATAATCCAGAACTGAAGAGACTTGATCCCTATTCCACGAGTCAAGTTTGGTAACCAATATGTGGCAAAGTCAAACAAAACAATGTGTGGTTTGAGCTCAT
Organism: Mucuna pruriens; assembly: GCA_025330945.1. NCBI lineage: Eukaryota > Viridiplantae > Streptophyta > Magnoliopsida > Fabales > Fabaceae > Mucuna > Mucuna pruriens. Next base: position 2,266,561 of record JAENHJ010000027.1, read on the forward strand.
GGAGGAGAAGTTCAATGTTCTTCTCTGTGAGGTCCATGGCAGTGGCAATAAGTGGAAACAAAGAGAAGGAAACATCTGAAGTGGTTTCCGCATCATAGGGAAGACCATCAACATGAGGAACATTGATGGGGACAAAGGTGATGAGAGTTGGGTGAAGGTTGAGGTTTTCTAACTTGGCTTGTGTTCTTTTGGGTGTGAAGAAGGAGATTTTGTGTCCCCTTTTGGCTAACTTGTTGGCAAGGTGGAGAAATGGGGTGAGGTGCCCCATAGCAAACCATGGATACATTGCTATGTGCAAAGGAGCTATATCCATTGTGCAATAGATAGTTGAATATCTAACACTCCATGTGAAGGTTGTGGAAAAAAATAATATATGTGAGTGTGTTATAGTCTTTTTAAGTAGTAGAATTCGTTTTGATAAGGAGAAAATTTCAATAATTGTGATGCTGATCAAAGTGGAAGGATAGGTATAATAATTTGATAGGAAAAAATAATAATATATCACCAATGTGGTGTCAACACGATGGAAATAAATTCCTGCAAAAATCTATAAGGAGTAAATAGAAATAAAAATGACAGTAACAAAGATAAAAATTATATAAGAGACATCAAGATTTTTAATGTAAAAAATTTTTAGTGTTAGAAGTAAAAATAACAGGTTATTCAGACCAAAGAAATCAATCTACTATTATCAAATAAGGGTACAAGAGTGTTCAACTAATAACACAAATTCATGTATACAACCAGTCAACAAATTAAGCAACAAACCTTGCAAATGGAGAGCAAGAAATGAAGAACAAAAAGTGAAGAACTCATAAAATTGTACTATTGTACAAATATGATTTCTCACAACACAGACCTCCAAATTAAGATCCGAACGATCAAGATGAAAAAATATGTATTTTGAACCTACTGCCAAAGTTCTAACCCGATCCAACGGTTAACAAAGAAGATATCATGATTTTAACATCATACTAATATGTCAAAAGATGAAAACATAACTTTTCTATATGCAAAGGAGTTGCATTCATTATGCAATAGATAGTTGAAGATCTAAGACTCCATGGGAAAGATTGTGGAGAAAAGTATCACATGTAAGTGTGTTATAGTCTTCCTAAGTAGTAGATTTCATTTTAATAAGGAGAAAAGACCATAATGAAGATCAAAGTGAAATGATAGGTATAGTAACTTCCATCGCTGACCACAAATATTGTGAATAATATTGTCCAACTCCTTAGGACCATGAGTGACATGCATATTTTATGTACATATGATCTATTCAAGAAAAAAAGTTTCTTCTTTTCAGACAAGTCTCTTGCACCGATATATTATAAGATAAGGTTTAATAAATTAGATAAAATCACATGTGTTGCTCAAACAAATAAATTAATATATTATATTGGTAAGAGAGATAACTAAATTATTTTTTGTTTTTCTATTTTTTAATTTGATTAATTTATTATTAAAATATTTCATGTGATTCTCTTATTACTAAATATATTCAATGTGATTGTTTGATATTGTGACGGTTGATGTGCCACTATTTGATAATAGAATTCGGTATTTAAAAAATAATAAAACTAATCAAGATTAAATTAAAACTCAATTCCCTTCATTTTATTTTTTTACTATCTTAATCATTTATTTAACTTATTCAAGTTATAGCATAAATATTATATTATATATGATATTACTGTATGAATTAATTACTTAAAATATTTATTTAATGTAAAATATAGCTTAAAAATAATATATAATACAAATAATAATTTATTTTTTCATACAGTTATTTTTAGCTTTTATATTTCTTTTACCTAATTTTTTTCATCTTTATCTACCAAATCACTAATATAATATTATTTAATTTAATATAAAATATTTATATATTTAATTTTTAAAATTAAAATAATAGATTAAATATTATTAATATTTTAGCATGGACAATGTATATGATAAATATTTATTTTATATAATTAAAATTTATAATAAATAAATTTTTTAAAATATATAAATTATATTATAATTAAAATTTATTATGTTTATAATAAAGAATTTATATTTTAATAAAATATTATTTTTTGATTATTAATAATTTATATTATAAATATATATATATATATATATATATATATATGTATATATATGACGTTATAAATTTTTTTTAAAACTATTCTCGTTGAGAAATTACTCCAAAAAATACTCTCAATTAAAATAATCATTATAATTTATTCAGAGATATTTTTTAAACATAAATATTATGTCTATATTTTACAAGTCATTTCAACTCGTTTCTAACTTTTTTTTATTAATAAAATCTTGTTGAATTTTATAAATAGTGTTTAGTATAGAAACTTGTTTTAGTAGTTTTCTACGTTTTTTAAAATAGTATTTTAAGTAGCACATTCTAATATATCAGCTTCTATCTTCTTATATTTTTTTCACTATAATATTTTTTAATTTTTCTTTTGCCCTTTTTAAGTAAGCTAGGATTTTTTTTTCTTTTCTTTCATTCATTTACACTATTTATTTGAATATTTATAATATTTATTCTATCGTTTAATATTATACTTCAAGATATTTTAATCATTACACTAATCAATAAAATGGAAGTACAACACCTATTTAAGTGTGTTATTTTTATTTTATTTTAAATTTGATTAAAAAGGTTTAAGATATGATATAAGATTAATAGTAAAATATGAAATATGAAAATAAAATAATTGAAACAAAATAATTTAATTAAAATAATTGATCAATAAATAAAATTTATAAGAATTTAAAATTTATTTTAAAACTAAAATTATAAATACTTCATAATATATTTTATAAATAATAAAATTAAAATTTATATAAAAGAATCATATAAACATGTCTATTTTTATCATTTTATATTTACCAACTTTTTTAATAGATAATTTAACCAAACATTTATAATTCAATAAGTTAATTTAACCAAACAACTTTCAGTTTTTAGTTATTTTAGCATTTATAATTTAATAAATTAAAACAACAACTTATTTTGCTACCAATTAATTTTTGTTACTTTTTTAATTTTTAGTTAGCTTTTCAGATACTTTTGACAAACATAACTTCTACTATTAAAATAAATAAATAATATTAATGATGTGAAAAAAAAAACAAAAAAAAAGAAATAAAAGATAAAATTAATTGTATGAAAAAATAAATTATATAATTTTTTATTTATTATTTAATATTAAATTTACCATATAATTAATAAGTAATTTAAAAATAAAATTAACTTATGAAATAATATTATATATAATACATTATTTATATTATAACTCAAATAACTTAAATGACTTAAGTTAAACTCTTGAAAGAAAAGGGTAGTTGTGAGTTTTAATCTCTTTATTAATTTTATTACTTTCTAAATTCATCACATATTCATGTTAGTACCATGTGTACTATCACATAACTATCAGTGTCATGTAAGTGATCCACATCATCGTTTATATAAATTTTAATATTATTTATTGATAATTTTTTTCATTTCTATTATTTTAATAGTAAGTACACAATATGAAAAACATAATAATTGATACTAAAAGTGTAATTAAAATAACTTATATATAAATAAAAATTCCAAAGTTTAAAATTAATTAAAAACAAAAATTATAAATACCTAAAATAATATTTTTATCAATAAAAAGTTTATATAAAATACTATATAAACATGTTTATTTCTATTATTTTATATTTATTAACTACTTCAATCTTTAACTAATAATTTCATTAAATATTTGTAATTTAATAAATTAATTTAACAATTAAATTTTTAACTTTCAACTAAATATCAATAATTAGAATCATAGTATTCATGCAATGGAAAAGAAATACTAGTTTGAGTTAATAGAACACTAATAGCTTGATGGTATAATATCTAAATTATATAGCGTGTATTAGATGACTTACTAATACGTGCACCATATTTCTTCCAGTTTCGTTACCAAAACGCAAGTATTATGTGTGCATTATTCATTCCAGCTTGCCCTCTTATATTTGGTATGATCTATTCATGCCAATTTGGCAATTGCAGTAACATTCATCCAAAGTACTTGGTTGCCATGCCAATCATTATCTATATTTAAATAAAATATTCATTTTAATCTTTTTTCATATCATATAAACCGAAAATTACAAGTACACAGTTGGTATTAACATTCATAAAATCATGCACAGGCATTAGTTTCTCTGGAACATCATGCCCTGCCATACAAACATCAGCATCCCAAATAAATACACAAAGATACATGAAAATGAAACTTCCATGCATTTGATACACAATATTACAGTAAAATGTACATAATTTGACATATGGTAAACTTAGCCGATATTTATAAAAGAAAAACAATAAAAAAATAAAATATTAAAAAAAATTAAAATTAACTTATACATAAATTAATTTATAAAAATTCTCTAATATTAGAGAATGTTATTTTATCTTTCTTTTTTATTCTTCTATGTTTATGGATGCCATGATAAAGAAGGAGAAAAATCAACCACCTTTTTTGATTTCACCCCTTCTAAGATAATCTACTATTCTATTAGAGATATAGAATGCAGTTGATTGAATTGTGATCATGGGGTTGACACCAACTGCAGATGGAAGCACACTAGCATCACAAACAAACAACCCTTCAGCTTCCCATGTTTCCCCATTTTCATCAACTGCACCTTCTTTTTCACTAACCCCCATTCTGCAGCTCCCCATTTGATGTGCAGAACAGTATATGTTCCAATTCTCACCTGGTGAAAGTGCTCCATCTGCTGGATCCACACTGTCCAAGAACTCTTGCACTTCATTTTCACTAATCCCACTGCACCTTAGTCTCTGGCCATCACTTCTGTGTGTGCCTACCTCAACTGCTCCTGCGGCTATTAGAATCCTCAGTGCTTGCTTCAAGCCAGCCTTCATGTTCTCTCTGTCAATTTTATTCATTTTGTAGCTGATCCTTCCTTCTGTGGTCACCTGTCCACAAGCCATGTCTCTTATAATTGTGATGAAATGTGCAGTTCTAGGGTAGTTCAGCATTCTTTCTTTGAAGTCTTGTCCTGACTCCCAAGGACACAGTGAGGCAAAGGATGCTGGTCCTAGCAGAGGGGTTTCAATTATGGCTCTTGAGTCTGATTTGGAGTCTGTTGATGGCACTTTATGGACTGATGTGATTATACCTCCCTCATAGGCTTTACCTTTGAGTTCTGAATTTGATTCTGGGAAGTATCCCCATGTCATTAGGACAGGGTGCAGGTGAAGGTTCCTACCAATGTTCTTGTTTTTCAGTCCACTAGAGATTAGCAAAGGGGGTGTTAAAAGTGCCCCACCTGCAGAAATTGTTACTTTGGCCTCAATTTGTAGCTTCATTGTGACTCTGCTGCCTAGTGCTTTTGCCAGCACTCCCAAGCATTTCTTCTTTCTCCCATTTCCACTCTTGTTAGTTTCCAACAAGAACCTCTCAGCTTTGCATCCTGTTATTATCACTGCATCTTTGTCAACTGCATCTACAAGCCATGTAGCTTGAGTCCCTTGTTTCTCTCCTTTTGGACAGCCATACCCACATGAGCCACAGTAGTGATTCCCTGATGAGTTTCTTGGCACATACTCAACTTCGAGGCCAAGATTTTGACACCCTTTTCTTAGCACTTGGTTTTGGAACCCCTCTTGTGTACAGTTTTCTGTGACACCAATCCTTTTACACACAGTTTCCATTGCAGAGAGATATTCCTGGCTTGAAAAGAAGGGAAGCTTGTGGCTCTCAGACCACTCTTTAAGCACCTTGTGTGGGGTCCTAATGCAGGCTGACCAATTAACAGCAGAGCCACCACCCACTGTTGATCCTGCCAAAACTAGTATTCTGGAGTCCACAGAAGCAAGGATCCCTCCAGTTTCATATTGTTGATTCATGGAAGGCCCTTCTAGAGATGAATAATCTTGAGGAGCAAAATAGTTGCCCTTCTCAAGAACAACCACCTTGTGGCCTGCACTTGAAAGAACAGCAGCTGCAACACCTCCACCACAACCAGATCCTACAACTAGTGCATCACATTTGACTTTGAGGATGTTGCTTTTGGAGTCCAGTGTAACACTGAGGCCTTTCTTTGCAAGAGATTGTTGAAGAGTTGAGTCAGATTCATGCATGATTTCTATAATCCCCCTGTCAAGGGGCCTAGTGTTGGAGGCATTGTTCAATTTCTCATCAGCTGATACCTCATATCCAATGGCTTTCCATGCTGGATTATCACCATTATCATCAACCTGCAAAAATTTCAAGAAAGTTTCTGTAATGTCCATTCTTTAATAAACTTTTAGGATAAAATACATTTTCTTGTCGTCTTACTTTTTCGGTTTTAATTTGATATCGCAAGTGTTTCTAGTAAACTGAATTTGTTTATTTAGTTAGTTACTACACTATATACATTAGATAAGTATTTGACAAGTCAGCCAAAATCAATATTGGTAGTACAAAAAACTAATAGAATAATCAATTTAGTCTACTAGAGATATTTTAAGAAGTCAAAGCAAAACATTTTAAACTTAAAAGAATTAAACTAAAACAAACAAATGTCGTTGGACTAAAAATATATTTTAACTAAATTTTATCACTGTAAATAATTTTTCTTATACGAATCCATTAGGTGCATATGACAAGTAACAAAGACAATTAATAAGAGAACTTTAGACAAGTCTGAACAATACCCAAGAGAAAAAAACAAAGAGGCACAAGACTTTGACGTAAGCAAATGCCAGTCTAATAGGTGTGAGGAACCTATGATTCAGCCACTTCTGCAAAACCTTTTCTCTCTTCTCCAAAGACATGTTTGAGAAGTTGTTGATAAAGGGCCATTTTTCACCAAGACAGAGGAAACCACAAAGCAACAAGGTGCCCAACCTTGTTGCCAGCAGCCATAAAACCACTCTAATCAGTATTACTGCTTCTATTAAGCTTCTCTTCGTTAACATCTCAGCAACCTGTTGCCATTGAAAATAAAACATGATATGTAGGAGATATGAACAGTGTAGACCAAAGATTATTCAACTAGTTTAACAAACTTTACAATTACACTGTTCAAGTTCATCTTAAAAAGTTTTTAAAAGAAAATACCACCACATAAACGCTTCTATCAATATGGTTGGAAAAACAAATGGGATTCTTAAATTTTTATCACACTTGTGCAAACATTAAAAGATAATAAATCGATTTCATGAAAAATTTCAAAAGTATGGGGCCTATCCTAGTCTAAATATTAACTACCCTGGCCCGCAGTATCACCACTTGCTCTAAATTTCTAATGCTTACTTCATTATGACAGTGAGTGGTTGCAGATTAAAATAGTCCAAATTATACCGACTGAAATGAACCCTGATAATATATGGTTCAATCCATATACTAACTTGTCATCTTTGGAATAACATAATAATATAGGAAATTTCTTATCTGTTCAGACAAGAGTGTAAGGAAATAAAAATGTTTCAGTTTCTCTCAGTAAGATGAGTGGATTTCAATTAATGAAAATTAACAAAATAATCGTAAGCACTAACAGTGCAGAAAATAAGCCAAATAGTCATCCTTAAATTATATTTTATTAATATTGTAATATACTAAATTGAATCAAAAGTGAATGTACTAGTAATTAGGATACAAACGCAATTCAATTTTTTTTCTCCCATATTATGACTGCCACATGAACTTCCTATGAAATGAGGCAAATTATTGCAAATTTTTTTCAAGTACACGACAAGGACAAACAGGAGCAGTAATAAGTATCTGCCAGCCTGCCATGCATAATCTCAGATTCAGAGTTCTTACATGTTACTTCTTCAGGTATAAAGTCAAATGATATTGGGGTCACATTTAATTTATTGTTACCAGTTGTATCAATCCTTCTATTTCATGGCGTAATTCCCAAATATCAATAAAGGGACAAATTTTTACATGGATTTTTGCCATTTCTACTTTCTTTCACTTATTTGAAGCTATCTAAATCCTCGGATTTATGTCATCATGTATGTGGGTCCACACACATTAACAACATAAACTACCATGATTTGTGATATGTACATGGTAACCACGTGGGTCCCACTTGTATATTCCAGTTTTTTCTTGCATACAGGGACATCTTGCAGATCAGAAGACAGAGAAGGAAAAAATAGCAGAGAAGAAGTGAGGAAGAAACCGCTAACTGTGTATACTACACTAGTATATTACCACTTCTAGGGTAAACTCTGTCTTAAGTCACTCGATTAAATTAATTTTATTCTCTTTATTTTTTTTTTTTACAAAAAATTTTAGAAGAAAGAAAGGTATGGAAACATAAATCTGATAATCAAGATCCAACTCAAGTTACAGTTAACGAAGATGGAAAATTCGACCAAACATGTTAATTCTGATTAGTATTTCAGTGTCTTTATTTTAAAAATAGTGATTTTAGTCATTATATTGGTTTATAATTGATGAATTTCATTCTTTCCCTAATATCATAAGTTCTATAAATACTAACAAAATTTACCAACTAAAAAAAAATTATAAGAACTAAAATCATTCTTATTTTAGAATACAATTACTAAGACTAATTTTGAGATCAGAAACACATTTTACCCTATATTATATATTATATGTATATACCTCGTGAGGGATTGGATAGCGAGAAGCAGAAATGTTCCAGAAGGACTGTACACTCTGACTAGAATGATCATCAAGATCAGCTTGGTGTTCCTTTCTGATCTTGAGAGAATCCATTGGCAAAGGAGGCAACACAACCTCACATATGCTTGCCAGTGACTTCATCTCAGCTGCAGAAAATCCATGTTTATATTTGCTGTCCCCTCTCCCTCCCCTTAGCATAAGATGACATTCCTTTCTCATATCTCTCTTTCACTCGGTGATCACACTTTATAATATGGCTTTGTAACTTTTGCAAGAACTATATGATATGAAAAGGTTCAATGGATTGTGTCTATCAACATGCATATATATATATATATGCAAATATGGAAATAGAAAATGCAAGAGAATAATAATTTATTATATGGAAATAATTGTGGGGAGGTGGAGTGGGAGAAAAAAGGGAAAAAAGACATGTTATGTAATTGACCATAAAGTTTTTGTTTATTATTACTTTCATAGTATTAGCATTTTGGGTTGGAGATAGGAAGAGGGGAGAGGCTCCACTCTCGTTAATATTCAAAGCTTTCTAAATCATACCTTCCACCTGTGGAAATGGGTAAGTTGCACGTTTGGGTGTCATGTAACTAACTTGGCTCAGCTGTCCAATCTTTAGATATAGACATTTATTAATGACTAAATGTTTTTGTTATCTAAATAATGTTTAATATTTTTTTACTAATAACTAAAAGTTGTGTTGCGAAAGTATTAATGTTTTGAATATATTTTTTTTTCTTAGTTATTTTCTTCAGAATATATTTTCGGTAATGAATTTTATTTTTACATTATTTTATCTCAATTTTCAAAACTACCTATGCGAAAAACAAAATAAAACTGAAGTGAAATATCTTTGATTTTTTACATTATTTTTTAATTAAAATTAAAATTTTACTAAAATAAATTATAAAAATCACTCTTGTAAAAAAAGGTTCCAATTTTAAGTAGATAACAATATAATAAATACTTAAGAAATAATAAAAAAAAGTTAGACTAATGTTTTAAATTTGGGCCCTCAAATATCCAACTTTTCTCGTTCCAAATCATATTCATATATAAAGTTAAGTTCATTTTCAGCCTTATTCGTCAATACAATCTTTAATAAGAGAATGACACTATTTGATTTTTTTCTTAACACGACCTTTAAAGCTAATAAATGAAAAGTAATAATTAATTACTTTTATGTAAGTGTCCTTGGAAATAATGACAAAAAAAAATATTTCTATTCGGTGGATATTTTTAATAAATAAATAATAATAAATAATTTAAATAGATATATAAATTAATAAATAATCACAAAAACTTTACTGGTCCGTCAATATCTATTACAATCTTTTTATAATAAAATTATTTAAATATTATTGTTTAAATAGTTTTGTTTGTAATTGAAATATTACATCTTATTAGCTTTTATTTAGATTTATGGGATTTAAGTATTTAAATATATAAATTTATTTTTAAATTAAAATATTTTAATTAATATATAATTATGTAAAATATTTAAATATTTTTAATTTTGATTTTTAAATTATTTTTAAAAAATTATCATAAAAATAAAAAGTATAGTTAAAGTATTTTAAAAATATTTTTAAGCTAATTTTTTTAGTAAATATTTACGAACATCTATATATTTCATATATATATATATATATAGAAATGAGCATAATTATTTAGTTCAAAAGTTCTATTTATTTTCGTTTAAATATCCTTCTTAGAAATGAGAATAAGTTAAGTGAGACTAAACTTTATATAAACAGGTCTGACCTATTTTATAAAATTAAAGTTTAAGTTTGATCTATTATTTATTAAAGATTTTTTTAATACTTAATTTAATCTTTTTAAAAGTTTAGTATGACCTATTAACCTACAAAACATATTTTATATTAAGATTTTTAAATAAGTTAAACTATTTTTTTAAATAAATTAACAAGTTAAATAGATCAATTGATTCATTTTTAAATAAACTAATAAACTTATTTTTAAATAATCTAGCGATAATAATTTTAACAATAAAAATTATTTTATTTTGATATACAAATATTAAAATATTAAATATATAAATATAATATTATATTAAAATTTTAATTATATAAAAAATAATAAATAGATTGATCTGTTAGGTTTAATAGATTCTTTTATAAGTCAAAATCTAACATATTTAAATAAATAGGTTTTTCAAAAGCTCAAACCTACAATTTTTTTTTTATTAAAAAGATTAAGTTAAGCTAACCTTTAAAAAGATAAGGTTATAGATTTTCCACCCCTAACCTCACTCTCTTTCTATGTAATCACTGTCCTTTTATGCATTTCACATTTTTTTCCTTCCTTCAAAATCTTATCATATTAACTAAAAAATTTAATCTAATGAAAATTTATACAAAAATGAGATATTATCTTTATTTTCCACCATTTTATCTCTATTTTTTATTACTACTATTTTTAACAATTATCTTATATTTTTATTTTCATAATTTTGATTATTTCATAATTCTTGGTTTTCAAAGGCTCTAAATTTATGACCCTTTCTCATTATTTCTCAATTTCTACTACAACTCTCATTCTCTCTCTTTCTATTTTCATTCACTTTTTTTTTAAATTGTATTTTTCTATCTATTTTTTTTTATTTACCTGTCTTCTTATTTTGATTTTTGTGCATAGAAGATGGTGGATTAATTATTTTTCCATCTCTAAAATTTATGTATGAATTGTATATAAAATAAATGGTATATATGTAATTTCTCAAATAAAAATTAAGGTCTAATTATAATATATGAATAAATATATAGGTACAGTTTCATGATTACTAACAAGTTTAGAAAATGTCTTTCTAAATTATTCTTTATTTTCTAGAAGCAAATTTATTACAAAACATATTTTTCTTTATATTTTTTCTGAAAAAAAGTTAAATATAAACATTGTTTGTAGAAAATGTCTTTTTGATTATTCTTTATTTTTTAATAAAAAATTATTACAAAATATTATTTTCTTACGGAAAATTAATAAGTACTCAAATTAAACATAATCCTTGTATATATATCATGCATGTACATATACATGAGTGTGTATATATATATGCATACATGTGCGAACAAGTATATATAAAATATATATATATATATATATATATATATATATATATATATATATATATATATATATATATATATTAAAATTTTTAATATAATACTTTTAAATTTAATTTTAAAATTACAAGAAGAGAAAAAAATTAAGAAAAATAATTATAATACAATTTTGTTTATTACGTAAAATTAACATGTATTTTATTGAATAGAATGTAATAAACAGGTTTATTATAATTATCAATCTTCCTATTCAAATGCAAAGTAAAAAAATTTCTTAGTAAGAAATTATTGAGTCTACCTCATCTTGTTCTTGTCTTTTTTATTTTTTTTACCCTTAACATTTTTTTTTCATTACTGATTATTCTCACACATGTATATAAAACGGAGATATTCATTATGTAGTTATAACCTAGATAATTTTCTAAATATAAATTTTAAATTTGAAATATTACCTAAAAAAAAATATATACTACCCAAAATAATTACTTAATTAGTGATTTTAGGCTTATTTCTATTATATAATACTTATTTATAGTAAATTGATATATTTGCTAATATAAATATTGTGGTTGGGGTTGAAATAATTTGCACAAAGAGCCAAGGTTTAAATTTTGTTATTACATTCTACACCACTAACTAAATAAATAAATAATTATGAGTCTGTATATTAATGGTATGATGTATTAATAGTGTACAACTAAACATCAACTTTTTATATTAAGTAATTGCAATTTATATATTAATATATTAATACTATAAAATTATGTATATATATATATATATTATTTATATCATATTAATATATTATTATTATTATTGTGTAAGCCTAAAATAATACTATTATTATATGATTTATACATGCCTAAATAATTAAGCTAATGTAAAACCTTTATATAGTATAAAATTTGAGTTGTTTTTAGTTATCTATATATTTCTTTTTTTTTTTTTTAATCTTAACCTAACTTTGAAAGCACCAATAAAAGCTTTGTACCCCACCACTTAAATCCAGCCCAAAGAACTATAAATATGTGAAAGTTAGAGGTGTCCTTGGATAAACCTACACATCTGAGTTTGATAAGAATTGGGGCTCTGCTTCGTCAACTTGTCCCATTGATAAACCTACCATTGTAATAGATACATTATGCAGAGAATTATTAGTGAGATAGAATATCTTTTTCAAGATTCTGAAATACTCAATAAATATTAGAATAGTAAAGCTATTGGACACAATTCTTTGGAGTTAGGTGATGAAAATATTTCAATTTATTCTTTTGTACTAAATTAGAGTTTACTCTATTCTCTCAAGATTAAGTTAAAAAATTTAGTTTACTTGTTCATTATAAAACATTATTTTTTAAACTTATTTAGTTTTTAATTTACATTAAATAATTTAAATTAAATAATTAGTAAATCATGTATTGTACATTTTTAAAAAAACATTAGGTAATATATATTTTAACATAAAAGAATTTAAAATATTTAATAAAATAAATATTTTAAACTAGTATTTTAATATGTGCATTTCACAAAACAAATATTTATTTTATAACTAAAATCTATAATAAGTAAATACTTATAAATATATAAATTCATAATAAATAAATATTTTCAAAAATATATTTTAAATTTATAATAAATAATTTATATTACGATATAATATTATTTTTAATTATTGATAAATTATTTTAAAAAAAAATTGAAATTCAATTTTAAATTATAGATGTTACAGGATAGATTAAAGAAAATAAGATGTTAAAGAAAAAAACCTAAAAACACTCTTATTGAAGAAAAATAATTAAAAATATTTTTTTAAGAATAACAAAAAAAACTTTTGTAACTAATTCTAATATATATATATATATATATATATATATATATATATATATATATATATATATATATATTTATATATATATATATATATATTTATATATATATAATTATAAAATATAAGCAATTAATTTAAATAAATAACAAAAAAATATCGGTAGCTATTGGAAGAAAATAACTAGTTTTAAATTTATTTTTTATTTTTTATTTGAGAGTATAACTAAATGAGATTTAAGACAAGAAAGAAAAATTAATATAATTCTTTAAAAATATAACTAATAATTAAAAAACGTTTAAAGATATAAAAAAATGTTCGACTGTATTTTTTTATCCATTCTATTTGAAATATTTATTATAATTAATTATTATGTTAGTTTCTATTTAACGGTAGCATCAGCTTGTGTCACATTATACGTGCTTAATATTAAAAAAATGTAAAAGTTAGTTTATTAGTATGCTTGTCCATGGTAACATTGGATGGCTGAGTGTTCAATTGTATTAGATATAGTGATAGTTGAGTTGATAAATCAAAATTTTGTAACACTTCAAAAAGTGATTATGTCAAGGAAGATATATTTTAAGTTTTTTTGGCTTTATGGCGGTGGTAAGAGGTCTTCAGCCTTACCCATTATATATATATAATAACACAGTGATAGTTAGAATTGATAAATAAAATTTTTGGAACAGATAGAAAAATGATTATTGTGACCTTTCTATCTTGAATGCTTAAATTAAATTAATAAAATAAAATATACAAAGACAGGATAATAATTAAAATCAAAAAACACATTTTGTATTAAGGATAAAAGGTTTACGTGTTAGTTAAGAAGTAAGCACAAAGTTTTCAAAAAGGTTTTAGATTTAAACATTATAATTGAGAAAACTAAAGTCATCATCATCTTTAAAACAAGTCATTTAAACATCAAGGCATAGAGCAACTATTCTAACTTCTAGAATCCTGATATCACACTAATCATATATAAAGGCACGTAATGCCCTAAATCCCACCCATACCCATACTCAATTACTAACAGTTAACGTATGTTCATATATCAATCACATTTCATTCATTCGAAATCAATCACAGTTCATTCATGTTTACAAAATGCACATGCTCGCAAAATGCATATGCTCATCACCACATCTAAGAGTCTCGAGTCGGAACTCCACACCATGGGCGAACCTCCTCAATCCCCTTAGTTATCACTAATGATGGCCACACCGTTAAACACCCGCATGATGGTAGGATTGTGTCGCACAGTTAAACACCACCTATGGCCCGTGCGAAGACATTCCACACAACCGTTAATCACCACCTATGACCGGTGTGCAGCATGGTTAAACACCACCTATGGCCCATGCATATGATTGTCCCCCATCATTAGTCCCCTTGTTAAACACCACATATGGTCAGGGTATTATAGCCATGTCTGCCTTCTCATGCATCTCATGCCTCTCATGTCCATGCTCAATGCATTCTCATCCACACTCTTATTCTCATGATTTATTTATACATCATTCGCACAGTCCACAATCATACCCAACCATATTAATTTAACCATCATTATTATAAATCATTCATCAGAAAGCACAGAAACGCACATAAAACACCATTGAATTTTACCCAGTGTCATCATTGCACACAAGAGTCTTAAATCATGAACAACCATAAACAACACAAGAATCAAGTAATTAGGACAATTAATCATATAGTTTCCTAACAAAAATCACGGACAAGACGTTAATCAGACCACAAAGTATATTGACAAATCTTTTCTACCGATTAAAATATTTTTAAAACATAATAATCAAACGAAATTGAGAATTTAGGTCCTAGAGAGACTTAAGGATTTCCCTGACTACCCGTACACTCCTGCATTCATATATGATCAAACCCATCTCCCCCGTACCTTAGATGCAAAGAATAGTGATGATCTAATGCAGCTCTAGGACGGTCTGAACACCCTAGCTCCTCTTCCTTGTAGGTCGGCGTTCTCTCTCTTCTAGGTCTGGTTGTCTGATGCGTAAAACACCAATTAGGGTAAACTGATCACCCCCGTCTAATATTCTAGCTAGGTCGGGTCAACCTCGACCCGCCCATCAGCCTCCCTGTTAATTCAATTAATTAAATTAATAAATGAAAATAATTTAGACAAAGCCTCATCAATTTATAAAATCATTAACCCCTCTATTAAAATAAAATTAATAATAATAATAATAATGTAATTAATTTCTAAAAATAATTAAATAAATTTTAGGATGTTACAATTATGTAAGGGAAGAGATACTTTTAAGTTTTTTGGACTTTGTGATGGTCGTAGGAGGTCTTAAACCTTTTCCATTATATATATATATATATATATATATATATATATATATATATATATATATATAATAGTGTTACGTTCACTCTTGTTTTAATTTTTGAATTATTTATCTTTTCTATGTGTCATAAGATTTTTTTTAATTTTATTATTAAATTTAGCTATTATTTAAATTAATAGTTAATTAATTATTAATTAACCAACATATTATTTTTTCAAATTAAATTTAAATTATATTTATTTATATTTTTTATTATAATAAATTAACTAGAAAATAGTTACAAATTTTAAAAATTTATTACAAATTAATTAAGATTATTTTCTTAATTAATTTACTACTTATTCCATATTATCATCAATATTATAATAATTTTATAACTAATTATTTTTATTAAAAATTAGCTATTAATTTTAAAATTTTGTAGTTAATCATTTTGTAACAAATTTTAAAATTTTTTGTAGTGATTTTTTTTATTATTGATTTTCTATATTAATGTGGGGGTATTATATTAGTATTTTAAAAGACTTATTCTGGTATAAAAAAGTTTTTAAATTTTAAAAGATTATATAAAAATGAATGATTTATAAGATTTTTTTATAAAAATTTCATAATCAAGATTTTGTAGTTTGGATTTTAATGAATTTTTATATGTAAAAATTTTAATGAATATATATCATAAAAATTTACAAGATTTTAAAAAAATCTTTATGTAATTATAAGATTTGAAAGAATCCATTGATTGTTTTTGAAAACATTCAAAATTACAAGAATTATTGTGCCTCTTCATCATTTTCTTGGTTATTTTCTTCTGGTGAATATTCATTTGAATTACTAATACAATGTGTTTTCTTGGTGTGAATATTCAAGAACACTAATTTTACAAAAAATACTTACATACAAATCAATAATATATTTGTAAATATTCGTAAATAATATTATTTTTAAATAGAATTTTTGTATTTAATTTTTAAAATTGTTTTATAACAATGGATTGAAAAGACATACAAACAAAAAAGATGAAAAAAGTAAGACATAAAAAATGGTAATTTACATAAATGTAATTGCATTTAAAAAATTACAACAAGACAAATGTTTCTATAATAAAATCAATTCACACTACATCTCTTATAAATTAAAATATTGTCTTTTTGCATTTTTGACTTAGTACAAAAAAATGTCAATTACCAAAAATCTTTATGCATTTTTTACATTGCATTTTTTAATAATGCATATAATCAAATTTGTTTAAACAAGTTGATTAAAGAAAAAAAATAGAAAGATATTATCTTTTATCCCATTGTAGAAAAAGTTTATAATATTTGAAGAAAGAGATGACAAAAAAATTATATCAATATTTATACCATCTTCAATGAAAAAAGAAGAAATTATGTGTAATTTAAAAAAATAAAATCTGACAACAAAAAAAGTAAAATAATAAAAGTAGGAAAGTCTCAACGATTTTGGTGAGATTGTTGGATGAATCATAAATAAGATATTTACACATCCTACTAAAAGTTGATAAAATTCATATAAAATAATTCATAAAAAAATTATAAACTTTTTAATACTAGCAATTTTTTTTCAAACTATAAAAAAATCTTAATTAAATACCACTATATTTTATGCTGTTTTTTATAACTTAAACGGTCATAGTTAAATATTATTATATTTATTTATATTACTAAAAGTGGAGATAGGTGGTTGTAGTGCCTGGTACAAGCCCTGGAAACAAAGAAAGGCTTCTCATATAAAGTTTTAAGAAAATTACTATAGGATCCTTCAATTTCTCTACAATCTCTTGTTGTCTCTCTTCTTCTTTACATAATAAAACTATATTTAAAAAGTTCAATTTTTTTTTTATAATGGGAGGATAAAATTGTGATTGAAAGTCACTTCCCAAGCAAAGTTCCTCATGTTACGGATCATGTTGACTAATCTTCTGTACGGATGGTCCAGGGAGCAGTTGTTAATGATGAGGTTTACAACAACCATGAATCAAATTCAACAAAAAAATCCCTCACTACCTCCAAGTCAGGACAACCAAAATGGTACTCTAACCTTTATACAATACATAGTACGAGAGTAAACAAATCTAGCTGCCCATCATTCTACATATATGAGAATTTATAGGTACATACCCTTCAAACATATCATAGGATTTATCCATCATTCAACAAAAAAGAAAAAAAAAATCCTTCATCTTGTTCATCAACTATGACTAAAATCTAAATTTTATTAACACAAATACATGCTTGAGGTTAAGTGTTTCATTTTAAAAAACAATCCTATTTTTATGTCCCCATAAGGACTAAATTGTAGCAAATCAGACCCAATATCATGCATTTCTCATTTTCTTTATTAAAAGCACATGTGTTGCATAAAATGAGTCTTAGAGTCCAAGGACAACCCCACTTGAACTCCTCATTACCAGCATTAATAGTGTTCATGGCAAATAAGAAAATCTGTAAGAAATATGAAGTAGTTTGTTGTTTCTTCCAGCAAAACCGACAAAAGAAGTCCTGATCCTATTAAGGATGTTACGCTTCCTTATATTATGAGTTCACGTAGTTAGGAGTAGAAAATTTTGGTTGTCTATGATAATGTTTTGGTTTGATAAAAATGTTAACAATAAGAGTTGCATGGAGATTCATAATTTTGGGTCTGCCTAATTTTTTCTTGATCTAAGGTGATATTGTGCTAATTAAACATTGACCATTGAAATAAAACTATAAAAGACACATGCACATATTATAATGTACATAGATACATATAATTGCTGAAAATCAATAAATAGCCCTCTTAATTGTAATGCAGATTATCCAGATATAAGACTGTCGCAACCTAAATTGTGATGTGGCATGAGATGGGATGAAATGGGTTGAAATAGCCCCAATTATCTGGCGGTTGAAACCGACTCGGTCACGGGGAGTCGCCACCGACGTTTTTTCAAGGAATGCCAAGAAACCTAGGGAAAACTGGTCTTGAAATTAGAGGTATGGGTTCAAGAGATGATTACGTGTTGGGAACACAGGGTGTCCCAGCATGCCTATCACTTGATAGTTCCCTTGGCTAGCTGTGAGGAAGCGGGGATGATGCTCAGGTTTGGGTCATATTTTCTTGGATATGGATCGTGGCGTGGCAGGGTAAAGATAGAGTCTTTTCGGGATTCATGACTTGATAGGAGTATGCAGCCTATGCCTACGTACCACGACTTTAGAGAAGTCAAAATCTATGTAATTTTGCCCTGAAGGTAATAAAAAAGTGTGGGTTGGAGGGGAGTGGATGATTTTGAAATTTTAAAAGGGTTACTGAGCCTTAACTTTTCGAGGAATCCTTCATCAGTGGTGGTGACCATAGCTAGTTTGACCCTGTTTATGTCAAGGGAGGGTGGTGACAGAAGGTATTGGAAAGGTGAGGAAAGAAGGGCGGTTTGGTTTCAATCTTGTCCAAAAAGGAGGGAGCTTCCTAAGGCTTTATCCTAGGGGTATGTTCATGCATTTGTTTTACTAACCTAGTATCCAGAGGAGTCCGATACTTCTTTCCTTTTATCCAATACTTTCTTCCTTTTCTCTGTCCTACTCTGGGCTTCTTGTTTAGCTTCTCTCAAACTATCATCAACTTTCCTTTTCCTTCTTCTCTCCTCTCAAAGTTTCAGCCTTTCCTTTTTTTCCTAAAAACTTTCTCGACCTTTTCCTTCTCCAAATTTCTAATAAAAATTTCCCCTCCATTTTCTCTTCGTCTTGAGGCCATTTATAGGTTTCGGGACTGGTCTGATGCAACTCCCCATGATTTCATGATTCTCTCACGGTCATGGTGGTTATCGGGTGTTGGGGGTTGATTCCACTATCCCACATCCCTTCCTTAGCGTGGGTCATGGTGTGGCCCGCAAAGACGTGCTGAAGACTTAGTCCCGGATAGTTTCGGGGTCTCATATAAACATATATATATTCTTTATTTTTAAGTACTTTAGAAATATATATTCTATTAACATTTTACGCTTCTTTCCAAAAATAAATGAAATACCAAATAATTCACTCCAGTATACAGATGAAACGAGCTAGATTCCCCCAATTACTTCAATCATATCATAAAAGGGATCATTAAGATAGCTATATCCAATTTGATACTGACAACTAGCTATGGATCATAGTATAACAATGTTCTCAAGTAATATTAACTTTATCCTCGAAAGATATTAGGAAAAAAATCACTATATCATCGATGTACGTAATATACAAAAAATAGCTAGAGTATTTATAAATGATTAAATATTTATAATAATAATTGTTTTGAAATATTAAATCTAACCTCAAATGGATTAGAATTTCTTCGACATTGTAAAGAAATTGCAATGCGTAAAGTGAATAATTAAGGTCAATGATGCATGGCTAACGATCACATGTTAAAAGCTTGCGCTTCCTGGATGAAGAATTTCCGCTGAACATCATGTTTGGGTTTGATTGTTGAAGATCTTCCTTAAATACCCAACGATACCCGCAACTTTTCACTTTCAAATGCAAACCTTGAGGATTGACACTGAGTGTAGTGAATTCCATTGTATCAAGATCGTGCTTTCCGTTTGCATATTCACTAAGAAAACGAATGAGTTGTTCCCGAGTGAAAAACGCTATCAACAAGTGATTTGATTCAACTGTGATTAGATATTTCCTGAAAAGTATGGAAACCATGGAAAAGGTTCCAGGACCCTTTTTAAACCGAATACGATATCCAATGTATGGATAACCATGACGTTGCCACGTATCACTCAAATTAGTAGGATCATCATGTGCCACAAATACTGCACAACATGCAACACCTATCCAATTTGGGTCTTCCATAACCATAGACGGGTCCATGCTTATTGAGCTACCCACATTTTGTATATTGAACCACTCTGGAATTTGATTTCCAGGAATAACAATATTCATCTTACCCCTTGAAAGAGAGGATAGCAAGTAAACCTGATACAGAAAAAAAATCAATTATGTATAATTAGTGTACGTACATTACTAAAAAAATTTAAAATTTGTTACAAAATAATTTTGTGACTAATTTTAAAATTAATAGTTATTTTGTAGCTAATTTCTAGTAAAAATAATTAACTACAAAATTACTACAATATTGAATGGTAGCATGAAATAAATAACAAATTAGCTAGGAAAATAATCTTAGTTAATTTGTAGTAAATTTTTTAAAATTTGTAGTTATTTCCTAGCTAATTTGTAGTAATAAGAAGTATAAATGAATATAACTTTAATTTAGCTAGAAAAAATAATTTTCTAGTTAATTAATAGTTAATTAGCTAGGATTTAACTACTAATTTAAATGATAGCTAAAATTAGTAACAAAATCAAAAAATTCTTGTAATGGTACACGTAGAAAAAGCAAGATAAAAACAGCAAATGATAGTCAGTTAGGAAGAATTAGATTCATATTCATAAAGACATCATTCAAATCTTAGGATTGATGTGAAGCTCCTATTATTAGATAATATGTGATTACTTGTTGAGTCTGAAAAGACATGAGTTCAACTGCGAAGATCCTATTAATAGATAACATGTCACCGTTGTTGAGTTTGAAAGTTTATCTTAATTCTGGTAAACTTTTCGGATTTAATTTACTTAAATTTTATTTGAAAAAGAAAAAAGAAAAAGCAAGATAATTAAAGGAAGGAAGAAGTTGTTAATTACCTCCAAGATTTGTATCATCCAAGAAAAAATTATGCTATAACTATGTTCCATCTGGCTCAAATTGGGACAATCAAAAACGTATAATTTGGCGAAATATCCGGTAATTCCTTTCCCTGTTGTTGTTGGAAGCTGGGGCAAGTATTTCAACTGCTTGCAGTGCTGCAAGTTCAAACATTGAAGTTTGGAAAGTTCCTTGATGGTAGTGGGTAGTGTCACGAATTTGTTTCCACCCAAATTTAAGATTGCTAAAGAATGTAAGTTTCCAATAGCATCAGGGATTTGAAGCAGATTGCAGAAGCTTAGATCAAGATAATGCAAAGCCGAGAAATGAGACGAATAAGGCAGCAACAAACCAAATGAATCTTCATGCTTTCGAAAAGAAAAAAACTGGAAAGGCAACATTAGAATTTTGCAGATGGAGGATATTGACTCCAAATGTTTTACCTGCATTGGGCTCTTTAAAAACTGATTATTATGTAATTTTGAACAGCCTGAGAGATCTAGCATTTCAAGAGAACTTAGCCCCAAAATGCTATTCAGATTAAGGACAAGATTTTTACAATTTTTTAAATTAAAAAATGTAAGCTCTCTTAGAACACCAATGGATGGATCAATTCGCACAAGTTCTATACATCCTTCAAGAGTAAGTTTCTTAAGATGTGGAACTTCTCTTAAGTCTGGCATCTCAATCAGATTTTTGGAGTGACTCAGATCTAGAATTCTCAAATTAGGCAGAGACTGTAAAAGAAACAAAAGTAAGGAAAATTACTACCATAGTTTAATTTTTAATTTTCCTTTAACAAAATTAAAAAAAAAGATAATTTCTTTTCTGATTTGATCAATAGTAGGAGACATAAATCTAAGTTTTCATGTGTTTGTTTAACTAAGTTAAAGAATTAAGAATATGAAATAATTTATCCTTTTATTTGCTCATTTAAAGACAAAGGAAATTGAAAAAGAACAATACATACCTTTCTGCCTTCCCATAATTGTTTGATATTACTGTAAGGTAGGATCAATTCTACAAGTTTATCTGGATGAAAACTTGATGGCAAACACCTGAAAGGATATTTATTCCAAGACAAATATCTTAACTCATTGGAAAGATAATTGAGGTTTCCTGAAAAATTCAACTTGTTAAGTATAAGCAACTCAAGATGATTCATTTTTGATAGAGCATCGATCCTTATTGTTGTTTCTAGAAACTTGTTTGGACAATCTTTAATAATCATGGCTTCAAGGTTTTTGGCTTCCTAAAGCATTTAAAAAAGAAAAGAAAAATGTTAGAGTTTTTAATAATTTATGAATATTAGCTAGAAAAATGACAACCTACAAAAACCATTTTACCTTATTTTCTACCATGACGTTGTGAAGATCCTTGTAGTCCCATAATCTGCTCCACTTTCTTGGCTTCTTGGGTGATTTTTCTCGAACAATACTCCTACCCAACTCTTTTAACAAGTCATGCATGTGAATCCCCCGAGTCTTATCACAGTTTATGAGTGATTTCTGAACAAGAACTCTCATACCAATATCAGGATAAAATCCACGATAGTCTAGAATTTTCTTCACATATCCCTCCTTATATCCATCCGAAAAGAAACAAGCAAAATCTAGAAATATTTCTTTCTCCATTTCCTCCAATCCATCAAAACTTATTCGCAACACATCCATAATATCTTTGTTTGGATTGTCTTTTAGTCTAGCCAATGCACTTCTCCACTCAGCAATGTCTCGATCAAACAAAAAAGAGCCTAATATTTTAATTGCTAATGGAAGACCACTTGCATACTCTAGTGCATCATATGCCAACTCTTCGTACTCTTTCCCAATATCATCAGATTTGAAAGCTTTTCTGTAAAATAATTGAAGAGCTTTGTTCGTATCCAAGAGTTGAACATTGTAAACTTCATTCACTCTATAATTTCTTAAGATATGACTATCTCTAGAAATTATAATGATTCTACTCCCTACACCTAGATATTTAGGATGCAAAGCCAACTTCTCCAATTGTTCAACACGGTCAACATTATCAAGAACAATAAGTGCCTTTAAGTGGCATAGTCTTGTTCTTACCAACATGGCTCCTTGGGAAAGATTGTTTATTTCAATATTTTGTTGGTTTAAAGTTTGACAAAGAAGTTGTTTTTGTGCACCTATCGGTCCAAAATCACAATAAATTTTCCTTACATCATCAATGAAACAACAAGCATCATATTGAGAAGATATTTTATTAAACAAAGCAATAGCAAGTGTTGTCTTTCCTATTCCACCCATCCCACAAATTCCTATAACTCGAACAACTTCATTTAAGCCTAGATATAGAAGCTCTTCTAAAACTTTCACACGAGAGTCCATATCAACTAAATCATCCCCAAAACTCATAACTTGATTATGACCCAATATGTTGATTACCTCTTGAACTATTTTTTCAATCTCTTCATGTTGTAGCCTGGAAACCAAAGTAGAACATAACACAGCTATTACCCCAACAGTTAAGTTTCAAAAACAAAAATTACACATTTAATACAAGATATTAATATAGTCATGTTACACTTACTTATTCTGTACATCCCACCCACAACGATTGGCAATTGCTTTAAGATCTTCTCTCCATTTTTTCACCATTTCCAAGTCATCTTTGAACCTTTCTTCATGTTCAACAAAGGCTCTTCCAAAGTTTCCACTTTGTTTTCGAACCTCAGAAGGAGCGACATCATAGAAAATAGGGAGAACACTTCGACCTGTTTGTTCAACCCATTGCACGATCTTTGTCAGCTCTTGCATGCACCATGTGGAGGAAGCATAATTCTTTGAGAAGACAACAATGAAAACACGTGATCCCTCTATTGCTTGCAAAAGCTCAGGTGCTATGAGTTTCCCTTTTTTGATTGTTTGGTCATCTCTGAAGACAACAACGCCTTTCCTCTGAAGAGCTGCAAAAAGATGATTAGTGAAATTGTTCCGAGTATCCTCACCTCTAAAGCTCACGAATACATCAAAATTTCTACTGCATGAGATGTAACTGCTTTGGATGCTACTGCAAGCCATTGCGGAAGGCGAAAACTCACTGAAGATAATGGATGAATAGGGTAGTTCTCTCATACTACCTTCGTTTTTTAAGAACTTTTTTTTTTTTAACTCATTCACATTAATTATTAATTTAATTAAGAATATTATTTTTTAATAATTCCTATTATTATTTTTGAAATTATTCTTAAAAGAATTAAAATTTTTTATCTTGTTTTTTTAACAACCAGCTTATTTTAAGATAAGTTATAATTTTAATATTTTATCTTATGATAAAAATTTGTTTTGGTGATTTATTTTAAAAAAAATTATTTTAATCTTTTAATTTTTAAATTTAAGTTAATATTTAACTTTTAAAATGATTATTTTTTATTTTTAGACATGATTGAATATTTTTTTAATTGACATGAAATTTATTTTATTAAATTTATTTACATGAAAATTATAAAATTCAATAATATTTTAAAAAGAATAATATTAATTCAAATTTGAGAGTTAAAAGAGTAAAATATATTTTTTAAAATATAATAAATGACTAAATAAATTTTTAGTTCACATATATGATAATTAAATTTTTATTTATTAATTTGTGACTAGTCATTATTTTTTATCTTTACAATAATTTTTTTTATTTTATTAATTTATAATATTTATTGTTTACTAACTAAAACATATAAAGTAATTGAAAGTATTTTAATAAAAAATTATTAATGTAAAAAATAATTTGAAAAAAAGTCTTGTGAAAGAAATTGACAAAGTTTAAAACATAGGACGAAGGCAAAGCATGTGGAAATGAAAAGGCTGTCGGTAGGCGGAAATGTGAATCATAAAAGCCGGCTTTTGAGGTAGATACACACTGGACGTAAAAAGAAAAGTTAAACTGAAGTATAAAAATTAAATTCAATTATTTTTATAATAAATTAAATTGAATTGTTTGAGAATTCAACTATGAATTAAGATAAAAAAATTTCTTAGTTTCAATTTTTTTTTACAAATTCATGCCAAAAAGAATATTTTAATTTAGTTAAAAAATAATTTAATTTAATTTAAAATATTATTTAATTTAAATTTGAGAAAATAATTCATCGAAATAAAAAATAGTTCAATTGAAAAAAAAAAAACTATTTTTTTTTATGTTGAATTCAATTATCATGTAATTGGACTTTTTTGAATGTCCCTTTTAACATAGGAGTCTTCGAAAACGAATATAATCTAACTAGCTGAAGGCGACATGATGCATAGACTAGTACTCTCAAAGGTAAGAATGCGAAAGATAAGTCTTCTTAAAACAAATGACAAAAAATGTGGAAATGAAAAGGCTGTGGATAGGCAATAATGTGAATCATGGGAAAACGTGTCTTAGGGTTTAGGAATTGTCGGAGACCGTAAACGATATACTGCTTGTTAAATATATTGTTATTGTTATAAAATCCCAATGAATTTTAAGCTGTCGTGGATGTTAAATGATCAAAGTTGTTACTATTTTACATTATTTTATGAAGTTCTGCAATAATTCTTGCAGAACAAAATTGTATATAACAAGGCAAGCGTGAACGACAAGAGTTGAAAACGACTTGCGAACCACTTTTAAATTCTATGACGTGACTTGTGGTCTGCGAGTTGAAGGGGATGTGATATTTTATTCAAGAAAAAAAAATGTGTTTTTATTCTATATATTTTGGTTAAAGGTTAAATTCATCTATAAAAAAAAAATATAATAGTGTGTTTGGATATTATTTTATAGGCGCTCGTTTGATGTGTATTTTCACATCTTATTCGAACTCATCAATTCTAACTTCGGTATTTTGTAAGCATCAAACATGAAAAATTTACAAACATGAAAAATTAATAACTTATTTCCAAACACTCACCAAGAATCTTAACACTTTTAACTAAAAATATAACATTATTTATTGTATGTCTTATGAATTTGAGATTTGATAACATGAAGATATTGTTGGATTATTTTTGGGTTTCCAATTACGTGGGCAAAATCTCAATACTTTTAAATCCGCTAAGTCTCTCTTTATAAGAGAATGGATCAGATTGGAAAGATACATACAGAGACATACATAAATTCAGAGATTGAGAGAGAGTGAATTTTCATAGTCAAAAGAAAGAAGAGAAAGAGAGAAAGAAAGAGTTCTACTTTCATCTCTGCACAGATCAGCACGACGTCAAAATCATAATTTTCTTGACTGTTCGGATCTTGATTTGAAGGTATGTGGTATGAGACATCGTGATCATACAATAGCACGTTGTGAGTTCTTCGTTTTCTTGTTTCTCGTTTCTTGTTTTCCATTTGCATGTTTTGTTGCTTGATTGAGTTGGTTGGTTGTATGCACAAATTTGTGCTCTTGATTGAATACTCTTGTACTTCTATTTGATCATAACGGATTGATTTTTTTGGTCTGGACGACCCGTGATTTTTATCTCTCATATTAAGGGGGTTTTTCCACGTTAAAAAATATTGGTGTTTCTTGCGTGATTCTTCTCATTGTTGGTGTCATTCTTACTTGCGATTACTCCTTAGAAATTCTTCCAAGAGGAATTTATATCCATTGTGTCATTACATTATTGTATGTGCCTTATTATTTTTTTTCCATAAGATATAGTCATATTTTTTCATATGGAAATTCGATATATTGTGAATAATAAAAACTCCACTTTGGCGACAAAAAACTTTGTTCAATTAAAGGAAAACCGTAGCACAGTCCATATGGATACTGTAATTTCTCCATTTTTTTTTTTGTCTCTTTGTTCTGTTAGAACAAGCTAGACACACATTTACATATTGAGAGGAATAAGAGGAAGAATGAAGAGAATAAGACTAGAGAAAAGAGGCTTTCTCATTAACCGTATTCAAGTCAATACAAAAATGGGTTTATATACAACAACATACAGCTGGATGGTTACCCATGTATATCTATAACCATATTAACTAACTTTCAGATTTTGATTACACTACAACATTCCCCCTTAATCCAAAACATTCAGCTGATTCTAAATTCAGTAAGGTTCTCAACTTCTCAAATCTTTCATATTTCAGAGGTTTGGTAAAAATATCAGCAACTTGGTCATTGGTGTTGTAATATACAAGCTCTAATCTTCCTTTACTTACTTGATCTTTAAGGAAATAATATTTAGTTTCGATGTGCTTGCTTTTTCCATGAGAAACTGGATTCTTTGACAAGTGAATGACTGATTTATTGTTAACATATATCTGTACTGGCCTTTCATACTGTAATTTCATCTCTTCGAGCAGGGCTTCTAGCCACAAACTTTGACAAGTAGCTTCAGCTAATCCTATATATTCAGCTTCATAAGAGGAGAGTGCCACCACACTTTGCTACTTTGAACACCAGGATATTGGTGCATCCAGATACTTAAACAAGTATCCAGAGGTGTTTTTTCTCTCAACCTTATCACCGCACCAGTCTGAATCAAAATAGGCTTCAATGCATAATCTGTTTTGATCATTCCCTATTGAAAACAATAAACCAAAATCACTTGTTCCCTTGAGATATCTCAGAATATGCTTAGCTACAGTCATATGAGGAGCTCGAGGATTATCCATAAATCTGCTAAGCAATCTCACTCCATAACTAATGTCGGGTCTGCTGTTGCATAGGAATCAGAGTGAGCCAATAATCTGTTTGAACAAAGTTGCATCAACTGACTTTTCATCTAGTTCTTTTATTAATTTCAAGTTTAGCATCACGGGTACTGAAGCTGTGTTGCAATTCTCCATATTAAAGCATTTCAAAACCTCACCAGTATATTTTCTCTGGTGTAGGAATATTTCCTTTTGTGTATGCATGAATTCAAAACCAAAGAAATAATGCAGGATTCCAAGGTCTGTCATGTCAAACTCTGACTTCATCTTTTCTTTGAATTGCTCGATTTCTTCATTCACATCTCCTGTAATGACCAGATCATCCACATACAAGCATACAAATATTAAGTTCTTGTGCTGAATTTCCTTTAGATACACACCAAACTCTATTGTACATTTCACAAATCCTTGTTTGCTAAGGAAATTGTCAATCAATCTGTTCCAAGCTCGAGGGGCCTGCTTGAAGCCATAAAGAGCTTTAAGTAATCTGTATACCTTACATTCCTTCCCTTTTATTTCAAATCCTGTTGGCTGCAAGATGTATATTTCTTCTTCTAATGGATCATTCAAGAAGGCAGATTTGACATCAAGCTGACATATGGTCCAATTTCTAGAACTGGCAACAACAATTACTAATCTGATTGTTTTCCATTCTTGTAATTGGGGCATATACTTCTGTATAATCAATTCCTTGTTTTAGAAGGAATCCTTTTGCAACGAGCCTGGCTTTGTGTTTTGTAATTGAACCATCTGATTTGAGCTTTACTTTAAACACCCACCTCACATCAATTGGATGTTTAGTATGTGGCAGATCAACCAGTTCGCAGGTTCTATTTTTCTCTATAGCATCCAACTTTTCTTTCATCACAACCTTCCATTCTCTAATATCCAGGGCCTGCTTCCAGTGTACAGGTTCAGTATCAACCATAAAAGCGAAATGTACCATTTCACCATCATCAGAGATTGAACTATTATTGTATAGTTTATAATCTGCAAGTCTTGTGGAGGGAAATCCTGTTCTCTGTGACTTCTTATAGGAGGTTGTATTGAGTTAGCAGTGTTAACATCCTTGGTCCTTGGACTGTCCTCGAGAATATATGAGTTAGGAATTTTAGACTTATTTTCCCACTTCCAAGATGCAGTTTCATCTACCACAACATCTCTGCTAATCACCACCTGCTGCTTCAAAGGGTTGTAAAGTTTGTATGCACTAGTTGGATGATATCCAATTAGGATGAGAGCTTCACTCTTATCATCTAGCTTTCTTCTCCTTTCATCTGGGATGTGTCTGTAGCTAAGAGACCCAAAAATCCTCAGGTGATTCACCATAGGCTTGTCCCCAGTCCAAGCTTCTTCAGGTGTTATAGATTGAAGTCTCTTGGTGGGACATCTATTCAAAACATATGCTGTTGTGGTGACAACTTCTCTCCAGTAGTAGTTTGGTAGTCCTTTCCCTTTAATCATACACCTAGCCATATCCAATAGGGTTCTATTTCTCCTTTCTGCCAAGCCATTGTCCTGAGGTGTATAGGGAGCCGTTACCTCATGTTCAATTCCTTTAGCTTCACAAAATTCTTTGAACTCCTTAGAGTTATATTCACCCCCTCCATCTGTTTTAAGGATCTTTAGCTTCAATCCAGATTGTCTTTCAACTGAGGTGCAAAATTTCACAAAGAGAGAAAATATTGCACCTTTCTCTTTCAACAAATATATCCAAATCTTCTTGGTAAATTCATCCACAAAAGTTAAGAAATACCTATTACCACCAAGGGATAGGGTATCAAAGGGTCTACACACGTCTAAATGGACTATTCCAAGAGGTTGTTTGGCTCTTTGTGGTGCCTTGGTCTTGAAGGCTTTTTTGGGTTGTTTGCCAATCAAGCATCCTTCATAGTTTTTCTGTGGTAAGTGAATGGATGGCATTCCAAGCACCATTTGTCTACTGCTTAGTTGATGTAGACTCTTAAAATTTAAATGGCCATATCTGTAGTGCCATAGCCAGCTATCTTCTTCTGTGTTAACAGTGGACAAACATTGAATGACAGCAATACTTAAATTCATCTTGAAGGTCCTATTTCTAGATAATGGTGCCTTGAGCACTAGTCTTTGTTTATCATCAAAGATCTCAATATGGTTTGCCTGCATTGCCATGGTAAATCCTTTCTCAAGAAGCTGCCCCAAGCTAAGTAGATTATTTTTCATTGAAGGTATATACAACACATCATGTATATATGCTGTCTTTCCATTCTTTCGTGTGATCATCACCTTCCTTATACCTTCTGCAAGGATGGTGCTATTATCTGCAAACCTCACACTAGTGGTGACATTTGGATTGAAATCAACCAGCCAGTTTCTATTGCCTGTCATGTGGTTCGAGCACTCGGTGTCAAGATACCAGGAATAGCAGTCTTCTTTACTGCTTGTGGTTACCATAAGCAAAACTTGATCTGAATCAGATCCATCTTCCTCATGTGCCAAGTGTGCTTGATCATTCTTCTTGTCTTTGCTATAGGCATTGTTGTTGCCAATCTGCCACCATTCATGGGCCAAGTGCCTAAATTTATCACAATTGTAACATTGGATCTTTCTTTTGTCAATGGGCCTCTTACCACCTTAACTTTTGAAAGAGTTGCCTCTTCTAGAACTGAAATTATCACGCTGCTCATTTCTATTGCTTCCAAGATTATGATCTTGGGAAGTTGAACCATGTGTTTCTGCATTTTGATCACCACTTCTGCCTCCTCTATGTTTTCCTCTTCCTCTTCTGTTCCAGCCACCACGACCTCTAGACTTGTGGCTAGTTCTGGCTTGAAGTGCCTGCTCTGCAAGTTTATCATTACTCTTTCTTTCGAGCACCCTTTGCTCATGTGCCTCCAGGGAGTTTTACAACTCTTCCACAGTCATCTTCTCAAGATCTTTCGACTCTTCAATGACTACTACAATGTGATCAAAGCTGGGTGTTAATGTTCTAAGCACCTTCTCCACAATGAATCGGCCATTGATTCATCACAGGCTCGCATGGAGTTTGTCACCACCTGAATTCGATTAAAATAGTCTGCGATGGTTTCCTGCTTTATCATTGACAACAACTCATATTGTCTTATGAGAGATTGTAGTTTGACCTTCTTTGTTCTCCCAGTATTGCCATATACTTGTTGCAAAATATCCCATGCTTGCTTCGAGGTTGCAGCCTGTGAAATTTTCTGAAACACGTTTGCAGAAACACATTGATGCAAAAGAATTCGAGCCTTGCAGTCTAGTCGCTTGTTCTCCCGATGCGTCTCCTTCTGTTCTGCTGAAACATTCTTGGAGGGTTCTTGAAACCCATCTTTCACGATCTCATCAAGTTCTTGGAATCCAAGAATAGCGTCCATCTTCATGCACCAGTCTTCATAACCTTTCCCGTCAAACACACGGAATTCTAGGTATGACATTTACAGTAGCCATAATAGCACGCCTACAGCAATGCTCTCAACAACAATGGTGCTTCCTTTTTTTTTTCTTCACAGGTCCTTGTCTATGCACAACTCTAGATACCAATATGTTAGAACAAGCTAGGCACACATCTGCATATTGAGAGGAATAAGAGGAAGAATGAAGAGAATGCAAGACTAGAGAAAAGAGGCTTTCTCATTAATCGTATTCAAATCAATACAAAAATAAGTTTATATACAACAACATATAGCTGGATGGTTACCCATATATATCTGTAACCATATTAACTAACTTTCAGATTTTGATTACACTACAACATGTTCTGTATTACGAAGACCGGGAATTTGTAGGGATGTTGAAATTTGTGGTTTGGCACAATATGTTTTTCTAGGTATTGTCACAGCTTCATGAAATTGAAATTAAGCTTATGTTGTCGTTCGTTGTTCTAAAATTTATAAATTATTAAAAAAATATTTTCCTTTCCTTTTTGCAATGAAGGAAGCCAAAAATCTTAATTATTCAGCAAGATTTAGACGAGTTTCTAAAAACTGTCATGATTGTAGATGGTCTATAAAAAATAATCATCTCAAGTTACTCAAACTTGAAAATGTGAATTGTTCCAGAATTCTCAATTATCTTTCTAATGAATTAAGATATCTATTTTCGGATAGATATCTTTTCATGTGTTTTCCATCTAGTTTTCATCCTAATAAACTTGTAGAATTTATCCTACCTTATAGCAATATCAAACAATTATGGGAAGACACAAAGCTACTGTATATCTCTTTTCCAATTTCCTTTTTCTTTAAATGAACAAATAAATAAATTATCTCATGTTCTTTAATTTTCTTTAACTTATGTAATGTTGGAGACCCCACGTACATGTCAATAACATTGTTTCTTTCTATTGATCAAGTCAGAAAAGATATTATCATATTTTTCTTTGTTAATGGAAAATAAAAAATCACACGAAAGTAATTTTCCTTGTGTTTCTTTTACAGTATCTACCTAATTTGAGAACTGTAGATCTCAATCACTCCAACAAACTTATTGAGATGCCAAACTTAAAAGGGGTTCCACATCTTGAGTGACTTACTCTTGAAGGATGTGTGAAAATTGCACTTGATCCATCCATTGGTATTCTGAGAATTTACTGTTTTAAATTTGAAAAATTGTAAAAATCTTGTCCTTAATCTGAATATAATTTTTGGGTTCAATTATCTTGAGGAGCTAAATCTCTCAGGCTGTTCAAACGGAATGCATGATCCTGGTAAAATGGAATTCGCATCCCTCATTTACCACCCTCCAGGTTTTCATTTGGAGGTGAAAAATTGTGGGTATCGATGGGTATTTAAAGATGGTCTTCAATAATTCAAATCAAACATGATGTTCAGTGGAAATTCTTCATCTGGGAAGCACAAATTATTAACAAGTGATTAACCACGCATCATTGAGCTTATCACCGAAAGTGTAGCAATTTCTTTTCAGCCACAAATCCACCAGAGAAATTCTACTCCAATTGAGATAAAATTTAATACAGTAAAGAAAAGTTATTATTATAAATTTTTAGTCATTTAAAAATCCTGCTTTTATCTTATATTGATGAGATGGTGATTTTTTTTTCTATTATATTTCCAGGTTAAAGTTAATATATTTTGGTCATGGATTGCGATGAGTTGTTAACTCTGATCCATATACCTAGTTGTCAAGATTTGCAGGAACAAATATATATAACTATCTTAAAGTACATGTTTCTAACAATACTTGAAATAAACGTGCAAGTCTAACTCCTTTCTTCAATTTAATGACCACCAAATTTATAATGATGTGAAATAAAAAACAAGATAATATAAGACAAGATGTAGGATACCATGATCGATAATATGCATGATAGTTAAGATGGTTATTTATTGATTTACAAAATTCACTTATAAAAAAGTATGATTTAAAGATCAAATGACTTAATTCGGTTGTGAATAGCTATTGATTTTGTGATCTAATACAGGGAGAGTAGTTATTTTAATATTAGTGACCAACGTATTTCGGTACTAATACTTTCAATATTACACTTTATACTAAATCAAGCGATCGAATTTATTTATTTTTAAATAAAATTAAATATAATAGCGATTAAATATATTTTTTGAAAAAAATAAAATATAAATAATGATTGATTTAACGATCAAAGTTATTTTAAAAAAAATTTAAAATAATAAATAATGATCAATTTAACTATAAAAATATTTTTTAAAAATAAAATTAGATATAATAGCGACCTAGTAAGTGACAGAATCTGTTTTTTTAATGTGAAAATAATTAAATAGCAATCGATGTAGTGATGAAATCTTTTTATAATTAAACAGAGACCAATTTAAATTTTAAGTAAGTCTTTATACTTTCTCCTTGTGTCAACGAATCTTTTCATTATATATATATATATATAGAATAATTCCTCTAACCTTATGGAATAAGATAGAATCCATATATTTCTTTTTGGAAAGAACAAAAAATATTATTGCACCCAAATAACAGAACAAGCAGAAGAAGGACGAGGCCCTCCCCAGAAGAAGTACAACGACCGCAGTATATTGACATTGACAATATTACAAACCAATATAACTACCAAAGAGAGAACCAACAATATTATTGGTGAGTTAAAGTCATCTGGTATAAAAGACAACAGCTGAATATATGCCCTTGCATTAGAAAATAATTTCAAAGCACTTCTGCACCATAAATTCCTTTTCTTTTCCACACTACATAGAATCCAAACTCCTTTATGAGACAGAACAAGACACACACAGGAGCTTATATGGATCGAAGGCATATATATATTCTGACTAGTTTCCACCATCTAAAGAAAGGATTGAACCGCCTCTCACAAAATCATCATCAACATCAGTATTGCTGTATCCTCTACGCATTCTTGTTGGGTTTAGGTTGTCCAGATCCTCCTTAAATACCCATTCATATCCGCAACTGCATACCTCCAACTTCGAACTCCCGACCTCGGTTTGCATTATGGTGCTGTAAAGATCTAGCATTTTTTCTATTTTAAAAAAAGAAAACAATTCTTCCTTAGACAAATAGAGTAGCCACAAGTGATGCAATCCAACCGTTACTAAATCCCTGTCAAGAAGTATTGGAATACGGAGAGAGGAATAATTGGATCTCCTTCTAAAACCAATCCTTATAGAGGGTTTCAGTTTATGATTCGAACTAGTTGGATCATCATATATCACAAATACCACGCTGCAAGCAATGCCTATCCAGTTATTATTGTCATGCATAATGCGAGAAGGGTCTAGGCTTATTGAAGTATCCACACTTCGATTGTTGAACCATCTTGGTATTTGATTTCCAGGAATAACAATATCAAACCAACCAATAGGAATAGCTGATTCTTGGCTCACCTGGTACAAGAAACATAGACATGTGTCTTATTAGTTCCTTGTTCCTACACAAATGCATGGAAAGAGGGAATGACAAGGATGTAATGTAGGGAAGAATGAGCACCTGAAGGACTTGTATCAACCATGCAAAAGCCATGCCATGACAACGATCAATATCAACTATTTTAGGGCAGTTGAAAATTAACAATCCTCTTTCAT
The DNA here is from genome assembly GCA_025330945.1 of Mucuna pruriens. Classification (NCBI taxonomy): domain Eukaryota; kingdom Viridiplantae; phylum Streptophyta; class Magnoliopsida; order Fabales; family Fabaceae; genus Mucuna; species Mucuna pruriens. The sequence goes on from JAENHJ010000027.1 coordinate 2,301,859, forward strand.
AACGAGCAAAAGAGTAGCTTCCTCTTATTGCTGGCATGGCAGTAGGTGATGGCATCTCAGGCAAATATCTCAGTTGCTTGCAATGCTCCAAGTTTAAATGTATGAGTTTGGAAAGCATGGTGATGCTAGAAGGGAGGCTAACAAAACTGTTTCCCCCTAAATTTAAGGATTCTAAAGAATGCATGGATCCAATAGCATCAGGGATTTGACTTAGATTGCAGAAACTTAGATCAAGGTCATGCAAACAAAAGAATCTAGGCAAGGAAGGCAACAAACAACCACCGGAATTTCTAGACCCTCTAGAGTAGGAGAAATGGAAAGGTAATGTAAGTCTCTTGAAGATGGAAGAGGATATTGACTGGGATTGAATGGCAGTTTCCCTTATTTCAAGCATCTTAAAATGCTCCTCATGTATTGGTTTATCTAACAGCTGGTTACTAAATACTTTTGGACAGCCAGAGATATTTAGATATTCAAGGGAACTTAGACCAAATATATTACTGGGTAGACTCACTAAAGTTTTGCAGTTTCTCAAATTCAAGAAAGCAAGCTTTCTTAGAAGACCAACTGATGGATGAATCCACGCAAGTTTTCTGCATCCTTCAAGAATTATCCACTCAAGATTAGGGACCTCTCTAAAGTCTGGAACCTTAACAAGATTCTTGGAGTAACTGAGATCCAAAGCTCTTAAATTTGGCAGATACTGTAATGGACCAACAAGAAGAGATAGTTACTTTCCACATTTTTTTTAATTCATATATCAAAAAAGTAAAATTAAGAAGATATTTTGCAATACCTTTGTGCCTTTCCATAGCTGTTTAATGTTGCTATGTCGCAAGATCAATTCAACAAGTTTGTTCGGCTGAAAACTCGATGGCAAATAGGAAAAAGGATATCTGTACCACTCAAGAAATTGTAATTTGTTGGAGAGACAATTAAGGTTTCCCATAAACATCACGTCATGGAATATGAGCAACCTAAGGTTACTCATTTTGGACAACGCTTCAGCATTCGTCATCAACGTTTCCATCTCTCTTGACATGTCCAAAACAATGGCTTCATTGTTTGTTGTTTCCTAAATCATTGTAAAACAAATTCACCACTTCAAATATACATCTTGTAATAAAAAAGGAAATATAAGATGATACTTTATTTTTCTGTTTTCCATTAATACATTGTTATTCATAATTACAGAAATGTCATTTTGTTTTCTATTTTTTAGATTTTGTGAAGGAATTATCACTATTTCCTTAACAAAATAAAAAAAAAAACACAGTGATATTATCATTATAACTAATTAAAACATTAACAAAAAAAATCTAAAAACCTTAGCTATATATATATATATATATTTTTTTTTTTTTTTTCAAACAACTGCTTTACCTTAGCCTCCAACGTAGCGTTGTAGAAATCTTGATGGACCCATAACCTGCTCCACTTTTCAGGTTCTTTGGCTAAGTTGCCTTTTACAATTTTTCTACCCATATCTTTCAACAAATCATGCATTTCAATGAGTCCATATGAATTGTCTATAAGTGATTTATCAAGAAGGACTCTTATTCCAATTTCAGAATGAAATCCACAACAATCTAAAACTTTCTTCACATAGAACTCCTCGTACCCATCAAAGAAGCAAGCAATATCTAGAAATATTTGCTTTTCCAAATCCTGTAATCCATCATAACTAATTTTCAGCACATCCAAAATATCTTTGTCCGGATTCTCTTTCAGTCTAACTAAGGCACTTTTCCACTCTGAGACATTTCGATCAAATAAAAATGAACCCAGTACTTTAATTGCTAGTGGTAAGCCATTGGCATAGTTTAGTACATCATGTGTCAAGCTAAAAAAATCTTTCACAATATCATCACAATGGAAAGCTTTTTTACAAAACAGTTTAAGAGCATTAGCATCATTTAAGAGTTGAACTTTGTAGACTACATCCACTCCATACTCTTTTAAGATATGCTTGTCTCTTGAAATTACGATGATTCTACTCCCTGCACCTAACCATTCACGATTCACAACTAATTTCTCTAGTTGTTCAACTTGATCAACATTATCAAGAACTACAAGGGTCTTTACATAACGTAGCCTACTTCTTATCAAATTAGCTGCGCTATGAGCATTGCATATTTGGTTGTTTTCTTCATTTAGAGTTTGACTAAGCAGTTGCTTTAGTGCACCAATTGGACCACAATCTCTATAAATTTTGCTTACATCATCGATAAAACAACGAGCATCGTATTGATGAGATATTCTATCATATAAAACAGTCACTACAAAAAAACATGTTATTTGTTGGGGTTAAAATTACAATTTCTGGCGATTAAAAACCGCACAAATGGTATTTCTGGGAGTTAAAACAACCGCTGGTGCTGCATACGCCAGAAACAGTTTTTGGCGGTTTTTATCTAACCCCTGGTTTTTTCGCTAGAAAATAAAAAACTTTTATTAGGGGTTTATAACCGCCAAAATATACACATCATTCTTTCATTTGATATGTTGTGGCGGTTTAAAACCCCCAATGAATGTACCAATTCCTTTTACAACTGACATATTTTGACAGTTATAAACCGCCCGAAAATGAATTTTTATTTTTCCTTATTAAACATTTAGTGGCGATTTAGAACCACCAAAATTTGAATTCAAGTATCACATTATCAAATTATTATTTAAAATTATCAATATTTACCTATTAATTATTTTTCAACTGTAAAATTCAACTTCAGTGACCAAATTAAAATTCAGAAACTAAAATAATCATATATTAATAATTTAAATTACGAATAAATTTCATTTTTATATAATTCAACTTATAATTTGTACTCTAAAATAGAATACCTGGTATTTCTAGTAATGATTTTACACATTTCGGATTGCAAGACTCTTGGGGATATCTCTTCTTATCCGCAGGTTCCGTGTCAACCTAAATTCATAATAAAATCAAAAGATAAATGAAATGCAATAAATAGAAGAGAATGCCATAGAAAAGGAGAAATAAAATAAAAAACAGAAGCATAAGAACTGAGTAGAAGCTATTGACAGCAGAATTGTTTTGAAGTACAAAATATTAAACCAACCAAATTCCAAAAGGCTATACTGCTATTTGCTGCAAAATTACTCCTACTTTCCTTAAACTCATCAAAATCTCTTTTCTGTCTACTCTTTGAAGACTCAATCCTCTTGTCCAAATCAAACCGTAGAATTCAAACTGCCGGCTATACAAAGAATTATGCATAGTATTTGAAGCTCTGGTCAGCAGGGGAAAAAAGAGCAGCAAGGAAAAATAAAAGTTTTGGTCAGCAAATAGGGAGCTTGTCCAGCAAAGAAAGGCATATAAGAGATGTGATTACCGAGGATGATAGCTGTGGTGAAAGCTGTATGGACAATCTCTTGGTTGGGTCGATCTTCTCTTGGGTTTAAATTTTCTGCTTTTCATGGCGCTAAGAAAAAGAAAACTTCTATTTCAGGTACAACCTCATCACTGTTATGTGATGAACCTATAAAAGTACAGAGGTGCTTAGTTGAGAGTTCCCCAAGGGAGGGTAAAAGTAACCTTTCTAGAGATTCTGTAGCAGATCATAAATTAGGTGACAACTCTAGGAAGAACTCCCCATTGCAAAGCTTCAATTGCCCTAAAGATGACAAGCATCCAATTGTTTATTTTAGAAGGCGGTTCCGCAAGCCAACTCCAATATCACCTTATATTTTTGAAGATAAACATGTTAATTCAAATGCATCTTGTTCCATTTCCTTTGATCCTGTGGTTGGTGGGCTTATGGATGTAAAAGAACCAAATGATGGGAGGGTTGAGATAGAGGGGCCATTGTTATTCACACATAATGCTGGAGTTTCTAATTTTTTTTTGGATACAGGTTCAGCAGAATTCAAGTTTGATTTAAACTATCCAATACAATTGGTGCTGAATGACTTGTTTAAATTAGAGAATTTGTGGTTGCTCCGTGCAATTCTGCTACTTCAGTATGGTACAATTATTACCTTGTGGCGAAGAGTTCATCAGGAAATGCTGGCCTTATTAAAGATATGAAAATTTTCCTTACCCTTTCATCAAATTGTGCTCTATCCACAACCGGATGATTCACATGTAAATCAAACCTCTGAACTTGTGTGAGGGGTTTGCAGACCTTTTCTGGAACGGGGATTGGATCCCTGCATTTTAACATCCATGGAAAATAAAAATAAAATTAGTTCACTGGTAGATTTTCATCTAATTGCACATTAAAAAATATCTGTTGCTCACTCTTTTAAGATTGGTTGTGCCTTAAAATCTCTCAGCTGGGCCTCTTCTTTCTCCATTCTCTGTCTTTCTTCCTGTTCCCTTTGCATTTCTTCCTCATGTCTCACCAAGCTCTCCAATTGGAATGGCTCTGGTCTCGTGCATTGTTTTGGTTCTGGTTTTGGTGGGACCTGCATTTGATATTAATAATAACTTCAATAAGGGTTTGGATTAGCCTTGGGAATTCTTGCATTTTTCTCTTCCAACTGTTTATGCAGTAGTTCCATGATCAGTTTCTTCTCTTTCTCAACACCTCTTTCCTGTCATGGTTAAGAATGTTGGTTAGAAGAACAAAACTAGACCAAAACACTGCATTGCATTAACCTCTTCAACTTAGAGTGGCTTTAGCAACAAACCTCTATATGGAGATGAAATGGATTTGGAATTGTCTTTCTTGGAATTGGGTTGGGGTGATGTGCAGGTTCAGACTTCAAAGAAAGCTACATCCAGAAAAATAAATGATCACATTCTAGATCACCAGAAAAAAATGATCACAGAATTTACAATCTTCTTTTTATATTCTCTAGATTACTGAATGTTCTCTTTGAGCAGATACTTCATCATTCTAGATTACCTTGTCAAATAAATCAGCCATGGCAGCAGGAGGGGGTGGGATTTCTTCATCTGTGGCAAAGTGAAATTCTTAATGTTCGGTAACATGTTTCTTGGTATGGCACAATATTCCAATATCCCCTTTACTTTCAAAGATCTGAACGAACAAATATTCCAATATTCCAATATCCCCTTTTCTTGGTATGGCACAATATTCCAGAGGCAGTGAATCTCGACGCAGAGGGATTGGATGTGAGTGATTTCCTTCTTCATAACCAACGATAACTCTGAGTCGGTGTCGACGATGATGGCGATGGCGGTTGCAGAGTATTCGAGACGTTCGAGACCTAAGAGATTCTTCGCAAGATTGGTGAACCTCCGAGAGCATTCCTCGACCGAACCATGCCTTTCTGTAAACGCAGTAAATGTGCATAATTACATTTACTTATAAATATTTATTTATAAATATACAGTAATTATAACCATCATAACTATATAATATTCATAATTTATTTTTTATAATCAATTTTAATATGATAAAATCAATTTTACTTTTTAAAAATTGATTATATATCTTACTATATATTAATTTTGGTTTTTTATTAGTATTAATTATTAATAAAAATTATGTACATATAAATATGATGTTTATAAAAATAAATATAATTTATTTTTTAGACAAGTTAAATTGATAAAAAATAAAAAATAAAAAATAAAAAAATTAATTAAAAATTATATAACTAAAACGTAATCAAAATTAAGTAAAAAAATAGATAATAATTATATTTAAGATAATATATAACTATAAAAAATAATTAAACTACTATAATATCAATTTGTTGTAGTTACATAAGTAGGAAATTACACATTTTTCTGGGGATTTATAAACACTCCACAAATTGTATCTATTTTTTTATTATTTTGTGGAGGTTAAAGAGATTGTCAGTAATTATATACTGTTTGTGGCGGTTTATAATAACCCCCACAAATAAACCCCCACTAAAAACTAAATTTTTTTTTGTAGTGAGTAGCAAGAGTTGTCTTTCCTATTCCACCCAGTCCATAAATTCCTACAATGCGAACTTCATCAACCGGGTCCAAAAGTAAAAGCTTTTCTAATTCTTCTACAGGGGTTTCCATCCCAACTAGATCATTTGGAAGACTTGAAAAATTGTGACCCAATATACTTATTATTTCTTGAACAATTTTTTCAATCTCAGCGTTTTGTGACCTGGAAGTTTGAAGAATACCAAAATCACCGATTATGGCCTAAGAAATTAAACCAAACAACAAAAATTATATGTACAGAATAAGATCACAGAATATTTGTTAAAGTAATTATAAATTTCTAAAAAATCCACAACAATATTAAAATATTTAGAATTATCTAAAACAAATTTTAAATATGTCCAAAATATATTAAACAATTAAAAACTTAGAATCTGCTATTATTTTTCTAGAACAGTCAAATAAAAATAAATCATTACCTTCGTCATACTATAAATAAGTGTTGAGTATAATTGTGGATAGCATTTTAAAACTAAAAGTTACTCTTATCAGAAGTTTAAAAGTCTTGTACCTTTCTCTTGTTTTACTACTACAATATTTTTTTATTTTCTATTCAACGTTATCTGATTTTGTTACTTTGTTTCTAAAATTACTAACAATAGTATTTTTTCATTTTGATAAATTATTTTCCTTAAGCACTTAAATCAGACCCAATTTACCTGTTAACACATAAAGGGATTAAAAAAAATACTTTCTTCAACTCACCTGTAGTTTGATAAGTTAAACAGAAATCAAGATTTTTCATTAGTATTAGGTCGAAGATTAATTACTTATTCCTCATATCCCAACCAGAGAGATTGGCCACTTGTGTGAGAGCTCCTCTCCATCTTTTCACTTCCTCCATCTTCTCTCCGTCTTCGTTGAATCTCTCTTCGTGTTTGGTCAAAGCTTTCTCATAATCTCCGGTCTGTTTTCGCACCTCAGATGGATCAACGTCGTAGAAAATAGGTAGAACATGTTTTCCGTAGACATTAACACAATAGAGGATCTTTTCAAGTTCCCTCAAACACCATGTTGAGGAAGCATAGTTCTTTGATAAGACAACAACAAAAATCTGAGAGCACTCAATCACTTGCATGAGGTTAGACAGTATACGCTCCCCTTTGTTGAGCTTCGTGTCATCCCTAAAGGTAAGAATGCCTTTTCTATGCAAAGCAGCAAAAAGATGATCAGTAAAATTGTTGCGTGTGTCCTTACCTCTAAAGCTCACAAATACTTCATATTTGTTTATGATCTCATGTGAAGAAGAGCTGCATTGGATGCTGCTGTTGGAAGCCATAGCAATTGCAACAGCAGAAGCTATCTAGTTGAGGATTGATATATAAATAAAGGAAACTGTGTACCCTCTACCACTGCTAGTATTACTACGAAACTGCAATGCAAGGACAAGTGTGGGTTATGATATATTTTTAAAGTCTTTGAGAGCGTGTTTTTTTTCGGTTAACGGGTGTTGACGCTCCCTTGTGCTTTAGGAGTTGTTAGGAACGGCTTAAATATTCCTTTGAATTAAATTTTGGGATTTTAAACGTGTTGATATTTTGATAATATTGCACCAAAAACTAATTTGAATAAAAAACAACATTGTGCGTGTTAGAACGACTTTCAACAAGCACGCGTCAACGCATAAATAATAATATCACACGACCAGGAGTGACATATTAGTGCTTGGCCCTACCTGCTATTTTAATTTTATATTCCTTACCCTTTCATTGGCTTGCTCTCACTCTATAATAGAATGTTTGTTGTGAGTGCTTTACAGTTTCACCTCACGCGAAGATCGTAGCTATACGTAGTTGATATTATTCTAACCTTTCAATCAAGTTTGAACTTTATGACCACTACCTTTTAATCAATATCCTAATTTTACTGTTCACATGTGTTTATAAATTAGGAGTTGAATTATTTGTTAGGTTTAAAAGTTATTGTGTTAAGGAGGTGACCTGACCCCCCAAAAATAAAAAAAGTAACAATGACTTATTTTTTTCTGCCAAGCAATTGGAAGATGTTGGAGCTTTAGTAGATTTCAACACCATCTTATTGTCCTTCACCTTCCTGGTAACTTCAAATTAAACATGCATGTCCCACGACGCATATCACACCATTGTGCAAGTCCTTGAAATCGATTTCAAGAATATTCAGAAGGAAAATTCTCAGAAGTTTCCTGTGATGGATTGAAATTTCTTAAACTCAGTTGTGAAAAAGTAAAGTGGAAGACTTCCTAGAAACAACGCCTAAATGATAGGTAAAACATTCCACAAGATGACAATAAATCTATATATATATGCACACAAATATAAAATATATTAATTTATAAAATTATTAATTTTGCTGTCATTCATAACTTGTCATCAATTTTTGTTTTAAAAATTTTGTTATATTTTGGTTTGTAATATATTGTTTATTGCTTGTGATTATTTAATAATATTAATGCATATTATTATAACGCCCATCTTAATATATAAAATCCCACTAAACAAAATCTAAATATATAAAAATAATATTTACAAGTACGTAACTTTTAACTCCAACTATACATGGAAATATCTAAAATCTCCTCTGCTGTTTTTCTTCTTTCATCATAGTTTTTTTTTGAAGATTTGATTTGATTTAAGTATCACCTTTAATAATGAATAGAAATCAAATTTCTCTTTTTTCTAAAATGAATGAAAATTTTTATTTTATAATTCTTTTTCTACACAGGTTTGACTCAATTGGTTGAAAAAGTGGAGGTTTTGGATGTGTTTTAAGTGAATTAGTTTAATCTATCTATAATATAAAAAATAGAAGAATCATTAGAATCGATCCAGGGGAAAGGTTTAGGTAGTTTGGATAAGATGTTACATCTTAACCTTCTTGCCATAATCATATTTTTTATTTACAAAAATATCTATAACAAATTGAAGCGATGACATTGATGATACGTTTTGAAATATGTGTAAGGAGAAATGTAATTTATAAATTTATATTTTGTATAATAATGTTGTATTTTTTTTTATAAAATTTTGAATATTTTTTACAAATATTATATATAATTCATCTTTTTTCTTGATATAAATATAATACAGACCTAAAAAGGGAAAATATAACAAAAATCAAGACCTTTAGTCTAAAAAGATGAAGGCAAAGATATAACGTTATTTTTATTTTATCTTTGTTTGTATCTTTTTATCTTTATTTTTAATTTTATTTTATCTTTTTTTTATTTTATTTTATCTTTATCTTTTATTTATTTTATTTTATTTTAGTTTTATCTTTTACTTTATTTTATCTTTATCTGCATGATATTTTATTTTATCTGCACATTATTTTATTTTCTCATCACCTATGCAAGCTCACAAAAAGACACACTTATAAAAAAGGTAGCTTGGAGGCTGCAAAACTCACCCCTGACACTCACTAACACATGTCATTCCATACTCCACCATCTCCATCCTTCCAAGTGGTCCCCTCACCCTTGAGGCTCCTTGGAAGGCACCTGAAGATAAAGCAAAAAGCACGACTTAGAGCAAATGAACGGAACCCCAAACTTCTATGGGTTTTAATTTTCCTTTTTTAATTATATTTTTTTATCTTTTCATTGTGTGTATGAATAGTTAGTTTTTTTTTAGGCTTATGATATAGTTCTGCTTGAAATCCTTTATTAATTTTTGAATGCAATTTTCTACTTATCTTCAATGCTTGAATTATCCTATTATATACTTTATAAATAAGTCTTTATTGCATGATAATCAACTAGTTATAAGCGACCACACCTTAACTAGTTGATGAAACTATAAGATAGTTGGGTTTAGAGGAATTGCATAACCAACATTTTTCCTGACTCTTCTGATTCAACTAGCAATGATGACTTATATGAATCTCCAACATTAAGAAGTATAAGCAGTAACCCACGAAGGTAAGAGAATTGCATAAATTGAGGTTAAGAGAGAAAAACATAACAAAACCAAAACCGTTAATTCCAAAAACATCTAAGAAAAATCTTTCTTTATCATTTTCTTGTTTTTTCTTTACTTCTACTCAAATCTTTTCTAATTTTGATTGTCTAATCTACACAAAAACTTTTCGAAAAAACTAACATAGTAGTCCATTAGGTACAATTAGAAGTAAAAGAAATTGTGTATTGATTGAATTAAATTATAAGTTACCTACCACATCTTATCAGATATTTACAATATGTCTAACACTCCCCCTCAAGTTGGTAAATGAATATCAATCATTCCTAACTTGCCATTAAGTTCATGAAATCTAGTTGCAGGGAGCCCTTTAGTGTAAACATCTTCCACTTGGAGCCCTATAGGAACATGTGTTATGACTATAAGTTCACTATCTAACTTCTCTTTAATGAAGTATTTGTCAATCTCAATGTGCTTTGTCCTATCGTGTTGGACTAGATTATGGGCAATACTCATAATTGAGTTATTGTCACAAAAAAACTTTATAGGTCCCTCATATTTTACTTTGAGGTCATCAAGAATAATCTCCATCAACAATCCTTCACATATACCTTGTGCCATGGCTCAATATTATGCTTTTGCACTAGATCAAGCAACTACATTTTGCTTCTTACTCCTTTAAGTTACTAGATTTCCACCCATAAACATGCAATATCCTGAGGTGGATCTTCTATCCACAACCGATCCTGCATAGTCTGTATCTGTATATATTTTCATGGACAATGTTCATTTTTTTTCTAAAAAACTGTCCTTTTCCTAGACTTGCCTTCAAATACTGGAGGATCCTTTCAACTGCCTGAAGGTGCCTTTCCCTAAGATCATGCATAAATTGGTTGACCACACTAACAACATAGTCACTATCTAGCCTAGTATGAGATAAGTAGATCAATTTTCCTACCAATCTTTGATATTGAGACTTCTTTATGATTGGAATTTCCTAACACCCAATCCTATGATTTTGTTCAATAGGCAACCTTGAGGTCTTGCATCCCAATTTTTCTGTTTCTTTGAGGAGATCGAGTACATACTTCCTTTAGGAGATAAAAATACCTTGTTTGGAATATGTAACCTCAATCCAAGGAAGTATTAAGCTTTCCTAACTCCTTCATTTCAAATTGTGTTGCCAGCTTTTCTTTTAGATTTAGTTTTTCAATCTCGTCATCACCTATAACAATCATATCGTCTACATAGATTAGGAGAAGGGTGAGTTTACCATCAGGAGAATGTTTTATAAAGAGAGTATGATCACCTTGACTCTGCATGTATCCTAGGGATATCATGACTTGAGCAAATCTTCCAAACCATGCTCAGGGAGATTGTTTAAGTCCATACAATGATTTTTTGAGTTTGCATACCTTGTTCTTCTCATTGTGTGAATAGAATCCTAGGGGAGTCTCCATGTAGACTTCTTTTTCTAGGTCTCCATGAAGGAAAGCATTTTTAACATCAAACTGTTGCAAGTTCTAGTCAAAGTGGGCGACTAAGGAAATAATAACTCTTACTATGTTCATCTTTGCTATAGGGGCAAATGTTTCCTCATAATCTATTCCATAAGTCTGTGTGTATACCCTTTAACAACAAATCTTGCTTTGTATCGCTCAATGGTCCCATCAGATTTACACTTCATAATGTATATCTATGTACAGCCTATAGCTCTTTTGTCTTTGGGTCTATCAACAATCTCCTAAGTTGAGTTTTTCTCTAACGCCTCCATCTCTTCTTTCATTGCTTAAACCCAATTCTCATCTTTCAAAGCTTCCTGTACTGATGTAGGTGTTTTGATTGCATCAATGACAATAACAAAACTTTGATTTTGTATAAAGAGATGGTCAGTATGCATGAATTGAGAAATAGGATACTTGACACATGATTGTTTCCCTTTCCTCAAAGCAATAGGCATGTCATCAATAACATCCTCAATGGATTTATCAGGAATACTTACCTCCTGCTCAGACAATTGGACTTGCTCCTCAATGGAGTAATCGAGGATACTTACATCTGGCTCAGACATTTGGACTTGCTCTAAGACCAGAGTGGGTTTCGTGACTTTTTGAACTTGAACTTGAACATCCTGAGTAGGAAAAGGTAATGACTCGATGACAGGCTCGACTTCTAGATAACTCTCCCCCTGAAGTGGAGGACAGACAAAGAATAATTATGTTTCATGAAAAGTAACATCCATTGAGGCAAAGAGCCAACGACTCAGAGGATGATAACTCTTAAAACCTTTTTTATTTAAGGGATAACCAATGAAAACACATTTGACAGCTGTAGGATCTAACTTCCCACGATGTGGATTATAAGAGTGGACAAAGAAAACACACCCAAAGACACAACTTAGTAAGCTTAACATTAGGGGAGAAGAAGGAAAGAAGGATAACATATGTTTAATTGGACTAATACCATTTAAGAGCCGAGTGTGTGTGTAACCTATTGATGAGATAGGTGGCAGTTAGGACAACTTCTCCCCAATATACATTAGGAACAGACATTTGGAAGAGGAGGGATTTAGTAACCTCAAGAAGGTGACGATTTTTCCTTTCTACAACCCCATTTTGTTAGGGAGTATTCACACATGTTAGTTCATGAACCACACCATTATCTGTAAAAAACTTGGAGAACTCAAGATTTAAAAATTCAGTACCATTTTCTAACCATAGTCTTTTAATGGATTTATTAAATTGACTTTTGACAAGACGAAAAAAATTGACAAATATTTGACAAACCTCATATTTATGTTTCATAAGAAATATCCATGTCACACGAGTATAATCATCAATAAACGATACAAACCACTTAGCCCTCAATATAGAGTTACTAGTTGGCCCCTACACATCAAAATGAATGAGGTCAAAAGGTTCAAGACTTTTATTATTATTGGAAGAAAATGCTGCACGTTGGTGCTTTGAAAACTGGAAAATATCATACTTAAAGGACTCAACAAACTCTTTTTTAAGTAAATGTGAAAACATTGTCTTAAGTAACCCAAACAGTGGATGTCCAAGACGTTTATGGTAAAGCCAAATTTGAGAAGCTGCCCAAGTTTCTAAGGTTGTCCGTTGACTAGAAGGCAATTCTTCTTTTCTGGTGTTGTTACCTATCTTTGTATGTTGTAAGTAGTATAACCCACCCTACTCTTTAGCAACTCCAATCGTCCTCCCCATTGTAAGTTTATGAATAACACAATGAGAATGAAAAAATGTCACTGCATAGTTCCAATCTTTTGTAAGTCTATGAATGGAGATAAAGTTGTTAGCTAGTTTTGGAACATGAAGAACATTGTGTAGAGATAAGGATGAGTGAAGTTGGATATTGCTAGATCCAACAATAGGAACATGATCTCCATTAGTAATAGTAATGAGTTGCCTTTTGGATACTTTAGGGTATGATGTAAAATGTGAAGGAAACAAGGTCATATGATCTATTGTCCCAGAATCAAGGATCCAGATGCTTTATGGAATTGAACTAGAAATATTTAAGGAACTCTCACCATTCATGGTCAAACCACATGAGTCAAGAGGCTTACTTGTTGAGTTTAGGAGGGCTCGAAGGCGATCCATCTTCTCCTTACTAAAGGCTTGAATATTCTGGTCAAGTTGTGAGGTAGAAGGATGTTCAACTCCATTCTCCTTATAGGAGTTTGTTTGACTCACCCACATTTGAGTTGAGCCTTTATTTCCACCCATTCGTTCAAGAATTTTCTCATAACACTTGTAGCAGGTATCCTTGGTATGTCTTGATCGTTTGCAATACCTACAGTATTCTCCACAACTACTCTTTGTGAAGGGTTTTCCTTTGGAGATTGATCTTTTTGTGCGACATTTTCTTGTCACCATTGCGGATTCTGTGTTGGAGTTTTCTTTATCAAGCATGACTGATCTTCGGGTTTCTTCACTCTGCATAATAAAAAATACCTCAAACAAAGAGGGAAACTTCTCCTTATCTAGAATCTAAACCCGAATATGATCGTATTCATAATTCAGGCCATGAAGGAACTTAAAGATTCTCTCCCTTTCATCGAGCCCAATGTATGTAATAGAATCAACTTTGCACATCTTCAATCCTTGGTGCTAGTCCAACTCGATCCATAATCCGTTCAGAGTCCCATAGTACTCTGTTACGGAGAGGGTTCCTTGTTTAGAGTTGAAGATTTTGCTTTCAATATCATAGCAAGCAGTAAATTCCTTTTTCATCTAATATGTCTCAATGAGATTCTCCCATATCTCGCGTACAAAGGAAAAGAACATATAATTTTGGCTTATTTTCGGAGTCATAGAGTTCCATAGCCATGTTATAATGAGAGAATCCTCATCATCCTATGCTTCAAACTTTATGTCATCTCTAGGTGGGCCGTTTCCTTCAATATGACTCAACTTCTTGTGCCCTTTAAGAGTAGTACAAATATACTGTGCCCATTGTAAATAATTGTGATCGTCAAGGCAATAAGAACTCACCAAATTTGGAAGTTCATTAGGTGCCAAGGTAATGACTTTGTGTTCTATCATTATCACCAATTGTTGGGAACAAAAAAGAGAATTTTGACTAGTCTCATACCAACGTGTGAATCTCGTTAGAGGGTAGCAGTTCACTAAAGTGAGGTAGTGGAAATAGAGCTCCCAAGATCTAGAGCTCTGATACTAAATTGGAAGTAAAGAAAACTGTGTATTGATTGAATTAAATTATACAATTTCTACTCTCCCTTTTTATAGGATAAATGTCAACTACCCAAAGATATTATAACTAATAACAAATTAAAAAAAACTATATAATATGCGATATTCATGATCTCTTAATGAGATATTTAAATATTTGTAACCACTTAATCTAATAAGATATTTAGATGTTTGTAACCTCTTAATAAGTTACCTACCATATCTTATCAGATATTTACAATATCTCCAACAGGTATAATATATGAACTCACGTCTTTATTATTACTGAGTACACAAGTGCTAAAATTTAAGCACGTCCATGCTAAACTGAGCACACTTATGTTGAACCTTGGGCATACTGATAGTTGCTATTGACACACCATTAAATAATAATAGATTAGCTATGATTTTTTATAGCATAGGTGAAACCTAGGTTGATTCTCTCAAAGACACATGTATTCGTTATGCCTAGCATGGAAAGTAGAGAATTATGCAGAATACAAAAATGTAGCAAGGTAGACCGGGACAATAACGAAAAAATTGAAGATGGGGTTTGGTTTGAATTGGAACTATAAAGAAAAGGATAAAATGAAAGTAAACTAACTAACAATTGAAAATATCTACGAATGAACAAACGACGAATATTTAGAATATCAATCCCAAGGTTCCTCAAGAAATTGGTTTACAGATCTTAATAAAGCATGCACTTCCAAACCAACCAAAGTTTCTTAAGACGATCACCTAACATTCATCCATTGTCGACTGAGTATGCAATCGCGGCCCCGAGTTAGCATGGATGAAGCACGATGGTTGATTTTAGGCTATTAATCGATTACCTAACATGTTATTAGATCAGGATCAATCGACCCACTAACCTAACATGATCTACTCTTACGCATGCATAATCATGACACAAGCAAGAAGAAGAAGAAAACAAAACAGGAATCACATATAGAAAGAGTGAACACAAACCCATTAACTTGCAAAAACGTTGTATTGATATATGGAATCAGCCTCCCATAACAATCGTTATGGAACAACTGTAGTGTTCAATAGAAGATAGCTAGAGAACAGAGAGGAAGTCCACCAGACTGTACAAAAGAATTGGTTAATCCCCTCCAGCAATTGGTGCTGCTTGAACTTTGAGCCTATGCCCACTCGATCGACTGAACGTCACACTGAAGTACATGAACACTGGTCGATGGATGAATGAGTGATTAGATGCATGCGTGAACGTATGTATGAATTGAACAACGAGCCATGAATGAGCTAACTATTCTCTTTTATACATGTTTTGGCTAACTAACTAACCGTGAACAACTAACTAACCGTAAACAACTAACTAACTAACAACCTAACTACTAATGACTAATTATTTCTTAAATGACCACGTGTCGAATTTGCTAGAGTGGAGTCAGTATACTAGAGATGGAGTTGGCTTGGAAAGGAACTCATGTGGCTGGGATGACTTCATCTAGCTGAGATGCCTTCAGTTGCCAGGACGACTTCATCTAGCCAGAATAATTTCATCTGGTCAGAACGACTTTATCTGGCTAGGATGTCTTCAGTCTTGGTTGGGATGGCCGAGGGGACTCGAACTCAGTCTTGACTAGGTGATTGAGACTTTGAAGGTCAGTTAATACGGTCCTAATTGGAGCTCTGTTCTCCATATTCGACCTGCACATGGTATTAACCTTTTTGTTAGCATAAAACCCACAAATTAACAACTCAATCTATTTATCTCTCGGTATAAATAAAAATTTAACATAATATTACATTTATATATTTAATATTTTAATATTCTTGTACCAAAATGAAATAAATTTTTATTCTTAAAAAACAAATTATTATTGCTAGTTTATTTAAAAGTATATTTATTGGTCTATTTAATTTGTTAACTTATTTAAAAAATTAGTTTTATTAACTTATTTAATGATCATAATATAAAATAGGTTTTAAGTAGACTAATATGTTATATCAAACTCTTAAAAAAGTTAGATCAAACCTTAAAAAAAAAAATCTTTTGATAAATAATATGTAAGCTTAAGCCTTAGTTTTATAAAATAGACTAGACTTATTTATATAAAGTCTAATTTAATCTATTCTCGTCCCTATCTAAAAAGTTTGAGTTGTAGTTTCTTTTTTTTTTCTTTTTTAGCTTATATCTTATAATATAACAAACTTAAAAAAAGTAAACTCTTCTAGGCAAAATAATAGAAAAATGTATTGTTTTCCAAAATTAATATATAAAAATTTATTTTATAAATTGCGTTAATCTATCCCAGTTTAAACTTAAATTTTATTAGCCTCGTAACATTTTGTTTGAGTTGTCTTTTTATAGCTCTCTTTTATTTATATCTTTCATTCCTTTTTGAGTAACTAACATGTCATTTGCTTCTAATTTGAAGGAAAATAAAATAACTAAAAGAATACATTTGTAATTATATTTAACACTTAAAAGAGTAAGCTTTTTAGTGATAGCAAAAATCATGTGTTAGACAAAAAATATACCAAAAGCAATAATTGTATCCTTGTAAGCGATGTAAATAAACTTCGACCCACTCTACTCGATTTGTCTCACATAATCATGCTCTCTCACCATACTTTATCCGATGATGCCTTCCTTTGTCGTGTGCCACTCCAAGATCCTTGCCACCAACAAACTTGCCTCGCGCCACGCTTACATCTCCTTCTATGACAAATAATGATATTGTCTGCTTCAATTTAAAATAAATAAATAAATAAAGTAGATATTGACGTTGTCAAGTTCCTTGTCTCTAAAATAAAAGCCTTTATTTTATCAAATCAAAGATAGCATTGTCCACTTCTTTGTATTTTTCTTTAAAAATAAACATTAAATATCAAAACAAATTATTTATATATCTAAACAAAAATAATTTAAGAACTGAAGTAAAATTATATATTTTTACAATTCATTACTTAAAAGATTTGTAAAGAAAATCAATTTAATAATTCATGTAAATAATTGTTGCAAAAAGAAAATCAAACCATAAATTAATTCAAATGATTTAATAAATAAGTTAAAGTTAAAAAATTAATTACTTGATTACAATAAAATATTTTAAAATTAATTTTATTATATATATATATATATATATATATATATATATATATATTACTAAAAAAATTATAAAAATTAATTTATTAATAAATTTTATATATAATTAAAGTAAAAAGCTAAATCAATGGAACAATCAATTAAATCAATCAAATAATTTAGTTAATTGATTAAAGATAATTGATTGAATATCATCAATTTTTCATCCATTAATTTTTCTTTTTCTACTCTTCTTTTCTTTTATTTCAACAACCCATTTTTTCTTTCTTTTCAGCATGCATAGGCCTCCTTTGGTATGATTGTTTTGATGTACCTCTCACTCGTAATTCCTTGGAATGCTACCCCTACACTTATTTTGGACCCTACTCCCAAAACAATCCCAAAGTTCCTTTGACCCCATAGTTAGAATGGATCATGGCTTTTCCGGATATTAGGCTTAAAGTGAGATAAAAAAGGAAGGTTTTATAGGCTCAAAGGGGTTAGCAAGAGATTCATTGCAAGGTGGGCTTTATTTAGTTAGTAGTTTACATGAAAGAGGACCTAGATCATTTCATTACCACATGTAAGACAAGTAGTATAAAAGAGAGTCAAGGAAAAACCTAGAGTAATCTAACAACATAGATGCAATTTACACAAAGAAAAAAGAGAATGACAAATGAAAGTCATTTTTTATATATAAGGCTTAAGATCTCACTTGGTTTAATTTCTCTATCACTTACGGTTTTAACTTAGAAATTTTCAGTCACTTATTGTCTAAGGATGCAAAGGTTCTCTTTTCATGTCAAGTTGAAAAATCCTCTTACCTAGGACTATGTACTACCTCTTCATGCTTTATTCAACCTAAAGAAATTCATTTAAGTTTTCAAAAACTTTTCTCGGAAATCAGACAACGAAAAAACTTAAAACTAACAACAAAAAAAACGAAAAAAAGGAAAACACAACAAAAAAACAAAAACAACACACAAACAAAAACAACACACAACCGGAGTCGACACAGACCTAGCAAAACGACAAGAAAAACAAAAATGACAGATCAAGACAAAGTCGATATGGACTCGGTCTTAACATGGAACTGAAGTTAGCTCAGACTCGGTCGAAAACGCTACACAGCTAGAGTTGGGAGTTGGTAAAATGACAGTAGAAACAATACATACGAAACTTAACAAAAAATAGAACTTATTTCCTAACTACAGTACCCCCTTAATTGATGCATTGTCCTCAATGCATAAGCGCATGTCGGGACTTGGGGATTTCTTCATGGTGTGTCTTCGGGAATGACCAGTTTTATCAAGGAGATGATTTCCACCTTGCCCATGTTCGAACTTAGATTCGGACCTTCATAGTAGGGCTTCAGCTGGTGTCCATTGACCTTAAAAATCCGATTGTTAGCCTCATCTCTTACCGCTATTGCACCATAGGAAAATACGTTAGTAACAACAAACGATTCGTCCTAGCTAGAACCGAAGCTTCTGACTATGAGCTTTATCCGAGAATTAAACAGAGGTACCTTTTGGTCGACTCTAAACTCTTTCCTTAGGATCTTATTATCATGAAACTATTTTACCTTTTCTTTGTAGATTTGAGAGTTCTCATATGATTCCAAGCGCAACTTCTCCAGCTTCTGCAACTACAGTTTCCTTTCTTGGCCGGCTTGGTCGTAGGCCATGTTGCACTTCTTTATCGCCTAGTAGGCTCGGTGCTCTATCTCAACTGGCAAGTGACAAGTCTTACCGAAGACAATCCAGTAGGGAGACATTCCTAAGGGAGTCTAGTAGGCTATTCTATGCACCCACAGAGCATCCTCCAAGAGTTAGCTCCAATCATTCCGGTTGGGATTCACCATCTTTTGTAACAACATTTTGATTTCCTTATTAAACAATTCAACTTGGCCGTTTGTCTAGGGGTGATACGTGGTGGCAACTCGGTGCATCACTCCATACTTCTCGAGTAGCGTGGCCATTACGCGGTTGTAGAAGTGACTTCCTTGGTCACTGATCAACGCCTTCGGCACACCAAACCTGCAAAAATATTATATTTCACAAAATCTATAACATTTTTAGTATCACTCATTTTGGTAGTCGTAGCCTCCACCCATCTTGAAACATAATCAACCGCCAGTAGGATATAAGTGTTCCTGTAGGAGACGGGGAATGACCCCATGAAATCAATACCCCATACATAAAAATTTTTGCAAAACAACATAGGTTGCTGGGGCATTTCGTTCCTTCGGCTTATTGCCATTCCGACTCTTTAGCATTGTTCACAAGCTAAGACAAAGGTATGTGCATCTTAGAAAATGGTGGGCCAGTATAGCCCACAATCAAGGACTTTCTGAGTTGTCTACATTGATCCATAATGGCCTCCTTCAGATACTGAATGACAGAAGTGGAGTATCAATTGTATCTCAGGATCCGGAATACACCTGCAAATTACCTGATAATTACATAGTCTCCACAGATACTGGTCATCCCATATATAATATTTTGCATCAATTTCAAGTCTTTCTTTGGCAGCTTTGGGTGCTCCTAGAGGATACATAGATGCCACGAGGAAGTTGCAGATATCCGCATACCATGGCATTGCATTTGTCATCTGCAGTATTTGTTCATTCGGGAATTCATCTCGTATTGGTAGAGGATCGACTTCTCTCTCAAGTTGGCTCAGGTAGTTTGCTACAGCATTCCCCGCACCCATTTTGTCTTTGATTTTCACATTGAACTCTTGAAGAAGCAGCATCCACCAGATCAGTCTCTGCTTCTTGTCCAGCTTCTTCAGTAGAAATTTCAACGTTGCATGGTCAGAGACTATAATCTTAGAGCCAAGCAAATAAGATCTAAATTTGTCTAAGGCAAACACGATTGCCAACAACTCCTTTTCCGTAGTGGTATAGTTGACCTGGGTTGGATCCATGATCCGAGATGCATAGGCAATGACATGCGGTTGCTTGCCAACTCTTTGTCCTAGGACGGCTCCTAGTGGAGTTAGAGGCATCGCACATTAGCTTGAACGGGTACGCCCTTGGCTGATGTAGGTTCTTTATCGATTACCTATAAGGTTGTTAGAATGATTCCTATTGGCCCCTAAACTAATGTATTCTATTCCTACTAAACACAATCGTGACCAAGTGAGAACATATTAAGCTATTGAAATTACAACATAGTAGTAAAAGAACTATAACCATTCATTGATTAACATATACTATACAAGAACAAGTGTAGAATTCGTGGATGGAGTGTGGATCAGCTTTCCACGACAATCGCCAATGGTAGCTGTAGTGTTCCACCTAAGATGGTCAGGTACAGAGGGGTTGAATCACCAAGCAATGTGCCAATGAGTCCTGATAGTCTCCTCTTGGTAACCGGTCGCTACCCAGACACAAGTCCTATGCCTACTTGATCGATTGACACTGTATTGAAGCACCATGGAACGATTGGGGAATGAAGTGAAACTTAGGCTTGGGGACGAAGAATGTGTATGCGTTTAGCTGAGAGTGTATCTGTGTATGTTCGCTAACCAATGAATTTAGCTATGCATCTCTATTTATACATGCATCAACTAACTAACTATATAATGGAAATAACTGATTTAAAGGAATTAACTGCTTGACATAATAGAATTAACGGAAATAGCCATTCTCTAGCTACTCTCCTAACGACCACGTGCTAATTTAAATTTGTGCACGTGCTTGAAGTTGCCAAAGTGGAATCATACCTTGATGCCGGGATGGATCTAGACGGATGGGAGTCGATATCTGATTTGAGGTCGGCATCTAGTTTGAAGTCGGCAACCACTTTGAAGTCAGCCTGCAGAGTTTGCTTTACAGGAGTTGATATTTGACTACTAATGATAGAGTCGACATTTTTGAGTCGACTTCTTCCGGTCTGGGATGGTTCTGGCCTCAACTGGGATGACTTCATCTAATCGGGACAGAGTCGGCCTGAGCGACTTCCTCTAGTCGATTTGACTTCGTCCGTACTCCCTTTTAACCTACAAAACAAAACTTCTATTTTTGTTAGCTAAAATAAATAACTTAGCCTAGATTTGTATTTTCCTTAGTTTAACATTGAAAATCTAAATCTTAGTCAATACATGATTTTTAACTACAAATTAGAGTCTATTCTACCCATCTTAAGACCTTGTTGAGGGTATAAACTATGCATTATCAAAGAGCGACCATCTCAACAACCTTTCGAGAGCTAGAGGTAGGATCATCATGAGGCCGCTTCTTGGAGGACTAATCACAGCTACAGACTAGGACATCCTTGATAGCAATGGAGACTGGCATGGCCTTTGGATTATTGGGCCAACAACACAATTGGAAGTTGGAGTGGAAACAAGCATCACCTCTAGCACTATAGAAGAAGGTATGTTCTCACTACCTATTTTTTCTTCCTTAGAGCCCGACACTTAGAAGGCTCAAGACTTGCAAGAAAGGCACAAAATAATTAATAAACTATGGCAATAATAAGGATTAGGTCAAAAAGTCACCCTTCTTAATAAGATCTACACAGGAGGACATCGACCGACTCGTAAGCTCAATAATAATCTCTTCTTTCTAGTCCTCCACATAAGCTCTCTCTACCTAATGGAGACTATTTGATCCTTGGTCTAGAAGAGAGGGGAAGCATGGTTTATCAGCCTGGTCAAAGAAAATGTTAAAGTTGTCCCCAACATAGGAAACTTGAAAAAACCAATCTTTAAAAAATTTATGTCTCTCAAGAAAAGGTTTGAGAAGAGAACGAATCGGGTGGTTGCTCAAGGATGACCAACCTCCCTTATCAACTTTTCAAATAAAAAAAAAAGCCAAAAGAATTCGTTCAAGGAAGGTGGTCTTTCCATTTCCTCGCATAGAATTTCAAACACGCACACAAATGCCCAGCTCTTGGGATGATGCTAAGTTGGAGCCATGTTAAGGATCTTGAGGACTGACCATTTAAAGGCCGAGAAGGGTACCTTAATCCCCAACTTTGAAGCAAGGTGTCGTACAAGTAAGTATAACACTGATCTCCCCTATCAGCTCCTTGATAACTCATTTTTAGTCGTGTTTTGTTTATCAAATAAACTAAAGCTAACTCTAGTATAGCTAACCGTAGGTCGATTCTCTTAAGGACACAGTGTGCTCTAATATGGTTAAAATGTGAAAATCAGAGTTAATGGAGAAAACGCCTAGTGTAGAATGTCGATTTTCTCTTGACAAAGACTAATCCGATTCAGTCTCGGTAGAGATGAATCTGACACGATTTCGGCTAAGCGCAGACTTGATAGATGCGACGAAGTCGAACTAACTCGGTCTCTATCTAAAATACAGTAAATAAAAGGGGGGGTGGCTGTGTTTGAGTGTAGAGAAATAACTAAGGACTAAAATTAAACTAAACTATGCTAAGCTAGCTATTGTATCAAATCAAAATTCAACACACGCCCAATCCTTAATTCCTTACCTAAGATTATACTCTGAATCAACTTGAAACTCTTACGACAATCGTCGAACATTTATCCCTTGTCATACCGATGGCTTACACAATTACTACCTCATCAATTGGCAAGGAGTATGTACTTGGTTGATTTTAGGTTCTCTTGCCTAATAAAGTTATTAAACCAGTTCCAATTGGTCCTAGTCTGACGTGATCCACTCCTCACAATGTGCAATCGTGACAAAGAAACAACATATTAAAGCGCATGGATTAAAATCAAAACACAAAATTACAAACCAGTTATGTTATGGAAAACAACATTGAATACAAGGTGAGAATTCAGAGATTCTAGAGAATCTGCCATCAACGACAATCGCCTTGGAAGGACAGCGATGGTTCACCACTGATGGCCAAGCGTTCAGGTTTCTAGCTGAGTTACCCGAATTATATATTTCCTTGATCCTAACAGATTTCTTGTTGAGTTACTCGAATTACATATTTTCTAATTTACTCTTTCTATGATCAAGCATTGTTCCTTGTAAGCTGGAGTAATTTTCACCGTTGATATCGGTCCTAACCGAGAGTGCTACTTTAGCCGGGACGGTTGGTCTAGCTAGGACCATTTTTTCTGGGCCAAGATGCTCCTTTTGGGCCTGCAAAACAAGTCTAACCCTTTTTTTTAGTTAAAATCCTCGTTTTCGCACAAATTTATATTTTTCCTATTTCTAGGCCTATAATTCGAATCTTAACTAAAACAAGACTCTTAATCACTAAACAGTCTTACTAATACCCATCTTAAGCCCTTGTAAGGTGTATAAAATATGACTTGTCAAACCCCAACACTTACACTTTTGCACTCCTGGGCAAAATCAGATTTGATCATTCAAGGAAATTGAAAGAGGAAACATGTTTTCAAATCAATTTCTCAATTTTGACAAATAGATTAAGCATGCAATCATCCCAGAATCCAGATTTTCAAAAAATTTGTGAGAGTTAACATGACCTAGATCATATCACTTGTGGATACGAAATGAGATGTATCCAGAGAGTCAAGGCAAAATCTAGAGTAACCAGTCATCATGAGTGCAAATATCACACAAGAAACGAAGGAATGGTAAGATGTAAAGCCATTATGTATGCAAGACTCAAAAATTCTCACATGGATGGTTGCTCAATCACTAAAGGTTCCTTTTTTGCAATTTTTCAATCACTCATTACCAAAACATGCAGAAATGTCACTTCTTGTCATAATTGAAAAATCTCCCCTCCAAGGCCATGCACTGCTTCTTACTATTTCATCTTTCTAGGAAAAATCCATTCAACTTCTTTTTCAAAGCATTTTTCTTAGCAATTAAAAATCAGAATTCAGTTGAGGAAAAACAAAACAAAAAATTAGAATTAAAAGCAAAAATTGAAATAGGACCGAAGTCGGCACAGACGCGGCTGAAACGACTTAGGAAAATGAAATAAAAAACAAACCTGATAGAAAAACAAAATGGAAAACAACACAAACAAAAGATAGAGGCAAAAGTGGCGAACAGAAAACAAAAAATAAACATGAAATAGGGCTGGCATGGACTCGATCCTCCCCCTATACTTTAATGATGCATTGTCCCCAATGCATGCCAGGAACATCGAGCGGGTTATGAGGCTTGCTCAAGGGGTGCCATCCGACATGGTTGGGTTCAGCTTTAAGGAAAGTGAATATAGCGAAATATCATTAGCCAATCTTGGCGTTAGTTGGCCGACTTGGTCCGGCTTCAACAAATCATAGGTCGAGTCAGTCTCGATTTATCGCAACTACCAACTGTTTTCCGAATCGGACTCGGCCTCAGTTTTCTTGCTGGAGTCGCCTTCTGCCTATGTTTTTTTTTAGAAAAGAAAAAAACTTCTCTCTAAGGGTGGAAAGAATGTGTAAAATCTGATATCTAGCATTTTTGTGCCACTCCCTATGGTAATATCTTAGAGGAGTCTTCTCTTCATCCATCTTGATAAATTTAATGTGGGATCTTGAAACGGATCTTGCTGTTGGAACTGGTTGATCATGATTACCATACCTAGATTGTCAAAATCTCTTGTAAGTTTTGAACTCGGCTGTTGAGCTTGGATTAGCCATTTCGAGGGTAGAGTCTATCGGTTGGTTGTCCATGTGTAGAGTCGGTAACTAGGCATACTCTCGACATCTATCCGATTTTGGCATTGACTACCAAGAACTAACTCGACTTTTGGCTGGTTAATTGTGAGAGTCAGACTCGACTTCCATTTCCACGCTTGAGTTGGATTCAGATGGTACCAACTTGCGAGTTCTATTGTCCAAGATGGAGTCAGACTTGGCATGTGTCTCTTTGCGCGAGTCGGTTTCGACTCGCCTTGGCTTCAATTGGCCGACTCAGTATGGATTCAGCACTTGGTTTGCCGAGTCAGTCTCAGCCCTTAGTCACTTTCACTTTGTTTGTCTGAATCAAATTTGGTATCTGTCTTATTGCTCGAGTTGCTCTCGGCTCTTGGCAGTTGGGAACCAGCTCATTCTCGGCTTGTTTACGATTGCAGCTTCTGGGGTTGGCCTCTTGATTATTCGACTCGAAACTGGCTCCATCTAAATTTTTGTACTTGGCTCTGGCTGCCTTCTGAATGTTAGAGTCAATCGTCACTTTGTCCCATTTTCTAGAGTCGGAAAGATCCGAAATTGCAATCTTATCAGCAAGATCTAGACCCTCAACCATGGAGTCAGCACTTTCAGTCATATTAACATTGTTCGACTTAGCTACCATGGAATCAACATCCTCGGCCCTTTCAGCAAGATCAATGTCAATATATTCAGGGTTAATGATCTTTGCCTCAGCACATAGGGGCTTAGTAGTGTCAGCATCAGCCCGTGTAGGATCAGCTATCTTGACCCTAGGAACTTGGTCCGAAATCTGGACAAGGGACTCGGCACCCGGTGTCCTGTCAGTAATATCAATAATATTAGCCGCAGAATTTGAAATCTTAACCACATTAGTCAGATCAGGAATAGTTGGCAAACAGTCGTCAATCTCAGCCTTCGCAATAGAGTCGATAGCAGCAAGTATGGAGTCGACAAAACCTGGCACGACAGTTGTGATCATTGAAGGTTGCATAGCTACCACTTCTAGGTCAATTATGACTATTGTACATGCATCAGTATCAACATCATTGCTAATTTTGACATAATTAGCATTTTTTATTACAACGGTACAAGCATGGTTAAAATCAACAGTAGGATTCTCTGAATCCGAAATTTCAAGAAATCCATAAGACACTTGGACGGATTTTTGTGGTAGTAGCTCCTTGCCATTCCACCTCGTTATGCCGCTCATACTTCCTTCCTATGGATTGGGGATGGTGTGAGACAGACTATATCCAAATCTCTTAGAATGTAGCTGGTTCACTGTGGCAGTTAATTTGGTAATTTGTTTTTGCAAATCCTGTAGCTCTTGTAATGTGGAGCACATATCTTCTTGGAATTCCAGATTGCTAATGGGCATGTGGTTGGTTCAGTTTTCCAAGAAACTCTCTTATTGTGGGAACTGTGTGTTGTTCATGGCCTTTGGTTGTGATCTAAATGGAAGTGATGGTTCTTGCATAATGGGACAATCATGGGTTGGATGTCCCACAAGGCAACACATACCACATCATCTATGTTTCTTCCCAATCTCTAATTGTCAACAACAGTTATCCCATTCATTCCTATAGATGTCGTGGCTCTGCTATTATCAAAATGGTGATTGTTACATGTAAAATCATGTAACTCAAGCAACAAAGTTGTTAGTTCAAATGGATAATGCTTGTATGACCAGGCTCATTCCCATTCGGGATATCGAGGACACCATGGTTGATACATCATGGCATCAATGTGCAACTAATTCCCTTCTTTATTGGAGCTAGGAGTAGAATTATCAAGATCAGAAGAATTAGGAACAATACTAGTATCAGAATGCACAAGTGTTATTAACAGGATTAAAAATAAAAAAGGAGAAGAGAAAGATGATAGAATCAGAAAAATAAAAAAATAGAAAGATAAGAAAATTAAAACAACAAAGCATCAGAAGAAGAATAGAATCAAAAACAGAATAATAGAAAGAAAACAAAAAAATAGAAACATAAAAACAAACGACAAAAGAAATAGAGGCGTAGAAAGGCGAAAAAAAATAATAGAACAATTGTAAACTAGTCAGAATGTTACTAAAAAAAGATGCATAAAAAGAAAAAATCATACAAAGAAATTGCAGAATCAAATATGCAAAAAAATCAAAATCAGTTATGCAGAAGAAGTTAGAGTCAGTTAACAAAATCAATTATGCAGAAAAATTAGAGGATGTTTATGCAGAAAAGTATATATGTTTAATGATGTAGAGATGGTTTTCATTGTTTTTTTTTTATTTTTTTTAATGGTGAAACTCACGCGAAGATATTTTAACACACACTCAACATGCTATATTATTTCAAGATCCAGACAGACACAGACTCAAAACTTTGACTCGATTGACAGACATAGCATTCCACAGACTCGGGGTTCGGCTTAACTCAGTTTTGACATACAAAGACACAAAAGAACTTGTGTCCCCGACAACGGTGCCAATTTGATAACTCGTTTTTAGTCATGTTCTGTTTATCAAATAAACTAAAGCTAACTATAGTATAGCTAACCCTAGGTCGATTCTTTCAAGGATACAGTGTGTTCTAATATGGTTAAATGTGAAAATCAGAGTTAATGGAGAAAACACCAAGTGTAGAATACCGATTTGCTCTCGGCAATTCGGTCTCGGTAAAGACAAATTCGACACGATCTCGGCTAAGCACAAACTCGGACAAACGTGACAGAGTTGAACTAACTCAGTCTTAGACTAAAATGCAGTAAATAAAATGGGGGGATTTGTACTTGAGTGTAGAGAAATAACTAAGGACTCAAATTAAACTAAACTGTGCTAAGCTAACTATTATGTCAAATCAGAATTCAACACACGATCGGTTCTTAATTCCTTACCTAAGATTATACTCTGAATCAACCTGAAACTCTTACGACAATCCTTAAACGTTATCCCTTGCCATACCAAGGATTTACACAATCGCTACCTCATCAATTGGTAGGGAGTTTGTACTTGGTTGATTTTAGGTTCTCTTACCTAATAAGGTTATTAAACTAGTTCCAATCGGTCCTAGTCTAACGTTATCCACTCCTCACAATGTGCAATCGTGACAAAGAAACACCTAATTAAAGCGCAAGGATTAAAACCAAAAGACAGAATTGCAAACCAAATGTGTTATGGAAAACAACATTGAATACAAGGTGAGAATTTAGAGATTTTAGAGAATTCGCCTTCCATGACGATTGCCTTGGAAGGACGACAAAGGTTCACCACTTATGGCCGAGCAATCACCTCCGACAGCTTCCAACTTCCCAATTGCTAGTCTTGCACCTCCTTGATCGAGAGAGACACCTTACTAATGTTTTGTGTACTACTGTGCTAACTAGGATGAACTGTAATTGTTGATCGCTCTAGCTCTAAATTCTACTGAAATTCCACACACTAAGTTCATGCCTTACGTGCCCTTATAAACATGCAAGGCAGTTGCGCTAAATCTAAACGTAATCCTACAAAATCGATGATTTCTTGATCCTAACAGATTTCTAACTGAGTTACCCGAATTACATATTTCCATGATCCTAACAGATTTTTTTGCTGACTTACCCAAATTACATATTTTCCTGATCGTAATAGATTTCTTGCTGAGTTACTCGAATTACATATTTTCTAATTTACTCTTCCTATGATCACGTGTTGTTCCTTGTATGCTGGAGTGATTTTTGTCACTGATATTGGTTCTGGCCGAGAGTATTACTTTAGCCGAAACGATTGGTCTAGCCGGGACTGCTTCTTTTGGGCCAAGATGCTCCTTTTGGGCCTACAAAACATGTCCAACCTTTTTACCAGTTAAAATCCTCGTTTTCGCACATATTTATATTTTTCCTATTTCTAGACCCATAATTCAAATCTTAACTAAGACAGAACTCTTAATCACTAAACAGTCTTACTAATACCCATCTTAAACCCTTGTGAGGTGTATAAAATATGACTTAT
This sequence comes from Mucuna pruriens, assembly GCA_025330945.1. NCBI lineage: Eukaryota > Viridiplantae > Streptophyta > Magnoliopsida > Fabales > Fabaceae > Mucuna > Mucuna pruriens. Next base: position 2,330,975 of record JAENHJ010000027.1, read on the forward strand.
CACTCCTCCATAAAGGCCCTTGATGGACCAAGGTCCCACAAGACGGATAGAGGCAACAACCTCATTTCGAAGCTACAAGCTGGTAAAGACCTATGATACCTTAAGAACACCTTCGTCTACCCAAGAATAAGACGTGGAGTCACCTAAATCCCCCACAGGTTCTTCAGAGGAGATCCCATCTTGCACTTGCTGGTACCAGACACGCAAAGGAGAACTACCTTCCTCCACTATATCAATGGAATCTTTTCTCTCTAAAGAGGGGCTGGAAATTACCTCTACATCCTTTGAGGGGGAGGTGTATGACCCTTTAGCGGGGGCTATTCCCTTGATAAGATGAGACTAAACATTGGAGAAGGACATACCAAACATTCTCCATAAGATGAGACTAAACAAAGAAGGAAAGAGGAATAAGAGCGATACCTTTGGGCACACTAGTAGTCGAGGATGACTGATGTAAAAGAGAGATTTAACAAAGACATAACTTAGGGGAGCACTAATAATAGGGATAAAGACAAGCACATGGGGGAGGATGCACCAATAAATATTTTTAAAAAATATTTACTATGATTGTCATTGTACATTAAAAAAAATATTTGTAAATAATCACAAAAAACTTAAATCAATCAAATCAAATTAAATAATTTAATTGATTCATTAAAAATAACTAATTGATTATCACATAATTTATTATATATATTAAGATATAAAACAGTAGGATTAATTTATATTAACCGATTAAATTTTGTGTAAGTACGTGGACTTATGTCAACAAATCCTTTTATTTTTTATATATATATATATATATATATATATATATATATATATATATATATATATATATATATATATATATATTGAACATTTCATCTAACCTTATAGAACAAGATGGAATCCATATATTTCTTTTTGCAAAAAAAAAAAATATTATTGCACCCATATAACAGAACAAGCACAAGAACGGCGAGGCCCTCGGATAAGAAGTACAATGACCGGAGCGTGACAATATTACAAACCAATATAACAACCAAAGAGAGAACCAACATTATTGGTCAAACACTTATGAATTCTGGGCTGGTCAAATAATTAGTTGTAATCACAGTCTCCGAACCCGAAATTTGTAGGATGCAGCTCCAAGATAGTGAGTTAAAGTCATCTGGTATAACAGACAACAGCTCAGTATATGCCCCTGCATTAGAAAATAATTTCAAAGCACTTCTGCAGCATAAATTCTTTTTCTATTCCATAATTAAGATAGGTAATCCATACTACATCAGAATTCAAACTCCTTTATGAGACAGAACAAGACACATAGGAGCCTATATGGATGGAAGGCATACATATATTCTGACTAGTTTCCACCTTCTGAAGAAAGGATTGAACCGCCTCGAGTGTTCCTGTATTTTCTACGCATTCTTGTTGGGTTTAGGTTGTCCAGATCCTCCTTGAATACCCATTCATATCCGCAACGGCATACCTTCAACTTCGAACCTTCAGAGTTCCAGACCATCGTTTGCATTGTGATGCCGCGTAGATCAATTGTATTTTCTACTTTAAAATAAGAAAACAATTCTTCCTTAGTCAAATAGAGTAGCCACCAGTGATGCAATCCGACCGTTACTATTTCCATATCAAGATGTATTGGAATATCGCTACGGAAAAAATAGGGTTTCTTCTTAAAAGAAATGCTTATACAGGATATCGAATTGATATTCAAACTAGTTGGAGGATCATGATCAAATGCCACAAATACCACGCTGCAAGCAATGCCAATCCAGTTATTATTGTCATGCATAATGGGAGATAGGTGTAGTCTTATTGAAGTATCCACAGTTTGATTCTTGAACCATCTTGGTATTTGATTTCCAGGAATAACAATATCAAAGCGACCAATAGGAGTAGCTGATTCTCGGCTCACCTGGTACAAGAAACATAGACATGGGTCTTATTAGTTCCTAGTTCCTACATAAATGAATAGAAAGAGGAAATGACAAGGATGTAATGTAGGGAAGAATGAGGACCTGAAGGACTTGTATCAACCATGCTAAAGCCATGCCACGACAGTCTTCAATATCAACTATTTTAGGGCAGTTGAAAATTAATAATCCACTTTTATCAGGAACAAAAGAAGAGTAGCTTTCTCTTGTTGGTGGCATGGCAGTAGGTGATGGCATCTCAGGCAAATATCTCAGTTGCTTGCAATGCTCCAAGTTTAAATGTATGAGTTTGGAAAGCTTGGTGATGCTAGAAGGGAGGCTAACAAAATTGTTTCCCCCTAAATTTAAGGATTCTAAAGAATGCATGGATCCAATAGCATCAGGGATTTGACTTAGATTGCAGAAACTTAAATCAAGGTCATGCAAACAAAAGAATCTAGGCAAGGAAGGCAACAAACAACCACCAGAGGATATTGACTGGGATTGCATGGCAGTTTCCCTTATCTCAAGCATCTTAAAATGCTTCTCATGTTTTGGTTTACCTAATAGCTGGTTATTAAATACTTTTGGACCGCAGATATTTCGATATTCAAGGGAACGTAGACCAAATATATTACTGGGTAGACTCACTAAAGATTTGCAGTTTCTCAAATTCAAGAAAGCAAGCTTTCTCAGAAGACTAACTGATGGATGAATCCGCTCAAGTTTTGTGCATCCTTCAAGAACTATACGCTCAAGATTAGGGACCTCTGTTAAGTCTGGAACCTCAACGAGTTTCTCGGAGTAACTGAGATCCAAAACTCTCAAATCTGGCAGACACTGTAAAGGACCAACAAGAAGAGATAGTTACTTTCCACATTTTTTTAATTCATATTTCAAAAAGTAAAATTAAGAAGATAGTTTGCAATACCTTTCTGCCTTTCCATAGCTCTTTAATGTTGCTATGATGCAAGATCAATTCAACAAGTTTGTTTGGCTCAAAACTCGATGGTAAAGAGGAAAAAGGATATGTGTACCATGCAAGATATTTTAGTTTATTGGAGAGACGATTAAGGTTGCCTTTAAACTTCCTGTTACTGAATACGAGCAACCTAAGGTTACTCATTTTAGACAACGCTTCAGCATCAGTCATCAACGTTTCCTCCGTTCTTATCAAAACAATGGCTTCAATATTTGTTGTTTCCTAAAGCATTGCAAAGCAAATTCACCACTTCAAATATACATCTTATAATAAAAAAGGAAATATAAGATGATACATTATTTTTCTGTTTTCTATTAATACATTGTTATTAATAATTACAAAAATGTCACTTTGTTTCCTATTTTTTAGATTTTGTGAAGGAATTATCACCATTTCCTTAACAAAATAAAAATGAAAACAAAGTGATATTATCATTATAATTAATTAAAACATTAACAAAAAAATCTAAAAACCTTGGCTATATATATATATTTTCAAACAACTGCTTTACCTTAGCCTTCGACATTGCGTTGTAGAAATCTTCATGTAGCCATAACCTGCTCCACTTTTCAGGCTCTTTGGCTAAGTTGCCTTTAACAATTTTTCTACCCAAATCTTTCAACACATCATGCATTTTGATGACTCCATTTGAATTGTCTATGAGTGATTTATCAAGAAGGACTCTTATTCCAATTTCAGAATGAAATCCACAACAATCTAGAATTTCCTTCACATCAAACTCGTCGTACCCATCAAAGAAACAAGCAATATCTAAAAATATTTGTTTTTCCGAATCATGTAGTCCATCATAGCTAATTTGAAACACATCCAAAATATCTTTGTCGGGGATATCTTTCAGTCTTACTAAGGTACTTATCCACTCTGAGACATTTCGGTTAAGCAAAGATGAACCCAGTACTTTAATTGCTAGTGGCAAGCCATTAGCATATTTTAGTACATCGTGTATCAAGGGATAAAAATCTACCACAATATCATCACAATTGAAAGCTTTTTTACAAAACAATTTAAGAGCATTAGCATCATTTAAGAGTTGAACTTTGTAGAATGCATCCACTTTACACACATCTAAGATATGCTTGTTTCTTGAAATTATGATGATTCTACTCCCTGCAGCTAACCATTCACGATTAACAACTAATTCCTCTAGTTGTTCAACTTTATCAACATTATCCAGAACTATAAGGGTCTTTACATAACGTAGCCTTCTTCTTATCAAATTAGCTGCGCTATGAACATTGCATATTTGGTGGGTTTTTTCACTTAGAGTTTGACTAAGAATTTGCTGTAGTGCACCACTTGGACCACAATCTCTATAAATTTTGCTTATATCATCGATAAAACAACGGGCACCGTAATGATGAGATATTTTATGATATAAAGCTCTAGCAAGAGTTGTCTTTCCTATTCCACCCATCCCCCAAATTCCTACCACGCCAACATCATCAACCGACTCCAAAAGTAAAAGATTTTCTAATTCTTTTACAGGGGATTCCATCCCAACTAGATCTTTTGGAAGACTTGAAAAATTGTGACCCAATATATTTATTATTTCTTGAACAATTTTTTCAATCTCAGCGTTTTGTGACCTGAAAGTTTGAAGAATACCAAAATCACTGATTATGGCCTAAGAAATTAAACCAAACAGAAAAATTATATGTACAGAATAAGATCACAGAATATTTATTAAAGTTAGAATTATCTATAGAATATGTCTATAATATATTAAACAATTAAAAACTTAAAATCATCTATTACTTTTTATAACAATTAATCAAGTAAAAATAAATCATTATCTTCACTTCGTCATCATTACAGATAACACTCCAAAATTAAAAGCTGTCCATATCGAAGTAGTCTTATATCTCCTCTATTTTATAAATAATATTACAATATTTTTTACTTTTAACACTATTTCATTATCTCTTTGTTTATAAAATACTAAAAATATTATTTTTTTATTTTGGTAAATAAATTATTTTCCTTAAGCAGGGTAAATTCAGACCCAATTTACCTGTTAACACATAAATGATTAAAAAAATACTTTCTTCAACTCACCTCTAGTTTGATAAGTTAAACAGAATTCAAGATTTTTCGTTAGTATTAGATCGAAGATTACTTACTTATTCCTCGTATCCCAACCAACGAGATCGGTCACTTGCTCGAGAGCTCCTCTCCATCTTTTCACTTCCTCCATCTTCTCTCCGTCTTCTTTGAATCTCTCTTCGTGTTTGGCCAAAGCTTTCTCATAGTCCCCGGTCTGATATCGCACCTCAGATGGATCAACATCGTAGAAAATAGGCAGAACATGTTTTCCGTAGACATTAACACAATCAAGGATCTTTTCAAGTTCCCACAAACACCATTTTGAGGAAGCATAGTTCTTTGAGAAGACAATAACAAAAATCTGAGACCCCTCAATTGCTTGCAGGAGGTTAGATAGTATACGTTCCCCTTTCTTGAGCTTTGTGTCATCCCTAAAGGTATCAATGCCATTTCTCTGTAAAGCAGCAAAAAGATGATCAGTGAAATTGTTGCGTGTGTCCTTACCTCTGAAGCTCACAAACACTTCATATTTGTTTATGATCCCATGTGAAGAAGAGCTGCATTGGATGCTGCTGTTGGAAGCCATAGCAATTGCAACAGCAGAAGCTATCTAGTTCAGGATTGATGTATAAATAAAGGAAACTGTGTTCCCTCTACCACTGCTAGTATTACTATGAAACTGCAATGCGACAAGTGTAGGTTATGATATGTTTTTTAAGTTTTCGAAAGACGCTCCCTTGTGCGTGGTTAGAACGACTTTCAACAAGCACGCGTCAACGCATCAATAATAATATCTAGGAGGTGAATTGTTAGGTTTAAAGAATAATACCTGACCCCCAAAAAATTAAAAAAGTGAAAATGACTTTTTTTTTTTCTGCTAACAGCATCTTATTGTCCTTCACCTTCCTGGTAGCTTCTAAACATGCCTGTCCCACCACGGACACCGTAAAGTTGTGCAAGTCCTTGAAATCAATTTCAAGTTAGAAGGAAAATTCTCGGAAGTTTCCCTTGAGGATTGAAATTTCTTAAACTCAGTTGTGAAAAAGCAAAGTGGAAGACTTCCCAGAAACAACGCCTACATGTTAGGCAAAACAGTCCCCAAGATAACGATAAATCTATATATATGCACACAAATATAAAAATATATTAATTTATAAAATGATTAATTTTACTATTATCCATAACTTGTCATTAATTTTTATTTTAAAATTTTTGTTATATTTTGGTTTGTAATTTATTGTTTATTGCTTGTGATTATTTAACAATATTAATGCATATTATTATAACACCCATCTTAATATATAAAAATCCCAACAAAAAAAATCAAATAAAATAATATTTACTAGTGCGTAAAAATCTTAAAAATAAAAATAAAAATCTCCTCTGCTCTTTTTGTCAATAGTTTTTCTTTGAAGATTTGCTTTGATTTAAGTACCACCTTTAATAATGAATAGAAATCAAAATTTTCTTTTTCTAAAATGAGTGAAAAATTTTATTTTATTTTTTTCTACACAGGTTTGACTCAATTGGTTCAAAAATTCAAAAGCTGGAGTTTTTGGTTGTGTTTTAAGGGCATTAGTTTAATCTATCAATTTATAATATATAGAAATTGAAGAATTACTGGTATCGATTTAATGGAAAGGTTCAAGTAGTTTGAACAAGATCTTACATTTTAACTTTGTTGACTTAATTGTATTTTTTTATTTACAAAAATATCTATAGCAAATGGAAGCAATGACATTTATGATATATTTTGTAACATATTTAACGACAAACGTTCATTATTACAACAATATTAAAGATTTATATTAGTGGATTCAATTATTAATTTTCAAAAATCTTTATGTAGTTTAAGTCAATAACTTTTAAGGTTGAAAAAAAAATATATGTAATAGAGAAAAAGTGAAAAAGAATAAAGTGAGAAAAAAAATGAATTTAAATTTGAATTTGAAAGAAAAGGATTATAGTTTCATTTATATTTTTCTATCCTCAATCCTAATTGCATGTGAATCTTTTAACTTATTTCTCCTCTTGCTCTTAATTTTACCTTTTAATTTAGTTGGAAGTCCTTGATTCAAACAATCAATATTCTTTATCTTAGGTTGATTTCAGGTTGACCATATAGAAACTCAAAATTAAAAAACAAGCATGAAGAACCAAATTCTTTTATAGGTCTATCAACTAATTATGATAGACTCACCAATAATTATGCTAATTTAGAGTCGTAGATAGTGATCATTTCTTTGCATGAATATTTAAATAATAAATTAATTCAAACAATATTATTTTCTTTTTGTTACCTCACCTAACACAAGAACTTAGGTCCTGTTACAATCTATAAAAAGCCCTATCATGATAGGCTCGCCAACAATTATGCTAGTTTAGAGTTGTAGATGGTGATCATTTCTTTGCATGAATATTTAAATAATAAATTAATTCAAATAATATTATTTTCTTTTTGTTACCCCACCTAACACAGGAACTTATGGTCCTCTTACAATCTATAAAAGCCCCATCATACTCACATACTTCAAAAGCCTCTGAGAAGTGCGATATAATTATGAACCCTCAGAGTAGTTAGAAGTGCGAAATTGTGATTTAGTGAAAGATACGTTCTACGACCTCAGTCTCTAATTGGGCACTCAAGTGATGGTCATTGTTGCACCCCAAAACTATTCGGGACTGAGTCTTCCTGGGACCCACCTTGACTAACATATAAAATAAGATCTTGGAAGGTAGTTGCAACAAACTCAGCACCTACCAAGAGAGAATCAAGGAAGAAAATAGAGGATAAAATATAAGATATTAAGATCCTAAAATTAAGGAGAGAATCAAGGGATATGGGGGCAACCACCGGCCAAATCTCAAGCCTATAAAAGCCTCAAAACGAAGAGTTGAGGAGGAATTTTTCCAGGCAAAAACTCTAGAAAATTGAGAGCCGAAACTCTGGAGAAGAGAGAGCAAAAACTCTGGAGAAGAGAGAGCAGAAACTCTGGAGAAGAGAAAGCAGAAACTTTGGAATGCTGAGAAAAGAGAAGCTGACAACATCACGACACAAGTCGGATGAAAACCAGAACGAGGTAGAGGTACTAGACAAAAGGAAGAAGACACCAGACTCCTCAGGATATTAGGTTAGTAAGCAAGTGTACAAATATTTCCCTTGGGTGAAGCCTTAAGTAGCCCCTTTCCTCTCTACGAAACCAAAGCCAAATCTCTCAAACCTCTTTCTCCCAAGCCTCCCTCTCACTAAAGTCGAATTCGTCTTGGCCTCCTGTGGCTAGGACGAAACGGCCTCACCGTGACATCCTCCATCGCTAGGACCGAGTCCGTCTCGGCCTTATGTGGGCCAACCATCCTCCTAAAGATTTCCATCACCAAGGCCAAATTCATCTCGACCTAAACACAGCTAAGCTGGTATTAACCGGCTTCACCCTTTCTTGACTAGTAATCTAACCAGAACTACGTTGTCTTTAACTCCTATAAAGCCGAGGTACGTAGGCACAGGAGGCACACTCCTATCAAGTCAAACCTTAAATCCTAAAACCCTAGAACACCTTACCTGAACTTCCTCCCTCCCAAGACTTAGGCTAGAAACACGACCCAAACACAAGCACCGTCCCTCTTCCCATATAGCTAGCTAAGGGTAACTATCAAGTGATAGGCATGCTGGGGCTCCCTACGCCCCGAGCGTGTAACCAACTCCTAAACCCACATTTCTAATTCCAGACCAGCCTTTCCATTAGGTTTCCTAGCGTTCCCTAAACCAAAACGCCGGTGGTGACTCATTTGTGGCCGACTTGGTCTCGACCCACCCAGCTAAACGTCACAATTTAGGTTGTGACTGATGGCGACTCCATTAGGGACCCTATTTTATTAAGAGTTGAGCCCTGTTAGGTTAGTTACATGGGGAAGATGGGTGTCTATGTTTGTCAATTTTAGGATTCAATTTTTTTAATTTAAGAAATGCTTATATTTAATATTTAATTATATCTCAAATATGAGTTTTGAAAGAAAAGCAAAAACTTCTAGAAAAAATATATAAAACTATCATTACTTGAAATATATTTTGCATGAGAATTAAGGTTGTGGGTGGAAAACTCTAAGGCTGGGACAGAATCAGAGGACTACGTTGGGACTTGTGTTTGTTAATTGGTGCATGCATTCCAATTTGGGTCATGTGTTTCCATTTGTGTTTGTTAATTGGTGCATATGTTGTAATTTGAATTTGATGTTTGTATACTACCTGTGAAAACCGTAGGGTAAACGATATGATGTTGTTATAATATTGTGACCAAATGGGGTTTTTACAGGGAATATTGCTACTGTGTGATTACACCCATGAGCGGGGTCCAATTCCCAGGCCTGTGTGTTAAGGAGTGTGGAATGTGTAATGGTACCCATACTGGAGGTGTTCTTTGTACTGGTGACCACGATAATTCCACCTGAGGCTGACATCCTTGAGCAACGACCACACTCTGGGAAAGCGATCATGTTTGTAGTAGTGTCCTTGGGGGAGTCCATAGACCCAGGAGCCTGATGGTGAGGAAGTTTAGAAATCCAATGGTGAGAACCCTGGGGAAACTAATTGGGTAAACCTTAACCCGAGTCTACCAAGTAAACCTTAACCCGAGTCTACCAAGTAAATCTTAACCCGAGTATACCAAGTAAACCTTAACCCAAGTTTACCAAATAAACCTTAACCCGAGTCTACCAAACAAACATTAACCCAAGTCTACCAAACAAACTTTAACCTGAGTTTGCCAAGCAAACCTTAGTCCGAGTCTACCAAGCAAACCTTAGTCCGAGTCTACCAAGCAAACCTTAACCTGAGTCTGCCAAGGAAACCTTAGTCCGAGTCTACCAAGCAAACCTTAGTCTGAGTCTGCCAAACAAACCTTAGTCTGAGTCTGCCAAGTAAACCTTAGTCTGAGTCTTCCAAGTAAACCTTAGTCTGAGTCTGCCAAGTAAACCCTAGTCCGAGCCGACCAAGTAAACCCTAGTCCGAGCCGGCCAAGTAAACCCTAGTCCGAGTCGACCAAGTAAACCCTAGTACGAACCGGCCAAGTAAACCCTAGTCCAAACCGGCCAAGTAAACTCTAGTCTGAACCGGCCAAGTAAACCCTAGTCTAAACCGGCCAAGTAAACCCTAGTCCAAGCTAGCAAAGTAAACCTTAGTCCGAGCCGGCCAAGTAAACCTTAGTCTGAGCCGGTCAAGTACACCTTAGTCCGAGTCGACTCATAAACCCTAGCTTAAGTCGACCCATAAACCCTAGCTTGAATCAACCCATAAACCCCAACTTGCGTCGACCCATAAACCCCAGCTTGCGTCGACCCATTGTCACAACCAGATTTGGGTGACGAAGCGAAATGGGAAAATTAAAGGGGAGGCCGAAATCAATTCGACCTCGGGAAGAGTCACCACCAACGTTTTGATTAGGAACATTGGAAAACCGAGAAAGGGAAGGATAAGGTTGGTCTTTGAACCAGGTGGGTTCGAAAGTTGGTTACATACCAGGCGCACAAGGTGCCCCCAACATGTCTATTACTTAACAGTTACCTAAGACTAGCTTTTGGGTTTACTAAGGTTTTAATATGGGTAGAGATGGTAATGTCATACAGTAATTCATACAAATATTATTGTGCAATCGCATATTATGGAATCCTATGTACGGGGGATGGTTTGGTTTAGGGGAATAGACTTTATAGGAGTGTGCCTCCTATGCTTACGTACCTCGGATTCGAGGAATCAAAGTCTACGTAGTTCTAGCATGGTTTCCTAAGGTAGGCTTAGCCAATGGCCGAGATGAACTCAGCCATGACCGATTTGGAAAAGGAGAGTTTCGGAGAGAAGGGAGAGAAGAGAAATTGGCAATGGAAGGATGTATGGGTCTAATTCGATTTTTCTAGTTCTATCAACCTAAGTCTAATAAAATGAGGGGAAGGAGATCTTACTAACCTGGTACCTGCCGTGTTAGTCTTCTCTTCTTTGTCCAAGATGTTTTTGCAGACCTCTTGGCTTCTCCTTCTTCTCACTTTCTCGTGGAAAATTTTTGTTCGACCCTCGCTTATTCGTGGTGAGGCCTTATATAGGCTGTGGTTGAGATGGGAGTGTATCTTATCCCACTTCTAGGAGATTTTATTGTTTTTGGTTGTTGTTGATAACATATAGAATCTTTAGGATTTTATTGTTATCGGTTAAAGAAAAGCCAACTGTGGTTGTTTGTTGATAACATATAAAATCTTCAGGATTTTATTGTTATCGGTTAAGGGAAAGACAACTGTGGTTGTTTGTTGGTAACATATAAAATCTTCAGGATTTTATTGTTATCGGTTAAGGGAAAGCCAACTGTGGTTGTTTGTTGATAACATATAGAATCTTTAGGATTTTATTGTTATGGGTTTTAGGGAAAGTCAACTTGTGGTTGTTTGTTGATAACATATAGAATCTTCAGGATTTTATTGTTATCGGTTTAAGGAAAAGTCAACTGTGGTTGTTTGGGGTGCTACACCCATAAACCCTAGTTTGAGTCAACTTGTAAACCCGAGCTTGAGTCAGCCAGTACACCCGAGCTTGAGTCGGCCAGTACACCCGAGCCTAAGTCGGCTAGTACACTCGAGCCTAAGTCGGCCAGTACACTCAAGCCTGAGTCGGCTAGTACACTTGAACCTAGGTTAGCCAATACACCCTATGTCGATCGGAGCTCGTCTCCGTGTTGGCCCCATTTAACCAATTTCATCTTGGCCCCTGTGCCGATTCCAATCTGAGTCCAACTCTACGCCGTTCTCATTTATCCAACTTCGACCCTACCCTAGCGTCGATTCCAAGTCGCATCCGGTCCCGTGTCATCCTCTTATTTAAGTTGGCTCTCTTCCATCTCCCCAATTTTGTTCTACCCCCACGGCATTTCCATAGTTGGTTCAGCCCATTTTGAATTCAATTCTAACCTTGTAAAAAAATTAAAAAAAATAGAAAAATAGCATGCATCATAATCTACATTCATCTCCACCATGCATTTAAGATTAGGTGTTGCATTTCATCACATTTGCATTCCATTCTCCACCCGACTAGCTCACCAAGACCAATAACAAGGCAAGGATCAAGTTTCGAAAAACCTTTACAGGGTGCTTCCCAAGGCAAAACAGATGGAGACATAAGGGATCTAGCAAAACAACAAGAAGTGCTAAAAAATTATGTTAGACAATTAGAGGCGCAAATAGGTCAAATCATGGAAATGCTGAAGTCGATGCAAAACCAAGGGACATCTCAAACTATTGTCTGCCATACCATCACAAGACCACAAAACTAGAGGCGGCGTTAAAGCCCCTACTAAGCCCAACACCAAACACAGCACCCCTCACTTCCGACCATCCCCATCCCAACCATGCAGTACAACATTCCATGGAAAAGAAAGAACCCTAAGGTTCTAACACTTTTATCAATGTTTGTATACTGAACTTTTGTCGCACCTGCTTTAGCATGCCCATGTGACCACAGTCCTGAAGCCTGTTCAATCCCCCTATCCCAAAAACTATGATCTAATAAGAAAAGCCTCTTATTTTGTAGTCCTCAATCCTTTTTCAAATCAACTGTAATGCTCTTTCTTTGAATAATTAATGAAATATACTTTGACTCTTCATGATTCCCTTTTTCTTCCTACGCTTAAACCAAGTCAAAAATACCAATAAAAAAAATTCATCCCTGGTGCTAATATCTCATGTTCAAATTTTGGTTATTCCATCAATCAAACCGGCAAGGATAATAAGGATAATCTATAAAGCCTCATGCATCTAGCTTGGCTACCTGACCTCCAAACCAAGAAGGAACAATGGTCTACTACATCAAACTTTACTATGCTTAAAACTCCCATTGGCTCAATGCCCCCAAGAAAAAATGGAATAAAAAAAAGACAAAGAAAAAAAAGCAGCTCGTTAGGTTGAAACCTTAAAATAACAACCTAGGCAAAAGTTAGAGCCCAAAAAGATCAAATAAAAGTTCACTGAGACTAAAAAGAGCAGTCTAAGCGAAAATGCAATACTGGGGGGCAAGCCACCAACATAGGGAGTAGAAGCGAATCCTTAAGAAAAGCTAGCTAGAAGAAGCCCATAGAGACACCCAAATTATCCTTAAAGGCATTGGATGATGGACTCTTCAAAAATTGCATACATGAGGATAGCACTGTCACCCCTCCCTTAAACCCTTCCGTAGGAACAACATAAACACAATCCTCTCCATTCCTCCATAAGCCAAAAATAAAAGAAACAAAAAGAGCGTTACAGTTAAGATGAAAAAGTTGAAGACACTCAAAGCAGTGTGCCTTTAACTAGTCTCAACCCACGAGCAATAACAAGGTAACAACATCCAAGACGTCTCTGGAACATAAGAAGCTCAATTGCCTACACCACAAGTCTTGGGATACCAAACTCTAGGGAAATAAAGACTTTCCCTTCCTAACGCACACCCCTTGTACCCCATTCAACTCCACATCTTGCCACTACTTACACCCGACAATCCATGCATCCAACAACCCTCGACAAACCTCCACACATCCATACAATCATGTATCCAGCCATTTATGTCAAACATCCATGCATCTAGCCATCCTCGACAAACCTCCACACATCCATACAACCACGTTTCTAGCCATTTATGTCAAACATACATGCATCTAGCCATCCATGGAAAACCTCCATACATCCATACAGCCATGCATCCAACATTCCACATCAAACGTCTATGCAACCAACATGCATTTCAAGCATTCATGCATCCCGTAATCCGCACATATGACATGCATTCCAAGCATCCAAATGTCCATCCTCCTACAAAATAAAAATCTCAATTAGTTTTACATACATGCATAAATGCATACACACAGCAAGCACGCACGCCACCCCATGATTATTCTTATAAGGATAATATCGATTCATGCATTCCAACACCATGTCAAGGCTTATACCGACTCTATGTTAAGTCCTTGGCCCACTTCGTCTTGGATTGACTCCGTGTCAAGTCTCTTTGTCGACTCCATGTTGAGTCTCTCTGCCAACTTTGTGTTAAATCTCTCTGCTAACTCCGTCAAGTCTCTTTGCCAACTTCGTGTTAAGTCTCCGAGTCGACTCCGTGTCAAGTCTCTCTACAGACTCTATGTTGAGTCTCTCTACCGACTCGGTGTCAAGTCTCTCTACTGACTCCATGTCGAGTCTCTTTGGAAACTTTGTGTTGAGTCTCCATGTCAACTCTGTGTCGAGTCTTTCTACCAACTTCATGTCGAATTTCTCTGCCAACTTCATGTCAAGTCTCTCTACCAACTTCGTATTGAGTCTTCATGCCAAATTCGTGTTGAGTCTCTCTACTGACTCCATGTCGAGTCTCTTTGCTGACTCCATGTCGAGTCTCTTTGTCGACTTTGTGTCGAGTCTCCATATCGACCCCATGTCGAGTCTCTCTGTCAACTTCGTGTCGAGTCTCCATGCCAACACTATTACTTCGACCCCAAGTCGGTTTGTCCCTAAGATAATCATTTAGGTCCTAACTTAGGCATTTGGGGCTCAGTGCCAACTTTTTCAATTTGTAGTGGTCATTTTGGTCCCGTGCCAACTTAGTCATGTTGACCCCCCAACCGGTTTTTTCTTCAAGATAGTCTATTTGATTTCATGCCACATTTTTCATTTCGACCATAAGTTGAGAAGGGACACGAGTTTCCCATCTATGACTTCTGTTGTCGTAGAGTAGGGACTGAGGTCGAAGTCAGGGGCCAACAAATCCAAAGTCTAAGATCATCCAAACCAACTTTAGACCTTGCAATCAGCTCCAGGTCAAGTCCCTTCAAACTAGCCCTACATTAGGACCCTTAATTCGACTCTATATCGAGAACCATCCGACTCTACGTCGAGATCTTCCCTTGCCTCCATACCGAGGGCGTTTAACAGGCTCTATGACAAAACCTCTATGTCAAGTCCAATCTAACAAGCTCCATGTCAACATCCAAGAATCTGGCTCTAGGCCGAGTCCTCCATTCAATACCACGTCAACTTCATGTTGCTTCCAATATTAACATCACCAAGTCCGGTTCCGTGCTAGGCTCATTTTGACGTGAGCTAATTCTGGCTTGCCAGACTCATTTCAACGCTAGCCAGTAGCCTCAATTTCGACTCTACATCTGGCTTATCTCGACATGAGCTAATGACATTGTCAATTCCAGCTCTACGACGAGATGTCTATCCACCTCCACGTCGAACCTCTCTTTGCCAACCCACTCGAAAGGCTCCTCTATTGACATGGTGGGGGCAGGGGATGGGGAAGAAGTCCCCTCAGCCATAGCCATGGGCACAACTATAGGACCTTAGAGCCAGACGAAGAAGAAGAAAAAGGAAAGACTCTTAGAACTGGAAATACCTGACATTCTGACAAGGAAGAAGAAAGAACTCCGAGGAAGCAAGAGGAAAAAAGTACTCAAGGAACTCAAATCAAAGAGCAAGTGCCGTGAGGATTTTTAAAAGGGAAGATAGAGACTTCTTGTATGCACCCCGCTAATAAATGCGGATTTGGGAACTTCGATATAAGCGCGCCCCTCTAGAATAGTGTAATCATTACACCACTAAGCATTAATGTGTCTCGAAAACGAAGAGGCGTGTCTGAAATCCATGACTATGACACAGGAAATGAGGGGGCAACCCTTAGCATCCCTCAAATTTCAAAATTTGAATTCCTTCACATAGCATCACAACACCAAGTCATTTCGACAAGCATCAAATTGTCCTAGCTAACACCAAGTCATCTCAGCAAGCATCAAGTCATCTCGACCAACACCAAAACATCCCAACAAGCATCAAGTCATCTCAACTAACATCAAATTGTCCTGGGAAACATCAAGGCATCTCGGCAAACATCAAAGCATCCCAGTCAGCACCAAGTCATCTCGGCAAGCATCAAATCATCTCGGCAAGCATCAAGTCAACTCGGCAACATCAAATTGTCCCTGCCAGTCTCCAAGTCAACCTCCAATCGAGTTTCAGCAAGAGTGGTCTTCAACGATGCCATCTCAGCTTCCAACAAGGACACCTTTGTCTTCAACAAAGCCGATTCTGCCTGAGAAGCAGCAAGCTTGGCCTTCAAATCTTCCATTTCAGCATTGGCCTTGCCTCTTTGACCCTCTTCTCTCAACTTCTGAACCTCTGCCCGCGACTCAATACGGGCCTTCTGCGCCTTCTCCATTTCTTTCTTATTTATGGCCTTCTTAGACACAATCTGCTCCACCTTCCGCATCATCCCTCACTAGACTTCCAGAGTGGCCATCGAATATGCCATATAGGCAGTCATCATGTCAATAGAATTCTCGGCCCCAGCCGACACCAACAACCCTCGATCATGTTGAGGTATCCGGCTCGTTGGAAAAAGTCCTCAGATATCGAACCCTGGGCCCCATAAGGAACTGGTGGTTGGAGGAGCCACATAGCAAGACAAACCGCTAGGGGACAAATCTGGCCCGAACATCACCACCACCTTGCCTTTGGGCTAAATAGGCAAAGGAGGAGGAGGAGGAGGAGTAGTAGCTTTTCCCTTCTTAAGAACCGCCTCCTCTACCGCAGTAGAGCCGGCCTTCCGCTTGCTTGCCTCTTTATCGGACATAGCCAGGGCCATCAGATTCTCAACCATAGGGGCCGAGACCTTCTCAGCCAAGCTCGCAGCCGACTTCTTCTCAGCAACAGTTGCAACAGTGTCGACGCTAGTGGTCTTTTGGCCAGTGCTTCTAGCGTCGTTAATCAAGTGAGCCTTCTTGATCAACTCGGCTATGTCCACACCTTGTTTCTTCAGCATACCTACAAACCAAAATACAATACATCAGTACATTCGACGCTAGGCCGAGTCTGAAAAAGGCCATCACTTAGAAAGGCTCACTCTTCAGGCGGAGGGTAGCATTGTTCATGGAGATTGATGAGTCACAATTTATACATCTTCTAGACACCTAAGAAGGATGTTTGCAAGACTATTCTGTGCTTAAGGATGGATTGTTAGCTAAGGTTCATTTTATGGGCTTAAATATAGAGAAAATACAAATTTGTGTTAATTTGGAAGTCTTAGCTAATAAAAAGTATACGCCCTTCTACTGCAGGTCAAGCTGAGTTGACTAGGGTCAACAGAAGAGTCTCAGCCGAGATGAAGTCGTCCCGGCCAGACCAACTTCGTCTCGGCCAAGCTAGAAGTCGTCTCGACAGTTCATATTGTGCAGCTCAACAGCCCAATTTAGAGCGACCCAATTGTGCTTGTCCAGGTTAGTTATCTAGCTTAGAGGCCACCTCAGCGCCAACTCAAGCTGCCATGTCACTCTTGGAGAATCTGCCATGTCATGTTGGAAGATCTTCACAGGGGTAGAATAGGACATTCATATTGTAATTCTGTTAGGATACTTAGTTAGCATCCAGCTGCTCAGCTCATGTATATATAGATGGAGTTTTGCACTTTTTGAATGTCTTTTGAATTCACTCTGATTACACTCTCATTGTATCATTTTCTCACTCTCATTCTTCCATTCTTTGTGGTGCACGATGCTGCATTGGTGTTTCTCTCGATCAAGGAAGTGCAGGTCTAAGACTGGGAAGCTGAAGTTTGCCAAAGGGGACCGATCAGACTACTGACACACTCTGGTGGAATTGAGCCTCAGCACTTGGGCTAATGGAGGTGAACCACCACCATCAACCATGGCGATCGTCGTGGAAGATGGATCCACCTGAATTCAGAACCACTGTATTTGTATTTTGTTTCTTTAAATCAATTTCATTCTGCATTTCTTATCTCCATTCTCTTCCTCTTCTTCAATTCATGATTTAATTCGCTATTGCAGTTGAATTGTGAACAATGTTAAGCTAAGCCGATTGGAACTGGTTTAACTAATATAGTAGGTAATCATTTAGCAATTGTTGACTGAGAACCTAAAATTAGCTCTGAACTTAATCCATGCCAACTGATGAGGTAGCAATTGCATAAATCCTCGGTATGGCAATGGGCGAACCTTTGGCGATTGCCATAAGACTTCCCAAGGCTGATATGGACTGAGAACTGGAGTGTGGAAATTGGACTGGATTTGGACTTACAGAACTGAATATGAATACAGTTAAATAATAATGATAATAGGTAACTAGTAACAATAGTATATTTTTACTGCATTCATAGTCTTAGTTTATTTTCTGCTATTCTCGCCTTCCAACCTCCCTATTTACTGCTTTTTAGTCTGTGACAGAGATAGTCCATCTCTATAGTGTCTGTCGGCACTCAGCCGAGACCAAGTCGGATTATCTCTGCCGAGATCATCCCGGCTCAGTCTTGGCCGAGAGCAACTCGGCCAGTGTCGAGGAGAGTCATCACTTTACATCTCAGATTCTACATCATTTTACTTCACCCAAATCACAAATGAGCATACTATGTCCTTGAGAAGAATGACCTAAGGTTGACTATACTATAGTTAGCTTTAGTTATTTGATAGGTGTTTAAGACGACTAAAAGAATATTATTAGAGATCCAGGACGCTATGTCCTTGCAATTCATCCCTCTCAGTAGGCTATTCAATATCTACAAATCCACCTTAGCCTCTAAAGAAAGTTAGCCCCTGACCAGCCCCTTGAATATAGAGGGCTCCAGCCAATACAATGGCAAAGGCCGAGGGTCGACACAGAAATGACTTGCCTCTGATGCTTGAATCTTCACAAATCAGCTCTTGAAACCCTTGTAGGAAGCCGTGTAGGAAGTGTAGAGTCTTGTGTTGGGCAGAGGCATCAGCGAGACCCAACCCACCGACTTGCCAACTCGAGTGGTGTAGTGGTTGAGAAAGATTGGGGCAGACTGCAGCATTCCCAGCGCCAAGCAAACCACCTTGAATGCTTGAATGGTGGCCCAACCGTTGGGATATAGTTGGGAGGGAGCTATCCCCAACGTTCTCAGTACATCCGCCTCAAAAAAATCAAAAGGGAGAATAACCCCCAAATCCAGCAACACTGTTTCATACATATAAATGAACGGTTCCTCTCCTTCCTTGGCGGCGTGACACACCCGCTCCTTCTTTCCACAACGCACCATTGTTAGCCGATGGGAATGGGAACCGCGAACCCATTTCCCCTCCTCTGCCAAGGATCCCACCTCAGAGCGGGTCATCTCATATTGGTTCTCTAGTACGTCCTTGTGGACCCACGCAAATGAATCCACCTCCTGCGCCGAAGGCGCAGGGGCCTATGAAGAAACCCCCTCAGCCACTGCTACGGGCATGGCCTTCAAGGCCTCACCCGACGAGGAAGAAGAAGAGGAAGAAGAGGAATAGGTTTCAAAGCTTGAGGTACATGACATAGTGGCGAGCAAGACCAAGCTTGGTAAAGACGCGAGGAAGATGAAAGGCTCGAAAAAAACTCAGAGAAATGCAAAGGCTGCAACTTAGGCACGAATGAAAATGGGAACGAAGCAAATGAGGCACAAGTGAAACAAATGAAATGCGCGCCTCCCATAATAAATTCCTACCTTGGAACCCCGCGACTAATAATCAGGGGTTGCGTTTCTCCATAACAGCGCAATCATTGCGCCACCTTTCAATCAATATGTCCCAGGAAATGAAGAGACTGGTTTGAAGGGTGGCGAGGCACGTCCCTTCATGATCAAATACCCCAAATATCACGCTGCAAACGATGCCAATCCAGTTGTTATTGTCATGCATAATGCGAGAACGGTCTAGGCTTATTTTACTATCCCCATTTCGATTGTTGAACCATCTTGGTATTTGATTTAGAAGAATAACAATATCAAACCAACCAATAGAGGTAGCTGATTCCTGGCTCACCCGGTACAAGAAACATGGACATGGGTCTTATTAGTTCCTAGTTCCTACACATATGCATGGAAAGAGGGAATGACAAGGATGTAATGTAGGGGAGAATGAGCACCTGAAGGACTTGTATCAACCATGCTAAAGCCATGCCATGACAGCGTTCAATATCAACTATTTTAGGGAAGTTGAAAATTAATAATCCTCTTTCATAACAACCAAAAGAGTAGCTTCCTCTTATTACTAGCATGGTAGTAGGTACTGGCATCTCAGGAAACTATGTCAGTAGATAATGCGAAACCAGGCAGTTTCCAATTCAGGAAGCGAGGAGGGAGCGTTGTAGGGTTTGATGCAGGCTATAGGAAACTTGCAGGAGAGAAGTGAGGAGAAGGCGCACATGACGGAGGAGGCCAAGAAAAGGTAGGAAGAGGTTGAAAGACATCATGAAGAAGAGGTAAAGCGTTCTGTAGAGTGGGAGGCTAGCTTGAGGGAGAAACTGGAGTCACTCTAGGGTGCAGAGGGACATGCTGACCCACTTCCACCCCGAGTGACGTGGAGCTTGCCATTTAGTGAGCAGATTGACAATACCCATACCCCAACACAGTTTAGGGAGCTGGTGATCGATTCGTTTGATGGTTCATATGACCCGCATGTACACTTGCAAGCTTTCCAAACCTAGGTCTACATCAACAAGACAAACAATTTTCTAAGTTGCAAGCTATTCTCAAGTACATTGAGAGGGTTGGTGATGAGATGGTTCTCAAGCCTTCCTCTACGCTCTGTAACATCATTTGCGGACCTGGCTGCCACCTTTGAATCCTAATTCGCAACTAATAAGACAAAAATATCTAGAAGTAGCAGATTTATTTGACATAAAATAATCGAAGACTGAGAGGTTGAAGCAGTATTTAGCACAGTTTAACGTTGCTATGGTCCAAGTTGATGACCTATACAAAAAGTTCTTCATTAAGGCATTTCAGAAAGGACCGTTTACAGGCTGAAAGGATGATACCGATCGTCGAACAAAAGAATGCCCACAGTTTCCAAGATAATCACCAGTACATCCCAGGAGGAGTCAGTTGACATGAGACACGAGTGGAGAAATTTAGTCCACTCAAGATGTCAAGAGCACACATTTTGAAGGAAGTTTGTCATCTCCAACTGCTTGACATTCTATCTCCAACACAACGCCAGCTTGTCCCCTCCTAGGATGAATGGTGTGAGTTTCACAAGATTCGCCGCTATTCGACAGAAGAATGTAGACTGTTAAAGAGTTAGATTGAGAAGTTGATACAAGATGGTTACTTGGGTTGTTTTGTTGTGAGAAGGGAGGATGAGAAGCGGACCACGGATGATCATAGCAAGAGAAATAGGAGTCGGACACTTAAATCCACAGGCCAAACTCCCCCTCATCGGGGAACGATTGCAACGGTAGACAAAAGAGGTTCAATGGTGGAATTATCATCAGCAACACGAAAAAGGTACTTCCAATCGGTGTTGGCCATCCAAGAAAGACCAACTAAGAGGCAAGACTCGCTAATCACACTCTCCAGCGAAGACTATGAGGGTACAATACCACATTCTGATAACCTTATGGTCATTCAGTGGTAATTGCTGACTATAAGGTGGAAAGGGTTTTAGTTAATCAGGGTAGCTCAACCAACATCCTGTTTTGGCTAGCTTTCTAGAAGATAGGTTTTTTGAAGTCAAATTTGGAGGCATATCAGGGAATACTAATTAGATTTGCAAAGGAACAAATCAAGATCCAAGGCGTAATTAATTTGGAAATGATAGTAGGGACGAGCTCCATAGTGAAGGTAGAAAAAATAAGATTCACGGTGGTCAACGCACCAACGTCTTATAATGTTATATTGGGTAGACCTGCGTTGAACCAACTCAAGCCGATAGTGTCAACAGTACACTTATGTATGAAATATCCTGCGTGCCCATGTCCAGGAGAGGATTTGAAAGAGGTCCAAGTAGGCCCAGAACCTCATTAGAAGACAAAAATTGGAGCATTTCTAGATCACAAATAGAGGGGACTTTGGTACGGGTACTTAGTGAGAATTGGGATGCATTCACATGGTCCTCGATCAACATGTCCAGCATTGATCCAGATTTCTTATGCCATCATTTATCTATAGCCCTAGGAGTTTGTCTCGTCAATCAAAAGAAAAGGTGATTGGGAGAAGAGAAGAAGAGATCGGTCAAGGCCAAAACAGCCAGGCTTCTATAGGAAGGATTCATATGAGAAGTCAAGTACCCTAGCTAGCTTTCCAATGTAGTGATGGTCAAGAAGCCTAGTGGCAAGTGGAGAATGTGCATAGACTATACAGATCTAAATAAGGCATGTCTGAAGAACTTGTACCACTTACCTAGCATCGATGCCCTGGTGGATGGGGTGTCAAGTTATGGCCTTCTCAGCTTCATGGACACATACTCAGGCCACAATCAGGTACGGATGCACCCCTACGATGAATCCAAGACCTCATTGATGATTGATAAGTGAGTCTTTAGTCGTCTTACACGCCTCAAATAAATACTAAAGCTAACTATAGTATAGCTAACCCTAGGTCGATTCTCTCAAGGACACAGTGTGTTAAAATGTGGCTAAGTATAGAAATCAGAGTTTGTGTAGAAACCGCTAAATGTTGTGAAATGCTGACTTACTATCGATCGACTTAAGTGCGACCGAGATGATCTCCGTAGGAGACCGACTAGAACTGTCGATATGATTTCGGCTTAGACAAACATGATGGAGTTAGACTGACTCGGTCTCGGACTCTAGAAAAAAAGTAAATAGGGGGGTTTGTGTTTAAGTGTGGAAAAATAAACTAAGTACTGAAAGTAAACTAGACTACGCTAAATTAACTACTGTACCAAATCCGAATTCAACACATAATCAGTTTATAGATTCTTTACTTAAGATTATACTCCGAATCAACCTTAGATTCTTACGTCAATAGTCAAACGTTTGTTTATTGTCATACCGAGGATTTACACAATTTCTACCTCATCAGTTGGTAGGGAGTATGTACTTAGTTGATTTTAGGTTCTCTACCTAACCAGATTATTAAACCATTCTCAATCGGTCCTAGTCTAACGTGATCTACCTCTAACAATTTGCAATCGCAACAAGGTTAAAGCATATTAAAGCATGGAAATTATAATCAGAAGACAGAAATGCAAACCGCTTATATTATTGAAAACAAACTCGAATACAAGGTGAGAAATTCAGAATTTTCAGAGAATTCGCCTTCCACGATGATCGCCTTAGAAGGACGGCGATGATGCACTACTGATAGCTAGACGTTGAGATTTTCGTCCATAAGAGTGCGTCGGCTATACCGAGCGATCACCTCAAACAACTTCTAGCTTCCCAAATCCCGGTCTTACCTCCTCGATCGAGAGAGACACCTTATTGAAGCTTTGTGTACTACCGTGCTAGCATGAAATGCCTATAATCGCTAACGATGCTAGTCTAGAATTCCACTGTTTTTTCACACCGAAGACATGTCCTAGCATGCTTTATTTATACACAAGCTGGGCAGCTACGACGCAGCCTAATCCTAACAGATTACAAATTTGAATTACTGATTACAGATTTCTCAATCCCAGGAGATTACAGATTCCTCAATCTTAGCAAATTATAGATTCCATGATCCTATCATAATCATATATATATTGTAGATTCCTACTTTCTATCATAATCATATCTACATTACTAATTCCTTAATTCTAGCATAATCATATATGCATTACAAATTCCTTAATTCTAGCATAATCATATCTGCATTGCAGATTCCTCAATTCTAGCATAATCATATTTGCATTATAGATTCCTTAATTCTTGCATAATCATATTTGTATTCTTGTCGTAGTGATTTTAGCCACTAAAGTCGACTTTGGCCAGAAAGGCTGGTTTACCCAAGACTGCCTCTATTGGTCGAGATGCTTCAATTAGGTCGAAATGCTCTTGGTTGGGTTGAGACATCCTTAGCTTGGGCCTACAAAATAATTCCACTCTTATATTAGTTAAAATCCTCATTTTAGCACATATTTATATTTTTCCTATTTCTAGGCCCATAAATTTAAATCTTAACTAAGACAAGACTCTTAATCACTAAATAGTCTTAATAACACCCATCTTAAGCCCTTGTGAGGTGTATAAAATATGTTTTATTAAACCCCCACACTTAAACTAAACTATGCTAAGCTAGCTATTGTATCAAATCAGAATTCAACACATGGTCGGTCCTTAATTCCTTACCTAAGATTATACTCCAAATCAACCTGAAACTCTTACAAAAATCATTGAATACTTATCCCTTGCCATAGTGAAGATTTACACAATCACTACCTCATCAGTTGGTAGGGAGTATGTACTTGATTGATTTTAAGTTCTCCTACCTAATAAGGTTATTAAACCAGTTCCAATTGGTAGTCTAACGTGATCCACTCCTCACAATGTGCAATCTTGACAAAGAAACAATAGGTTAAAGCGTAGGGATTAAAATCAAAAGATAGAATTGCAAACCAGTTCTGTTATGAAAAACAATACAAGGTGAGAATTTAGAGATTCTAGAGAATCCGTCTTCCACGACGATCACCTTGGAAGGACGGTGATGGTTCACCATTGATGGCCAGCCGTTGAGGTTTCTAGCTGAGTTACCTAAATTACATATTTGCCTGATCCTAATAGATTTCTTGCTGAGTTATCTGAATTACATATTTCCTAATTTAATCTTCCTATGATCACGAGTTGTTCCTTGTATGTTGGAGTGATTTTCACCGCTGATATCGATCCTAGCCATGAGTGCTACTTTAGCCGGGACAGCTAATCTAGCCAGGACCGCTTTTTCTGGGCCAAGATGCTCCTTTTGGGCCTGTAAAACAAGTCCAACCTTTTTTAATTAAAATCCCGTTTTCGCATAAATTTATATTTTTCCTATTTCTATGCCCATAATTCGAATCTTAACTAAGACATGACTCTTAATCACTAAACAATCTTACTAATACTCATCTTATGCCCTTGTGAGGTGTATAAAATATGACATATCAAATCCCCAAACTTACACTTTTGCACTCTTGGGCAAAATCAAATTTAATCCTTCAAGGAAATTGAAAGAGGAAATATGTTTTCAAATGAATTTCTCAATTTTGACAAACAGATTAAGCATGAAATCATCCTAGAATCCAGATTTTCAAACAATCTATGAGAGTTACTTTCTCCATATCCAAAGCAAATAAGCAACCTACAAACATTAAAAAGTAACCGAGAAGTGACCAAGCTCTCTCTTAGGGTATATTCTCTCAATCTCTCAAGTGTTTGGGATTGTATATACACTCAAACATCTCATGCAACCAGTACTACCGAACTTTTACTAGCCTTTCCTTATGCACCTTCAAAATCACATGCAATCATGATCACTAGGACTTCTTGTCGGCTTGTAACGTGGCCAAGGTTAAGGGTAGGGTATAGGATGGTAAGTGAGCTTTAGTAACCATAGGGAAGGGAGGAGCAATGGGGAATGAGTTCGCAACATGGAGGGAATCCCCCAGGAAACTGCACTTCTATTAAGAGCATTCTTGCTTACTTCTTTTCTTTCCCTTTTTCCATTTTTCTTTTCTTCTTTTTCTCACTTCTTGTTTTGCAGCTTTGTGTTGTATTTTTGCTACAACTTATAACTTTTGGTTGCTTTCCCTTTCTTTGTTTTATCTTGCAGTTGTTTTTCTTTCTTTTCTTTTTCAACCCTTTTTCGATGCATTGTTCTTGCTATGTCCCCGGGTGTCTCCCCCACACTTGAACGAGACTCACTCCCAAAACAATTCCAAAGCTCCTCTGTCCCCCTAAGGTTGAGGTTGATCATGGTTTTTCAACTTTGACTTGTAATGAACTATCGTATTAGAAAAAATGGTTATTCAAGCTCAAAGAGGGTAAGCAAGGGACAAAATTTACAAGGTAGATCCATTTGGCTCGGGGCTAATTAGAACATGACCTAGATCATATCACTCTTGGATGTGTGATGAGTCATATTTTATACACCTCACAAAAAATGGTGTCGTTGCCAGGGACACAAGTTCTTTTGTGTCTTTATGTGCCAAAATTGAGTTAAGCCGAATCCCAAGTCTGTGGAATGCTGTGTTTGTCATTTGAGTCATAGAGTCATAGAGTTTGTCAAGTTTGTTGAGTCTGTCTTTGTTTTCTTTTTGGTCGAGTCTGAAAATAATATAGCATGCTGAATATGTGTTAAATTTTTGTTACATGAGTCTTTACATTGCAAAAAAAAAAAAAAGAAAAAAGAACAACAACAACAACAACCATCTCTGCATCATTGCATTTAACTGCATTTCCATCATTGATTTTGTTTTCTAATAGCTACTTGTTTTCTATTTTCTAATTTGCATAACTAATTCTAACTTCTTTGCATAACTGATTTTATGTCTTGCATAACTAACATTGAACTTCTTTATATAACTAACATTAACCTATCTTGTATAATTGAATCTAACTTTTATTTTTCTACAAAAAAAAAATCTGCTTTTTCTATTTCACTTCTGTTGTTTTTTTTTCTCTCTTCAGTTGGTTAGCTTTTTGTTTTCTTTTATTCAATCAATAACACTTGTGCACTCTGATACTAATATTGTTCCTAATTCTTCTTATTTTATCATTCTGCTCCTGGATCCAATGGAGAAAGGAATAAGCTATATATTATTGTTGTGATGTATCAACCATGGCGTCCTCAATATCCCGAATGGGATGGAGCCTAGTCATACGAGAATTATCCATCTGAGCTAACAACTATGTTGCTTGAGTTATATGATTTTGCAGGTAACAGTCACCATTTTGACAATAGGGGACCCACGACATCTAGAGGAATGAATGGGATTGTTGCTACTGACAATCAGAGATTTAAAGGATACATAGATGGATGTGGCATGTTTGGTTCTGTAGGACATTCATTCAATGATTGTCCCATTTTGCAAGAACCACCACCTTCATTCAGACTACAACTGATACAACAAAGTTCCTTAGAGGATTTAATGAAGCTATTGGCCATGAATAACAATCAATTTCAAGAGAATGTGTCTATAACCTAACAACCAGTGCATCAGCTTGACAGTTCACCTTCTCTAGAAGATCTGGTACAATTGTTTCAACAAAATACCATGTAGATTCAACAAAACAACATGCAATTTCAACAAAATACTATGCAGAACAACATGCAGTTTCAACAACATATAATTGCCACAATGCAAGAGTTGACAGCATAGATTGGTCAATTGGCCACCACAATAAATCAGCTGTAGTTCAAAGATTCTGGACAGGTTCCTTCCCAAGCCATTCTCAGTCCATAGGAGAACATAAGTGACATAACCATGAGAAGTGACATGGAGCTGCCGCAACAACAATCACTAAAAGTGCAATATGGATTTTCTATAAATCCGGATTCAAAGAATTCAACCACTGTGTTGGGCTTCGCCGACTCCAGTAGTGTTGCCAACTCCATGCTTGCTACTACCGAATCTACTAAGATGACTGAGATTGACGATTGTGTGCCAACTGTTTCTAATCTGGTTGATGTGCTCAAGATTGCAAATTCTATGACTAATGTCACTGATCTTACTGATATGACATGTGTTGATGTTGACATTACTAATCCCATGTGTGTCGATGCCAAGATGGTCGATGCTAAGATGGCCGATCCCAAATATGCTAATGTTGATAATGCTTTTGCTGATAGGGCCAAGGATGTTGATTCTATAGTTGACAAGTCAGACAATGTTAATATGACTGAAATGACCAACTCTATAGTTTATATGATGAACCATGAAAATATATTAGAATTTGCCAACTCTATGATGGAGGTTTCGAGTCTTACTGATATAATTGAGGTTGTTGACTCTGGGGTCAATATTTTTGCTTTTGCATTTATGCTTGAATTGTCGGATTTTGTGGCTAACGCGTCCAACTTTGCCAATGTGGTTGACAATTCTAACAGTTCCAATATAACTAAAGTTTTAGATTCTGGGACTGAAGTGTCGGATTCTATTAATAATTTTTTGGCTCATGAACCAACACTTGCTGAGTTGGGCAATCAAAGCCGAATCCACTCCTGGCAGCCAAGTCAGGAATCAACGAATGAGCCTTCTTCACTTCGCTCACCAGCAGCAAAATCAATACCAGTGTCATCCATAGCACAACAATTCCATATCTTAGTAAATTTGCATTATGAATTGACTAAACACTTTGAATTTTTTGGAAATACGGATTTTAAGAATTCTATTAATTGTGAGTGTACCTATATTGGATCAACTAAATCTTCTCTGTGTGTAAAACACAGCAATGACACTAATCCCAATGTAGGAGTTATAGGCAATATTATAGAGAAGCTACTGGAGGATATCATGTTGAAACTATCAAAATGGATGAGGAGAAAGCTCCCCCAAGCTGTAGACAACAAGAGCGGAGCAAAAATACTAGATATCAGATTTTGTACATTCTTTCCACCCTAAAAAAAACAGTCTTTCTATTTCACCCCTTCATTTGCACACATATGCTTTGCATTGAGGACAATGCATCATCCAAGTGTGTGTGTGTGGGGGGTTTCCGTAGGAGGTGACAGTTTGTTTGGTTTTGTTTTATTTTTAGTTTTATTATTTCATTTTTATTTCATTCATGTTCTATTTCATTTTGTTTCTTTTCTTTTTATTCTAATTATGCTATTTTTTGTTTAATTTTGGTTTTCATTTTCATTTTATTTTGTTTTTCCTAGCTGACTTCTGATTCCAAATTGCCAATTACTGAGAAAACTATTTTGAAAAAGAATTTAAATGGACTTCTTTAAGTTGAATGAAACAGTATGAAGTAATGCATAACCCTGGATGAGAGGTTTTTAAACCTGATAGGGGCTGAAATTTTTGCGTCCTTAGGCAATGAGTAAGTGAAAAACTAAAAAGATGAACCATTAGTGGCAGAGCAATTAATTGTGTGAGAAATGTTGAGCCTTGCATGAATGGCTTTGTATCTCGCCATTCTTTCATTTCTTGTGTGATTATTGCATCCATGTTGCTGGTTACTCTAGGTTTTGCCTTGATTCTCTGGATATATCTCATTTCACATGCAGCAATGATATGATATAGGCCATCTTTCTTTACAGCTACTTAGCAAAATAAAGCCTACCTTGTGAATAATTCCTTTGGTTACCCCTTTGAGCCTATAATTGTTTCTTGATATGACAGCTCATTACAAGCTTAAAGCCGGAAAAACCATGATCAACCCGAACCTTAGGGAACAAAGGAGCTTTGGAATTGTTTTGGGAATAGGTCTTGAATAAGTGTAGGGGTGACACCTAGAGGCATTGTGAGAGTGGTATATTTGGAAAAGAGTACATGTGTCTAGAAAAAGGGTTGATGAAAAGAAAAGAAAAAGGATACGAAAAGAAAGAAAAAGTAGGAAAAACAAAAAGAAAAGATTGCAAGTGAGATTGCAACACAAAAGCTGCAAGATAGAAAAAGTGAGAAAAAGAAAGAGAAAAATACAAAGGGAAAAGTAGGATAGTGAACAAAGAAGCTTTCAAGAAACTGCTAATGTTCGAAGGAGATAATCTCCGTGCTTATAGATTCATTTCCCATTGCTCCTCTTGTCCCTCTGGTTATTAAAGCTCACTTTACCATCCTGAAACCTACCTTACCCTGGCCATGTTACAAGCCCAAAAAGTCCTATTGATCATTTGTGCATGTGTTTTTGAGGGTGTGAAAGGAGAGGATAGTCAAAGCTTGACAGTGCTAGTTGACATAAAATGTTTGAGTATATATACAAACCTAAACACTTGAGAGATTGAGAGAATATGTCATGAGAGAGCTTAATCACTTCTTGGTTACTCTTAATGTTTGCAGGTTGCTTATTTGCCTTGAATCTGGAGAAAGTAACTTTCATAGATTATTTGAATATCTAGATTCTGGGATGAATGCAATCTTATTCTATTTTGTCAAGCTTGAGGAGTTTATTTGAAAAACATATTTCCTCTTTCAATTTCCTTGAATGCTCAAATTTGATTTTTCCCAGGAGTGCAAAAGTGTAAGTGTGGGGGTTTGATGAGTTGTATTTTATACACCTCACAAGGACTTAAGATGGATGTTGTTAAGAATGTTTAATGATTAAAAGTCTTGTCTTAATCGAGATTTGAATTATGGGCCTAGAAATAGGAAAAATATAAATCTGTGCTAAAATGAGGATTTAAACTGATAAAAGATTGGACTTGTTTTGTAGGCCTGAAAGCTGAAAGTATCTCGGCCCAAAAGGAGCATCTTGGCCCAGAAGAAGTGATCCCGGCCAGCGGCAGAAATCACTCCAACAAAAAAAGAACAATGCGTGATTACAGGAAGAGTAAATTAGGAAATATGTAATTCGGGTAACTTAGTAAGAAATCTGTTAGAATCAAAGAAATATGTAATTTGGGTAACTCAGCAAGAAATCTGTTAGAATCAAGGAAATATGTAATTTGGGTAACTCAGCAAGAAATTTGTTAGGATCAGGGAAATATGTAATTCAAGTAACTAAGCAAGAAATCTGTTGGGATCAAGGAATCAACGATTCTGTAGGATTAGATTTAGATTTATCCAGCTTGTGTATAAATAAAGCACGCCAGGCCACGTCTTCGCTGTGGAAAAATAGTGGAATTCTAGATTTAGCACCGTCAGCAACTGTAGACATTCCAAGCTAGCACGGTGGTACACGAAGCTACAGTAAGGTGTCTCTCTCGATCAAGGAGGTACAGGACCAGGATTTGGGAATCTGGAAGCTGTCGAAGGTGATCGCTCAGTATAGCCGACGCACTCTAGTGGATGGAAACCTCAACGTCTGGCCATCACTAGTGCACCACTGCCGTCCTTCCAAGGCGATCATCGTGGAAGGCGAACTCTCTAGAGAACACTGAATTCCCACCTTTGTATTCAACTATATTTTCAATATTATAACTGGTTTGCAATTCTATCTCTTGATTATAATTCCTACGCTTTAATCTGCTTTTAACTTTGTTACAATTGCACATTGTTATGGGTAGATCACGTTAGAATAGGGTCGATTGGAACTGGTTTATAATCTGCTTAGGTAGAGAACCTAAAATCAACCACATACTTCCTGCCAACTGATGAGGTAGCGATTGTGTAAATCCTCGGTATGGCAATGGACAAACGTTCAGCGATTGTCGTAAGAATCTAAGGTTGATTCAGAGTATAATTCTAAGTAAGAGTGGTAAATTGTTGTGTATTGATTTCTGAATTTGTATAGTAGTTAGTATAGATTAGTTTAGCATAGTTTAGTTTACTTTCAACACTTAGTTTATTTTCTGCACTTAAACACAAAATCCCTCTATTTACTGTTTTTCTAGAGTCCAAGACTGAGTCAGTCCGACTCTGTCGCATTTGTCTAAGCCGACCGGTAATAAGTCGACATTTCACAACAATTAGCAGTTTCTGCACAAACTATGATTTCTACACTTAGTCACAATTTAACACACTGTGTTCTTGAGAGAATCGACCTAGATTAGCTATACTATAGTTAGCTTTAGTATTTATTTGAGGCGAGTAAGACGACAAAAAACCCGCTTATCAATGCGAAACGAGATGTAACCAGTCATCATGAATGCAAATATCACACAAGAAAGGAAGGGATGGCAAGATGTAAAACCATTATGTATGCAAAGCTCGAAAATTCTCACATGGATGGTTGCTCAATCACTAAAGGTTCCTCTTTTTCAATTTTTCAATCTCATTACCAAAACTTGCAGAAATTTCACTTCTTGTCATGATTGAAAAATCTCCCCTCTAGGACCATGCACTGCTTCTTACTATTTCATCTTTCTAGGAAAAATCCATTCAACTTCTTTTTCAAAGAATTTTTCTTAGCAATCATAAATCAGAATTCAGTTAAGGAAAAACAAAATAAAAAATAAGAATTAAAAGAAAATTTTGAAACAAGACCGAAGTCGGCACAGACACAACTAAAACAACTTAGGAAAATGAAATAAAAAAACAAACTTGATAGAAAAACAAAATGGAAAACAACACAAACAGAAGATAGAGGCAAAAGTGGCAAACAAAAAACAAAAAATAAACATGAAATAGGGTTGGCATGGACTCGATCCTCCCCCCACACTTGAATGATGCATTGCTCCCAATGCATGCTAGAAATATCGAGGGGGTTATGAGGCTTGCTCAAGGGGTGCCATCCGACATGGTCGGGTTTAGCTTTAAGGAAAGTGAATGCAACGAAGTATCATTAGCTGATCTTGGCGTCAATTGGCCAACTTGGTCCGGCTTCAGCAAATGATAGGCCGAGTCAGTCTCAGTTTATTGCGACTGCCAACTATTGTCCGAATCGAACTCAGCCTTAGTGTTCTTGTTGGAGTCACCTTCTGCCCATGTTTTCTTTTAGAAAAGAAAAGAACTTCTCTCTCAGGGTGGAAAGAATGTGTAAAATCTGATATCTAGCATTTTTGTGTCTCTCCCTATGGTAATAGCTTAGAGGAGTCTTCTCTTCATCCATCTTGATAAGTTTAATGTGGGATCTTGAAATGGATCTTGTTGTTGGAACTAGTTGATCATGATTACCATACCTGGATTATCAACATCTCTTGTAAGTTTTGGACTCGGCTGTTGAGCTTGGATTAGCCATTTCGAGGGTAGAGTCCATTGGTTGGTGTCCCAGAGTTGGTAACCAGGCATACTCTCGACATCTATTCAATTTTGGTACTGACTACCAAGAACTAACTCGACTTCTGGCTAGTTGTGAGAGTCGGACTCAACTTCCATTTCAACGGTTGAGTTGGATTCAGATGGTACCAACTTGTGAATTCTATTGTCCGAGATGGAGTCAGACTTGGCATGCGTCTCTTTGCGCAAGTCGGTTTCTTCTCACTTCGGCTTCAATTGGCCGACTCAGTCTGGATTCGGCACTTGGTTTGTCGAGTCAGTCTTGGCCCTTAGTCGCTTTCAACTCTATTTGTTTGAATCAGACTTGGTATCTGTCTTATTGCTTAAGTTGCTCTCGGCTCTTGTTCGATCTTGGCAGTTGGGAACCAGCTAGGTCTCTCTTTTTGGGTTCCCAATTATGTGGACAAAAACCTAAAACTCTCAAGCCCGCTAGGTTTCTCTTTATAAGAGAAGAAGAGATTGGATGGACATAGAGAAAGATTGGATTTTCACAAGGCAAAAGAGAGAAGAGAGAAGAGAGAGAAGGAGAGAAAGAGAAAAAGAAGGTGTTTTGTTTTCATCTCAACACAGAACAGTCACATCAAAATTGCGATATCTACTTCATTAACCATTGGATCAGGCTAGAAATTTGACAGTTCAACACACATAATTCTACATCTTGACCGTTCGGATCTTGATTTTGAGGACTGTGGTGTGAGAAATCGTGTTCGCATAGTAGCTTAATTTTGTGGGTTCTTTACTTTCTTATTCCTTCATCTGCAAGTTTTACTTGCTTGCTTGTACTGGTTGGTTGTATGAACAAACATTGTTCTTGATTTGAACACTCTTGTATCCTTATTTGATTATAGTGGATTGATTTCTTTGGTCTGAACGACCCGTGATTTTTACTTTTCACGTTGACAGGGTTTTTCCATGTTAAAAATATTGGTGTCTCTTACATGATTCTTCTAATTATTACTATCATTCTTATTTGTGGTTACTCCTTGGAGATTCTTGCAAGTTAGGAAAATTTATATCCGTTGAGTTGTGGCACCATTGCATGTGTCTTATTGCCTTTTCCCCATCAACCAAGAGTATGATTTCTTTAAATCAAGCGAGAAGTATTGAAATGTCTAGCTTTGGTAGTGGGTAGATGAGGATAGTATATATTGGGACTACTTACCAAGACAAGCTAGGTTGAAGTACAAGGGAGAAATATTGACATGAGCATTGATACTACATAAGAAAACTCCCCTGAATTAAAAGTGACTCAACTATCCTTTAAATATGTACTTGTTTAGATTTCATTAATTACACAATTTTCATTATAAGGAATATTTAGTGTAAATGTAGATGAAAAATCAAATGAGTAAGAGTAACGTAGGTAATTACATTACATTCTGTAAACATGGGTAGAGACCAACCTCTCCATGAACAAGCTACATATCCAATTCGACCAAAGTCTAATTACAGTTTAATCATTAAGTTAACTGATTGAACCAATTGATCCAGAGGTCTTGTTTCAGTCTTTGATCCAGTCTTTGATCCAGTTTTCAAAACAATGCAGCAGGGTGAGTGTTGGGCGATGCCACTTCCTTTTTTCTATTATTTTTCTTAAAGAATACAAATCTTTGAAACCAGTAAAGCCCTCACAAGTAAGAGCACGGGGAATAACTGTCTAGATCAAAGTCTGAAACAGATTGAATTTCTGTTAAGTACATAAGACATGAAACGAAAATAAAAATTGGAAACAAACTCTATTTGTTCTATGTATATAAGACTCTAATGCAGAAAACAAAGGAATTATCTTTTTCCTCACTTCTTTTCTTGTTAGTCCGCAATCTTGTTCCTTTGTTTGATGTCCAGATTATTAGATTGACTAATACGATGAATCTTTTTTTTTAACTTACGTTCATGTTGTCAAAAGTAATGAGTTGAATAAAACATGATTGGTTCATCATACAACTCTACACTAACAAAGAGCCAGCAAATCATAATATTATATGTCAATATAATGATTCAGATACAGTAAAAGCATGTTGGACATAATATTTACTGACTTTGTTTAAGCTACTTAAAAAGGATTAGAATTTGTATCAACCTGTGCTAAACATTACAACTAAAAGAAAAAGAATCATATGCCTACCAACAGACGGATCCTAAAGGTTAAGCTTGGAAATTGATTAATAACTTGAGTTTTTCTGTGAGGATTTGGAAGCATCCTTTCTCGACCCATTTTGTCGAGATTCATCTTAAACTGAGTGAACAATCACTCTTGAAAATATTAAGTGCCACCTTGGAATCACAAGTAAAATTGGTCAAAGAGTGTTCACACATGTACTAACTTGGAGTGACATAACTTCGAGGAAATCTTGTAGGTGATTTTTCTCGAACAATAAACCAGCCCAAATCTTTCAGTAAGCCATGCATATAAATGTATCCAAAGAAAATACTGATGAGCGATTTAGCAACGAGAACTTGTAGGTTCAGGATGAAATCCACGAAAATCTATAATTTCCTTCACAGATTGGAAATTACTGGGAATATTGAAAAAGCAAGCAATATCTAGAAATATTTCCTTCTCAATGTCTTCAAGCTCATCAAAACCTATTCACAGCACATTCCATAATATTTTTACTTTTAGTTTTTCTTAGCCTAGCCAATGCACTTCTCCAGTGTGAGACATTTTGGCCTAACAAAGATGAGCCCAATACTTGAATTGCCAAGGGATGACCTTGAGCATGTGACAGTACATCGTATGTCAAGTCTTCATAACCACTAATAATATAATTACCTTTGAAAGCATTTCTGCAAAACAACTCAACAGCATCTTCCTTATTCAACGGTTGGACTTGCTAAACTTCATCAACTTCATGTGTCCTCAATATATGTTGATCCCTAGAAGTTATGATGATTCTGCTCCCTCCACCAAGGCATTCACGTAATAAAGTCTCTCTACTCCCTGTAAACATCTTTAGTTGTCCAATTTGATCAACATTACCAAGAACTATAAGAGCCCTTGCATTGCGTAGTCTATTCCATACCAGACATGTTCCCTCATAAACATTGCAAATCTTTAATTTTTTTTCATTTAGACACTGAGAAAGTAACTGTTTTAATATGCCTAATGCACCATAATCTCGATAAATTTTACTTACATCATCAATAAAACAACGACAATCATATTGATGAGAGATTCTTTCAAATAAAGAACCAACAATAGTTGACTTTCCTATTCCACTCATCCCGCTAAGTCTGACAACTCGAACATCATTAATTGACCCCAAATGTAAAAGCTTTGCTAATTCTTCAAAACGAGATTGCATCCCAACTAGATCATCATTTGGAAAACTTAAAAATTTGGAACCTAATATATTTATTATCGTTAACAATTTGTTCAATCTCTGCATATTGTGCCCTGCAAATTTAAAGAAAATGAAGGATGCCAAATCAAAATGTACATGTATAGAACAAGATAACAACATAGTACTTTTTCACTTCTTTAATTTAGACCCAATTTGCATGTTACCACTCTTAACTCTAGTTTAGAAAATGATAGTAAATTCAAGAAGACCATCATGAAATGAGAGAGGAATACTTACTTATTTGGGATATCCCAACCAGAGAGATTGGGCACTTGTGTGAGAGCTTCTCTCCATCTCTGCACTTCCTCCATCTCCTCTTTATCCTCTCTGAATCTTTCTTCGTGTTGGCCAAAGGCTTTCTCAAAATATACACTTTGTTTTCGCACCCCAGATGGATGGACATCATAAAAAATAGGCAGGACATGTCTTAACGATGTTCCAATGCAATTGCATATCTCTATTAGTTCACGCAAGCACCAAGTGGAGGAAGCATAGTTCTTTGAGAAGACAACAATGAAAATGCAAGAGCCTTGAATGGCTTGTAGCAGCTCGGGTGGTATGGATTCGCCTTTCTTGAGATCTTGACCATCTTTGAAGGCATCAATGCCTTTTCTATGAAGAGCTTCAAAGAGAAAAGCAGTAAAGTTGTTGCCTATGTCTTCGCCGCGGGAGCTCACAAACACGTCATATGTCCTTACTACATGAGACGAAGAAGAGGTGCGTTAGATGATGGTGTTAGAAGCCATTGTAATTGGCAAAAGTGGAAGCAAACTTGTTGAGAATGATGTATGTTAGTATTAGTGTGAAGGTGCAAATCAACGACAAGTGTCTCTGGATACAATGAAAGAATGGGCAGTGAAGAAATATAAATCGACCAATGTCAGTCTTGTAGACACGGAGTTGGCACTTTGGGTGAAGTTGCAAAAGGTAAAGGCTATTTCTTTTATATATATATATAAAATTTAATTTAGTGGCACTTTATTTTTCCACTATACTTTCTACCAAGGTAATATAAACGATATAAAACCCACTAATTTCGGTCAAGTTGGGTTCACTTTTCCACTTCATTAAAAGCTAAAATCAACACACTTTATATTTTCGTTTCTTCCACAGAAGAGAATAAGTTCAGGATGTGACCGATTTGTCATTGTATTATTGTTGTTGATGGAGTGGATATGTGAGATTCCAGACCCTTGTGGTGGTGGTGATGCTAAAGGATCAGAACCAGATCTCTCAACTTGTGTCTGGCTGTAGTTTGCTCTGCCATTTTGATTCACACTTTATGAAAGGCCGATGCATGCGATAAAAAGTAAAAGAAATATCTGCAGAATTAAAAACTCAGTCAACTATCCTTCAAATATGTACTTCTGTTAAGATTTCATTGATTACACAATTTTGTTTTATAAGATATTCCCGAAATGCCAATAAACACCATATTCTTGATAATTTTAGTCTGGTTCTCTTACTGAAGATTACCTGGATTAAAGCTGAAAAATTCTAGATTAGAATTTTGATCAGATTGTGTTTAGTAAGATTTGAAAGGATAAAACAAAGATGTAATGATGCTTTACGCATAAGAAATTTTTTACTCAATTTTGTTTGCTTAGGCAGAAATCTTTTTCTGAATTTTTGGAGACTTCCCCATTATCAGATTGAGATATTATACAGCTCTGCATAAACATGTAAAGATCCAAAAAAGTCTTTTTGAAAAGATCAGGCCTTAGTGAATCAGAGAGTAATGTGAAGAAAATACAAAACAGGGAATATTTAGTGTAAGGATAGTACAATTGCTCAAGCTTGTCATTACCCCATTTCTCCTCTGATTGTTCCTGTGTTGTTCACTATACAAACAATTTCCTAGTGACCGAAAGAGGGGTTAAGTGAAATTACATGGTAAACATGTATAGAGACTAGTCTCTCCAGCAATATAGTATTCAAGGAAAAATATGCAATGGACAAGTTGGACTATGAACTAGCTACATATCCAATTTGACCAAAGTCTAATATTACAGTAATCATAAATTTAACACTGATTGAACCAAACAAAAATTGATGCAGAGTTCTTGTTGTTTCAGTCTTTGATTTGGTCATCAAAACATTGCAGCAAGGAGAGTGTTAGCTGATATCACTTCCTTTTTGTTTT
The DNA here is from genome assembly GCA_025330945.1 of Mucuna pruriens. Taxonomy (NCBI): domain Eukaryota; kingdom Viridiplantae; phylum Streptophyta; class Magnoliopsida; order Fabales; family Fabaceae; genus Mucuna; species Mucuna pruriens. The sequence goes on from JAENHJ010000027.1 coordinate 2,368,942, forward strand.
TCTTAAAGATACGAATCTTTGAAACTAGTAAAGCCCTCCCTTGTAAGAGCACAGGGGAATAGCTGTCTGGATCAAAATCTAAAACAGATTCAATTTGTGTTAAGTACATAAGACATGAAACAAGAAAATAAATTATAGTGACTCCCAGCATCAAAATATTTTTCAAAACAATTTATCTTGTCTTTTCAATCTTCAACTTAAACATTGCAGAAAATAGTGGTGGGAAATGTCTTCTGCTTTCCTATTCTTTTTTCTTTATGGATAATCATCCTTGAGACTAGTCAAGCCCTCAAATATCAGAGGACAGGGCAGTGGCTGTTTGGATCAAAATATGAAACAGATTCTATTTGTTTTAAGTATTTAAGACTTGAATGCAGAAAACAAGATATGGTGACTCTATGCTTCAAATATATTTTTACTCACTTCCATCCTGGTTATTCTGCAATTTTGTTCCTTTGTTTGGTGTCCTGATTATTAGATTGACTAATACGAGGAATCATTTTTTAAACTTCTCTTCATGCTGTCATAACTAATATGACTTGAATAAAACATGGTGTGTTCATTATACAACTCTACACTATCGATGTTTATTCAAGCTACATGAAAAGGATTAGGAATTGTGTCAACCTCTGGAAAACATTACAACCAAAAGAAAAAGAATCTTATTCTTAGCAACAGAAGTCTCAAATGTGGAAATTGATTATGTAACAACTTGATTGTATTTTTCTGGTGCGGTCTGGAAGCATCCTTTCTCTATTTCTGAGATTCATCTTGAGTTGAAATGTTAAGTGCCACCTTGAAGTCACAATTAAAATTTGTCAAAGAGGACACATGGATTAACTTGGAGTGAGATTCATAATTTAGAAATTAAATAATATGCAAAGACAAAAATTAAAAATTCAAATGAGATTTAAAAAAGAATGTCGGGGACGAAAGAACTAGTTTACCTTTTTTTGACCAAGAGCATTTGTTCTCACCGTATTCAAAGAAAGTGAAATTAAATTGACAATGTTGCAGCTTTTAAAGAGAGGAGTGGATTGCCTATCCCAAAAGTAGTGGTAAATCTCTATTGTGCATCTTTGTTTAGTTTGATTCCATTATTCATGGATGCCTCCAATTGTTCACTATGATGGAAGGGTAACCGAAATGCAGTTGCTACGTGTTTTCTCAAGTGCCAAAAACTTGTCCTTCCAAGCTCACGAATTTCCACTGTCTATTGTTAAGTTTGATAGTTCTAGATCCAGATTATAAATAAAATGATACCCATATTTCTTCACCTCGACCTTGCCATGAAAAACTGCACCGACCATCTCATTAATTGTCCATTGCAAAAGTGAGCTCCATTGTTGAGCGAATTCATATGGATTCAAATAGACTAACAACATGTGATCTGATATGTCCGTGACTGGATTTTCAGCAAGAACTGTCGGAATTTCAATACCACCATATCTTTTTTTCGATTTTGGAGGATACATTGCTGAAACTGTTTCCCTCCCATATCGAGTTCCAACAACTACACAAGCCAGAACAGCCAGGCAACCATGGTCAGGCTTAACAGGAGATGATAAACTGTCGATGCCCACATGCTGATTGTTGAACCACCTTGGTATTTCACTTCCTGGAATAATACTTGAAACATTAACTTCAGGGGGCCAAAAACTGTTGATGCGGTGCTTCACCTAATACCCACACACAAAGCTATAGGTTAGTTCCTTGTTCTTTCTTACACACAAAAGAGACGGAGAAAAAAAAAAAGACAGAAGGAGCGTGCACACCTGACCAATTTGTATCATCCATAAAATAATCATCCTAGTGGTGTCTTTCCTACAAACTATTTTTGGGCAGTTGAAAATATTTAAAGTTACTCCTTCTCTAAAAGCTGGAGGTGGCATCATTAATGGCCAAAATTCCCCAAATACAAATTCTGTAGTCAACGACGGTGGTGTGTAAACTTTTGACGGCAAGACAGTTCGTGAAGGGAGCTGAGGCAAATATTTCAACTTCTTGCAAGCTTGTAAGTTTAAATAATACAGTTTGGAACACTTCTTGAGGTCGGGTAGTGTTGCAAAATTGTTTCCACTTAAATTTAGTATTTCTAAGCAACTTAAATTTCCTATAGCTTCAGGAATTTGAACTAAATTGCAGAAACTTAGATCAAGTTGACGCAAACATGGGCAAGTAGATGAGAAAGGAAACAAACAACTAACTGAATCTTTATGAACTCTGGAATACAACCACCGCTGTTTAATGACAGGAGCTTCACCATCCCTTGCTTTTCCTAATAACAGGATATTAAACAATTTTGAACAGCCAGAGAGATTCAGATATTCGAGAGAATTGAGACCCAATATGTTCTTGGGTAAGCTTACTAGACTTTTACAGTCTTTCAAATCCAGAAAGGTAAGCTTTCTTAGAAAACCAAAAGATGGATTAATTTCCCGAAGTTGTCTACATCCTTCAAGATTTAGCATTTCAAGATTTAGGTCTTCATTGAAATCTGGTAACTTGATTAGACTTGTGCAGTCTTTCAAATTCAAAATAGTCAACTTTTTTATGAGACCTATGGATGAATGGATCTTCTCGAGTTTTATACATCCTTCCAAATTTATGCACTCAAGATTTATGGCCTCCCCTAAATCTGGCATCTCGATTAGACTTTTAGAATTAGAAAGAGTCAAACGTCTCAAATTGTGTAGGGGCTGCAATGAAAGGTCAATAGTAAGAGACGAAGTTAATAGTGATACTTAGGCTTTCTTTGGTTTCTTTAACTAGAATTTGTGTACATGTACATGTTGCATATATTTTTATATATCTATTAATATGACATGTAAATATAATAAATTAACAATATCCTTGTAAAAATTAAATTGTAGTATCATGTTTTTCATTAATATTATATAATAAAAATATAAGAAAATATTTTTTTTAAATTACTAAAACACCTATCTTTCAAAATATATATATATATATATACAAAATTATAAAATAAACACAAATTAAAAAATTAACTAAGTAAAAGAGAGTGCAACGTGGAAAAGTATCCACTGAGCCTAGATAGCGTGCAACAGTGTGATACGTTTGGAAGCTCACTTGTTTTCATGGGTCAACCACTAAAAGCAACTACTTTTTTTTTTTAATTTTATTCTTGAAAATAGACTGGTTTCCATCTAAAAAAAACTTTGAAGTAATCCAAATCAACAGTTCTGGATATGTCGTACATGCCTGAGACAATTGCGGAAGCTGTAGCATATATATAATGCCTATTGAATTCATGTAGCGTGTTTTGGGCGAGAAATAAAAACATGAGATAAAAAATAAACAATTATAATAAATAGTAAATAGTATATATACAGTAATAGCTAATAGATTAATCTGTAAAAAGACAAATAACATAAGAGAGGTAATATTTTTATTCGTTCATTTAAAAAAATAAAAAATATAATAATTAACATTACCTTTGTGCCTTTCCATAGTTGCTTGACTCGGCTGTAGTCTAAGGACAACTCAATAAGTTTATCTGGCTGAAAACTTGTAGGCAAACTCTCAAAAGGATATTCAGACCAATTAAGATACCCTAATTCATTGGAAAGATAGTCAAGGCTTCCGAAAGAATTCCAATAAAGAATCACAAGAAACTTAAGGTGACTCATTTTTGAAATAATATCTGCCTTCACTGTATTTTCAGAATATAGGGATTCATTCCTTAAAATTATGGCTTCAAGATTTTCTGCTGCCTACACCATTGCAAAGGGGAAAGAAAATGTTAGACCTTTTCAAGTATTATTTATATATCCTAGAAAAATTACAAACTAAGATCGATTTATACTATAAACTATTTTACCATATTATTTGACATAATTTTGTGGAAATCTTTGTACTCACACAACCTACTCCAATTGCCTGGCTGATTAGGTGATTTTTCTTTAACAATATGCATGCCCAAATTCCTCAACAAATTATGCATACAAATTCTACTCCTCTCAATGGTTATGAGTGATTTGTCAACGAGATCTTTTAAACCACGTTCAGGATGAAATCCACGAAAATCTAGAATTTCTGTTATTTTTTGCACTTCATATTTATCGAAAAAACAAGCAATATCTAGAAATATTTCCTTGTTTGTATCTTCCAATTCATCAAAAGATAGTCGCAGCACTTTCATGATATCATTATGTGAACGTTCTCTTAGCTTAGCTAATGTACTTTTCCATTGAGGGAGACTTCGTCCAGCCATAGATGAGCCCAATACTTGGATGGCTAAGGGATGACCTTCAGCATATGATAGTACATCACGCGACACCTTTTCATAATCCCTTGCAATTGTTTCAATTCCTCTGAAAGCCTTTTTGCAGAACAACTCATAAGCATCTACATGACCCAATGGTTGGACTTTATAAACATCATCTACTTCATGCGTCTTCAATATTTGTTCATCCCTAGAAATTATGATGATTCTGCTTCCTCCACCAAGGCATTCACGTAACATATAGTTTCTGTTCCCTGAAAATATTTGTAGCTGTTCCATTTGATCGACATTATCAAAAATTACAAGTGCTCTTGCATTGTGTAGCCTATTCCATACCAAACACGTTTCCTCAGAAACATTGCAAATCTCTAGATCCTTTCCATTCGAAGGCGGACAAAGCAATCGGTCTTGTACACCAAGATGACCAGAATGTCGATAAATTCGGCTTACATCATCAATATAACAAATATAATCATATCGATTGGCAATATTTTCATATAAAACACGAGCAAGAGTTGATTTTCCTATTCCACCGATCCCACTAATTCCAACAACTCGAACTTCATTAACTGAATCCAAACTTAAAAGCTCCTCTAATTCTTCAACCCGAGATTGCATCCCAACTAGATTATCATTTGGAAGACTTGAAAATTTGGGACCAATTATATTTTTTATCCTTTCAACAATTTCTTCAATAACTTCAGGTTGTGACCTGAAAATATAAAGAAAAGGATGGATTGGAAATGATGACCCCAGGACGACGAAAATAGAATGCACATGTATGGGACAAGATAACAACAGAAATGAGTACTCTTACATCTTAATGAATACTAAGTTTACAAAAGGATAGTAAATTCAAAAAAAACCATTGTGAAATGAGAGGAGGATTACTTACTTGTTTTGGATATCCCAACCCCGGAGGTTGGCCACTTGTGTGAGAACTTCTCTCCATGTCTTAACCTCCTTCATCTTTTTCTTATCTTCTCTGAATCTTTCTTCATGTTCCACAAAGGCTTTATCGTAATATCCATTCTGTTCTCTCACCTCTGAAGGATCAACATCATAAAAAATAGGCAGAACAGGTCTTGGCGATGTTCCAATGCAATTGAAGATGTGTACAAGTTCACGCAAGCACCAAGTTGAGGAAGCATAATCCTTAGAGAAGACGACAATGAAAATGCGAGAGGCTTGAATGGCTTGTAGCAGCTCGGGTGCTATGGATTCGCCTTTCTTGGGATCTGCATCATATTTGAAGGCATCAATGCCATGTTTACGAAGAGCTTCAAAGAGAATGGCAACAAAGTTGAAGCGTGTGTCTTCACCGCGGAAGCTGACAAAGACGTCGTAAAGGTAAGAAGAAGAAGAAGAAGACATTGGAATTGAGAATGAAGAGTGTGAAGGTGAAAAGCTGTTTGAGGATACAAACAAAGCAAGCACACTGCACTTTATATAAAGCTAACTCTTTCACTCTTTATTTTTCCACTTTCCTTTACAGCAAGCTTCTTGCCAGCAGCTTCTACCAAGTTGCCTTCACATGGTCCCACTTTCACTGCCCCGTTATTTCCACATGGTCCCACTTTCCACTGTCTTTACCAGCTTTCTTCAATTCTCAAGTTTCCTCTTCTTTTCCGTGTTGTCAATTTTCACACTCCATTTCAACATTTCTCAGAATGTTTGCCAGCTTTTTTCCACTCTCGAGTTTTCCGTTCTGTGCCGTGTTGTCAGTTTTCACACTCTTTTTTAACTTGTCCCCCTCTCGTACAAACCTAGTTCTGCATTTGAAAAAAACTATAACCTCTTTCCCTGCAAATGCTTACTTAACCACCGAACCACACGTACTTTTTTATATATACACCACAAATATAATTAATATATACATTTATTCACATATTGGCCTAGTTAGTCTATTGACCTAGTTGGTCTATCAAATTCATGTTCTTGAACCGCAACCTCTCTTGTTAAACAAGTTTAATAGATAAAGACGAAATTCATGTTCATCATGTGAATGGAAGTTGAATTCCCGTCAAACTAATATTTTATTGGTAAGTAATTAATAAGAAAGTATTTTATAAACATTTGTAAAATCTTAAATTCTAATATAATCTTAATTAACTCTAAAAAACAACTCTTTTAAACTTTTTATCACCAAAAACAATATCTTGTTTAATGGAACTTTGGAACTTTTTTTTCTTGGTGCATTTTTTTCATCTTTATTTCCGCCCATTTCATATTTAATTTTATCACTTCAAATACCAAAATAAAATAATAATAATAATAATAATTATTATTATTATTATTATTATTATTATTATTATTATTATTAATTAAGGGTTAAATAAAAATAAATAAAAATTTCTCCACTAGATAGAAAAATAGATATCACGATAATAACTTATATTTACATTTACTTAAAAACTAATTAGTTCCAAAACAACTATATTTATAAAGGTGCTGTAATAACTCCCGTATTATTATTATAAGTAAAACTTCAAATTAAATAAAATTACAATCAACAAAATTTAGGTAAAAAGAAATTATGGAGACTAAAACTTATACAAAATAAATTATGAAGATTAAAAATTAAAATCTTAAAATGAAAAAAATGAAAGATTTGTTAGGTTGTGGTACTCGAAATAAAAGATGGGAGTGAAATTATGTAACTTATAAATATTATTATTATGTCATCTTTTGTGGTAATTACACTATCTATGTTTAATTGAAGTCAAGTGATTACAATGTAATGTTATTGTCAGGCATAAGCACAACTTCCTTATTAACTAGAATGATAATAGACACCAAAGAGGCGGTGATGACAAAGGGACTTCAGTACCTCTCCTTGGCTTGGTAGATTTGGTTCGGAAGTGTTTCAAACCGGAGGATTGGTGAACAGGGTTAGGGGAGGGAAGTCGATCCTCTTATCTCGTAACATCCTTACATAGGGGTCCTACATAGATCAAATGGGGACAGTACCACACCCGTTGGGTGTCATGTTGCATCTACCAAACTTCATCAGGTCCCATCCAAATATCCTTAAAGTGAATGCAAAACAGTTTAGAGTAGATCATCACAGTCATATGCATATACCATACAAAGTAACGGTAAACTACAACATAATTAAACTTACATATAACAATGAAATATTCACTACAATCATCGAAAAAGGACCTTATCCCTTTGAAAAACATAATCGTCAATCAACATAATATTTCACAACTATTCATATAGGTGCATATATAATGTCAACATTATCGTCACTACTCCATGAAGATTTATAGGCCGAGCAATCACCTCTATCACTCCCTTAACATATCATCATATAAGTATTGAGAAAAGAATATGCAATCTTATGGGTTAGAAAGTGTGTCTATCAAGATAAAGGTACATGAGTAGTGGCATATCAATGTCTCAAGTTTTCAATACTACGACTTCTTATGGGATGTGCTTGTTCGTTTATCCCCAAGGCTCACCGTACCTCATTCCTCTTCAACATTGATTATGGGTCCTTCTCATCATAGTAACTTGACAATTTACGTGGATACTCGTCAATAGTGTCCTTAAGGGACTCAACACATCAAGCAATTATGATTCTCAGACCACTTCCATCGTTCTTGAAGCACAAATACTAACTCCATGTATCCACCATCTCATCATGGTCACCTTTAAGATAAGCTAAAACTCATCACAATAAGGAATGATACACTGCCCATATCCTTAAGAGTAAGGAAAATCCTCTCACTCATTTAACAAGCGTTCTATCTTTTAAGATAGCAATATTTCATCATATTATGCCATTATCTTCATTAAATTTCCACTTACAAACCTTTAAACCAACCTACTCATAATCATCATTTTATAACAATATTTCTAATGATATAATTAATTTCTTAAACAATTTCATAACTTAAAACATTTCTTCACTGCCAAGGAAATTTGCTCAACGAGAAGGACAACTCGGCTAGCGATTCCCTACCTTCTCAAAATGTACCACTTAGATACACACATTCGCTCAACAAGAGCTTCGCCTCTTCTAGTGAAAATAATCACAAAGAGCTTAGACTTTGTTCTCGTCACTGATAAGTCACAATTTATACAGCACGCAAGGGCTTAAACTGGGTATTATTGAGACTATTTGGTGCTTAAGGATCACGTCTTAGCTAAGATTCAAATTTTGGACCTAGAAATAGAGAAAATATAAATATGTGATAATTTGATGATTTTAGCTAATAAAAGATTGGATTCATTTTACATGACAAAGTATAAAGCGTCTTAGCCTATATATTAAGAGCATCTCGTCCCAAGAGAAGCTGTCTCAGCCAGACCAGCTCCATCTCGGCCTGACTAGCTCTAGAGGTGGATACATTAGACATCATCTCAAACATAGATTCATCTAAACTTTGATAAATGAAAATAAGTAATTGTTGATCCTTCTTTTTCGTCTTTACTAAAATCTCCTTCTCATGTTGTGACAAAATAATCACATCTTCGGGGAAGGTATCATCTTTCTCCACAACCTTCCAAGAATCTTGGGAACCTAAGAAGACTTTAATACGATGACATCAATTGTCATAATTTCCATTGGTAAGACGAGGGAATTGAAACAAGTTCAAGTTATTACTTGTCATCTCTCAACTCACTAACTGTGTTTCTCAACTAACTAAGTGTTTCTCTCAATTAACCATAACCTAAGTGTTGATACCACTCTACTAGATAAACTAGAGGAGACTTTAGAACTCTCAATTCACCATAACCTAAGCTCTACTCTATTAGATATATTAGAGGAGACTTTAGAAAATAGAAAAGTATTTTTTATTCCTTGGCTCATCAGTTACATAAGTTGATATTCTATTAATAATGAGCAATTAATAACTATTACAACGTCTTTTAATTAACACACTAAATAATACTCATAAACAGTGGATACAAAATAATAATGTCTTGTAATGTAGAGTGACTCGTAATGTTGAGTAACTGCTCCTTAATCCATATTAATTAAAATCTCTTCATTTTACATCCCTTTATTTTCTAATCATTGTTTCTAGCAATAAAAAAGTAGCAAGAGTTTGTTTCCTATTCCACCCAGCCCACAAATTCCTACAATGTGAATATCATCAACCCAGTCCAAAAGTAAAAGCTTTTCTAATTCTTCTAAGGGGATTCCATCCCAACTAGATCATTTGGAAGACTTGAAAAATTGTGACCCAATATACTTATTATTTCTTGAACAATTTTATCAATCTCAGCGTATTTTGACCTGAAAGTTTGAAGAATACCAAAATCATCGATTATCGCCTGAGAAATTAAACCAAGTTAAAGAACAAAAATTATATGTACAGAATAAGATCACATAATATTTGTTAAAGTTAGTTATAAATTTCTACAAAATTCACAACACTATTAAAATATCTAGAATTATCTAAAAAAAAATTAATATCTAGAATATTAAACAATGAAAAGCTTAGAATCAATTATTATTTTCTAGAACAATAAAGTAAAAATAAATCATCTTTCGTTACACTATAAATAAGTGTTGAGCATAAGTGTAAAGAGTACTCAATCGCTTGCATGAGGTTAGACAGTATACGCTCCCCTTTGTTGATCTTCGTGTCATCCCTAAAGGTAAGAATGCCTTTTCTATGCAAAGCAGCAAAAAGATGATCAGTAAAATTGTTGCGTGTGTCCTTACCTCTAAAGCTCACAAATACTTCATATTTGTTTATGATCTCATGTGAAGAAGAGCTGCATTGGATGCTGCTGTTGGAAGCCATAGCAATTGCAACAGCAGAAGCTATCTAGTTGAGGATTGATATATAAATAAAGGAAACTGTGTACCCTCTACCACTGCTAGTATTACTACGAAACTGCAATGCAAGGACAAGTGTGGGTTATGATATATTTTTAAAGTCTTTGAGAGCGTGTTTTTTTTCGGTTAACGGGCCAAAAACTAATTAGAATAAAAAACAACATTGTGCGTGTTAGAACACGCGTCAACGCATAAATAATAATATCACAGGACCAGGAGTGACATTAGTGCTTGGCCCTACCTGCTATTTTAATTTTACATTCCTTACCCTTTCATTGGCTTGGTCTCACTCTATAATAGAATGTTTGTTGGGAGTGCTTTACAGTTTCACCTCACGCGAAGATCGTAGGTATACGTAGTTGATATTATTCTAACCCTTTCAATCAAGATCTAACTTTATGACCACTACCTTTTAATCAATATCCTAATTTTACTGTTCACATGTGTTTATAAATTAGGAGTTGAATTATTTGTTAGGTTTAAAAGTTATTGTGTTAAGGAGGTGACCTGACCCCCCAAAAATAAAAAAAGTAACAATGACTTATTTTTTTCTGCCAAGCAATTGGAAGATGTTGGAGCTTTAGTAGATTTCAACACCATCTTATTGTCCTTCACCTTCCTGGTAACTTCAAATTAAACATGCATGTCCCACGACGCATATCACACCATTGTGCAAGTCCTTGAAATCGATTTCAAGAATAGTCAGAAGGAAAATTCTCAGAAGTTTCCTGTGATGGATTGAAATTTCTTAAACTCAGTTGTGAAAAAGTAAAGTGGAAGACTTCCTAGAAACAGCGCCTAAATTAATGATAGGTAAAGCATTCCACAAGATGACAATAAATCTATATATATGCACACAAATATAAAATATATTATTTTATAAAATGATTAATTTTGCTGTCATCCATAACTTGTCATCAATTTTTGTTTTAAAAATTTTGTTATATTTTGGTTTGTAATATATTGTTCATTTCTTGTGATTATTTAATAATATTAATGCATATTATTATAACGCCCATCTTAATATATAAAATCCCACTAAAAAAAATCTTAATATATAAAAATAATATTTACAAGTACGTAACTTTTAACTCCAACTATACATGGAAATATCTAAAATCTCCTCTGCTATTTTTCTTCTTTCATCATAATTTTGCTTTGAAGATTTGCTTTGATTTAAGTACCACCTTTAATAATGAATAGAAATCAAATTTCTCTTTTTTTCTAAAATGAATGAAAATTTTTATTTTATAATTTTTTTTCTACACGGGTTTGACTGAATTGGTTAAAAATTCTGGAGGTTTTGGATGTGTTTTAAGTGCATTAGTTTAATCTATCTATAATATAAAAGTAGAAGAATCATTGGAATCGGTCTTGGGGAAAGGTTTAGGTAGTTTGGAACCTTCTTGCCATAATTATATTTTTTATTTACACAATTATCTATAACAAAACCTTCTTGACACTGATGAAACGTTTTGATAAACGTACTTTATAAATTAATATTTTGTATAATAATGTTGTATTTTTTTTTATAAAATTTTAAATATTCTTTACAAATATTATATATAATTCATTTTTTTTTTAGATTAATACAATATAGATCTACAAATAAAAAACAAAAAAATACAACAAAAATCAAGATCTTTGGCCTAAAAAGATGAAGACAGAATATCAGTATAGTCATATAGCTTTATCTTTATTTTATCTTTGTTTTTATTTTTTTATTTTATTTTATCTTTATTTTTTATTTTATTTATCTTATCTTTATCTTTTATTTTATTTTATCTTTATTTACATGATATTTTATTTTATCTGTAAATTATTTTATTTTCTCATCACCTGTGCAAGCCCACAAAAAGACACATTTTGCACAGTATAAAAAAAGGTATCTTGGAGGTTGCAAAACTCACTTATGGCACTCACTAACACATGTCATTCTATACTCCACCGTCTTCATCCTTCCAAGTGGTCCCCTCATCCTTGAGGCTCCTTGGAAGACACTTGAAGATAAAGCAGAAAGCACGATATAGAGTAAAGGAACGGAGCCTCAAACTTTTATGGGTTTTATTCTTCCTTTTTTAATTATATTTGTCTATCTTTTCATCAAATGTATGAGTAGCTAGGTTTAGTTTTTAGAGGTTTATGATATAGTTGTGCTTTGAACTCTTTATTACTTTTTGAATGCAATTTTCTACTTATTTCCAATGCTTGAATTATCTTGCTGCATACTTTATAAATAAGTCTTTCTTGCATGATAATCAACTAGTTATAAGCAACCACACCTTAACTAGTTGATAGAACTATATGATAGTTGGGTTTAGAGGAATTGCATGACCAACATTTTTCCTAACTTTTGATTCAACTAGCAATAGTGGCTTATATGAATCTTCAACTTAGTGAAGTATATATATTTCTAAATGACCAAATAGAAATCATCCTAAGCTAAATAATATTGGGTGTTAGATTAGGTCGCTTAGTAGCATTAAGAAGTATAAGTAGTAAGTCATAAAGGTAAGAGAATTGCATAAATTGAGGTTAAGAAAGAAAAACATAACAAAATCAGAACCCTTAATTCCAAAAAGAACTAAAAAAACCTTTCTTTATCATTTTCTTGTTTTTTCTTTACTTCTTTTACTCAAATCTTTTCTAATTTTGATTGTCTAATTTATACAAAAACTTTTCTGAAAACCAACAAAGTAGTCCATTAGGTATAATATATGAACTCACGTCTTTATTATTACTAAGCACACTTATGCTAAACCTTGAGCACACCCATGCCAAATTAAGAACCATGACTTAATCACTTTAAAGCCTAGCATTTTTAATAAAAAAAAGATAGGTTATGACTTTTGAAAAAGCCTATTTATTTAAATAGGTTAGGTTTTGGCTTAAAAAAAATTATTAAACCGAAAAACCCAATCTATTTATCTCTCGCTATATAAATAAAAATTTAATATAATATTATATTTATATATTTAATATTTTAATATTCTTGTACCAAAATGAAATAAATTTTTATTCTTAAAAATAAATTATTATTACTAGTTTATTTAAAAATATGTCTATTGATCTATTTAACTTATTTAAAATGTTAGTTTTATTAACTTATTTAAAAAATTAATTTTATTAACAATATAAAATAGGTTTTAAATATATCAAGCTCTTAAATACGCTAGTATGTTATATAAAATAGGTTTTAAATAGGCTAGTATGTTATACCGACTAGTTTCTAGTTTCTAAAGAAAGGATTGAACCGCCTTTCACAAAATGATGATGAACATAAGTATTGCTGTATCCTCTGCCCATTATTATTGGGTTTAGGTTGTCCACCCATTCATATCCCCAACTGCACACCTCCAAGTGCATTCCTTTGGACTGCTCCACCATGGTTTGCATTTCAATGTCGTATAGATCAATTCTGTTCTCTATTCGAAAATAAGAAAACAATTCTTCACTCGCCAAATAGAGTATCCACAAGTGAAGCAATCCGACCGTTACTAAATCCCTGTCAAGAAGTATTGGAATACCGAGAGAGGAAGAATTGGATCTCCTTCCAAAACCAATCCTTATAGAGGGTTTCAGTTTACGATTCGAACTAGTTGGATCATCATATACCACAAATACCACGCTGCAAGCAATGCCAATCCAATTATTATTGTCATGCATAATGCGAGAAGGGTCTAGGCTTATTTTAGTATCCACACTTCGATTGTTGAACCATCTTGGTATTTGATTTAGAGGAATAACAATATCAAACCAACCAATAGGGGTAGCTGATTCTTGGCTCACCTGGTACAAGAAACATAGAAATGTGTCTTATTAGTTCCTTGTTCCTACACAAATGCATGGAAAGAGGGAATGACAAGGATGTAATGTAGGGAAGAATGAGCACCTGAAGGACCTGTATCAACCATGTAAAAGCCATGCCATGACAGCGTTCAATATCAACTATTTTAGGGCAGTTGAAAATTAATAATCCTCTTCCATAACGAGCAAAAGAGTAGCTTCCTCTTATTCCTGGCATGGCAGTAGGTGATGGCATCTCAGGCAAATATCTCAGTTGCTTGCAATGCTCCAAGTTTAAATGTATGAGTTTGGAAAGCATGGTGATGCTAGACGGGAGGCTAACAAAATTGTTTCCCCCTAAATTTAAGGATTCTAAAGAATACATGGATCCAATAGCATCAGGGATTTGACTTAGATTGCAGAAACTTAGATCAAGGTCATGCAAACAAAAGAATCTAGGCAAGGAAGGCAACAAACAACCACCAGAATTTCTAGACCCTCAAAAGTAGGAGAAATGGAAAGGTAATGTAAGTCTCTTGAAGATGGAAGAGGATATTGACTGGGATTGCATGGCAATTTCCCTTATCTCAAGCATCTTAAAATGCTCCTCATGTATTGGTTTACCTAACAGCTGGTTACTAAATACTTTTGGACAGCCAGAGATATTTAGATATTCAAGGGAACTTAGACCAAATATATTACTGGGTAGACTCACTAAAGTTTTGCAGTTTCTCAAATTCAAGAAAGCAAGCTTTCTTAGAAGACCAACTGATGGATGAATCCACGCAAGTTTTGTGCATCCTTCAAGAATTATCCACTCAAGATTAGGGACCCCTCTAAAGTCTGGAACCTTAAGGAGATTCTTAGAGTATCTGAGATCCAAAGCTCTTAAATTAGGCAGATACTGTAAAGGACCAACAAGAAGAGACAGTTACTTACCACATTTTTTATAATATCCTCAACAAAGGTGGGAATAAGCTGAGATAATAGTGTTCCTTTTTATTCATATTTCAAAAAGTAAAATTAAGAAGATAGTTTGCAATACCTTTATGCCTTTCCATAGCTTTTTGATGTTGCTACGTCGCAAGATCAATTCAACAAGTTTGTTCGGCTGAAAAGTGGATGGTAAATAGGAGAAAGGATATTTGTACCACTCAAGAAATTGTAGTTTATTGGAGAGACAATTAAGGTTTCTCATAAACTTCACGTCATGGAATATGAGCAATCTAAGGTTACTCATTTTGGACAACGCTTCAGCATCAGTCATCAATGTTTCCATCTCTCTTGACATGTCCAAAACAATGGCTTCATTGTTAGTTGTTTCCTAAAGCATTGCAAAACAAATTCACCACTTTAAATATACATAAAACTTGCAATAAAAAAGGAAATATAAGATGATTAGTTTATTTTTCTGTTTTCAATTAATATAAACAAAGGGATAATATTGTCATCATAATTAATAAAAACATTAACAAAAAAATCCAAAAATCTTAACTATATATATTTTCAAACAACTACTTTACCTTAGCCTCCGACGTAACGCTGTAGAAATCTTTATGGAGCCATAACCTGCTCCACTTTTCAGGCTGTTTGGCTGAATTGCCTTTAACAATTTTCCTTCCCAAATCTTTCAACAAATCATGCATTTCGATGCGTCCATATGAGTTGTCTATGAGTGATTTATCAAGAAGGACTCTTATTCCAATTTCAGAATGAAATCCACAACAATCTAAAACTTTCTTTACATATAACTCCTCGTACCCACTGAAGAAACAAGCAATATCTAGAAATATTTGTTTTTCCAAATCCTGTAGTCCATCAAAACTAATTTGAAGGACGTCCAAAATATCTTGAATGGGATTCTCTTTCAATCTAACCAAGGCACTTCTCCACTCAGAGACATTTCGATCAAACAAAAATGAACTCAGTACTTTAATGACCAGTGGTAGGCCATCAGCGTACATCAGAAAATCAATTATCAACTCTTTGCATTCTCCCACAATATCTTTACAATTGTACACTTTTTTAAAAAATAGTTCGAGTGCATTAGGAACATTTAAGAGTTGAACTTTGTGGACTACATCCACTCCATATTCTTTTAAGACATGTTTGTCTCTAGAAATTATGATGATTCTACTCCCTTCACCTAAGCATTCACGATTCACAACTAATTTCTCTAGTTGTTCAACTTGATCAACATTGTCAAGAACTATAAGGGTCTTTACATGACGTAGCCTACTTCGTATCATATTAGTTGCGATGTAAAGATTGCATATATGGAGGTCTTCTTCATTTAGAGTTTGACAAAGCAATTGCTTTAGTGCACCAATTGGACCACAATCTTTATAAATTTTGCTTACATCGTCAATAAAACAGCAAGCATCGTATTGAAGAGAGATCCTATCATATAAAACTGTGGCAAGAGTTGTCTTTCCTATTCCACCCATCCCACAAATTCCTATAATGCGAACATCATCAATTGGGTTCGAATGTAAAAGCTTTTCTAATTCTTCGAGAGGAGATTCCATCCCAACTAGATCATTTGGAAGAGTTGAAAATTTGTGGCCCAATATCCTTATTTTCTCTCGAACAATTTTTTTAATCTCAACATATTGTGACCTGAAAGTTTAAAGAATACAAAAACACTAAATTATCACCTAAGAAAATTAAACTAAAAGAACATGTATAGAACAAGGTAACAGAATACTACATTGCACGGATACAGATACGGAACCCATACCGGGTACGAGTACCCGATATGATATATATGTTTTAAAAATTTAGGATAAGGATACGCTAATATAAATTTATATAAAAAAATATACATCTATTTTAAAAAAATCAATTTTATTTAAAAATGACTAATCTATATAGATTATTAAAGAAAACACAAATAAGCATAATTTATAACATAGAAGGAGATTAAATTCTTTAACATAACAAAAAAAAAATCTCATAATAAAAGCTATAATAGGTAAATGTTATAAGCATTCTTCCGATATCACACTTTAACCATTTCAGTCTCATCATTTCTTTTTCAATCATTAGTGAAAATAGTTTTTTCTAAATCTGGTTTATCGAGAGAATGTCAATCATCCTTTCAAATGGATCACATCCATCTCCACCGATATTCCAGGTCAAGGGATCAGACCCAATCTTCCTGTTAACACATCAAGGGAATGTAAAATACTTTCTTAAACTCATATCTAGTGTGAGAAGTGAAAGTGAATTCAAGATTTTTGGGCAGTACTAGAGAAGATTACTTACTTATTCCTCATATCCCAACCAGCGAGATTGGCTACTTGTGTGAGAGCTCCTCTCCATCTTTTCACTTCTTCCATCTTCTCTCTATCTTCTTTGAATCTCTCTTCATGTTCGGCCAAGCCTTTCTCATAATGCCCGGTCTGTTTTCGCACCTCAGATGGATCAACATCATAGAAAATAGGCAGAACATGTTTTCCAGAGAGTCTAAAACAATCAAGGATCTTTTCAAGTTCTCGCAAGCACCATGTCGAGGAAGCATAGTTCTTTGAGAAGACAATAACAAAAATCTGAGACCCCTCAATTGCTTGCAGGAGGTTAGATAGTATACGTTCCCCTTTCTTGAGCTTTGTGTCATCCCTAAAGGTAACAATGCCTTTTCTATGTAAAGCACCAAAAAGATGATCAGTAAAATTGTTGCGTGTGTCCTTACCTCTGAAGCTTACAAACACGTCATATTTCTTTATCATCCCTTGTGAAGAAGAGCTGCATTGAATGATGCTGTTGGAAGCCATAGCAATTACACCAGTCTTGTAACTAGTTGAGGTTGATGTAGAATGAGTACTGTATACACAGTATTACTACTAGTGTTACTATTAAACTGCAACACGAGGATAAGTGTCTGCGGAGAAATGAAGGACGTGATCTTGCTCGTGAAGGTAATGAAATTATTCGTGAGGCTTGCAAATGGAGTCCTGAATTAGCTGCTGCTTGTGAAGTATGGAAGGAGATCAAATTTGAATTCCCAGCAATGGATACTTTGTAATTTATATTTGGGTTCAAGGCATTGCGCGCTCTACGTCTGGAGGATTTACGAATCCCTACTTCTTATATTAAAACTTTCCAAGGTCCGCCTCATGGCATCCAAGTTGAGAGAGATAAATTGAACAAGTATGGCCGTCCCCTATTAGGATGTACTATTAAACCTAAATTGGGGTTATCCGCTAAGAATTACGGTAGAGCAGTTTACTGTCGTTAATAATGAAATATAAATAAATCTAGGGCTTACGTGTCTTGTGGTTTAGTGGTTAATATGCATTTAAATGGCACTGCTTCCGGCGGCTGAAGTAGGGCTGAAAAACAAAAATTATAGTAATAAAAAAAGAAAAATATATGACAGATATATATTATAATTTAGGGTATAAGAAAAATGGGAGGAAGGGAGATGAAAAAAACAAGAGAACGTTGCAGGCCAAAATTGTACAACAAGGCATAAGAAGGCAAGCATGGACGATAAGATCAATTCCACACACCTAAAAACGTGAGTTGAGGTTTGGGAGTTGTTGAATGATATATTTTAATTCCACACACCTGAGGTGCATCTCATATAATTATTTGTAGAATTAGTGATTAATCATGGAACCTAATGGGTATCCAAAGCTGGAGAAGGACAATTGGAGGAGTGAAAGTCTAAGCTAATGAATTTGAAATTCTGTTTTTTCTTGTGAAGGATGGGGGTAGAGCAGAAGACAGCAGTGTTGTATTGAAAATGTGTATTCCATATGTTGGATGCTCTAGAATGATCTGGCCTATCTAAGAAGCTTCAAGTTTAGGGTGGACTCTTTTTTAATATCATATAATATTATTATCGGCTAGTATGCGAACATCCTCAGGATGCTTTCAAGGGAAAAATATGTCAATATCCTTTAATTTTGTGGGATCAGTCGCTGTTTCAACATTTTCCTTTAACATATAATATATAATATAAGTGGCGGACAGAACACAATATATTAATTAATTCAGCCTCATCTATATTAATCACAAGACCAGTTATTTTCTTAGTGTTTCATTTATCTTATATTCTTCTTTAAAATTGTTTTTTCTTTTTCAGGTATTATCTATTTACAAATTATGTGATATTCATCTATCTATTCATATATAAATATATGAATTTAACGTGATTTGGTGTCTCTCGTTTAACATGACTTTCTCGATCTTTAACTTGAGGTATTTTCACTTAACAAGAACCTTTATTTATTTATAATGATGAATAATTTCTTAAATAAATATCAATTAATTGTTTCTTATAATTTTAAAAGTAATCTCTTTTAAAATTTTTACCATAAATACAAATAACTTTCACTTTTCCCTTATCAATTTAATCATATACTCTCCTAATTTCTTCAATTAATTAATATTTGAAAAATCACCACCATTCTCTTGTCAATTTATATAGGTATATAGGTGACTAAATAGCTGATCTAGAAAAATATTGTATAGATCGTTTCATATTATAACCAATCAATAAATTATTTTCTCAATGTTTCTAAATATATAATTGTCAACCAATAATGAAAAATTTTCTTATCTTTTTTCATTTTCCATTAAAATTTTAATAAATTAATATGAAATTTATCCATACTTTATAAGAATCAAAGTACTAGTAAGAGAATATTTGATTCATGAGAAATTTTTTTTTATTTTTACTTTTAGTTATAAACTTATCATCTTATTTTTTTATTTTTAAAAATTATAGAAGAAAATGTCAAAATAATAATTATTATTTTCCTTATTTTTTTAAGTTTAAAAAATAAAAATAAGAAATAAGTATGATGCGATCTAAATCATGCCGGGAGCGATTTAGAAAAGACATAAAAACTTGCAAAAATTAAATGGTTAAATGGATTGGAAATTGGAAGTCGAATCCATTTTTTGGATGGAACCGACTCTGTAAAGTCAGAGTCGGCTCAGCCCATCCAAGAGGATCGACCAAGACCAATTCAACTATGATAGGAGTCGCCATTGACGTTTTAAAGTTAATGTCAGAAATCAGAAAAGGATAAGGCAGGTCTATGAAACAGAGTCTAGGTAAGGAGTCAATTACATGTAGGGATGACATATAATCTCATTTGTCTACCATTTTGTAGATACCCTATGAATTACATGAGTTAAAATAACATTTACTTTTACTGCTTTTTCAAATAATAGTTTAACTTACTTGAGAAGACGTATGTATAGAGTTTGGGTGTTTGAAATGCATAACTTGACAAGAATGTGCCTCTTGCTCCTACGTACCTCTTCGCAGTAGAGGAATCAAAGTTTACGTAGTTTTGGATGAATGAGATGGACTATCCATTAGGCATCTTGACTCGAAATGACTTTGATAAAAGAATAACGCGGACTATCCGTTAGGCGTCCACGGGGAGGTATGGGAACTAAACTATCCATTAGGCATTCAGCTCCCAACTGGTTCTTGAATCGAAGTATGGACTATCCATTAGGCGTCCTAACTTTGACAAGACTCTAGACTAAGTGCTTTGATGAATATGCATGTTAGGCCGGGACCGAGACCAACTCGGCACCGGATGCAAAGACCAACTTGGAGTTGTATAAGATGTATTGTAGAATGATATACAGAGAGGAACCAAGACCAACTTAGTTCCAAACCAATGCGGACTACATGTCTGCAAGCTGGTTTACTACTTTGACTGAACAATGTGAGAGGGTGTTCACTATATCGTGGTTGCTTAAGTGATAGTATGGGATAGGGGAACTTACCTGGTATCTAGAGATGCTACTGGTACTTTCGCTTTTAGCATGAGCTCCGCAACTTAGCAATGAATTTCTTCAGCAACTTAGCTTTCACTCAGCTTCTCCTTAATCCTTACAACACAATTCCTTAGCAATTCAACCTAAAGCTTCCCTCGCGAATTCTTGGCCTCGAGTTCTTCGCATTGAGGCCTTTTATAGTGTTTGGAGGGTGCCATGGACACGTCAAATTTAGCCACACGAGGGTGCCCTTGATTTAGTTTGTTAGCTTTGTTGATTCCTAGTTTGATGCTCGTTTGGACCTGCGTCCAAACATGGCACGTCCCTCTAACAGCCACTTCAGGGGTGGTTGACCTAGCGAAGAAGTTGTCCCCTTGTGCTGTTGTGATTGGCGAGGAAGTTCACGTCATTGGGAGTGGTGGGATCCTTGTCCCCTCTCTTGCTGTCATGGCTTCATCCAAGGGTCTTCCTTGATTCTTGAGTGATCTGACGGTTTAGAGTCTCTTGGATTATGTGAGGTCTTGTCCCCTATGATGAGATGGTTGATTTTGCTGATTCTCTAATGACCTGGTTGGCTCTGTCAGTGCCATGTTGGAACCATCTTGGACCTTTTGGGCCAGACCTGAGTGTTTATTGGCATTGGGCCATTTTCGGCTAGAGTGGGTTGTGTCTGCAGTCTAGGTGTGTAGAGGCCATTTTGGATCTTTTCTTGGTCAAACTAGGTTGAGCCGGATGGTCATTCTCTCCAATGGACCTATTTGGCTCTTCTGTTTATTGGACCAGGTTTAGGTTTTTTTTTTGGTCAGACAAACTCATCTCGGAATTTTTCTTTTATTGGATTGATATTGGGTCGAACAGATTTGGAGTTCTACAAAGTACACATAGCATAATATTTAATAATTAAAAATAAAAATAAAATACACTTCTCAAGTTATATAACCCTTTAAATTTTGGTTTTGTAATTATATGCTATTTTTTGGATACCCATAGAATGCATAGGATAGGAGCGAAGTATCCACCACCAAAGATAAATAATATCCATCAAGACTGTGAGCTTATCAAATGATTTATATTTTCTTTCTAACATAATTTTTTTCATACCAATTGGATTGGTTGGCCAACAACTCTCCCAGAGGATGACAACACTTGGCCGGTCATTAAGACGTGACAAGTACAAATAGCATTTAATAATCACTAGAGTTGTCATTTGACAAAGGCAAAAGTCAAGTCGCGTGGCCCCATACCTATGGGTGCCTCCTCCCTTCCCTCTAGAGTTGGCAAAAGTCAGAGGAAAAAGGGAGGAAGGGATGCATAGAAAAAGACCACAAGTCCCATCAAGTGTCAATCACCAAGCTCGAGGCAGGGTACCATTCAAGGGCAGGTATATAACCCAAGCGGGAGGCCTAGGGCAGGAGGATGAAACGACAATACTAGAGAAGAGAAAGGGAGAGAAAAAGGGAGATCTTGTTTACTTCGAGAAACCTCCTGTGAGTTTTGGACGTGAACATTGGCATCATTTGTGAGGATTGAACCCACAACTACATGGTTAAAAGCCACATGAGTGTAGGCAGAGTCGGTTACAACAATCTTGCCTAAACGAGTTAAGAGGTTCCACTAGAAGAAAATTGTGTGTTGCTTCGGTCTCCCTACTATCATAGTATCCAACAATGGTACACAATTTGCATCTCAATTGGTGGTTGATTTCTGTTCACAACTTGGGATAAGGCAATCTTCACCTCAGTCAATCACCCACAAACAAATGGTCAAGCAAAGTCAACGAATAAAATGATCCTTAGAGTACTAAGGAGAAGACTAGAGGAAGCCAAGGGAAGATGGACAGAGGAGCTATTACAAGTACTTTGGTCATACGACACAACTACTCAATCAACTACTCAAGAAACCACATTTAGATTAACAATTGCGATAGACGTTGTCATCCCCGTAGAGATAGGGGAGTCGTCTCCAAGAACTACCTTCTTTCAACCGACCCATAACGAAGAAGAGATAAGGGCAAACCTCGATCTCCTCTGAGAGGTTCGAGAGGTAGCACACATCAAAGAATTTGCATCAAAAGCAAGGGCAACCCAACGATACAATGCAAAAATTTATCCCTGAAAGCTTAGGAGGCAAGATTTAGTTTTGAGATGAGTCCTCAAGGACAACACTGCTAATAAGCTAATTGCAAGCTGGGAGGGATCATTCAGCACATGAAACACGACAAATCTACAAATTTATTACAGTTAATATATGTTAAAAATTGTACAAATGTTCTTCATTAATAAAATTCAAGATTCCTCCAAAATTCATCTCCAAAAATTTCAAAAGACCTAAGAGAGGTGGTTGACTAACAATCCATGAGGCAAAAATGTCAAAAGACTTAGGTGGTTGACTAACAATCCATGAGGCAAAAATGTCAAAAGACTTGAGAGAGGCAGTCAACTAACCCTAGGCAAAAATTTCAAAAGACCTAAGAGAGGTGGTTGGCCAACGTTCAAAATACTTGAGAAAGGCGGTCAGACAATGATCCCCTAGGCAAAAATTTTCGAAGACTTGAGAGAGACGGTCAACCAATGATCCCCGAGAAAAATATTGCAAAATACATGAGAGAAGCGGTCAACCAACGATTTTCCAAACAAAAATTTCAAAAGACTTGAGAGAAATGGTCGACTAATAATCTCCTTAGGCAAAAATTTCAAAAGACCCGCGAGAGGTGGTCAACCAACAATCCCTCTAGGCAAAAATTTCAAAAGACCTGCAAGAGGTGGTCGACCAATAATCTTCCTAGGCAAAAATCTCAAAAGACCACATATAGATTACTAATGTGCAAGGCGGACGAGCAATCACCAACCAGACAAGTTCAAAAGTAGGAAAAGAGGTGCTCATAACATTGTATCATTCATTGCGAGAAGGAAAAACAAAATAATAGGAGGAGGGAGGGGAAGGGTCGGCACAATACGAGAAGCTAAAGCAAACATCTTTTTCATTCATAAAATTTCATTACAATTTAAGGAAAGCTGGGAGGAGTATCGTCCTCAACTAATCGACCATCGGCAACTTCCTTAAAAATCCTATACATTAGGATGCAAAAAAGCAACTTGCTCTAAGGCACGGTCAAAACTTGCTTCAAACTAATCCACAATCACCAACTCCTTTACCACTAACAACTCGTCCTCCGTTTGAGATCGACATCCTTCTTGATCAACAACTCATCCACCTTCTTCTTCTTAGCTTCCAACTAAGCAACCTGATTCTCCATGGCCAACATCTGAACCAACAAGGTATTCTCCTTATCCTTTAACCACTCTTTAGTAGCCAAATTTTCAGCAACATTAGCAATGGCTGGCGAAAGTTGGGTTTGTAAAGCATTTGCCAGCTAACGACTCTCTTGGGGGCTTTCTTCTACAACCCGAAGAGCCTTTTTCAATTGGAGATTTTCAACCTTGGTCTTGTGGGAGAACCTAACCATCTTCTTTCTTTGAACTCCAAGATTTTCATATTTTTGCTCAAGAGTTCGAGACAGAACTAAAGCATAACTAGAATATGCTTGGAGAGCTCAAAGAGCCCCAGAAGCCCAAGAATATCCACCTTGTCTTCATTAAAAGTGGCCATTAGATGTTGATCCACCACCTTGGTTAAAGGAAACTTTTGATTCCAGACTGAGGTGGTGTTAAAGATGCTCCTAAGAACAATCTTCCAATTAGCACAAGGGGCAAGGATAGCTTCAACAGGAGCCTCCTCCTCTCGAACAGGGGAAGGAGAATTCACCTTTATGACCTCACAAGGCCGCTTCCTATTTGACTCCATGGAAAAGAAGTGGGAACTTGTTTGGCGCTTGTGACAACCGGAGTAGCCTCTACTGTTGAAGTCGAAAAGATGCTAGGGGTAGGAGGAGCACTAACGAATGGCATCATTTTCTTCTTATAAAAGGGCTTGAGTTCAAAAGGCACAAAACCCCCTATCAAAACAACAAAAGCAACCATTAATAGACAATCATGACAATCAGAGGCTACAAAGAAAGCAAGAGAAAGATATTATCATCCCGCTGAATGAGATCCACACAAGAAAAAGTCAATTGTCCCCTTAGATCACTAATGAACTCATCTTCTCACTCCTCCAAGTAGGCTGCATCGACCTTAATAATGGCTATAGGACACTTGGTCTAGTAAAGAGGGAAATGAGGCTCACCAATCAAATCAACCAAAAGGTTCAGATCAGCATCACCATAATAGACACGAAAGAAGCAATCCTTGAAGAATTTATAACTCTTGCGAAAGGGCCAACCTAATGGCCAACTCCTCACACGTACTCATCCGGACAATAGGGCAATGTCCTCAAGGACCAAGGCCCCCTATGGCAAATCAAGCCGGTCATGCCCTCCAAGGACAAGTAGTCATTAAAAACCGAAAACGCCTTAAGGACGTTCTCATTTACATAGGCGTAGGCAGTCTTATCACCCTCAACCCCTCGCTCAGACCCCTCGCCAACACTCCCTCACCGCTCCGCCTCGCGATACAACACGTGGAGGGGCTAGTGCCCTTCTTTCGACAAGTTAAAGGTGGAGTTTCCTCCATCAAAGGGGCTGGAAACTACCCAAGGGGCTGCAAGAGATGCGTCTTGTGACCCTTCAACATTGGTTTTCCATGCAGCAAAAACAACGAAGGTCAAAATGGAAATTCACAACCTCGTAACCACCCATACAACATTTGACATCCTTCTACCACAAATACTTAGATTAAAATAATAATGTAAATGAAAAGGAAGACAAGGTAATAGTTAAAACCAAAGAAACACAATTCGTATTAAGGATAAAAGGTTCATAGGGTCATTAAACAAGTAGGTACAAAGTTTTTGAGAAGATTTTAAATCTAAATATTATAATTGAAAAATAAGGTCATTATTATTTTCAAAATAAGCTCTTAAAACAACAAAAGACATAGAACAACTATTCTAAATTCCAAAACCCCGATGTCACATTAATCAGAGCAAGACCCCGCCCCTTCAAAACTCGGCACCATGAATGCCCTCAACATTACCTAAAAGAAAACCAAAAGAGAGTACGGTGAGAAATAGCATTCAATCGTATATAAATGTAGATAGTACCCAAAATCCCACCCTTTATCGTACTCAATTACTAATAACTCACAAATACTCATATATCAATCACAAGTTCCATCACATTCATAATGAATCACATTCCATTGTTTACAACATGCACATGCTCACACAACACATATGCCAATCACCACACCTAAGAGTCTCGATTCGGAACTACACACCATGGGCGAACCTCCTCAATTCCCTTAGTTATCGCTAATGATGGTCACACCGTTAAATACCACTTATGGTCAATGTGTTGTACAGTTAAACACCTCTGATGGCCTGTGCGAAAACATTCTACATAACCGTTAAACACCACCTATGGCCAGCGTGTAGCATGGTTAAACATCACCTATAGCCCATGCATATGAATGTCCCCCATCATTAGTCCACCCTGTTAAACACCAATTTTGGCCAGGGTTCCCTGTTAAACACCACATATGGCTAGGGTATTATAGCAACGTCTGGCTTCTCATGCCTCTCATGCATCTCATGTGTATGCTCAATGCATTCTCATCCACATTTTCATTCTCATGATTCATACATTATTCACGCAGTCCATAATCATGCCAAAATCATATCAATTTAGCCATGATTATCATAAATCATTTATAAGAACACGTAGCTAATATTCTTTAATCAATCATGGCAACAT
Source organism: Mucuna pruriens (assembly GCA_025330945.1). Lineage (NCBI taxonomy): Eukaryota > Viridiplantae > Streptophyta > Magnoliopsida > Fabales > Fabaceae > Mucuna > Mucuna pruriens. Next base: position 2,395,276 of record JAENHJ010000027.1, read on the forward strand.
CTCATACATTTACAATTCATAATCGCATGATAGACAATGATACATACCGAATAATCACATATTTTCATATTTCAATAATTATATCTTCTCCATATATGATTATATATTAACATCTTTCACAAAATGCAACCGACTAAATTATCAATTAAATAAACCAAAATCACATAATACTTTGACGAATCTTTTATACCGATTAAAGTGTTTTTAGAACATAATAACCAAACAAATTTGAGAATTTAGATCCTATAGGGACTTAGGGATTGCCCTCACTACCCGTACACTCTCGCATTCACATATGGCCGAACCCATCTCTCCCGTACCTTAGATGCGAAGAACAATGATGATCTGATGCAGCTTTAGGACGATCTGAACACCCTAGCCCCTCCTCCTTGCAGATCTGCATTCTCTCTCCTCAAGCTCTGACCGTCTGACGTGCAAAATACAGATTGGGTTAGACTGATTACCCCTATCTAATATTCTACCTAGGTTGGGTCTACCCTGACCAGCCCGTTAGTTCCTCATTAATTCAATTAATTAAATTAATAAATAAAAATAATTTAAATTAATGTCTCATCAGCTTATAAAATCATTAACTCCTCTATTAAAATAAAATTAAATGTAAATATTTAAGTACTAAATTAATTTTCTGTCATCATTAAGAATAATAATAATAATAATATTTCAGTTTCAAAATGAAATTATTTAATAAAATAATTTTTTTACAGTAATTAATAATTAAAATAAATTTAATAATAATAATAATAAAATTTATTTCTAAAAATAATTAAATAAATTCTAGAATATTACGGAAATCACTCACTAGAAACAAAACAAATATGAAAGAAGGGAGAAAGGAGGGGACAGAGGAGAAACGAACTGAAGGAAAACTTACCCTTTTTCATTTTGGCATAAGTAAGGCACAGGAGGAGAACGAAGAGTAGCGATAGACCTTAGAGGATGATACCCATGTGTTCGGAGAGCAAGGCGGCACAGACTGAAGATGATGAAGCTGAGTAAAAATTTAGTTCTTTAGTACTTTTATTTTTTTTAATTTCGTTTCTTTTTTATTAAAAATTTTAATTTAATCATTCAATTTTTAAAAATATTATAATATTATCATTTTCGTTTAAATTTATTAAATATTATTAGTGAGTTATTTATCCAACTTACACCATATGTGCGATGTGACAAATTGTATTTATTTTTATTTAAATTTTTTTTATTGCTAGTTCCTCAATTTAAACATAGAATTATAACCTATTATGCACTCCTTCTTCTTATAATTGTCATGCAAATTCGTTCATAAATAGTAGACCAGCAACTAAATGATGCTTCAATTTAGTGATAGATTTGTGATCCTTTTGTGGTGGTGGAACTCAAAGGTGGTGGAACTCGAAGATAACCCTTTCTTATCCACATCAATCTTACTAGTTTCAATAACTACATCTATAATAGACTTATTTTCCTTATTAGATTCAGGGACATCAAGGTTCATTTTCTAACAAACTCCACCCTTCCCTAAATTGAAGAAACCTTAATAACTAATCCAAAATCCAAAATTCAAAAATCAAAGTTGGTCGAACTCTAATCGCTAATCCAAAATCTCAAATCACTAATTGTTGAACTCTAATTGCCTGAACTCTAAAATTAAAATTAACCCATTCAACCTTCATGTGTGGATATTCTGCTTTCACATTGTTTAATTATATATAAAAACAATGTTAATTGCTTAAGTAATAAATCAATTAAATAAATTAAAATTATTCTTAACGTTAAATTAATAAAAAGTATACATATAATTAAAATTACACATAACATTAAATTAATAAAAAAATAGACTAAATTAAAAAAATAGAGATATAAGTACCTCATAATACACCTGTGTTTGTTCTGTCAATGAAACTAATGGAAATAATAATATTATAATATTTTTTAAATTAAATAATTAAATTAAATTTTTAATAAAAAAAGACTAAATTAAAAAATAATAACAAATGGAGGAATCAAATATGTAATTTATGGTGTATAATGAAACATCCGTATAAAGTACAATAAGATTTTTCGGCCGTCTGTCACGTGTTGATTTCGTGATGCAATAGGAAGTCATTAATTTTTCTCTTTTTTTTTTTTTTTCACACTGACCATGCAAAGCACGAGATGCTGTGAGGCAATAACAGCCGATAGGTTCAAACGAGTGGTTATTTAATGCCATGCGTGGTCAATAATTTTTTTCTTTCCCTATTTTTTATTTATTTATTTTTTTTCTCACACTGACCATGCAAAGCACGAGTTGTAGTGAAGCAATAACAGCCGAAAGGTTCAAGAATTTCAGCCATTTTGGAAATTTGAGTGATGTTGGTGGGGCATCACAACACACAGGTGAACTACATGTGGAAGCAGCAAATCATATCAAAGCAATTAATTGTAAAATTCATAAATGACTGGTTGATGATAATTGAGTTTTACCATAGCCATAGCATAGCTAATGAATGAAAGTCATAGAGTCGATTCATATATATGGAAGCAACTCGAGCAAAGCTACATTGTTCGACAAAGATCCAAACCTTCCAAATATATGTCTCCATGACGCGTCAGAGAGCTCTAGATACCAATTGTTGTTAATTGAACAAGAAAACAAAACAGGGTTTTTGCTTACTGTAAAAGGCATAGAAAAAGAAAACGAAGCTGAACTGCTTTTATTCTACTGGAAACATTACAACCTCTGCCACAAACTGAACAACAACAAACGGAAAAACTAACCAACACCAAACATGAACAGTCAGTCCTCCACACTTTATTTAACAAATAGAAGCAACTCAGGCAAAGCTAAATTAACCTCCCTAGTTGAAACTTGGATATATATCACACAAGTAATTCTTGCAGCTGGTGGCACAAAGTATCAATGTAATTGTCCTCCAAACCCTCGGCAAGTAAGCGATTTCTGAGTTTTAAATGATTTGCTCTGACTTCCCTGGCAACCTCACTCTCATCATCCATAACAGTTTTCACCGCCTTGCAGACACTCTCCTTTGTGAACTTACCATCTTCATCGCCTTTCTCCACTTCAACACCAGCCTTCAAGCTGTTGCATACCACCTTAGAATTAAGGAACTGGTCAATGGCGTTTGGTAACACCACAATCTGACCCTTGTTGACTAGTGCCTCTATCATAGACGCGGCTCCACAGTGGGTAATAAAGCACCCAACAGAGGGGTGGTCAAGAATCAAAATCTGCTGAACCCAACCCCCATGCACAATACCTCTTCCTTTAACCCTCTCCAGGAACCCCTCGGGAATAGCTTCTTCAACGGATTCACATCCAATAGGGGCTTTAAGCGCTGCCAGAAATGGAAAACCTGTTAACTCAAGACCTAGTAAAAATTCCTTGAACTGATCTTGAGGTAGCCTGCATTCACTTCCAAATGCACAATATATGACTGAACCAGGGTTGAACCCTGAAAGCCATTCAGCCCATTTTGGTTCCAAAGCGGTGGTAGGTGGCTCTGGGAGGACAGGTCCTGGAAGCAAAACAGGCTTCCCATAAAAACTTTGAAGAAATTCAGCATACGGTGCCTCAATTTCTCTGCAACTTCTATATCCCACTGCATCGGACAATTTACTGATAGAACTGAGTAGATCGTGCAAACGAAAACCACTGCGAAACTCGCATTTGATGCTGATGGCTAATTGTTGAACCTCGTGAGTAGAAAGCTTGATGGATGAATCCGGGAACCCAGTTGGGGCACGCATGAGATTGAGATTGAGATTCAGCTCAGCTCCAACTTCGTTATTTTCCCGACACTGCTTCTCCACCAATATCACGTAAGACGCAAACAACATGTTGACGATGTGGTACTGAACAGACTTGATGCCTAAGCTCCGAGCCAAGTTGGGTACGAAACAGGCGAAATCAAAGAAAATGATGTTGGGTTTGAGGTGAAGCAGAAGTTTTTGAATGTCTTTCTCGGTGCGATCCAGGGCAGCGACAAGACGCAGGGTTAACTGGGGGGGAATGTCTGAAGTTGTCTCTGCATCAGGAGGGAGGCCTTCAACTGGGGGAATGGTGATGTCGACGAAGGTTATTAAGTTGGGATAGCGATTGAGATGTTCGACCTTGGCCTTTGTTCTTTTGGGTATGAAGAAGGAGATTCTGTGTCCTTTTTTGGCTATTTTGTTCGCGAGGTGGGCATATGCTGATATGTGTCCAAGAGCAAGCCATGGGTACATGGCAATGTGCATATGCTCCATGGCTGTCTCAAAAGGTTAATTTGATGGATGCTTTTTCTGTATCAGAGGCTAATGTCTTTAACTCCCTATTTTAAACCTTTTCTATGTCTTCCATGCAAATTCCTGGCCGTTCGATCTAAGTACACGCGTCATTCAAGATCAGTCCAAGAGTATTTTACTGTACATGTAATGCTATTTTTTTTTCTAAGTTCAGAGTACACCCCAAATATGGATGGATATATATGGGTTGATATTTAATTCGTTCTAAAATAAAACTGTCAATTGATTTTAAAAAATCAAAATTGAAGAAAAAAAAATCAAACTTTTTTTTTTGGATTTTTTAAATTATTTTTATACTTCAAATTGATTTTTGGATAAAGTTTATAAATACATGTTGGTTCGCATGTGTTTTATATATAATTTTTATATTTTATATTTTATTATATTTTTTTTCATGTAATCAACCAAAATAATAAAACTTATGATGGAGGATAATTAATTGATTTATTAACGTACTTTTTGTATTTTTATATTTTTTATTTAATTAATTATATAATTTAGTTCTATATCAATTTGTTTATTATACGTAAAAACTTATTAAATCATTATTTATACATGCAATCGGTAAAAGTTTGATTCCTACCATATTATTAACTTTTTTGCGTATTTTTTATTTTGATCATCTTTATAATGTAATATATTTTTAATTTAATCATTACTTATACATGAATCAAATTAAAAATACTAGACTAAATTAAGAATGAATAAGAATATTAATAGTGATAATAATCAAATTAATAATATTTATATATATAAGAACCAATTTAATATTTTTTATATATAAAAATAAAATTAAAAATCAACAGGATAAGATTAAATTATATAATTTTATTTTTAAATAAATTATTAATATACTTAAAGTTGAAGATAATAATTTATTTTAAAAATAATATTCATTGTTTAAATTAAAAAAATATAATAATAACAAATTAAAATATCTTTACTAATAAAAAATAATCAATTTAAACTATATTTTATAATATTAGATTGAATTGATTTTTTTAATGAAACAATCTATATTTAACCAAATTACACGTTATTTTTATTTTTTTTAATTCAAATGACTTTTTGTTAAGACCTGATTCAAACAAATCGCAAACAGTCCCTTATAGGTGTATGGAGGAAAAAGGAATGAGACAAGAGAAGTTGAAAGATATATAATACACAATGTAATGAAAAATGAAGAGAAATAGAAGAAAACAAATACAGTGAAAGTAAGTCACAGGAGAAACTAGATCTACTAAAATAAATATTCATTTGTGGCTTCTTTTATTGTACTAGTGTGGGAACTACTAAGTGTACATCTGCTTCAAGGTTATCCTTGACATTTTCTTTTCTCTGCTATTAAGAAAATAATATTTTTATAATCTTGTGAATATTGTCTATTTTTTATTTTTTAAATTATTCATAATTAAATTTTTAAAAAAATATTTTCAATGAAAATAAAAAAATTAATTTATCTTATAACATAATACATTACAAACAAAATTTTAATAATTTTAATTTTAATTTTTTAAATACATAAAAATAATTAGAATAGTTAATATTATTATACAACAACAAAAGTTTGAAATCCAATTTTCAACTTAAATATAAAATTATAATTGAAAGTATGAATTTAATTTAAAAAAAGTTGATCCACGATAAGAAAAATGTTTACTATGAGAAAAATTAAAAGAAATAATATATAATAATATATTTTATATTTAATATTATACACAAGTAATAAATTATATTATTATAAATTTATTAAAGTAGATTTTTGCTGAAAATTAAAAAATTATCTATTACTTAACTAATTGCTAATAATTATTTAATTTTTATATAATTTTTCGTAAAACGTTTGGAAGGTAAAGAAGAAGACATAAAAGGTTTTGATATTAGTGAGGTAGCCATGGATCTTCCCATCATTGTCATTTGTCAGAGCCACCCACCTCCGCTTTGGAGAATTAATGGGTTGAATGAATGAATGGCCTGTAGGATTCAAAGATGGTTCACTAATATACTGTGAACTTGGAACTCTCCAGAACTCGGTGCTCAAATCAGCCATACGCCTAATTTCTGATATTCTTGTTAAAATAATTAAGAAGTTGTAAGTGTAGGGTCTACTCTTTTTAATGTCATCTGTTTTATCTATTTACTATATAATAACACGATGTCTTAGCATGTCGCCTGTTACCATTCTAGAAAAAGAAGTTTCTTCTTAAATAATGATGTTTTATAATGTACCAGCTAGCATTTAGTAATTTCAACTGACCATTACATTTTACAGATTTTATTCACCCCTTAATTTTTTATTTCTTTATACTGTGCACTCAGATATTTTTTATTATTGTCATGAGTCTTTTTACTGTGCATTTAATTTTTTAATTACTGTTTTAAGTTATATATATATATATATATATATATATATATATATATATATATATATAATGATGAAAAAAAAATTATTATGTCATATGTTCTTAAAATGAACTGTTTTAAAAAATAGGTGAAAGAAAAATTTAACTTTAATTGTGACTTAAAATTATAAACTCTAACTACCATATGTTAATAGAAATAACATTATAAAAATTCTTTAATTTAAGATTAAAAAAAAAGTTATTAAAGAAAACACAAATTTTATTTAAATTCTAAATTTTATCCTATTAATTGTTTACAATAGTTTATTTATATGTTTAACTAGATAGTCGTGAACTTAATATTTATTAATATTTTAATATACATAAAATTTTATAGATTTAACGTCTATTAATATTTTAATTAGTATAAAATTCATCCGCTATAACTTCTAACTTTTTATTTCCATCATAAATAACCTTTCTATTTTTTTACTAACTATAATATTCTTTCAAAATCTCATTTTCAGTTATTTAAACCCCTTTTTTTTTTACCAAGTTCAATATTAATAAGATTAGTTAATATTTAAAAGAATATCAAATTAGTATAAAGATTAATATATAAAATATATATAATAAGATATACGAAGAAATTCGCTCACCTCCCACATATTTGATATTATTTCTTTTTCTATCAACTATCGAAATAATTTATGCAAAAATTCATGTAAAATAAGTCCTAATTAACTACACATCCCAGATTACATAACAGTGACTTTAGGCCATGTACGTGTTTTTCAAGATGAATTTTACTTTTCGTCAATTTGTAATAAAGAGTGATGTATTTTTAGTGCAGCCTCTAATTTATTTTACTTTAAACTTTCTTTAATTCTCAAACCCAGGCTTTGCAAATATTGCTTCTTCATTTTGATTTTGAACCTAGTTATAAGACCTTCAATATCATGCAAAAGATCTTTATCTTTATTAGTTGTGTTTTTAATCATTATAAAGTTTTTTGGAATATTTAATATATTAACATGTCTAATATTTGTGTATCCATTATTTATATTAAGTGAATGATAAATTTATTTTTTTTTCTGCGAAATCATATCATACAAAATCATTTAAACAATTTTATAAATAAAAATTATGTTAATTAAAATTAAAATTCAATTTAAATATATTTTTTGGACATTTAAATTTAATGTTAATATTTTTAATATAAAATAATATTTTGAATCTATATTAATAATTTTATATACAAAAATTCCATTGATTAATATTTATATGACAATGTTAAACATTTTTACATAAATATATTAAATTAATCTATTGCATAAATACATTTCGCGAGCATTTTTCATATTTGTACATATAATTGAATTGAAAAAATAATCCGTATAATATTTTAATATTTTATAAGGTATTCCTATTAGCATAATTAAGAAATTATTCTTTGATTTGGGAATATAAGAAAGTAAAGTCATCCTCACATCCAGCAACATTCTTAAATTTCTAATGTTGAAATTAAAGATTATATAAAATTATAATTAACTTCCATTACAATTAGACACCATTTGAGAGATAATATATTAAAATTAATTAATATGTATTTAAGAATATTTAAAAATTTGAAACATGTATTTTTTATTATTTAAAATTTTCAACATTTTTTGGGAAAAATGATTTATATATAGATTAATAAAATTAAATAAACATACGTTTCAGTGATTGAGTTATTAATATTTTAAATTTAGTATTTTTGAGAAATCTTTTAATAATATATGATTTTTATGATATTATAGATTTAAGTTATCATTATATTCTTTCGTCCCTTTATAAGATTCTTTTAAAATACCAATATATAAGTAAAGTAAATAATTTATTAAATATCATAATTTTTCAATAACATCATAAATAAAATACTTTCTAATTATTTCATGCATTTTATAAATACATTTCAACGATGTTTTTTTTAGACATACATGGTAGAAGTTGTAAGTTTAAGATGGATATACATTAATATAGATGATTTTCAATAAAATATTCTTTTTTAATAGATTTAATTACAGTTTAGATCTCTAAAATATCAAGAGGTTCTTAAATTTCAGTTGTAGTAATTAAGTATCCAAAAATTTATATCATATTATATTATATATAAATATAATTATTAAATAGCATGCATATTTTATACTTTTTATTAAATATACAAAATAATATAATTTATACTTAATATAAATATAAATATTTAAATTTATAAATTATATTTATAATATTAATTACTGAAACAACCATTATTAATATCAAGACTTTACCGTCAAATGTATCAATCAATTCAGCTGACTTGGAATTGTTTGGAGTTAATGATTAATTTTGATGCTTGTGGTATGGTAACTGGTCTGAAACAAAAGTGACAAACAATTGGAGTGGGTGACATTATTACCTATTTGCTCCACCGAGACTCCAAAACAACAAAAATGGGATTTGATTATGAGATACATTAAAAACTGGGCTTGGCCAATAAAGAGGCATATGTCCAGTCCTGCAAAATTGAGACATATAATCTATATTCCTCAGTCCCTTCTGGAAGGTCTTCTTGTGGGCAAGATTGGATTTATGAATTAATGATACAGTCCACACTACTTGTGTTACCCCTAGACCCTCATTGGAGAAGGCCCAAGAAGATTCAAAAGGAACACTGTTAAGTTTAGCTAGATGAAATATTTTCAAATTTAATAATTTTGTTAAATATAATCAGATCTACACCACAGACATTGAATCAATGGAAATCTAAAATTGCTTTCTCTTTCAATTTTATACAGTGTCATTCTACTGAATTAGGAATCCCTTTCAATTATAGTAGAGCCGCTATCAATCATTATTTACCCAAGGTTGAATTTTGTTTCTATGAAAAATGTTCAACCATACCATATGAAAAAAGTTTAATAAATATTTTAAAGATAAAATAAAAATAAATATAAAAAACTAGAAGCTAGTATTTTAAATAATATTACTTGAATTAATGTATAAAAATGTTATAAATTCCTAAAATAAATTTTGTTACTAAACATCATTAAAAGGTTACACAAGTTTCTCAATAAATAAAAATAGTTAGAAACTAACCACAAAGACATCAAATATAGTCTTAGTTAGGTTCAAAATGTGTATCACAATAATACATAATATAATAAAAGGTAAAAAATCATATATTGAATAATATAATAAAATAATTGTAAATTTCACACAACCACATACCAAGTTAATTGTATGGTCTTCTATGTATAACTATTTTATTTTAGGTAATGTGTGACGTGAATTACGATCTTTTATTAATTTCTTTTCTTTATTTATCAATATTTTAATAATAAAATCATTTCCTCAAAATAAATAAATAATTTAAAGACAAAATAGTGAATCTCACACAACAATATGACATTCATTGTATTATATAATTATTCTATGTTAAAGTCTTGAACAATAATGATTCTTCTTTTGATATGAATAAGTAAATAATTTTCTTTCTTTTAATTTTTAAAGTCATGAATGATAAGAGTAACTTTAATTACTATAAAGTTCTCATCGAAAAATTACTCATAAGCTTTGATCAGTATGGGAATTTCAAATGCATGACTTATTGAAAGAGTTGGATTGGAGTATTATTCCAAAAAAACATCACCCAAATAGCTAAGAAAGTGGAGTAGGTCATGGGATTTAAAGGATCTCCATAAATGTCATAATAAAAGACAAGGTAAAACAACTTTTGAATATACATGGTCTTAGGTTGTCAATTTTTCTAAATTCTAGAAGTTATTAGAAAATTTAACATTTTTTGTTCCTTTTTGAAATGTTTTAGGAAGCCAAAAATCTCAGTCATAGTTATTGAATACTGTATAGATGAGTTTCTAGAAACAACAATAAAAGTCGATGCTATGTCAAAAATGAATAATCTTAAGTTGCTTATATTTAAGGTTGTTAACTTTTCAGGGTGTCTAAGTTATCTTTCTAATGAAGTGAGATATCTATCTTGGGATAAATATCCTTTCACGACTTTGCCATCAAGTTTTCATCCAGATCTACTTGTAGAATTAATCTTGTCTTATAGCAGTATCAAACAACTATAGAAAGGGACAAAGGTACTGTATTGCTCTTTTTCGATTTGGTCATGGATTGTCATGAGTTGTAAACTATGATAGCTAGATGTCAAGATTTCTAGGAAATAAATATACAGTATCAATTTGAATATAGCTATCTTAAAGTAGAAGTTTCTAAGTATTATCCAGTAGAGGTGATAGAGAAAATGAAGGACCCTATGTTGACCAATGACCATTTAAAACATAATATGGGAAGCAGTTTTTCTTTCCTGGGCTTGTACTACCAGAGCCACAATTCTCCACTTTGGAGGAAAATGAACAGGATGAATTGCAGGGTTCAAGGCTATGACTTAATGTGATTTTGGAACTGAATGGACTTTACAGAAAAAATCAATTCCATTAATGTGATAATTCGCTTACATTTATGATTAGCTACGTCGGTAAGGTGATTATTCGCATCTTTAATTTTAGTGTTTACTCATTCATGATCCAAAACTGCTGACAGTGCATGATCATAAAATTCTTCATTCACTCTCACCTAATATTTTTGGTCATTCCTTGTTTGCTAGAATTAATTTCTTTTTCCTCACAGAAATCCTCGTTCTGAACGGCTGAAGACAAGTATTGCCTGTGATTGCTTTCTGCCTATCCAGTCACAGTTAGGACCAAGGCCTCACTTCTTCCAAAGGAAAAATTGATCACTGATATAGTTGATAATGGTTTCACCATTACTTCTACCTCAACTAATCATGTAAGTGTCTTTTACTCACTAAATACAGATTAATTTGTCAAATTTTACAATGTGTCTCTATTCATTTATCTTTCACTCTGTGACCCTCACTGGAAATTGCTTAGACATCATTAAAGAAGGCCTGAAAGGTTTGGACTACAATACTATAGCACACTTGTTCCACAGTTACATTTGGATTCCAATTTTCTTAATTCCCTGTATTCAATGCCAGCTTCTGCTCTCTGTAAATAGCTTCTCTGGCCAGCAAAGCAAACGAACTAATTATATATTTACTAATTAATATTAGTACAGAAAATCTCATATTGAAAATATTGATTTCTCTAGTTTAATATTATGATTGAGGTAATGGTGTTTTGTTCTCCCCATTGCAGAAACCAGATGACAGAAGAACTGCATTGGACAATGGTGGATAAAATGTAAACTTGAAGACAAAGGTGCAACAGTAAGATGTCAAAATGTTTAATGACTCATAATATTGTTGTGAAGATAGTGGTACAACCACGAGTTGCCAACCCCAAACGCCATACATCAACAAGAAGCAGACCATGTACTTGGAGAAAAATGGGCTGAATGGCTTGCTGGATTCAAGGCTGATTCCAGTTTTGTGGATTTGGAATTGAATGGATATTTGGTTAAAACCAGTTCCAGAATCGGTTCTAAAAGCAAAGATACATCTAATTTCTGATACTCTTGTTAACATAATTATGAACACCTTAACCTTTTCTTGAAAATAAATTTGTAGGAGTGCAGATTACTTGTGCAAACAGTTTCCAAATCATGAAACAAACTTGACTAGAACTAGCTACTGGCTGAACTAGTTCTTAAAATAGTTTTTGAACTTTATTTTTAACTAGCTTTTGAAATGGTTACACAAAAGTACTAGTTTAACAGTTCTAAACCAATTTAAAACCAATAAACTGGTTCACTAAATTGGAGAATGAATTGGTTCATACCCTGCTTTTATAAAATGAAAGATTGGTTTGGGTTTAACCCAATAGTATTTCCAGTTTGGTCTGATTTGGTTGGACTTTTCATGTGAACCAAATCTTTCCTAGCCTATCTATGAAGTTTAAGTGTAGGGTGGACTCCTTTTGAATGTCATATTAATATATATTTATATCGGCGAGTATTTGAAGTTTTTTAATATGAGTGGTGGACTGAAGATCGTATTAATTATGTCTGATATATTATTACTCACAATCCCAGTTAATTACTTAGGGCTTAAAGTTTACGCTAAATTTCATCCAAATCATTTATAGGAGAGGAAATATAAAAATAAATAAATAAATAAATTTTTTAAAAATAAAATTTAATTTATTTAAAATTAATTTTTAACTTATATATACACTAATTTTAATTCATGAAAAAACTTATTTTATTTTTTTTCTATTTACTTTTTCTATTATGTGCTTAAAAAAGTTTAGCAACTACTTCTAAACATATCCCACCATCACAAACTGAACAACAAATGGAAAATTAAGCAACCCCAAATAAGAGGAACTATTTGGAACATTTGGCCGAACAACTTAACTCCACATCAGCAGTCATTTAACAATATGAAGCAAGTGAAGCAAAGCTAAATTGACAGGCCATGGTTGAAACTTGGATCATCAGCCAAGTAAATCATGCAGCTTGTGACAAAAATATCATCGTAAGTTTTCTCCAAATCCTAGGTGAGTAAGAGGTTTTTGAGTTTTAAATGATCTGGTCTGACTTCCCTTGCAACCTCACTCTCATCATCCATCATTGTGAGTTTTAAGCGATTGAGTTTTAAACAATTCCTTGAATTGATTCTGATGTAGTCTTCATTCACTTCCAAATGCACTGAACCAGGCTTGAATCCGAAAAACCATTTTCAGCCCATTTTTATTCCAAAGTGGAGGTAGGATAGGCCGTGAAGCAAAAAAGGCTTCCCGGAAAAGCTTTCATTCCTCAATTTCTCTACTGCATCTAACAATGTAGCACCAGTTCAGACTAGTATCCACAACCACAATCTAATTCAAGTAAAATTCAAACATTACTCATATGTAACATGAATAAAAAAATTAAAAGAAAAAAGGTATAAAAAGAATCTAGGAAGAAATGATTCCCCACTAATTCCTAAGAATTAGATAAGAATTATAGATATTCACCACAAGCATCATAGAAGCTTGATAAAAATTGATTTCCTTGTGTAAAATAAGAGCAAAGAAAAAATATTCTCAAAGTACTAAGGTATAAATTCAATTTCATTAAAAAGTTTATACACTTATTACATTGGAGGTTTATATAAGGTACCTAATCCTAATTAAGGTCATTTAATCAAAGTCCAAGGCCCAACAAACCTAAATGCAAGCTGGATGACCCAAGAATGTAATTTTACATAGACCCTTAGTGACGTGACTTTTGGAAGAAATTTTGGAGTTGAAAGAGGATGAACTAGATTGAGCGCTAAAGATGAAAGTTGTAGATGACTTTCTTAACTTTCCAACAACACCAACTTTATTCAATTTAGAGATTTGTATCTCTAGATACGTTTGATTTGACAAAGCATGTTAGGAAATGAAAGTTGTGATAGAACATTAATGACAAAAACTATGCTAACTAAGAAAACTGTCTTAAATTGAACTTTGACCCAAGCTAAAACTATCCTACTAAAAATATACTTAATGTAGTATGAAAATATAAGAAAAATAAAATCACTTCGACTTAAACAAAATCACCTTACTAACAAAAAAAAAAAATATACAAGTTAAGTATGACTAACTTTTTGATTAACTTCCTTTTAAGTTCGCGAGTTTTCTCCTAATTATAACACCTCCAAACCTATAAATCACTATATTTTTAAAATTTTCTTTAATTCTTTAATTGTGATTTTTTTAAGGATAAAACATTACACCTGATTTTTCTCTTACGATAAACTTGGTAGTTTTTTTCTTTTTAAAACTTCTTAAATTTATTCTTTATTATTAAATTCTCACATCCAGAATACTTTCCTTATCAGGATGTGCATTTTCGTACATACATAAAGTTCTGTCACAATTTTTAATGCTTTAATTTAATACAAAGCTAAATCATTGCAATGGGTGCAGTGCAAATTCCTGGCGCTCCGTTGCAATAAACATGGGCGTGATTGAAGATCGGTCAACAAGGGACCACTCTCGATTAATTATTTCACAGTACAAGGGACAACATGTGATTAATTATTTCACAGTAAATTAAATTGTTATTTACATGCGATAATTAAGTTTAATAACGGTTGTATATATATTATTTAGTAACATTTCATTATAAAAATATTATTTACCTTTTTAATAATATTTTTTTATATGTTTAGTACTTTATTTACTAATATTTTTCTAAATTTTTAGTAACATTTAAATACTATCCATGACACTTTATGATGTAGTTTATATGTAACATTTGTTAAAAAGTTAATAAAATTAATTGGTAATATTTTTATATTTTTTAGTATTTTTTAAATATTGATAAGAGTTATATATATAATAATGAATTAAAAATATTAATAGTTGTAATTAAATAATACCACTATAATTAGTTTAAAAAAAATACAAGAATAATTTAGAAAAATCATTATTGAGGTTGCCTTGAAGGTTGAAGACAATTAGGATATTTATTTTTAAAATTACTCGAGGTTGGGGGAAAGGGGTTTCTTAAAGTAACAATAAAAGATAGTATTGTAAGGTGAAGTGTGGTATTTGGAAAAATAATTTTTTTTAGGTTATTCTTCAAATAAAAAATTCAGAAGAAACTGGTATAGGGAAATGTGACAAGTTGGACTGTGACAATATGTCCGTGACTCATTCCCATCTTATGAAATTTATTGCCGTGTAGACGCGTGTTTGTTTGGTCTTTTTTCATAATTACAATGCTATTTTTTATTTTAATTAGAGTTTTCGAGCAAAAAATTTTACAATATCATCGTATTTAAAATCCCAAAATTCAAAGGATTTCCTTGTATTTAAGCATTCTAATTAGAATATTTTTTTTGTTAGAATTGAACTAGTTAAGAGAATGAGTTGCTTAAATTTAAACATTCTTCTTTGTATAAAAAATAGTTGATTATGTTTAAAAAATATTTTAATAGTGAAGTAAAATTTAGTACAAATAGAAAAATATAAAAATGTGGGTTGATTAAAGAGTTGTATGGTTAAAGTAAGATGTGAGTGAATTTCTTAAATGTGATGTGAGTGAAACTATCTAACATCATTTCCATCTCCCAATCCAGGACGAATTTACATTGCAAGCATGGTAAGTCCCAATTCTCAAACCACAGGACGCGTTAATTAAATGACGATTTATAATTCATAACATTTATGTACAATTTGATCCCAAAGAATATATAATTACTGTTGATACCAAATAAAACTAAGATGAAAAAGAGCTTCACTCTAGAGTATATATTATATAGATTAATTAATAGAGTCTAATTCAATTATTTTGGTCTGATGAAAAGGAGATTTTCAATCTTTAAGTTTATTAGAGGTTTTTTATTTCTAGGTTGTTTATTTTCTATTGATGTTATACTAAATTATCAAAATTATAAAAAAAATGTGTAAATAAATACCTGGATTTATTTATCGTTCTAGAAAATTGCAATAGAGTCTTCAGTAATTGCGATTGCGAGTCATTGATTTGTGATCTTTCTCAACCAAATTACCTTAGTTCCTTCATGGATCTTCATTTTTGTTTTCTAACGAGAAGAATAGAGAATGCAATTTCTAGTTTGGTGTATTGGAAAGTATTACCTTTTCTGATATGTTAGCCTATATATAGGGTTCTCATTATCCCCTAACGGGTCAACCTGAGTATCCACTCATTAAGTTCATATCGAGTTCTTTTAGGAAGTCTATTTTAATTGGATCACTTTAGGATTATAATCACCTTAAATAAATAACTAATATAATTTTATATTAAAATATAATGCCCAAAAGATTAAAAGAAATTACAAATGTCTAAGAATCTCTCACTTAGGCTTCATATTTTCTTGAAACAATTATATTATAAAATTATTTAGGCGCCCTTGTACGCTATTTATATTAACAATGGAACCATTGCAACTTTCATCACAATTTAAGCGTGATTAAATAACTATGATCACCATATTAATATACCCAATGACATAGATCAAATATGGATAAGTGACATGGAAATTACATGCAATGTGATCTCAAACATGTCTATTTTCAATTGGTCCTTATTTTTAATTTTTAGTGGAGATTAGTCCAAATTCTTTGAATGTAATATAATTATTACATACAAGGAAATATAAGCGAGTTCAAAATATAAACCATCAACTTTATTTCTATAGAAAATAAATAACAACAAAATTGTTCAAATTGAAACATAAAACATACAGGTCCCCCATTGAACTAAAGTATCTTAAAGAATAATACACATATGAGCAGTGTGCTCGTGAAAGACCTTAGGTATTATTAACCTTTTAGTCAATGGATTAGCTAGCATAAAACTTGTTCCTATATGTTTTATGAAAATCTATTTATTTTGAACTTTGCTTGGATGCCTCAAAGTAAGCCACAAACTCTACAGTTATGGTCGAAGAGGCTATAAGAGTCTGTTTAACAGATTTCCAAGAGATGACTCCTCTAGCCAACATGTAGATGTATCCATATGTGGAGTGTTTGTTGTCTTGACATCTTACAAAATTGAAGTCAGAGTACCCGATGATGTCCAATTCATCAAAATTTCAATAAGTGAGCATGTGTCCTTTTGTTCTCCTTAAGTAACGCATCACATGTTTAACTGCATTCCAATGCTACATTCTAGGATCACTCAAATACATACCTAAAATTCCCACCACAAAAGCAATATCAGGATGAGTACAAACTTGAGTGTGCATTAGACTCCCCACTGCTGAGGCATAGGGAATCTTTTGCATCTCATTTCTTTTAAGGTCATTGTTGGGGCACTGCTTGAGACTAAATTTGTTCCTCTTAGCTATCAGGGTCTCTCCTAGTTTACTATCTTTCATGTCGAATCTTTCTAAGACTTTGTTGATATAATTCTCTTATGACAACCTTATGGTACATTGAGAACGATCTCTTAGTATCTGAATGCCTAATACAAAAGAAGTTTTCCCGAGATCTTTCATCTCAAAATTCTTCGTTAGAAATCTCTTGGTTTCATGCAACAAGTCTGTATCACTACTAGCAAGTAGTATATCATCGACATATAATACCAAAAATATGTATTTACTCCTACTGAACTTGTGATATACATAATCATCAACTACATTTGCCTTGAAACCGTATGAGGTAATGACTTGATGGAACTTGTGATACCATTGATGGGAAGCTTGTTTAAGGCCACAAATGGATTTCTTTAGTTTGCATACCATAGACTTAGATTCATTTGAAACAAAGTTTTTAGGTTTCATCAATGTCACCATTTAGAAACACATTCTTAACCTTCATCTGATGTAGCTCTAAATCAAAATGAGCTACTAGTGTCATTACGGTTCTAAAAGAATCCTTTGAAAATATCAAAGAAAAGATTTCTTTATAGTCAATGTCTTCCTTTTATCTCTCGATATTATCCTTAAAATTCTTTTTGGTTTTAAATATCCATTTGCAACCAATAGGTTTCTCACCTTCAGGTAATTCGACGAGATCCCAAATGTCATTGTCTTGCATAGACTTCAACTCATCTTTCATGGCATTAATCCAATTTTGAGAGTTAGAACTTTGCATAGCTTGACAGAAGTTGATTGGATCATCTTCTGTTAAGCCAATGTCATCCTCATGTTCTTGGAGAAAGACAATGTAGTCATTTGGAATTACATGTCTCCTCTCTCTGATGGATCTCCTTAATGGCACTTCTTGAGGTTGTTGAGGTTGCTCTATGGGTGTTTGAGGATGAGTCTCATCATAGTCTTGTTATGGAACAATGTCAGGAAGAATAGTTTGAAGATTGTCTCCTATTACTAGAGTTGGTTCTTGAACAGTAATAAGCATAAGGGCTTGACCAATGTCATTAACATGTTCTTCCTTAAAAACAACATTCCATATTTTCTCTTCTTTCCCAAACTCAACATCCTCAAGAATTCTCACATTTCCCGTTTCTAAAAAGGATCTTGAAGTAAGATTATAAAACTTATAGCCTCGAGAGCACTCAGCATAGCCAACAAAATAACAGTTAACTATTCTTGAATCCAGTTTTCTTTCATGCAGCCTATAAGGTCGTACTTTAGCTAAACAACCCCAAATGTGCATATGTTTGATGCTTAACTTTTTTCCAGTCCAAAGTTCATAAGGAGTTTTGTTAACTACTTTAGTCGACACCCTATTAAGGATGTAAACTACGGTCTTTTAAAGTTTCTCCCTAGAGTGACTATGGTAAAGAAGAATGACTAATCATACTTCTTACCATATCCTTAAGAGTTTGATTTCGTCGTTTTGCCACACCATTCATGTTAAGTTTGCTTGGCACGGTGTATTACAGAACAATTCCACACTCTTTGAGAAAAAGGGCACAAGGCCGTAGATGTTGTTCTCCTGATTCATCATATCTACCATAGTATTCATCACCACGATCAAATTTGATGACTTCAATTTTCTTTCCAAGTTGAAGTTCAACTTCATCTTTGAAAAACTTGAAAATGTCTAGGGATTGAGACTTCTCATGTATCAAATATAGGCAATCGTATCTAAAGTAATCATTTATGAACATAAAAAAGTATTGTTGTCAATTCCATGAAGCTGTAGGGAAAGGGTCACAAATATCTGTATGTATAAGTTCTAAGACATCCTTAACTCTTTCTAGCACCTAATTTTCTTTCATTGAGAAGATCCTTCTACAACACCTTTAATGTTCTTCATTTTCTTATTTTGAGAGGTCGAAGCAAAATGAGCAGTTTCAGTCTTATCTCTCTACAACCTCTCTTACTCTTACACATATTGAGATATAAATTCACTGAGAGATCATTTATCCTTCTGAGTATTATACCTCACTTTGAATTATCCAAAGTGTGTAAGAAGTGAGATCAAAACCAAATGCACGTCTTCACCAAGCTCCAACTTGAGTGACTTGAGCTTTGCAGCGAGATTAGACATCTCCATTATGTAGTCTCTTATATTTTCTCTACCTTTGACTCTCAAAAATAAAGCCCCAAAATGCTTTTGAAATTAAGTGCTTCATGATCATAAGACACATTCGGTTAGAGTGTTTTCATTTCTCAATTTTAACCTCTTGAAGGTTATCTGAAGTGAGAATAAGTTTTTCTACCCGAAGTGGCAGATCCAAATATATACAATTGAGTACTATCACTACAGCCTTCCTTCCGACCTTGAAATTCATCCCATTCAGCATTGAAATATTATTAATTTGAGCAGATATGTTGACCACACTAGTAGCAACAATTGAAAAGAGAACATTGAACATACAAAGTACAATTAATCTTTATGATAAATTCAATGACCCAAACAAGATACCTAGCACATCATTAATCCTCAATCTTTGGATTAAAAGAACTAATTACAATTGGTACTTTCGACGCAATGATCAAATGTTGGTGATAAGTCTTGTCAAACAATGATTATCTTTAGACACTCCATTGTTCACATAGAAAAACAATCTTATAATCACCACACATTTACCATCACAAACATATAATTATTTGGTCAAATTGTGTCTTCCTTTGGGTCGAGCACAATTCACATGAATAATTCCACACAAAGTCTATGTAAATTCAATTAAATTAATCTACACAACAAATATTACTTTGGCAACATGTTTCAATTAATCCAACCAATATTACTAGACAATTTAATAAAGATGGGATGTCTTAAATTCATACAAGTTTTACGCATACGCGCAAAACCCAAAACTGCATATTTATTTCACCGCATAGCGGTTAGATTCTTTAAGGTATGTAAGGCATACAAAGTATATAACAAGACATGTGTAGATAAACTAACCCTTTACAATATACCTAGCACAACATTAATTTTTAGTCTTTGGACACAAAAATTAATTTGTAAGCAGTACTCTCAATACAATAATCAAATATTGACAATTAGTTTTGTCAAATATTGATAATTATTTTTGTCAAATAATAATCTTTCTTTGGACCAACTATTATTCACATGAAATAAAACTTTATAATTGTCACATATTTATTATTGCAAATATGTTATTATTTGGTCAAATTATGTCTTCCTTTAGATTGATTACAGTTTACATAAATAATTTCATACTAATATACATTTTTGTAATTTAAATTAAATCAATTTATACAATAGAGATTGCTTTGATAATATATTGCTTCAATTATTTTCATCTTAAAATTACCGGACAATCCAAATTAACTAGAAGAGTTCAAAATTTGTCAAATTATATAATACTCTATGTACCTTTTATACCATAATTTATTTATTATTATTATCAATATATCCAACAATAATAATAATAATTTAAATCTAATAAAAAAAAACTACATGTTATAATAGTAATTATACCTAATAATTACACATAATAAAAAATAATGTAACAGATTTAATAACAATAATAAATCTTTCATATTTAAAAAATTTTAATCACTCTAAGTTTCATTCCTTGTTAATTATTTTTAGAATTAATATCTATATTACCTATTATAAGGTCCAAATAATCTAATATCGGTGATTCTGAAACCACTTAAACGAAAATATTCGGTGATTGCGTGATCCCAAAGAATATATAATTACTAAAGGCTTTGGATAATATATGTATATACTACTGATCAATTGGTGGGTTGCTGTTATAAATTTTTTGATACTGTTTCAATTTATATGAATAAAAAAAAACTAAAGACACGTCTTTCAATGATTTACAGATTTTACCATCGACGGAAGACAACCTTGACTTTCCACACGTTTTGTCATTTGTTTTAAGAAGACTTTTCCTCCCATTCCTATCTTGAGAGCATTATCCTTACACCACACATCATCTTTAGCCGTTAAGCTTTCAGCTTTTGTCATGGCTTGCAGTAGCATCCAAAGCAGCTCTTCATCACGCACAAGGAATTTTGATGTGTTTGTAAGCTTTAGAGGTATTGATACTCGCAACGGTTTCACCAATTTTCTTTTTGCAGCTCTCCAGAGGAAAGGTGTTATTGCCTTTAGAGATGACCAAAAAATCAAGAAAGGTGAATTCTTAGAATCTGAGCTCCTAGAGGCAATCAAAGGATCACTTGTTTTTATTGTTGTCTTCTCAAAGAACTATGCATCCTCTACATGGTGCATGAAAGAGCTAACAAAGATTGTCGATTGGGTTGAAGAAACAAGTCGAAATGTGCTTCCTATTTTCTATGATGTCACTCCTTCTGAGGTCCGAAAACAAAGTGGAAAGTTTGGAAAAGCTTTTGCCGAACATGAAGAAAGGTTTAAAGATGATTTGGAAATGGTGAAAAAATGGAGGGAAGCTCTAAAAGAAATTACCAATCGTTGTGGGTGGGATTTACACAATAAGTAAGTACTTGGCTATATTTTTTTTGTATTTTATATGCCATATTGATTTTGAAAGTCTTAGCTCATATGTGATAATTTGGCAATTTTGTTCTACTTTGATCTTTTAGGATACAACATGAAGAAATTGAAAAAATTGTTGAAGAAGTAACCAATATATTGGGTCATAATCAAATTTTGAGTTTTGGCAATGGTTTAGTTGACATGCACTCTCGTGTGAAACAATTGGAAGAACTTCTAGATATGAGTGCACATGAAGTTGTTCGAGTTGTAGGAATTTGTGGGATGGGTGGAATAGGAAAGACAACACTGGCTACTGCTTTGTTTAATAAAATCTCTTCCCAATTTGATGCTTGTTGTTTCATTGACGATGTAAGCAAAATTTTGGAGAATTCTGGACCAACTGGTGCACAAAAACATTTTCTTTGTCAAGTTTTAAACCAAGGAAATATGGAGATAAACAATCTTTCCCAGGGAACCATGTTGATAAGAACTAGACTATGTCACTTAAAGGCACTTATTGTTCTTGATCATGTTGATCAAGTTGATCAATTGGAGAAATTGGCTTTGCATCCTAAATATCTAGGTGGAGGGAGTAGAATCATCATAATATCTAGAGATAGTCATATCTTAAGAAATTATGGAGTGAACGAAGTTTACAATGTTCAACTTCTAGATAAGAATAAATCTCTTCAATTACTTTGCAAAAAAGCTTTCAAATCGAATGATATTGTGAAAAAGTATGAAGAGTTGGTATATGACGTACTGGCGTATGTGAATGGCCTCCCATTAGCAATTAAAGTATTGGGCTCGTTTTTGTTCGATCGAGACGTTTTTGAGTGGAGAAGTGCATTGGATAGGCTGAAAGAAAATCCAAACAAAAATATCATGGATGTGTTACGAATAAGTTTTGATGGACTAGAGGAAATGGAAAAAGAAATATTTTTAGATATTGCTTGTTTCTTTTCCTATGGAACGTACGGTTTGGGAGACCTGAAGAAATTTCTAAACTATCGTGGATTTTATCCAGACATTGGTATAAAAGTTCTCATTGAGAAATCACTGATAAGTTGTAAGGATAATTGGGAGATTCAAATGCATGACTTGTTGACAGAGTTGGGTCGAAGTATTGTCCGAGAAAAATCACCAAAGGATCCAAGAAAGTGGAACAGGTTATGGAACTATGAGGATCTCCATAATGTCATGATAAAAAATAAGGTTAAATATTTTTTGAATATAAAGTCATAGGTTGTCATTTTTTGAATAAGTTATAAAAAATACTAACATTTTTCTTTCCTTTTTGAATTGTTTTAGGAAGCCAAAAATCTTGAAGCCATTGTTATTAATTGTGATCCAGAAGAGTTTTTAGAAAAAACAATGAGGGTCGATGCTCTATCAAAAATGAATAATCTTAAGTTGCTCACATTTGAGAATGTGAATTTTTCAGGAAGTCTCAGTTATCTTTCTAATGAATTGAGATATCTATATTGGAATAAATATCCTTTTGTGTCTTTGCCATCAAGTTTTCATCCAGATCAACTTGTAGAATTGATCATCCCTTATAGCAATATCAAACAATTATGGGAAGGCACAAAGGTACTATATTTTTCTTTTTCAATTGTCTTTGTCGTGAACAAATAAAAAGATAAATTTTCTCATATTTTTTAATTTTCTTTAACTTAATTAAAGAAACACAAGATACATATTATTATTGAATATTTCATTTCAACAAGTGAGATGATGAAAATAGAGTATATAATCATCTTACAAGTTAATTTTTGTAAAGTTAAATAAGCTTAAAACTCACTTTGTAAGAACTATCATTTTTACTTTTTGTTAAAGGAAAATTAAAAATTAAATGATAATAATTTTCCTTACTTGTTTCTTTTACAGTGTCTACCTAATTTGAGGAAGCTTGATCTCAGTCACTCCAAAAATCTTATTGAGATGCCAGACTTAAGAGGAGTCCCACATCTTCGATATCTTGATCTTGAAGGATGTATAGAAATTGTGCAGATCGATCCATCCATTGGTATTCTAAGAATGCTTACTTATTTGAATTTGAAAAATTGTAAAAAACTCATCCTTAATCAGAATATCATTTTTGGGTTTAGTCCTCTTAGGATCCTAAATTTCGCAGGCTGTACAAAATTACTTAATAATAATAAGCTGTTAAAGAAACCAAGTGAGACAGAACATTTGGAGCAAGTTGATAAAAATAGAAGTGTCATCCAGTTATCGACATCCTCTGTATACGAAATTCTAATGATGCCTTATTTGTCCCGTTTCCCATGTTTGCTTTCTCTTGATCTGAGCTTCTGCAATCTATTTCAAATCCCTGATGCTATTGGGAACTTACATTCTTTAAAAGTTTTAAATTTGGGGGGAAATAAATTTGTGACACTACCTAGTACCATCAAGGAACTTTCCAAACTTGAACATTTGAATTTGGAGCACAACAAGCAGCTGAAATATTTGCCCGAGCTTCCAGTTCCAGCAACAAAAGAAAAAACAACTGCCAAGTATTTCGTCGGATTATATATTTTTAATTGCCCCAATTTGAGTGAGATTGAAGTTTGTTTTCGCATGGTTTTTTCTTGGATGATACAAAACCTTGAGGTGACGACTCCATACTTCCTTTCCTTTCCTTATATCATTTTTTCTATGGCTACACTAATTGTACATAACTTTTTTTTTTTTTGTGTCAGGTTTACTTGCAACCTTCTCTTTCCTTGAATGGGCTTGTGATTGTTATTCCTGGAACTCAAATTCCAAGGTGGTTCAGTAAACAAAATGTGGGTAGTTCTATAAGCATGGACGTGTCTGCTGTTAGGGAAGACCCAAATTGGACAGGTGTTGCCATTTGTGCAATATTAGTGGCACATCATGTTCCAACTAATTTGGGTGATAGAAGGGGACTTTATGATTATGGAAGTATTGGATACATTTTACAAAATAAACAGGTTTTGGATAAAGAATATATCCGGCTACCAATACATTTGATGAATGATCAGGTGACAGGTGAATTAGATCACTTGTTGATAGTGTTTCACTCTCGAGAACCATTCATTCGTTTCCAAAGTGCATATGTGAACGAAATGCATGATCTTGATGAATGGGAATTCACAACTGCCATACATGACCTTCCTAAAGGTTTGCATTTGGAGGTAAAAAATTGTGGGTATCGTTGGGTATTTAAGGAGGATCTTCAACAATTAAACCCAAATACTATGTTCAGTGGAAATTCTTCATCTTGGAAGCAGAAGCTTTTAACTATTGATTAACCACGCATCATTGATCTTATGCAAGGAAACGTAGAAATTTCTTCCCAACCAAAATTCCATTAGGGAATTCTAATTCATTTGAGGTCAGATTTAATATAGAAAGGCACGATTATTGTTATAAATTTTTTTATAAATGCTCTGTTTTTTTCTATCTTCTATTGATGATAAAATGACAAAAATTTTTTCAATATATTTCGGGACTAAATTCAGCATTACTTGAGAACATTGTTAAAACTGCTAATAAGCATATTTTCTTATGAATTGTCATGAGCTCAAATCTATAAACCTTAGTTAGTCCTGTAGATTTCAAGAAAAAAAAAATACAGAATTATTTTGCATATAGCTATGATCTTAAAGTAGAAGTTTCTAACAATGATTCATTTTTAGCTTGAAGTCTCCTTTCATCAGTTTATTAGTGTGAGCTATTTGGTATTTCATTTATATATATATATATATATCAGACATTATGTAAGATACCTTGATAGTCTGCATGCTTGTAGAGTTAAGACAATTATTTATCGATTTACAAGAATTATATGTATATTATAATATGTGCTAGTGTGCATGTTATCTCATTAGTATATGTTTAGCACAATCACCATCTTGTTCCAAAGGAAAAATTGATCAATGATATCATTGATATAGCTAGCTGGTAATGATTTCACTATTAATTCCACCTCAACTAATGATTTGTCAAATTTGGCAATTTGTGTGCCCGTCCTTTTATCTTTCACTCTGTGACCTTAATTGCAATTTGCAGTAGACATCATTAAAGAAGGTCTGAAACCGTTTACAATACCATAGCAGACTTGTTTCACAGTTACATTTGGATTCCAATTTTTTCAATTCTTTGTTTTCAATGTCAGCTCCCAGTCTCGGTGAATAACTTCTCTGGTCAGCAAAGCAAACAAACTAATTATATATTCACTTATGAATATTAGGTACAAAATATCTCAGACTGAAAATATTGATCTTTCTTGTTTAGTAATTAATTAGTCTTATTGGTATGATTGATGCAACGGTGTTTTGTTCTCCCCATTGCAGAAACCAAATGACAGTAGAACTGCATTGGACATGGGTGGATAAAATGTAAACTTGAAGATAAAGGTGCAACAGTAAGATGTCAAAATGTTAAATTACTCATAATGTTGCTATGAAGATTATTTGATTAAGTCAGTTCGAGAACTCGGTGCTAAAAGCAACAATACACATAATTTCTGATACTCTTGTTAACATAATTATGAACACCTTAGCCTTTTCTATCTAGTAAATATGAAATTATTTGTGCTAACAGTTTTCAAATCATGAAACAAACTTGAGTCTGAAGTGGCTATAGGCCGAACTAGTTCATCAAATAGTTTTGAACTTCATTTTTAACTAGCTTTTATCCCTGCGATGTCCTTTATGCTGCAGAAATTGAAGTTGTTACATATCCTCTTACTCGAGCATCCTTGGAGAGAATTAAGATTCAGTCCCTAGGCTTCAAGACGTACTGGAAGTGATTTCAAACCTCCTCCCATATTCTTGGATCGATGGCTTCTATAGCTTCATATTTCTCTCCCAATAATCAGTTTCTTCAACTCCCATTCTTAGTGATCAGTGTAGAGGTGCTTATGCCACCTATGTTTAGCTTGCCCTTTTCGGCCCCAATGCAGCAAAATTGTTAAATTAATGTAAATTATCTCTTAAACATTTAATGGAATGAAACATAAATTTTCTAATAAAGATTAACATTTTATAAATTTATAGAAAAGTTTGCTTCTGCTATTGGTATTGTATAAGCTGAATATTTGAAATAGATGTATATGGTTGGGTATTATTTTGATGTCCCGTAAACTATCCTCTTTATTTTAATGCTTTCAAGTTTACTGCTTTTGATGGTGTTATTGAATCACTGCTATCTAAAATGCTAACTTCGTGTATTAACATTTTTATTCCTGCTAGTTACTTGTTCGATAAAATGTCTGAACCAAAGGAATTGACTTAATCCTGGTTCTCTATTGCTATCTCTTATTTTCTGTCTGTTATTTGTTCATCATGAATGAAGGTTTTGTAAAATGGAGCTTGTTTATTCTTGGTTTCTTTTGTCCTTAGTATTGCCAAGGGTATGTTATCTCTAATTTTCCAGGTATGGAACGGTTAATGATGTAATTCAAATCGATGATCTATTATCTCCTTATCTCCATGCTTGATTTGCTAATGCATGTCAATTGTTTCTGCTAACATGTATTATGGATGATAAGCTTCCCATCACACTCCCTGTCAATTGGAGCTGCCGAAACATGTATTAACTATATGTATGTGAGATAGATATCCTTATCTTGATTTTGGGATTACTGCAATAGAGGGATCAAGGTAACAAGACCTTGTCGTGAGGTTTTATTGTGTTGTTTACTACATTTTCAGTTTGTTTAAGTTTATTAGTATTGTTTGGTAACCAAACTTTTTTTTTTTGAAGTTGTTTGTAATTTTTTTTAATAACTTGCAGCGTTTTTTTTTTACTATAATTTCAGTTATATTTTTTAAAATGGTAGTTTCTATTTCTTTTAGATTTATTTCTCTTTTGTCTTTAAAATATTTATTAAATTTTAATTTTATCTTTTTAATAGGGTAAGATTTTATTTTTCAAAAAATATAATTTAATTTTAAATAAGATTCAATTTTATTTATAAATAATATATGATTTTATTTTATTATTTAATTTAATCATTATAATATTTATTTTATTATTTTAACATTATACTTCAAAATATTGATAATGATAAATAATAAGATTTTTTATTTTATTTTTGTTATTATATTTTAGATATTTTTATTTTACACGATTTATTTTAATTATTATATTATTTACAATATTAATTTTATTAATTCAATATTATACTTTAAGATATTAATAATTATGGACTATATGTTTATTTTATGTTATCTATTTTTTAATACTTTTATATTATGCTATTTACATTACTTTTAATATTATTTTTAATATTATAATTCAAGATGTTGTAACCATTACACTAATTAACATAATAAAAATATGATATTTAATTAAGTGTACATTAATTTTACTTTATTTTAAATTTGATTGAAAATATTTTATTATATAGTACATTATTAATAATAGAATACACAATATAAAAAAAGTACTTAAAAATAATTTATCTATAAATATAAATTATAAGAGTTTAAAATTAATTAAAAATTTAAAAATATAAATTTTTAAAATATATTTTTATCAATTAAATAAGTTAATATTTACAAACAAATATTATGAACATGTTTATTTCAGCTACTTTGATATATAATTTTATCAGCTAATTTTTTGTATTTTAACTATTTTTCCAACTTTAAGTTATATTAATTAATAAAATTATGCATTGAAGTAGCCGAGAATTTAAAATGACAAAAATATATATATATTTATATGATATTTTTATATATTTTTAATTTAATTTTATTTCAAGTAGTGTAGGAGTTAAAATATTTTGAAATATTTATACCAAAAAACATATGCTGAAGTCTAATGTTAAAAATAATAAAATAAATAAGGTAAAATTTTAATGGTTAAAATAAAAAATATAATATAAAAAATAACACAAAAAATATTATAAACATTTACTCTATCATGTAAGTAAGGATAATGCTAAAATAATAAAGTAAATAATATAATAATTAAAATAATCATGTAATATAAAAAATTAAAAAATATAATAATAAAAATAAAATAAAATAAAACTATTACATATATAACTTTTTTTTAACATTTAAAAGTATTATGAAAATATAAAAAAAATTACCTATTAATTTTTTTATAACATTTTAAAAGATGTTATCTGGCTCATGTTGTTAACGACATTTAAATATTACTAAAGATATAAAAAAGGTTAAAAAAAATATTGGTAACATTTTTATAATAATAAGTTATTAAAAATGATAAATATAATAATGTATATTATACAATAAAAGATAAAAATAATAAAATTCTTATTTATATAAAAAAAATGATAAAAATAATAAAACTATACTTTATGATGAATTGGGTATAACCGAGTTAAATGGTAAATTCCATGGTACTATGTTTCACTCTGATGAGTAAAAAAATTATACTTTATGAGTGGAAGAAAGAATCAAAATAAATAATAAAAGTTTGTCTTATATAAAAAAGATAAAATGAAATTTAATAAATATTTTAATGATAATTGAGAAATAAATATAAAAAATTAGAAAATCGAGGTCAGTATTTTAAGAAATCATACTTGAAAAATAGTGTTTAAAAAAATTTTACAAGTTTCTTAATAAAACTTATTTACTAAACATTATTAAAAGGTTAAACAAGTTTTTTAACCAGTAAAAAAAAATTAACTAGTAAAAAAAGGTTAGAAGGGAACTGAAATTAACCCAAATTAACTCAAAATGTGACTTTGAGGAATATCATGATAACAAATAATATAATAAAAGGTCAAAATATCATATAATAAATAATAGAATAGAATAATAGTAAATTTCACTCAACGATTTACAAAGATGATTGTTGGTCTTCTATCCTCGAGTGCCTTACCTAGCGTATGGGTCCAACCCATAACTATTTTATTTTAGGTCATGTGTGACGTTAATTAGGATCTTTTAATAATTTATTTTATTTTTTTATCAATTTTTTAAATAAATAAAATCATTTCCTCAAAATTGATAAATAAATTTAAATACAAAATTTTGAATTTCACATAACAAGCTACAATATGACTTTTCATCCTTAAATGTTACATATGCGCAACATAAAAACTTATGTACAGGGATGATAATGAAGAGGTTACTATCGTTTTCATCCCGACTCTACACTTAAAAAGAAATTTGTACTCGAACCCAAATCTTATGAATATTAACTTTAATACTTGTATAATTTTTTTTTATTAGGTATCCAACACCCACATTCGTACTTTTATTATCTATAATAATTGATAAATAAAAATGTTAATTAAAAATATGATACAATTAAAATTTTATTAAAAAAATCTTTTATAAAACATAATAATTACAATCTTAAAAATATCACAAAAGTTAAAATTTTATTCAAAAAATATTTTACAAAACCTAACAATTAATCATAAAACATTACAAATGTTATAACAAACTTTCACATAACAAATTTATGAACTTTCAAGTTTTCAGTTGAACTTTCCAAAATTTGTTAAAAAAAAATACATTACACTAGGGTGAAAACAAGACAGGTCAAACCAAGCTTTGGTGACTTAGCATTTTTTAAGGTCTAGTCGATTTAAAAGCTTGACCTAACCTAAAAGCCTATTTACATGTCCTTTTTCTAATTAAGGTCTATAAATAAGTTGATGGGCCTATAAGCCTAAGGAGCCAACGGACCAGCTGATCACCAATTTGATAGATAAAAACTAACCCCATCTATGACAAAAATAGTAATTTTGTCCTATGGTAAGGATTCTATGTTATTGATTTGTCATTTGTGTTTTGCAATTTTACATCAATATTGCAATTCATTGCTCAATGTTTATAGTAAAACAAGCATCACACAACCTTTGTACAAAAAAACACAGAGACATGCAAAAATGCACAACAATATCGTGCTTTAGAAAAGAATACAATGTATGTTGAATTGTTGCTTTCTAGTTGAATTAAGTTTTAATTGTAGAAAGTGTAAAGACATCGCGTAGTAAAAATGATTTTAAATAAAAATTATTTTATTAAAAAATTTATTATTAACAATTATATGAATTACATGCTAGCATATCATATCTAATAAACTTTTTTTAAGCTTGAAACATGACCTATTTACTTAAAAAGACTTTTTAAGAAATTTAAGCCTACTTTTACTATTAAATAAGTTAGGTTATGTCAAATCTTATGCAAGTTAGACTACGAGCCTTAACAAACTACTTTTAGTCTATTTCTACCTTAATTACATTAATTAATTATAATTATAGAGTAAATAAAAATAAATTAACAAACAACTTAATTTTGAATCTATTCTCATAAATAAACATCAAATGTACGTACATACGTACTATTAAACCAATTTCAACTTTATATATATATATGGGGACTCGTGCATCGTGTAAAACTTTAAATAAACATAAAAATAAGAAATAATAAAGGAAATGTTGATTAATGTTAGTAAGAACTAGACTATGTTACTTAAAGGCGCTTATTATTCTCGATAATGTTGATCAACTTGAACAATTGGAGAAGTTGGCTTTACATCCTAATTATCTAGGTGGAGGGTGTAGAATCATCATATAGTCATATCTTGATAAATTGTGGAGTAAATAAAGTTTACAATGTTCAACTCCTGGATAAGAATATAGCTCTTCAATTACTTTGCAAAAAAGCTTTCAAATTTGATGATATTTGTGCAAGAATATAAAAAATTGGCATATGGCATATATACTAAAGTATGTGAATGACCTTCCATTAGCAATTAAAGTATTGGGCTCATTTTTGTTTCATAATGATGTTTCTCAGTGGAGAAGTTCATTGGCTAGGATGAAAGAATATCCAAACAAAAATATCATGGATGTGTTGCGAATTAGTTTTGATGGATTAGAGGAAATGGAAAAGGAAATATTTTTAGATATTGCTTATTTCTTTTCCTATGGAGACTGTTTGGAAAACCTGAAATGAAAATTCTCATCTCATTGAGAAATCACTCATAATTAGTGAGGATCACTTCATTCGAATGCATGATTTGTTGATAAAGTTGGGTACAAGTATTGTCTGTGAAAAATCACCTAAGGACAAGAAAATGGAGCAGATTATGGGACTACAAAGATCACCATAATGTCATGATAAAAAAAAAAAGCCAAAATTGTTTTTGAAATTAAAATCTTAAGCGAATTTTTTCTCAAATATATAAGTTATTAAAATAACATTTTTCTTTCCTTTTTGAAATATTTTAGGAAGCCAAAAATGTTGAAGCCATTGTTATTAAATTTTGTCCTTTCTAGAAACAACAATAAAGGTCGATGCTTTATAAAACAAAATGAACCATCTTAAGATGCTCATAGTTAAGTGTGTGAGTTTTTCAAGAAGCCTCGATTCTCTTTCTAATGAATTAAGATATCTATCTTGGGATAAATATCCTTTTATGTGTTTGCCATCAAGTTCTCATCTAGATAAACTAGTAGAATTGATATTGCCTTACATATCAAACAATTATGGGAGGGCAAAAAAAGGTACTATATTGTTCGTTTTCGATTTTCTTTGTCTTTAAATGAATAAATAAAATGATAATTATTTCAATTTTTTAATTTTCTTTAACTTATTGGACCGAGACGACATCCCATTCCCCTAAATTTTCACCTACCAAAATAATTAATAAATTAAAGAAACACAAAAGAATTATTTAATTTCATTAACTTTGTTTCTTATTATTAAAGAAAAATAAAAAATTAAGGGATTGTAATGTTCCTTACTTTTATTTCTTTTACAAAATCTGACTAATCTGAGAACTCTAGATCTCAGTTACTCTATTCCTCGATGAAACAATGACTTTATATAATCAAACAAGATGTTGATTATTGTAAATAAAAGCGACAATTTCCATTTCAAGTAGGATTGATTTTTTTTTTTTCAATAATTTTCTTGTCAACCCCATGATGACTTTCTGTGTCCCAATGTCGCAAGACAGTTTCCCAATTTTCTCTCAAACTGTGTAAATGGGATTATAGAAGGAATAGAAGTGAAATAAAAAATAAAAAAACAAAGAGGAGACGTAAAGAAATTGTTTGGAAGTGTAACAAGTGAGGAGAGCCAACATTATTAGTTATTGTTTGGTCAGGAGGTGGTTGTAATTTAAATTTTACTTAAATATATTTTTAATTTTTATAAAATAAGTGATTTTTTATTTTAGTTTTTATAAAAAAATTTTATCAATTTTTATTTCTCTAAAATTTAAATTTATTTTTTATTTTTACTATTATTTGACACATGTTAGTCACATATACTTTCAAATGAAAATCAAATAACCATCATAGGTTATAATATTTTCAAAAAATATATATCTAAAATAAATTTTATTTATCTATTTTAATAAAAATTAGGGACTAAAAATATATATTTTAAAATTTAGAAGTATGAAAATCAAATAAAAATATTTTATAGGGATCAAAATCAATTTTTTCTCATTTTATAAGAACCAAAATCAATTAAATAATTTTATAGGAACTAAAATTAAAACTCACTTGTTTTACTCGAAGTATAAATATATTTAAGCCTTTAAATTTTATGATATCCAAAAATCGTGTCTAGAAAATTTAAAGCTAAAGACTACACATTCCATATTAATTAATAAAATTTATTTATTGTGTTAACTACAAAATTATTAAATTTTATAATTAAAAAATTATAACATTTCATTCTTAAAATATAAAATGATAAATTTATTCAATTTATTCTATCACATAACTAATCTGATATAAGATTTGAATAATTTAGTTTAAAAAAAAAACATTTTCAGTAATAGTAATAGTTATCATGAATTATATTTTTAAAAACAATGTATGTATTTAAAAAAATAATATAATATTTGATATAATATAATATAATATAATGTTAAAGAATATGAATTTCTTATCTCTACACTTTCATTTTAAAATTAAATCTAGATTAATATAATATTTCTTTCATTTCTTTCATTTCATTCTCATCTAAGGTTTTTCTTTTTAAAATTCCAACAAAAATTATGTTTAAACATAATTTTATTTTTAAAAATATTTAAATTAATTTTCAATTAAAGATTTAAATTTATCTAACATATATACAAAATAATAAATAAAAAATATTTTTTAGTTAAATATTTAATTTTATCATCAATATTTTCACTAACCTATCTTTCGACATCAACTATACGTTAATTCTACTAATTTTAATAGCCTTGGGAGGGGAGGGGTAGAGTTTAAAATAGATATATTTTTTTAATTTTTCAAATAAATTATATGATTATACTTAAATAATTTATAATTACTCTTATATTCATATTTTAAGATTATCTAATCTTACTAATAAAACTAATAATAATTAACATACTATATTATAACAAAATTTATAATTTAACGAACTATGTTAATTATGATCTATTTTTAAAAGAGACAAATACGACATCATTTAAGTTCACTTTTCAAAACCGATATGTCATCATTTAAGCTAATATAAATATTTCACAACGAAACCAAAAAAATA
The DNA here is from genome assembly GCA_025330945.1 of Mucuna pruriens. Taxonomy (NCBI): domain Eukaryota; kingdom Viridiplantae; phylum Streptophyta; class Magnoliopsida; order Fabales; family Fabaceae; genus Mucuna; species Mucuna pruriens. Next base: position 2,429,692 of record JAENHJ010000027.1, read on the forward strand.
TGGAGCAACATGTAACATCCTAAAATTTATTTAATTATTCTTAGAAATTAACTACATTATTGTTATTATTATCAATTTTATTTTAATTATTAATTACCGCAAAAAATTATTTTATTGAATAATTGTATTTCGAACTAAAATGTTATTATTATTGTTATTATTCTTAATGATGGCAGAAAATTAATTTAGTATTTAAATATTTACATTTAATTTTATTTTAGTGAGGGAGTTAATGATTTTATAAACTGATGAGGCATTAATCTGAATTATTTTTATTTATTAATTTAATTAATTGAATTAACGGGGGAGGCTGATGGGCGGGTCGGGGTTGGCCCGACCCAGTTAGAATATTAGACGGGGGTAATCAGTTTACCATAATTTGTGTTTTGCACGTCAGACAGCCAGATCTAGAGGAGAGAACACAAACATGCAAGGAGGAGAATCTAGAGTGTTCAGATCGTCCCGGAAACACATCAGTTCTTTTTCGTTCATCGTCTCTAAGGTACAGGAAGATTGGTTCGGTCATATATGAATGTGGGAGGGTACGAGTAGTGAGGGCAATCCCTAAGTCCTTCTAGGATCTAAATTCTCAATTTCGTTTGATTATTATGTTTTAGAAATATTTTAATCAGTAGAAAATACTTGTCAATATGTTCTGTAGTCTTATTAACGTCTTGTCCTAATGTGATTTTGTTGGGAAACTATATGATTAATTGCCCTAATTACTTGATTCTTGTGTTGTTTATGGTTGTTCATGATTTGAGGCTCTTGTGTGCAATGATGAAACTGGGTGAAATTCAATGGTGTTTTATGTGCGTTTCTGTGCTTTCTGATGAATGATTTATAATAATGATGGTTAAATTAATATGGTTGGGTATGATTGTGGACTGTGCGAATGATGTATAAATAAATCATGAGAGAATAAGAGTGTAGATGAGAATGCATTGAGCATGGACATGAGAGGCATGAGATGCATGAGCAGCCAGACGTGGCTATAATACCCTGGCCATATGTGGTGTTTAACAGGGGAACTAATGATGGGGGACAATCATATGCATGGGCCACAAGTGGTGTTTGACCATGCTGCACGCCGGCAATAGGTGATGTTTAACGGTTGTTAAGAATGTCTTCGCACGGGCCATAGGTGGTGTTTAACTGTGCGACACATCGGCCCATACGGGATGTTTAACGGTGTGACCATCATTAGTGATAACTAAGGGGATTGAGGAGGTTCGCCCATGGTTTGGAGTTCCGACTCGAGACCCTTAGGTGTGGTGATGAGTATATGCATTGTGCGAGCATGTGCATTTTGTAAACATGAATGAATTGTGATTGATTTTGAATAAATGAAATGTGATTGATATATGAACATCTGTTAACTGTTAGTGATTGAGTACGGTAATGGGTGGGATTTGGGACATTATCTGCCTTTATATATGATTGAATGCGGTTTCTCATCGTACTTTCTCTTGTTGTTTTCTTTTAGATAACGTTGAGGGCACTCATGGTGCTATGTTTTGAAAAGGGCGGGTCTTGCTCTGATTAGTGTGACATCGGGGTTCTAGAAGTTAGAATAGTTTCTCTATGCCTCAATGTTTGAATGACTTATTTTAAAGATGATGATGACTTTAGTTTTCTCAATTATAATGTTTAGATCTTAAACCTCCTTTAAACTTTATGCCTAGCTTTTAATTATCATATGAACCTTTTATCCTTAATACGAATTGTGCTTTTTTTGGTTTTAATTATTACCCTGTCTTCATTTTATTTACTTGATTATTTATTCGGGGTAGAAGGGTGTCACATTTAGTGGTATCAGAGCAGATCGATTCATTCGACCGTGAGTTATGTGTCTAACACGTTTTGCATTGCTTTTGTTAGCATGGTTGGACTGATTTGAAAGATGACAATAAATTGTTTATTCTGTTTTGCATTATGTTGAATCCTGGGTGATTCATTAGACTAGTGAGTTATGTGTCTACCATGTGTTAGTGTTTATTTATGTTAAGTGTGATGTACAAGTGCAGTAATCTAGTGTATTTTAAGGAAGTGTTGAAGTAATATAGATATTCCTTTGTTGGTTGTTGTATCAAGCATCCCTATTGCTAACTACGATCTATTGAGCCTGATCACCTCAATATGTTGTTAAAGGCAAAAAGGACTCTTGGTGAGTCGGTGGATCAATTGATTTGAAATGTTTTCTTTTGAAGAATGAACATTTTGTTGTGACTAGCCTAAGTAGCTATTTATCTTGGATGTTTGTGAAGTTTGAGGAATGAGTCTCTCATCCTTGTTCTAATAAAATTGGAAAGTGATGATGTGATGTGTTTTATTGTTGTATTTATTATTGTTTATTGTGTTTTTGGTACTTACTATTATCTTAATCTATTAAGATTAAGATGGCAGTAAAGAGAGTGTGAAGATTCATGCTTCACAGCTCATGGCAAGGGCCTTAAGTAATTAATGAGTTAGAGGGGATACTTGAGGGTAGTGCTTCAGACTCTTAGAGATTAACATGCTAAATTATTTGAGTGTGACCTTTGGTTAGAAGAAGTGAGTTCTCTAGGTCATGTAATCTCTAGAAGAAGTATAGGGGTAGATCATTTTGAGGCAGAAGTTGTTCTTAAGTGGGAGATCCCTTAATCGATGAGTGAGCATAGAAGTTTTCTTGGACTAATTGGTCATGAGAGAAGGTTTATCTAAGTTAGCTTGACCTTGATGGAGTTGGTAGGGAGTTGTTTTGGGTAGAATAGTTAGTGTGGGTATAGCTTCCAAACCCTTAAGGAGAAGTTGACTAGTGCATCAGTTTTAGTATTGTCAAACCTTAGTGAACCTTTTGTAGTATATTGTGATACTTCTAGGATGTGTATAGGTGGAGTGCTGACGCAAGAGGGTAGAGTGGTAGCTTATGTTTCTAATCCACGAGAAGAATTACCCTACCCATGATATTGAGTTGGCGGCTGTAGTGTTCATCCTTAAGATTTGGAGACCAGAAGACTTTAAAGTTCTTGAAGTGTCAAAGAAACAAAATTTCTTCCCTTTATCTTACTACAATTATTTATGGCCATGATTCCCTTATCTTCATGGGAACCATTGCTTTCACCCATTGATGACGCTGGAGAGAACCCATCAGTGCATACAGAAGGTGACATGCAACAACGGTTCTTTTTAATAGATGAATAAGTTGGGTGACAACATTTTCTGGGGTGATTTCGTTGGTTATTATTCTGTGGTTAGATGGAGGGATAAGGGAACAATTGCAAGCAGAAGGGTTGCTATTAGGGGTATCATTTTTCACTATTGAAAACTCAGCAAAGTTGCTGTAAGACGAACACAAATAGGTAGAGTCATTTATGCAAGAATGAGAGCTCAACGATGAAAATTCTCAAGAGAGTAGTACAACTAGTTAGATTTCTCTATCAAACATTTTCTGCAATAACAGTCATTGCTTTAAATTTCATAGAATCAAGGCCAATAAGAAAGGTACGATATTTGTGTGCCATTGTGCATTTAGAAACCTTACCTCTTGCTTTGACAGTTTTGCTTTCCCCATTGACTTCATTTGAAAACAGAGGAACTCTTTTGGTGGGAGCTATTGAGGCATTTCTTTTAATTCTTCTTGATATTGTGGTGGCCTAAATGGAAAGAGACAGTGGATTTTGTTAATGATTGTTTAGTTTGAGAAAAGCTTGAGTAGCGTCTAAGGATACTAGTCCGTACTATTGAGATGAGTCATTGTATAGTTGTTTAATAAAAGTTAAATGGAAGATATGAGTTCTTTAAGTTATGTGATCTTTAGTATGAGAACCCAATAGTCAGTCTTTTAAGGTAGGAGTTTCTCTTAAGTTAAAAACCTTGCATTAGTGAGTAAGATTATAAATTTTCCCGAGATCAGACAAATACCATGGTAAATTCCTAGACGTATTCCATAAGTTAGTATGGTCTTTAACTCAAGAATCTAGGAAGGGAGCAAGGTTTAGGTGGATTGATAATTTGAAATTAGTTCCTAATATCTTGGAGAAGCATTATATAGCATGCCAACCTTAGTAATACCTGACCTTAGTTATTGAGAAGAGTGTTGTTACCAGATAGTGAGGATGTATTTTAATCTTACACACAACTGGGAGTTGTAAGACGAATTATGTGATCCCTAGCTTGGAGGTAGTAGCAGTAATGGCTACTCTTAAGATTCGAAGACACCACTTGCATGATTTTAAGTTGATATTCTCGATGACGTAGAAACACTAAGTGGAAATTCAACTAGTAGGAGAGGAACCTAAAATAGATGAGGTGATTGGAATTTTCAAATGACCAAGGTTTTAGGAAGCCATCACTAGGTAGAATCAAGACAGTAGAATATGTCGTAAATAGGAAATCCTTTTGCATCCTTTCGTGTGATTAGAGGGCATGATTTGTTAACTAGTTAGAACACCCATTTTAGTGGATAGAAGAGAAACCATAAGACGGGGGAATATGATTTTCTAGATGGCATTAAGTAATTTAGAAATTGAGTTATGTACTTAGTAAGTCTTAGAAGAGGATCGTACGGTAGATTTAATATCGAATCGAGGTGGTATAGATGCCTGAGGATCTTTGGAAGATGTTTTGGCAGCTTAAATCATGGGGAGAGTGGATAAGTGTGAGCACCTATGTGGTTGACAGGTTGGAATCCTAGAGTTATTTTAGAACTTGGGGGAGAGATTTTGTTAAACTCGAGGAATCTAATTGGATTGGGTTCAGTCTACCACTTCACCCGTGCCATGTACACAATAATTGCACATGTTTCAACTCTGGACGTACATTGTTATTCTGGCAAGTAATTCAATTAACTTGTTTGAAGGTTAAAAGAAGACTAGATATGAGAATTGATACTAGAAATTGTGAAAGATTTAAGGTTAACTGGTTTAGAGAGGTGAAATGATTATTTAGCCAATGCAAATCGAGTAAGGACTGTCATTAGAAACACTAAATGAGTAAGGGGATGGCAATTGTAAGGGTATGGGAAGTACTTACTCTATGTAAATTCGAGGACGAATTTTCTTTTGGAGGGGAGAATTGTAACATCCTAAAATTTATTTAATTATTTTTAGAAATTAACTACATTATTATTATTATTATCAATTTTATTTTAATTATTAATTACTACAGGAAATTATTTTATTGAATAATTGCATTTCGAACTAAAATGTTATTATTATTATTATTATTCTTAATGATGGCAGGAAATTAATTTAGTATTTAAATATTTACATTTAATTTTATTTTAGTGAGGGAGTTAATGATTTTATAAACTGATGAGACATTAATCTGAATTATTTTCTTTTATTAATTTAATTAATTGAATTAAAGGGGAGGCTGACGGGCAGGTTGGGGTTGGCCCGACCTAGTTAGAATATTAGACGGGGATAATCAGTTTACCCTAATTTGTGTTTTGCATGTCAGACAGCCAGACCTAGAGGAGAGAGAACGCAAACCTGCAAGGAGGAGAAGCTAGAGTGTTCATATCGTCCCAGAAACGCATCAGTTCTTCTTCGTTCATCGTGTCTCTAAGGTACGGGGGATTGGTTCAGTCATATATGAATGTGGGAGGGTACGAGTAGTGAGGGCAATCCCTAAGTTCCTTTAGGATCTAAATTCTCAATTTCGTTTGATTATTATGTTTTAAAAATATTTTAATCGGTAGAAAAGATTTGTCAATATGCTCTGTGGTCTGATTAACGTCTTGTCCTAATGTGATTTTGTTGGAAAACTATATGATTAATTGTCCTAATTACTTGATTCTTGTGTTGTTTATGGTTGTTCATGATTTGAGGCTCTTGTGTGCAATGATGAAACTGGGTGAAATTCAATGGTGTTTTATGTGCGTTTCTGTACTTTCTGATGAATGATTTATAATAATGATGGTTAAATTAATATGGTTGGGTATGATTGTGGACTGTGCGAATGATGTATAAATAAATCAAGAGAATAAGAGTTTGGATGAGAATGCATTGAGCATGCATGAGATACATGAGCAGTCAGATGTGGTTATAATACCCTGACCATATGTGGTGTTTAATAGGGGAACTAATGATGGGGGACAACAAGTGTTGTTTAACCATGCTGCACGCCGGTCATAGGTGGTGTTTAACGGTTGTGTGGAATGTCTTCGCACGGGATTATCATGTGAACCTTTTATCCTTAATACGAATTGTGCTTTTTTTGGTTTTAACTATTACCCTGTATTCATTTTATTTTTTTGGTTTTAAGTATTACCCTGTATTCATTTTATTTACTTGATTATTTTAATTTAAGTATTCGGGGTAGAAGGGTGTCACACCTACTTGACCAAGAAATAAGAAGCACACTTATCAAATCCAACACGCCCATGTAATAACATGAAAGACAATTAGTTCGATTGTGCTAATATCTACAAGCCTATGTACATATACAAAAGACATTTAGCACAATTGTGTTAATATTTGCACAATTAAGAAAGACATCCAGCATGTTTGTACTCATTTATAATCTACTTTGCACAGTATAAAAAGGTGGTTAGAGGCTGAAAAACTCACTTATAACACTTCTGACACATAATATTCCATTCCACTCTATCACTTACAATATAAGAAATTTACCATATCTTTTTTCTTAATTATATTTTTAGGTATGATTGTCATGTAATATTTATTATTTAATCATAGATTATTGTTGATATGGTTTTTAAAAAGTAATTATTATCAAAGTTAACAAATTTATTATAAATTATACTTTATACAAAAATAATAATATAAAATTATATAAAGTTATTAATACATAATTTTTTTTATTTACAAATTTAGGTGCTACTAAATTACAATTCAATACCAAATTTACATATTTGATAACAGAAAACCTCAATAGACCTTCTCTACCTACAAAGACAAGTCATTGACAAAAACCAGCATGTCGATTTACACTTCCAATGTAATGTCCCGCAATCTCCACGTGGCATCCATGTCCAAAAGACACGATTAGTGGCTGAAAAAATATAGCATAGCGTGTAAGGATGCTGCAGAGAAGTAAAAGCATTTCCTTATATTTAAGGACAATGTTGAATACATTGAATCCTTCAATGCTGCTAGGAACAAATCTTACAAGCTTGGCATCAAGCATTATGCTGACCAAACTAATGATGAATTTAGGGCTTCCAATAATGGATTCAAGTGTTCACATGAATTAAGAATAACACAAACACCATTCAAATATGAAAACGTGAGTGATAATATTCCTACTGCAGTGGATTGGAGGCATCAAGGAGTTGTTACTCCATTCAGGTACCAAAAATAATGTGGTAAGTATCACAGACAAAACCATACAAGTGACGCTATTAAATGTTTTTTTTTTAACTCTTACACAGCATTATGCAAATTTTCGTTTCAAAATATATATATTTTTAAACTTAATTTGACCAAGAAATTATCAGTACACCCTTACCAAATTCAACATGCTCATGCATCACATCAAATAATATAGCATGAATGTGCATTATATCTACATGCTTGTGTAGAGACACGAAAGATATTTAGTACGAGTGTGTTAATATTTCCACATTTTCAATGCATACATTCCATTCGATCACTCACGGTATAAAAAAATTATAAAATCTTTCTTCTTAATCATATTTTTAGGTATGATTTTCATGTAATATTTATTATTTAATCCTAGATTATTTTTTATATGATTTTTAAAATAATTATTATAAAAGTTAATAATTTGATTATAATTATTACAAAATTGTCATTATAATATTTAAAGTTATATGTTACTTAAAAATGAATGGCTATGCATGTGAGTGTAAAACATTATGTTAGAGCTGTTAAATAAGTTGTCCTAGCCCAATAGACTAACAAAGAAAAATTTGCTAGGTTAAATTTATCAAATTTTTACATGTACGAGCATTCTTAGCCTAATGAACCTAGTTTTTTTGTTTAAAAATTTTAAATTTCTAAAAGATTGTAAAAAAAATTAGAAGAAAATAGACCTAATTTATTTTAGATAAACCTTTTTAGAGCTAGCAAACTGGACCAATTTCTCCTAGTGTATTTGTGCCAACAAATTGAGTCCAATTTATCCTAATATGACATGCTAACAGAACAATTTGTTAGGTTAGACTATTTTTTTCCAATTTATTATATATAATTAATTAGTTAAAAATCAATATTAATACAATTTTAAAATAATTATTATAAAAATTATTATACAATTATTTATAATTAAACGATAATATAAAAATATTTTACGATAATTACACATAACTTTTTTTTTCTTTAATGTAATCTTAATCATTTGCATTTGCTATAAAAACAATCTTGTCATAAATAACTATTATTTTTATTATTCATAGAAAAAAAGAGAGTTTACAAGGCACTTTATTTTATTATTGACAATGAGGTGGTAAGACCTAGAGCAACTAAACTGGTGGATGCCTCTTTAAGTGACCAAATTACTGCTGTCTGCGTGCCTGGTCTGTCTCTTCCTCGGTCCGATCTGCTCCTTCACGTTGTCTGCCTCCTCCGCGCTGCTCCTTCGTGTCCTCCAGCCCCTCGTCCACGCGCGAATGTTGGTCGGATCTGGTCCTGCACGTAGTCCGCACCTGCGATCTGCTCCCGCGCGCGATCTCCTTCTTTGCGCCTGCGATCTCTTCCTCCGCATACGCATTCTCCTCCTCCGCGAGCGCGATCTGCCCTTCCACGCCTGCGATCTGGTCCTCTGCGCTGCAATCTGTCCTTACCACTGTTTTTGGACTGACGTTGTAATTTGCTTGGAAATCAGATCCTCCAGCAGTAGAATCAATGGCAACTGAAACTGGTTGTGTTCTCAATTCATGTGACCTCCTGTATCCAGTATGGGAAGCCGCAAATTCATCACTGGTTTGGTCAGCAAATGGATTGATGCCAAGCTTGTAAGATTTGTTCCCAGCAGCATTGAAGGATTCGATGTATTCAACATTGTCCTTGAATATAAGAAAACGCTTTTGCTTCTCTGCAGCATCCTTATACACTTTGCCATATTTTTTCATCCACTGCTCGTGTCTTTCGGACATGGATGCCTCGTCGAGGGACATGCTGGTTTTTTTGAACAATGAATGAAAATATTTGAAAACAATAACAGTATATATTATTTTTTCCTTTAAAAAATCATGTAATCTTAACCATTTAAAATAAAATAAATCTTATCATCAATATCTTTTTTTTTTATCTTTATTAAATAAAAAGTTTACAACGCAATCTATTCATTAATGTCTCCAACGATATTCTTTTAATTTTCATGTAAAAAGAAAAGAAAGAAAAAAAAAATCTATACATTCCAAATTGGCTATGTAAATCATGTAACAATATTCCCTTTTAAAATTTCCACCTCTCATTTTATTCCTTTATTAGAAACCATTTCCACTCAACTTTCAATAAACATCGTATATTAATAAAGCATCCATCAACAGATAAGAATACGATTCTTCCCCGATTTTTTCCCCTTAATTTCTGTCCAGCAGCTACTAGAGCACCTTCAACATGGAGTGAGAATCAGGCTTTGAATCAGAATAGAAAATGAAAGGTACTCAAAAAGTAGTAGTGACCCCATAACTAAGGATATATTCTTGCTTACACCCAAATGAACAGAACCATGTATTCCCAAAGCTGACATATGAAGCAACATTTGCACCTCAAAGAAGAAAAGTATTTTCCATAATCAGTTGAGGAGGAAGGTGAAATTATGAGCCGCAATATGAACAATCTCACACCTTTTCCGGGACATTGGCAAAGAGGTTTCAGAGCCTATGATGACCACACTTTCAGTAATCGTGAATCCAATGAGGTGCCTGTGTTTTACAGATCTCGCTCTTCTCGTGCCACCGTAAGTTTACTCTATTCTTGTTTAATGCCAAGAGTTTTAAGACATGACATAGAAACGAAAGAGAAATTAAATTTATGTTCATGGAAGCAGAGAATGGAACTATCCCTGTTTGAGGATGATGGCTAGTATATATCAATAATCTTGGTTCATAATATTAGCAGGATGACAGAAGTTCAGGTGTATTAGCTCCACAACGGTTTTGGGACTTCAGAAATCCTTTAGGATTCCACAGTACTATACTAAAGTAAGGCCAAATTGCAAACTAATTTGCTGTGTTTAGACTTCCGCAAATGGTAATCGGTGTGAAAAGATGTATTCAATGAATGATCAAATGCTGAGATGATTGACATATGGATGCCTGTTTCAATTGCTATAATTTTCACAGAATTTAAAAGTATTAGGTTTGATGTGACACTTGAGGAGAAATCTAGTTAAAAAAAATTCCTACAAATTCAGGATTTCATAATTTGTTTTCAACTGGCAAGTGAATTAACAATCAATTACAATCCTCAAGAAAGGAAAAGGAAGACACCAAGAGGCTAATTTTTGGGAGTAGTGAAATCCTTTTTTCAACACTGATTTGAATTCCTCCTCAAGATTCTGATTGAATATATTTTTCCATAAATCCCAAAAAATAAAAATAAAAAGATAAATAGATTGAGCTTCTTTTATAATTTAAAATAAAAATAAACACTTAATTTTTATAAAAATTCTTTCATCTAATATTTTAAAAAACTGAAATGTATAGATTAATTTTAATTTACCACAAAAATACTCAGTTTATTGTCTTTATATTTCTTCTCTTATAAACCAAATAAGAACTCAATCAATCTCTCCCCCCTCCCCTTTCATCTGCTGCAGTAGGGAGTAATGTAATATACTATTTAGTTGCATGAACTTGTAAATTTTAGGCTCAAGGAGAGAACACAACTCTAGCTGATTTATCAATTTTTGAGCAATTTGCAGTTTTCCAGAACCACCACCACCTAGTAGACAACAAATTCATGTTCACAATGGGGATATGGGAAGGCTTACAGGGTTTTTCCATCAGCCACCTCCAAGATCCACACTCCAACCAAGCACACAAGCTCCATCAGTGGTAGAAATTTCCAAATCAACAGCTTTGAGCAAGCTTAAGAAAGTAGTCTATGACCCTCCCCCAACGAGGTACGCTAGGAGTTTGAGCTTATATTATAGAAATAATAATACTGCAAAACCTTTGAAAGAGAAGAAGGGAGAAAAGGATGAAGATGGTAAGAGCTGTGCTATTTGCTTGGAAGATTTTGAGCCCAATGAAGAGGTGATGCTCACTCCATGCAACCACATGTTTCATGAGGATTGCATAGTACCGTGGCTAACAAGCAAAGGTCAGTGCCCAGTTTGTAGGTTTGTTATTTGTGAGAGAGGGAGGGGAAATCCTTCACCCTTCAACAACAATGACATTGCCAATTTGGAACCTAGCAACCTCATTAATGGAGAGCTTTTGTCAATTGAGGACCATGGAAGAAGCTTTCCAATTGGGCAGTATGAATTACTAATGTACACGTAAGAATTTGCTACTGTTGGGAGGAAAGTTTATTTGTAGGTTCCAACATATTCTATGAATGCTTTTCTTTGTTGGTACAACATATACTACAAAATTTGATATGCAGAGCTTGAGTTGTGAGTGATAATGAAGATGAGACAGAAGGAAATAAACATATTATTATTATTATTATTTTTTACTATGAATGTTAAGGAGATTTTCACGCATTTTTTTTATATCTATTCTATTACTTGTTTAAATTTATTAGGAATTATAAATTTTAGTAATAATAAATTACAAATTTCAGTAGAATTACTAATCGATAAAGAAAAATATTTATTAATGATAATAAATTCTATTAAAATTTATAATTTTTAATAAATTTCAATAAATTATAAAGAGTTTATGAAAAAATGTCTTAATATTATTTTTATTTGACATCACATATATCTTTTTAAAGTAAAATGACACTAGTTTTGCTTTTCACTACTTAATTCATAATACTCCATTGTTAATTATATATATATAAATATAAATACATTCATATTGATTAGAAATACAAGTTTAATCAAATCATGCAAAATGCACTTTCAACTTATAAATATGAATTGTGTGTATTTACAAAAAAGAATTGAAAATTTAACTACACATTAAAAAAAAGTAATAATATCAAAATAAGTTAAGTTAGAAAGAATAATCCAAATAACTTAATGAATAATAATATTTGAATACTCCATTTATTCCTTATATTTTTTTTCTATTTTTCTAATTCTATCACTTCGTATCATTTATCATACTTATATTTTCTTTTCTTTTCTTCTACCAGGTGGAGTGTTCAAATATATTTTCGTAACTAAATATATGGCGTTAATTTGGTTTTAAAATTTCAAGCTTAATTTTAATATAATTCAACTCAGACCGAAGATGTACTAGTTCGTCTAGATTAGCCAACTAGGTGAACAACATATTTCTATTTATTTTTATCCTTACTTATTTGTATTAAATTTGTCATATTAAGTTAAATCTTTATATTAAAAAGTAAAACACAAAAAGATTGAATAAATTTTTTAGAATTTTATCAAATTATAAATATACTAAATATATTGTTCTAAAATAATAGTTTTATTTTTTTTAAAAAAAGTCCATAAATCAACCTATTCAACCTGCAACCCCCAAATGACTTAAATTAAACTAACAAAGAAGTAATATTTTTAAGAAAATAAGTCAAAAAACTTATCGGCCCATTTACAGCGATCCGAATGGGTCCGTCTGGCCCAAATTGACACAAAAATGAGTAAATATGTGCGTAGATCTATAAAAAGAGCAGAGAGAAACGTCGTCGTTTGAATTCTTCTTTATAGTCACACTTCACGCTTCCCTTGTCTTTGTTGGGGTTTTTATCATTAACTCTTCTCTTCACTCTGCCGCCGCAACGGTGCAACCTAGCAGCCTCAAAATCCAATGGTAAACCTCTTCTTCTTTTTCGTTCTTCTTCTTTCGAACTCAAATTCACTCTTTCACAAATTCGAATATTCTTTACATTTTTTTTTAATTTATGGTTTTGTTGTGAATTGAAATGAACGGAACTTCAGGCTTCGGAGAAGAAACTGTCGAACCCAATGAGGGAGATAAAGGTGCAGAAGCTCGTCCTCAATATCTCCGTCGGTGAGAGTGGAGATCGTCTCACCAGAGCCGCTAAGGTTTAAACCACTCCTCATTCGCTTCTACTTTTCTTCTCTTTTTCTAATTTTTCAATTTTTTAATTTAAAATTTCTGTTTTTTTTTCTTCTTGTGGTCTTGCAGGTGTTGGAACAACTCAGTGGGCAAACCCCCGTGTTTTCCAAAGGTTAGTTCTCAACCTGTTTGTAAATGGGTCGTTTTGTGATGCTCTTAATGGGTATAGATCTCAAATCTGTGTTGATTAGAAGCTTTTGTTTTTTAATTAATACGATCATTTACGGGTTTTTATCATTTTTTAAATATAGATTGCTGGTTTTCTCTGTTTTAGGATTTTTAATGGAAGTTTATCTTTTTTTTTTCAATTATAATGTCAAAAGCCTGATAGTAGGGGTGGAAATGGGAGTTTGAGTTTTGTAATTTTTGTTAATTATAATAATTAAGTGTGAATCTGTTCTGTGGATAAAATCACAGTGGTGCTGGGCTGGGGTTAATGAAAGCATTAAAATGTCAAAATTTCTTAAGAAACTTGATTTAGAGGTTTGTGGACATCCGAAGATGAGGATTCTGATATCCCTTGAGTATATGCCTTTCTTCTACTTAATTAAATTTAAACCTTGTTTTTAAGTCCAAAAGCCGGAAAGAATAGTCTATTGCTCTGTTTGAAGTATTTTAAATAGGATTTGCTTTATTGTTAGTGTATAATTATGGTTATTGTGTACTGGATATCTGTGGCAGTTTCTCACTGTTGATTGGTATTTAATGTTTTTCCTCGTCTTGGTTTTGACAGCAAGGTACACTGTTCGTTCCTTTGGGATTAGAAGAAATGAGAAGATAGCATGCTATGTCACTGTCAGAGGTGACAAGGCAATGCAACTTTTGGAGAGTGGTTTGAAGGTGAAGGAATATGAACTTCTCAGAAGGAACTTCAGTGATACTGGCTGTTTTGGCTTTGGTATTCAGGAGCATATTGATTTGGGAATCAAGTAAGTTGAAGAACAACTCTTGGATTTTCATGCTGTTGTTTTTACTCTTGCTAGAGATAAGCTCATTAGGCCTTAAGGGAACTTGATGCTTTGATATTGGTTGTGCTATGCATAATATATGTTCAAAATTTTGGGTGTGTCATAACATATCTCTTCCACTTCATGCCCATTCCACTTGACTTGTGTCAAATGCCAACTGGCTTAAAAATATGGGTGTTTCAGAAATATCTTTTTGCTGTTTTGGCGCATATATTAAAGCTACTTTCTGTGGCTTGATGCTTTTGAGGAACCAGGACTTGCATTAGTTAGGTTGATTTGTTAAATAGTTTTTAGGTGATGTTATGTCTAAATCTAATTGATTAACTGGTTTTGCAATTTGTATTGTGTCTTTTAAATGACATTGTCAATGTCAAGTCTTTCACTTTTGGATTCATTCCCTTGCATATATGTTTGATTAGGTTTTCAATTTTGTTGATTATGAAGATTTCAATCTACAGACACATTATTGGTTCTTGACCCTTGACTCTGTTTCAGGTATGATCCTTCAACTGGTATTTATGGAATGGACTTCTTCGTTGTTCTGGAGCGTCCTGGCTATCGGGTGGGACGTCGCAGAAGGTGCAAGTCCCGGGTTGGAATTCAGCACCGTGTCACAAAGGATGATGCTATGAAGTGGTTCCAGGTGAAATATGAGGGAGTGATCCTTAACAAGTCTCAGGCAATTGTTTAGTTAGACTGAGTTCACTTGAGGAATGTGTTACCAGTTTTGTCAACTGTAGTTCGATCTTTCTGGGGGTAATATCTTAATTTTGAGGCAGATTTTGAATCGGTGTTTGTCGTTTCAGTTTTATGATGAAGGACATGGATTAACTATAGCCCTGTTAAACAATACTTTTATTGCAAAGAACTTGTGAAGCCCTCTTTATGCAATCATGCTTGGCAACAATTTATTCTGTTTTCCTTGCAACCAAGAAGCCTGTGCAAAACATTTTACTTGCGAGGGCCCTAATTAACGAAATAGACCCTCTCAATTCAATTTGCAGTCCCCTACATACCAAACCACTGAAGTGAAGTCAATTTTTTCCACTCAATAGTCAATATATGTTATTGGCAAAATTGTGACGAAACTATACTCTAAACCCGGAAAAATAATTCTGCTAAATTGTGACAAAACTATGTTGTTGCATTGCTTATTTATTTATGTTTTTGCAATTAAGATTGTATTTTGTGAAAATATTTCTATTTGAAAGTATTTCATAATTTTTAGGGCAAATTCTATGATAGCACATCTAAAAGACTTCCTCCACCTACGTGGCTAATTGATTAAATACGTGTTTGATTTAACTTATTGATAAAATAATTATTTTTGATAAGTTTGTGAGTTAATTTTTAAAAAAATGATTATTTTAATAATGTACATTGATCAAGGTTTAAATTTGTTTTTCTTTGGGAGATTAATCTCAGCTTTTGTTTTCAGCAGGAAAAAAAGAGTGTTTTTTTTCCTCCATTATTGTACTCTTCTAAATTTATTTTGGCCATACGTCATCTTAATTTAATTGAAAGTTGAAAAACCTACGTTTTCACAAATAGTGCATTTTTCGTTATTCCGCCGTTACTGGGAGGAAAAAAATATTTGTGACAGCATTATTATTTTAGTGGAGGGAAAATATTTGTCAAATTCCACCCATATCAAACTAATAACCAAAAGCAGATTTTATTTAAAGCAAAGAATGCAAAAATGTCTAGGAACTTTATCTCAGAGGATTCATATCCGCATTCAAGTATTATAGGTGAACTCGATTAGCGTGAATGCATGTTTGACTATGCAAAACTGAATAAAACTAAAACGAAGCATCTTCTGTAAATTTAAATATTTCCCTCTTATGTGTATCTGTAAATTGAATTATTGCCCTATGTTGGTTGGTGATCGTTATTTGTTTTTCTAATGGACGAAACTTTGGTCATTAGCTTAGTTAATTTTGACTATGTAGCAACAAATCTTAGTGGAACAGAAACTACTCTGTTCATAAAATAATAATAATAATAATAAAACAACAACCTGTCTAAATGATTAAATATAATTGAAAACAATTTGTTGAGGCATGGAGGGATGTTGAATGAGAAAGCAAGCAAGCACAAATATTGAGATTAATAATGCCATAACATAAAGTGTATAATCTCTATATAAACTGACGACAGGGTGGGTTCTCTAATCTTCCAAAACTAATTGTTGATTGTAAGACACAAGATGTAGATGAAGGGTGTGAAGGGGGTTACATGGAAGATGGGTCTGAATTCATTATAAAAAATGGTGGACTCACAAGTGAGGCTAAGGCAGTTGATAGGATTCAGTAGCTCAAATTAAAGGCTATGAGAAAGTTTCTCCCAATAACGACAAGGCACTCCAATAAGCTGTGAACCAACCTGTGTCAGTAGTTTCTATTGATGTGGTGATCGCGTGGTCATTGCAACCGAGCTGTGTTATCCTTTTGATTTCATTAGCAATAGTAACTTCACTTCTACCTTACTAAATTATATATCTCTAAATTACTTGATTTCAACCACACCGAGGTAAAAAATATTAGGGTGTTAAATCAGTTTTCTAATAACATTAAGAAAAATTAGTAACACATAAAGATAAGATAAGAAAATTATATAAATTGAAATTAAAAAAAATATAATAAAATGAGAATTTTTAATTCAAAAAGAACTAAAATAAACTTTTTTATGTTATTTTTTTTATTTGTATACTAAATCTTTTTTACTTTGGATTATTTAAATTGTATTTAAATTATTTTAGAAACTGACATATTAATTTTTTAAGAATGATATCTAGACTCATTTCTTTATTACTATCACAAATAAGATATTTTTATCATTAAATATTTATCAAAAATCATTATGATAATATGAAAATTTTAGCATGTTGCTCGATCGTATGATTTGTGATCCATTATTTATATTATTGATCAACGTAAATATATTCTTGGATGCAATTATATGATAGGGTTATTGTTTTCATGCATAAAATTATGTATTTTTGTTTTTAAATGAATTCTATGCATATTAGATAAAGAATATATTTGAATATAATGAGTTTCATGATTTTGGGTGACTCGAGGGTAAGGGGAATATAGATTTATCTACTTGAAAGATCCATATTCATATTAAGATTCTCTGTTAAATTCTTCTTTTTCGATTTTTTTCACCATGAGAACCACTATAATATTTCCAAATCTTCAAACCATTGATACCCAATAATTTTCATGATCAAAACCATGAGAAAACGGTAAACCCGAAGAATCCATACTTTTTACGTGAATAAGATTGTTTTTACAAAATTTGGAGCATTTTGATTTATATTTCATCAAGATTTTTCTTCATGAAGCGTATGGATAGTAATTGTTGATTATCCATATTCTGATCAAATAATTATATCCTGGTATCTGTAATCTATTACAGTACAAAATGGGTACAGAATGTTTGAAATCACATTAAGGATAAGTGAAGCAAACTTGTATTCTACATGTGTAGACTCGTTTTTATGTAATTTTTTTTTTATCTTGGATGATTTATTTTCACATGTTTTTCTTTATCATGAAAATAGTTCCAATTGATCGGAATTGCAATACGATCATTGCCCAGTGTTTTTCATTATAAATGTAGTCTGTATTAAGCTAAAAATAAGATGGCAGAGCACACATAGAGAGGAGGGGCTTGAAAGAGAAAAAGAAAAACCAACTTTTTATTTTTGAATATGTATCTACAACCATGTATAACACAGAAAAGGGGAAAGAAAAGAAGAAGATACAGAAATTAACTAACTATCGTGTGTTGTTTTAACTGAACTACAGGTAACATGGTTGAGAAATGTAAGAAAATTAATGACCTGTTTCTGCGCTTACTAATACGTTATTACTATCACAAAAACAACTTGCGGCACATTATAGTGAAAATTGTAAATAGCTTGTGCTGTAAACAAAAATGTCATCAGTCATTATTCACTTATTCTTAAATGCAAAAAAAATTTCCATGATTAACAAATCCTTATATAATCACGTATTTTATTTTCACGAGAATCAATATCAATTTCATTGATTCGTAGATATATATAGAATTTATATATTGATTCACAATTTTATTTGAATCAAAATCAGTTCCTAATCAAAAGTATATATGCCTATTCTAAATATGGTGATCGACAATATAATAATAAGCGTATCTTGATCAGATTTGTCTAGATTCCTACGAATTTCTATATCAATACAATAATTTCTCAAAAGAAAATCAGATTGATGTAAAATTGGGAGCCTAAAACCCATTCAAAATAATATCTCAAGCATTAATCATGAAATTTTGATTCTAATAACCCAACATAGAAAACCCTTTGATACGATTGGTTAGAAATAAGTTTTTTAAGGACATATTTTTAATATTTAATTTAAGGTTAGAAATACGTTAGCATTAAATGAGAAGAAAAAATATAAATTTTCAGTAAATCAATATATTAAAGATCATTGTTAATCTAATAAATCAAAGTATAATTTGTTCATTTAAATTCATATCCTCTTATAGGTATAACCATCCACTTAATAGGATCACATGAATAACGTTCACTAGTAATAAATAACTATTATATTATTGTTTTGTAATATTAACTCTATTAAATATTAGAGTGTAAAATTCCAAGGTAGAAACTAAAAAGACAAATAAGACATAATATGTGGCATGCTTATTATAATCTTATATTGTGTACTCAGCGTCAACATTTCCCTTATGAATTTAACATCGAACAGTGGGACATTTTAGTGAAGGAAGATGGAAAGTGAATAAAAGGATAAAAAGTCGCCTCAAAATGCATCAAATTACTAGTAGTCTAATAGTACAATATGTGCGAATGTGACATCTAAAATAGGAAGGTAATAAAGTTATTTGATTGTTCAAATTGCACAAATAACTAGTATTATTTTAAAAAAATTTATTATGATATAAGTGGGAGTATTTGCTGGATATTTTTTCATGATTAATTTTTACTAAAACATTTGATTGGTCATATTTTATTAGATATCTCTTTTTAATTATATTTTAAGTTTAATTTACATATTGATTAATTACAAATTATTGTTAGTATAAATTTATTAATAATTATTGTAAAAATTAAACAAATGATTAACAAAAGTAGATTATAATTAAATAATCATGTAAACTATTTTATAAGATTGATCTATAACCCATTCTTCATATTTTTCTATTTACTAATTAAGTTGTGTAAGGTCTACTGAAATATAAAGTTAATAAATTCATTTGTTTGCTCAGGACATGGCCATTGACACCATTCTCTTTCTTTCTTCCATTGGTTCCATGCATCGTTATTTATTATATTATTTGTCACAGTAACTAACATATTATAATGCCATCTATCTTTGTTTTCTTCTTTTGTTATGGTTCTTTTTTCTTGTTGTCAAGTTTTGTACATAGATGGTCAAACCTCGATATTTGAATTGGACCTTACAATATTCTTCCAAGGTTGGTTAGCCCCTCTTTTGTTTCTTAACACAAATAAGAGATCTCAATTCTGTAAGAAAGCTATTTACATAACAGCGGTCATCATCCATTAGAAAACAATTTGATTCTGATTCGGTCTAAAATATTCCTCTTTAAGAGATAATACTCCTATATATACCACTCGGCTTTAAAGTATACCAAATTTACATATGATATAGCACAAAACCTCAATAGAGCTTCTCTAGCTACAATTAATCAATAGTCATTGTTCACAAAGACATGCCTGCCATTGGCAAAAACTAGCATGTTTTTGCTCTACTGCTCTTTCTCTCAATTTACACTTCCCATGTAATGTCCCTCGATCTCCATGCGGTATCCATGTCCCAAAACATGAGCAGTGGATTAAAAAATATAGCACAATAATAGAAACTCAACCAACAAAGATAAAGATAATTTGTATGACACTCGAGGTTGCATGACACTAGAGGTTCCATAACTAGAGGTCAAAAACCAAAATGATGAAGTAATTCTTATCAGACTTGAGTTTGAGAATTAAGGAAAACTTAAAACAAAGTGAGTCAAAAGTTGTACCAAAATGAGTCACTTTGTTGCAAGTCGATGAAGAATAAAGTTCATCTTGAAGAACAAAAATAAAATTCAAAGTCATTGTCATGTACTTTGGGCTAAGTAGTTAGTTATAATACATTTACATGTATTTTAACATAATAATTTTGGTAGCTAGTATGGTGGGGAGTTATAGCGGTTTAGATTTTATATTGAGAGTTATAACGCTTGAGATTTTATATTGGGAGTTATAGCACTTGAGATCTTATATTGAGAATTGTATCGATTGAGATTTTAGATTGAAATTTTATAGTGGTTAAAATTTTATGCCAATCAAAATATTAATGGTTTTTAACCTCCGGGCCCCCTACTTAAGCCTATAAATAAGCTCTCGTAATCAATCAAAATTCAAAAATTAGAATTTAATAAAATTTGTATTTTCTCTTTGTGAGAACTTTTTTTTATTATGCATAATTGATTTTATTTTCTGTTTTGCATAACTGACACTAATTCTCTGTATAATTAACGCTAACATTTTTTGCATAATTGACTTTAATTTTTCTTCATTTTTTATTTTATAGTTTTTTGCATGATTTTTTTTCTTAATGCATGACTAGAATTAGTTCTAACAGTGCTCATGCTTAAATATCTGGTAGTGTAGGCACCTAGATAGCTTAAGACTCGTGAAGGAGATTTTTCTTACCATGAATTGGATTTAGTGGTTGTAGTGTTGTACTTAAGCTTTGGAGACATTAATCGATGAATTTATATTTGAGGTTTTTAGTGTTTATAGGGCATTTGTTAAATAAAAAGTTGAAAATGAGACAGCATATATGGTTAGAATTTCTTAAGGATTATAACTTCGATCTTAGTCACAACCCAAGTATAGCTAATGTAGTGGTTAATGCCTTGAGTAGGAAATCTTTATATGTGTTTGTTTTAATAGTTATAGAGATTTAAGAGACTCAAGCTTAGTATGTGAGGTTACTTTAAAGAGCATGGAGTTAGGTATGTTGAAGGTAACTAATGATTTGATGGAAAGTAGGGGAGCCCAAAAGCTAAGCTTGTAAATAATAGATTGGTAGAGTGATAACTTATAAAATGTGAATTAGTGTTAAAATAAGAATCAATAAGTTAATGTGATTTTATGATAAGATTCATGTGTTGGATGTAATTGAGCTTAGGAAATTAATTATACAAAAAGGACTTAGTAATGGTTTTAATGTTTGACTAGGAGCCGCGAAGACATATTAAAACCTTAGAGAGATATTTGGGTGACTTGGTTTAAAGGAAAAGGTAATTAGACCTACACATGATGGTTAGTTTTCAACAAGATAAGATAGAGCACCAAAAACCTTAGGTAGTTTGCAACCTTGAGTATTCCAAGATGAAAATGAGATAGTATCTTCATTTGGCTTCTTAGTTTTTCCTTTGAGTTTTTGTTTCTTTTGAAGTTCATAAGAGTTATTATGATTTGATGACTTTCACTTGCATTGTAGAACTTGATTATTAGAATCTAGGTTCTCTTTCAAGGCGTAGTCGTGAGTCAAGTGGTGATAAGTCATATTTTATACACCTTACAAGGACTTAAGATGGGTATTAGTCAGACTGTTTAGCGATTAAGAGTCCTGTCTTAGTTAAGATTCGAATTATGGGCCTAGAAATAGGAAAACTATAAATTTGTGCTAAAATGACTATTTTAACTAATAAAAGAGTGAATTTATTTTACAGGTCCAAACTAAAGATGTCTTAGCCTAACCAAGAGCATTCCGACCCAATTGAAGCATCTCGGCCAGTAGAGGCGGTTCTAGCCAAACCAACCTTCTCGACCAAAGCCGACTTTAGTGGCTAAAATCACTCCAACAAAAATGCAAATATGATTATGCTAGAATTAAGGAATTTGTAATGCAAATATGATTATGCTAGAATTAAGGAATCTGTAATGTAAATATGATTATGCTAGAATTAAGGAATCCGTAATGCAAATATGATTATGCTAGAATTAAGGAATCTGTAATGTAGATATGATAATGCAAGAATTAAGGAATCTGTAATGCAGATATGATTATGATAGGATCAAAGAATCTGTAATCTCCTATGATTGAGGAATCTGTAATCTCCTAGGATTGAGAAATCTGTAATCAGTAATTCAAATTTGTAATTTGTTAGGATTAGGATGCGCCGCAACTGCCCAACTTATGTATAAATAAAGCACGCTAGGTCTTGTCTTCGTGTGGAAAAACAATGGAATTCTAGACCTAGCATTATCAATGATTGCAAGCGTTCTAATATAGCACGGTGGTTCATGAAGCAGTAAGATGCCTCTCTCGATCGAGGAGGTACAAGACCAGGATTTGGAAAGTTGGAAGCTGTTGTAGGTGATCGCTTGGTATAGTTAAGGCGATCGTTGTGGAAGGCCGATTCTTTGGAAACTATGAATTTCTCACCTTGTACTCGAGTTTGTTTTTAATAATATAAGCAGTTTGTATTTTTTATTATAATTCCTATGCTTTTAATCTGCTTTAACTTTGCCATGATTGCACACTGTTAGAAGTAGATCACATTAGACTAGGGCCGATTAGAACTGGTTTAAAAATCTGGTTAGGTAGAGAACCTAAAATCAACCAAGTACATACTCCCTTCCAACTGATCAGGTAGCGATTGTGCAAATCCTCAGTATGATAGTGAATAAACATTTGGCGATTGCCGTAAGAATCTAAGGTTTTCAAAGTATAATTCTAAGTAAGAATGATAAACTGTTGTGTATTGATTTCCAATTGGTATAGTAGTTAGTATAGATTAGTTTAGCTTATTTTTTTGCATTTAAATTTAAATGCAAACCCCCTATTTACTGCTTTCTACAATCTGAGACCAAGTCCGTTCGACTCCATCGCATTCATCCGAGACCGAGTTCATCCGACTCCATCACGTCCATCCGAGATCGAGTTCGTCAAACTCTGTTGCATCTGAGTCTGTGCTTAGCCAAGATCATGTCAAATTCGTCTCTGCCGAGAGCAAGTCGACATTCTATGCTTGACGTTCTGCATAAAACTTTGACTTCTACACTTATTCATAATTTAACACACTGTGTCCTTGAGAAAATCGACCTAGGGTTAGCTATACTATAGTTAGCTTTAGTATTTATTTGAGGCATGTAAGACGACTAAAAACTCGCGTATTAGTAACTAGCTACAATACTCAACCCATGGACCTATGTTCGCTTGAGCCTGAGCGACCACCATACTGATGAACCATGGAACAAAGGAGAGGATGAGGTGTAATATGGATGTGTTAATGGAGTGGGAGTGTGTGTTGGCAAAGCTTCGCTCTTATATAACGTAGCCAACTTTCCTATTTATACATGCATCCTAACTAACTCTACAACTGTAATAATTGAAAAAACAAAATTAACTACTTGATCTAATAGTTTTACCTGAAATAAAAAAATATAACTATTTCCCTAATTCCCATGTGTTTGAATCTTGCTTTTGGTAGAGTCGGTCTTTTGGAGCCAAGATGAATCCAATTCCGGATGGGAGTCGGCTTGAGGTCAGCCATGGAGTCGGTTTTGAGGAGTTGGTTTTATTAGGCTGAGACGACTTCTTCGTTGACTTTAACTTCGTCTTGGTCTTTTCCTTGACCTATAAAACAAAACTTTCCTTTTCTTAGTTAATATCAGAAATTTAGCCGGGTTTTGTCTATTCTTTAGTTAGACTTTGAAAATCTAAATTTAAGCTAACACTTGATTCTTAACCATTATTTATATTCTATTTCATCCATCTTAAAGACCTACTAAGGGGTATAAAGTGTGTACTATCACCTACCAGAAAGGTTTAATTTGTCAATTATAAAAAGGAATAGTTAGGAAGAAGAACAAACATCTAGAAATTCTAGAGCTTTAGTCTCT
Source organism: Mucuna pruriens (assembly GCA_025330945.1). Taxonomy (NCBI): domain Eukaryota; kingdom Viridiplantae; phylum Streptophyta; class Magnoliopsida; order Fabales; family Fabaceae; genus Mucuna; species Mucuna pruriens. The sequence goes on from JAENHJ010000027.1 coordinate 2,453,729, forward strand.
CATACTTCCTCTCTTTCCCTTATATTTCTATTTAGTTTTAGAGCTATCTAGGAACATTTTTAAGGTTGTTTAAAAAGGCTATGACATAGTACAAAGTGAAAGAACGAAGCTCTCATTCCTTATGAATTCTTCTTCTTTAACTCTTATGTATTATTTAGTTTGTCATGTTTTCTTCTAAAACATTAATGACTAAAGTCCTTTTTGGGTTATGACTTAGTTTGTATTTAGGAATCCCTAACTTGAAATTGAATGTGAATATTATTTTTTTTCCATCTATTAAATTATTTTATTATTTTAATATATTTGCTCATAGTTGATCAAATTGTGCAAAACCTTAATCAATTACTTGACAACAACTATACCTCAATTAAATGGTAGAAGCCTAAAATTTTAGGAATAATTAAATGACCAACCCTTTTTACCAAACTACTTATTTGCTTAATTATTTAATTTTTTCTATATGTTTCATGCTTGCTTTTAGTGACATATTTATTTAACCAACTAGGGATCTAATTTAAAGTAAAGAATATTAGGAGTTTAGACCAAGAGCTCTTGGTAGAATTAAGAGGTAAATGAACAATGAGAATTAAGTTAAATAAATTTGCATGAAATCAAAGATTATGGAATAAAAGAATACAGACAAAACCATAACCTTTTTGTTCTCTTGAAACATAAATTCTAATTTCTTTACTTACTTTATTTGTCTTTACATTCTTTTAAAAATCTTTTTGTTGCACAATTCTTTTTGAAAACTAAATTGATTTTTCTAAACTATATAAGAAATTCTAGAAACTGGTAATCACACATATTAGTCTCTTGGGTATATGATACTTAAGTTTTTGTTATTGTTGTGATAGGGTGTGTTTTCCCTTAAACACATTCCAAAACACATTAACTATCAAATTTGACCATGGTAGTGAATACTATGGTAAATATGATAGATGAACTGAGCAACATGAAGTACCATAGTAAACATACAAGAAAAAGGGGGTTGAATTGTGTATGTGATTTTGAAAACACTTAATAATTCTTCTTTTTTCTTTTTTTTTTTGCAAGGGGTGAGCATTTAGTATGAGTTTACAAAGATCATGTTTCTTAAAGGCGTCCAAAGAGAAAAAGTCTAAAAACTTATTTTCAATAGAGGCAAAAAAGATTAAATTACATTTTATAATATTAGTAAGGTAATAAGCATGATAAGGATAGAGTATCACATAAAGGTTTTTATACTGGTTCACTTTATAACCTAGAACTACATTTAGTCCCTTCAATATGAAGGATTTCACTTAGTGAATTTGACTTACAACTGTTCTTCATCTTTTTAGGTTTCTTGCTACTTCTAATTAACAACCCTAACTGCAAGACTTCAAATATTCTTAACTTAGCCTTTCTAGGCTTTACAAAATACGATTTTGGGAAAGGGGTTACTCATAGAGTAAGTTTACAAGGAAAATTTAGCTAAAACATTTTACCGCCAAAGTAGAGCTATAGAAAGCCTTTCAATCGAGAAAGAGTGTAAAAGAACTTAAAAACATAACTACTCTGGATATAGTATGAACTGCTTGGTCTCTCTTTTTTCCCTTGTGTACTTGTTACTTTTTTCTTTTGTGATCTTTATTTTTCTACTAACTTTTCTTTTGGCTCCTTGCTTGCAAACTTGCTTTTTGTTGGATGCTTTGTCGGATAATCATTCTTTGGACAATTTTCTTAAATTGTTGGAAGTTGTATCTTAAAGATATTTTATTCAAGAAGTATCATAAACACTTCAGAATTTCAAATGTTAGTGATATAGAAGAATATTTGTTATTATCAAAACCTTGAAAGATTGGATGCTCTTTTTAAGGATGTTCTAACATAATGTCTAAGGCCTTTCGCTCTTTCCTTTAAGGAATGTGGAATTGTTCCACAATACACCATGTTGTCAAACCAACATGAGTGAAGTTGTATAACAACAAAACCAAACTCTTATGAATATAGTGAATAGCATGATCAATCATTCTTCTAAACCAAAGTCACTTTGAGGATAGGCATCCCTACGAGTTTTTCTTCTTTAACACTTATGTATTCTTTAGTTTGTTTTGTTTTTATCTTAAACATTAGTGACTAAATTCCTTTTTGGGTTTTGACTTAGTTTTGAAGGAAAAGATAACACGCAAGAAGAGGGGTTAGATTATGTGTGCGTGATTTTTGAATGCCTTTTGCAAATATGAAGGATTTAAAACATAGTTTGATGTGATCGTCCAAATGGAGTGTCCAAATGGAGCGTCTAAACCAATCATCCAAAGAAGTGCAAAAATAAAAGAGTAAGGGTAAGAGAGAAAATTGCATAGAGATTATTTTGATTCATTCTTTCAATTGAGTTGTCTAGTCCCTTCAACATGAAGGAATTAAACTAAGTCTATCTAACATACAAATAAGTATTCCGTATCTCTTTAGGTATTACAATCCTTGCAATCTACTTGATTACAAGAAAATCAAGTATTCTTTGACACTTCCGTCTTCAAGCTATTACACAAACTTAGTAGAGTTAAAAACATATTATACTCACACATTGAGCATATTACAATACAGTTCACAAAGACTTAACTTGAGCTATGTAATCTTTACAAAGAGTGAAAGAGAGTGTTGTCCAAAAGTGACTTTAAGAGCGTAAGAGTGTATCACATTATGTGTCATGTTCTCTTCTCAATTCGAACATGATCAATCACTTCTTATAGCATGTGAAAATTTGAATGTTGCTGGTGCATGAGGAGTGGTTAAGTTAGCATTAAATGCTACAATTCTGATTTCTATAGAGACTCCTCTTTTTGTAAAGACAAAGAAGATTGTGTCAAGAAAAAAGTGCTTTTCTCTAAATTTTAATGTGTTGTCTTTTGTTGACAAGAGATCAAGCTTCTATTGGTTCCTTTTGAATGGATTCTTGATCGGCTTTTTTATGTCGAATTTGACTTACAATATAAAATATTGTTGCTTCTCTTTGTCAATTTGATAGCTTAACATATTCTCAAACAATATATTTGGTAGAAATTAAATGTTGGATTCATGATATCAAGTTGTATATTTGAACAAAATGATTCAAATTATAAGTTAGATAATTTAAACAACCTTTTAAGCATTTTTGAGAGTTAGTTCATGATTGGAACAATGTAGTCGTTCTACTTTCTAGATGATCTCTTCATAGAATGGCAAGAACATATTAGGATGCTGACTTCACTTATGGATCTTGGGAATTTTCTTTGGATGACAAGTGACTCTATGAATGCTAAAAATATCCTTTGGACGCCGAGTCTTGCTATTAACACTGGGAATATCTTTTAGAAAATGAGTGACTCTATGGACATAATAGATGAACTTCTATTATAAAATCAGTTTCCTTTAGATGAATGTGCTCCAACCTTTAAGTCTAATAACATGTAGTTGTTCTGAAATCTAGAAAACATTAATTAATCATAATATATTATCAATTTGCAAATTGTTTTCTATCATCAAAACACTTGCATTATTTTAGATGTGTAGACTTATATTTCAACAAGTTTGTGTTTAGAACCCCCTAATTTGAAATTGAATATGATTATTTTTTGTTTATTCTTTCTATTGAATTATTTTATCATTTTAATATGTTTTCTTGAAATTGATTAAAATATACAAAACCCTAATCAATTAATTGATGGTGACTATGCCCCAACTAATCGATAGAACCCTAAACTAAATTGAGTTTAAGAATAATTGTATGACCAAATATTTTTTTTTCAAACTTTTGATTTGATTACTTATTTAATATGCTTTTGTACGTGTCATGCTTGCTTTTGTTTTCATTTTTATATAACCAACTAGGGTTGTTATAGTAAAGAATATTAGGAATCAGTACTAAGGGCTCGTAGTAGAATTACGAGGTAAACCAATAATAGAGAATTGAGTTAAAGAAATTCATATGAAATCAAAGGTTAAGAAATAAAAGAAACCATAACCTTTTCCTTTTCTTGAAACTTAAATTCTAATATCTTTACTTTCTTTATTTGTTTTTACCTTCTTTTAAAATTCTCCTCATTGCACAACTCCTTTTCAAAAATAATTTGACTTTACTAAACTATATAAACTTTTCTAGAAACTAGTAATCACACATGCTTGTTCCTTGGGTACGGTATTGGAATCAAGCTTAAATTTTTCTTTAAGTGCATTCCAAAATGCATTAGCTATCAAATCAGATTGTGATGATGAATATGATGGTAAATATGATGGATTAAGTGAGTAACGTGAAGTACCAAAGGTAAATATACAAGAAGGAAGCTTGAATTATGTGTTTGATTTTGGAAATACTTAATAAACTTTTTTTTTGCAAAGGGTGAGTATTTAGTAAGAGTTCACAAAGATTGTGAAAAAATGTTTCTTAAGGTGTCCAAAAACTCACAACAAAGGAGTCCAAAAGGATGAAAACATATTTTATGAAAGTATAAGATAGTAAATTTGATACAGATGGAAGGATCACACATATGTTTTTATATTGATTCACTTTTTAACCTAGAGCTACGTTTAGTCTCTTAACTTGAAGTATTTGACTAAGTCAACCTAACTCAAGACTATTATTCACTTCTTAAGGTTTCCAACTACATACAATTAACAACCTTGATTGTAAGCCTCCAAGTATTCCTAACTTAGACTCTTTAGGCTTTACAAAATAAGGTTTTGAAAAAGTGATTACTCAGAATGAATTTACAATCAAGGACTATTTTTATTTGGATTTGGTTAAGGCATATGTTGTATCATCCATTAGATAAAATTTAATTTCTATTTCTATTTTAGACAGATCTAGTTATTGTCGTTTATTTTGGAAGCAATAAAGAGTTTCTTTTATGATTCAAATGTTTTTGGTTAGAAATTTTTAATTAATAATATTTATATATAGGATATTTCATGTTCCTGTGACAAGATATTGCAAATAGATTCACATCGCACAAAACATATTTTAAATGAGAATTTTGTCACTTTATTGCATAAGCATTTAGGTCATATATCTAAATAGAAAATTCAGAGACTTTTATAACAGAAAATTCTTAGACCTTTAAATTTGTCAAACTTTCAATTATGTGTCTAGTGTATTATGGGAAAACAAATAAACAATAGAAATTTAGGTGCCCAAAAAGAACTAAGAATGTCTTAAAACTAATACATATAGATATTTGTGGTTCTTTCCCTTTATGTTAATGGAATGGACAATGATATTTTATTATATTCATAAATGATTGCTTTACTACCTTTGTTTAATTAGTGAAAAGTCATTCGGTTAATGTTTTGAAGTCCTTCAAAGCTAAAGTTAATTTTCAACTAAGATAGAAAAACAAGATTAACGATAAACTACATTTTTGTATATTAGTACAAGAGATTTTTGGATTCAATTGTTTTTATTTTTAATTATTATCACTTAAAGATACAACAGAGATTCACAAGTATAATAACAACATCAATTATTAATTGGCGTGTTCCACCTAAACACAAGATAATATCATTTATCAGTGTCACTTAATCAAAATAAAATTTGAGATATCATATTTAAGTATTGAATTTGTAATAGGATTTTTTATTTAATTATTTAATTATATATAATGAGAATTACTTGTAAAATGTAGTTTAGTTGATTGAGTATGATGTATTGAGTATTATCAATCCCTTAGTACCATGATAATTTTAACATATAAAAATATATATGGTCATAGTTTCCATATTATAATTGTACTAAGAATGAAATTACCCTTCTTTAAAAACAATAAAAGTTAAGTACAATTGATATTTTTGAAGGAAGTTGTATAAATTAAGAAAAAGAATACAAAAGAAGGTATGTTAAAAAGTAAAATTATAAAATTAGAGAGATAAATATTATAATTAGATAATTTTGTTATTTAAATAACATTAACAATGACTATTTTTAAAATTTATTCAATACTATAATTAATTCACTTCTTTTATTATTTTCAATAAATATATATATACATATATATAATGTTTCTTCTCAAGAACACTTATTAACAAACTCTTAAAAATATTACATGAACTCAGTATAAAATATGTAAAGAAAATTTAAAAAACAAAGCAAGGCTTTCTATATATACGGGTATGCAACAAATATGGCAATGCCACATAAGCTTTCTCCGTTATTGGTGTCTCGTGCAATCCTCATGTATCCTTCTTCACCCCATTCTGTGCCCCATGAATTCTTCACTATCCAATACTTAGTACCATCATCAGTGGCACCATAACCAACTATAGCAACAGCGTGGTCTAGTTCAGTACCACATTCTCCAGTGAAAACCCCGTCTGTATATGCTTGGAAATCAACTCCTTCAGAAGAAATGCCAACTGAAACTGGCTGGTTTGCAACAGCATTTAGCATTGCTTCCTCATTATTAGATGGTATTCTCTCATACCCACTTATTTGAACTTTAAAAGAACCCAGTTTGTTGTTGTCACAATATCCCTCAATTTCAAGATAGGGATAGTTTTCCTCGGTCGTGATTCCACCACTTTCTTTAATGTATTCAAATGCCAATATCATGTTGCCTCCGTTACATCCATTATTCGCAGCATTACAATCTACTAACTGTTGCACTGAAAAGGACAATAGATTGCCACTAGCTTTTTTGTAGATACCTTCTATTGCAGCAACTGTTGAATATGCCCAACAACAATCTGTTTTGAAACCAAAATTTACTTAATAACATGTAAGTGTTTAAAAAAGAAAACATATTTAATAGTGTCACTTGTATGATTTTGTTTATGTTAGTTACCACATTTTCCTTGTTCCTTGACTGGAGTAACAGCTCCACTCTCCCTCCAATCCACGGCAGTAGGAATATCATCAGTCACGTTTTCATATTTGAATGACGTTTGTGATGTTCTCAATTCATGTGACCACTTGAATCCAGTATGGGAAGCCCTAAATTCATCATTGGTTTGGTCAGTAAAGGGATTGATGCCAAGCTTGTAAGATTTGTTCCCAACAGCATTGAAGGATTCAATGTATTCAACATTGTCCTTGAATATAAGGAAACGCTTTTGCTTCTCTGCAGCATCCTTATACACTACACCATATTTTTTCATCCACTGCTCGTGTCTTTCGGACATGGATGCGGCGTGGAGATTAAGGGACATTACATGGAAAGTGTAAATTGAGAGAAAGAGCAGGAGAGCAAAAAAATGCTGATTTTTGCCAATGGCAGTCATGTCTGAACAATGACTATTGATTAATTCTAGGTAAAGAAGCTCTATTGAGGTTTTCTGCTATGAAATATGTAAATTTGGTTTTCTCTAGAAGCATTGTTTCGAGTGGTGTATATAGCAGTATTATCTCCGAAAGAGGAATCTTTCAGGCAGAATCGTAATCAAGTTGTTTTTAATGGATGATTGGATTATTAAGATCAAATTTTCATGATTAATGCTTGAGATATTATTTTGAATGGGTTTTAGGTTCTTTTCCAATTTTACACCATTCCAATTTTATTTTTTTTAAGAAATTATTGTGTTGATATAAAAACTCATTAGAATCTAGAAAAATCAAGATACCCACGCTTATTATTATATTGTCCATAACCGTATTTAAAATAAAATTGTGAATCAATATATAAATTCTATACACTACTAGAAAATTTAAAATTTGTTACAAAATAATTTTGTGATTAATTTTAAAATTAATAATTAATTTGTAGTTAATTTCTAGTAAAAATAATTACTTACAAAATTACTACAATATTGTATGATAGCATGAAATAAGTAGCAAATTAGCTAGAAAAAAATTTTAATTAATTTCTAGTAAATTTTTTAAAATTTGTAGTTATTTCCTAGCTAATTTGTAGTAATAAGAAATATAAATGGATATAACTTCAATTTAGCTTAAAAAAATAATTTTTTAGTTAATTAGTTAGGATTTAGCTACTAATTTAAATAGTAACTAAAATTAGTAGCAAAATCAAAAAATTCTTGTAGTGATATATATTTATGAATAAATAAAGTAATGTATATTGATTCTCGTAACTATTATACATGGATTTGTTAATCATGGAAAATCTCTTTGGCATTTATTAAGAATAAGTGAATAATGACTGGTGACATTTTTTTTACCGCACAATCCATTTACAATTTTTACTATAATGTGACGCAAGTTATTTTCTTGATAATAATAAGGAAATATGCAATATATTTCTAAATCTTATTTTATGATAATTATAATTTTTTTTGGAATCTTACACATTCAGTTTGTATATTGTGGGATTCTTTTTTTGTTTGGTAGATCCCGCAAAGATCTTTATTTTGTTGATAGTATTACTTAAGATAAAGATTGTTATCATCATGTTTTTCAAATTGATGTCAATGAATTTGGATTTACGATAAATCTTTATCTTTGGATATTATTGTTATTGAAATTTCAATGTAGTGAATTAATGTTAAGTTAAAATTTTGTGTTTATACATGAAATTTGTGAAAATTTAACATCTGTTATTTTAATTATATTGGATGGTAATTTTAGTTGGATTAATTAAAATAATATGATGGCAAAGTAAACTCTTTCGCATAGAAGCTATCATTGTTGGTAGAATCATAAATTTAAGAGAAAATGTTTATCATACAGCTCTTCTAAATCCAAATATCATATAGTTTTACCAATTAATTAAGGTGCAGTTGTTTCTAATTAGTTTATTAACATCTAATAATATCAAGCAATAGGATAATTTAAACAGTAAAAATAGAAATAGTAAATTACATTCAAAATGAGTAATCATGAGTTCCACACACAACTACGTCATAACCCTTAACAATAAACATAACTACTCATACACATGATGAAAAGATAAGCAAACATATAAACAATTGAAGAAGAAAATTGCATAGAAGCTTTAAGGCTCTACTCCTTTGCTCTATATGGTGCTTTTTGTCTTATCTTTAGGTGTCTTCTAGAAAGCCTTGAGGGTGAGGGGAACACTTGGAATGATGGAGGCAATGAAGTATGGAAGGTTAGGGAGTGATATAGTAGAATGACATGTGCTATGAGTGTTAGGAGTGTCTTTAGAATGAGTCATTTAACCTTCAGGCTGCCTCTTTTTATACCGTGCGAAGTAGACCTTTCTAGAGACTTGCACGGGCATACAGGTAAAATAAAATATAAAGACAGAATAATGAAAAATATAAAGGAAAATAAAGATAAAAGATAAAAGATAAAGATAAATAAATTTTTTTTGAAAAAAAAAATAAAGGTACATGCCAATCTTTTGGGGTAAAAAAGTCCTTATTTTGTTGCATTTTCTCCTTTTGCTTGTGAACTTATGTTGCATTAATTTCAAGAAAAAAAAATATGCACAGGTTTATAAAGAATATTGATAATTTCATCCAAAAGATATAGCTTTATTGTATAGTTCTTCTTAATAGATGAAGAAGCTGAAGAAGAAAGATAAGGATGTTGCTTGCTTTTTTTTATCAGAGGTTGAGACACATGAGGAGGATTGTCCTGTATATGTCACTTGGCATGTGAAGAAGGAAAAAATTTTCACTTTTGTTTGCTCTAAAGCTTATTTATATTTTGTACCCAATAACACTTGATGGGTAGATTCTAGTATTACTATTCACATAAGTATGTTTATCGATGCAAGGTAACCTGTGGAGTCATCTGCCAAGTGATCTTGAAAGATTATCTATGTGGATGATGACAATGAAGTTGCAACGAAAGTTATAGGAACGTTTAAATTGTTTACAAGTACTATTTTTATTTAGATTTTGTTGAGACATATGTTGCATCATCTATTAGAGAGAATTTAATTTTATTTCTATTTTAGACAGATCTAATTATTCTTGTTCATTTCAGAAATGATAGAGTTTCTTTTATGATTCAAATGTTGTTGGTTAAAAGTTTTTAATTGATAAGTTGTATATGTTTGATATTTAACATTCTTGTAACGAGATATTACAAACAAATTCATATCATAAAAAACATAAATTGAATAAGAATTTTGTCACTTTATTGCATAAAAATTTGAATCATATCTCTAAATAGAGAATTAGAGACTTGTATAAGAAGAAATAGTTATGCCCTTAAATTTGTCACATTTTCAATTTTGCATCTACTGTATTAAGGGCAAATAAATAAACAAGAGAAATTTAGGTGCCAAAAAAGAACTAAGAATGTCTTAAAACTAATATATATAGATATTTATGGTCTTTATAAGGGTGTTTTATTATATCATAGATGATTACTTTATTACCTTTCTTTAATTCATGACAAATCATAGTCTCTTGATGTTTCCAAGTCTTTCAAATTTGAAGTCAAATTTCATCTAAGATAGAAAATTAAGGCTATTGGTAAACTACATTTTTGTATAATAATGCAAGAGGCTTTTGAATTCAATTGCTTTTATTTTTAATTATTATCGCGTAGAATTCACCTTTTTTCTTTGAGTTAGATACAACATAGGTCCACAAGTCATAAGAAAGAAAAAAGAATGAAAACTTGAAAATTTGGACCAAAAACAACCACAAGAGAAGAAACATAAGAGTATTTAGATTTTACCATATGTGTATTTAGGATTTTAGCACAAGTGTGCTCAAGATTTTAGCATGGGTGTGCTCAAGCATGCTTAGTTAGCATGAACATGCTTAGTTTATTGTAAACATTGTCAATTAATTAGGCATGCTTAGTTTAGCATGGATATGAATTCCTCTCAAAGGTTTACATTAAAAAAAAATAGTGTCAAATTACTTTAGAAACAAAGAAAAAGAAAGTCAAATTCATTTGTTGGGGTTTCTTTCTTCCCCAATTATAATAAAATAAAAATTGGATTATAGGCATGCTTAGTTTAGTGCACATGTGCTTAGGTGATGCTCTATTTAGCATGATTGTGTTGGCCCACCAAGAAGATCCAATTTGTCCATTATAAAAGAAGGAGCCAGGGAGTAGAACAAACATCTAGAAAATTCTAGAAGTTTAGGCTTTCATACTTTCTCTTTCCTTTATATTTCTACTTAGTTTAAGAGCTCCCTAAGAGTACCTTGAGGGTTGTTTCGACAGGCTAAGGCATAAAACAAAGAAATAGAAGGAAGCTCTCAATCCCTATAAGTTCTATTTTAACTATTATTTTTTCTTTAGTTTGTTTTATTTTCTTCTTAAACATTAGTGGCTAAATTCTTTTTTGGGTTATGGCTTAGTTTGTGTTTAGAACCCACTAATTTGAAATTGAAGGTGAATATTGTTTTGCTTTATTCTTTCTATTGAATTATTTTATCATATTAATATATTTGCTTAGAATTGATCAAATTATACAAAATCATAATCAATTAATTAATGACGACTGTATCCCCAATTAATTAGTAGAACCCTAAAATAATTGAGTTTAGGAATAATTGTATGACTAAACCTTTTTTTCCAAACCTCTAATATGATTACTTTTTTTTAAGTGCTTCTATATGTGTCATGCTTGCTTTTATTTGCATCTTTATATAATTAGCTAGGGTTGTTAAAGTAAAACATATTGGGAGTCCGAACCAAGGATTCCTAGCAGAATTACGAGGTAAATCAGTAATAGAGAATTAAGTTAAAGAAATTCATATGAAATGAAAGGTTAGGAAATAAATTAATACAACTAAAATCGCAACATTTTTCTTCTCTTAAAACTTAAATTTTAATTTCTGTACTTCTTTTATTTGTTTATATCTTCTTTTAAAATTTTCTTAATTGCATAACTCATTTTCAACACTATATTAATTTTCCTAAACTACGGAAAAATTTCTAGAAACTAGTAATCACACATACTAATCCCTTAAGTACAATATTAGACTCAATTTCTTATTGAATCGATAAGGTACGTTTGTCTTTATGCGCATTTCAAAATGCATCAGCTATCAAATTTGACCATGGTAGTGAGCAAAATAAAGTACCATAGGTAAATATATAAGAATGGAGGTTAAATTGTGTGTATGATTTTGAAAAAACTTAATAAACACTTTTACAAAGGGTAAGTGTTTAGTACAAGATCACAAAGATCATCCAAAAATGTTTCTTAAGGTTCCCAAAAGCTCATTTTTGAACAAAGGCATCCAAAAAAGATAAAAACACATTTTATGAAAACAATAAGGCAATAAATAGGATATAAATAGAAAGATCACATAGAGGTTTTTTACTGGTTCATTCTTTAACTTAGAGCTACGTTTAGTCCCTTCAATTTGAAGGATTTCAGTAAGTCAACCTAACTTAATATTCTTCACCTCTTCAAGTTTCCAATTGTTTACCATCAACAACCTTGATTGCAAGCTCAAACTATTTCTAAGTTATCCTATCTAAGCTTTATAAAACAAGAATAGAGCTATAAAAAGCCTTTCTATTAGAGGGAGAGTCCAAAATGACTTAAAAACATAACTACATCTAGATATAGTATGGAAAACTTTGTATCTCCTTTTCCTCTTGTGTGCTAGTCACTCTTTTTCTTTTGTGATCTTTCTTACTACTTGCTTGCAAACTTGATTTTTGTTTAGGAAAACTCTTTTCTCTATATCTCTATGTTTTTCATCACTTCGTCCTTACTTTCTCTTTTCTTTTTTTTTTCTTATAAATGTTGCTTTTTCTTTTATTGTTATGAGGTATACTTTGGATATATATATCTGTTGCATGAAAAAATGCTTTCTAATGTAGAGAAGCTTCAGGAAACAACTAGGAAAGAGACAGAAGGGAGGTATATATGCAAGTTGTATGTAATAAAATATGAGCAAGAGAATGTTCTCATGCAGAAATTGTGCAAGAGTAGAGACAACAGACAGAGTAGAGCTTTGTCTTTCATGAACATGGAATTGAAGCAAATCTTTTCTAAGATTACCTTTGTCAAAGCATAAAGGTTTACAAGGAAGTGAGGGTAGTTAATTTTCAAATGCAATAGTTAAAACATAAAAGTTAAAAATAACTTCTTGAGACAACAAGGTCTATTGGACACTTCTGTGTTGGATGCTTTGTTAGACAATAATTTTTTGGACAATTTTTTCAAATTATTGGATGTTGTATCTTAAAGATATTTTAAGCAAGAAATATCTAAAAGTCTTTGGGCATTCAACCATCAGTGATTTAAGAGAATATTACTAATCATCAAAACCTTTAAAAAATTGGACGCTCTTTCCAAAAGTGTTTGATGCGATTTAGCTAACTCTTAAGGGCAAGCGTACCCCCATCGCAGTAATAATAAGGACATAAGTCTAGATATCGTATCCAAGTGACTAGTATGTCAGTTTCCGAAAAGTTTTGGTGTAGAGTAGATAATCAAAATTAGAAAATATATAAGTAGAAGAAGTAAAGGAAAAACAAGAAAATGATAAAAAAAAATATTGTTTTTAGTTCTTTCTAGGATTAAGGGTTCTAGTTTCATTATATTTTTCCTTCTTGACTTCAATTTATACAACTCTCTTACCTCTTATTCATTTTTTATTAATTATACTTCTTAATGCTACTAGGGAACGTGGTCTGTCACCTTTAATATTATTTACCTTAGGATGGTTCCTATTTGATCATTTAGAAACACATCCTTCAGTCAGTTGGAGGTCCATAGAAGTCATTATTGTTAGTTGAATCAGAAGCCTAGGAAAATTTTGGTCATGTAATTCCTCTTTTATCAACTATCCTATAGTTCCACCAACTAGTAAATGTGTGGTCATTTCTAACTAGTTGATTATCATGTAAGAAATACTTGTTTATAAAGTATGCAATAAAATGATTCAAGCATTGAAGATACGTAGAAAATTGCACTCAAAAGTAATCAAGTGTTTCAAGTACAACTAAATCATAACCCTTAAAAATAAACCTGGCTATTATACATGATGAAAAGATAGGCAAGTATAACAAGAAAAAAAAGGAAAATTAGAACTCACAGAAGCTTGTGATTCCACTCCTTTTCTCTATGTCACGTTTTCTGCATTTTCTTCATGTGCCTTCTAAGGATCCTCGAGGGTGAAGGGACCACTTGGATGAATGAAAATGGTGGAGCATGGAATGATGGAGTGGAATGGCATGTGTTGAAAGTGTCATGAGTGAGTTCTACATCCTCCATGCTACCTTTTTCTATACAATGTGAAGTGGTTCTTTTGGGGGCTTGCACGGATGACAAGATAAAATAAAATAACATACAAATAAAATAATATAAAATATAAAGATAAATTAAAATAAAAGATAAGGATAAAATGAAATAAGAGATAAATATACAGATAAAATAAAGGATAAAGCTAGACGATTGTGTTGATATTCTATGGTTTCATCTTTTTTGGGCCAAAAGTTCATTAATCTCAAGAATAAAAAACTGAATTATGCATGTTATTCATAAAGAATATTTAGGATTTTACTCAAAAAGATACAACATTATTGTACAAAATATTGGTTTATCAACCCCTCCACACTTGAACTTTGCTTGTTCTTAGGAAAATTTAATCTTTGCAGTAAAAATGATATGACATATAAGCTTTTATGTTCTTACTATGTGTTTTTGAAAATACGAAATAAACAAGGAGAAAATGAGTATGAATTTTTTAACTAAGATAACCATCAATTAAGTGTCCAATTAGAGGCTAAGGTCTTGAAACATGTCTCTCACTAAATCACAAGTCTTCTCTTTTTTACTTCTCTTTTAAGTGTTTAAGGGTTCATACTTATATCACTCTCTTCTCCTATGGACACTCGTTATTTATGAATTTGTAGATCAATCAATTTCTTACAAACAGACTTTTCAAGCGTATGAGTATGACATGACTTTTATAGGTTGTAACGAGGCCATAAGTTCTTATGTTAGGTGGGATAACAAGAAGAAAATAGGACTCTTATTCCTTGTTGTCAAAGCTTTTGTTCTTCTATATATAGTAACTATTTTTTTCTTTTTTTTCTTTTTTTTAATTTTTCTTTTTTCTTTGTTTTTGATTTTTTTTCGGTTGCGAAGGATGAGAATTATTCTGGGTATGGAAGAGGTGTAGAATTGTGTCATGCCTTGCTATTCCATGAAACTCTCTAGGGGGTGCTTTGCCTTTACTGTGCTTCCAAAGAAGAGAATTCCTACATAGGCTTAAAGATGACAACTAATGATAAATTAAACATAAGATTATAAAACTTAAGAACAAATAATTCCTAATATGCATAGTCTATATCACATGCAAGAGAGGCCTGTATACAAAGTTATGCATTTCAAAACAAAAGGGATACTCAAAGAAAAATTTATGGGTGTTCTAATAATATAACCCCTATTTTGGTCCAAATCTCCCCATTTGTGGGCTATTTAATGGAGTGTGATAGGCCTAAAGCTAATTTTTAACTTCTCAAAAGTTGGTCCTTTTTTGTTTGAAAGGCTAGGTTCATTTCTTTTTTGTTGTAAGAGGATGAAACATTTTTGCCTCCTTACTTACATGTTTCCAAGATCTCAGTTTCTATT
Organism: Mucuna pruriens; assembly: GCA_025330945.1. Classification (NCBI taxonomy): domain Eukaryota; kingdom Viridiplantae; phylum Streptophyta; class Magnoliopsida; order Fabales; family Fabaceae; genus Mucuna; species Mucuna pruriens. The sequence continues at coordinate 2,469,148 of JAENHJ010000027.1, forward strand.
AGACAAGAAGTAAATGCAAAAGAGATTGATAAATTGTTACTTATATGCTAATGTAACTTTCTTTTTAATACAAGAAGATCCTCGTCCCCATGAGAAATTCATGATGTTCTACTTTGATTTATTAGATTTGGATAGAAAAAATTATTTGAGCAATAACTTTTGTGTGCACTCGTCCCAAGTGGTGATGACTCCATTTAGAAGGGTTGTGAGCCACTCAAATTCCCTATCCACTAAGGAGAATGGGAAGAACCTTACCATGTTATCATATATACGAACTTTGTTTATTCTTACCATGTTAGCGAAGCACAAAAACCTCTTCAAGTAGGCAAGGGGCTCTTCAATAGGTAGCCCTCTAAACTAGCCCATGTTCAGCATTATGTTGATCAGGGCTAGCTTAAGCTCAAAACCACTAGTCTCCACTAGAGAGTACCAAATGTTGTCAATTACCTCAATGGCTGGGATGAAGTAGTCTTGTAATATCCTCTCTAATGGCTCTTCACCATAGTTGTGACGATCCCTGATGTTTCTTGCCATGTCTATTTTTGCTATCCTGTTCCTATGAGCAACTTTCTCGATCTCCAGGTCAAACTATAATTGTGGCCTCTAAGATCGAGTTAGCATAAACAATGATAATATAGAATAAAGCAATAAATAGCATAAACACACAAGTAGCAATTAGTGAGAAAAGTAGGGACAGGAAATGGGAGTCTGAACTAGCACTTCTCTTTTACTAATATCTCAACTAGTCCCAAAACAATGGTGCCAAAAATGTGATGCAAATTTATTAGCACTTAAGGGAAAGTGTATCCTATCACAATAGTAATAAGGATATGAGTCTAGATATCATACCCAAGGGACTAGTATGAGAGTTTCTGAAAAATTTTGGTATAGATTAGACAATCAAAATTGGAAAATATTTAAGTAGAGAAAGTAAAGTAAAAACAAGAAAATGGTAAAAATTTTGTTTTTAGTTCTTTTTGGGAATTAAAGATTCAGTTTTGTTATATTTTTTCCCCTTGACCTCAATTTATGCAACTTTCTTACCTCACCTTTTGTGTGTTACTAATTATACTTCTTAATACTCTTAGGGGACCTAACCTAACACCCCTAATATTCTTTACCTTAGGATGATTCCTATTTTTGGTCATTTAAAAACACATACTTCAGTAAGTCCATAGAAGTTATTATTGCAAGTTGAATTAGAAGTCTAGGGATAAGGTTGGTCATGCAATTCCTCTTTATCAACTATCGTATAGTTCCATCAACTAGTAAATATGCGATCGTCTCTAACTAGTTGATTATTATGCAATAAAGACTTATTTATAAAGTATGAAATAGGATGATTCAAGCATTGAAGATAAGTAGAAAATTGCATTCAAAAGAGTAATTAAGTATTTCAAGCACAACTATACCATAAACCTTAAAAATAAACCTAGCTACCCATATACATGGTGAAAAGATAGGCAAAACTAGAACTCATAGAAGCTTGGGGTTCTACTACTTTGCTGTATTTTCTAGCTTATCGTTAGGTGTCTTCCAAGGAAACTCGAGGATGATGGGACCACTTGAATGGATGGAGGTAGTAGAATATAAAATGATGAAGTGGAATGACATGTGTCAAGAGTGAAAAGAGTGAGTTCTACAACCTCTATGCTGTTTCTTTTTATCTCATTGCTCGAACAATGAGATAAAATAAAATAATGTGCAAATAAAATATAACAACATAAAAGATAAAGATAAAATAAAATAAAAGATAAAAATAAATTAAAATAAAAGATAAAAATAAATTAAAATAAAAGATAAAAATAAATTAAAATAAAAGATAAGGATAAAATAAAATAAGAGATAAAAAAAAAGAAAAGAAGAGAAAAGAAAAAATAAAGATAAAGATAAAATAAAGGGTAAAGCTGCATGACTGTGTTGATCTTTTGGGGCTTCATCTTTTAGGACCATGATGAATCACAATTCATGCATCTTTAAGACACCTAAGAAGGGTGTTTGCAAGACTATTTTGTGCTTAAGAACTGAGTGTTAGCTAAGATTCATTTTCTGGGCTTAAATGTGTAGAAAATACAAATATGTAGAAAATACAAATCTGTGTTAACTCGAAAGTCTTAGCTAACAAAGAGTATCAGCCCTTCTTCTACAAGACAGACCGAGTCAACCAAGAGCCAACAAAGAGCCTCAGCCGAGATGAAGTCGTCCCGGCCAAGACCGACTCCATCTCGGCCAACCAGATTCGTCTCGGCAACCCGCACCTTGCAGCCCATTAGCCCAATAAAAGAGCGGCCCAACTGTGTTTCCACGTTAGCTATCCACCTAAATGCCAGCTCTGCTGTCATGTCACTCCTGCAGAATTTGCCATGTCACGTTAAAAGATCTGCACAAGGGTAGAATAGGATATTCATATTGTAATTCTGTTAGGATAATTCTGTTAGCATCTAGATGCTCAGCTCGTGTATATATAGGAGAAGTTGTGCACCTTTTCTGCGTCTTTTGAATTCACACTTAACGCACATTACTTACTCCATTGTCCTCGCTCCTGCTCTTCCATCACTAGTGGCCACGGTGCTGCATTGGCATTTCGCTCGATTGAGGGAACACAGGTCTAAGACTGGGAAGCTGGAAGTCTGCCAGAGGGGACCGATCAGACTACTGACGCACTCTGGTGGAGTTGATCCTCAGCGCTTAGGCTAACGGAGGTGAACCACCACCATCAGCCATGGCGATCGTCGTGGAGGATGGATCCACCTAAATTCAGGACCACTGTATTCGTATTTTGTTTTTGTTAATCAATTTCATTCCACAATTCTTATCTCTGTTCTCTTCAGTAGGTAATCATTTAGCGATTGTTAACTGAGAACCTAAAATCATCTCTGAACTTAATCCCTGCCAACTGATGAGGTAGTGATTGCATAAATCCTCGGTATGGCAATGGACGAATGTTTGACGATCGTCACAAGACTACCAAAGGCTGATATGGATTGAGGACTGGGATACGGAACCGGGACTGGATTCGACCAATGGAACTGAATATGAACACAGTTAATTAATAATAATAATACATAGCCGGTAATAGTAGTATAGGTTTACTTCATTCGTAAGTCGAGTTTATTTTCTGCTTACCTGCATCTCAAACCCCCTGTTTACTGATTTCTGGTTCGAGACAGAGATAGTCCGTCTCTATAGCGTCTATCTACACTCAACTGAGACCGAGTCGAATCATCTCCACCGAGACCATCTCGACTCAATCTCTGCCAAGGGCAACTCGGTCAGTGTCGAGAAGAGTCAACACTCCACCTCTTAGATTCTGCATCGTTTAACTTCACACTAAATCACAACTGAGCACACTATGTCCTTGAGAAGAATGACCTAGGGTTGACTATACTATAGTTAGCTTTAGTTATTTGATAAGTGTGTTGAAACGACTAAAACTCACGTCATCAGACCAAAAGTCCTTATTTTTGTTGTATTTTCCCCTTTTTTATGGGCATGTGTTGCATTAATCTCAAGAAAAAAGATAAATTATGTTTGGTATTCATAAAGAATACTCAGGTTTTTACCCAAAAAGATACAATATTATTATACAAAATATTGGCTTATCAATGTTCTCACACAATGTCTATGGTATTTTGCTCTTTCCCCAAGGAGTATGGAATTGTTCTACAAAACACCACATTGATAAATCCGACATGAATTGAGTTATAGAATGATAAAACTGGACTCTTATGGGTACAATGAATATAGCATGATCAGTTATTCTTCGTTACCATAGTCACTTTGAGGAGAAGCATTAAAGACCACAGTTTATATCCATAGTAGAGTACTAAGCAAAGTAGTCACTAAGACCCTATATGAACTACAGACTTGGAAAAAAAACCCAGTATTTGGCACATGCACATTTGGGGATGTCCAACTAGAGTAAGGCTTTATAAGCCATATGAAGGTAAGTTGGATTGAAGGCAGTTAATTACTATTTTATTGGTTACGTTTAACACTTTTGCGAGTATATGTTTTACAATCCTACCACAAGATCCTTCTTTGAGACAAGGACTAAAAGATTTATTGAGGAATTTAAGTTTAGAGGAGAAAGAAACACTAGAAATATTGTCTTTGAAGGAAAATTTGTTATTGACAATGAACAAGTCTTTGCACCTATCATTGTTGAAGAAACAAATATGGTAATTAATAACGATGTTATTCCTGACATTGTTCAAAGACAAGACAACATTCATTTTCCTTTCCCAACACCTCATATAGTTCAAAATAAACAGCCTCAATAATGTCATTAAGATCCGTTGGAGAAAGAAAAAGTAAAATTTTGAGTGATTATTTTATATTTCTTCAAGAACATAAGGATGACATTGACTTGATTAAGGAAGATCTGATTAACTTTTGATATGAACCAAGAAGCAAAATGATTATCGTGAAGAATTTAGGTTCTTCTAGAAATGATTTTTGGAATCTTTTTTTTAAAGAAGGGTATTGACATCACACTCAAGAGAGAGATGAGAATGAGAATAATAAATCATAAGTTTGACGGCCACGAATTGCCTTGATAAGACCAAATTTAGTTCTTTGCCCATCCTATAAAAAAAAACCATTATTAATATTAAGTGTTATGCTTATTTCGCTCCATTATTGTCTTTAAATTGGGTTAAGATTATCTTCAAGTTGCAAGAATGAATGTGATAATTTTAAGATTGGCCTCCAATTCAGCTAAACATTCTTTAGTTTGCATGTTCTTAACTAAACATTGTAAAGTCTCTTTATCTCTTTTTGCTCTTACTCTAGTCATTGATCCTTCTATTCCTTGTAAAAGATCTTGGAGATTGTTGGATTCATTTAGATTTCCATCATTCTCTCCTTCATTGAAAAGATTTGTCCTCAAATCAAGTTCATCTCCTTCATCAAACAAAGATAAATCACTCACATTAAAAGTAGCACTAATTTGATACTCACTTAGAAGGTCAAGTTTATAAGCATTATCATTGATCTTCTCAATCACTTGAAAAATGTCATCACCTCTTGGTTGCAACTTAGATTGTCTTTACGTAGGAAATCTTTCTTTTCTCATATAGACCAAATCCCAGTCATTGAGCTCAAAAGATACTTTCTTGTGCCCTTTGTTGACTTGGTTGTCATATTGTTGAGTTTTCTTCTCAATATGTTGCTTCACCTTTTCATGTAGTTGCCTAACATATTCTACCTTCTTCTTGCCACCTTCATGAACTTGCTTTTTCATTGGAAACGAAATCAAGTCCAAGGGAGTTAGTAGATTAAACCCTAAACCACTTCATCAGGGGAATGATTAGTAATAGAATGTACAACCCTATTGTATGCAAACTCAACATGAGGCAAACATTCTTCCAAAGATTTTAAATTTTTTTTAATCACAACATATAGTAAAGTGGAAAGCATGCGATTTACTACCATAGTTTATCCATTTGTTTGTGGATGACAAGTTATAGGAAAAAGAAGTTTTGTACCTAACTTATTCAACAAAGTCCTCCAAAAATATCTTAAGAACTTAGCATTTCGGTCTAAAACATTACTTCTTGGCATGTCATGTAGTCTAACCACATCTTTAAAAAATAAATTTGTTACGTTTGTGACATCATTTATCTTATGGAAAACAATGAAATGTGCCATCTTAGAAATCTTGTCAACAACAACAAAAATAGAATCCTTACCCTTTTTGGACCGAGGCAAGCCTAACACAAAGTCCATCTAAAGGTCAATCTAAAGTGTATTAGAAATAAAAAATGAAGTATATAATCCATGAAGATTAATCTTAAACTTCCCTTTTTGCATGTAATACACTTATCAAGAAATTTTCTCAACATCATGTTTGATGTATGGCAAATACAACTCTAAAGTGGTTAAACAATCGAGTTTATATCCATAAGTTGAAATTGATAATTTATCTCTCAAGACTACGATAAAATTTTTAAAATTTTATATAAAAATAATAATAATTTTATATTATAAAATAGGTAGTTACCGCACTTGATGAGTTAGTTGTAAGTTGACAAGTAGATAATAAATAATGATATAATACACTTCATGCATGTTGTCCATTTGTGAAGGTAAGCGAGAGGAAAGCATAAAATACGTAGTGACTTGGTAGACAATAAGGTTTCTAAATTAAAAAATATAAAAAAAAAATTATAAATAAATTAGTGAGGATAAAACAAAAACTAATTGTTTATCAATTATAAGTCACCTGAAGTAACTTATAAATTATAACATGGTGAATTTTTTTTTAAAATTTTAATTTTAAAATAAAATGTTTAATATAGTTCAGATTGTTTTTAATTTAATTTTTTAAATATTTTAAAAATTAAATTAAAAACAATTTGAACTATATTAAACATTTTTATTTTAAAATTAAAATTAAAAAAAAAAAATTACTGTTGTCTTCTGCACCTCCACGCGCCTCGTCTGTTTCCTTCTCGATCCGATCTGCTCCTCCACTTTGTCTGCCTCCTCCTCCTCCGTGCGGCCGTAACTACGCCTGATCCGATCTGCTCGTCTGCGTCATCTGGGTTCTCCTCCGCGCGCCTACCGCTGCTCCAATCTGTTCCTCCACCTCGTACGGTGGCTCTACGCACGCGCCTAAGCCTGGTCCGCTTGCTATTGATCGGATCTGATCGTGCGTGTCGGCCACACCTGCAATCTGGTGCTCCGCGCCTGCGATATGCTCCTCCACGTGCACGATCTCCTTCTTTGTGCCTGCGATCTCCTCTTCCGCGCACACGACCTGCTTCTCCGCGATCTGCCCTTACCGCTACTTCTGTACTGACGTTGTAATTTGCTTGAAAATCAAATCCTGCAGCAGTAGAATCAATGGCAACTGAATCTGACTGTGTTGTTCTCAATTCATCTAACATCTGGAATCCAGTATAGGAAGCCCTAAATTCATCATTGGTTAGGTCAGCAAAGTGATTGATGCCAAGCTTGTAAGATTTGTTCCCAGCAGCATTGAAGGATTCAATGTATTCAACATTGTCCTTGAATATAAGGCAACGCTTATGCTTCTCTACAGCATCCTTATACACTATGCCATATTTTTTCATCCACTGCTCATGTCTTTTGGACATGGATGCCGCGTGGTGATTGCAGGACATTACATTGGAACTGTAAATTGAGAGAAAGAACAAGAGAGGAAAAAACATGCTGATTTTTGTGAACAATGAGCAATAACATTTATGCCTGGACAAAAGAAGGTGCTGTGTGAAAGCGGGTGGCACAGTCCTGTTTTTATTCTTGCTTTCAAGTTAATTTAATTTTGATAAATTCTTTTCAAATATTTTGTTATAACAATAAAATATGACAGTTTTATTATATTAAATTTAATTGAATCTTATATTAATTTATGAATATTTAAATATTTTTTAAAAGTAAAATTTAATAACAAAGAGATTTAAAGAGTGGCAATATTGACAGGTTCTATTATATACAGCTCTTTTAAGAAATAAACAATAAAGAAGAGTTGATCTAGCAGAAGAATGAAAAACCATTCAAACTAAGTCCTGTTAGCAGAAGAATGAAAAAAAAATTCTGAAGAAATTTTTTGACGAATTTCGCCTCTTGATTTAAAAAAAAATACTTTTTATCTTAATTGTTACAGTTTAAAGAAAAAAAAATCACAAAATTATTTTAATTATGACAATTTAAAATTATTAAATTATTTTAACTATGACAGTTTTATTGTAGGAAGAGAAGCTCTCTATTGAAGTTTTGTGCTATGAAATATGTAAATTTGGTATGCTCTGAAGGCATTGTTTCGAGTGGTATACATAGGAGTATTATCTCTGAAAGAGGAATCTTTTAGGCAGATTCATAATCAAGTTTTCTAATGAATGATTGGGTTATTAAGATCAAAATTTCATGATTAATGTTTGAGATATTACTTTGAATGGATTTTAGGTTCTTTTCCAATTTTACATCAATCCTCTTTTTTTCAAGAAACTATTGTGTTGATATATAAAAATTCGTCGAATCTAGAAAAATCTGTTCAAATACGCTTCTTATTATATTGTCAATCACCGTATTCAGAACAGACATATATATTTTTTTATTAGGGACTGATTTTGATTCAAATAAAATTATGAATCAATATATAAATTCTATATATATCTATGAATCAGTGAAGTAATGTATATTGATATTGATTCTCGTAACAATAAAATATCCTATGGATTTGTTAATCATGGAAAATTTCTTTGGTATTTAAGAATAAGTGAATAATGACTTATGGCAATTTTTTTTTACTGCACAATCAATTTACAATTTTCACTATAATGTGACGCAAGTTGTTTTCCTGATAATAATAATGAAATATGCAATATATTGCTAAATCTTATTTTATGATAATTATATATTTTTTGGAATCTTACACATTTAGTTCGATATGGTGGAATTTTTATTTTTATTTTTTTTGCTTTGTGGTACATCTTCCAAGACCTTTATTTTATTCATAGTATTATTTAAGTTATGAAATTTACAAAAATTTAAGATATTTTTTATTGTATTGGCCGTAATTTTAGTTGGATTAATTAAAATAATATGATGCCAAAGTAATTTCTATTATATAGAAGTTATTATTGTTGGTGAAATCAGAAGTATAGGAGAAAATGTTAGTCATACAGTTCCCATAAATCCAACTATCCTATAGTTTTATCCACTAAGGTTCAGTCACCTCTAATTAGTTTATTAACATTCAATAATATCAAGTGAAAACATCCATTAACGCGTTCTCAATTAGCATGGACATGCTCAACTTAGTGCAGATGTGCATACTTAGCATAGGCATGCTCAGTGTAGTGTGTCGCAACGCGTTGGCCACGCGGATAATTTCTCTTCACTTTATGTTAACCGAGTGCTGGCCAGTCGCCGCTTCACGTTTTTCTGGAACTGGGAAGCACAAAGAAAGGGCGGAGTCTGTCGTCGGAGTTATGGATTCGGGAGTTAGTTCACGCAGTGGCAGGTGTGGGCCCCCAAGCATGTCTATCATTTCGATAGTTCTGGCAGTTGCCATATGGGAGAGGGATAGCGTTGTATATGGGTGACATTCTTTGGGTCCTTACATTCGGGATTTCGGTTGTGGGGTGTGGGGTCGTTGAGCGATAGAGGTGTCAGCTCAAGGCATCTTCCGCAGAGGGTTCAAAGTCTACGTAGTTCACAGTGTCCCCAGGTAGGTGAGGTTAGGTTGCATTGGATCTCGTATATTTGTCGAAGTCGTGCTCGGCCGGGGATTCAGTGAGACATCTCGGCCTTGGATAGGGGTTCAGTTCTATTCGAGGTCGGCGTATATCAAAGAAGGTGGGGTTTAGGGAGGATCATGCTTGGTAGTAATGAATTATATTAAGCTAATTAAGAGGAGAAAGGGAAGTCGACCAACCACGGACGTCGGAAGTGAGTGGGCGAGCCTCGTTAAGTAGATCGATATTCGACTTGCCTCTCGATCACGGACTTGGGCGCTTCTTCCTATCTTTAGCGATCGTCGGTTTTTCCTCCTTTCTTTTTGCCTTTCTTGCGATTTCTTCCTCCTCTCTCACTTCGTGGCAAGGGTTTATATAGGCTTGGTTGTGACTTCCTTGGGCGAGAGGTTATTATCGGGTTTGATAACCGAAATCGTGGGTGGTTGAGGTTCCTAATATCTTGGGTGGTTGAGGTGTGGCTTTGGCTAGGATTCACTTGGTCTTAGTTGAGATCCGGATATGGATTCGAAGTCGGTTGAGATTCCTCGATAGGGATTGGAGGGCTCGTGGACTCGGTCTCGGTTACCGAGATTCTCCCGAGGATCCCGGGTTGGTTGAGATTCGATATGAATTGGATGACTTGTTGACTCGGTCTCGGATGAGGTTCTCCGAGGATCCGGGTTGGTTGAGATACGATATGGTGTATGACTTGTTGACTCGGTCCCGGATGAGGTTCATCCGAGGATCCGGATCGGTTAAGATTCGATACGGATGGGAAAAATCGTTGACTCGGGTCTCTGAGATTCTCCCGAGGATCCGGGTTGGTTGGGATTCTAATATGAGTTGGATTTGGTTTAGGTTTGATTGGGTCAAGGTGGTGGTCAGGAGTTGACGGGGTTGACTCTGGGGTTGACTCTGGGTTTTGACCCATGTTAACTGGGCCGGACCGATTTGGGGTATGGTGGCCCCCCTCTTTATTTAGGTTTTTCCGAAAAGGATGTAATCCTTTTCTTGGATAAGCGTAAATAAAGATAGAGATGAGATGGGGGGGTGGTTGATGTTTCAAATGAATATTTGGTAGTGGGCAAGGTATTACTAGTTGGTACTCAGCCTTCCAAGTTTCACAAAGTACTTGGCAGCAAGCAAGGCGCACACTGGCTGGTGCCCAACCCTCCAAGTTTCACAAAGTACTGGCAGCAGGCAAGGCACACACTGGCTGGTGCCCAACCCTCCAAGTTTCACAAAGTACTGGCAAAGCAGTAAGGCACACACTTTGGCCGGTGCCCAACCCTCCAAGTTTCACAAAGTACCTGGCAGCGGGCAAGGCACACACTGGCTGGTGCCAAACCCTCCAAGTTTCACAAAGTACCTGGCAGCGGGCAAGGCACACACTGGCTGGTGCCCAACCCTCCAAGTTTCAAAGTACCGGCAAAGAAAAGCAAGGCACACACTGGCGGTGCCCAACCCTCCAAGTTTCACAAAGTACCTGGCAGCAGGCAAGGCACACACCGGCTGGTGCCCAACCCTCCAAGTTTCACAAAGTACCGGCAGTAGGCAAGGCACACACTGGCTGGTGCCCAACCCTCCAAGTTTCACAAAGTACTGGCAAAGCAGCAAAGCACACACTGGCCGGGTGCCCAACCCTCCAAGTTTCACAAAGTACCTGGCAGCAGGTAAGGCACAAACTGGCTGGTGCCCAACCCTCCAAGTTTCACAAAGTGCCTGGCAGCAGGCAAGGCACACACTGGCTGGTGCCCAACCCTCCAAGTTTCACAAAGTACACAGCAGTAAGGCAAGGCACACACTTGGCTGGTGCCCAACCCTCCAAGTTTCACAAAGTACCTGGCAGCAGGCAAAGCACACACTGGATGGTGCCCAACCCTCCAAGTTTTACAAAGTACTGGCAGCAGCAAAGGCACACTGGCTGGTGCCCAACCCTCCAAGTTTCACAAAGTACCTGGCAGCAGGCAAGGCACACACTGGTGGTGCCCAACCCCTCCAAGTTTCACAGTACCTGGCAGCAGGCAAGGCACACACTGGGCTGGTGCCCAACCCTCCAAGTTTCACAAAGTACCGGCAGCAGGCAAGGCACACACTGGTGCCCAACCTCCAAGTTTCACAAGGGCACGGCGGCAAAGGCGCACACACACCGGCCAGTGCCTAACCTCCAAGTTTCACAAAGTACTGGCGGCCGGGCAAGGCACACACTGGCCGGTGCCCAACCTCCAAGTTTCACAAAGTACCTGGCAGCGAGGCCAAGGCCTGTCACTGGTGCCCAACCCTCCAAGTTTCACGCAAGTACCGGCAAAGCAGGGGGCACACTGGCCGGTGCCCAACCCTCCAAGTTTCACAAAACTGGCAAAGAGGCAAAGCACAAACTGGCTGGTGCCCAACCCCTGAGTTTCACAAAGTACCTGGCAAGCGTGCAAGGCACAAACTGGCCGGGTGCCCAACCCTCCAAGTTTCACAAAGTACCTTGGCGGCAGGCAAGGGCACATCAAGGCGGTGCCCAACCTCCAAGTTTCACAAAGTATGACCGGCGGAGGCAAGGCACAAAGTACCTGGCAGCAGTAAAGGCGGTACTTGAACCTCCGGGGTTCACAAAGTGTTTTGAGTTTATTATTATATTTTTTGTGATGGTGGCAATTTTTTAGGCTTTGGCGAGGTGAATGGGATATGGGGTTATGATTGGCCGGCTTATGCGTGGGAGGTTGCTAAGGATACTTTGCCCACGCCGAGGATGGCCGAGGGATGAAGACGGCCACGGGAGATGGATGGGATGGAGGCGGCCTGCGTGGGGATGGTTTGGGATAGAGGCGGCCTCGTGGGGCTGGCTGGGATGGAGACGACCACGTGGGTTGGGCTTTGGGATTGGGACAGCCTACGTGGGGATGGCTTAAATGGAGGCGAAAACGTGGGGATGGTTTGGGATGGAGGCGACCTCTCGTAAAATTTGGGATTGGGACGACCTACGTGGGGATGGTGCCAATGGAACAACCTACGTGGGGATGGTTGGGATAGAGGCGACCTGCGTGGGGATGCATTTTGGGATGGGTCGATTCAAGTATGTTTGGGTTAGTCGAAGATTTTTGGGCCTGTCATTTTTTTTTTTTTTTTTTTTTTTTTTGGGCTCCAAGATTTGAATTTGGGGCAACTGAAGGGGTGCGCGTGGGAGGACGCGCCTGGCCGCCCTTCGGACACGCCTCTTCGTGTTTTGGGCTGCATTGATGGCAGGGTGGCGCCATGATTGCGCCGTTATGGAGAAGCGCGACCCATAATTATTGGTCGCGGGGTTTCGAGAGAGGGGTTAATAGGGCTGGGGGCGCGTTTCTGTTCCTCATTTCGTTTCCTTCTTTCCTTTCTCTTCTTTGTTCTCCTCTTCGTCGTTCTCCTCTTCATTGCTCCTTTCTTCCTGGCGTTTCATTTTCCAGGACTAGTACCGGACTTTCTTCTACCATGTCGGGTGCTTCTTCTTCCTCTTCATCTTCTTATCGTCTTCATTCTTCTTCGGGTGAGGCTTTAGAAGTCATGCCCGATTCTTTATTCTTTGGGGAGGGGTTACATCAACCCCTATGCCTTGAGGGCCCAGTGGGTCCTCAGCGTGGAGTCCATAGGACGTCTTTGGAGAATCGTCGGAGATGTCGATTCGAGGTGGAGTCTTTGGTATTTGGATGGGAAGTGGGTCCGCGATTCTCATGTGGGCTTGTTGTTGGAGATGGTGCTTGTTGTAGGGGCGGGAGGCAGCGTGTGCGGCGTCACGAGGAAGGGAGGCAACTGTTCGTCTTTATATGCGAGATGGTGTTGGCGATTTAGGGGTGATTCTCCCCTTTGAATATTTTGAGGCGGACGTCTTGAGGATCTTTGAGGATAGCCCCCTCTCAGCCCGCATCCCAACGGTTGGCGGCCATTCGGGCGTTTAGGGTAGTCATTTTGGCATTAGGGGTTACGCCCCGGCCCAGGTCTTCTTAGTCACTCTTGCCGGTCGGCAGTGTACGTAGGGTGGGTCTCAGGACTCCTTTACTTGACTCGGGTCTCTTCACTTCCTGCGCAGCCTCACCTAGGGGCTTGAGCCGGGTTCGTGAAGATCGGGCGGGTGGCGTGGGTCATACGCATTGACCCTCGGTAGATTCAGCTATATTGGCGGGAACCCCCAAGTTTAAGGGGTTGGCGAGAGTCAACTCCCCTAGGCTAAGGTTGATCTCGCCTGACTGCTGGACAATCTGTAGGGGGATGAGTAGGGACATCGTCTTGGATGTCTTCCAACAATGCTACTCTCCATGCGAAGAGTGAGTCTTCTTTTTTTTGAGTCATTTACGAGTCGGCCTTGCGCCGAATGTCTTTGATGTCTGTGTTTTGGTTTGCGGGTATGTTGAAAAAACAGGGGTATTGACATGGCGGCTGATCAAGAAGGCCGTCGACCAACGATGCCGGGGAGTTACGGCCAGGGGAAGCATTGCGACTCTTCTTTGAAAAAGGCCGGCCGTCAGTTAGCCGAGAAGGACTCGGCCCCCATTGAAGCCCAAAAGGCAGGCGGAGGCGGCGAAATTGGCTACCGCCTCGGGAGGAGGCGGCCGCTAAGAAGGAAGGCTGCGCTCTTTCTCCTCCACACATGCCTTCACCATCTCGGGGCAAGGTGGTGGTATGTAGGGCACAGTATGCCTCTTGGAGGCTGCCTTGTTTATGTAGCCCCTACCTTCCGTTGGCTCTATGTGGGGGCTGGGTTTGATATGCGACTTGCTTCCAATTAACAAGATACCTTCCCATGATCGTGGATTCTTTGGTATCATTTGGAGTGGATAATGCGGTTGATATGGTGGCCAAAAAACACATGGCCCGCTCCATGGCCTCTTTGGAGGTTTGGCCGAGGTATCTTTTGGAAAGACTGGGCGGATAGTGGCCGAGGCCATTCGAAGAAGGAGTTGGAAGGCGGGCTCAGGAAGGCTAGGCCCAGGAGTCGTTGGGCTGAGGTTGAGAAGATGAAGGAGGCTAGTCGAAAGCCTGTGTTGAAGTCGAAGGTTTGAAATGACTTCTTTGCTTCTCGGGCCGAGTCCTCCTTCTTTGAAGACAAAGGTCTCCTCATCGGAGGCTGAGTGGCTTTGAAGTCTACACTTGCTGATTCTAAGTCAGGGTAGTGGAGGTAGAGGCTTCTCTTGCTTCGAATGGGGAGGCTTTGAAGGCGGCAGAGGCTAAGGCTGCGGCCCGAGTCGGGCCGGTCATTTGAAAGGAGAATGCTAGTCTTCTTGGAGAGGGTGGCTTGCTTGGAGGAGCTATTGTGGAGCAACATGAAGATGGCTTCAACAAAGCCCTTAGGCAGAATAGCTTTGTTGGCCCGGATTTCGACCTCGGTCCATATGATATGGCCAGGGCGTTCAAGATGGGAGATTGATTTCCCTCTTGGACTGAACTTGTATTGTAATAAAACTTATTTATTAATGAAATGATTTTTTGGCATTTTTCTTTGTGTGTTTGTTTTTTTTTTTTTTTTTTATTTTTGTTGATTGTTTATCAGTTGGATTGGGGTATTAGTTTTGACTCGGGGTTTGGTTATAGTATACATGGGGCAATGGTAGTGGGTTAATGGGTTCGATATTGGGGAATGGTGTTACAAACAAACAGCCTACAGCTACGGCTTAATGGAAAGGTCTTAATCGAGTATTTAGGAAGGTTATGGGCTAATGGGATTAACTACTACAAGGAATGGTGACCTTGAACTTGGTTTAGTGAATGGTTTGTGACCATTATTACGTTAAGTTGGTGACTTGGGACTAAGAGGAAGGCGGTTTCTGGTACGTGTGTGGGGTGTTGATTCTCTCACACCTTTTCGGATGAGAGTAAAGAGTTGGTATGGGTTGGTAGGTGGTTTTGACTCGAGAGTCGGCCTTGTGATAGGGTAATGGTATGATAAGGGTTTGGGGAAGGCGGATTGAAGATGTGAGGGGATAGCTTGGATTATAGATATTTGGATAGCCTGCCCTTACTTCTAGACTTGGCTTATGGTAATAATCTAATGTTCTCTAACTGCTGTTTTAGGGTGATTCGACGGTTTTGGGAAGGCGGGTTTGAGGATTTAGGGAGGCGGTCTTGCAGGTGGTTTCGGATCTTTGGGGATCCGAGGCCGACTCGATCTTGGGCCCTGTCATGGTAGACCCTCCTGGATTTTGGAAAACTACCGAGTCTTCGACATGTTTAGAAATGTATGATGATTTAGCATATCTTTAGCATAAAGGTAAGGGAGAAGAGAGAAGAAAGAAAGAAGGAGTCTTATTATTTTGTTGAAAAGATTACAATTATTGTCCGATGAGGTTAGGAAATGAAATAAAACTACTTGAACTATGTTTCCCTTGATCTTTAAATCGTCGGGTAAGGGTCTTCATCTACCGTATCTTCTCGGGACACTTCAGGGGTAGAACATTCTAACCGCATTCTGCATTGTGGTGGGCTAGGTCTTGTCCCTCGGCGTTGGTTAAAACTGATGCTCGCCAGGAGAAAGCCTGTTCACCAGTATGGCCCTTCATAGTTAGGTGCCCATTTACCTTTGGTCTTTGATGTTGGAGTAGAACCTTTTTCAAAGACCATGTCTCCTTTTTGAAGACACGGGGTTTACCTTCTTATTTAGCGCTCTTTTTATCCGCCGCTTGGTATAGTTGGCCATGGCCCGCTGATTGAGTGGCTTTCCTCGATGAGGTTTAATTTAATTCGAAACGTTGGTTGAACCGACAACCGTCCAACTCGGCTTGACGATACCACCCAGGGAGGTATTTTCTACCTCTATTAGTGGGGTATACATGCCATATACAGTGAGTAGCCTGGGGTTGCCCTGTGGACATTCGCAGGAGTACGGTATCCATGCAGCGCGTAGGGGTAACATCTGGGTACTGATCTTTTGTAAGTGACCACCATCTTTTGTATTATCTTTTTCAGATTTTTTTTATTGGCGAAGCTTCTCTTTGCGGATTCATTTGGGACGGTAAGGTGTGGGGAATTGTGGTGGGTGATGTGGGAATTGCTCACGAGTTCGACATCATCCTTTGTTGAGATTAGTGCCGTTATGCGTGATGATGTGGCGGGAGGCCATATCGACATATGATATCCCTCTTGATAAGCCGTAGTATTCTTGTCCCTCACAGCGGGACGGAGGATAGGAGGATGCTTACCCATTTAGTGAAGCAGTCGATGGCTACTAATATGAACCGTGTCCGTTGGATGCTTTTGGCTCGATGGGGCCCAATCACGTCGATGCCAGCATGGAGAATGGCCGGGGGGGAGGTGAGGTTGTGTAGTGTGGAGGCGGCGTTGAGTCGGTTGGCGTATATTTGGCATTTTGTGCATTTCGGACATCTTTGTAGTAATCGCCTCCATCTCCGGGTCCGATATTAACCTGCCGGAGTATTCGGTAGGGGCATGTCCGTTCCGTGAAGTGCTTAGAACATTCCCTCGTGTACTTCCTCGAGAATTTGCTTAGCTTCTTGTTCATCTACACAGCGGAGAAGTGTCATATCGGGGTTTCTTTTGTAGAGCGTGGTCGCTTAGTAGAAAATTAGAAGCCGGGCGTCGCCCGGGATTCGTTTGCTGTTTCGGGCGTCCTCGGGATACTTGCCAGTCTCGGTACCTCTTTATGTCGAAGTACCACGGTTAGGTGTCACTCGGCGTTGCTGTTTCGGGGGAAAGGCATTGGCAATATGCGGTTTGTGTTGTTATCGGACTTGGATCACCATTTCACGTCCCTCGTTTATCAGGTACCATGGCCGGATAAAGGTGGCAAAGCGTCTGCCCGTTTGATCTCTTCGCGGTGGGCGTGGGTGAAAGTGATTGCTTGAATGCTGTCATGATTTCCTTCTGCGTAGTCATAATGCGGGGATCAATTTGGCATCTCTTGCCTCCCGTTCTCCACAATTTGTTGGATGACGATCTTTGAGTCTCAAAACCTAAGTTTCTTTGCTTGGTGGTCTAGGGCCATTAAAGTCCCATCGTACAGGCCATTCGGCCATGTTGTTGGTACAATCAAAGCCTAACTAGCAGCAAAAGAAACACTGGTTTGTTTGGTGAGATTAGAAACGACTCGATCCGTTTCGGCGATATTAGAGGCTCAGGTCGAACCCACGTTGTCCATTCGTCGTTATGTTGGTCTTATTACTCTTGAGGCGGTCATGAGATCTTTCGTCAGGACTCATGGTTCCATGGTTTCGTGTCTAGCTGAGGGTGGTAGGTTGGTCAGCTAGGGCGCTCCCACTTTGACAAGCTGTTTGGTTCACGTAAAAGGATGTCATATTCGGATGGGGCCATTTACTTAGCGTGCGGTCATCGCAGGTGAGGCGGGTTTTTTCAAAAGATGTATTTGGCCAGGGTCGTTCTTGGCCATTAACCAAGTCGTGTGGGCGTCATGTATGGTCTGAGTCTTTTGGCGGCCCAAGCAGAGACACGACAAGTCGTTCGAGTGCTGAATACCTTGTCCGCGTCGGTAAACTTTTTGCTCAAGTAGTAAATGGCGTGCTCCTTTTTCTGGGGTGGCATCTCGTTGACTGCATACCCACCATGGATTCTTCTAATACGGTGAGATACAGTATTAGAATTAGATCTGGCGTGGGTGGTGCAGTATTGGGGAGTTTCTAGGTAGTGTTTGATTTTTCTCGAAGGCTTTTTGGCATTCTGTATCCCATTCCCTTCTTTGTTCTTTGTGAGAGTTTAAAGATAGAGACTACGGTTGCATTAATTGAAATGAAGCGGGATATGAAATTTCACTGAGTCAGGAAGCCCACGACCTGCGCCTCCGTTTTAGGGGTGGCATTTTCCTGATGGCCTCGCGCTAATAAAGTCTGCACGCGTCTAGTCCTCGTTGACTCTGGCTTAGAACAATTTGCGGTTTTACTCAGAAGGTGCATTTGGCGAGGTTTTAATCGAAGTTTGTATTTGCGGAGTCTGATGAAGAGTTTTCGCAAGTCCTCTATATGCTGCTCGATTGTTTTGACTTTCGATCATGCCGTCACGTAAACTTCAATTTCCTTGTGTATTAAGTGAAATAGGGCTACCATGGCTCGTTGGTATGTTGCGCCCGCGTTCTTGAGTCGAAGGCATTACCCTTTAGCATGTGAAGGTCCCCGTAAGCGTGATGAGCATTAGTCTTTTCTTGGTCTTGGAGCATCGTGATTTGGTTGTAGCTTTGAGGGGCAGATCCATGAATGAGAAGGGCGTGTTGTGCGGTATTGTCGGCCGAGGATGTCAATGTGAGGTAGTGGGAAGTTATCTTTAGGACTGGCTTTGTTCGAGGTCCCTATAATCCTACGCACATGCGCACTTTTCCATCTTTTTGAAACACTTTGGTACTATGTTGGCCACCCGTTTGGGATAGTGGGCTCTGGCGAGAACCATTCCATTGTTTTTCTACTTAGGTCCTTGATCTTGAGAGCTACCTCAGATTACCGTCAACCGTAATTGTTGCCTGATTGGGGTAACTCCTGGAAGTAGGGGCAATTGATGCTCAACGTCTGTCGGTCTGGGCCGGGCATGTCTTGGTATGACCAAGCGAAGATGTGCGTATTCTTCTAGAAGTTCAAGGAGTTTGGTCTTGGGCTGGCGGGGGTATTTGCACACTTTATCCTGGTTCTCTCCCCTATCTCTTACGTAGGCTCACGCTTTCGAGGTCCTACATGGGGGCCTCGAATGTAGTTTTTCTGTTCCTATCCAGGTTCTATGTGTCTTCCAAGGTTTCGGCTTCAATGTCAATGCCTTACTTTGGTGTGTCGGGAAGGTCCACGTTCTTCCATTTCCTAGGCCTTGAATTGTTTATTAGGCTGTTTTTGGTTTTTTAGAAGATTTTTAGCGTGAAAGAGAAGAAAGAAGAGGACAGAAATGAAGACATGCAAAAATTTAATTGGAAGGTCGGGATGGTTTTTACAAGAATGATATGAAAAAGAAAACAAAAAGACATCAAAACAAATTACATTTCCGTCAAGTCACAGATCTAGTAGTTCTTACAGCGGTCCCGGTTGGTGAGTTACGCTTTGTGCCCGTACCCAAAGCTCGGTCTTCGTGTCCTTCTGCCGATTGCCGACAAGCTTCCCACGTATGAAGGAGGGTCCTCGAGTGTTCCATGGGTGTCGCTTGCACGGTATCCCATTCCGTATCGCAGGGATTTTCATTATACGGATTGGGGTGGGTGTCTTTTTTCGGTTGGGGCCTAATCCTTTGCACAGCTGATATCCTTCCCTTGATCATGATTTGTAGGCGGGCGCTTTCTTGAGGAGATATGGCGTCCACTGGGTCTAATCCACTATCGATCTCAATGCCATTGCCAGGGGAAGTTTGAGGGCTTCTTAAATCCTTCCGATATATTCTTGAGGCGGGAGTGGTATGCGAGTTCTTTTTTCCCCAGGGGCCGATGATCGATGATCAGCGATGAATTTCACATTGGTGGAGGAGGAAGATGGAACAAGCGCCCAGCGTGTATCTAGGTCGCAGGGAGGCGTGTGGGCGGGCGGATGTCCGTGACTTGAAGTCAATGTTGAACAAGGCCCAGTACGATGAGAAAGGGTAAGGAGATCTCCCGTGACTTCTCGCTTTGATCCATCGAGCGCTCGTACTATTGTGGAGCTAGCTTTTTAGTTGAGGCGTTCGGTGAAGCGAGGATTTAATCCCAATGTTGTCTTGGGGAGGACATTTAGGGGAGGACAGATTATCTACCAGGACTATTTAGCGATCATGTAACCCCTTAGCGTTTTACGAGATGTAGTGATGGTGGTTGTGGCCCTTTCCTGCTGGGTATCTCGTCTCGAAAAGGTTAGGTGGCCTTTGCTGGTGATGTTATTAACCAAAAGTCTTAGAATCTGTAGTTATGTTATGACCCCACGTGAGCTTCTGTAGGACCTTGAGGAGGGTTCAGTGGCCTCAGAATAGTAACTTGAGGGACGGGGAGAGACCAAGATGCCGGGGTTTTGTTCATTTTGGTGGGAGGCGTGCTCGCTCGCCTTATGATCCTCGGAATTCTTCGTCCTCTTTTTTCTGAGATTGTCAGGACGAGGCACATTGGGAGTTGAAGGTTTCGGGTCTCGGAGGGCACCGGTGTGTAGATGCGTAAAACTAGGTGAGCCTCCTTTCCTTGGCTATGTTGATGACTTCCACTTGCGGGTTCCATTTCGGGAGGTCTTTGGCTCATATAACAAGGTGCGACATAGTTATCACGATAAGTTGGCTGGGCGTGATATTGATAGTGAGGAAGGGCTTGTCATTTGTATCGGATCGTAGTAAATGATGGCCCGGGTTCTCTTGGGGTTTCTGCCCTATCACTGCGACTTGAGGGTATGGTGCAGCACCCTGCCTCCTTGGCCCAGTGCGTGGTCTAAGGTGTTGATTGATGCCCCCTCGTGGGGTGGGAGAGGTTAGTACTTACATTGGGTTTGTTTGGCTTGACCTTGGCCACCCTTGCTCGGAGGTCTTGTACTTTGTGTTTGAAAGCCCAGCGGTTCAGGTGGTGTGGCACGGACCTCCCTCGTGGTATTCGCATTTGGCGGGTTAGGTTTAATTCAGGGTATGGGGTTCTAGAGTAGTAGTGGCACCGGTTAAAGATCATCGCTTTTGGGTGAGTTGGTGGAGGAGGGCATTGTGACATTGGTATGGGGGTAAAAGTTTCTACGAGGCGGTGTCACGGGATCTTGGGCGTTTGTGGTCTTTCTGGGGGTTTTGGTCTTGGGAGAAATGATGATCCCGAAGGGTAGGTTATTGGTGTAGTGTTTGGCCCTTGGAATCACGGCATTGGCTTCCCACTTTCTTCTTTTAGAGGCGGGTGCTTGGTGAGTTGGTGGGGTGTTGGTGAATTTCCCGGCAGATTCCTATCTCGGTCGCTCCCCTACGGTCACTAAGTCATAAAGTTGGAGGCGACACTTCCCGCGATTTTATCGTAGTAGAAGGTAAGCCGATGTTTACGATGAACATAGAGACCATTTCCTTCTCAATTAAAGGGGAGACGACTTGTCTTAGTTGGCGCCCATCGTTATTGCATAGTCTTTGAATCGCCGGAGTCGAGGTTTGACGGAGGTTGCGGAGGCGGGATCGGTCGGTGCCATGTCCTCGTTATACTTTTTGTATTGGCGGATGAAGCCTCCCACGAGAATCCCTCGGGTTTTACTTGTCCACTTCTCTCTGGGTTGGCGTACCATGTTAAGGGGCGGGACGGTGAGGCTATCTTGGAAGCCAATGTACGGGGATCTTATTGGTGGACGTGGTATGCATCTTCGGCAACATGGCCGGATGTGCAGGGCGGGAACTTCCACTTATATTTCTCAAACTTGGGGTTTTGAAGTCTCTGGGAGGACCAGCGTCGAGGCGTTAGACAAAGCACGCATCTGGCCGTGGCCCAGGGTGCCATAGGTCGGACCCGTTGTTCGGGGAACTAATCTTCTCATCAGGACGGGGGCAGCCTCAGTGCTAAAGGTGACCCCTACTTTGAGGTAGAAGAATAGGGGTAATGTCACGAGCCGCCCGTGACTTTGGTGAGGCCGTCCTGTTTGAGTTCTTCAATGCTGGGGCGTCAGCGGGTGTGTTCCATCTAGGGGGCATCCCGTACTAACGGGGGTGAAGAAGGGGGAGTGCGTCGGGGGTTCTGGGTAGGCGGCGTTGGAGGCGGTTCTATAGTATCGGCGGGAGGCGGGTGGAGAATGCATTTGCCGGTGAGAAGCTCGAACATTTTTTTATTCAACTGTTCTTTTATCTCTCCATGTTCTCCACTTATTTGGCCGACCTCTGCCTAGTCTGAATATTCTGCTGTTAGCTTCGTCTATTGCTTGCTCCCGTGTGGCGAATGCGGCTCCCAGTGTGCTCTTGGTGGAATTTGGGTAACGTAGTTGACTTTGGATGTCGAAGTGAAGGGAGGGGGAATTTTAGCGAAAGAGGAGACGGTATATACATGCAAAGATGTCAATTAAGGTTTTATTCAAAATGGAATCGTCAAAACACATAGCAGTTCAAAATAGTATGTGGCCTAATCTAATCGGGGGGGGGGTCAGGAACCGCCAGCTGATCATATAATTCCCTACAAAGACCTAGGAATCTCGTTATTTCCCTTGGAAACTTCATGAAGTCGGCCATGCCTCTGCTGCTTGGGACCTCGGGGTATGTCCTTTAGTGCCAAGATTGGCTAGGCTTGCTAGTTTGAGAATTTATCTTTCCAGGGAGGCAGCTTGGTGGCACTTGTTACTTGTTCTTCGGCGCTGTCGGCTATATCTTTACATCTTGCTTCCACCTTCTACTGTTTGTTTTTGAGGCTTTGGATCGTTTCCTTGGTCGGACTTCTTCGCCTCACGCCTTTGAGCGGGTTGGGCTGCTTCAGATGGATTTTCCTTTCTTGCTCTTTTCGGGGCTCTTTTGGAGAGAGTTGGCCACTTGTGGTTCTTCTTAAGAATGGACAATTTCCTTGGGTCGGTGGAGTTACTTCTGCTGTTGACTTCTTTCTCGCGTGCCTCCCAAGTGCCTTCTCGAGGCAGTTCCTTGTCTTTAGTTACTTGGTCACGCTCGGCCTTTCTTGTGCAGCGTTGCGATCGGCAGCTCAAAGCAGCTGCTGACTTAATCGAGCCTCGTGCTCTACCACAGCCTTTTGGTGATTTCATCATTTACATGTCTTTCGTGGTAGACCTCTACTAGTGCCTCCTCGAGTTTTCGCTTCCGGTGTGCCCTTTCGGCCTTTGTCGATCTAGGGATCTTTTGAGCTTTTTCAACTTGGGGTTTCCTGGACTTAAATGCGGCTGAGTCTTTGGGATCTGAGATAGCTCTTGTCCCAAAGGGTTTGAGTTCTTTGGCGTTCGTTTTCTGCCCATTTGGCCCGGTATTTTTGCGAGGCTCGGCGGAGTTTTTTAAAGTTCCCCTCTTGGTTGGATTGTTCCAAGCGCGTCGTATTCAGATGGTGGACCGCTTCTCGTACCTCGGGCCCAAGTAGTACGAAGGAGTCATGGCCTTTTTTCGATGGTGGGACTATTGGGTAGCAACTGTCGGACTGCGAGTTACAGGTTGTAATTGATTGCCCCTTGCGATTTCTAGTAAAGGCACGTTTGGGTAACCTTCATTTGATGATGACGTCTTTGCCTTTCATTCCATGGTAGGTACAGCGGATGGATCTTTTCGGGTTGCTTTTTCGAGCCTTTGAGTCCCTTTCTTCGATTTATTCATGGAGGGCACCCTGACACCATTTGAAATTTTCTATGGGGCAAAGGGTGCGGTGTTTCTTATTTGGAAGAGATGGGAGGTCATCAAAGGTATAAGAGGGGTGCGGCCCCCCAAGACTCCTCGTCTCTGCTTTCATGCATTGATGGAGAGAGTAGTATGTATACGCGGGGCTGCCATGGTGGGGTTTTCCCCATGTTTCTTCTGACAGGAATACTTCCATAAGCCGGGACTGACCCTACGTAGTTTTTAAATATGCGGGAATAGGAAAAATCCCGCCAAATTAATAGTCCTAGAGTGTTGATGAAGGTGGGCCAATCTTTTACTAGTCGGAGATGTTCAAGCCTTTGTTCTAGGTAGGTCACAGGGGGAGACCCCGGTGCCATAGCGTTTCTTTATGATTGGGACAGATCACTTGAGAGGAACTTTTAAGCCCCGGGCTATGGCGCCCGGGGCGGAGGCTGCTCTTGGTGGAAATATAACGTTCAGCTTCTTCGGGGGGTAGGCCAAGGGAGGCGTTCATACTCTTCTATTGTGGGGGCTATGCGGAAGTTCTTTGAAAGGTGAAACATCATGTAGGTCTGCGTCATGTAATCTTGCACTAGGGCTTCTGGGGGCTTCGGCTTGGGTTTCAATGTCAGTGGGTGTAAAGAGATTGCCATGTACCTTCCGAAGCTAAATGCGCCATTGCCGCTTCAGATGGGCTGCCAAGGTTGCGGAGGTGTGCAGTTCCGGCACTCGAACTTGGACGGGATATCCTACTTTCTCTTTGTTGAGGATGTGTCCCAGTTACCATTTTAGAAAGTCAGTAATTAGTCAAGTTGTCATGATCTGCAGTGTTTTGGTTTAGGTAGGCAGGCGGAGCATGCGGGGGGCTTAGGGTTTAGGTAGGTTCTGTTTGAGGGAATGAATTGGGTTCTTAAAGTTTTTTGGTGGGTATGATTCGGACTCGGATTTAGGGCTAGATTTGGGCTTAGATCCAGGTTTTCTTTGGTTTAGGATTCGGGCGGGAGTAGACTTGGCGGTTGGCGGGGATTTGGACTCGGGGTTAGATTTGGGTTTTTAGGCTTGGTTTTGATATACGGTCTGACTCGGACATAGGTTTGATTTTGACTTAGATTGGTCATTTCAGTTCGGGTTTTTTGGACTTGATGGCCGACTACGGTTTTGAAGGGACTCGGGTGGGGACTTGGTCTGGTTTGGACT
Source organism: Mucuna pruriens (assembly GCA_025330945.1). NCBI lineage: Eukaryota > Viridiplantae > Streptophyta > Magnoliopsida > Fabales > Fabaceae > Mucuna > Mucuna pruriens. The sequence continues at coordinate 2,493,705 of JAENHJ010000027.1, forward strand.
TAGGTTTGACTTGGGTAGGTTGGTTTTGACTTAGGTTTATTCGAGTAGGATTTCTGTTTAGGGTTTCTTGATGCTACAGTTGGTAGACTTCGGTTAGGGGTAGACTACAGTTAAGGTAGACTTCGGTTAGGGTAGACTACAGTTAAGGTGAACTTCGGTTAGGGTTTACTTGGTAGGCTTAGGCTGAAAAACTTTGACTCGGACTAAAGGTTTATTTGGTGACTTAGACTAAGGTTTATTTGGTGACTTTCGGGGCTAAGATACATTTGGTTGGTTCGGACAAAGGTTTGCGGCTCGGACTAAGGTTGGTTTGGTAGGAGGCTCATGATGACTCGAGGCTTGGTTTATTGATAAACTACAGAAAAATCCCTGAGGTTCTCACACATGAATTTCTAAATTTCTCACCATCGGGCCCACGGGTCTACATGGACTACTGAGGTCTCGGCCACGATCGGGATCAATTTCCCGGATGTTCTTTGGTTTTCAGTCATCGACCAGTGGAACTATCACGGTCACCGTCTGAGAGGAAATCTCGGTAGAGTTGCAGCTACACGCATGGCACTCCCTAACTCTCAGATCAGGGAATAGGCTGCGCTCATGGATGTATTTGCCTCCCCCTTTTTTTTGTTTTTGACTGCCCCCCATGTGCACCCCACAATAAAATAATAGTAGCGAGAAATATGGTCATCATCCTATGATTTCATGCAATACATACGAAAAAGGCGAATAAAGCTAAAATCATGCAAGATATAACATCACAAGCATCTTCTACCTCCCTGGGCAAGGCTAACTTTAATAGGGCTCACTCTCTTAGAAAATCCCGATTAGGCGTCGCCCATGCGTAAATGGCTTTGATGTCCGCGACGGATGGCGATTCTCTTCCTTTATGTCATTAGGAGTGCCTCTGAACAATGCGGAGTCGCCACTACGTTTTTAGGAACTGGGGAAACTAAGGAAGGCAGTGCATCGTCGAGTTATGGATTCGGGAGTTGGTTGCAGCGAAGGGGGAATACTGAGGGGCACGGCGTAGCCATTCATTTCGATAGTTACCCTTGGTTAGCCATATGGGAGAGGGATAGTGTTTGTATATGGGTGACATTCTTGGGTTCTTACATTTTAGGATGGCGATTGTGGGGTAAATCGACTTGATGAGGTGTGCCTACAGGCGATACCTCATTTTGCGAGAGGGTTGAAGTCTAAATCGTTCGGGGTGTACAGGTAGGTAAGGGTTAGGTTGCATTGGATCTCGTATATTTAGGTGCTCGATTGGGGATTCGGTAGAGACATGCACTCGGCCTTGGATAGGGGTTGGGTCCCATTCAGGATTCGGCGTATGTCGAGCTAGGTGGGGTTCGGGGGGAGGATCATGCAGTGGTAGTACAGATTATATTAAGCTAATTAAAGGAGAAAGTCGACCAACCTGGACGTCGAAGTGAGTGGGTGAGCCTCGTCCCAGTAGATCGTGCCTCTCGGTCACGAGGCAGGCCTTTAGCGATTGTGGGTTTTTCTCCTTTCTTTTTGGGTTTGGCAAAGGGGTTTATATAGGCTTGGGTTGTGACTTAGAGGAGGAGGTTGTGCTCAGGGTTTGATGCTTATCGTGGGTGGTTGAGGTTCATAATATATCTTAGGTGGTTGAGGTGTGGCTTTAGTCAGGATTCAGCAGTGGTCTTAGTTGAGATCAGGATGGTTCGAGTCGGTTGAGATTACATTAGGGATTGGAGGGCTCGTGGACTCGGTCTTGGGTTGAGATTCTCACGAGGATCAGGGTTGGTTGAGATCGATATGAATTGGATGAGCTTGTTGACTCGATGCCGGATGAGGTTTCTCTGAGGATCAGGGTTGGTTGGGAGAGTTATTTGGTTTAGGTTTGATTGGGTGAGGTGGTGGTAGGGTTGGCCAGGAGCTTCTGAGTTGGCTGCAGGATTTTGGCCCGTGTTAGCTGGGGGCCAGGTTGGGGTATGACACACTTTCATCGTTATCATATTCATTTGTAAACGAAAATTGAATATTGCTCATGAAAATGCAATATGATAAAAAAAATTCAAAATCAGACAGCAACACTAGGGGCCATTGCACTTTCAAATATGAGAAGAATCAAACTTTCAACGCTATCATTCACTTGTAAATCAACGTTTGTCAATTCACAATGTTAGATAATAGTGAATAACTTGTCAGGTACGACACTAATTTTTTTTAATGTTATTACTTATGTGACATAATAACTTGTAAATACATCAACGCTGCCATTCACTTGTAAATCAACATTTTGTCAATCCACAATGTAAAAATTTTAGCATTTTTTATTAACAAATTTTATATAAATTACTTATGTTACACTCTGATATTACGTGACAACATATGGCGATGATGAGCACAAATGATAAATTTATAAAATAATAAAATTAGTAAAAATAATATTATAATTTATAATATTCTTTTACTTTTTTATCACCTAAATTATTAAAATATTTGACTTGTTTGAATATATTATATATAATATTATTTCATGACTTAATTGTATTTGTAAAATACTTATTTAATATTAAATATAGCTTAAAAATAATAAATAATAAAATTATATAATTTATTGTTTAATTTATCTTTCCATATAATTTTCTCTAAATATAAATTAAAAAACTATGGTGAAAAATATCATTTTTAAGAGTCATAAACATATTATTTTGCATTACATAATTTTAAAATATATATAAATTTCGCTTTGCTTTGTCAAAGATACCCTTCGATCTAAGATAAATTACAAAATTATTTTTCATAATCATTAAGGCATCTTTTTCAAATAATAAAAATAGAACATTTCTTTTCTACCTTACTGATTATAGCATCAGCAATTTTGGCATGTTTTTCGTCTGTCAAAGTTGTTTTCTTGTTCTAAGCTAAGCCTTATTTTATCTTTTTGGATTTTTTTTTAATTTTCTTGAAATGAGTTGAATGATTTTTGTTTTTTTAGGGGTTCTCTTTATGTATTTCATTGTTTTTTTCATCAAGATTAGTGCTTTTGTTTTGATATTTCTTGTTAAAGGAAATATAATTAGTAGCATTATTTGCAGTGTTCCTAAATCTGGATGTTTTATCCTCTAGTCTTCAATTATTTGTTTTTGCGAAACTTAAAAATTTTTCAAATGATACCCACGAGTTATATATTTTTTTTTATTGGTTATGATTATATTTATTCTTTTTTAAAACATATGAAGTTGAAGTTGCTTTGGGAAAATATGTATGCATAAATAAGGAAATTGATAGAGACCAATTGTTTGAATTATAACATAAACAATATATTATATATAATATTACTTCATGACTTAATTGTATTTGTAAAATACTTATTTAATATTAAATATAGCTTAAAATAATAAATAATAAAAATTATATAATTTATTGTTTAATTTATCTTTTCATACAATTTTCTCTAAATAAAAATTAAAAAACTATAGTGAAAAGAATACATATTTTTTAGCTATCAGTTTTCAACAAAATCATTTTTAAGGATTTTTCTTCAAAAACATATTATTTTGCATTATATAATTTTAAAATATATAAAATTGGCTTTTGCTTTTATCAAATATACCTTCGATCTAAGATAAATTACAAAATTAATTTTCATAATCATTAAGGCATCTTTTTTTCAAATAGTAAATATTTCTTCAAAAACATTATTGTGCATTACATAATTTAAAAATATATATACATTGCGCTTTGCTTTGTCCAGATACCCTTCGATCTAAGATAAATTACAAAATTAATTTTCATAATCATTAAGGCATCTTTTCAAATAATAAAATAGAACATTTCTTCTGTACCTTACTGATTATAGCATTGCAATTTCAGCATGTTTTCGTCTGTCAAAGTTGTTTTTCTTGTTCACAAAGATAAGCCTTATTTTATCTCGTTTGGATTTTTTTAATTTTCTTGAAATGAGTTGAATGATTTTTGTTTTTAAGGGGTTCTCTTTATGTATTTCATTGTTTTTTCATCAAGATTGGTGCTTTTGTTTTGATATTTCTTGTTAGAGAAAACTTTAATTAGTAGCATTATTTTGATGTTCCTGAATCTGGATGTTTTATCCTCTAGTCTTCAATTATTTTGTTTTAGCGAAACTTCAAAAATTTTCAAATGATACCACGAGTTTATATTTTATTTTTCTTATAGGATATGATTTATTTATTCTTTTTTTTTTTTTAAGGTATGAATTTGCTTTAGATAGTTAAAATTGATAAGAACAAATTGTCAATACAACTTTTTAATAGAGGTGGAAGAAGCTAAAAGAGGAGGAATTAATATTGCAGTACTCGTTTAGAGTTATTTGTTGATTAGATGTATTAGTTTTTAAGAAAAAAAATGATAATGTTACTCATTAAATCATAAGAAAAATATTTTATAATATTTACTGATGTTTATATTGTGTCTATATTTTTCTTTATATAATTTTTTATTAATAATATTGTCATTTATGTTTGAAAAAATATACTTTGTTAGTTTTTAATTCGATGATAATTAAATTATTTTCATTATTATTTTGAAAATAATATGTAATTATTATTAAAATAAATTTAATATTTGTATAAAGTTTTATTATGACATAAGTAGTTAAAAAAATAATTTATTGTTGTAATTTTTTGTTATTAAATTTTTAAAGATAAAACAATAATTAATTTGGGCCTTGCATTGGTGTGGTTGATTATAAACATTTGGGTGTGTTACGTATGTTCTTTTTAGCAATTTTTGATTTGGCTCTTTTTTCTGGGAATTAATTTGGGCCATACAGGTTTAGTGACAGTTTGAAAATTCTACATACGTTATATAAATTATTTTGTCGATGTCATTTATTTAGAAGCCAGTCTTGCGTCAGATTTGATGAAGTTAATCAAAATGAGCTGAAATATGTCGTTATTGTTACAAAACAATCATTTGAAGATCACTATGAGGTTTCTTTGTAAATTGATCCTTCATTTTGAGTAAAATCTTTGTATTGGGCAGGTCTTATGTCATCGATATTACTTAGCCAGAATCATGTACCGATTTTAAATATTCGTTTACAGTAAAATGAGTTTAAATACCTTAGTAATTTGGCCAGTCACCAAATATGGGTATCTTTGCATGCTTACGTCTGTCTTTCGTAAAGCGTGATCCATTTGCGAGGAGTTAAGGCTACGTATAGCCTTGAAGTTGATTTGAATGTCTTTTGTTAAGCGGAGTAATAAATCCTCATGTTCTTTGGAAAAGCAGTGTGGATTAGAGTGCTGTATGCCATACCAGTGGATCTCGTGTAGTGTCTTTTCTTGACGGATGCATTTGAGGGTTAACATGTCTATATTGGGGAGAGCTCATGGTGGTCTTTGTTATGGAAAGCGATGTTAAGAATAATAGTTTTGAGCGTTGTTTTACATTACTTAGATTTGTTTCGTGAATAATAGTAATGGAGTCTGAGGGCTTGGGTACAATGTTATTAAGCGGGTCTTGCTTAGAGGCGTTCGCTCTGTTTTCTGGCCTGTCGAAGCAAACGTGCTTACATAAAAATGCTCGCGTTTAAAGATTTCGAAAGAGTGTGTGTGAAATCGTCAGCGTATAATGCAGGCGTTGAGCGTAATGATTTCTGCAGTCACAGTATTGACAATATCACTTAAAGCAATATTATTCAATTCTTTTACTAAACTAACATTTTGATCTTTGAAAGTGTATTACGGTGTCATGTTATTTGCAAATTAAAAACTTTAAATTTAATAATTATATTCTGATAATGTCAAACTGTTTTCCACATAGTATAGTTTATTTTTCAAAATATTTTAAATAATAATATCTTAATTATTTCATTGAGAGATTTTTAAATTTAATCATAATTTTAAATATATATTAATATTATCATTTTAAGTTATATATTATTTTAAATTTTAGATTAATATAAATTAACAAATTCTACTAAAAACTTATTTAATACTTCATATATTAATACGATAGCATTATTTAGAAATTAAAATAAATAATTTGTTATTCAGAATCTTTACAAGTGGATATGACCAATGTTGAAGATGCTGATCAAAATATGATGATGCTTTTATGTCATTTTCAATCTGCCCAAGTTTGAAAGTGTAGTGGCACTCATCAGTGGTCGATTCTGATTTGGTTTCTTTATCTTAATTTACCTTATTGACATATTCACGAGCAATATTCAATTTTCATTTATCGCATAGCCTTGGAGCTTGAAAAGCAATGAGAAATTCATAATTTGTTTTATATATATATATATATATATATATATTATATTTTAATTTATGTATTATATATAATATATGTTTATTTTATATAATTAAAATTTAAATGATAAATAAATAAATTTTAATATATAAAATTATATATACTATGAGTAAAATTTATAATAAATATAAAAGAAGATAATTTAAAATAGTTGAGATATTTTTTATTAGTACAATAATAATATATGAAATACATGTTTAGAAAAAAGATAATATTAAAAATGTATAATTAACTAAGATAATAAAAAAAAATGAAAAGAAATTTGTAAAAACAATATTTACATTATAATTGACTTTTTATATTTTAATTTAAAAATTATAATTATTGGGCCTCTAAAGTCTGTGCTTCAAATTAAAAGCAGGTCTTTATTAATTAAGGCCGCGATGGTTCGGTGTTAGAAATTTATAATTTCTTTTTCTTAAATGTGGAACTTTATATTTTAAAATCCTCAATTATATCATTATTTATTTAAAATGATTTAATATTAAGTGATCCCAATTAAATGTCAAAAACTGCGATGTAAAGGCGCGATAAAACTTGTCTGAAGCAATGGGTGGGAAAGCAGGATTGGCAATTGGGTGGGGATAATGAGCCACTATATGTGGTGGCAGCGTGGGGAAAAGGTTATGGTCACGTCTGTGCAAGCAAAATATAACCTGCATTCTCACTTGTCGAGTGATCACGTCGAGGAAAAGGTTAAGTTAAAATCTGGCAATAAAATGTCTTATATTCGTAAAATCGGAAAAGAGAAATGAAAGTCTGTGAGGGAGGGAATTAAGGTGATTTGGTTGAGGAAGGCCAGCAAGCCGATATCTTATACCATTATAAAAGTAGGAAAAATGAAATGAAAGTCATCGGGGAGGAATTAAGGTAGTTTGGTTGAGGAAAATGGCAATAACCAGGTTACCATCGGATTGACATTGAAGATTTTGTTAAAATGGATCAGGGTATTTAATTATTTATCTGTCCTTTGTTTATGGAACTTTTTGATAATCTGGTGTAATGGTAATAGATTATAAGAGCACAGGGTTGGCAGCGAAGTAATAAGAAATAATAAAGGCGTAGGATAGATAATTATTTAGAACATCGAGATTATATTTTTTATGAAGCACTGGATTCTTATTATTATTATTAATAATAATAATAATAATAATAATTTCGTTAACAACGACAATAGAAGACCACATTAACAATAATATTAATAGAAAAAGAAAAAGGATGGAAATAATAATAATAAAAGTGAAGAAGAAGGATGGGAGGATATTTGAACACAGAACAAAAGAAAGAATAGTGTAATGAAATAATAATAATAATAGGAAAGGAAAAAGGATGAGAAGGATATTTGAACATAAAACAAAAGAAGGGATAGTGAAAAGATCAAAAGTAAAAGGGACGAAGGGTAACAGAAAGCATTGCTGGAAAATAGAAAAAAAAAAGAAAATAACAATGAGGAGAAGTGAAAGAAAGAAAAAAATGAATGGAAGATAGAAAAATGAAAAAAAAATTAAATAAAATTACAAAACCAGAAAGGAGAGTGGAACGTTTAATAATAAAAAGTATATTTAACAATTCTCTATTGGAAATTATAGTTTTCCTTGGAAATCAGTGTCAATATGATGTGTTGGGGACAAGATCTCCTGTAAAGTTTGGTTTTAATGTTTTATAAGGTGGGTGATTTGTTTTGTTGTATCTTTCAAAATATTAATAAAATCCTCTAGCTTATTGAAAATTTCTTTTCAAACTCGACTCTTCGTAAATTTCTTGCTTTTGAAACTTTAAAATAATTTTATCAAGTTTCAACATAAATTCTTTAAATATTATGATAAAAATAATAATTTGAAAGGTTTAAGAATACGATGCATAACTGACCTTTTCTCAGATCAATGGAACACCAAGTCATAAAAAGAAAAACTGCAAAAAAAAAACAAAGGACTTTTTGGCCCAAAGATCTTCGTGATCATCTGTTTTATCTTTTATCGTTTATTTTATTTTATCACTGTCTGAGTTCCTAAAAAATTTTGTTTGATAATAAAAGAAAATTTGGAGCTATAAGACTCGCTCTTGCATTCTTGACATATGTGATTCAAACGTCATTCATTCCCGTCTTACCTCTATCCTTTCAAATGCTCCCTCGCAAGAAAATTTCACTTGAAGGCAACAAGATAAAGGCGAGAGAAAAGCTGACATAAAGCAAGGGCAAAAATCTCAGCTTTATTGGTTCTAGTTTTCTTTTTTAATTTATGTCTACCTATCTTTTCGTTATATGTCGGTAGCTAGGTTTATTTTTACGGGTTATGGTATATTTGTCTTGAAATAGCTGATTATTCTTTTTGAATGCAATTTCTTTTTGTCTTCAATTTCAGATTATCTTATTGCATACTTTTTATAAGCGATCTTTTTGCGTGATGCATTGATGATGATGTTATTTTCGTCACAATGGCATATAAAACAAAATTAGAATAATATAGCGTAGTGTAATCTGGGTTAGATCTCTCGAGGACCTGATGTGTTCTATTTGTGACTTAATCACGAATCGAGTTTTATACGAGAATACTAAATGCATGGAGAGATATGGAAGCTTTGTCTTAGGACAAAATCTTTGGACTCGGATAGAGTCGGGTTGGACTTCGGACTGAAGCGTAAATAGGGGGTTTGTGTTGTTGGAAATGTAGAGTATGTGAAAGTAAAGCCAATATGAAAGTAAATCTGTTATCACAGACTATATGATATTTATTGTACCAACATAAAGGTTCAACAAAGAATTGATTGTCGGTTCTCTTTTAAAGATTATGATTCCAAACTGACTTGGGTTCTACGACAATCGTTGAACATTCATCAGATTGTTGATCGGGATTTACACAATCATTCTGCTCGTTAGTTGGCGGGGAGTATGCACGTGGTTGATTTGGAGTTACTAGCACATCAGTCTACCTAATTAAGTTGTTAGATCGGTTCGATGGAGGCCTAACCTAACATCATCTCCATGATATCCTGATCATGACAATGGCATATTAATAAGAGGAATCCTTGAATAGAGATAGGGAGTTCTGGCCGATTGTTATTGTTGAAGCAGTATTATTCTGAGGTTATATGAATTTGAGGACTCCACGCCTTCCACAGCGATCACCGTGGAAGAATGGCGATGGTTCATCGAGAATGTCTAGAGCATTGAGTGATCGGTCGGCGAGTGCATCGGCTATCTTGGCGATCTCCTGCAACAACACTCCGAAGCTTCCCAGACTCTTGACCTGCACCTCCTCCTCGATCAACGGGCCGGCGTCTTTGAAGCACCATGCTGCCTTGAGGGAATGGAATGGCCGGTGTGAGTAGTGTGAGGTGTGAGTGATACGATTTCTACGAGATTCAACGACACTTTTCATGAGCCTGCTGGCGTCCACTATATCTGGCACGCTTGGTCCACGCTATGCGTGGCACTTTTCTGTGCCTAACTCCCCAACAGAATTACAATTCTTGATTTACGTCACTATCATTTCCCTAAGTGATTATGTGTGAACACGTGCCTTTTGGAGTGTCTGGGCTGCGAGAAGGCTGGTCCCCAGCTAGCAAAGGGACTTGTCTGGCAGGAGACCAGCTCACACTGCAGTAAAGTCTTTCTTGGATTTGGCCTGCCATCAGAAATGAATCCGATCTTTTATTAGTTAAGATCCTCGATTTAAGCGCTTAAATTTATATTTTCCCTCTTTCACTAGGCCTTTAGTCTGAATCTTAACTAAGATGTGATTCTTGGATGCCAAAATAGTCTCGATAATACCCATGCTTAAAGCTCAGCCACAAAATGTCTACATAATATGACTTATCAATAATCAAGCTAATTAGAGAGGCAATCGTACTTTAATTAGTTGGTGAATCTAGGATAAATTTGTAGAAGAATTTGCACGACCAACTTTTTCCTTAGGCGTCTTATTCGACTAGGGATAATGAAGCTTCTATATACCTCTAGTTTATTGGTAGTATGTGTTTCTAAGCTGACCAAATGAGGGATCATTCTAAGGTAAAAAGAATATTAGAGAGTTCTGAGATTGGAGTCCTCTAGTAGCATTAAGAAATATAATCGATAGCGCGCGAAGTGAAGTAAGATATTACATTAAATTAAGGTCAAGGAGGACATCACGAGAGCCAAAAGCCTTAATTTAAGAGCTAAAACAATCTTCTTTAACATTTTCTTATTTTACTTTACTTTCTACTATTTCAAAGCTTTTCTAGTTTTTGATTGTTTAATTTATACCAAAAACTCGAAAACTGACATACTAGTCATTGGGTAAGATATCTGGACACACGTCCTTATTACTACGGTGGTAAGTGCAGCAATACGTAACTTTA